>CM064876.1:57247885-58686897 GCA_032719365.1 Prinsepia uniflora
TGGTAGGGACATTCTCTCCTAATATGACCACGCTCTCCACAATGAAAGCAAGTGATTGGTGTACGCTGTGATGGTGATGAAATCGAAACGCTACCCGATTATTCTGAGGAAAGGGGTGTGACATACCTCCTCGAGTATCTTCTGGGTATGCTCCTTGACTCGTACTTCCAGTACTCTGATGCTCTCGGTAGTATCCCGAGCTTCTATCACGCTCTCGAATGGGTAAAGTCACCTCTACTCGAGTAGCAGCATCTGATAATTCCCTCAGGGTCGAATACGAACCTACCGTCACAGCGCCCCGTATCGCATTCCTCAATCCCTGCTCAAACCTTGAACACTTATCTTCCTCAGTTGCCACATACAGAGGAGCAAAATTTGACAAGTTCAAGAATTTCTACTCATACTCGGCCACTGATAGATTCCCCTGCCTCAAATAAAGGAACTCAACTTCTTTGCCATCTCGGAAAGATCGGGGGTATAACTGATTTAGGAACCGATCTCGGAAAGTCTCCCACGTCAAGGTATGAGCAGTTATACCAGTCATCTGTAATACGCGCCACCATCGATAAGCATTACCACCCAACATAAAGGTGGCTAATAAGACCATATCCTCTGGTGGACATCGCATAATCTCGAAAATCCGCTCGAACTGAATAATCCATACATAGGCCTCTTCGGGGTTGGTCTGGCCCGTAAATCTAGTGCCTCCCAGACGCTGGGCTCTCTCAACATCTGGACTCTCGAACTCATTGCCAGGCCGTGCACAGGGCTCGCGTCTTGGAGGCATAACAGATTAGTAACCAAATGCTCTGATACCAATTTGACAGGACATGTCCCAACTGGACGTCGATAACCATGTCCGGTCCTGCTCCCGTCTGACAGGTCAACTGAAGTCCCGAAAGTACCCTTCAGCACTTATCAGACAAGGGATAACTGCATTGATTTCTGATCATGCCTCCACCTCTCAATCAGCCCCGAACGTCGTTCCACTGCTTGAAGGGTCATCAAAACAGAAAAGGTGTGAGTGGACAAAAATAATATCATTTAAAATACGTTTGAAACACATCAGTTACCCTCCAGTTTATCAAACCATGCATGCATAAGGGAAAACATATGAATCACAAGCACCGGCTTTCCAGCCAAATAACAAAATAAATCAAATCCCGGCTCTCAGGCCAAAACATATGAAAAACATAAGCACCTGGCCACATAGACCATAATCCCGTACTCAATACCGGTACATAATCACAATCAACATCAAACAATACAAGCAATCAATCTATACTATGCACAAGTGCACAATCAATCACATAATCACATCTGCACTACGCGTAGGCCAGCCTCGGGAACTGCACTCAGGCACCATCCGAGTCATATCCATCATGTCTGGGAACTGCACACGCACCATCTAGACGTACCACATACTCGGGAACTGCACTCACACAACATCCAAGTCACGTCTAGGAACTGCACTCGCACCACCCAACACATGATCCAGTATCCAGGATCCACAATCACAAACACAATCCATATCATAACACATATCAATCATATCCATGACCTCAAATTAAGTCATAAGCATTCCCAACAGGGTGTTTAAGTTCAAATACCAATTATACGTAAATTCGTAAAATCACATGGAAAACATTAAAATAATCCAGAAATCATCATAGACTCACCAATGAAGTCAAAACATCCTTTTAAAACCTTTTTGACTCCGGGTCTAGCCCAAAATACCATTTGCACATTTCCTCGAAAACGTGCCCGAAAGACCGATTAAAATAATCATTAAATCACACATAATCATGCCACATCATCAAGACATCAATGAAAGTCAAATTATGCAATCAATCATGTAAAACATTTAACTATGCATGCATCATGGTTTATAAAACAAACGTCCACTCACACACCGTCCAAACCGCTCGCTTCCCGAGCTGCACGCGTTTCCGTAATTTCCGACACTTACCAGGAATCTCGAATCCTGTCCAAAATCATTATGCAGGGTTACTAACAACTCAATTTACATCATATCAATTCCCCATAATTTTCCGGGATTTAAATATTATTTTAAAATATAACATAAACCGTCGGATCCTCGAAACATTATCGAGACGGTGTCCGATCGATTCGAAACCAATTTTAAAATGTCCGTATCATCGAAAGCATCAAAAAGTATGTTGGACCCAAGGTCAGATTCCCGGACACGCGCCCTCACGCGCCGTGAACAGTAACCATCACTGTTTGTCTTCTCGACCCGGTTGATTGGTAAACGGGTCCTTCAACCCGCGATGCAACCCGTTCCAAACTCCATCAATTCGAACTCAATTTCTCTAGTTTTTTCACTCATATGCATCTAGTCAATCCTAATTAAGGATCTATAAGGTCAATTTCATGAACATAGGTCTCAAAGAAGTCGACTCAAAGTGAAAACCCGACGCGTCTGAAATCGGGTTCCACCCCAATTCAATCTGTTTCATTCAATTAAGTATACCGGAAGCATCTCACGTCCATTTTAAACACAAATTGGAATTCAATTTCAGGAATCCTTACCTCCAAGTAGTCGAACGCAACCTCCAAAATGCAAAGATGTTTCCGGTTCTGTTCTTAGTCGTATCACCTCCAATTTCTTTCCCAATCGAGTTGGTTCGATTCGTTTAGCTCCCAGAAGACGAAATATCACGTCAGTTTCAATCAAAGCCGCCTAAGAAATCAAATTTGACATTAATTGTTTTGGACAGTTTTTCGGGTTTTCTCAGTAGGGTTCTAGGTCCATATGGCCAGTGTTCCTTTCAGTTATTCACTTAATTTTGCTCACACAATGTCACCCTTTTGTTCTTTGTTCAGTTTCTCTCAATCGGGGAGGGAATGGGTTGATCAAAATGAAGGAAATCTGTGTATTCTCTGTTTTTTCTTATGAACACCTTACTAACTAATTCTATATGATAAGGCAACCGTTTAATTCATTAGTTAATTAGGCAAAAGGCAACTAAGTGCCACTAATTATCATTAACAATTTACACTTGTCACTAAAAGCAGCTCCTGAGTCATTCTTATGGCTGATTCAGCCAATTAACTCATTTAATTACTTTCCTGTTCACAATTACCCTTTAAGTCACAATTTACCATTTTGCCCCTGAACTTCCCAGACCCATAACTTTCTCGTCGGAACTCCGATTGACGCATGCCACCTGTCTACAGATTCAGCGTCCCGAGACCTATCCAACGGTCTTCCTGGAAAGTCCAAACAAGGTCCCGAACAAAAAGTCAACTTTCAGCCCTTACCACTAGTGGCAAATTCGTCATTTTCCTCAAATTTTCCAAATTTTCGTTTTTCGAATTTCTGGGGCGTTACATAACCCGATAAACACCTATTTCGATTTTAAATTTCAATTTCAAGTTTGGGAGGCTTAGGTTGTTATCTGAGGATTAGGGAGTGGGTATTAGGTTGATAGGGTGGCTAGAGGATGAGTTTGGATGGTAGTAAGTGGCTGAGCCACCATGGTTCAAATCGGAAAATGGAGGCCAGGAATGGTGGGTTCGAACTAAGGGGTTTCGGGGGGTGTTTCTCCTTTCTTTTTATATGGTTAGATTCCTAGGGATGTGAGGAAAAGAGTAGGATTGAAGAGGGATGGAAATAAGGGGGGAAATCGATTGGACCGGTCGCGCCAGTCTGGTCCGATTCGAACCAGGTGGACAAGCCGGTTCACCTGAGGAAGAAGACTACTACAGTGCGGCACGTGGCTCCCACGTGCAGGGGCTTTGGCCGACGCATGTGGGTGGGTGGCCCACTTTCTGGGGAAACTTCCAACACACGAAATCATCCTTTCGATGTAACGAACAATTTGGGATTGGTTTCGTATCAATCGGACATCATTTCGATAGGTTTCGGGGTGTCCGAAGGTTTAGGATCGAGATTAAAAATAGCTAAAAATTTCGAAAAATTACGGGGCTTTAGTGAGGGGTTATTTAAGTAGTTAGTAACCCTATATTACGATTTGAATAGGTTTGGAGGTCCCAGTGACGACGATTAGCCCTATGAGGCTTATGGCACGCAAATCGAGGCGGCAGCTTAGGACGGTCTATGAGTGGACCTTGATTTCTAAACTGTGATGCATGCATAAATGTTTTATATTCTTTATAGATGTGATTCTATGATGATGATTTGGATGGTTGTGATTTATATGATTTCACGTATTTCGAGGCGATTTACGTGATTGCACGTAAATCGAGGTTTACAATTTTGCACTGATTTTCTGGGCTTATAGTTTTGGAAATGATTTTATGAAATGGTTTTCGATTTGAAAAGGTAAAATCGGGCATGAGACCCATTTGTTTTGGAAACCCGCGGACTGGAAGTCCCTTTTTGCTATGTTCTCGGACTAGAGGCCCAATTGGTTCTTGAATCGATTTCGGATTTGGAAATATGGACCGGGCACGAGACCCATTTTATTTACGAACTCTCAGACTTGAATTTCATTTCATTTAACCATGCATTGGGTCGAAGGCCTAGTTGATTTACGTATCGGGCTCGAGACCCAATTGGTTTACGAATTGGGCTCGGAGCCTAATTGACTTACGTATCGGGCATAAGGCCCATTTGGTTTACGATATCGGGCACGAGGCCCATTTGGTTTACTAAATCGGGCACGAGGCCCAGTTGGTTTACGATTCGGGTTGAAGGCCCAGTTTTTTTGTGGATTCTGGTTTAGGGCCCAATTATGTTTTAAGATGAGTGATTTCGGGTCAGGGACCTATAAATGGATTTATGGTTCATGACGGTTTATGGGGACCGGCATGAACCCTTGAAAGGTTTTAAGAATGATTTCAAAAGGTTTTTCGTATACCATCCTTTATATATGGATTGTCTCCTCTGGGGAGGGTCGTTGGCCTGGGTGGAACCCGGAGTAGTCACGGAGAACTGACTGAGTGGAGTCGCCCCCGTTGGGTTCCTTACTCTCAGAAAGACTATGGATTATAACCCTCATGGAGGGTCATTGATCTACGGACATTGACCTGGGTGGACCCTGGGGAGACTTGGTGTCAGGACCCACCCCGGTTCCACCCCGAAAACCGAGGTAAATTCTGCTCCCGTCTGACATCACAACACAAAGACCAAGGTAACCACAAGAAAATCACCAATTTACAATGCCAGACGCAGGAGAATTGAAAACAACCTAATGTCAACAACTATACAGAGCATAGTACCAAAACAAAGTGAAACAAAACTGATACACAAAGTACACGCACAACGGAAAATTTAAGCCACTCCAGGAAACTCTCGAGTACTCTATGCCTCCGACGCTGCCTCAACGTCAAACCCCCGCTCTAGCTCCACGACCTAGAGGGCATTTAAAAACAGAAAAGTGTGAGTGGACCATAAATAAAAATAATAGTTTCCAAAAACCATTTCATAAGCAAACTAGGGTTTTAGCCCTCCGTTTTGAAAACATACATGCATAACCCATTAGTTGAAAACAGTTATAAATCACATAAGGATCGTCATAAAAACAATTGCAGAATCATCATAAAAAAAAGTTATAGAAATCACGTCAGAAGCATCATAAAACCACATCACAAAGGATAAATACCAAGCAATCATTATCCGATCAAAC
Source organism: Prinsepia uniflora (assembly GCA_032719365.1). Lineage (NCBI taxonomy): Eukaryota > Viridiplantae > Streptophyta > Magnoliopsida > Rosales > Rosaceae > Prinsepia > Prinsepia uniflora. The sequence goes on from CM064876.1 coordinate 57,253,501, forward strand.
CTGATGGACCTATCCGAGTCTTTAAACTCCCGAGTCTTTAAACTCAATCAAGGCCTCAATAATATCCGAGTCTTTAAACTCCGAGTCTTTAAACGCAACAGGCCTATGGGGGAAATATCAATATATCCAAGTCTTTAAACTCCGAGTCTTTAAACTCAATTCGGGTCTTTAAACCCAATCCGGGCCCGTCCCCCGTCAATCACAATATCCGGGTCTTTAAACCCAATAATCAGATCTAGCAAATCCAATCCAAAACCGTTTGAAAACAATTTTTAAATCCATATCCAAACCCGAATCCGAAATCACTGGTCCGAAGCCCTTCCGGCATCCCGAACCGTCATTCCGAACCCAAATCCGGAATTTCACTTTTCAACTTTAAATCCAAATTTCGATTCTCGAAATCTGATTCCAAAACCGAAAGCCTCGCTTATCAAATCATGTCTTAAAATCCATTTATAACCATTGAAAATCACTTATCATTTGAAATCCCAAATCATGGCATCGAAATCAGAATTCAAACCTTCCTCGTAAAACTTGTTGAAAACCGTACTTTCTCAAAAAAACGTGCAATTGCGTAAAACAGTTATAGCATATCCAACAATCATGAAATCACATGTACAACCATAAAACAATTATAAAAAATCAGTTATGCATGCTCAATTATAGAGAAGGGGTCAACTCACAGATACCGAGTACGTCACTCGCGTCCCGTACGTTCCTCGTTCTCCTCGGGGATTCCCGATCCTGTCAATAGTCACCAAAATACGTCACGAACACGTCCACTAAGGTCCTCATAATTTCCCAAAAATTCCCTGAACTTTTAAACGTAACAAACCGAGACCCTAAACCTTCAACCTTGTAGAACTAACCTCAAACGACGTCCGATTAACCCGAAACCTATCCCAAAAGATCCGTTACAACATCTAGACCAAAAACCTAGTTGGAAGTTTCCCCAGAAACCACCGCAAGCGCCTCCACGCGCCTCCCAAAGTGGCTGCGCGTGGGCCACACGTGCCTGCACTGTTCATCGTCTTCAACTTGCGTCCAGGCGGTCCAGACTAGTTCCGCCAAACCGAACCGGCGTGACCGGTTCTCTGTCATCCGTCCACCATTTTCCTCCCTCTTTCCACCATTCTCTTCGTCCTCTACCCAGCAATCCATTCCCCTCAACAAAACACGACAACAAAGCCTCTAAACCATCGTCCCAAACTCGAACCCCTTGACCAACACAAACCTCTGTTCCACAATCCGACCACCCGTACATTTCCCCTTCACGGCGTCGACATCTACAGATTCCTAAGGACCTAAGGAGTTGACTGGGACTTACCAAACACCTCGACTCAACCCTAAAAGCCACGACTAACCGTTTAAAATTCACTGCAAAACAAAGCAAATAAACGGGTGAAAGAAATTACCTGCCTGCCGTCCACCACCGTACTCGCCGTCGCGTTCTGCAGGGTTCACAAGGTCGTCCTAGCCTTCCCTCGAGTCCAATTGGATCAACACACGGCAACACCACCACCAAGTTCCCTCAACACTCCTCTGTTTTTCCCGTGAGCTCACACCCCGCACACACCACCGTTCTGCCCACAGTTCCACGCCAAACTCACTCACCAAGTCTTACACTCTCTCTGCTCTCACTTCTTCACTCACCAGCACACACACTCCCTTCACCTGATCGATTTCCCTCTCAAGCCTCACTCTGTTTTCTCTCGAATGCACGACTACACTACACACAGCCCAAATAATTGGAATCGTGCACACGCCTAGAACCCACTAGACATAGGACACGTGTCACCATCCCAAGGGCCAAGCTCAAAATATCCAATCTCCAATGTACACTTGTCCTCATCAGATTGCACAATTCCCAATGTGCAAAAAGACCAAAATGCCCCTACTTGTGAGTCAAAATTACCGTTTTGCCCTTGCCGTTCTAGACCCTTATCTCACCCGTCCAATGTCCGATGAAGACATGCCGCCTGTCGTTGAATTTAGGATGACGAGATCTACCTAACGGTCCTCGGTCTACGTGTCAAAAACTGATCATACGAAAAGTCAAATTTTCCCCTTATTTTAACCAAATTACGGTAATGTCCTCAACCTTCCGAACATCATAACTTCCTCCTCGGATGTCGGAATCGGGCGTGCCACCTGTCTACGGACTCGTGACGCCCCAAACTACGTCACTGTCATCGGTTAATACCCAATTGACCGTCCGACCTAAAAGTCAACTTTTTGCCCAAATTAGGGGCAAAATCGTCATTTTACGCTAACGAGCCAAACGTAACTAACTAAACACCAATTAAGCTCACTAATCCATTACTAATGACTTTGCTAATCCCTGCTCTCGGGACGGGTCATTACACTTGGGCTTTGAAACCCCAGGTAGCACGCGTGTAACTCTTGATACCGTGATAGGATTGTTTATATGAAATATATGATAAACATGATTTCTTGGTTTTGTGAAATTGTGTTTTATGATTGATAAATGGATTTGGGCTGAGATCCCACATATGTTTATTATGTTCTATATTTCTGTAAATGGTTTTGGGCAGGGGCCAGTATGATTATGGTTATTTAAACATATGTGATTTGAGAAATGGTTTTCCTATGCATGCATACTTTTTAGTGAAGGGCATAAATGTCTTTTATGAAATATGTTTTATAAACTCTTTTATTTTCGTCCACTCACAGTCTTTCTGTTTTCAATGCCCTTCAGGTTGAATACGGTGCGGACTGTAGCAGAGACCGAGACATCACATACCTCCTCCGTATCCTGACGTACTCTGGAAGCCGGAAGGCTAAAGATTTTAATTTTCCCTAGTTTGACACTCCGTGTCAGACGGGATCAGAAGCGTTCCTCGTTAATCCCGGGGGGGGATTGGGACGGGTTCTGACACCAAAATTTTGACATAAATTTTGACACAATTTATGAACCATTAGATTAATTTACTTTTAATGGTTAAGATCAACTGACATGGAATTCAATTTCATTTTTCCTTTTTGAAATATATATTTAAAATAAAAAATAAAATTTCCAATTATATTTAAGAGGATCCTTCTATTTAATCAGTTATTAATTTTATTTTTAATGTCCCTTTTAATTACTCATTTAACCTTCCTTTTTTTCCCCATCGCACTCTTCTAATTCTCTCTCATTAGTTCATGATGTTTTTTCCTTTCATTTTTTTCATTTTCTACTTATTTTGTAGATTGTTTTTTTGTTATTCTATAAAAAAATAGTTGTTTGCTGAGAAGGTTTCATTAGTTCTATGGAATTTGATCCTTCCATTATAACTGTTTACTCATTGGCTTAACAGATGTATAAGAACTATTTGTAAACATTTGGTTTGTTAGTCTTTGTAGAGATTGAAAATAGTTTTGCTACTACATCTCTTGAACAACAAAATTTGATGCCGTCTTTACAAATTTAAGCCCCAGATTGTGGGTACAGGATCAATAGATAAATGCTAGAAGATAAAAAAAAAATAGTTATATATTTATCATCACCCTGATAATGGTAAGGGAAGGAAGATACGAGAAAGAAAGAAAAAGATGAGATTGTTCATAAATATTGAGGTTGAAGAGAAAGAGAATAAGAATAAGAAATAGGAATTATGTGAAGAATCATGCTTACCAAAATATATATAGGAATTATGTGAATAATGGTGCTTACCAAAAAATATATATGTATATATATATAATTAGTGATAGAGAAAAGTGATAAAATCATAATTGGAATGATTAATTAAGCTAAGTTATTAATACATATTTATTCACAAAAGAATACCTAAATTAATTACCATGTGGTGAGATCTCAACTATTAAAAATAGAATAATCCAGTGCTTTAAAATCAGTGTCAAAATTATAGTGTCACCAATCCGCCCCCATTAAGTTATTATATTTTGTAGTCTTTAAACATTTTCAAATGTGTTAGGTTGGTCATTCTCTATTATTTTTAGCCATTTTACCCTCTACTTGAGGGATGTAAGCAAATTCATGTTTTTGTTAAAGAAAAAACAAACTTAAAGAAATTTTAAATGATTAAAGGTTAAACGTCATAAAGAAAAGTGTTACAAATTTCCATTCCATCATCATGTATGTCAAACTCACGTCACCTGTAACTTGGAATTTACTTTAAAATCATCAATTGAATTCCCTCTTTTATTTAGGCCTCGTTTGGTATGCTGTACTGTACTGACTATTTCAATCGGATAGACTAATCTGTCCACCGGATAGACTGATTATTTAGTCGGGCGTTTGGTACTTTTCCGGATTAGAATGCCGACTATATTATACTGACCGGATTATATTATAGTAATTGACGAAATACTTATATCTTAAATATTAATTATGTATGTCATTATTTTTATTATTATTTATTTTAATAATTATTATTATTACTATTTATTACATTTTTATTAATTAATTATTTTTAATTTTATCATTATTATTTATTAAAATATCATTAATTATTAATTATTAATTTATTATTATTAGTATTTATTACTTTTTATTATTAATATTTACTAAATTAATATTTTATTTTTATTATATTACTATTTATTATTATTATTATTATTATTATTATTATTATTATTATTATTATTATTATTATTATTATTATTATTATTATTATCATTATATTTTATAAGATTACTAGTTATCCGACTATTTAATACGGACAATTTCGAGCGTATTATTTTAGCGTGTCTGGACCGTATAAAAATATTCAACCGTATTAACTTATACGGTGACTAATTAATACGACTGGTACCAAACACAGGTTTTGGATTATTTAGCATATACGGACCGTAATACGGCGTACCAAACACACCCTTAGGTGCTTAGTTTATTCGTACTCTAAAAGTAAGGTCGACAAGAGGAAGGTACAGCTTGGGTGGACGAGAAGCATGTGATGGGAATTAGGAAGGAATATGTACACATACATCCTTTAAGGTTTCTCCTGTTTATACAAACATCCTCCTAAAATTTTAAAAAATACACGACCACCACTTCAGGTTTCAAAATCCTTATACATAACTTATTCTGTTTAAAATTTTATTTATAATGACAAAATTACCCCTTCTGTTTAAAGTTATCTTACAACCAAACAACCTTTCCTCAATTTTTTTAATTTTTTATAAAAAATTATGCCAATTTTTATTCTTAAAAATTCAAAATTCTACCATTTTTAATAATTATAAAAAATGGTAATTGTTTTTAATTCATGTTAATTCTGTTTTTTAAAATTTTATTAAAAATGGCAGATTTTAATTTTTTTTATTTCTTTATATCATTATAAAAATAGCTTTAATTTTTATACAAAAAATTAAGGAAAGTTGTTTGATTGTGAGATAGCTTAATCTTTATTAAGGATTGTTATCCAAGGTTAATTTTGTCTTTAGAAATAAAATTTTAAACAGAATGGGTTATACCAAGGGTTTTGAAATCTAATGGAGTACGTATTTGTGTAATTGTTGAAATCTAAGGGGATGTTTGTGTAAACATGAGAAATCACAGGAGTGTATATTTACTAAAGGGTAAAATGGTCAAAATTGATAAAGCATGACGAATTCGATCTATTTGATAGAGTATGAATAAAAAATATAATAAATTAATTCAAGGATTTAATTAGATGACACTAGAAAGAAATAACCTATTTAAAAATAACAATTCTTCGGTCGGTTATTTAAAAAAAAATAGATATCCAAAGTAAATATCTAAAAGTGAAATAAATAAAATGACCGAAAAGTTGTTTTGGTAATTACTGAAAATCTTAAACACTGATCATCTGAGCATACCCCTCTTACATGAATCCACAAAATGCTCATCATCCGTTCTTACGTCTGAACATTGGCAGGTATATATATTTATATATAAGAACGACGCCGTGAATGCATGTACGTACATACCTACATATATATTTGTATACATATATATATATATATATATGTTTTCAAATACATGTATTATACGTATGCTTCTACGCAAGTACGTATATGTTGTTTGTGTGTCAGTACGTACGTGGCACGTACCATGCTTACTTGCAGTATTTGTTGAAGATCGATGAAGAAAGTGTATGCATTCAATTGTACGTTGAACCGTACGTCATGAAAATTCATTACTCAAAACTTATACAAGATTGCATGGATCAGTAATTTTTTATACTATTAGGAAGCTGGTCTTTAATTTCCTTTATGTTAAATAGTTTGCCGAAGGCAACTCCATATCTGCAAATAAATCAAGAATCAGACACTGCAATTCCCTAGCTTGCTTGAATAATTAAAATTATTTTCGTAAAAAAATCAATAATATTGAAGAACATTAATTTAGTTATTTATATATATATATATATCAAATAAATCAACAGTTTAGTAACAATTAAGATATTTATGATGAACTGTTCATTTAGTTTATACATATATATATATATATATATACGATTAAAATCTCTGGTGTTGTTAATTTTTTTGTGGAGGTGATTTTAAAATGATAATTTAAAATTTAACAATTGGTTATAATGTATATAAATTATTTGCCAAATTAAAAATAAGTCACACGAGAAGATACCATAAATAAGGGATGCACAAATATTATTATCTAACAAATAAAATAGTACTTACAGAATAAGTGCGGCGACGAAACCAAAGATCCCTAGAAAATACTGACAGAAATTATGCCTTGCTACACCCTTGACTTGATGGTAGGATGGAATGTGCTTTGTGCTTACATATCCAAACTGAGGCTTGACAAAAAATACAAAACCAAGGCAAAATCCCGCGATAAGGCCCCCTACATGACCTGAATTGTCCATTTTCAGTAGAAACCCAATCGCCAAGTTCAGAGCTGCGTTCAGGATGATTACCATGATTGCCGAGCACTGACATCATATATATATTTATAGATGTTAGCAAATTAAATTAACTAAAGGTGACGGCCTTTATTCTGAAGGGGTAGCTACTTATTACGTACGTACCTTATCATCATAGACTGTCCAATTTATGATGAGCTCAGAAAGAGAAGCTCCCAACAAGGCAAAAATTGCCCCAGATGCGCCAACGGATATCCTCTTGAATGAATTTTCTTGTTTAATAATATGAAGGCAAGATGCTAGACTTCCTCCTAACCCACCAAGCAAATACACAAATCCGAATCTGTCTGCAAAATTCAAATTAAAGGCTTAAATATATATTGATGAACACAGTTGATACATATATATATATATATATATATATATATATGTTAATTGACGGATCATGATATATGATCATGTAATATATGTAACAAATTAATTTATAATGGCACAAATATAACATTGAATTGAATTGTAATCAAGTTCTTACGAAATCCATAGTCCCGCTCAAGCCGGAGTCCTACAAAATCCAGGCTGATCATGTTGGCAAACAAATGAATCAGACCAGCATGCAACCACATGGCAGTAAACAGGCGCCATGCTTCACCATTGACCACTAGTTTTGTCTCAAGGCCTCCTAGTCTCTTAGCACTGCAAATCGTACCAATTACATCAACCTTTTAATAATATATATAGATGTGTTCAACTTATTAGGGTTAAGCAGGTTTTTTTGGAAAAGATTCTCAATCCGAGCTAGAAAGGAAACAAGCCCGTTAAGATACATAGAATAATGGTGTTTATATAGGAGAAGTAGAAGGGATATGATCATGAAGAGTGGTAATATGGAGATCGAGAAATTAATAAGCAAAGAAGGAAGAATGAAGAAACAAAATTAAAATTAAATAAAAAGTGAGCTAGGTTTTGATTAATTTGGTTTTTTATCTACTTTTTCTTCCACATTTCTTCTATCAATTATTCTTCCGTCACAATTTTCGGCATAAAATGTGAAAAGTGAAAACATGAAATATATCAAAATGATGATTAATTAATTATCAAACGCCCCATATGTAATTTCTTTTCCATCCATTAATAATGCCACTCAAAGCTTTAGCAAATCAACTACCTAGCCTACATATTCTTCAATCATATTGGATCAATTTTCTTGAAATTCGAAGGTTAAGTAGATATAATTATCAATGATTAGCCTCCACCATCCCCTTCCCCCCACACACACCACCACCACCACCCCACAAAACGTAACATTGGGAAAAAAAAATGTTAGCCTAAAAGGTAATACTCTGAAATCATTGATGAAACAAGTTTTTGTAATCACACACTACATTAATTCCCAAAAAATATATATACAAAATACAAACAAGAAATTAATTAATGAATGAACCATTGGGCGTGAGAGAGAGAGAGAGAGAGAGAGATTGTTGATCTTACGTTGCAGGGTCAGGACCAATCAAGCGGTTATCTTTCCAGGGTTGGAAAGAGAACCTATCCAAATAAGGGCCTAACAGGCATTCATCCTTTGGTAATTTAGACGGGCAATTGTTCTCGTACATGATCCACACGAACAACCCCAAATTCACCAAAAATATTAGCGGCACCAGCCACGGAGAGTACCGCTTTGGTAGCATCATCGGCATTGGTGGCGGCGCGTAAAACGCCAGTGGAGGTGGTGGATAGTTAGGCGGGGGATACATTTTGTTTTTGTTTTTTAATTAAATTCGGTATATGTGTTCTGCGCCGGCTGGGAGGTAGGAGGAAGAGGTACACCCACTGCACCGGCGGTGTAAGAGACGTGGGCGGATGCAAATGTATGCACCAAGTTGTAAGGCAGAGGGAGAAGAGAGAGAGATAATTACGTAGGTTTTGGCCTGGTGGCATGGAACGAGTCTCATTTGCTTCCCATAGTTAAATTTAGCTGTGCGCTTTTCTCCCACTAATAGATGTGTGAATATTACTTAATGGCCCTTTATATTTCTGGTTGTGGAACCCAAAATCATTCGAAAATTATGGAGCTGTCACGTGGCCCGTAATTTCCAAAAATGACTAAATTGCCCCTGGAAATAACGCTGATCATTTGAAAACACCCGCATATTAAATAATCTATTTACCAGTTAAATACGTTATTTGATCGGGTTAAAATCTCCGTAATATCAATATTCTCCCCGAGAATTAATTGTCGTTATTCTTAATAATGGATAATTAATATTGATATTAAAATACAATAATTGTCATTACTATCATGATGAACCATCATTACAATTATTAAATAGTATATTTAATTAATAATATATTTTTTATTAATTAAATATTCAACCGACCAATCAGAACGCTCCAAGGCTCCCAAGATTTTCCTATAAATAGCAAGGCACATTTCATTTCCAAGGTACGTTGATTTTTCGTTTCGAAGTATATCTCTTTCCTCTCTCAAAGCTAACTTAAGCATCGGAGTGTTCTTAGTCGAACAACCCCCCGGGTAAATCGATCGAAGCAACGATAGCTAATTGTTTGCTGTTTGCAGGAATTGTGAGGACTTTTTGCGACGAGTTCAATCTTTGATTCAACAATTGGTGCTTTCATTGAGAGCTATTGAGATATACTCAGAAGAAGCTCTCGCAGTTGTTCATCGTTCATCTTTCTTCGTTCGTCATTCATCGACATTGTTCGAAGATTTTGAACGTTGTTCATCGTTCATCTTTCTTCATTCGTCGCTCATCGACATTGTTCGAAGATTTTGAACGTTGTTCATCACTCATCGAGAATTCGTTCATCGTTCATCTTTCTTCGTTCGTCGTTCATCGACATTGTTCGAAGATTTTGAACGTTGTTCATTGTTCATCTCCCTTCGTTCGTCGTTCATCGGCATTGTTCGAAGATTCTGAACGTTTTTCAAATTATCCATCAACAGCTTTCCAAATTCAAAATTCTTTGATTCGGCATGGCTAAGGTTCATCGATCCGTTCGATCAGCTGGAGAAGGTGTTTCTGCCTCAACGGGCTCAGACAAGGAATGAGGCTCGTATTGAAACTCCGGAGAAGCGGCCAACTCAACCCAGGCATGTGTCCATAGAATCACCCATGGAGACACTTGAAGGGAGGCCAACCTTCAGTTTTGGAGCATTCCCCTCTCCAGCTAACCAAATACCTGCGCTAGGGGAAGGAACTTCAACTTTATAACAAGCAAACAAGAGGTTGATAGGAAATGCATCACGACATGATCGACCCACAACAAACATGGTCCTAAGGGACTTTCTGGACGGGTGTCATGACATCTCAAGGAGAAGTCGTCACCAACCTCCCTAGGACAACTTGGCGCCGCAAGTTGAAGGGTTAAGCAAACAAGTTCAACTTCAGTCAGAGCTCTTGCAGCAACTCCTAGCAGAGAGACCAGTCCAAGAGCAGGACAGACATTCCACGTCACGTGGAAAACAGGAGCATGCTCAAAAGCGTCCTGGGAAAGAACCAGTCTACTGCCGAATAATGTCACGAGACACTTCGCTAAGCGATTTCAGTGAAGAAAGTCATGATCACCGAGCAAAAAGCCCTCAAGGCCTAAAGCCATCAGTACGTGAACAGCAAGGAAATAAGACTAGGGCAACTTCACGGGTAGAGCACTCACAGCACTCACATGGGAGCAGGGGGAAACTTCGAGCTCTATACAAAGACCCAAAACGATCTGCCCACGGCAGTAAAGGGGAAGATGAAGCCTGCTCCCCTGTACGATCCCAGAGATCAAGGGGAGAAGCTCAAAGAGGTTCTCGACGATTAGCACAAGGGGACTCATCGCCTCAGCGAGGAGTGTTGCGGGCTAATGATGTTCAAAAAATACTGGACATGCACCTTCGTGCTCAACAAGGTGGCGATCTAGAGGACGATCTACGTCGCCAGATACAGCTCTCTACGCCCTTTATAAGGGATATTGAGGAGGAGCCATTCCTCCATAGGTTCGCAACGCCAAACTTCACTCCATTCAAAGGAACCTCCGACCCGGTAAAACACATAGATTATTACCGAGGAGTCATGATCCCCCACAGGTCTAACGATGCGCTCATGTGCAAATTTTTTCAAGCTTCTCTTCAAGGCCAAGCCATAACTTGGTTCAATCATCTCCCCCCGAGGTCGATTGAGTCCTTCGAAGAGTTGGCCCTGGAATTTGTGAAGGAATACGCACAACTTCGGACAATCGAGGTGAAAGATGACCATCTTTTCTCTGTCCGAAAGAAAGCAAAAGACACTCTGCGACAATACATACAGAGATTTTGTGAAGAGAAGTCTCGCATTATCGGCTGTAATGACCTTGTTGCGGCAATGGCATTTAAGCAAGGACTCCCTCGAGACAGCCAGCTTTACGGGGACATCGTCATGAGCAATGCGCGAAGTCTTTCCAAAATACTTTCACTAGCAGAGCGACATGCAAGTTGGGAGGACGAGAAGAGCGCCACTCATACTCAAGACCATGCCGGGACTAGTGAAAAGGCCTCTGATGAGGATGAGCCCCATGGAAAGTTTGCGACTGGAAAGCTCAACAAGCGCAAGGCGGGGCAACACTCCCAAACGCCAGTTATGGGGAAGCCTAACTTGCAGCTATCTTTACCAGTCCATCAGATCCACAATGAAATTAAGAACAAGCCATGGTTTAAGAAGCCGGAGCCAGTCAAGGGCAATCAAGAGAATGCTGATAAAACCAAATGGTGCGCCTATCATGAATGTTATGGGCACAATATCAGCACATGTATATCTTTCGAAAGATATCTCCGAAATCTCCTGAAGGAGGGGCATTGTACAGACTACATCAAGCAGAAGACTGTAAATCACATGGAGAACAAAGATCCAAACGAGCCAGCGTCAAAAGTGATCCGCATCAACTAGACGCAAGTCAACATTAGAGAGACATAAAATTCTATGGAGCTTTTCAAGTTGTCTTCTAAATTCAAGTATCAATGAAATGAGATTGACAAATTGATTTGTTCACCATGTACAATTTTCAAAGCATATTCTCTCTAGTGTAAAAAGACTTCGTCATCGAAGCATCCAAGCCTTCGGCATCGAAGCATCCAAGCCTTCGTCATCGAAGCATCTGAGTTTTCGCCTTGCGAAGCATCTAAGCCTTCGCCATGCGAAGCACCTAAGCCTTCGTCATCGAAGCATCCAAGCCTTCGTCATCGAAGCATTCGAGCCTTCGCCCTGCGAAGCATCTAAGCCTTCGCCATGCGAAGCACCTAAGCCTTCGTCATCGAAGCATTCAAGCCTTCGCCCTGCGAAGCATTCAAGCCTTCGTCATCGAAGCATCTAAGCCTTCTGAGTCCTGCAAATTTCTGCGCAGCAAGGAGAGCTCATCTCGAGCGGTTTCTCGCTCATTTTCTATCAGCATCCTCTCTGCACGGCTCATCTCCAACTCGCCCACTTTGGCTTCCGATGTGAAATTAGGACCTTAAGTTTTCTTAAGTTATCGTAATCTCACATCGACAACATAACTTTCCGTTTCTGCGGACCTTCGCGTCAAGATGGCACATTCGCGGGACCAGAACGGATATGTTAGGAAAGAAGTTGCTCGGTATGCTTTTTGGTTAGGAAAGAAGTTGCTCGGCATGCTTTTTTCTCCCAAGAACCAATAGGTCCTTGTTTATTGTTCTTCTTCTGAACAATGGTTTCTTTCAAGCGCAGTGGAGCACTCAACCACTCCTTGATTGGGATGTCTGAAAGCCTCCCGCCATTCATGAAGAAAGTAGCCGGCTCATGTCCCGGAACTCTGGAAGAACATCTGTCGCCAAGCTCCAGGAGAACGTCGCTTGGAAAGGCAATTTGATTGCAAGCCTTCCACTCCATGAAGTCTTCGGGCTTCTCAGAATCCATATCTTTCCCTCGGAATGGACTTAGGCCAGGCGAACCGCCACGCTCCCACAAAGCAAGTTTGCTGGGTCTCTCGGCACCTTGACGCATGGCGAGCATATTTTGTGGTACTAGCAAGAGTCACAGTGAATGTGATCCAGCCTACCAATGCTCATTAGTCACGTCCGCAAGCGCACTCAGTCACCACTAAATCCCCGTCGACTGTTCAGCCAAACTCCGTCCACCACGTGGCGCTGTTTGTACACCCGCTTCAACAAAGTTTCTAAACACCTTTGACGAACTCTTGATGTATAGGAAGCATTTTGTGGTACTAGCAAGAGTCACATTTAATGTGAGCCAGCCTACCAATGCTCGTACACACCATCCAAACCGCTCGCTTTCTAAGCTGCACGCGTTTCCGTATTTTCCGACGCTCTCCAGGAATCTCGAATCCTGTCCAAAAACATCATAAAAGGTCAATAATGACTCTATGAGTATCATATCAATCTCTCACAATTTTTTGGGAATTAAATATTAATTTAAAACATAACTTAAACCTTCGGTGAACAGTGATTTGCTACAGTGCGCGGTAGACAGTGTTTTGCTACAGTGCACGGTGAACAGTGATTTGCTACAGTCGCGATGAACAGTGTCGTCCCTACAACCCGTTTCTCTGTTAAACGGGTCGTGCACCCGCGATCAGACCCGGAAAAATCTCCATCAATTCGACCTTAAACTGTTTTCATCTAAACCATCTTAATTTAGGTTCTGTACATTTAATTATTTAAATTACAACCAAAATCCAACAATCCCACGATGAACTTTCAAACGGGTTTCGTGATCGGGTTCACCCAATTCGTCCCTGTTTTCCAAATTAATTCACACAGAAAGCATCGTGAGAGTAAAATAAACGTTTTTACATAATCAATTTCGTAGTTACTTACCTCCAACTACACGAACCCAAGCTCGATTTTGGGAAGGGAATGAAGCTTCTGTTCTTGCTCAGTACAACCTCAATCCTCTTTGTCTTTGATGTGGATCGGTTCGAAATGATCCCAGGAGACTTAATCAAGTCTCAATTTGGATCCCCACAGCTCGCAAATTCGATTTCGAATTTCCTCCCAAAATTGCAAAATTTTCGATTCTGGTTCTCACTTCTCACCCTCTATCCCCGTGTTTTGCCTCACCCAAAATCAGACTCTTCAAACACTCAAATACTCACTCTCATGAACAATTTCACCCTTTGTTGTTCACGGATTGATGAAGGAAGAGGAAGATTAATGGTGTTTAAATAGGATTAGAGATGGATTAAAAAATGATTAAAACATGATGATGATGTTTTCCATGAAACATGGAGCACATTTTAAGGGTCCTTAAATCAAGGGATGGGTGACACTTGTCACTCATCCAAGTGTTCACAATCAACAGTCACTATTCATAATTTAATATTATTTTAATCGAAATCCCGGTTTGTTCGGTTAATTGTTTTCTCTCCCGAGACCACAACTTCGTCGACGAATCTCCGATTTCGGCATGCCGCCTGTCTATGGATTCGTATCGACTCGACCTACGTAACGGTCATTGGCCCTCGTCCTTTGGACCTCCCGGATCAAAAGTCAACATTTCGCTCTTACCTTTCAAAATTACCAAAGTACCCCTCGACTTCCGAACGTCGTAACTTCTTCCTCGAATGTCGGAATCGAACGTGCCACCTGCCTATGAACTCGTGACGTCCCAAACTACGGCATAGTCATCAGTTAAAGTCCATTTAACCGTCCGAACTAAAAGTCAATATTTTTCCCACGCCTAGGGGCAAAACGGTCATTTTGCACATTTCGTCTGATTCACTCCACTAATCCCAGATTAGTCATTCTAAATCATAATTAATTAATATTTCATCCCGATACTCGGGACGAGTCGTTACACCCCGCCTTCGCAGACCCATAACTTTCGCATCCAACCTCCGATTGACGCATGTCGCCTGTCTGCGGATTCAGCGCCTCAGGACCTACTCAGCAGTAACCGGTAAACATGGTAAAACAAGATTCCAAACAATGTACATCCCTTCGGATTCCCTGAATTCCGAATCGATGTGGGGGCATTTGTGGAATCCAAAATCATCCGAAAATTATGGAGCTGCCACGTGGCCCGTAATTCCCAAAAATGACTAAATTGCCCCTGGCAATAACGCTGATCATTTGAAAACACCCGCATATTAAATAATCTATTTACCAGTTAAATACGTTATTTGATCGGGTTAAAATCTCCGTAATATCAATATTCTCCCCGAGAATTAATTGTCGTTATTCTTAATAATGGATAATTAATATTGATATTAAAATACAATAATTGTCATTACTATCATGATGAACCATCATTACAATTATTAAATACTATATTTAATTAATAATATATTTTTTATTAATTAAATATTCAACCGACCAATCAGAACGCTCCAAGGCTCCCAAGATTTTCCTATAAATAGCAAGGCACATTTCATTTCCAAGGTACGTTGATTCTTCGTTTCGAAGTATATCCCTTTCCTCTCTCAAATCTAACTTAAGCATCGGAGTGTTTTTGGTCGAACAACTCCCCGGGTAAATCGATCGAAGCAACGATAGCTAATTGTTTGTTGTTTGCAGGAATTGTGAGGACTTTTCGCGACGAGTTCAATCTTTGATTCAACACTGGTATTCATTGCATTTCATCATATATTTAAAATTATTTGTAATTAAGATGAGCAACGTAAAAGCAACCCGATTGCTAGCTTTGAACTGAGCCGTCATAGACTTCGAACAAAAATGGGCCACACGTATCTAATAAGGATGGGAATTCGAATTTGTAGATGCTTCTAATGTAGTAATTTTGAAAAGATAAATATCACTGAATATTTAGTTGTTAATCAAATGATATCAAAAGATGTTTAATAAGTTTAAGTTGTATGGACGATAATTAAGAAAATCTTGCCTAGGATCATATGCAACATCTTCCATTGAAACATATACATTGTGGATTACAGTACTCTTGGTATCATTTCAATTTGGGGTTGCTATTTAGGTCATTCCTGGCATCAACACCGCAAAATTACAGTACTCTTGGTATCATTTCAATTTGGGGTTGCTATTTAGGTCATTCCTGGCATCAACACCGCAAAAACCCAGATTGAATTTGACAAAATCAGATCAAACACTCCAAACCATTGATAGCAATCTGAGGTTTCACTCACAATAGATTCGGAATTTCGGCCCTAAAACCAATTGGTGATAGGGATAGTTGTCCAAGACTATATAAGGCGCACACTCTTTCTCATCTTTTTCGATATGGGATTTTTATCCTCACATCTCAACAACCATATGCAAGCTTCAACTTTAAAAACCCCAAATTACTAACTACCACAAATACAAGCTTATAACCTTATTATGCAGCAAATGCAGTAGCTTCACAGTGGCGAAAGGTGGCGCGAGGTTGTCTGCGACGAACTAGTGACGGCAGGTGGGCCAAATCCGCACACAATGATGAAGCCAGGGATGGTGAGGAAGACTTCCATCTTGTGGTCAACCAAGTGAATAGTGACTTTAAGGCCAAAGACACCTCCATGGACCTTTATCTTGATAAAGTACAAACGCTCCTTTATAGTTTCCACACCTATGAGATGAAAAAAATTCCAAGATTAGAGAAGAGTCATACTAATGCTCTAGCAAGACTAGCCTCTTCAACCAATGACAATATAGGTCAAAGTGTCCCAATAGAGCTATTAGAGATACCAAATAGAAAAGAGCGACAAATCAATACCATCAACATTGATCCACCTTGGATAGACCCAATCATCAAGCTCCTCAAGGATGAAGAGCAATTGGAAGACAAGAATGAAGTCAAGGGCATTAAGTGCTAAGCCACTCGATATACCATCGATGATGGCCACCTATATAAGCAAGGATTCGATCTTTCCATCCCCAAATGCTTATCAACAGATAGAGACAATGCATACTTCAAAAAGATTCACGAATGCATCTATGGAAACAATTTGAGACCCAAGTCCCTTGCCAACAAAACTTTCAGATAAGGCTACTACTGGCCAACAATGCATCCATACGCAATCACTCTCACCCAGCAATGTGACCAATGTCAAAGGTACACCCCGTGTGACACTTTCCCGTTGAGAATCTCACACTAATGCTCAACCCATGGCCCTTCTCACAATAGGGACTCGGCCTCATCGACCCAATACCAAGGGGAAAGGGAGGAGTAGAACATGTCGTCATAGCCATTGACTATTTCACCAAATGGTCATAAGCAAAGTCACTTGCAACCATCATTACTGCACAAATTGGAAGTTTTGATAATCAGAATATGATCTGCCGCTCGGCATACCACACACCATTGTCATTGACATGGAAAATAGTTCGATTATGTTGACTTTCGATCTTTTTGTAAAGTATATGGTATCACACAATTCTTCGATTTTGTTGCTCACCCATATGAAAATGGCTAAGTAGAGGTCGTGAACAAGATCAACAAGTACAATCATAAGACTTGTTTGGATGAGGACTCCAAGGGAAAATTTTCAAATATCATATCAGATGTCTTTTGGCTTTATCGAACACCGTATAGAACATCCACCAAGGAAACCCCATTCGCTATGGCATTTAGAACTGATGTTGTGGTACCAATGGAAGTTGGTGAAACTTCTTATCCAGTGATCTCCTACGACCCTAACGATGACAATGAACTACTCACTCTCAATCTAGACCTTCTAGAAAAACAGTGTTAGCTTGAGAAACATGGACTATAACAAAGAATTGTATGATACTATGACTCCAAAATCAAAGCTAAAAGCTTCAAGACAGGAGACTAATTCCTTTGAAAAATTATTCTTGCAACCAAGGACTGAGCAGACGGCATGCTCAGCATAGGTAAGAAGGACCATACCAGGTCACCAAGGTCTACCTACTAGGAACTTAAAAACTTCAGACTCCCAGAGGATGCTTTTACTCCATCCATGGTATGTAGACCACCCCAAGCTACCGACTATCTTTTCAATCAAACTTAATACAATTATTGTAACCGATCAGACTTACCATTTCTATGAATGAAAGAATTTTTCAAAATTTTATTTCGTAAGTCCTAGGTAGCAGGCTATCAGTCATATTCATATGTCATAGTTGGTCGGCATACTTTATCTTTAGTCAACAGGATACGCTAGTCATATTTACAAAGTCATGGTTGGTTAGCTCACTTTATCTTTAGTCGGTAGAACGTACCAATAATTTTTACAAGTCATTGTTAGTCAGCACATTTTTTATTTTTTTGTAAACCATTATCAGTCGGTAGCTAGACTAATCAGTGACTGACTGACATCATCGTGACCAACCACAATTCCATTCAGGTCGAGCAATGAACGACCAGCCAAGTAGCATTTGACAAATTGTTCATCACTCAATAAGAAAAGTGATCGGCACCTATTTCAAATGAGTAACATACATGGAAACAACCAAACACAAATGTCAGATCAATCAAGAGTTGGAAAAGTTCAAATGTTATTTATTAAAATTAATAGTTCACCAAAGCAAGGAACAATCCTTGTTCAAAAAATACAAGTGCACGAGACATTTCCTCGGAAACAGAGAAAATTGTACTACAACATTGGTTGGAAATGAGACTGCTTAGTTCTCAATATTGATCTCCTCACCAACAGGCCCCTACTGCGATGTGGATTGGCCTATTACTGCCTAGCTGGTTCCCTGATAGACATGACTGGTTAGACGCCTAGAACTCTGAAGAATGACACATCTTCTGCGACCCATATGCCTTGTAGTTCTTAGATCAATTTGAACGTTCGATTGAGAATGAAGCGATTGTGAAGCCAATAGAACTGAATTCGGATGTCTTGATTATAGAGCATTTTTTTTTTACATCACCTTCTCTTTGAAATCGGGTAATCAGAATGACCACCTAGACCGGGCATATAGAATTGAAACATCGAAACCATACCATTCTAGATCAGGCTAAACCGGAAAAAAAAATATTGAATAGTAAAACTGAAGTGATGATTGGTATGGTACCAAATTGGTACCAATTCAAGTTGGTACAGTTTTGGTTTCAAGGTTTTAAAAAACTATCCCATACTAATACCGAACCGAATTGAAATAATATTCTCTTAGATACAATTAGGTATATGTGTCTAATTCTCAAAGTCTCACTCTCTAAGTCATCATCCTCAATCTTTTCCACATTATCTCATACACATTATCAAATACACCTCATCTTCTTCAGTAAAAGAAATCAAAGAAGCACTCCAATGTGTGCATGCTACATTTAAGCATGACCATGCCAATGCTCATCTGTACAACATTGCTCTTAGTTTCCGGCTACTAAGACATTTGAATTTGAAATTTCCTATGGTATGTAATTTATATATTAATACATATATAGGCTTCAGGCACACCTCAACGAGTGATATCACATGTGTACTCAGCTTACATGAAGTAGCGCAGCTAAGGATTCATCGAGAAGATATATTAGAAGAGGCACTTCATTTCACCACTACTCATCTTGAGTTGGCAGCAACCCATGATGTAGGCAATCCACGGCCACCACAAATCACTCAAGCCTTTGAGAGACCTCTCTGAAAAAGTCTAGAGAGATTAGGCACATGACGTTACATTCCAATGTACCAAGATGAAGCATCTCAAATGAGGATTTGTTAAAACTTGCAAAGTTGGATTTCAACATTATCCCTCATTTTCATAAGATGAGGCACAAAGAGAGTAGCAATTGGTGCTTCTTCAATTTATTTTCCAAACATGTCTATTTAAAACAGCTGGTGATTTTTCACATCAATTGAAGCTGATTGTCGTAATCGATGTTTCAAACATGTATTCACTTATTTTAAAACATCAGGTATTCAAATACTATAATAAGTATTCAAGATTTTTGGAAAATAATTACTAATGGTTCAAGTATTCATTAGTCATGCCTAAAATTTTAGCTCAAAATTGAAACTGTATTAAATACAATTGGTACCGTACTATTTAGTATCAATTTTACATTGTGAAATATTAAAGTGCACTAAACCGACTAAAATTAATCGGTAAGGTTCCAGTATCACCCATATACCAAATCAAAATGAACCATGCTTATGTCTACTTCTAACTCATCTAAAAACATTGTCGAGTACTTATATTCGGAGATAGCATCATCCCAGTCAATCTGCAAGCTTGATCAAGCTTTTCCTTAGCTCGTCGACCTGCCTAGCTTGGCTCTCTATCTTAGCATACCGATTGGACTGGTTGAGCAAGGTCTTCTTAGTTGTCTCAGCACGATGCTAAACATGCTCATTCTTCTTGGCCATGTTGGCGGCTTTCTTCAGAGTATGTTTGGCCTCTCATCCCTTTATCTTCATATTTTCAGCCCGTTTCTTATGAATCTTCTTCTCCTCCTCAAGCTTCTAAGAACGTTTAGCATTATTTCACAGGGTCACAAAGACCTCCTCGAAGAATTTCCAATTACCAAAAATTTAGGCATAATAAAAAACAAAAACTCAACAACAATAAACAAAAAGTGAGAGAAGCTGCTGATCACTTACGTACGTACCCTCGGTTGCCACTTCAGCATATCAATTAGGGACAAAGGAGGTGCTCATCTCCTCGATCTCATACAATTCCTTCTAGGAGGCAAGCACCACAACATTAACGATCGGCACCACGCTAGCATGCATGCAGTTGCTGACCTTCTGCCAATTCCCATCCACGATCAACGTGTGGACTACATCTAAAACATCAGCCTAATTGGTGAAGAATGCCTTCAACCCATTGTTTATGAGCAGTTGGTAGAGGGCTTTTGGCACACATCCCAGAGATATATAGAGCATAGGCTGTGAGAAGAATATAGATCAGACGACCTGCAAGTGTTAATCACATCTTGATTCTTCTTCAATGAATCCTCCTCGACACCGCCGATTAGTCAAAATGGAAACATCATCTGGCCTCTTCTTGGAAAAAGCAGTTAGTTCGACATCAGACTATTCATGCTGACTATCAAGGTCGATCGGCTCTTATCTCGGCTCTTTATTGGCACTGATGGTCAATTGCTGCCATTGAGTCGTTGTCTTCATATGGGTAGCCTTGGTACCCTTATAAGACTCGGTTGTCAAAGTACTGGAGCCCCCAGCCTCCTTGTGCCTGCTTGCATCCTCGGTAACTTGATGCTTAGCAACTGCATCCATCATCTTCTTGTTGGCAGTTACTTGTACCTTTGGATGAACTAGCAAATACAAACTATACAATTTAGAGATGATCGGAATGAACAAGAATCAAGGACAAACAAAGATTGGAAATTAACTACGGGTGTGATCGGGCTGATCGACAATGTCTCTGAAAGCTAAGTACACACTGACTCCTCTCGAGTGGCGTCAGCAACTGATGAACCTCTGTGCACTCTTCCTCTTCAGTAGTCGAGTAGTCTCCTTTCAATGAGCTTGGAAACAAAAGGCAGGCCAGCCAAAAGTTATAAAAGAAAATTTTTTTTAAAAAAAAAAGCAAAAAATAGTCAAAGTCACTAGTCAGTAGGATGACGACCTTCCAACTGAAAGTCACGAATGATCCTCCTGTCTAATTTGGTCAACTATCCCTCCCAGGGATCAGACACCTGGTAATATTGATGCCTCCATATCTTCCGGGAGGCCAATATGTTAGTAATGAAGGGCCCTTTCACATTTTTTGCTACACATTCCATCCAAAACTAGCCCGACCCATATTAATGCCAACCAAACTTGTATAATTAGAAGAGTTTCCCACAACTCGTCTGTCCTTTGTTGCATAGCTGGAAGGTTGTATACAAGCTAATCAATGTAATCCATCCATCAATATTAGCTGGTCGAATACTATCCTCTCCTAAAAAGGAAAATCATGAACCCATGGATGTAAAGGAAACTGAAGCCCATGCTCAAGGCAATTTATATAAAACAAATGGATGGCTCACCATGTATTCCTAAACCTCACTAGGTTTGCCTCTCTTAGTGTGTTCACTTCGTGATCCACAACATAAGTGGAGGTACTCAAAGAGATGGCCATTGATTAGCTCTGCCTCTTCACCAACTTCTTCATCTTCGGCATCATTTTCTTCAGCCGACTAACCCTCAACCTTCATCCGTTCGGCCATTATATCATCATAATTAGCCCTGTTAATTGGTTTGAAAAAATCAACCGAAAAACATAACCAAACCGAACAGGTTCTGTTTCGGTTTTCAGTATAAGAACACTGAACCGAACTAAATAGACCTAAAAACCGAACTGGACCGACCCGAATCGAAATGTTTTAGGTTACTTTGTAATGGACATTGATTAGTTGTAATGGATATTGATTAGTTGTAATAAACATTAATTACGTTGTAATGGACATTAATTAGAAAATAAATATTGATTATTGTATAAAAGTACAAAAAACCCGATTTTTAGAGAAAATTGAACCAGTTCAACCAAACCGATTCACCATAATTTGAAGAAAAAAACACCGATTTTAACCAAAATCAAACTGAACCGAACCGAATATGAGGAAAAACCGAACTGAACCACATTGGAGGAAAAATCGAACCAAACCGAACTGATTTCCCAACCGATTTCGGTTTCGGTTTCAGTAAAAAAAAACCAAACCGAAAAACCGATTAACACACATAATCAGAATCTTGGCCCTCCATCTCTCTCCCTTTGGCCATATCTCTTCAACCTCATGACCATCAACCTTCTTCTCTTCGACCAAGGTTTCCTCGGCCTCTTCAATATCTACTATACCCACGTAAGATGTAAAAGGCTCCTTAGCTTTCATCTGAACTGTTATCTGATTGGCACCCATGATTAACAGATACCTTAGGGTAATCTCTAAGCTATTAGTAGAGAAAGAGGATGATCTACTGCTACTACTAGTCTACAAAGACCCACTAGTGGTTGATGATCCACCCGTCTCATTCGACACATCACTTGCCAAATGAGAAGGTAATTCATGACTAAATGTTGGAGAGGACCTTGCCCTAAATCGGCCCAAAAATTCAAACGGACATCTTCAAATAACAAGGAAAACTATGACTAAGAATCAAACTAACCTAATGCTAAATTTAAGAAAAAAAGAGCAAAGAATAAAATACAGCATACCTTATCAGATCACGGTCAGACAATTGAAAAATTGTAAAGTGTGAACAAATGAATTCACATCTTTATTTGGGCATAAAAAGGTGAATCAAAAGGTGCTCCCATCATCGAACACTCAACCGCTCAGCCGTCAGGATGATGCCACTCGTTTGATCCACCAAAAGCCACATTTTTACACATCGACAGACAACACATCAAAGGCATACTTTGAGCAGCAAGAAAAAACAATGTGGCCGTTTGGAAGCATCAATCGAGGTACTCTCTTAAAGGAATGCTCTGATCGACAATCATGTACAATGCAATTGATTAGAATCTTCTATCGTGGTACTCTCTCATAGGCATACTCCAACTAGCAAGCAAGTACTATGCGACTGATTAGAAGCATCAATCAAGGTACTCTCTCAGAAGCATGCTCAGATTGGCATGCATGTAAAATGCAACCAGTTAGAAGCATCATTCGAGATACTCCCTTAAAGGCATGCTGTGATCTACAAACAAGCACAATGTGGCTGATCGGAAGCATTAATCAAGATACTCTCTCATAGGCATGCTCCAATATGCATCTATGTACAATGCGACCAATCAGAAGCATCAATCGAGGTACTCTCTCAGGGGAATGCTTTGATCGGCATGCATGTACAATGAAATCAATCAGAAGCATCAATCGAGATACTCTCTCAGAGGCATGCTCCGGTCAACAAGCATATACAAAGAGACTGATTGGAAGCATCAACCACGATACTCACTTAGAGGCATGCTCTGATCGGCAAGCATGCATAATGCGACTGATTGGAAACATATATCTAAGTACTCTCTCAGAGACATGCTCCAATCGGCAAGCAAGTAAAATACGATTGATAGGAGGTGCTAGTTCACAAACTCAGAGGACTTCCTCAACTAACACATACTTCATCAATCAAGAATTTAGGGGACTAGGGTCACACCCTTCTGATTGATCGACACATATCGTCCAAATGTACAAGTCCTCGATCAAGGATGTCTGCTTTAGTCAACAAACTTAGGAGACTTATGTTGATATCATATCAACCGATCACACAAAGGAAGACCAGCAACACCACATAATTTGACCAGATCAACATTGGTCGACCACCTGCTAGTCGGCACTAAACAAGTTATCCCCAAAACCAACTCACAAGAGTCCAAGGCCAAAATAGTTGGCACTCTAGACCAACACCTTTGGTCGGTACCTCTGACAAATAACAGTAATAACACTCTAATATGCTATAAAGCTCACTGGCACCTGCTCATCATCCCTAATCCAAGGGATACGAAGAAGCATCTCCTGAGGTGGCTTGAACCCCACACCATCACGATTCAACTCTCACATTCATTACCACTATAAATACAAGTAAAATTCCCCACAAAGGTAACATAACAATACATTCTCTGCCTCATACTACATAACTCGTTTAAATCTCTTTTTCGCTTGGTACAAGCATTTGAGTCTGTTATGTCAAATGCTCCTCTTGTTGTCCCGCAGGTCACCCAGCAAACGAGAAGAAGACATACTAGTAGTAGGCAAGACTGTATCCCATTAGGTCCATTTTTGGATCAAGCACAAATTAATCAATATTGAGATAGAAAACTCTCGCAAATTATTCATATTTTTAATTTCATTCCATTGATATTCATTATTATTATCCTTTGACTCTATTGATCGGAGTTGCTCTCATCATATATATTGTTATGAAGAACAATGAAGGATGATAAAGAGTATATGTAATTAAAAATTATGTTGGTTAATTTTTTATGTAGTTAATTGCCTTCATTTATTTTTATTCTTTTGATAATTAATTATCTTCGTTTATTTGGTGTAAATCTTTTAATTAATAACGAATGAAGATTTAGTTTTATCATTATTATTAAAATGTTCGTGCAGATATTCACTGTTATTAATTAACATGTTAATTATTGTGTGGGATTCTTTACATGTGATACCTAATGTGTTAGTATGCGAGTGACAATATTTTTTAGTGCACATATTAGATGAGA
The DNA here is from genome assembly GCA_032719365.1 of Prinsepia uniflora. Taxonomy (NCBI): domain Eukaryota; kingdom Viridiplantae; phylum Streptophyta; class Magnoliopsida; order Rosales; family Rosaceae; genus Prinsepia; species Prinsepia uniflora. The sequence goes on from CM064876.1 coordinate 57,278,353, forward strand.
TTTGTGTGTGATATTAATTTAAAATTATATTAAAGGTCACAATAATGTAACCGTGAGTATGTGCATCCACGAAAAAGGGCTGTTACAAGCAAAATAATACAGAAGATCAGTGTCCTTTAAATTTTGATAATTGGTCACAAGAACTTTTGTAGTATCCTTGGATCAAAAGTCATGCTAGTGCTGGGTTCATGAGCACATTTTAGATATCAGATTCAAAAACTAGTCTTTGCGATATCAGGGTCATAAAGCACATTTTGGAGAGTTGGCTCATTTCCATATTCCATATGTCAACTTGAGTAAGACCTTTCCTTGGCCTTCAATCTTAGAGCCGGTCCAGGAGTTTCCCGTGAACAAAGGCTCTGCATGGTCATTTGCTTCATATGTTGTAAGCATCCCTTTATCGGAGCACATTCGGCTTGACCACTGTCCTAGTATCCACCCACCACTCTTTGGTATTTGCCACCCAATTGACTTCAAACACAACAGAAACCCTATTCAAATTGCACATAATCGATCTGCCTCAGCAATCCTTTGGTATCCTGACTGTTGCCATTCTAGCAATTTCCCTTAAGCCCCGTTGGTTTTACTTTTTAACTTTGACTCTTGGCTTTCTTAAATTTCTTTTCACTAGATCCTTCCTCAGAGTGCTTTCTCTTCTTCATGTTCTTTGGCTGTTTTCCACTCTGCCTTGACCTCCATCCTGATTTCCTCGTCAATCCTAAGCCTTGCAATCAAATCGTCATCAAGTCTCATCTCCTTATGCTTATGATTCAGGCACTCCTTGAAATCCTACCAAGAAGCTGGTAATTTTTCAATCACCGAAGCCACTTGGAAGTTGGAAGGACTTGTTGTTATATGGATGACAATCGGTACTACTTCTATGCATATAAACTAACCCAATGCTTGTAGTTGTAGCTCATCAGGCGACTACTTCGCCAGGATTTTATTATCTAAATCAAAGTCCCCATGGATGAACGACGTTTGTTTTCTCTCGCAAGTAGATGGATGAATTACAATGGATGTCAACAGAAAAAAAGTTATTTTGATCGAATGCAGAGTTTATGCGTAAATAGGCATCTTCATGCAATGTTCCAACGATCGCCACGTTTTAAGAAAACTGTTGTAACGTTTAAAAGTCTTTGGATCCAGGTTAAAACAGATTTCAAAAACTAATTTAAATTTAATAAAAAATTAATTTGATTTCAGCGCCTCCACGCCCTCCAAATCTTGATCATATTATCATAATATGAGTAAGTAGATACACAAAATGCATAAATCAACCCACACTGAATGAACCAACTAAGCCCAGCTTGAATCCAAATCTCACTTTGCCAAGTGAGTGGCTACCACATTTGTAAGGCGTGCAAAGCTTTACCCATTTTCTCAATGACCATTTGCAATATAAATTTCAACCCAAACTTCACATTTGCTAAGTTTAGTGAGTCACACCAAACTTCTACGTCATTTCATAGACAACGCAAACACAGCAAGTTTTGGTATTGAATACCACATTTGGTGACGGAACTCGTGAAGGAAGAGTCATGCGCCCGTAAACTATCATGTTCCCTTACACAAGGGAACAAGAATCACAATAGCAACCCATAAGCTTGACTAATAGGGGAATTCTATTGATACCGACAGAAAAAGCCATCCACAAGCCATTGAAACCAATCTCTCAGGAAACTATAAAAAAACTACAGCAGACTAATTGAGTAGGGGTTCAAAGTAAAGAAATCTAAGTTACTGCCATCATAAGCAATTCAGCCAAAGCTCATTGTAACAAATTCGCTCCTCGCTATTCATCTGAAATAGGACTCAAAATGGAGACAACTGAACATGGATGGCCAGGCGCATAATAATCCTCCTGCCTCCATCCTCTGTTTCGCAGGGCTGCTCCTCGTTGACATTCAAAATTAAAATCACACTTGCACTGCCAAAACCACAAGGATCTGTTAGTATCTCCATCATATTACAACCTGAAATACAATTAATCCACTGCAACCCTAACCCTACTTGCCTAACTCCCCCACTGAAAATATGCAACACCCAGAAAACATAAAATGATCTACAAGCATAAGACAGGAGAATCAGAGGACTTGAAAGCTACAGAGACCACAAGAGATGTGTATCCCATTTATCATTGGGTGGTAATTATTTCATGTTTACTGTGTTACTGTTCATCCAATCAGCCTCTCTAATTTAGTTTCTAAGTTAAGCTGAACTACAACATACTATACTAGAACATAAGAATTTTCAGGAAAGGGCTATACTGTATGTTGAAGTATCAATTTGCTCCGGCAGCTCCTTTATGTCCACCTCAAACCTTGACTGTACCTGAAACAGATCAATTTGGATCAAGGGGTCTGTCTAGCAAAAGCACATGGAAGTCCTGCTTGTATTTAAACTGCAGAATAAAGAACGAGAACTCCTGCTTGTAATTTATTAAGTGCTTATTACCTGATTAAGAACATCAGAATCGGATGCAGAAGAGACAAATGTAATTGCCAGCCCCTTGGTACCAAACCTACCAGCTCTGCCAACCTGTGAAGGAAGAAAACACAGCAAAGAAACAAGACACCCCAAAGTCAGTTACAGATATGGACATCACCAAACCATGGACAAAAAAAAAAGTACCAAAATTGTCAACACAAATGTATGAATCCAATACCCTGTGTAAGTAGGTATCTGCCGAATCTGGCATGTCATAATTAATGACAATGTTAACACGCTCGATGTCAATCCCCCTTCCTACTAAATCTGTTGCCACAAGAATTCTTGAAAGCCCCTCCTTGAAATTCTTGTAACGTTTCAACCTGCAAACGGAAATCAGATGACCATTCAGACATGTAAATGCGGAAAAAGGAAGATGATAAAAATTATAAGTATAAGAGGTTAAATACCACACAAAACAAGAAAATCACCAAATGCTTTCAGAAATAACTAAAAAGAAAGCACAGCATTATGGGAATGTCACAGGAAACAAAGGGCTGCCAAAGAAAGAAATTGCTGTGACATACACAGTAACAAACAAACAAAAATGCAAATTTCACTAATCAAAGTTGAGAGCATAAAAAAGAAAAGAAGTTTACACATACTAGCATCTAGCTGCAATTTCACGGAAGAAGGCACAACTTGGCAAAAAGAAATAAAAAATACTGTAACTGAGTTCACTAAAGCATCTACAAGGAGGCAGAAATTTGATGGCTCACATTGTAGCTTTCTTGTTTTTTCAAACAATGCAAAATCAGATTAGCAAATGTAAAAAACTAAAAAATAAAAACCCTCAACACTAACGGAAAACTAAAATAAGACAACCCAAATCGACACACAAGCATATAAACAATGTTTAACAACACTCACATTGATATAGTAGAAAACCAAAGCATGTAAATATCAAACCACTAAAATGAAGTCTAACAGCTGTTAGTATATACATTACTAATAGTATATGCATTGAAAAACCAACATTTTCACTCCTCTAATGCCACACGTATGCGAACCTTTCTTCCTGAGCCATTCCGGAGTGAATGCAGATAGAGGGGAAGTTACACTCAGCAAGTAGCTTATTCAGCTCAGCTGCTCTGGTTACACTTTTTACAAAAATAACGACTTGGTTGAAATCCAAGGCATCAAGAAGATCAGTCAACTTGCGATTTTTCTCAGATTCACTCAATTTGATGTAGTGCTGCAGAGAGAGGGGGGAAGAGAGAGAGAGAGATTATAAGTAAGCAAGAAACAGCTAACTAAACTTATTAGTGACATATCAAATGTACCTGTACAAGACCATGGAGTGTCAATTTGGCCTCATCATCTACATAAATTTCCATGGGCTGAAACAAAGAAATATGATAACAAAATTTATTAGAACACAAATCTTGAACCTTCAATACACTACTACAAAATAAGCAATAAGTCATCAAACCATGCCTAGAACCACATCAATTTTTCTGGTAAGAACAGTCTGCCAGGCTGTACTAATATAACTTTATACCCAAACACTCACAATCATAAGCTGATTATTTCAAAATTCACGCTAAGGTTTAAGTAAACATTACATCTTGCATAAATTTCTTGCAAACAGGACGGATTTCCTTGCTTAGTGTAGCTGAAAACATCATCACTTGCTTGTCATGAGGAGTCAACTTAAAGATCTCCTGCACATCCCTCCTCATGTCTGAAATTGATGGGGTGGAAAATAAATAAAAATAACACAACATATGTCCATTGCAGTGAAATTGAGGAAAATCCCCCCTTAACAAGATTAGCCATAAACATTTACCAAGTGACTCGAGCATCTTATCACATTCATCAAGAATAAAATGCCTAACATTCTTTAGCCCAAGCTCTTTATCTCTTGCCAAAGCTAATATCCTCCCAGGTGTTCCAACAACGATATGAGGACATTCATTTTTAAGCAAATCTTTGTGAACCTTGATATTGACACCTCCATAGAAGACTGACACCCTCAAGTCCGGAAGATAAGTGCTGAATCTCTCAAATTCATGACAAATCTGTGGCGAACATAAGAAGTTATTTCATGAAAAAATGGAACATAAAATCATAGGAACAAAATACTATGTATAAATTGGTGTCAATAAATACATACGTATGTTCATAATAGATCAAAGTAAGAGCTGTGCAAACTGATAATGATTCATAAAAATAAATACCTGGTAAGCCAACTCTCTTGTGTGGCAAAGAATAAGAGCAGCAACCTGACCAGCAACTGGATCTATTTGCTGAAGGGTTGACAGAACAAAGACAGCGGTTTTCCCCATCCCAGATTTTGCTTGACAAATAACATCCATTCCTAAGATTGCTTGAGGGATGCACTCATGTTGAACTGATGAAGTAAACAAAATTGTACCGGACGAAAGCTCAGTCAGTATAAATGACCTTCCAGATGCTTTTAATGGAAAGGTTTACCAAACCAGTTTGCTTGCCGAAATCATGAATACAGTATTAGTGATTACCTGGACACAGAAAGAAGAGAAACCTCAGAAACAGTCAAACATTAAAGAGGCTTAAACAACTAAGACAATCTTTCCATTCTCACATTCTCTTGTAATTAAATCAATTAATGAGAGGAAAGAATCAGGCATTCAATAGTTTACAAGATGGTCAAAATATACATACTAGACACCAACTGCTATACTGAGACCCATTCAAAGAATTGATACATCAAGGGTCAGACCAAACTAGCTGAACTTACAAGAAGTTGGCAGGGATGCAGAGTTTATAGACTATACCGAGTTGCAATTGGAAGTGGTGCATATTGTGGTTGTTTCGGTATTCATGGTGTGCCAAAACTAATGTCATAAAATATAATCATTTACTGGTAACCAGGAATGCAGAAATGAGATAAAACATAACACAAGTATACAACATACAACTTAATACCAGATAAAAAAAAATTGGTTTTGCTAAATGGGGGAGATTGATAAATATTTATATGTATTCTTTCTCCAGAATACGGAAGTATATAAGCTGAATAACCACATATGTATAAGAAAATGTCGAGTAGAACTTTGCCTTCTGAAGGATGCTCGAACCCAGAATCCACTATAGCACGAAGAAGCTCCGGCTTCAACAGGAAGTCTCTAAATCCTGAACTATGGATGCCAACATAGCCCCTGCAATATTAAGTGGAACAGTTTAGAATAAACGATTTTTAGCTACCCAAAACCAAGGAATATAAGCCATCAAAAGATATGTAGTACATAAAAAAAAGCTACATGCGTCAGCACAAGTGCATAAAAAAGAAATTGGGTGTAGTTGAATCAAATGTTTGAAAAACAGACACAGAGGTGACATAAACATGGGAGAATTTCCCTCTAATACAAAACTAAGGGAAAGCAATATACAAAAAAACACGACACTCAACCCCACTTCAAGTTTTAGGTGCAGACATAAAAGATATGCCCATAGAAGCGCATAGAAAGGGCAAAAATTGTAGGGAAAATTGACTTAGTACTACTAAGTAGGCTTATATCCCAATGCCAACCTTCTTCAATTGTTGTTTGTAAAATCTAACCATCGGAAAAGCATGAGGAAGATCACAAAAACAACATCTAAATCTACTAAAACTGAATTATTATTATTTTAAATTCTCAAAAACCAAACGCATCTATACTTTCTCCTCTTGTTTTCTCAATTTAAAAGCACAACCACGAAAATAAAAGAACAAACCAGCCGAGAAAATAAAGGGTAAGCAAAATCAAAATAAAAATCAAAATCAAAATTGGAAGAGTATAACGTTTATCTTTACATACTAAACCAAAGGACCCAATTGACTGGTGCTAGTAATTTAGTGTATATTCTATCCTACAATTAATGAAAAGTGAAAAAACTATTAGTAAGCAAAAGAGAAGACAATAAACTCAAAATAAGTTCAATATTACTAACTTTTTGGCTGAATCGCCAGAGGGCTTAGCGGAGACGGAGTTGGGCGCATTTTGGTCTTCCTCTTCATAGTCGACTAGCTCCTCTTCATACACATCGTTGTCTCTAATTTCACCCATTCTACACAGCCACTATAAATTTGAGTTCCCAAGTTAGGGATATTCCAAAAATTTTGAATCCGAAAACTTAAATTACATTTTAAAATGGTTAATACTTGATTAAATTGCATACCTTCAAGCTTCCACTTAGCAAAAGAAATACGAACTATATGATCTATGAGTGTCGAGGCCTCTGTGAAAATTTAAAAGAACAAAATAATAATAAATTGAAAATTTTTGGGAGAGAAGAATGGAGGGAATGAATATAAACCCTGGATCTAGGGTTCGGAAAGAGGGAAAGAGAGGACTTAGGGTTAGAAGCAAGTGGAGCAGATATAGGGACTGTAGGTTATGTTAAGGGACGAAACTACCCTCTTTGTTGCTTTAGATTCAGTGTTGTTTTGTAGCCCGTCATGGTCATTTACAAATACAAAGTATGATCAGTATTCTTCTTAGGCTTCTTACCCAAAATGCCACCTTATCATTGAGTTTGGTCATGTCAAATTGCCTTGAACATAATTTGGATCTAATTTGTCTCCAAAACACATTTTTAGTTCCAAATTCTTCCTGAACGTCAATTTTCACACTTCTCCGTTAATTCAAAGAGCATAATTGATCTCCTTAATAAGCCTCAATTTAAATCCCCAGGCATGAAGGCACATCGAGGGGATCTAATTTTCCTTGATCTCCTTCTTTGATCATAAGTAAATTTCCTTCCCCCTTAATAAGCCTCAATTTCGTCCCCAATTTAGCTTTCATTTGTCCTAATTTCTCAATATCGATTTTCGCATTTTATCTCTTCGTCTGAAGGTGAAAAATGGAGAAATGACAGTTCAATCACCCCAATTGTTGCTATTGTAGGAAGGCTAACAAAATTGTCACCTCTTGGTCTGAAAAAAAAAATCAACGGAGGAGGTTCCTAATTTGTCCAAATTCAAAGGTGAGAATTTTATTTTTGTACTCTAATTTGGTAAATATATGTTTGGTGAAATTTTGGTGAGAGTTTGGTAGTCTAGTTTGAAGAAAAAATTCGTATTATTAAAGAATTCACGAGCAGATTTGATTCGCATGATGTGGTTTACGTTAATTGTGTATTTGCCTTTTTTGTACGTCTTCAATTCTGTACTAGTAAGTTTGGGTAGTTTTGATTTTTGTTGAAGAATAGAAGTTGCAACATGTAGTTTTGATTGTGCATTTTCATCCGTGAAAAAAGGTGCGTCCATTTTCTTGCTTACGAGAAAGAAAGATATTATACACCTTTATGATCATTAGTGAGATATGACCTAGTAAGTGCTAATTGGATTGAAGATTGTGAATGGATTATGATCACAACTTTTGAGACTCAAGGTTCTATATGTTTGTCCTCATGTTTTAATTCAGAGAATTGCCTTCCTTTTTAGTTTGTTAGGTCATATATGTCTCTATGCCACTCTGGTTTGGTGTTACTTGGTATTATGTTGTCCGTTCTAAATGTGTTGGTGTGAGAATTTGTGTGTGGGCTTTACCTAAGTAATGGTGATTAGATGGCAGCCTCTAGGTTTTGTGAGGTTTTGAGTTGCTAATTTTGAGCCGTTGCTTCTTGATGATGCACTCTTGTGTTTATAAATGTTAATGTCTTGGTATAATAACCTTAATAACTTGTTTGCGCATGGTTGATGTGTTATGCAAGGTGGTTGATAGGCTTGAAAGAGTTTCGAGAAAAAAAAGTGCATTGTGTCCTGGATTGGATTGTCGGTTTCTTCGGCATTGATTATTGTCTTGATGTTTAAGAATTGAAGTGTATTTTTAATGTTTTAATGTCTTTATGTAATGTTTGTAACATGAATTTATGTAATGTAGAATGATTAAATATTTAGTTTCTAATATATGAAATGGATTATGAATTTCAAAAAACTTGAGCAATTGTATTAATGGATGAAATGGATTGATGATAGAAAATATGTGCATTTAAGTTTACCTTGACCTGAAAAGATTAAAAAACAATTTGAACAAAAATGAGCATTCATTAAGTTGCAATAGCCTTTAACAAAAATAAGCATCCACAACGAAAGCTCCATTTAACAAAGATGGAAAATTCATAAAAGGTTTCATAAAATTCAAGTGTCACTATATATATATATATATATATATATATATATCTTTGCAAAAACCAAATGAAGGCTACTACTGGTTGGTTGTTCTCATTTTCTTTGCTGGGGATTTAAACCTCAAACATTTTGAAGGCGTTCCATTTCCCCAAAACCTTGTAATGAAGGATGAGACTGAGCATGTTGGTTGCCACCATATTGTGACATTTCTTGTATATGTGGATTTTGTGGACGTAGGACAGTTGGATGTGGACTTAGGATAGTTGGAATTTCGATGACGAAATTATTTAATGGGGGGAAGGTTGTAACGACCCATCCTGAATTTCGGGATTATTTTGGTAATTAATTAATGATTAGCGTGACTAATCAGTGATTAGTCGAGAGATTTCGGACGGACGATGTAAAATGACCGTTTGCCCCTAGGAATGGGCGAAAAGTTGACTTTTAACCTGGGTGGTCAAATGGATTTTGACCGATAATCGTAACGTAGATCGGCACGTTACGATTCCGTAGACAAGTGACACGTCAAAATCGGACTTTTGACGGGAAAGTTACGGGTCTAAAACGGAGGTCGGAACTATTACACACAAACCGAGGATTTCGACACGTGGACTGTAGTGATTGGGGAAAATATCTGGGTTGGACCCACCAGATGACTAACAAATGTCACACATCTTATTGGCCCAGAACCCAATATTTTGGGTCCTTATCTTCATCAGTTATCCTCACCCCCCTTCTCTGATCTCCCAAACCCGTGAAACTCACACCCGTGTAACCCAAACCCACCCCATCACCCTTTAATCTTCATTAGATGCTATTGACCAGTGAATGAAAGTGGAAGGGGAACTCGAGACGTTCATGACGGTGACCATGGTGGAGCAACGACAGCGGAGGTAAGGAAAACCCGTAAGCCCCGTTTTGAATTCAAAAATGGAAATTTTAGTTTGGACCAGTATTAATCGATTTGGTGATTTGGATGAGGTTATGGAGGATGGGATGAGCTCATAAGGCTGTGAATCGAGGGCAACTATGGCTGGAATTAAGAAAACTCGACGGAGGAAATTTGGCCGGACTGTTCATCGATTCAAGGATAATTTCTAAACTTGATTTCACGCTTTTGAGTCCGTAGATCGATAGGGTAGGTCGAGACGAAGCTATAGGAAGAAATCCCGTCGAAAAAGGTTGAGAAATGAAGAAACGGTGGTCGGGTCGAGTCGGGTTTGCGGGTCTACACGACCCGAATTGCAGACCCGGACTGTAACGACCCGTCCTGGAAGTCGGAATTAGCTTAGTAGTTAATGACGGATTAACGAAGATAATCGGTGATTAGTTAGATACGTTTGGACGGGTGGCGTAGAATGACGATTTTGCCCCTATAATGGGCAAAATGTTGACTTTTAGTTCAGGCGGTCAGATAGACATTGACTGATGACCGTGACGTAGTTTGGGACTTCACAAGTCCGTAGACAGGTGGCACACCCGATTCCGACATCCAAGGAGGAAGTTATGATGTTCGGAAGATTGAGGGCACTTTCGTAATTTGGTAAAAAAGAGGAAAATTGTTGACTTTTTGTTTGACCCTTAGTTTTCACGCAAACCGAGGACCATTAGATAGATTTTGACGTCCTGAGTACAACGATAGGCGGCATGTGTCGATTGCAGGTCGGACGGGTAAGTTACGGGTCTAGGAACTCAAGGGGCAAAATGGTAATTTTGCAAGGCAAGGGCATTTTGGTCATTGTGTTGCCTTGGGATTTATGCCCAATTAGTACTGCACACTTGGCTGCTTTGGGGTTTTGTGTCCATCAGATTGGGGACAAGTGTCCCACACTGGAAGGCTATGGAATATTAGACGACCGCCTCGATTGTTTTTTAAACATGGCTGGTTTTGTGTGTGCACGGTGCAGAACAGAAAACAGGGGAGACTGAGAGGAGGAGGCTAGCTCTCTAAATCCTAAACCTGAGATGAGAGTCGTGAGAGTGAAGGGAAGTGACAGAGCAGACGGTGAGGTGGTGCTGGTGCCGTCACAAGGGCCACCGTGGGCAGTGGCTGTTAACCGTGAAAAACAGAGCCCAGGATGATCGTGGAACCCCAACCTCCTCAAAACTTGATCAGATGATGATGGTTTGTGAAGGAAAGATGGAGAAGAAGTTGAGGGGATGTTGATGGTGGCCACGGCCAGTGACGACGGCGGCAGTAGGGTAAGTTTTCCGTGGATTTCTTATGAAATCAAAAATGGTAGTCTCAGTTTTACATCGCTTTACTCATAATTATTGATTGGGTTTGGTTTTGGAGGACTTAACGGACTGAACAAGCGTCAAACTGAGAGGAATGGCAGCCGGAATCACAGTAGTCGAACAAACCATGGATGCACGATCTTCCTTCGATTTGGGAGGTACATTTCAGGTCTCCATTCCAGCTTTTGGTTTCATAGATTAATTGGGCTAAGAAGGACGAAACAATTAAGCTAAAATGGAGTCGAAAACAGTTTGAAATTTGGAATAACCGTGAACGTCGGTTCACAGCTGGACTGGCTGGACCGAACCGGTTCAGACTGGGTTTAACAGAGGAAAGAGACGATGAATAGTAAGGCGTGTGGCTCCCACGAGCAGCCCCTTTGGGCGGCGCATGAGGGCGCGTGGGGCCCCTGGGGAAGTTTCTAACACGACTTTTAAATTATTCGATGTAACGAACATTTTGGCGCTGGTTTCGAGTCAATCAAACATCGGCTCGATATGTTTCGGGTTGTCCGAAGGTTTTAGGGCTCGGTTAAAAATAGTTAAAAATACGAGAAAATTATGGGGCTTGAGTATGACCTTTGTGAAGTAGTTAAAGACCTTGGTATGGGATTTGTACAAGTTCGGGGAAGCCGAGGATAGCGGAATGGCCGAGAACGGCGTAAGTGCACACGTATCGAGGCGACGTCGGAATGGTCTGTGAGTGGACTTTGTTTTCTAACTTTTAATGCATGCATATATGTTTCTATATGTTTTCTATACGTGATTCTATGATTTGATTTAAGATCTTGATTGTTTACGGTTTTGCACGTTTTTCGAGGTAATTACGGAATTTCACGTTTTACGAGATTTTGATGGATGTTGTGATTTGAACCCGGTTTTAATGATTTGATTTTGGGATGTGAAATACGATTTGATTTCCATGAACGTACAAGGATTTTGGAAAGTTATTTCGGGGTTAGAGGCCCAGTTCAAACAGTGGTTTTGAGAAACGTGATTTCGGATTTTTGAATCGGATTTCCGGATGACGATTCGGGATTCGATTTGGGACTTGAAAGTTGATTCCGAGTTTGGGTTCAGAATGGTTATTCCGGATGCTAGCTTACGGAATGATGGTTGCGGACTCGGATCTGTAAAGGAGATGGATATGAGTTCTGAGTTTGGATTCGGAATCCTGATGAGATTGCGTATTCGGATTCGGAAATGGAAAATGATTTTCAAACGGTTTTGGATTGGATTTGATGGATCTGGTTATTGGGTTTAAAGACTCGGATATGATTATGACGGGGGCAGGCCCGGATTGGTTTTAAAGACCCGGATTGAGTTTAAAGACTCGGATATTGATATTTCCCCCGTAGGCTTGTTGAGTTTAAAGACTCGGGAGTTTAAAGACTCGGATTATATTGAAGCCTGGATTGAGTTTAAAGACTCGGGACTTTAAAGACTTAGATAGATCCAGCATGTTCGATGGATGGAAATGTGGTTCAAAAATGTTTTGGTTTTCACTAAGATTGAGGATAATGGTTTTCGATGGTTTTGAGCTGAGGCCTGGGATTTGAGAAAAGGAACCTGTGTTCGGTTTTTCTTACATGTTTTGCTTAACCAGAAAATTGAATGGTTTTTATGACATGAATTTGATATGCATGTATTGTTTTGAAATGGAGGGTATAAATGGAATTGTTTTATTGAACTGTTTTTAAACTTATTCTTTATTTTTGTCCACTCACAGTCTTTTCGTCTTTTCGATACCCTCCAGGTTTTTGTGGCACGGACTGTTGGTCGAGAGAGACGGAGACATTACACCCGCGATCCACAGTAGTTCGATATACTCTGGGAAGACCAGTTACTTTTCAGACGGTTGGTTCGAGAATCCCTTGTCCGACTTACGTGTTACATGCAGGTTGGACGTTAGTTTAGCCTTCGTGTCATGCGTAAGTTAGACGGGATCGGGATTTAGCCCTTAATCCCGGGGGATTAGGGGTGGGTCCTGTCACGGAAGGAGGTTGAAGATGATGTGACGTCAGCGATGTCGTCATTAGTAGGACGTCATCATGTCAGGTCTGACAATGTCAGACTTTCATGTCAGGGTGGACCAATGGGGACTTGACACGTGTCACATGTTAGTGCTTAGTCAGCATTTACATGTTAGTGATGTGGCCCAATCACGGGTTCCCACGTGTCACTGGCATGTCAGTGACGTGGACCAATGACAGGCTGATACATGGCACTGTTAGATCTGACAGGTCTTAGATCGGACAGTTGTCAGATGGCGTCAGCGTCAACCATTGACCACGCGCGTGGGGGCGCGTGAGCCAGAATTTTGAGGTAGAACTGGTGTCATTCGAAAGGTTTCGGGTCGATCGAAGATTGTTAAGTAGGTCAAATCGAGGTTTTTCATCTTGGGAAACGTGTCCGGGACACGTTGACTTTTCCGGGAGTTTTGGGGTTTTATCTTATGGACTTATATAAGTAGTTAGTGACCTTCGGGTATATTTTGGATAGGACCGGAAGTTTTGGAGATGGTGATTTGGCCTCGGGGAGGCTTATGGTAAGTGTATCTAGGCGGCAGCTAGGACGGTCTGTGAGTGGACTTTTGTTTTCTAAATATGATGCATGCATAACTGTTTTATATGTTTTATATATGTGATTTCTAAGATTATGGTTGTGGTATTTATGATTTCCACATTTGCACGTATTTCTAAGTTTGTGGTTTTATACAGTAGTTATACGTACTAGTATTTCAATAATGGTTTGATGAACTGGTTTTGGATTTGGGAATATGGAATTGGGCATGAGACCCATTTGATTTGGAAACTATCGAACTTGGAGTCCATTTGGTTTACATGATCGGGCTAGAGGCCCAGTTGATTATGATATCGAGCATGAGTCCCATTTGTGGTTTATAAATGTGATTTCGGGTTCGGAGACCCTAAAATTGATTTGGATTTGAGTACTTGGATTTCTGGATTTATGATGGTTTTATGGAAATTTCGGGCATGGCCCCTTTGAAAGATTTTGAAAGGATTTTATAAAATGTTTTCTATATACCATCCTAATACGAGGATATGTGGATGGTCTCCTCCAGATGTCTGGGACACTGGGGAAGTCACGGCGCATTGCCTACGAGGCGTCATTGCACAGAGTGACCACACCATATAGTGACTCAGGGGAAAAATTACTATAATTGGTCGTCTGGGATGTCAGAGATTGACCCGGAGAGACCCCGGGCAGCACGCGTAGCCTTAGACCGTGATATGACGTCTGGGACGTCAAGCGTTTGGGACGCTAGGCATCTGGGATGCCAAGGATCGGTATTTAGATTACAGATTTATTGAATTTATGAAATGGTGTTTATGTGTTTAATAAATGGATTTGGGCAGTGGCCTACAAGATTTAGATTTATGGTTTTTGGGTTAAGTTCCCATACTTGGTGATTTTACGGTTTTAGGCTAAGGCCCTAATGATTTGAGGAAGGAAATGACTTTGGTTTTATAAACAGTTTTAATTATATTTGAATTAACTAGTTTTCGTATGCATGCATGGTTTTACATGAAGGGCATAAATGTCTTCTTATGAAATGAGTTTTATTAAATGTTTTATTTTCGTCCACTCACAACTTTTATGGTTTTTAGTGTCCTTCAGGTTGATCGCGGATGCGGGCTGTAGCAGAGACCGTGACATCACACTCTGCCACCGATCATGACGCACTCTAGAAGCCCGAGTAGGATAAGGTTGGGTTATCCCTTGTCTGGCCTTCGTGTTACACGTGGGTTAGATGGGAGCATAGTACATCCCGCGTTAATCCCAGGGGGATTGGGATGGGTCATGTCAGCTTGGTATTAGAGCGAGGTTGCCAGTTGGATGGTGTCGGATGTGATGTCTCCACGAGTACGACATCCCATCATCAACCTGAACGTTAGGGTAATAGTACGAGAGTTAGTGGAATTGAAATGGGGATAGATTTTGTTTGGCATCTTATGTCATAGCTACGTCATAGATCGATCGGTGTTATGGCTTAGAGATGGACCCGAGAAGGGTTGGGTATGACGATATTGCAGAGTGCCGATCCACGGTTGGGTCAGGTTAGATTGGAGATTGTGCTGCAGAGTGCAGCATAGGTAGAGATAATTACAGAAATTGGTTAGCCTGACACTAAGTGATATGGTAGGATCCGATTCCCGTGGACCATTGGGTTGGTATATTTGGGGTCTACCCCTAGATCGATTAATAGTGTTGACGTGAGGAGACGAAGTCTCGATAGCTGTGTGGCGACTTTTGACTATCGAGGTTGGTTGTAAATGAGACTGTTGAGAATTGGAGAATGTTCCCCGAATGGGGATATCCGATAAAAATTGGAACGTTCTATCCTGGTATGGTTTGTCAGAGTGGTTGTACCCAGAGTTATGGGGTACGAGGGAGGCAATTTCCTCCAACCCGAGTATAGATTATGGGTTTTAGCTCGGTATGAGTAGATATTCAGGTTTGGTTTGATTCGCACCTAGTGTGATAGCAATTGTGACAATTATAGGACCGTGTAACGGCTGTTGCGACAACGATCAGAGATGACAAGCCATGAGTTGAGGATGGGACTCAGTCGTGATGTACTTGTGCTCGGTATTGATCGCTACTAGACGAGGAGGCTTCGTCGGCCAATGTTGATTCTTGGGAATTATGTGGAGATGGCAAATATGGTTGCAGTGACTAAGTGGTGATTGGATGAATTAGCATAAATGGACTACGTGAGTGACGTCGTGGGAATTAAGGGTCAATTTTTCGAATATGGTGGTACACAAAGATTTGGCTTCAGATCACAACAGGAGTCTGTTGTGACTCCTCAGTCGAGCGGTACATTAGGTAGTGTTGGATTGACATTTTTTGGATGTGCATAAATGGTATAAACCGACAGGCGAGTTGGGTAATGGGTTTGATTGCTTATGGACACGTGGATGATGTCCAAGTGAGTTGAGGACTTCGGAGTCCAGTGATTGGAAAAGATGAGTATGCTTCTAACATGGTTGCAACTTCTCTTGATTCCGAGGTCACGTAGGGTGACTTCTCATTTTTTGCTATGAGTAGATAGTGCTTAGTGTCACATGGCGTGGTATGGTGAGTGTAGTTGGGATTGTGTTTACACTCACGTAGGATGAATTTTGATGTCATCATCTTGGATCATCCTTGATTTTCCTTGCGTAGGATGACAAGGAGTGACTATAACTGATCGATATGAGGAACTCGATGAGAAACCACAGTCTAGACGTGCTCTGTCTTTGGGGCGAGCTATTCAAATGTGGAAAAGGTGATAAGGGAGTTGACTGATATGAGTACCAAAGCCGATAAATACCGCAGATTTGAGCTTAACATGCGAGGTGAGATTCGTGCCATTGTGACGGCATGATCTTACGCTACATTGAGGGAGATGATTGAGAGGCAGTTGAGTGTGAAACTCGAGGGAGTTCCACTAGTGAGAGGTCGATCATGTATTTATAGGGTTTTAGAAGAAAGTTGTATCTCTATGGACTGTGAGAGATGTTGTGGGTGTGTCGGACTTTGTGCGTAGGACCAGTGCTAAGTGATCGCTTAGGGAAGCGATGGTTTCTCAGTGAGAGCGGGAAATATCAGAATGGTTGGTTGAAAAAAACGAGGGATGCCAGCTTGATTTACGTAATGTCAGTTGGAGGTAGCTATGGTCAAGTGGTATCAGCTTGGAAGGTGTAGTCAATTTGTGGACTCCTACTTAGGACTTGGACTTCCACAGTTGGATGTGGACTTAGGACAGTTGGATGTGGACTTAGGATCGTTGGAATTTCGAGGACGAAATTATTTAAGGGGGGAAGGCTGTAACGACCCGTCCCGAATTTTGGGATTAGTTTAGTAATTAATTAAGGATTAGCGTGACTAAGATTAGTCGAGAGATTTCGGACGGGCGGTGTAAAATGACTGTTTTACCTTTAGAAATGGGCAAAAAGTTGACTTTTGACCCAAGTGGTCAAATGAACTTTGACTGGTGACCATGACATAAATTGGCACGTTATGAGTCCGTAGATAGGCGACACGTCGAAATCGGACGTTCGACGGGAAAGTTACGGGTCTAAAACGAAGGTCAGAACTATTACACGTAAACCAAGGATTTCGACACATGGACTGTTGTGATTGGGGAAAATATCTGGGTTAAACCCACTAGATGAGTGACAAGTGTCACCCATATGATTGGCCTAGAACCCAATATTTTGGGTCCGTATCTTCACCAGTCATCCTCACCTTTCTCTGATCTCCCAAACTTGTGAAACTCACATCCGTGTAACCCAAACCCACCTTATCACCCTTTAATCTTCATTAGATTCTATTGACATGTGAATGAAAGTGTAAGGG
Organism: Prinsepia uniflora; assembly: GCA_032719365.1. NCBI lineage: Eukaryota > Viridiplantae > Streptophyta > Magnoliopsida > Rosales > Rosaceae > Prinsepia > Prinsepia uniflora. Next base: position 57,295,547 of record CM064876.1, read on the forward strand.
GACGTCGAGACAATCATGATGGTGGCCACGACGGAGCAACTACGGTAGAGGTAAGGAAACCCCGTAAGCCCTGTGTTTGAGTTCAAAAATGGAAATTTTAGTTTGGACTAGTATTGATCGATTTGGTGGTTTATGGTTTGGATGAGGTTATGGAGGATGAGACGAGCTCAGAGGGCTAGGAATCGACGGCAACGATGGTTGGAAACGAGAGAACTCGATGAAGGAAACTTGATCGGACTGTTCATCAATTCAAGGGTAATTTCTAAGCTTGATTTCACGTTTTTGAGTCCGTAGATTGATAAAGTAGGTCGAGACGAAGCTATAGGAAGAAATCTCATCGAAAAAGGTTGAGAAATGAAGAAACGGTGGCCGAGTCGGGTTCGCAGGTCTGCGCGACCCGAATTGTAGACCCGGATGGAGGTTTAAGATGTTGTGATGTCATCAGGATGACGTCATTATGTCAAGTCTGACAATGTCAGACTGTCATGTTATGGGTGGACTAATGGGGGCTTGACACGTGTCACATGTCAATGCCTAGTCAGCACTTCCATGTTAGTGACGTGGCCCAATCACGGGCTGCCACGTGTCACTGACATGTCAATGACATGGACCAGTGGCAGGCTGACATGTGGCACTATCAGATCTGACAGGTGTCAGATTTGACAGCTATTAGAGTTGTCAAATGACGTCAGCGTTGACCATTAACCAACGTTGACTTTGCGTTAACCAAGCGCGTGGGGACGCGTGAGCGAGAACTTTGAGGTGGGGACCAGTGTCATTTGAGGGGTTTTGATGATCTGGATCCAATGATGGTGGTTTCGGATCGATCGGAGATAGTTAAGTGGGTTAAATCGAGGATTTTCACCTCGGGAAACGTTGACTTTTTTTGGGGTTTTGGGGTTTTATCCTATGAACTTATATAGGTAGTTAGTGACCTTCGAGTATATTTTGGATAGGACCGGAAGTTCCAGAGATGGTGATTTGGCCTCAAGGAGGCTTATGCATGTGTATCGAGGCGACAACTAAGACTGTCTGTGAGTGAAATTTTATTTTCAAAACACGATGTATGTATAACTGTTTTATATGTTTTATATATGTGATTTCTATGATTATGGTTGTGGTATTTATGATTTCCACATTTGCACGTATTTCGAGCTTTGTGGTTTTATACAGTAGTTATACGTGCTAGTATTTCAATAATGGTTTGATGATCTGGTTTTGGATTTGAAAATATGGAATCGGGCATGAGACCCATTTGATTTGGAAACTATCGAACTTGGAGTCCATTTGATTTACATGATCAGGTTAGAGGCCCGGTTGATTTTGATATCGATCATGAGTCACATTTGTGGTTTATAAATGTGATTTCAGGTTCGGAGACCCTAAAATGGATTTGGATTTGAGTACTTAGATTTCTGGATTTATGATGGTTTTATGGAAATTCCAAGCATGGCCCCTTTGAAAGATTTTCATGGATGGCCTCCTCCAGATGAATGGAACACTGGGGAAGTCACTGCGCATTGCCTACGAGGGGTCATTTCACTGAGTGACTAGACCATATAATGACTCAGGGGCAGGATTACTATAATTGGTCGCCTGGGATGTCAGAGATTGACCCGGAGAGACCCCGAGCGGCACGCGTAGCCTTAAACCGTGATATGACTTCTAAGACGTCAAGCATCTGGGACGCTAGGCATTTAGGATGCCAAGGATCGGTATTTGGATTACAGATTTATTTGATTTATGAAATGGTGTTTATGTATTTAATAAATGGATTTGGGCAGTAGCCCACATGAAGAACATAAACGGTTTTAAGTATATTTGAATTAACTGGTTTCGTATGCATGCATGGTTTTACATGAAAAACATAAATGTCTTCTTATAAAATGAGTTTTATTTATTTATTTTTGTCCACTCACAGCTTTTATGGTTTTTAATGCCTTCAGGTTGATAGCGGATACGGGCTGTAGCAGAGACCGAGACATCACACTCCGTCATTGATCCTAGCGCACTCTAGAAGCTCGAGTGGGCTAAGGTTGGGTTATCTCTTGTCTGGCCTTCGTGTCACACGTGGATTAGACGGGAGCATTGCCCATCACGTGTTAATCTCGGGGGGATTGGGATGGGTCGTGTCAGATTTGGTTGTGAAAAGAGTTTATCATGTACACTTAGTTGTGAAGATATCTCTTGAGAAACTATTTGATTAGGAATTTTTTGCTTTGATTTCATTCTTGTTCCTATAGTGAAATCTGTTGCTTTTTTCTTCGTTTTCTTGAGTCTACGACGTGCTTATAGCCTTTTGGTGGCTTGGGCAACTGTCTTTGAGGTTATTGGTTCCTAGAACAACATTCCAAATTCAAAAAAAAAAAAAAGTAACAATAAATAGAAAATCAGCATTCCAAATAGTGACGGTTACTGCACTTAAAATCCGGATGGGCTAAACTTACATGCTAATCTTAAAAAAAATCTAACAAAATATACTATTAAACATAAACATAAAACACATAATACAAAGAATATAATAAGTTTTACCTCGTAATTGCATATTCGTATATAAATAAAAACTCGAAAGTAATACAACAAAAAACATAAGTTATTAAATATTCAACGCACATATAGAATATCATTATTTACATTTATGTTGTACCCCTTGAATCATTTTGATACAAGGATATTGGTAGAAAAAAATTACATTATATACATATTGGGTATTGACCCTCACTCGAGGAGAGTCGAATCCGAAATCTCTCATATAACAAGTAGAAAGGAATACTATTAAGTCACGGGTCATTAAAAGTGTAAAATTCACCACTAAACTTCATTATTGATACCATCAGCATATTTCAAAAAATAGAAAGCGGAATATTCATTTTCATACATTTTGCTGAGTGTAATATGTTAATTTTTATTCATTAAAATTTTGAATTTTACTATAACTTTAAATATCAATTATATTTTGATTAGAAACTTGAATGGGCTATAGCACACCCAGCCCAATGTGTAGCCCCGTCCTTGATTCCAAACTCAAAAACAGCAACAATAAATAAAAAAAAAAACAACATTCCCAACTCAAAAACATGAACAATAAATAGAAAAAAACAACATTCCTAACTAAAAAACATGAACAATAAATAGAAAAACAGCATTCCAAACTCAAAAACAGGAACAATGAAGAGGAAAACAGCATTCCAAACTCAAAAACAGCAACAATAACGAAAGAAACAACATTTCAAATCTAGAAACTGCAACATTAAATAGAAAAAATAGGATTTTAAACTCATAGACAGCAACATTGAACAGAAAACAACAAATATAAAGCATGACATGAAAATAATGAGACTGAGCATGTTGGCTGTCACCATATTGTGACATTTCTTGTATGTGGATTTGGTTGTAAAAAAGGTTGATCAGATACACTTAGTTGTGAAGATATCTCTTGAGAAACTACTTGATTAGGAATTTTCTGCTTTAATTTTGTTCTTGTCCTTATAGTGTCATCTGTTGCTTTTTTCTTCGCTTTCTTGAGTCTGCGACATGCTTTTAGCCTTTTGGTGACTTGGGCAGCCGCCTTTGAGGTTATTGGTTCCTAAAATAGCATTCCAAATTAAAAAATAATAATAACAATAAATAGAAAAGCAGCATTCCAAACTCAAAAACAACAACAATAAATAGAAAAACAACATTCCAAACTCAAAAACATGAACAATAAATAGAAAACTAGCATTTCAAACTCAAAAACATGAGCAATAAACAGAAAAACAGCATTCCAAACTCAAAAACAACAACAATAAAGAGATAAACATCATTTCAAACTCAGAAACGCAACATTAAATAGAAAAACATGATTTCAAACTCAGAAACAGCAACATTAAACATAAAACAACGAATACGAAGAATGACATGAAAATAATGAATATAAAGCATTGTCCAAATTGCTTTATTAAGGTCTCAAGTGATGGTGCACACCAATTATATATTTCTATTTCTATAATGAAAATCACATAGAATGAATAAATATTATCAGAAAAATCAAATAAAAAAAAGCAGAATGTGTTCCTAATATTTAATGAAGCAGAAATGGCAACCCATAACAAAAATGACATTCCACAACATAGAGAAACATAGGAGATTTGTCAGTTAAACATCAGTTAACAACATCTCGAAACAAATATGGAAATCCAGGAAGAACAGGTTGAGAAAAATAAAAATGACACAAAATAAAGCATAAATGAAACTGAAATGGTTTTAACCCCTTTCCTTCTCACTTTACTGTGATTCATCAAACACTTTCTTAGATTTCCTTTCTTGTTTGGTTGATAATCCAAGAGAAATAATGGAGCCCCATATGTACCAGAACATCCTAGTAAATCCAATCTAACCCAACCACCTAATGGAGCCCAGAGTTTTTGATTCCTCTAGAGTAAACCAGCAATACACTTCCATTACTAATTGTTTACAAATATAATCTAGAAATATAAGAAAAACAAGAGTATCCAAAATATAATCTATAAACTAGCAATACACTTGCATTACTAATTTTTTACTATGAAGTTCTTTGAGTGAATTTCATCCAGAAACCAAGAGCATCCAAAATTGCAAAATAATTCACAACATCCCTATTTTTCTGCTCTTGAACGACAAAACCAATCCTCTCATGATTAAAAATATCACATATTGTTAGAGAGATTTCCTCTTCTCAATCAAAACTAATTGTGTAACTAAAGATCAGCTTTGATTCTTTGCAATTATAGCCTTTAATGTTGTTTATACCATCTTGTAACAATCAAATAAATCTCTTATATAGTTGTACATTGTAAACAGATTTAGATAATGAAAGTCATTTTCTATAGAAAAAAACAGAATCAATTTTGATTAAGAAGAGGAAATCTCTCTGATCTTCAGTCACACAATCAGTTTTGATTGAGATGAGGAAATCTCGCTAACACATACTAACATGAAAAATACCCTATTTCAACATGAAAAATAATGAGACCAAACAGAAATGGAAAGAACACCATTATCCATAAATTAACACAAAATCAAAAGTGAAAAATGGAGAAAACCCCAACATATTACCAATCAGACAAAACTCATATTGGAAACTCTTGAAAAAACTCATTTTACTAACCGTATTTTGGTTGTTTGAGTTCGGGGTTCTTGAGGAATCATCCTCTTTTCTATTTCCATCCCCAAAATTCAACGCCATGAAAATGAAGTTGAACAGTTTATGGGTTTCCTTCCAACAGAGAAATTTGACTCGAAGGAAGCCTGAAAATGAACTCAATAAGGGGACAACACTATTCTTTCTTGCTGGTGGTCGCAACCTTCAAGTTCATTGCACATAAAACCCCTAACTTATTTGGTGCTTCTTTAGTTCCAGTCAAACTAATATTTGGACTGATGAACCAGAGTCTTTTCCATTCAACCTTCCCACGATTTCTCCCTTGGTTTGGATAATTATGCCCCTTCAATTAACGGAGAAGTGTGAAAATTGACGTTCAGGGGGTAATTTGGAACTAAAAATGCGTTCACGGGGTAAATTGGGTCAAAATCATGTTCTTGGGTTATTTTGAGACCAAGCTCAATGTTCAGGGGGTATTTTGAGTAAAAAGTCTTCTTCTTAATTTTCTTACACAAAAATATTACGAGCGAGAGATTACTAATTTATAATGATTATCGACATTGTAAGGCATCATATTATGCGTCATATTAAATGAATTATTTTAGTCAAATAGACTAATCTGTTTATTAGAACGACTAACTATTTAGTCGGTCGTTTGTTATTCTACTATATTAAAATATCGTATATATTATAATGATCGGATTATATTGTAGTTGTTGATAAGAAATATATATTATAAATAATAATTATGTATATTATTATTGTTATTATTTATTTTTATTTTAATTAATTACTAATATATTATTATTATTAATACTATTTAGTTATTTATTATTATTATTGTTATTACACTTTTCAAGATTTCTTGTCATCTGACTATCTAATATGGACAATTTCAAAGGTAATATTTTAGTGGGTCTAGGTCATAGGCCGTATAAAAGTACTCAATCATATTAATTTATATGGTGACTAATTAATATGAGTGATACTAAACACTGATTTCGTACTATATTATCTTATTCAATCTTTTATGCAGCGTACCAATCATAACTTAAATGACAGTAGAATACTCAAACGTAGCCTCAATGGTAGTAGAATACTAAGTCGTGGCATTAAGTAAGAGTATTTCTCTTCACTTTGAAGTAAAAGTTTAGAGCAATTCTAAACAATTTAATGACATAATCTAAGAATACTAGGATATAATTTTGTTAACTTAAAAATGACCTCTCACTTAGTACGTATTATGATCTATTAATATTTTTCTCTATTTTATTGTAATGACTCGTTCCAAAAATTAGACTAATTTGGGAATCGATTAGGAAAAAATGACTATTTTACCCTCAAGTTTAGAGGGTGATTTGAAGTCAATTTGAATTCAGGAAACTTCTAGACCCTTGCATGCATCTCAAACTCATGAATCCGTAAACAAGTGGCACATAGAAAATGGAGTGCGTGTGAAAAAGTTACGGGTTTAAATATCGAGGGGAATTTTGGTAATTTGAGTATCTTAATTCGTGTATTTGAGAGATGACTCAGCCCTCACTTTTGACTCAGTTATTTGGTTGGGTGACAAGTGTCACACACCCCTTATGGATGTTAATTAAAACAAAGTTATTTGATAATACCTCATTCGAGTTTGAGTACAACAATCCTTGTTTTCTCTCTCTCTCTCTCTCTCTCTCTCTCTCTCTCTCTCTCGCGACCAGCCTGTGGCAGCCTAGTTGAATTGAGAAACCTTCATACCAGGTATATAAATATATACTTCCCTAAAGAAGAGAAAAGAACGAGAAACACAAAGAGGAAGGCAGAGGGGAGAAGTTGTCACCCTTGAAATTGAACCTTCAATTTTGGATGTTAAAGCTTGAAACCAAGGTCACCAGAACCTTCCTTAGAGGCAGTTTTATATGTTCAAAGTGGCAGTGCTCTTAATTTAAACACATGTAAATCCTCTAGGTTTTAGATTTTGAGTATAGACTCTTTATATGTTTTGGATATCACGATAGGATTTGGGAAGAGTCGGAATATCGAATTAGAACTCAGAAAGAGTCGGGATGTTGGATTAGGGCTCGAGTAGAGCTGGGATAACAGAGATACCTATTATCATTCAGATTTTCAGACAGTATGTTTCATGTTGTAGTTAACAAGTAGGTCTAATGTAACGACCTGTTCCGAATTCCAAGATTAGATTAGTGACTAATCACGATTGTTGAGGTTAATCGGTGATCAGTTGAGTGAAATCGGATGAAGGATGCAAAATGACCGTTTTGCCCATAGAATGGGTAAAAACGTTAAATTTTCGTTCGGACGGTCAAACGGAATTTGACCGATGACCGTGACGTAGTTCGTGACGTCACGAGTTCATAGACAGGTGGCACGTTCAATTCCGACATTCGAGGAAGAAGTTATGACGTTCGGAAGTTTAAGGCCATTTTGGTAATTATGGTTAAAATGAGCGAAATGTTGACTTTTGGACCAGGAGGTCCGATGGCCTAGGGCCAAGGCCATTACGTAGATCGGGATGATACAAATTCATAGACAGGCGACACGTCGAATTCGGACGTTCGACGGTGAAATTACGGTTCCCGGAAGTATGAAGGTACTATTGCACGTTTTACGAAATGAGTTAACTTTTGGTTCTAGTGGGCCCAGATATTTTAAGGAGGCCCAATGGATGAGTGACAAGTGTCACCCATCCACTGGCCTTTCCTTTATATTCATGCATCGACCATTTCCCTTGCCTTCACAAACACCACCCGATCCCATCCTTTGTACCCAAACCAATCCAATCCAAAACTTCACCCATGGCCATCTGAGGAACCAAGAGAGTGAGTTGAGGATGTTGGATGTTGGTGGCTGGCCTGGATGGCCAGAACCTCCGTGGATGGCGGCTTGGAGGAGGCAAACCCGAGGGGGTACTCGGTAAGGCTCAAATCCCATTTTAATTCAATATATGCATTATGGTTTGTTTTGGATGTTTCTACTGAATTAAAAGGGTTAGTAGGAAGGTGTTAGAATGATTTTGAAGATGGTTAGAGGTTGTAAGACACCAGGGGACGGTTTTGGAAAGCTTGAACCGTGAGGTTCAATGTTAGGACCCACCCCTAATCCCCCGGGATTAAGGGCTGAATCCTGATCCCGCCTAACTTACGCATGACACGAAGGCTAAACTGACGTCCAACCTTCATGTGACACGTAAGTCGGGCAAGGGATTCTCCATCCGACCGTCCAAAAACTTCTGAGCATCCTAGAGTGCGCAAAGTCTACTTTGGATCGTACGTATGATGTCTCTGTCTCTCTCGACTAACAGCCCGCACCGCAACAACCTGGAGGGTATCGAAAACACGAAAAGATTGTGAGTGGACAAAAATAAAGTTCATGTTTAAAACAGTTATCAGAAAACAATAAAATTTATACCCTCCGTTTCAAAACCAATGCATGCATATTAATTTCATGTCATAAAACCATGTACGAAAACCACACACATTTTCCTTTTTCTCAAATCTTGGGCCTCAGCCCAAAACCATCAAAACCATAATCATCCAATCTCCGTGAAATCCAAAACACATTTGAAACCACATTTTTCCATCCATCGAACAAGCTGGATCTATCCGAGTCTTTAAACTCCCGAGTCTTTAAACTCAATCCAAGCCTCAATATAATCCGAGTCTTTAAACTCCTGAGTCTTTAAACTCAATCTGGGTCTTTAAACCCAATCCGGGCCCGTCCCCCGTCAATCACAATATCCGGGTCTTTAAATCCAATATCCAGATCCAGCAAATCCAATCAAAACCATTTGAAAACCACTTCTAAATCCGTATCCAAACCCGAATCCGAAATCACCGGTTTGAATCCCTTCCAGCATCTAGAACCGTCATTCCGAATCCAAATCCAGAATCATATCCATCTCTTTTCCAGATCCGAGTCCACAACCATCATTCTGTAAGCCGGCATCCGGAATAACCATTCTGAACCCAAACCCGGAATCCATTTTCAAGTCCCGAATCGTCATCCGGAATTCCGATTCAAAAACCCGAATTACGTTTCTGAAAACCCTTTTGATCTGAGCCTCTAAGCCCGAAATCATTTCCTAAAATCCCTTTAATTTCATTGATATCAAAACGTATTTCAAATTCCGATATCAAATCATTAAAACCAGGTTCAAAGCACAATATCCGTGAAAATCTCGTAAAATGCGAAATACCGTAATTTCCTCGAAAAACGTGCACAAACTGTAAACCATCACAATCATAAATCAAATCATAGAATCAAGTATAGCAAACATATAAAATCATGTATGCATGCATCAAGAGTTAGAAAGCAAAGTCCACTTACGCGTGCACTTACGCCGTTCCCAGCTATTCCGCTATCCTCGGCTTTCCCGAACCTGTCCAAATTCCATAACGAGGTCACCAACTACTTCACAAAAGTCATACGCAAAGTCCCATAATTTTCCCGTATTGTTAACGATTTTTAAACGAGCCCTAAAACCTTTGGATAGCCCGAACCATATCGAGACGATGTCTGATTGACTCGAAACCAGCGCCAAAATGTTCGTTACATCGAATACTTTAAAAGTCATGTTGAAAACTTTCCCATGAACAATGCCACGCGCCCTCACGTGCCGCCCAAAGGGGCTGCGCGTGGGCCTCACGCGCCTCATTGTTCATCCCTGTCCTTGGGTGAATCAGGTTCAGTTCAGGCGTCCTGTTGTGAACCGGCGTTCACGGTTCTTGCTTAATCCAACCCAGTTTCCAATCCTAATTAATCTATTACAATCGTCCCTTCAAGTATAATCATCCTACCTAATCAATTTATGAGAAATCGAACTGAACAATTACCTCCCAAAGCACATTCTGTGAACAACCCCTGTTTTCTTCGAGTTGGCATGATACTGACCTTAAAAATCCGCGATTTTGAGCTCAAACGCCTTATAGCATTCCTAGAAATAGAACCAAATAATCAGAACCTCACAACGGGCCTTATAATCGATCGTACCATTTTTAAACAAAACAGGACGGTTACGGGTTGTAGCCATACCTTCGCCGTCGAGCCCCGCCGTGGGTACCAACGACATCATCTCACCTTCCTCTAACATACCTCTTCAGACAGAATCGAGAGAAATGATCGTATGAAGCTAGTTCAATCCCTGGTTCCTCCCTGTTTTTCCTGTCCCGTGTTTTTTATTCCTCACGGCTAGGACCACCGTCCACGGCCACGTACGGCTGTGGCACCACCACGATCTTCCTCTTCACTCTTTCCTTTTTTGTTTTAGGGAGTAGACCAATTTGATGAGAATCAAAGAAGATTAAGGGGAGGGTTCTTCCCTGTTTTCCCCTGTTTTCCAATCCCAATTTGTTTTAAGCCGTGTAACCCAAACTGTGGAATTGTGGAGGGCCTTCCATGACCATCCAGAGAAGGACAGGTGTCCAAAATCTGGTGGTCACTGAACCCCAAACTACCAAGTGTCCTCCTATTATTGGGCACAGATCCCTAGACCACCGGAATGACCAAAATACCCCTAAAGGGCAAATTACCATTTTTACCCCTGCACTTCCTAGACCCACAACTTATCTGTACGAAGTCCGATAAAGATGTGCCGCCTGTCGTTGTACTCAGGACGTCGAGACCTATATAACGGTCCTTGGTCTACGTGAAGAAACGTTGTCGTGCAAAAAGTCAACAATTCCCCTCTTTTTAACCAAATTACGAAAATGCCCTCAACCTTCTGAACATCATAACTTCCTCCTCGGATGTCGGAATCGGGCGTGCCACCTGTCTACGGACTAGTGATGTCCCGAACTACATCACGGTCATCAGTCAATACCCAATTGACCATCTAAACTAAAAGTCAACATTTTTCCCATTTTAGGGGCAAAATCGTCATTCTACGCTAACGGGCCAAACGTAACCAATTAAACACCGATTAAGCTCACTAATCCACCACTTATCACGTCCTTAATCCTAGCTTCCAGGACGGGTCGTTACATTCAAAATGGAACCATGAGTTTTAGGTAGTTTTGATTAGTTTTAGGGATTGGAATGGATGGGAAACATCAAATTAGGAAGAATGGAATCAAAAAGGAAGAGATTGGAGGAAAAATGGAGGGTCTAGAGCAGTGAACAGATCACGCCGGTCCAACTGGAACGGCCAAACCAGGTGAACCGATCGACTGAAGGTTGATGGTGTAGGAATAGTGCCAGCGCGTGAGGCCCACGCGCAGGCCACTCCTGGGACGCGTGGGGCGCGTGCCTCGTCTTTTGGGGAAGTGTTCAATATGTGAAACACTCTATTCTATGTAACGAACATTTTGGGACTAGTTTCGTGTCGATCGGACACCATCTCGATAATGTTCAGGGCATCGGAAGGTTTCGGATCGAGTTTAAAAATAGTTAAAAATTCGGGAAAATTACAGGGCTTTAGTAGGAGGTTAATAAGGTAGTTAGTAACCCTCTAAATGAATTTGGACAGGTTTGGGAGTCCCGGTGACGACGATTGACCCGGGAGACGATTATGGAATGCATATGAGTGGACCTTGATTTCTAAACTGTGATACATGCATAAATCTTTTATATGGATTATGAATGGGTTGGTTGTGATTTATATGGTTTCATGGTTTTGGATATGATTTCATGAAATGGTTTTGGATTTGAAAAGGTAAACTCAGGTTCGAAACCCATTTGATTCACGAACCCTCGGACTCGAAGTCCCTTTTAATGACGTTTTCTGGCTGGAGGCCCAATTGGTTCTTAAATTGATTTCAGATTTGAAAATATGGAATCGGGCATGAGACCCATTTGATTTACGGAATCGGGCATAAGGCCCAGTTGGCTTACGATTCGGACTGGAGGTCCAGTTTGTATGTGGATTTGGGCCTAGGGCCCAGCTATGTGTTACAAATGGGTTTTACGGGTCATGACGGTTTATGGGAACCGGCATGAATCCTTGAAATGGATTTATGAGTCATGACGGTTTATGGGAACCGGCATGAACCCTTGGAAATGATTTTATGGTTCATGACGGCTTATGGGGGCCGGGCATGAATCCTACAAAGGTTTAAAGAATGATTTCAAACGGTTTTTCATATGTCATCCTCTATATATGATTGTCTCCTCCGGGGAGGGTCGTTGGCCTGGGTGGAACCCGGAGTAGTCACGGAGCACTGACTGAGTGGAGTCGCCCCCCAGTTGGGTTCCTTACTCTCAGGATGGGCATGGTTCGTTACCTCCATGGAGGGTCATTGATCTACGAACATTGACCTGGGTGGACCCTGAAGAGACTTGGGTTTGAGACCCCGGTTAGCATGCATGTAGCTTTATTTTACCGTGACAGGTTCTTGGATATGAAATATAATGGATAAACATGATTTCAAGTGGATTGGGAAATTGTGTTTTTTGATGATAAATGGATTTGGGCTGAGATCCCACATATGTTTACTATGTTATGATTTTCTGTAAATGGTTTTGGGCAGGAGCCCGTGTGACTTGTATTTACGAAACTTGGGGCTGAGTCCCTAATTATGGTTGTTTAAACATATGTGTTTGGATAAATGGTTTTACTATGCATGCATGCTTTTTAGTGAAGCGTATAAAGGTCTTTTATAAATGTGTTTTACGAAACTTATTACTTTTTGTCCACTCACAATCTTTCTATTTTTAATACCCTTCAGGTTGGATACGGTGTGGACTGTAGCAGAGACCAAGATATCACATGCCTCCTCCAGATCCTGGCGTACTCTGATAGCCCGGGAGGGCAAAGGTTGGAAATTTCCCTTGTCTGACACTCCGTGTCAGACGGGATCAAAGGCGTTCCTCGTTAATCCCTAGGGGATTGAGGACGGGTCCTGACATCTAATTTATCAAACAAGGTTATACTTTTTTCGGGATCAGTGGTTTGGTATGGACAGTGACGCCAGTAGGACGAACTTATTTGGTTATACATCCCTTATTTGATAGATTTCGCATATTATGCTTTAAGGTCCTAATGGTATTTATGAAACTTTAGTCTAGTTGTCAAGCGGGAGTAGGACTTTTCAAGGTTATCAAAGTGATTTTGGGAAGGGTCCTGTTGCTTTGGTATCAGACTGTGTAGCTTGGGATTGAGAATATTTGGATGCACTGTAAGTAAACATTTGTTTTATAAAATTTGGTGCATGCATAATTAAATTTTCTACATGTTTTATTGTATGATATAGATAAAAATGGTATGAATGAATGATTTTAAATGTTCATTTAGTTATTTTTTGGATTTAGAATATTTTTTCCGAAAATTTATTTCTGGACATATGTTTTACGTTTTTCGTGGAATAGTGATTTGGGCTTAGGCTTAGTTTTGTAAATGGTTTTGATTTTGATCGAGCGTGAAGGATTTTTTAAAAGCAAGTTTTGAACTGATTCCACCTTTTTTTCACTGTATACCATCCTCGAGAGACATTGCAATTATTTGCCTGACGGTTGAGCTCAGGGTGATTCCCAGATAGCTAAAGCTCGAAGGTAGTTTTACTAGACGACTACAGCTCAGGATGATTCTCAAATAGCCGAAACTTCAGGGCAATTTTTCGAGACAGTTAAAACTTGAGGTTCTTGCCAAATGACCAAAGCTCGGGGGTAGTTGTCAAGACCCATCCTAATCCCCCCGGGATTGACGAGGAACACTCCTGATCCCGTCTGACACGGAGTGTCAGACCAGAGAAAATTAAAACCTTTAGCCTTCCGGCTTCTAGAGTACGCCAGGATCCGGAGAAGGTATGTGATGTCTCGGTCTCTACTACAGTCCGCACTGTATTCAACCTGAAGGGCATTGAAAATAGAAAGACTGTGAGTGGAAAAAAATAATAAGTTTGTAAAACACATTTTATAAAGACCTTTATGTCCTTCACTAAAAAGCATGCATGCATAGTAAAACCATTTATCAAACCACATATGTTTAAACAATCAAATCTATACGGGCTCCTGCCCAACACCATTTACAGAAAACTAGAACATAATAAACATACGTGGGATCTCAGCCCAAATCCATTTATCAATTATAAAACACAATTTCGCAAACCAATTGAAATCATGTTTATCATATATTTCATATAACCAATCCTGTCACGGTATCTAAAGCTACGCTTGTGCTACCCGGGGTCTCAAACCTAAATCTCTCTAGGGCCCACCCAGGTCAATGTCTGTAGATCAATGACCCTTCCTGGAGGTTATAATCCATAGCCTTTCTGAGAGCAAGGAACCCAACGGGGGCGACTCCACTCAGTTAGTGCTCTGTGACTACTCTGGGGTCCACCCAAGCCAACGACCCTCCCCGGAGGAGAAAATTCATATATAAAGGATGGTATATGAAAAACCTTTTTAGGATTCATGTACGGCCCCCATAAACCGTCATGAACCATAAAAACCTTTCAAGGGTTCATGCCGGTCCCCATAAACCGTCATGAACCATAAAAACCTTTTAAAGGTTCATGTCCGTTCCCATAAACCGTCATGAACCATAAATCCATTTACGGGTCCCTGACCCGAAATCAAAATCTTAAAACATAATAGGGCCCTAGGCTCGAATCCACATACAAACTGGACCTCCGGCCCGAATCGTAAACCAACTGGGCCTCGTGCCCGATTTTATAAACTAAATGGGCCTCGTGCCCGATTTCGTAAACCAAATGGACCTCGTGCCAGATACGTAAGTCAACTGGGCTCCGAGCCCGATTCGTAAACCAACTGGGTCTCTAGCCCGATGCCTTATTAAATCAAAAGGACATCAGGTCCGAGATTTCGTAAATCAAAGGGGTCTCGTGCCCAGTCCATATTTCCAAATCCGAAATCAATTCAAGAACCAATTGGGCCTCTAGCCCGAGAACGTAGCTAAAAGGGACTTTGAGTCTGAGGGTTTCCAAAAAAAATGGGCCTCGAACCCGAGTTTACCTTTTCAAATCCAAAACCATTTCATGAAATCATTTCCAAAACTATAAGTACGGAAAATCAGAGTAAAACTGAAAATCTCGATTTACGTCCAAGCAGGTAAATCGCCTCGAAATGCATGAAACCATATAAATAAAAACCATCCAATTCAACATCATAGAATCATATTCATAAACCATATAAAACATTTATGCATGCATCATAATTTAGCAATCAAGGTCCACTCACAGACCGTCCTAAGTTGCCACCTCGATTTGCGTGCTGTAAGCCTCACCGGGCTAATTGTAGTCACCGGGACTCCCAAACCTGTCCAAATCAATCTAAAGGGTTACTAACTGCCTTATTAACCTCTCATTGAAGTCCCGTAATTTTTCCAAATTTTTAACTATTTTAAACGCGAACCTAAACCTTCGGATGTCCCGAACACTGTCGAGACGGTGTTCGATCGACATGAAACAAGTCCCAAAATGTTCGTTACAACGAATAGAGTGTTTCACATGTTGAACACTTCCCCATAGGACCCACCACGCGCCCTCGCGCACCGCCCAAAAAGGCTGCGCGTGAAAGCCACGCGCCAGTCACTATTCATTGTCCCCTACCTCCAGTGAACCCGGTTCTCTGGTTCGGTCCGGTTCAGCCGAACTGACGAACCGTCGAGACCGGTTCAAGGCCAATTTTGATCAGTTTTCAGTCTAATCCAAACCCCAAAGCTTCTTCTTCCTATTTCTAGTCGATCCAAGACTCCAAAATTATAAAATGAGTGTTGAAAGTTACCTCTTTGATCGATGCTTCGAATTTGGTTTTCCTTCGCCGTCTCTAACAGGACCCATCCCAATCCCCCCGGGATTAGTGCGGGATGACCTTGTTCCCGTCTGACACGAAGTGTCAAATAAGGGATATTTCCGACCTTTGCCCTCCCGGGCTATCAAGTGCGCCAGGATCCGGAGGAGGTATGTGATATCTCGATCTCTGCTATAGTCCACATCCGATGTCAACCTGAAGGGTATTAAAAACAGGAAGACTGTGAGTGGACAAAACAAAGAGTTTATAAAAACATATTTCATAAGAAAGACCTTTATACCCTTCACTAAAATGTATGCATGCATAGTAAAACTGTTATTCCAAACACATATGTTTAAACAACCATAATTAGGGTCACAACTCCAAGTTCCGTAAATACAAGTCACACGGGCTCCTGTCCAAAACCATTTACAAAAAGCCAGAACATAGTACACATACGTGGGATCTCAGCCCAAATCCATTTATCATCAAAAACACAATTTCCCAAACCACTGAAATCATGTTTATCCGTTATATTTCATATCCAGGACCTGTCACAGTAAATATAAAGCTACGCACGTGCTAATCGGGGTCTCAAACCCAAGTCTCTCCAAGGTCCACCCAGGTCAATGTCCGTAGATCAATGACCCTCCCTGAAGGTAAAACGAACCATGCCCATCCTGAGAGTAAGGAACCCAACTGCGGGCGACTACACTCAGTCAGTGCTCCGTGACTACTCTGGGGTCCACCCAGGCCAACGACCCTTCCCGGAGGAGACAATCATATATAAAGGATGGGATATGAAAAACCTTTTGAAATCATTCTTGAAACCTTTCAAGGATTCATGCCCGGCCCCCATAAGCCGTCATAATCCATAAAATATTTTCCAAGGGTTCATGCCGGTTCCCATAAACCGTCATGAACCATAAAAACCCTTTCTAATACATAACTGGGCCCTAGGCCCGAATCCACATACAAACTGGACCTCCAGTCCGAATCGTAAACTAACTGGGCCTCGTGCCCGATTCCGTAAATCAAATGGGTCTCGAACCCGAGTTTACCTTTTCAAATCCAAAATCATTTTATTAAATCATTTCCAAAACCATAAGAATGGAAAATCAGAGTAAAACCGGAAAACCTCGATTTACGTGCAAGCACGTAAATCGCCTCGAAATACGTGAAACCATATAATTCACAAATATCCAAATCAACATCATCAAATCACATTCATAATCCATATAAAACATTTATGCATGCATCACAGTTTAGAAATCAAGGTCCACTCACAGACCGTCCGAAGCCGCACCTCGATACGCGTGCCATAATCGTCTCCCGATTCAATCATCATCACCGGGACTCCCAAACCTGTCCAAATTGTAATAGAAGGTTACTAACTACTTAATTAACCTCGTAGCAAAGCCCCGTAATTTTCCGATATTTTTAACTATTTTTAAAACCGAACCTAATATTGATAACCATATATGTTTTAACTGCTTTTAAATGCTTATAATATGATTTAAATTGATTTTCTATGATTAATGATGTGATATGATGATTTCCGGATTTTGGGAATATTATATTATTATTATATTACTTTTGGGCACGATTTTCGAGAAAATCATAAAATTGTGATTTTGGGTGATGGCCTAAGATTTGAGATGGATTTTGACTCTGAAATTAAGTTACATGATTTAATTGATGAAATTGATTTATAAATTATCTGTTAGACATTGTGTTATAAATGAAGTTGTGGAACTTAACTGTGCTTTGTAAAAGCTATATTTTGGGCAGAGGCCCTGCTGAAATATTGATTTGATTTTGATATTTAAATGGTTTTGAAATGAGATTATTGGCTATTGGTGACTGTTCCACATGTACCATCCTCTGTGATTTGATGGTCTCCTCCAAACGTCGTAGATCCTGGAGTAGTCACGATCCACTGCCTGGAGATGAGTAGCTCCGAGGGGAGGCTCAGTCTCAGGAGTGTGAGTTTATGATGATATCCTCCAGACGTCGTTGATCCTGGAGATGATATCACCCCAGACGTCGTTGATCCTGGGGAGGTACTCGGACGTGAGACACCCGAGTTGCACGCGTTGCATTGATATCGTGACGGGTTATTGGATATTGAGTTTGGATGTTAAGGATGATGGTATCATGATTGATTTAAACTATATTAACTGTTTTCTTTTACCTTTGATTTATATAACTCATGTTTTATATGATATGCATGCATGTTTGTGAAAACTGGAGGGTAAGACTATTTTGATAAATGTATTTCTAAACCTTTATTTTTGTCCACTCACACCTTTAATGTTTTTTGTACCCTCCAGGCCCTTGCACAGGTACTGAGGCTCGTATCGAGGCAGAGGAATAAACAGACCGTTGCTTACTCAAGTATCTGACCGCGTAGGATTTTGATCTTTGTTTGTAAATATTTCTTATGCTCTGTAAACCGGTTGACAACTGAGGTAGTCAACGGTCCTAAAAGACGTACCTATCCCTGGTCTGACTATGTGTGTTGCTTGTTGTGTTGTGTATTTATATATATGTTTGGACTACTTTTGATATTTTAAAGTCATGGTCAGACGGGAGCAGGATCTATCACGATTGTCGAGGAATAATCGGGATGGGTCCTGTCATAACCCATTTGCTGAAAACAGTTATAAATCACATAAAGATCGTCATAAAAACATAATTGAAAGCAGTTACAGAAATCACGTCATAAACATCATAAAACCATATCATAAACTTAAGTCTCAAACAATCATTATTCGATCAAACCTGCTGGACCTATCCGAGTCTTTAAACTCCCGAGTCTTTATACTCAATCCAGGCCTCAATAATATCCGAGTCTTTAAACTCAATTTGGGTCTTTAAACCCAATCCGGGCCCGTCCCCCGTCAAACATAATATCCGGGTCTTTAAACCCAATAAACAGATCCATCAAATCCAATCCAAAAACCGTTCGAAAAACCATTTCTAAATCCATATCCATATCCAAACCCGAATCCGAAATCACTAGTCTGACGCCATTCCGGCATCCAGAACCGTCATTCCGAACCCAAATCCGGAATCCACTTTCCAACTTTAAAACCAAATTCCGCTTTTCGAAATCCGATGCTAAAACCGAAAAACCTTGATTATCAATCATGTCTCAAAATCCATTTATACTCATTGGAAATCACTTACCGTTTGAAAACCCCAAATCATGGCATCGAAATCAGAATCTAAACTTTTCTCGTAAAACGTGCTGAAAACCATACTTTCTCTAAAAACGTGCAATTAAGCAAAACAGTTATAGCATATTCCAATAACCATTAAATCACATATAAAACCATAAAATAAGTAATGAAAAGCAGTTATGCATGCTCAGTTATAGAGAAGGGGTCCACTCATAGTCACCGGCACGTCACTCGCGCCTCGTACGTCCCGTACGTTCCTCAGCTTCCTCGGGAAGTCCCGATCCTGTCAACAGTCACCAAAGAACGTCACTAACACGTCTACCAAGACTCTCCTTATTTTCCCCAAAAATCCCCGGGTCCTAAACGTAACGAACCGGGACTCTAAACCTTCAACCTCGTGGAACTAACCTCAAACAACGTCCGAATAACCCGAAACTTAATCCACTAGACTCGTTACAACCTCTAGATCAAAAACCTAGTTGGAAGTTTCCCCAGAAAACACCCCACGCGCCTCCACGTGCCGCCCAAAGTGGTTGCGCGTGGGCCTCACGTGCCTGCACACAGTCACTGTTCATCGTCGTCTTCAATGGGCGAACTGGTCTGAACCGGCGTACCCAGTTCTCTGCCAACCCTTCACCGTTTTCCTCCCTTTCTTCACCAATCTCTTCGTCCAGTCCTAAGGAACCTATTCCCCCACTCCAAACACTTCGACACAGCCTCTAACCTGTCGTCCCTAACTCGAAACCGTAACCCGTTCAAACCCCCGTTTCACAATCCGGCCACCCAAGTCCTCCCCCGTCACGGTGGCTACACTAAACAACTCCTAGGACCTCACTGAGTCTCACACAACTCACCAAAAACCTAGACTCGTACTCAAAACCCACGACTATTGGTTTGAACCTAAACGACAAAACAGAGCAAAACTACGGGGATGAGAAATTACCTGTGCTCAGGCCGCCGCCGTGAGCTCAGTCGTGCGTATGTAACTCCTCTCGTCCTCCTCCGTCCTCTGGACACCACCACCAGTCTCGATTGATCACTTACACGGCAGCACCACCACTCAAGTTCCTCTCTGTTTTCTGGTTCCCGTGAGCTCACACTTCCTCCTCACACACTCACGATCACACAAAACCACTCCAATTCACTCCTCAACTCTCCCTTACTCTCTCCTCTCGCTCACCAGTTCACAACACCACACACCGCCCTTCGCCTGGTCAATTCCCTCTCAACCTCACTCTGTCTTTATGTCCTCTCGAATGCACGGTTACACAGCCCAAATAATTGAGACCGTGCACACGCCTAGAATCCACTAGGCCCTTGCCACATGTCACAATCCCCTCAGCCCTCTCACAAATATCCCAATCTCACCTGTACAATTGTCCCAATCCGGTTGCACAATTCCCAATGTGCAAAAGACCAAAATGCCCCTCTTTTGAGTCAAAATTACAATTATGCCCTTACCGTTTTAGACCCGTATCTTACTCACCCTAGGTCCGATGAACACGTGCCGCCTGTCATTGAACTCAAGACGACGAGATCTACCTAACGGTCCTAGGTTGACGTGTCAAAACCCGATCGTACGAAAAGTCAACTTTTCCCCCTATTTTAGCCAAATTACGGTAATGCCCTCAACCTTCCGAACATCATAGCTTCCTCCTCGGATGTCGGAATCGGGCGTGCCACCGGTCTACGGATTCGTGACGTCCCGAACTACGTCACGGTCATCGGTCAATACCCAATTGACCACCCGAACTAAAAGTTAACTATTTACCCAACCTAGGGGTAAAATCGTCATTCTATGCTAACAGACCTATCGTAACCAACTAACCACCGATTAAGCTCACTAATCCCATCTTAAACACTGTCTTAACCCTAATTTTCGGGACGGGTCCTTACATCGACCCATAACAACAAAAACATAATTTTGGATTCAAAAACCAAAACCGAGCCATACCTCGGGTTCGGGTCTCCGCCGTGCACGGTGGTTCCCTCCTGGCCGGCCACCATCATCCTCAGTCCTTCCCTCACTTCCCTGGTTCCTCAGATGGTCATGGGTGAAGGTTTGGATTGGATGGGTTTGGGTTGCACAGAGGATGAGATCAGGTAATGGTTTGTGTGTTTTGAAATGAAGAAATGGAATGGTCGATGCATGTATGTGAAGGAATGTCCAGTGGATGGGTGACACTTGTCACTCATCCATTGGGCCTCCATAAAATATCTGGGCCCACTAGAGTCCAAAAGTTAGGTCGTTTCGTAATTTGTGCAATAGTACTACGAAACTTCCTTGAACTGTAACTTCGTCGTCGAACGTCCGAATTCGACGTGCCGCCTGTCTACGGATTCGTATCATCTCGATCTACGTAATAGTCCTCGGCCCTCTGCCATCGGACATCCCAGGTCAAAAGTCAACTATTTGCCCCTTTTAACCAAAATTACTAAAATGCCCCTAAACTTCCGAACGTCATAACTTCCTCCTCGAACGTCGGAATTGAACGTGCCACCTGTCTATGAACTCGTGACGTCCTAAACTACGTCACGGTCATCGGTCAAAGTCCATTTGACCGCCAGAATGAAAAGTCAACGTTTTGCCATGACTAGGGGCAAAACGGTCATTTCGCATCGTTCATCCGATTTCGCTTAACTAATCACGGATTAACCTCACTAATCGTGATTAATCACTAATCGTGATTAGTCACTAATCTAATCTAGGAATTTGGGACGGGTCGTTACAGTCTCTAGCCACCACAGGCCACCTTAGGCCATGAAATCAGGCCCACTCTGCTCCTAAGGTCACCAGAAACCGTTTCTAATAAAAACCATCGATCAAAATGTACTAAAACCAGATATCCAAAATTTGAATAAAAACTTACCAGTCACGGCGTGCCGGTTACCGTCCACGGCAGACGCCCATTTCCAATCCCTACCATCCCATTAGATTACCAGAAGGCCATTTCCATTATTAGAATCAACTAAGACCCCCTAAAACTCATATTTGAATTTTCAAACTAAAACCATACCTTCTATGTTTTTTTGGTTCTCCTCCGTCGTGGCCATCGCAGTGGCTCGGCTGTCACCAACAGGGGTTCCACTAGCCTCACTCTCTCTCAGTCACACTCAAGGTATCTCCCACAAACATAAGGATACGGTGGTGAGGTTGTTCGTTTGTGTCGAGTGTTTGTTTGAGAAAAGAAATGGAGAGGATGAAGATATTTGCACAGGTTGAAGGGGGGAAGGTGAGGTTTGTTGTGAGGATTCAGATAAGGGGACGGTGAGGATGAGGAAAGTGAGGAAATGAAGGGCTAAGATTAAGAGAGAGATGGGTTAAGATATTATAAAATAATCCAAAACCATTATTTTAATGTTAATCCCACCAATCACCATTTAGATCCACTTTTTGGGGTAATTGACCAACAGGATGAGTGACACTTGTCACTCATCCAAGGGTCCCACACTGAAAATTCAACCAATCAGGTTTCGCCAAGTGTCATCGTCTCGTAATACGTGCATAGTGCAATCAAACTTCCTTGAACCATAACTTTCCCGTTCGAAGTCCGATTTTGGAGTGCCACCTGTCTATGGATTCGTATCGACCCGATCTACGTAACGGTCCTTGGCCCTCGAACATCGAACCTCTCGGGTCAAAAGTCAACTATTTGCCCCTTTTAACCAAATTACCAAATTACCCATGAACTTCCGAACGTCATAATTTCTTCCTCGAATGTTGGAATCGGACGTGCCACCTGTCTATGAACTCATGACGTCCCAAACAACGTCACAGTCATCGGCCAAAGTCCATTTGACTGCCTAAACAAAAATTCAACGTTTTGCCCATTCTAGGGGCAAAATCGTCATTTCGCACGATCCGTCCGAAAGTACACAACTAATCACCGATTAACCTCAATAATCCTTGATTAGTCACTAATCTAATCCCGAAATTCGGGACGGGTCGTTACAGTAGTTTCCCAGACGACTGTAGCTCCGGGTGATTCCCAGGGTAGGCGAAGCTTAGGGTTAGTTTGTAACGCCCCGGAAACTCGAAGGATGTAAATTTGTAAAATAATGTATGAAATGACGTTTTTACCCTTATGAATAGTATGGTCAAATGTTGACTTTTTGCTTGGCAGGTCGAACGGACGTTGGTCGATGACTGTGACATAGTTCGGGACGTCATGAGTCCGTAGACAGGTGGCACGTCCGATTTCGACGATCAGGGAAAAAGTTATGACGTTCGAAAGTTCGAGGGTATTTTCGTAATTAGGGTAAAAAGGGGAGAAATTGTTGACTTTTTACTCGACCACTATTTTTCATACAATTCGAGGACCGTTAGGTAGGTCTCGATGCTCTGAGTCCGTAGACAGGCGACACACTGACAACGGAGCTCGGACGAAAAAGTAACGATTCTAGAACGAGTAAGGGTATTTTGGTAATTAGGTGAAGGAAGGGTAAAATGGTAATCTCGAGGGTGCAGCTTGAAAACAGCCGTGAGTGGATTGTTTAGGGAATTTTTTAACAAATCAAGTGACAATTGTCACTAACAGAGGTTGGATTAGTGGCAGTTTGGGGCTGAGTGGAAGGAGGCGTGCTGGGTGGACTGTGTAGAACAGAGCACGAGTAGAATTTTGAAATGGTTTTGGGTCAGTTGCAGGAAACAGAGTCACAGTGGGTCTGAGGGATTCTTCTAGTTTGTTGTGAAGGACGGATTGAAAACAAAGAGGTTAGAGTGAGTTGAAAAGCCATTTGGAGAGGAGAAAAACAGAGAAACCAGAGAGAAAACCAAATCGAGAAAAAACTGAAAAATGGAGGGGAAAATTCGAGTTTGATTTGTGAGGGGAGAGGAGCTAAACAGAGATTAAAAACAGTCTTCTGGACTCATTTCGACTTCAACCATACAAAAATCGAAGGAAGTTGATCGCGGTTTGGCCAAGAACTGAAGTTCCAGATTCTGGAAAATTTCGAGGTTGAGTATGACTACCTACAGGTAAGGGTTTGTGAAATTGGTTATGGTAGAACGTTTATTCAAGTCTTACGATGCTTCAGTATCATTTTATTCAAGTCTTAAGACCGTGTGTTTGATCTTGAGAGAAATGTTGGATTAAAAGCTTGATGTGTGTAATTAGTAATGGAGAACCTAAATTAACATGTAATGGAAGGATTTCGGTGGAAAAACTGAAGGAATTAAGCTGGAATTGAAGGAGTTTGAACCGGGTCGTGTCGCGGATTTGTGACCCGTTTAGCAGTGAGTCGGGTAGAGAAGACGACAATGTAGTTTACTGTACAGGGCGCGTGGCTTTCACGTGCAGCCACTTTGGGCGGCGCGTGAGGGCGCGTGAGGCCATATCTCCAGTCACAG
The DNA here is from genome assembly GCA_032719365.1 of Prinsepia uniflora. Classification (NCBI taxonomy): domain Eukaryota; kingdom Viridiplantae; phylum Streptophyta; class Magnoliopsida; order Rosales; family Rosaceae; genus Prinsepia; species Prinsepia uniflora. Next base: position 57,319,896 of record CM064876.1, read on the forward strand.
TAAACATGTGATTTGATCCTTTCAATGTAACGAACATTTTGAGTTAAGTTTCGAGTCGATCAGACGTCGTTCGAGATAGTTTGGAGAGTTCAAAAGTTTAGGATTTTAATTTAATTACATTGAAAAAATCTCGAAAAATTGGGGAAATTAATATAAGCTTAATGAACGTGTTTGTGACCCAAATTGTGATCTTTGACAGGCCAGAACATTCCCGAGACAGCCGAGAAGTGTACGGGACGCGATTGACGCGTTCAAACTTCGTGAGTGGACTTTTGATTTCTAACCGAGCATGCATAAATGTTTTTACTCACTTGTTTTATGTCTCTATATATGATTTTATGATTATATTTATGATATTTCTGCTTTACGTGATTGCATGTTCTTCGATGTGATTTATCGCATTTTACGTATTTCGAGACTATAGTTTCTCCGATACTTTGATGATGGTTTGATGAGTGATTTTATACGATTTGTGCATATTACATTTTTCATGATGATTTGATTATGATTTGTGAGTAAGAATCGGGATTTGAACGCGAAATTCGGACATAAGTCATGTTTTGATAAAATGTGATTTTGAATTGGTTTTGAAATTTGGATCACGATGGATCCTGAATTTGTTATGATTTACACATGATTTTTGGTTTAAAGACCCGGTACGATTGCTGGATCTGGTTTTGGGTTAAAAGACCCGGTTAAGTTATGATGGGGGAGGGCCCTTGATTGAGACATGTTGAGTTTAGAGACTCAGTTACTGTGATGTCCCCCGATGCCTATTGATTGTGTTTTGAGTTTAAAGACTCGTTTATATCCCGGGAAGGCCTGATATATGAGTTTAAAGACTCGGATGGATCCAACAGATTTGATTCGTCGATGTTACATTCGGTTTTACATGGTTTTATAGTTATCTACTGTAACGGTTTCCATACGGTTTATATAAGTGTTTTTCGGATACTTAGTTATGCATGTGTGCTTTGAAACTAGAGGGTGAACCCTGATTTCTTTAAACTGTTTTCCATAACCATTTGTTTTAGTTCACTCACATTTTTCTGTTTTAATACCCTCCAGGTCGTGGTACAAGTTTTGGGGGCTAACGCAGAGGCAGAGGCATAAAGTTTTCCCGTTGCGGTGTAGTTAGTTCACAGAGTAGGGTTTTATCCTTATCTTGTTTTGTAACCATGCCATGTGATACTGTTGATTGGTTGTACCGTTGGTTGTATCGTACTTTCTCCCTGGTCTGATAGTACTTGGAATGTATTTTTGTGTGGTTATTTTGGTTGTTTGTGTTCAATTGTCAGACAGGAGTAGGATTTTTCCCGGTTATCAAGGCAATAATCAGGGTGGGTCCTGTCACAGTTTTCCCAGATGACTGCAATTCGGGGTGATTCCTAGGCAGTTGAAACTCGGTGGAAGTTTTTCCAGACGATTGAGGCTTAAGGTTCTTCCCAAATGACCAAAGATCGGAGGTAATTTCCCAGACAGACAACTGCAGATCGAGGTGATTCCCAGGCAGTCGAAACTCGAGAGCAATTTTCTGGACAATCGAAACTCGAAGTTCTTCCTAGACGACTAAAGCTCGAGTAGTTTCCCAAGCATTCAAAGCTCAGAATTTTTCCCAGATGGCTAAATCTTGGACATTATGATTCATGTTGTAGTTAACAAGTGAGACCCAAGTTATCAAACAAGGTTATACTTTTCGGCGGGGCTAGTGGGTTGGTGTGGATAGTGACTCCAAGAGGATGAAACTTGTTTGTTTATACATCCCTTGTCTGAAAAAAATCTTGTATTATGCTTTAAGGTCTTAAGGGTATTTCTAAAATTTTGATTTAGTTGTCATCAAAGTGATTTTGGGAAGAGTCCTATCATTTATTGAGTAGTTAGAGGTCTCGAATTTAACTCTCGTAAAGGCGAAATCGATAACCAATATATATAATATAATCTCCATAATCACTAATATAATATAATACAATCATCATCTTCTAATATCACTACTTCACTCATTCATGCAATAGATTTAAAAAAGAAATTCATGTTACACACCATACTCGCATATTAAAATTATAATTAGTATTCTTACAATTCCATGCAATTTGATATCAAATGTTTTGTGTGCTATATATGTTGCACTAAGCTCAACTTTAGCAATGGTATAAATATAGGTTAAAGGTAAAATCTTTGAGAATTTTTAGTCAAAATGGATCTTCAATAAATGCCTTAAATTGTGTCATAAATACCAAATTATAGCCACCAAACTAAAAGGCTAACTATATTTGATTGGCCATTTGGGATGAACTAAATGCTTTTTGTACAATTGGACCATGAGGCCTACTATCAATTACTCTTTATAGCTAAAACTAGTCATTTAAATTTTATTTTTCTAGTGGTTCCTTCATACCCAATGGCCATTAAATTACAATGAGTTTAGTTGGTTCCTTCGTGCCCAATTTGTAGACACCAAAATTTTATGTTAATATCCCTTTTGAAATTAGGGAGCTATATAATATCTCATCTAATCCCAAAAAATGATTAAAAAATTGAAAAAAAATCTTATATTTTAGCTATAATTATGCTTATCATTCATAGGGTTGGCTCTAAGAGTAGCCATGCAAAGTGGCTGCAGGGGCCCAAAATTTTGTGTGTTAATTTTATATATAATTTGCTTACTTTAATAACTAATCAAATATGCTACTTGGTCGAGTTGGTTGTGATAGAATCCAAATCGAAAATTCCTTAAAAATCGTGAAAGATCCTGCTCTCGTCTGACAAATAAACCGAAAATTCAAAAATACTCTCGACACGTGTCAAACAAGGGATATTTTCACTTAAAATCCAACAGATAAATCATAAGTACACAATCTTACAATGGTCTAAAATAATAAACAAATACATTAGGAAAAGAAATTGACAATAAATATAAGGAATCTATTTTAAGGATCAAGGTGCGCAATAAACTAGAAGTAAGCCTTAGTCCAAAGTATGCATCCACTTCTATGTCAAGGTCTGGAGGGTAAGTAAAACCCTAAAAACGTGAGTGAACAAAAACATTCAAGTTGAAAACACGTTTAACGAGAAATGGAATATTATAACTCTACAGTTTCTAAAACATGCATGCATAAATGGAAAAATCCAAAGTCAAGTTATAAATTATGAGGATTCCAAATATAAAATTAAAATTAAAATTGTGGACCCACTAGATACAGAAGATAAAATATGCATAAAATACCAGTGACCCAAATTTCCCTAAAATTCCCATTAAAAAGTATATGGAAAATTTGGACATAAATACCAAAAATCAACACGTGACTCATTCTCAGTTTCTTCGAGTCGCCGTCACCAAGTCGGTTGACTAAAAACTCCCCTGAGTTGTAGTCGCGAGCTACTAGCTAGAATATCTACACTAGGCATAAGCAACCCCCAAGATCTGGTGGAGATACATTTCATGATGCCAGTCTGGAAATAATGCCCCCAGGATCTGGCGTAAACACACTCCATGATGCCATTCCGAAAAGAAAAAAAAAGGGTAATCACCATATATTGTGAAGATAGTCGACAGTGGAAACAATGCAACAGTAAAGCCATAATCTTGCTTGAAAATGAGTCCTTGACTCAAATCCAAGTCAAAATATTAAAACCGAAGCCTGAGTTCAAAATATTGTTTCCACCAAAAATCCGTAAAATCATGTGTCCAAAATGATAAACCGAATAATTATTCTAAACCATAAATCTGCAGATAAAATTCAACATTTAGAATAACTATTCAAACCATTTCAATGCAGGTAATATCATAAATAATTTAAGACAGTTTAATATGCATGCATCATGATTAGGAAAATAAATGTTCACTCATAGTCAATCTGATAGAGCTCAATCTCGAGCTCTGCGCTCCCTTGAAGTCCCTGGAGCAATATCTCATGTCGAAAGTAACAATCGAGGGTCACTAACGTTACACATAGCCTTGTACTCAAACCCCCTAATTTTCGGGATAATACTCGCATCCTAAAAGTACAACCCGCCACTTTGCATGCCCAAAAACACTCATAAACGAACTCAAATCAACCTGAACCACCACCATTGGATTAAGGACTTCAAGAAATATCATACACACATCACTGTGCCACAAAAATTAAGCCCACGCGTCGTCACGTACATGTGAAAGGTTGGAGGCCTTCCATATGTGTCCCTAATGTGGTTGTTGACGTCATCACTGTAACAACCCAGAACCTTGAAAATGAAAAAGTTACCGGCCTACCCGTAGAGAGGTAGTATGTCAAAATCATACTTGGAAATGATTCAATACGGGTTCCACATTCTAGAGGGTTCCACATTTTCCTCTCATTCTCCCTATTACCGACCTACCCTATATATATATATATATATATATATATATATATATATCTACATAGTTGTGTGTGGAAGAAAGAAGGTGGTTTTGGGGTGTGTTTAGTGGGCTTACACTGTAAGAAAGAAAAAATGAAAATCGTGGAGGTGAACGGGGAGATGAGGGATAAGAGGCCAGAAAAAAGGAGGAAGAAGAGAGGGAAGGAGAGTCTGACAGAGAAAAGGGGAACAAAATGATACTGAGAAAGTGGGAGACCCTATAGACCCGAAAACAAAACCATAGAGCCAAGGTTTTGGTCATGGATCGAGCAATTGACTGGAGACTTTCTAGAGTTTAACCAAGGACGGTAGAGTGATCATTGAGTCCCTAAGAACATTCTAAGATAGAGAAAACGAAGGTTTGAGTGTAAGGAGTAGCAGAGGTGCTGAAAAATTTGACCAAGAGATCATGGAATCATAATGTATTATAGAGGTGAGTTTTCCTAATTCTAACACCTTAGATCTCTTCCTGGACTTGCGTAGGTGTGTTTAGGCAGTTTGAACATGAAAAATGGACGTAAAACGAATGAATTTGAGTGGAGTTGTGACTGTGCACTGTGACACACGTGACCACCACACATGAGGAAGAAGATGAAAGTTGGCGCGTGGAAGAAGACAAGCGGAGTTGCGACTATGCACTGTGACGCATGTGGCCACCACACGTAGAGGCTTGTGGTGGAGCATGGCGGAGCATGCGATGGCGCCTCAGGTTGCTGTCAAGATGAAAGTTGTTCATCTTACAATTCTGAGTTAATTGGTCCAAAGTTTGACTTATTTGGACAACATTTGAATATATTTCCGAATTTCTAAAATATGATGTTTATATTTTAATTAACAAATTAATACTAGAAAATTAAGGAAAATTAAGGTTAATTTGATTATTAGAAAGCCCTTGAAAGTAAATTATTTTTATGAAGGAAATGAATTATGTGGTCATTGGCTCTCTAAGTAAGAAATTATAATTATTTTGGGATCTTTATTACATGAGCCTTATGTAAACTATACTTGGAAAGTTACAAAGCTAAAACTAATTAGGTGATCATGACCTTATGATGATAAATATGTGAATAAATGATGATCATGTGTTTTGGATATGTGACTATAGCCATATGATAGTATGATGTCATATATGGGGTGTTAAGTTATGATGAAATACTACAAGGATCACAATGATATGATGGAATTTGATGTATGATGATGAGTACATGTTGCTCATATGAGATGATAATGTTAATAATATGATAAAGGATTTGACGAGGACATGATGATGATATGATAATGACACGATGTTTTATATATATACATATTAGTATATGTGATATATGTTGGTATATTATAAGTTAACATTATGATACACATATTATTATGATAATAAGGCATAATAATGATGTAACTCTGAGTACATGTCCATATGAACAATTATATGACAATTTACGGTGATTTGGATATGAGAATTAGAAAGAATAGACAATACTCATAGTTACATCATTATTATCCTTATTATCATAATATTATGTGTATCATAGTGTTAACATATAAATCTTAATCCCAATCTGAATTTGATGGCAATCTGAGTTTGAACAAAATCCAATCCCAAATCCTAATCCCAAAATTTTCTCACCATTTCCCTCGCCCTTCTCTCTCCAATATTAGTAACAACGTGTGAGAGGGAGAAATTTTCGATGGGTACGATGACGACGCTGGCGTACAGCGAGCCGTGGTACTGGGACAACCGTTGCTCTAACGAATCAGAACCGTTAAGTTGGTACTAAAAGTACCAATCTCTCGCTCCGCTCATCAATCTTTACGTCCCTCGCCACCCAACCACCACCATCACATCCTCGTAGTCGGCTGCGGCCACTTACGTAAACTCTATCTTTTCCCTGCACCCGTATTAGAGATGGGCAAAAATAACCATGGATTTGGGTACCTATGGGTATTAGTTGTATGAAAAAAAAATTAGACGCGGGTAGAATATACTCTCTGACTTGATGGGCAGAGTAAAGGTTTACCAAAAAAAAGGCTTCAAACCTCTTTTCTCTTTTCTTTCCTGCCAGAGTTTACAATTCAAAATTTAAAAACCATATTCTACAATCAACTACCTAAACACATACAAGAGCCCCCAGGATCACGAATCTGGGCTTGGATTCTCGAGGCGGTAATTGGGTTGCATGGAAACGACTGGGAAACCTTGAACATCGTCGGTTTCCAACCTTCGATTCGCGAGCTACGAACTCCGATACTTATGAAAAGGGACATGGATGCCTTCTTCTTGCCTAGGTGAAGCGTTCGGATGTGGTCTCACGACCTAGGTTGGTCGAAAATGCCTTCGGTGATGATGCTGTTCTCTGGGTTTCTTGCCGGTGTGCTCATTCCACGATGAGACTTGACAACAACGGTAGCTAGGACAAGACAACTCAAGGAGGGGAGTTGTTTGGGTTTGGTAGCAGGGCAATTCCCTAGAGCTATGCACGGCGGATGCGATATGTGGGAGAGAGAATAGTTGGTAGAGGCGCGCGAGAGAGATTTTTTTTTATTGGATCGAGAGAGATTGAGTAGATAGATATAAATTTCTTGTTTATACTAAAAGAAAAGTCACTGATGGCCCATCGATGCAAGTACATGAAAAAATTGAAGTGGTTTACTGATGAGTGCGACAAAGAGTGTTTAGATAACCATAAAAAATAGAAGATAAATAAATAAATAAAAGTAAATAAAAAATTAATTTAATTTCTTTTAATACATTTTATTTGCAACGAGTTTGGTTTCCTCGTTTCAAATCTTGTTTTCTAATTTATTTTACCAAATTCTAAATTTAAGTGGAAAATTCAAAGTTTAACTTTCAAATTAACTCATTTTATTAATTTAGCAAATTTTAAGGAATTCACTAACTTAGTAAACTTTAAGAAATTCGATCATTAAAATAGAAATGTAATTTGGTAATTTAATAATTTCAATTTTGAAATTAAAAGCAAATAAAAAGTTTAAAGAAAAGAAAAAAAGAAAGAGAAGTTGGTAGAAAAAAAATAATTAGAAGTTTAAAATAAAATGAAAAGCAAGAAAAAAAATTAAAAGAGAAAATAAAAGATAAATTATCATGGATACTTATTACCCATTAGGTAAGATTTGAGTAAATATTCAAAATTTGAGAATAAGTCTAAATGTATATATTACCCATTTGTACTCATATAGGATAAGTATTTACACATAACCTAAAAAAACTCATTTGCCCATCCTTAACCCGCACTCACGGATTTCCCATTTCTTTCACTCATTAAGTACTTCATTCACAAAACGCAGCGTTTAGCGAAGGGATGGCTGATGATGGATATGACGATGTGTTTCCTCTGTGGTCATCCAAGGTATGCAGAACAAGCACTCTAATCATCCACACCTCAAATGTATGGTCATCAATATTGAAATTTGTTTCTTTCTTTTAATAATTTTGGGATTGATGCTGTTACTAATACCAGCGAGAGAAGGGCAAGGAAATGGAGAGAGGTTTGGGATTAGGATTTGGGATTAAATTTTGTTCAAACCCAGATTGCCATCAAATCCAGATTGAGATTAGGATTTGGGATTGGATTTTTTGTAGAATCCATCATCTTATTTCAATTAGTTGAAGAAGGAAGAAGATGATGATGGAAAACCCCAAATTCACTATTCATCACATTTTTTCTTAATTTTTTGAATTATTTTTTTAAATTTTTTTGATAAATAATAAAACAACAAATCTTGTACTGACACGTAAGCAATATTAACGCTGTTACTAACATGGTTAACGATATGGAGCAACGAAGGTAACATAAAGGTATGTTCTAGTAGTAAATTGCAACGATTTTCGGTTGTGACAGCAAAGTGAGATTAAATTGCAATGAATTAGGAGAGCATTTTGAGTAATAAACCAAAAAAAAAAACAAATTTCATTGATCCGTACTACATCAAGTTATTTCAAATCAAAGTATTTTCTAGAGCATTCTCGCATATGTAAATTGTAATTCTTGCAAACGTAAGGGTCCATTTCGAGTAGTGTACGTGGATTAGGATTTCATAATAAGACTAAATTTTTTGTTTCGAATATAATGTATGCATGCTAAAATTTGAATAAGAAGAAAATGGAGTATAAAATGATTTCAAATATCTTTCATCAGTAATACATCTAGCTATCTAGTTATTTTAAATCCAAAATTTTTTCTACCATTTATAACAAACGAGACCTTAGTGTTTGTTTTCTCCATCCAACTATATCAAATCTAAATCCAAATTCATATCCAATTCACTATATCGAATCTAAATTTAAATTCATATCCATCTCTATATAAAACTGACGGGACCTTAGTGTTTGTTTTTTCTACGGTAATCAACAAGCTCTGTGGTTGTTGAAGATGAAAGTTTGTGGCTGGGTGATGGGAACAATCTTGTAACAAATACAAATTAAACCAATCCAGGCTGTTGCATGCATGTAACTAACAACAACCTACAACCACATAACTTCAGGCTGTTGAGGCCCACGTCTAACGTTATTATTGGCTTGGCTGCACAACTGTCAAGCGTCAACAATTAAAATGATCGCTTTTGGATTGCGGTGGCTTGAATTTGAAACGGATCACAACTTAGTAGGTTTATGGATAAATTCACGTTCATCAGAAGATAGAGAGGCTTATATTGTATGGACTGTCAGGTTAAAGTTCGAAGGTAAAGTCTGAAAAGAAAAAACATACACCAAGACTTACTAAGGAAAACACCTAAAATACCACATGCATATCTCTTTCTTCGTTTTTTTTAGGTTATGACATAAAAGGGCCGCAAGGTAATTGTACGACATCTATAATCGACGAAAGTACCAAACTTAACTACCTATACCTACGTAGCTAAATTCTCATTCCTTTGCTAATATTTCTTTCATTTCTCTCCTCCTTACATCTTGGTGGTGTACATTAGCATCTGCCACCGCTGCGAAAAGCACCGGTGCAGTGTGTACCTCATCATCTTCCATCGTGTGTGGCCCGAAATGGGGAAGAAATCGCCATCCTCCGATGACGTTGAGAAGGGCCATGAGACAGCAGCAAGACATGAGAAAGGGCGTGACAGGGGGCGTGACAAGGGCCGTGACAAGGGTAGACATTCTATGCCACCGCCACATTTGTGCCCCCCACCACCAAAGCCATGGGTTCCATGGCTCGTGCCGATCATATTTCTGGTCAATGTAGGCATGTTCGTTTACACAATGTATACCAATGACTGTCCAAAGATAGATGATCACTGTATTCTTCCCTTTTTGAAGAGGTTCTCTTTCCAACCCTTCAACCAAAACCCTCTCCTGGGCCCCGACGGACTCACGTATGAATTTCCTCTCAAATCTTTTCCATTCTGCTTCTGTTCTTTTAATATGATTTAAAGTAGATTTTATGGGGCTATAATGGGCAAATTCTAATTGATATTAGATTCCTGTCTTTCTTAAGTAACCCTATTCTTTCCGGCGAATATCCAGGGGTGCCCTATGAATCTAGGGCGGTGCCTTTCAGCCCCTGGGGCAAACGCAGGGAATGAGCGCGGTTGCTCTGCCAATCTAGACTCGTTCTTAAATCAGCTAGCTTAAGCTACAACCTACTGCACATTGTGGAACTCATCGAAACATGAAAACCCAATCTAATACCAATATGTTTGCAGTCTAAAGAAACTAGGAGCCCTTGACCGGAAGCTGGTGGCGGAAGAAGGCGAAGGATGGCGCCTCTTCTCTTGTATGTGGCTACACGCTGGAGTTGTTCACATACTTGCCAATATGCTGAGCCTCCTGTTCATAGGAATCCGGCTTGAGCAAGAATTCGGATTTAGTAAGAACTTCGAATTCAGGCGATATATCAACTCAGTTCTACCTAGATCAATGCATGCTAACTATTCTCAATTATTTTGTTTTCTCAGTCAGAATAGGATTCCTGTATCTGCTTGCCGGATTAGGTGGAAGTTTATCATCGATTCTTCGTCTTATGAGAACTCAAAGCCCAACTATATCAGTGGGCGCATCTGGAGCCCTTTTCGGGCTGTTGGGAGCCATGCTTTCGGAGCTTCTAATAAACTGGACCATCTATGTGAACAAGGTAACCCTTCTCTCCACTCTCTCTCTCCCTAGTTTGCAATATCTCTTAACTTGCAAGTCTAAGAACCCAAAATGTGAAAGTGAAACCTATTGTGAGAGATGTGTCTAAGATCTAACTTTCCTATTCAGTGCATAACACTCATGATACTCGTGGTGGTCATTTGCCTGAATATGGCTATCGGATTTTTACCTAAAGTGGACAATTCAGCTCATATAGGAGGATTCCTATCTGGATTTTTTCTTGGCTTTATTATCCTTGTTCGTCCTCAATATGGCTATATAAACCGCAAATATCTTCCGTCAACCTATGAGGGCATCCTTAAATCTAGGCACAAGGGCTATCAATATGTCCTAGGGGCCACTGCTTTTGTTTTCTTAGCTCTTGGGTAAGTTTCTAATTGGTTTTCGTTCCTTTTCAAAGCTAAATGTAAGCAAAACAAAATTAATCAGCCTTCAGTCTCTGAATCATTTTTCTCATTTTTCATCCGTTGCAGATACACATATGGCTTTGGAAAGCTATATGGTCTCCAGGCACTGAAAAATCTGCCTTGAGCTCTAGAAATCAAATGGATATTCTTGAGAGTTCAATTGCCTAACCTCAAGAACTGCAGGTATAACATCGCAACCTATCTACAAGACCAACAAAAAATACTAGTACTTCCTTATATCAGAAAAGGCAAGATATGTAGGAAATACGTGCATATCAAACGTCATCTAACTTGACTGCTGAAGTATAGATGTATACGCATGAATGTTGAGATGTATATGTATGTGTGGTATGCATGCATGTATCTCGAAAACCAGACACCAAGAAGCTATTACAGATTCAGATATGGTTTGACATATGCAATACTCAAGTTTAGTAGTGTTTCGATAGGTAAAGGAAATTAAAACGCTTCAATGTTCACCAAATACTAAGTTTATATGGCTCGAAACTATTTAACTTTTTCCTATTTGAATTCTGTAATTAGGAACAGTTGTAAAATGTATAACACAGATGTAGATATGAATGCATCTAACAGATATGTATACATATATACAAAGCTACCAATGAAGAGTTATCATTGTTTCTTGTCTGTAACGAATGTATACTTTGCTTAATGAGATGGTTGCTTGCACTAAAATAGTATTTGATTGAATTTTGTTTTTACTTTTTTGTTTCTGTTTAAGAATTAGAATAAAACTTCAAGATGGGAAAACGGGCTGTGAGAAAGTCGTACCAACCCGAAATAGACATGAAATACTCAAAACAGACTGTGTGGGTGTGGGTGCATGCGAACATGACCACAAAAACAAGATCAACAAAGTGAAATTAGCACAGGGGAGGAACAGACCATAAGCAAAGACAGCAGGGAGTCTTGTAGGATAACGATGAGTAGATGAAGGCAATGCTAGGTTTTAGTCAAAAGTAGCAATGTAGATGAGTTCTGTAATTTCTGTTTCAGAATTTTTCTGCGTTTTGATTAGACAAACCCCAAGCATTGTTGATGGAAGATGAGTCAGCCTCCCTATTCACAGGCAGCTGTAATCCTAGATGCTTGTTAATATTAAAATATACAGTAAATCAACTTGAGAATGCTTATTCGATAATCATAAAGTCATTGTCGATTACAAAAGCAAAATTCATCAGATCCGCACTTTCACATATACATACCGTTGGTAGGAAATTGAGTATTCTAATAGCTATATCTCACACGTTTCTGAGCGACCAAAAATTGTGTAGCGATTGTTTGCAACATTGTCGTAAAGAAAATCCCTTGCAAACCTGCATTCATCCAGGCGAAAAAGAAAAGAAATCATGGAAACAATTTATCATCAATTGGTTGCTGCTTCTATTAGCTTCAAGTCTTGACAGGAAAAATATATAAAACATCAAACAGGGAAGGACTTACAGAGGCACAAACTGTAGAAAGAAAGCTAGTTGGGGGAAGGGTAAGTCTATATATTCCATTATTTTCACAACAGCTTCGGACTTGATGAATGATCTGAAATTCACTATGTCAGCTCTCAACTTAATTTACATAATCTCCTTTATAAAGATAAAAGTATAACTGCTACATCCGAAGACATTTAAGATTAACAAAACTGATTGCAATTCAAACGGTCAAAGCCTGGACTAAAAACATAAACACTGACGTCATTGGATATATATACCTATCTTTTTCGACAAGAACAACGCTTGAAATATCATCCGGAGCTCTTCCAGACCTTCTTAGCAGTTTCTTCCCAGCTTCACTCTGGAGAGCCTCGAACCTTATATTCCTGTCAGTAACGGGTAGAACAAGGATAAACATGTTGAGGGTGCGTGATGGAAACAGATCATTCATTTCTTTCCAGCCATAACGTTGTTAGTTTGAGATCATCATAATTAGAGTTTAGAAAAATGAAACCTATTTCGATCATTATCACGCACGAACTTTACACCTCCATTACATAAGTTGCAAACACCTGAGAAAAGAACAAATTTCAGCTATCATTTTTACTCATTGGAGTCATCCCATTGTGATGAAGTTAACCAAGTATATCCCAATAGACCATAAAAACCAAGCGAACCATAAAATGAAAAGGGTACTTTGTATACCAAGCGCAAGATAGCATAACCGGGAGGCATGTGCTAAAACGAACAGTGTTTACCGTCAAATAACATGATGGGCCTAGTATCATTTTCAAAGAAGCCAGAAGTTGCTTCGACCCAGTCCAATCCGTTGCCTCTGGTTGTGGACATGGTAGCAAACTTAGTGAGTCTGAGTCTAACTTGCGCTGGCCGTGGAAAGCCGATTTGTACGCACCCACCAGGAACCAAAAGCGCCATGGATACGAGGGATGAAACCAAAAGGAAATTTGGAGGAAACGGATTCAGAAACGAAAGGAAAATAGAAAGGCAAAAGGGAATTGTGGAATGATTACCGTTGGCCTTCAAATTCTTGGTTATTACATGAGATACCCTTTTGGGTAGGATGAGTTTGTGATTGGGATGTGACATAGGCTTCTGTATGATAGCATCTGAAGTTATGGGGTAAAAGAGGAAATATGAGAACTCGTGGGCTTGGGTAAAGAAAAGAGTAAATGTGACAGTGGCTTCTGTTTTTTTTTTTTTTTTTTTTTGAAAGAGGAATGTATTCATTAAGAAACAGAAAGCACCAAGGCTACAAAACAACTACCAACAGGAAACCAACGGACAAAAACCAAAGGCAAGGATAGGAGCTACAACAATGATAAAGAATCCGGAACACACAGCCGACAACCATTCAGAAGGCGAGCGGGGGAGGAGGTCCAGGGAGCCTAGCACTGGGGGATAGTTAGTGGCAGGGGGGACTAGGTAGTCCGTCCTTGTTTAGAGTGAAGACCAACGAGGATGAGGGCCTGGAGATTCAGGTGCCCAGCGATACGACATGGTCCGCCGCAATATTCCCATCACGACTCGTCCAGGACCAGGAGCACGAGGTGAAGGCGGAGGATTCGTCCTTGATTCTCAAGAGGATTGGGAAGAGCTCCCAGTTTCTTCGTGCGATTTGGCCTCGCAAACAATCAATGATGGTTTGGGAGTCTAACTCGATGATGTTGTGGAGGTGTAGGTCCTTGGCGAATTGGCATGCTTCAAGGACCGCAGCAGCCACGGCAAGAAGGGCCGAATTTGCAGTGCCAGAGATTGATTTAGCTCCTAACACAATTCTGATTCCAAACCTAGAAGAATTGGGGGCACCAGGCGGCATGAACGTTGATTTTAGAGCACTAGGAGGGAGGGGTTCTCCAAAGATGGGTGCTCGAGGAGTGCCGGGTTGGACGAGTGGGGAGGGGGGGCATTCGAATTAGCCTGCGAAAATTTGAAAATAGCCCGCTTAAGGTTTCTCACTTCCAGAAGGGGGTTGGGCGTGCAGTGCCTGAAAACAACATTATTTCGGGATTTCCATATTCCAGAAGGTGAACATTATGGCTCTCATTATTTGTTTTCTTTGGGCTTTTGAAATGGAATCCCCAGTGATTGCTCCCAGCATCCAGGCGTTGATGGAGGTGATGGAGTTCTTATCGATGATATAGTGAAGATCGCTTCCAAACCATAGGGGGTCGGTCAACCCAGGGGAAAAGGAGCAGCATAGTTCCACTGATTCTTCTCCCTCATTGCAGATAGGGCAGATAGGATTGTTATTGATTCTCCTCTTGGTCAGGTTGGCAGCGGTTGCAAGCCCATTACGTAGGACACGCCATGTGAAATTGCGGATTTTTATGGGGGTGGGGGATTGCCAAATAGCATTCCACAAGGCAGGGGTGGAGATTGGCGAAGGAGGGGGATGGCCTAGATACGTTCAGTTGAGGCGAGGATTGGTGGATAACATGGTAGCCAGATTTTATAGAGTAGCTTCCATTCTTATTTCCTGGCCAAATAAGTCGATCCTCATCATATTTCCTTCCAATTGGGGTTCGCGGGACCGAAGGGATATCCTCAGGAGCAATTAGATTTTCCACCGCCTCCACATTCCAGCCACCAACATCCCAGTCTATCAGTGAATTAACCTTCTGTTAGGTGTGGATTCGGGGCGGGGCCTTGGGAAGCTAATCTCATAATTTTGAAGCCATTTATCAAACTAAAGACAAGCCTTACTGCCATTGAGGACCTGCCAGCACAAGTTATTTGTGATGATCTCCCTAGCAGCCAGTATGCTACTCCAGGCCCAAGAAGCACACCCCTTCTAACCAGACCGGTCCTGAATTTCCTTGGAAAGCAGACTGACCCTGCTCCCATCCGACGATCTTTATTGGACAAGGGGATCCTACTAATTCTTTACCTTGTCTAACTCTTGTTAGACTAACCACATTGGATCGACCCATTAATCCTGACAAGGTCAGGAATTATGAACTTAACCCTAATTAACTCACTTTCATGCTTATATTGTCACAACCAAACCCTAAAATGAATACATGATTCCTTACAAACTCTTTTTATTATTCAACAAGAAAACATTACACTTCTTTGAATGATCCACCAACTATAACCTTAAGATTTTCAACTATATTTATTCTAAACCTTTGTGTTAACCAGCATAACATAGTTATCATCATACTTTATAGATACATCAAATTACTAATACTATAATCATCCAAAATATAAATATAATTTGTTTGCTTCTAAGTATAAAGTTGATCACAAAATATAAATCAAGTTATAACTAAGTACACAAATACAAATCCTTAAAGAAAACTTCTCATATCCTTTAATTTCACCCCTTCTTATCCCTCAATATTTAAGATTCCTCTAAATAGAATAGTTTGATCCCCTAATTTGTCTTAATTTTCGAAATTAATCTCAATTTATTAATCATAACACAAACTTCATAAATTCCAAAACATACTCATATGATAGCCAAATTTCCCAAAATTTATACTAATAAACTCAGAAAAAGGAGAAGAAGAAGAAGAGGAACATTTCGTATGTTGATCGCTCCTCCAGAAGACACCGCACGCGCCTTCACGCGTCGACGAAAGCTCCCTGCGTGTGAGGGTCACACATTAGCATAGTGGTCCTCCCCAGCCTCTCGTCGGGTTCGTAACTCGGGTCGCCCAACTTAGAGGCCTGACCCGGCTCTTAAACCCACTTTTCACGTCGGTTTTTCGTGTTTTAAGCGTCTAACAACATTTAGGGAGTAATAGGAACAGATCTGTGAGACCATGAACTAAAAAACGTACCTTAATCGTGTACTCCAAGATTGTGGTGTTTCGACCATGGTTTTCTGCACCTACAACAGCCTTCCCAAGCCATCCTACGTTGTTATTTCGATCCTAGAATGGTCTTAGGAGCTTTACTAGCCATCCAAGATCCTTATAGCTATATTAGAATGTTTCAAGATCGATGGGTGAGTCACAACCATTCTTGGCCTCACGGGTTGAGTTTTGGGATCACTCAGAGCTGCACCCTTGTCTCTTCTTCCTTCCTTTCATCAACCTTGCCTCATCTCCCTTTCTCTCGTCATTTCCCTCTCTTCCTTTCTCTATTTTCCTGGTATTTCTTGCATCATTTTTTTCTTCTTTGATTCAATCTTCCCCTCCCGAATTCCCTACGTAACACCCACAATACACACACACACACACACACACACACACACACACACACACACACACACACACACACACACACACACACACACACACACACACACACACACACACACACACACACACACACACACACACACACACACACACACACATATATAAACTAGGTCGGTGAGGGAGAAATTTGGGAGGAAAACTGAAGAAAGATGAAGAAGGTTCTAGAAAATACCAGGCCTTTCTTTCAAAATTACCAAAATGTTAATCTCCAGCCTCAAGAAAACAGAACCGTGCTCACACACGCGCACACACACACACACACACACACACACACACACACACACACACACACACACACACATATAAACTAGGTCGGTGAGGGAGAAATTTGGGAGGAAAACTGAAGAAAGATGAAGAAGGTTCTAGAAAATACCAGACCTTTCTTTCAAAATTACCAAAATGTTAATCTCCAGCCTCAAGAAAACAGAACCGTGCTCTCGACATCTGAGTGCTGACCATATCCGAGGATGGTTGACCATGGATAAACATAAATAAAACCAAGAAAATTCGTTTAACACAATTATTGTGTTAAAACCAATTCAAAACACATTCAAAATTGGGCCTGAGCCCAAAACATAGTTTCCACAAACAATCGTAAAATCTATGTTCAATTATCAATCAACGAAGTTGAAAAATCATCAATTTATCATTTGGAAATTATTATTCAAATCATTGTCATAAATCTTGAAATAAAACAATTAAAATAATTAACTATGCATGCATCATAATTTATACAAACAAAAGTCCAATCACACACTGTCTTCACATCTCAATTTTGAATACAGCGTTCCTTCGTAATACTGGGAGTTGTACCGCCTTAAGGTTCCTGGATTTCCAACCAAAACTCATGGTACAATTTCGAACTCTGTTCTAGGCTCGTCTCTTGTGAATTCCTTTGAATTTTCGATAGTCCTGCTCATAATAGTTTCAGGAAGAAGTTTATAACCTCAATTCGGGTAATCAAGGTCCAAATTAACCACAACCAAATTCCAAGGTTTTACAAGTTTAAGCTTTTTTTTTTGGGGGTTTTCGATTTCTTTTTCCCTCTCATATTCTCTTTCTCTCTTTTTCCCATCTTTCTCCCCCTCTCTGTTTCTCCATTCTTGACACGACTCATCCCAATCCTCCCGGGATTAACGCGAGATGTGTCATGCTCCTGTCTGACACGAAGTTTCAGACAAGGGATAACTCGAAACCTCAGCCCATTCGGGGCTTCCAGAGTGCGCCAAGATCGGTGGAGGAGTGTGATGTCTCAGTCTCTACTACAGCCCGCATCCGCGATCAACCTGAAGGGCATTAAAACCATTAAAAACTGTGAGTGGACGAAAAATCAATAGCTTAACAAAAACTCATTTCATAAGAAGACATTTATGCCCTTCACTAAAAAGTATGCATGCATTCGAAAACCAATAATCAAACCATTTATTTTAATTAAATCATTAGGGCCTTAGCCCAAAACCATAAATCCAATTATGTGGGAACTCAGCCCAAAACCGTAAATCCAATCATGTGGGCCACTGCCCAAAACCACCAACACTGAAGTACCATTTCATAAGTCCAATAAATCTGAAATCCAAATACATAATCCAGTAAATCCATAAATCACAATTAAATCAAATACCATTATATACCAATCCTCGGCATCCTAGATGCCTGACGTCCCAGACGTCATGTCGTGGTCCAAGCTACGCGTGCTACCCCGGATCCCAACCTAAATCAATCTCTGACATCTCAGATGTTTGACATCCCAAGCGTCTAGCAATCCTGCTCCTGAGTTACTATACGGTTCGGTCGCTCCGTGTAGTGACCCCTTGCAGGCAATGCGTCGTGAATACTCTAGCATCCCAAACGATTGGAGGAGACAATCCATAGATATAAGGATGATATATGGAAAACATTTCATAAATCCTTTTAAAACCTTCCAAATGGGCCTATGCTCGGGATTTCCATGACACCATCATAAATCCACAAAGCCGATTTCTCAAATCCAAATCCATTTAGGTCTCCGAACCCGAAATCAAAGTTATAAACCACAAATGGGACTCATGCCCGATATCATAATCAATTGGGCCTTTAGCCCAATCATGCAAACCAACTGAGCCTTCAGCCTGATGCCTCATTCAATCAAATGGACTCCAAGTCTGATAGTTCGTAAATCAAATTGGTCTCAAGCCCGGTTCCATATTTCCAAATCCAAAATCATACCATTGAACCATTATTAAAACCCATATCATGTAGAAATACAGTGTAAAACCGTAAATCTTGAAATACGTGCAAATACAGAAATCATCTCAAAATACGTGCAAATATGTAAATCACCAATACCACAATCATCATCATAGAAATCACATATGTAAAATATATAAAACAGTTATGCATGCATCACAGTTTAGAAAACAAGGTCCACTCACAGACCGTTTTAACTATCGCTTTGATCCGCGTGCCATAAGCCTTTCGAGGCTATATCACCATGACCGGAACACCCGGACCTATCCAAATCACACCCGAGGTCACTAACTACCTCAAATAGGCTAACATTGAATCCCCCAATTTTTTGGGATTTTTAAACGTATTTAAAATAAACTCTAAATCTTCGGACACCCAGAACTATCCCGAAACGGTGTCCGATCGACTCGAAACTTATCCCTAAATGTTCGTTACATCGAAAGGATAAAATTACATGTTGACCATGACCCCCAACTCTGCCCCACGTGTTGTCGTAAGCCACTACGCGTGAAGCCCACGCGCTGATGAACAGTGCCACCCCTAATCTCTGTCGAACCTAGTCCACTTGGTTTTCCGATTCGACCGAGTCGGTGAACCGACCTAGCCGGTTCTCCCAACTCTGGCCACCATTCTCGACGAGTTTTCTTCCATTCTCATCGACTCAGTCCTTAGAGGTGATCTACCAGCCTAGAAAGTTAAGACAAGGATCAGAAAATACCTTCCCAGTCGATGAACAGTGCATGTGACCTGCAACTCCATTTTGCCACTGTTTCCGACCACCTCCCTCCTTGTTTCCGATCCCAATCAACTCATATGACCTCCATCAATCACTTTCAATCGTTAAAACCAATTAATAACCACTAAAATCCAATTTCCAAATTTAAACTAGAAAACTGGCTCTCGGGTTCTTCCTTACCTCGCCGTCGCGAGCACTGCCATGGCCACCGTCATAGTCGTTCCATCGTCCCTTTTCATTTCCATTCACGGCTTAGCATCATCAGGTGAAGTTTGAGGGTGTTTGTATGGATTTTAGGTTACTTCCACAGTGGCCACCGTCGTGGCTCAGGCCTCCCTCAGCCTCACCGTTCTCAGTCTCTTAGCCTCTCACATGAACACAGAAGATGATAGGGCAGTGGGGTGGTGAGTGGTGGTGTTTTTGTTTGAGTTAGAAGAAAATGGAAGAGTGAAGAAGATGAGTGCACGCGAAGGGAAGAGAGATGGATGATTAAATTTAAAAATATTAAAATAATAACCCTACCAAATTAGCATAGATCCACATTTTAAGGATAGTGGCCAATGGGATGAGTGACACTTGTCACTCATCCAAGGGCCTCACATTAATTAATCAGCCAATCAGATTTCATCAATATCTAATTCGAATCCCGAGACGTTAAATTCTTTATTTCTATCCGGTGACCATAATTTCCCCGTTCGACGTCCGATTTCGACGTGTCGCGTGTCTACGGACTCGTGACATCCCGATCTACATCATGGTTATCGGTCTTTGTATGTTTGACTCCCCATGTCATAAGTCAACATTTTGCCCAATTCTAGGGGCAAAACAGTCATTTTACACCGTCCTTCTGAATTCTCTCAACTAATCCCTGATTAGTCATACTAAATACATAATTAATTAATATTTAATCCCGATATTCGAGACGGGTCGTTGCAATTCTTCCTTAAATGGTTTTCCTTCCTTCTTCTTCACCGTTTTCCTCCTTTTTTGGTTTTGTGTTAAACACACAAATATATCGCACACACATACACTATGTCAATGCACACAAGGAGATAAAAGGGGAGAAATGATAAGGACGATTGCCATCATCTCATGAAATCAGCAAAATATCTTCACTTATGAAATTACCAAAATGCCTCTAGTGTCAAATTACCAAAATGCCTTTGGCAATTCTTGATCTGTAACAACCTTATCTGCTCTCCAAATCCAACATATCGCTTGTCTATGTAATGGTTCTCACGGAAAGTCCAAAAAGTACACGAGGCAAAAAGTCAACATTTGACCTATAAGAATAAAATCGTCAACTTCTTTTTCAAATTCCCAAAATTACATTTTTCTAAATTTTCAGCTCGTTACAAAATCACGACCGACAACTTACATATTTTATTCTTCATACCTAGAACTAGATTAACTATTGTCCATTAACTATTGACTGTACTGTTGTCTCACACCCTTTCCATCAGTGACGGGGCTAAGGCTTAAGCTGGAAGGGTTATAGCTCTTCCCACCCAAGCTTGCTCCCTTACACATTTATAAGCTAGCCCATCTCAATATTAATTTATAGCTCATTTCAATATTAATTTATAGCTCCTTTGACTATTTTAGTTTTATTATGTAGCCCAATTTGAAGTTAAAAAATAAATAAATAAATAAAAGAGTTGCAGCACCCCACGAGCAGCACTGCAACAGTCAGCAGTAAAAAAAATATCAATTTTACATACTATAATTAGTAAGAGAACCTTCTCCCACGAACAACACTGCAATAGCCAGCATCACAAAAATAAAAATAAAAGAGATGTAGCAACCCAACCTCAATATCAATTGTATATATTAAGGCTCGAATGATACAATTTAAAATTAGAAATTGCATGTTTAATTATGGTTTTTTGTTGTAATTTGTTTTTTTTTCTTATTATCAAACTTTTATTTATGTATATAGATGTATTCAAGAGTAAGGCTCATTACGTGTCACGACTTGACCCATCTAACACAATACTGTCCGCTTTGGACCCAGCCCTCACAGTTTTGTTTTCGAGAGCTCACTTGCAATTTCCTAGTAGGTCACCCATCCTGAGATTGCACCAGCCTCAACTCGCTTAACTTTAGAGTTCCCAAGGAATCCAAAGCCAATGATCTCCCAAAAGGCCTTGTGTTAGATAGATACGTGCCCACACATATAAGGCATTTCACCTTTCCCTCCCCGAGTGATGTGGGATTGTTCACCGATCTTGCCTTTCCAAGCTCACAGGTCTTACTTACCGGACATGCTACTCAAGATCCCGGGTCTTGCTCACCATTCTTGCTTCCAAGACCGGCTTCCAAGACCGGGTCTTACAATCCACCCCCCATTGGGGCTCAGCGTCCTCGCTGGTACACTTCTGGTCGGCGTCCAGCTCTAATACCATTTTGTCACGACCCGACCCATCTAACACAATATTTTCAGTTTTGGACCTAGCTTTCATGGTTTTGTTTTCAGGAGCTCACATGCAATTTCCCAGTAGGTCACCCATCTTGGGATTGCATCAGCCTCAACTAGCTTAACTTTGAAGTTCCCAAGGAATCCAAAGCTAGTGAGCTCCCAAAAAGCCTTGTGTTAGATAGATACGTGCCCACACATATAAGGCACTTCATCTTTCCCTCTCCGAGCGATGTGGGATTGTTCACCGATCTTGCCTTTCCAAGCTCACGGGTCTTACTCATCGTTCTTGCTTCTCAAGCTCACGGGTCTTGCTCACCGTTTTTGCTTCCAAGACAGGATTTTACAATAAATCACAATCACAATACAAACCATCCCGGGATTTCATTCCAAAAATATCTCAATTTGGAAATTCAGAAAAGGGGAAATTTGGAAAATTTGAAAGAAATGACAATTTTGCCTTTGGGTCATAGGGTCAAAAGTTGATTTTTTTTGTTTGGGGACACTTTTTGGACTTTCCGTAAAGACCGTTGTGTAGGTCTCGAGACGCTGAGTTCGTAGACCGGCGACACACGAAAATTGAAGTTCGAACGAACTAGTTAGGGGTCTGGAACGACCAGGGGCATTATGGTAATTTTACAGGAAAAAGGTAAAATAGTAATTTTGGCTGGACATTGGATGATTCAGCCATAGGTGTGACTCATTTAGCTCTCAAAGTGACACATGTCACGTGTAATTGTCACCTTGGTGGCCTGTTCGCCTTGTGTACGTGTGTGCACATGGTGAGGTTTGAATGTTGATTCAAATATTTGATCAAGTGATCAAAAGCTACCAGTATGTTGTTATTGTGGTTGATCAAATAAGAGAATTGAAAGGAGGAAAACAAGAAGAAGACTGAGAAAGAAAGCATGAGTGATGAGGAACTCGACCTCGAACCCATGGAACCCGAAGCCAAACCTCCATTAAATTTCAATTTGGACCCCATGCGATCAAATTGAGCTTGGATTAAATCTTCTGAGATTCTTACAAAATGAATCGACTTAAAAACGAAGGGAATTGATGAAGAATTGGCCAAGAACAGAACCCTCAAGCTTCTCGAATTTTCGAGCTTGAGTTCGAGTAATTGGAGGGATTGAACGATGAAATTGATTTTGAAAGACGTTTAGAAGGATCCCACGAAGCTTTATGATGGATTTCCTTGAAGAAAACAAGTGAAATTGAGGGAATTTGAATGATGAACAGTGCTCATCAATTCATTCGAATTTCGTGTTCGAGTTGGATGGATTGAGGTAAGTCTCCAGGTAATTGAGATTACAGAACCTAAATTAAGGTGAATTCGATGCTATTAGAAGTTTGAATTACTAAAAATGATGCAAAATTGAGGGAGATTGGAACGGGTCGACTCGATCCGTTTGCAGGGAAATCGGGCAGAGGAGATGATGAACAATAACCGGGTATTGTAGCAGGTGTGTGAGGGTGCGTGGCGCACAATCCTCAGGTAAGGTCAACATGACTTTGAACCTACTCGATGTAACAGACATTTTGGTACCAGTTTCGAGGAAGACGGATATCGTTTCGATATTGTTCAGCGTATCCGAAGTTTAGAGATACGTGTTAAATACGGATTTTAATCCCGGAAAATTATGGGATTTTAATATGATCTTATTTGAGGTAGTAATGATTCATGGTAATGGGTTTTTATAGGATTCATGATTCCTGGAATTTACGGAAAAGCGTGCAGCTCAGAATCGAGCGGTTTGGACGGTGTGAGTGGATGTTTGTTTTATAAACGGTTATGCATGCATAGTTAAATGTTTTATTGCATGATTTTATTGCAATAATTTGGATGATGATCGAGGTCATTACTTGATGATTTGGTGAACTTAATTATCGATTTATGAACGTGATTTTACGGATTTACAAGAAAGTGGTATTTTGGGCTTGAGACCCTTTTGGAAATGGTTTTGACTTGATTTAAGTCAAGGTTTGGTTGAAACTAATGATTTGGGCGTAGGCCTGGTTTGATGATATTTGATTTGGAATGTATGTCAATAATGGTTTTGAAAGGTTTTGGGATGTAATCCCTGTACAGTTTTTATTGTGATTGTGATTTCCTAGACGACCGAATCTAGGGGTATTTCCCAGACGACCGAAGCTTGGGGTGATTGTGATTGCTTCCTAAGAAGCCGAAGCTAGGGGTGTTCCCAGACGGCTGATGCTCGGGGTATGTTTGTGTTACCAAGCAGCTGAAGCTCGGGGTGTTTCCCAGACGGCTGATGCTCGGGGTATGTTTGTATTCCGAGGCAGCCGAAGCTCGGGTTGTTTCCCAGGTGGTTGATGCTCTGGGTTATTGACTTGTTGTTGATTGCCTACGCATAGTGTAGATATGATTGTGTGATTGATTGTGCACTTAAGTCGTGCAGTTCTTTGAGTACTGGTAACGAGTACGGTTATTGATGATCTTTGTGACTGGGTTGACGATTTCATGTGCTTTAGCTTGAGGATCGGTTGTTCATATGTTTTCCCCTATACATGCATGGTTTCTAACTGGAGGGTAAAATGATTCGTTTCGAAATGTATTTTCAACGATATTATTTTTTTCCACTCACACCTTTTATGTTTTTATAACCCTCCAGGCTGTGGCACGACGTTCGGGGCTGAACAAGAGGTGGAGGCATGATCGAAGCAGGACTAGGTACGATTATCAGATGGGAGCAGGACTAGGCACGATTATCAAAGTCCAATTGGGACGGGTCCTGTCATTACGTCCTGTAACGACCCGTCCCAAATTTCAGGATTATATTAGTGACTAATCAAGGATTATGGAGGTTAATCGGTGATTAGTGGGGTACTTTCGGACGGACGGTGCAAAATGACAATTTTGCCCCTAGAATGGGCGAAACGTTGACTCTTCGTTCAGGCGGTCAAATGGACTTTGGACGATGACTGTGACGTAGTTCGGGACGTCATGAGTTCATAGACAGATGACACGTCCGATTCCGACATTCGAGGAAGAAGTTATGACGTTCGGAAGTTCATGGGTATTTTGGTAATTTGGTTAAAAGAGGTATGTAACGACCCGGACATTCGAAAAAGGGAATTTTGGAAAATTTGAAGAAAATGACGATTTTGCCCCTAGAATCGGGCGAATTGTTGACTTTTGGTTTGAGCGGTCAAACGAATTTTAACCGATGACTGTGACGTAGTTCGAGACGTCACGAGTTCATAGACAGGTGTCACGTCCGATTCCGACATTCGAGGAGAAAGTTATGATGTTCGAAAGTTCAAGGGTAATTCGGTAATTTGGTTAAAAAGGAGCAATTTGTTGACTTTTCAAACAACATGGACTGTTCACGTAATTCGAAGACCGTTGGGAAGGTCTCGAGACGCTGAGTCCGTAAACAAGCGGCACGCGTCGATCAGAGTTCAGACGATAGATTTACGGGCCTAGGAACAGGAAGGGCATTTTGGTAACTTATAGGGAAAAAGAGCAAAATAGTAATTTGAATGGTGAAAGTTTAAACAGCTAAAGTGGATGTTTAATTTAGTTGCTTAATTAGTTGAGTGACAATTGTCACTAAAAGAGAACAGATTAGTGGCTTTTGGGCGTGAGTGTGTGCACGAGTGTGAGGTTTGGGAAATGGATCACCTGTAACGCCCCGGAAATTCGAAAAATGTAATTTTGTAAAATATTGAATAAAATGACGTTTTGCCCCTGTGGATAGTGTGGTCAATTTGTTGACTTTTTGATTGGAGGGTCGAGTGTACGTTGACCGATGACCGTGACGTAGTTCGTGACGTCACCAGATCATAGACAGGTGGTACATCCGATTCGGACGCTCGGGGAAAAAGTTATGACATTCGGAAGTCCAGGGGCATTATCGTAATTTGGACGATTTGGGGGAAAATGTTGACTTTTTGAAATACAATTGATTTTCACATGACTCGAAGATCGTTAGGTTCGTCTCGAGGCCCCGAGTACAACGACAGGCGGCACGCGTGAAACGGACATCAGATGACCGAGTTAAGGGTCACGGAAGTTGGAGGGCACTTTGGTAATTATTGCCCTGAGGGCATTTTGGTCATTTGCACGGCGGTTACTGTAGCATCACCTTGGGAAACCGGCCTGCATGGCCATGCCGTGGTGTTTTGAGCGTGCAAATTGTTTATGGCATTAGTGGAATGAATAGATGATTTGTTTATGGAATTTGAGGTATTGGAAGCATTCCATCATGGCTGAGCAGAGCTTCAGAGCACGAGTTAGTTTTAAAAATGGCCATGGGCTCTGTGTGCGGGAAACATTTTCCAGAGAGATTCAGTTGGTCTCCCACGGGCTGCTGGCTGCACTGATCGATTAACCGTGTAAGGGAGTGGAGAGAGGATTCATTTTGCAAGCATTTGGTAGTCTAAGAGAGAGTTGAGAGTGAGAGGTCTGAGACGGGGAAGAAAAACCAGTTTGGAGGGAAAATCGAAGATCAAATTGTGAGGCCATTTGAGCGAAACCAAGGGCCGTATTAGTCTTCTGGGAGCAATAGGAAACCGACCACATCGATTTCGAAGGACATCAATCACAAATTGGCCAAGAACTGAGGCCCTTGGTTCTGAGAATTTTTGAGCTTGAGGACGGCTACTTCCAGGTTAGTATTGGGTCAATTGATTGGATGTTTTGGTTCGTCTATGTTCCCTTAAGCTACTGGTGAAGTTAATTTGAGTTTGGTTTAGAAACCATGGAGTTTGGGTGATCAACCCGTTTGGTTGATCACGGGTCGACGGTCGGATTTAGGGATAGTGGAGGTTAATTCATGGCACAGACCTAAGATTAATTGATTAGAAAAGACGTTAGGATCAAAAACGGAAGGATTCGAGGGTGAATTGAAGGTTAATCATCCGGGTTGAGTTGCGGGTAACAGACTCGTTTAACAGGCTAGTCGGGTAGGAGAGACGACACTGTAGCTGGGCGCGTGGCCTTCACGCGCAGCCACTTTGGACGGCGCGTGACGACGCGTGTAATGTCATCTCCGGTCACGGTCAACATGAAACTTATTCCTTTCAATCTAATTAACATTTTATCTTTAGGGTTCGAGTCGATCGGGGGTCGTTCGGGATAATTTCGAGGGTTCGGAAGATTAGGTCTTTAAGTTTAACTACGCGGAAAAATCTGGAAAAATTAGGGAAAATCTTACGAGATATTTGGGGATGATTGTAACCCTCCTTGTACGTTTTTACAGGCCCGGACACTTCCGAAGCTACTGAGGAGCGCACGGGGCGCGATTGACGCGTCCGAAAACCGTGAGTGAACTTTTGATTTCTAAACTGTGCATGCATGACTATTTTACTTATTTATCTTGTGTTTTCACATATGATTTTATGTTGAAAAATATGATATTTCGGTTTTACGTGATTTCACGCTTTTCGAGATAATTATCGTATTTCACGCATTTTGAGGTTACGGTTTTCTCCTATGCATGAATGATGTTTTGATGAAGGATTTGGATATGATTATGCATGTTACGTATTTATGATGTTTTTATTATATTTGTGAAGTGGTTTTCGGGAATTGCATGTTTTGGAATTTGCAAGTGATTTCAGACATAAGTCCTATTATGACAAGATATGATTTTCGGAATGATTTTTGGGAAACGGATCATGATGAATCCTGGTTTATTGTGTTTATAAATGGTTTTGGGTTTAAAGACCTGGTTGATTGTTGGATCTGGTTTTGGGTTTAAAGACCCGATTAATTGATGACGGGGGCGGGCCCGAAAAATTGGGTTTAAAGACCCGGATTGAGTTTAAAGACTCGTGAGTTTAAAGACTCGGTTATTATGATACCCCAGAGGCCTATTGATTATGTTTTGAGTTTAAAGACTCGTTGATATCTCGGGAAGGCCTGATATTAAGTTTGAAGACTCGGATGGATCCAACGGCTTATTTGTGATTATTGATTCAGTTTTTACTTGATTTGTTTAATTGATGTTTCAAAATGACGATTTCTGGATTTGGTAATATTATATTATTTTTACATGAGTTATGACGGTTTTCTGTAACGTGTTACATGTGTTTCGGAAAAAGGGAATTCGAATGTTTGATACGAGATTTTCGAATATCTGGTTATGCATGCGTGTTATAAAACTGGAGGGCGAACCCCGATTTCGTTAAACTGTTCTCTCCAAACTTTTGTTTCAGTCCACTCACACCTTGTTGTTTTAACTACCCTCCAGGTCGTGGTACAAGTTCGGGGGCTAGCGCCGAGGCAGAGGCAGAGGCAGAGGCATAACGTTTTCCGTTGAGTAGTTAATTCACAGAGTAGGATTTGTTCTTTAACTTGTTTTGTAATATTATGCTCTGTGAAACTATGGACTTGATGTCCAGTCGGTTGTATTTTTTTAATCTCCATGGTCTGACAATGGGTGTGATGTAATATTATTTGGTTTTCCGGTCTTTTGTGTTCGATTGTCAGACGGGAGCAGGATGCTTCTCGATTATCGAGGAGATAATTAGGGTGGGTCCTGTCAATTGGTATCAGAGCATAGGTTTACGGTTCGTGTCTGGCACTTGGGTGTGCCTCGATTATTGTACTAACTTATTCCTCTTTCAGAGAAGGACGATTGGCCATGCCTCCTCGACGTGAACCCCCTCCACGACCTGATGATGGCGTCGCTAGAGATGCCGAGAGTGCTTCGATCGAGCGAGCCCAGCGTCTTGGGGCTACGGTGTTTAGTGGTGGAGCGGATCCCGAGGATGCCCACCGTTGGATTTCTCGGTTTGAGCGGATTTTTGCTGTGATGCACTGTCTTCCTGTGGAGCGAGTGGTGTTGGCCACCTTTTTACTTGATCGATCTGCTTATGAGTGGTGGTATACTCTGGAGTTGTTGGGTTGGGATGCCCGTACAGTGACTTGGGAGACCTTGCGTGAACGGTTTCTGGATCAGTATTATCCCCGTTCATTCCGTGATGCTAGGGAGACCGAGTTTCTGCAGCTCCAACAGGGGAGCATGTCGGTAGCAGAGTATGAGCAGAAATTTCAGATGCTAGCCCGTTTTTCTCCTACCTTTGTGTCTACTGAGGCTGAGAAATGTCGTAGGTTTGAGCTTGGCCTACGGGGTGAGATACGAGCCATTGTGACGGTCGGAGCTCTTACTACTCTCAGAGAGTTGGCAGATGCCGCAGTGCGGGTTGAGGCTAGTCTCCCGACACGTCCACAGTACTTTGGTGGTGGACAACGTCGAGAGCGTTCATATCCTGGATCATATGGTAGGCCTGGTAACTTTCAGAGTCCCAGATTCAGAGCGCCTAGGGCACAGACTGCTCCGCAGGCGAGCACGACTTCGGTTGCTTCCACAGGACGGCAGAGTGGTGGTTTTGCTCGAGATGCTTCCAGTGTTATCTGTTTCTTCTGTGGCGAGCGGGGCCACTATCGGAGGGATTGTCCATCTTTGCCACAAGGTGGTGGCGCCCGACGGGGTGCAGCTGAGCATGGGCGGAACACAGCTGCAGTTTCTGGGACTGGGAGTACTAGAGGAGGTGGTGCTGGAGCGACTAGTGGACTGAGGGGCCGGGTCCGTGAGAGAGCAGCTGGACGACATGCCCAAGTTTTTTCGGTTACGCAGCAAGAGGCCAGGGCAGCACCTGGTGTTGTGACAGGTACACTCACGATCTTTGGACATGGTGTTTGTGCTTTAATTGATCCCGGAGCTGCTCATTCGTTTATATCGCGGGATTGCGAGTTGTTGGCGGGTAGAGAGGTGTTCGCACTGGACTGTGATTGGCTGTGAGTACGTCCACAGGAGATGTATTTGTGGTAAATCAAGTGTTGCGGGAGTGTCCCGTAATGGTAGGTGACGTTGGTTTGGTAGCTGACTTGATACTCTTGGACTTGCACGATTTTGATGTCATTTTGGGAATGGATTGGTTGACGCTCCATCATGCTTCTATCAAATGTGTCGATAAGAAGGTTACTTTTCGGAGCCCAGGGTTACCGGAAACCATCTTTCAGGGAATACAGCGAGCAACTTCTGTAGGAGTGATTTCAGCCCTGAAGGCAAGTAAGTTGTTGAGGAAAGGGTGCCAGGGATACTTAGCTCAAGTGATGGACGCACGAGCTGCACCATTGAGAGTAGAGGATATACCTATAGTACGGGAGTTCCTCGATGTCTTTCCGGAGGATCTACCGGGATTGCCACCTCACCGAGATGTCGAGTTCCCCATCGATCTGGTTCCAGGTACGAAACCTATATCTCAGACTCCGTATCGTATGGCGCCAGCCGAGTTGAAGGAATTAAAGGCGCAGTTGCAAGAGCTGCTTGAAATGGGATTTATTCGACCGAGTGTATCCCCCTGGGGAGCCCCGGTGTTGTTTGTGAGGAAAAAGGATGGGAGTTTGAGACTCTGCATTGATTACAGGCAACTGAATAAAGTAACAGTCAGGAACAAATACCCCTTGCCTCGGATCGATGACTTATTCGATCAGCTGCGAGGAGCACAGTACTTCTCCAAAATCGATCTTCATTCTGGGTATCATCAGTTGCGGGTTAAGGATGAGGATGTACCCAAGACAGCCTTTAGAACCCGATATGGTCATTATGAGTTCCTTGTGATGCCGTTTGGTTTGACCAACGCACCCGCAGCGTTTATGGACTTGATGAACCGAGTGTTACAGCCATACTTGGATCACTTCGTCATCGTGTTCATCGACGATATTCTAGTTTACTCGAAGAGTGCCGGAGAGCATGAGGAGCACTTAAGGATGATGTTGGGTACCTTGAGAGAAAACCAGTTGTATGCGAAGCTCAGCAAGTGTCAGTTTTGGTTGACGCGCGTGAGTTTCTTGGGGCATGTGATCTCAACTGACGAGATCAGTTTGGATTCTCAGAAAGTTGAAGCAGTGGCGAAGTGGGAACAACCGAAGACCGTCACTGAAGTCAGAAGTTTCTTGGGTTTGGCTGGCTATTACAGGAGGTTTGTAGAGGGTTTCTCTACCATTGCTGCCCCGTTGACATGACTGGCGCGGAAGGGAGTCAAGTTTTTCTGGGATGACGATTGTGAGCGTAGTTTTCGGGAGTTGAAGGAAAGGTTGACATCTGCTCCTATACTGACCCTTCCAGACGACAGTGGGGAATTCGAGGTGTACTGTGATGCATCCTTACAGGGATTGGGATGTGTACTAATGCAGCATGGGAAAGTGATTGCCTATGCTTCGCGCCAGTTGAAGCCACATGAGCGCAATTATCCTACGCACGACTTGGAGTTAGCTGCTGTTGTGCATGCGCTGAAAATTTGGAGACATCACTTGTACGGTGCGACTTGCAGGCTGTTCACAGATCACAAGAGCCTGAAGTATTTGTTCACTAAGAAGGACTTAAATGTGAGGCAACGACGGTGTATGGAGCTAATTAAGGATTATGATTGCAGAAAACAAGTTGAATTTGGCAGGAATTGAATCAGGTCGAGCACGCGGGTCGCAGACTTGTTTTATAGAGGAGTCGGGCGAGGAAGGAGCACTGTGCAGGTTACTGTAGCAGTGCGTGAACTAACGCGCAGCCACTCACGGCGGTGCGTGGGGGCGCGTGAGGGGGGATTTTCGAGGTAAGTTCAACATGAAACTTACTCCTTTTAATGTAACAAACATTTTGGCATTGGTTTCGAGGTAATCGGACACCGTTTCGATATTATTTTGAGGGTCCGAAGGTTTATGTTACGTTTTTAATTAATATTTAATTCCCAAAAAATTATGGGAAATTAGTATGATGTTATTAGAGTCCTTAGTGACCCTAGAGAATGATTTCGGGCAGGATTCGAGATTCCTAGAAAATGTCAGAAATTACAGAAACGCATGCAGCTCGAAAAACGAGCGATATGGACGGTGTGTGAGTGGACTTTTCTTTCTAAAATTTAATGCATGCATAACTGTTTCTATGATTTCTATGATTATGATTATGACTTATGGTAATTACGATTTCCGTATTTATACGTATTTCAATATGCAATACGTAATTGCACGTATTTCGAGACTATGAGTTCTCCTATGCTTTGATGATGGTTTGATGAACGTTTTTATATGATTTGTGCGTATCATGTTTTGAGGATGTTTTGATTGTGATTGTGAGTATGACTTACGGTTTTGACACGTATTTCGAGATTATTACAGATTTGCGCATTTTACGAGATTTCGAGTATATTGTGATTTGATCATGGTTTTGATGCTTTGACTTTGGGATTTGAAACATGATTTGATTTCAAAGATTTAAACGGACTTTGGAAAAGGTGATTTCGAGCTTGATGCCCAGGGCATAAAAGTAATTTTGATGAACGAGATTTCGGGTTTCGGAAACTTAAAAGTGGATTTCCGAATTTGGGTGCGGAATGGTTATTCCGGATGCTAGGTTACAGAATAATGGTTCCGAATTTGAATTTGGAAATGGATGGTGGATATGATTGAGGTTTGAATATGAAGTTCGGACATGAGTTCCATTTCGATAAAACGTGATGTCGGATTTTGATTTGGTTTTGGACTTTGAATTCCGATGGATTCTGGATTGGTTGTGAATTACATATGTTTTGGGTTTAAAGACCCGGTACTATTGCTGGATCATGCTTTGGGTTTAAAGGCCCGGTTGATTAATGACGGGGGATGGCCCTTGATATGTTTTGAGTTTAAAGACTCGATTATTGAGATATCCCCCGAGGCCTATTAATATGTTTTGAGTTTAAAGACTCGTTGATATCCCGGGAAGGCCTGATATATGTGTGTTTAAAGACTCGGTGATTGAGATCCAGCAAACTGATTGACGTGTGATTTATTGTTGATTTCCGATGTTCGGATGTGTGGGCAATGGCCCGGTTTACATGGCTTGATGGATTTTTGGGTTATGTTCTGTACTTGGATTGATTTATGATTTTGGGTTGAGACCTTGTGTTTATGATTGTGGGCTAAGACCCGAAGGTTAAGAAAAGGAAAATGATTTTGATTTTCATACACGGTTTACTTATATTGGAAATGAAATGAATTGTGAAATGATTTTCGAATGCATGCATTGGTTTTACTCGGAGGGTAAAAATGTCTTCGGTAACGTGTTTATAACTGATTTCTTTTTGTCCACTCACACCTTTTGTGTTTTTATTGACCCTCTAGGTTGTGGCGCGATGATCGAGGCCGATCGAGAGGTGGAGGCATGAGTGAGTACGTGTGTGGCTATCCCTTGTTTGACAAGTGCTGAGGATAATTTGGGAACTTCAGTCGACTTGTCAGACGGGAGCAAGACCAGGCACGGTTGTCAATGTCCCTTAGGGGACGGTCCTGTCAAGGTAAATAGTTGACTTTTGACCTGGGAGGTCCGATGGCCGAGGGCCGAGGACCGTTACGTAGATCGGGTCGATACGAATCCGTAGACAAGCAGCACGCCGAAATCGCACTTCGAACGGGGAAAGTTATGGGTCACGGAAGTTCGATTGCACTATGCACGCATTTCGAGTCGGGGATGATGTGGCAATATCTGATTGGACAAATATTTTAAGTAGGACCCATGGATGAGTGACAAGTGTCACTCATCCTATTGGTGGCTTCCCTAAAAAGTGGATCTATTTTAATTAAATAATATTATCCTACTTATTTTATAATTAAACCCACCCATCTCTCATCTTCACCATTCATCTCATCAAAACTCTCAATCTTAGCCGTCCATTTTCCTCCCTCCCTCAGCTGATTATCATCACCAGCCATCATTTTCTTTGTTTTCATTTTTCCTAACCCGATCACCCATTTTCACCCCACCCTCAAAACGAACACACAAACACACCACTCCACACCATAATCATTTTCTGGGTTCCAGTGAAGGATTGAAGGTGATGAGGACGACGCGGTGGACAGCGGGCCACGGCGGTGGCCACGACAGAGGGAAAACCAAAACCATGGGTAGGTTGTTTTTAAATTTTTGAATTCGAGTTTAGGAGGTTTTTAGTTGATTCTGTTAATGGAAAAGGCTTTCTGGTGGTCTAAGGGTAAGGTT
Organism: Prinsepia uniflora; assembly: GCA_032719365.1. Classification (NCBI taxonomy): domain Eukaryota; kingdom Viridiplantae; phylum Streptophyta; class Magnoliopsida; order Rosales; family Rosaceae; genus Prinsepia; species Prinsepia uniflora. Next base: position 57,353,858 of record CM064876.1, read on the forward strand.
TGGATTGGAAATGGGGGTCGAGGACGGTGCAGACGCCCTGGACGGCGACCGGTTTCTGGGCCGTGGAAACCAAATCGTGAAGGTACGGTTTTGTTCAGTTTTTCGTTGTTTTAATCATGTGAATAAGTTCCTGAGATTGAAACTTAGAGATAGGAATTGAAAGGAAGGAAAAAGGGATAAAAATGAGAGAGTTATAGCATTGAACCGGCCGCGCCTGTTTAGGCTGGTCCGGCCCGGTTCAAAACCAGAGAACCAGTTCGACAGAGGTTAAGGGTGACACTGTTCACTAGCGCATGGGCTTCACGCACAGCCCCTTTGGGCGGTGCGTAGGGGAGCGTGAAGCATCCTTTCAGGATGACTTCAACATAACTTTTAATCTATTCGATGTAACAAACATTTTGGGACTGATTTCCTGTCGATCGGACACCGTCTCGATAATGTTCGAGACATCCGAAGGTTTAGGATCGTGTTTTAAAATAGTCAAAAATTCAAGAAAATTACGGGGCTTCAATAAGAGGTTAATAAGGTAGTTAGTAACCCTCTAGAATGATTTGGACAGGTTTGGGAGTCCCGGTGACGACGATTAGCCCAATGAGGCGTTTTGCACGCAAATCGAGGTGGCAACTTAGGACGATCTGTGAGTGGACCTTAATTTCTAAAATATGATGCATGCATAAATGTTTTATATAGTTTATAGATATGATTCTACGATGTTGATTTGGATGATTGTGATTTATATGGTTTCACGCATTTCGAGGCAATTTACGTGCTTGCACGTAAATCGAGATTTCAGTTTTACACTGATTTTCCGTACTTATAATTTTGGAAATGATTTCATGAAATGGTTTTGGATTTGAAAAGGTAAACTCGGGTTCGAGACCCATGTGTTTTGGAATCCCTCGGACTCGAAGTCCATTTAGTTACGTTTTCGGGCTAGAGGCCCAATTGGTTCTTGAATCGATTTCAGATTTGGAAATATGGACCGGGCACAAGACCCATTTGACTTACGAAATCTCGGACCTGAAGTCCATTTGATTTAAGAAGGCATCGGGCCGGAGGCCCAGTTGGTTTACGTATCGGGCTCGAGGCCCAATTGGTTTGCGTATCGGATTCGAGGCCCAATTAGCTTACATATCGGGCACGAGGCCCATTTGGTTTACGAAATCGGACACGAGGACTAGTTTGTATGTGGATTCGGGCTTAGGGCCCAGTTACGTTTTAAGATTGTGATTTCGGGTCGGGGACCCATAAATGGATTTATGATTCATGACGGTTTATGGGGACCGGCATGAACCCTTGAATGGTTTTTACTGTTTATAACGGTTTATGGGGATCGGGCATGAACCCTTGAAAGGTTTTGAGAATGTTTTCAAAAGGTTTTTCGTATACCATCCTATATATATGAATTGTCTCCTCCGAGAAGGGTCGTTGGCCTGGGTGGACCCCGGAGTAGTTACGGAGCACTGACTGAGTGGAGTCGCCCCCGTTGGGTTTCTTACTCTTAGAAAGGCTATGAATTATAACCCTCAGGGAGGGTCATTGATCTACGAACATTGACCTGGGTGGACCCTGGGGAGACTTAGGCTTTGAGACCCCGGGTAGCACGCGCGTAGCTCTAGATACCATGACAGGATTGGTTATATGAAATATATGATAAACATGATTTCTTGGTTTTGCGAAATTGTGTTTTATGATTGATAAATGGATTTGGGCTGAGATCACGCATATGTTTATTATGTTCTATATTTTTGTAAATGGTTTTGGGCAAGGGCCCGTATGATTATGGTTATTTAAACATATGTGGTTTGAGAAATGGTTTTCCTATTGCATGCATGCATGCTTTTTAGTGAAGGGTATACAGGTTTTTTATGAAATATGTTTTACTAAACTTATTACTTTTCGTCCACTCCCAGTCTTCTTGTTTTCAATGCCCTTCAAGTTGAATACGGTGCGGACTATAGCAGAGACCGAGACATCACATACCTCATCTGGATCCTGGTGTACTCTGGAAGCCGGTCGGGCTAAAAGTTCAAATTTTCCCTGGTCTGACACTTCGTGTCAGACGGAATCAGGAGCGTTCATTGTTAATCTCGGGGGGATTGGGACGGGTCCTGACACGTCCCCTAATTAAGTGTATCTTTTTATGTTTTTTTAATGAAATTCACTTGTAACATCGATTTTTTTTCTTCTAAATCTAGTATGTAAATTTAGCTCATCCGAAATTTGGATTCAGCAAGCATCACTGCTTTTCATAGCTCAATACAAAAGGAAAGATAAATCAATAACTAAAAATTTGACTTAGTCCATGGTTTATTAGTTGCCCAAAACTAAAATAAAAGAAAAATCAAACTTTATCACCTACTTGTGAAAGAAGGAGTATGCTAGTATGTGTTACGTTTGCTATATCATTTTCCTTTCATGGCACGTCCTCACCATGGATGAAAATATCAATATATTTCGGCGAAATTTCGCTGAAATTTCGGTAATTTGTGTCAGTGGCACATAAGAAATGGGAGAAAGATATTGACCGAAATTTTGATATTTTTCCTTATTTTGAGCCCACAGATCCTTTCCTACGATTAAAATGATGAAGATGCATTATTAATTTGTAAAAATCGAACGTAAAAAAAGGAGATTTAGTCGAGTCGTGCCGTGCCGTCGAATAGGAAAACCCGAGTTGCAGACCCGGCTGGAGGTAGGAGATAACTGTTAGTTATTATACCTATACATTTGACGTTGGTTAGAGTTATATACACATTGGCTAGTAGAGTTGGTTTGTGTTTTAATATCCATTTGGGGGGTCTTGGGTTCGACCCCTCTTAACATTTTAGTTGCTGATTTTTTTTTTGCCTTTTTTTCCCCAATTTTTCAACAAAATGTGGCCTTTTTTTGTTTTTTTGTTTTCATTTTTTTATCCAATTTTAAATATTCATTACTTCCAATTTTTTAACAAAGTTTGGTCATATTTTTTCATTTTTTTCTTCTAATTTTAAATATATTTAAACTTATTTTTTTCATTTTTCTTACATTGATTTTTTTTTATGTTTTTAACTATATTAACATTAATTATAGTAATTCACTTCAATTTATGTTTATATTTAAGATTTTATATTATTAGCCATCAACATAACTCTATTGTATCATATCATTCATCATATATTTATCATATTAAAGTCATTTTATAATTTTTATTAGTCCTATATAACTATTATTGGGTACTTGAGTTTTCCCAAAGTTTCATTCCAAATTTCAAATTTTTGGACCGAATTTCCGTCATTTTTGTTGACCGTAAACGATATCGATATTGATATTTGAGACGAGATATCCGTAAATTTGACTAGCGATATATCCCTCAATATTGATATTTCAATCATTGGTCCTTACATGCTCAGTTTCAGTAATTTCCCTTTATTTGTATTTTCCATCATAAAAGTACCTTTTTTTTTCCAAACAGAACATAACTTCTTTCCCTTTTTTTTTTTATCTCTTTGTTCTAGATAAAAAAAATTAAAAAAGAAAAAGAACTTATGATAGAATTGTTAAATACAAACTAGTATTATAAAAAAAAATTAATGTTGCGCAAAAAATTATCAAGGCGACTTTACTTTTCATTTTTTTAATATATAAAATGATATCAGTATATAACTCTTCATAATTGTAGAAAGCAACCATATCTAAAGCCTTGAATTTTATTTTGGATTAAGAAATTAAAAAAAATTCAAACCTGGAATCAAAATCCAAAATTTCTGAAATTGTAAATTTTGATTAGGTGTAATGAGTGACTTAAGTTTGCTAATAAACTTAAGTACAATGACTAAAATAGAATAATTTTTTCTATACCATGATAATGGAGAAGAGAAATTATTATATACATATTGCCCAGAAACCTTCTTACTTACAAGAGATCATTCGAGATCTCATACGCAACATGTAGAAAAAAAAATTGACCACACTACTAAAAGACAAAATAGAAAAAACAATGCAATGGCCAAAATTAAACCTAAGACAAATTACGGTGGATCAAAAATGAATTTTTGTAAAATAAGAAAATTTGGCAAATCTTGGTTAGGTGTAATAAGTGACTTAAAAAACCCCAAGCAAGTGATCAAAGTAGGAAAAGAAATAGATACAATGAGCAAATAAAAGAAATTGTGATACAAAATGAATTTCAGTAAAATAACATAATTGAAATATAAAAATATATAATAAATAAATAAATAAATAAAAGAAACGACTTCTGAAGAACACGAAGAAACGGCCCTGTTACTACTCCTTCCGTAGCTCTCTCAGACAAAACAAAGGGAGAAGGAGAAGAAAGTGGTAAAAGGCAAAGAGAAAGAAGAGATGGGTTGGATCGGTGAGGCCGTGGACTCCGTCAAATCCCTGCAGATCCGGCAGGTCCTCACCCAGGCCGTCAGTCTTGGTTCGTAAACCCTTAAACCTTCTTTATACTTCTGTCTCTGTCTCTGTCACTCCATTTTTTCGTTCTGGGTCTTACACGTAGGAATATTACTTTCTATTACCTATTTGGGCTATCAGAAAATGTGGGTCAAGATACAAATGTCATGTTTTCAGCGTTCAATTTCGACTGTTTGTTCTGGGGATTCAGGCAGTAAAAGTTCGATACTTGCTTATTTACTATTTAATTATATAAGTATGTAGTGAATAATGTGAATGAATTAGTTGTGGGCTTGGTTTGATTGCCAATGCTAATCGTATAGAACATATTAGAGAATTTAATTTGTGACTGCTGTTTTTTAATTGGGCAAGATGTTATTTTTCAAATTCTGTTGAAATTTCACGACTCAGAAGTTAATTTATTTAATTCTCACTCTGTTATCATTCTTGGATTTTGGAAGGGTGAACAATTGTTGTGGCTCCATAACTTATCTCCAATTACTTTAAATGGGTGATGGTCTGATTTCTGTTTCAGGTATGATTGTTACATCTGCGCTTATAATATGGAAGGCATTGATGTGCGCTACGGGAAGTGAATCTCCTGTTGTTGTTGTTTTGTCTGGAAGTATGGAACCTGGCTTCAAGAGGGTGAGATAGTATAGTGCACGAATGCTCCAATGATTTAGTATCATGATATTTTGTTTACGGTAGTTTTGTCATGCTTTCTGATGTGTAAGTCTTAGTTCTAATGTGGTTTAGTACCATAATAAGAGGACCATTATGCATGTGAATGCTCTTTATTCTCCTTTATCTTCTTTCATAGTATCTGTTTTGAGGAAGCAATTCCTGATACAACTTTTCATTCTACTTGGGTTCATCTTTTCAGCAATGTGGTCTGCTTAACTAATGATATAATCGATGTTTTTTTTCAGGGGGATATTTTGTTCTTACACATGAATAAAGATCCCATTCGTGCAGGAGAAATTGTTGTTTTTAATGTTGATGTAAGTGCCTTTGTTTTCATCATCTTAAATATTGTTACTTCTTGTTTTGTTGTAATTTCATCCGATGTTTGGTATTTATCAGTCTTGTTTGAGTATTCATTTTGATATTATCCCTTGATATTTTGTACTCATCACCATGTCTTTGCGTGATGGCTCACCAAAAATTTCCTTCCTATACTTTTCAAACGAAAAAAAATGTAAATACAGTTGTAATATGCATCGTTTTCCATTTTGGGTATATGATGATCAGTCAGCATGTATTTAACCTTACATTTTGAACTTTGCTTATGCAGTGGGAAAATTTAGCATATTAAACCTAAAAGATGGCAATTATGTTGCATACTCATGAGAGCTCCAAGTTTTTGTACAAAGGGCAGAAAAGTTTCAGTTTGATCACAAGCAATTTGAAATTTTCTTCTTTCCAATGTTTTGATCAACCTAGTGACTGCTAATATCTTTTTATGTTAGGTTTTCTCTTCCGCTGGGTGGCAATTGCACACACACATACACACACACACACATATATATATATATATATATATATGTATATATGTATATATGTGTGTGTATATATATATCACTAGTAAATTATGTACTTTTTCTTTTATTGATTAAGCATGTGTGTTACCAATAAAACTAAGATAGAAAATAGTAAAGTGCCACGTTATATTGGTAACTCATTCTCCTTTCTGAGAATTACTTCCTAATGTATTTTCCTTTCCTTTGTGTATTTCTCCAGGGCCGTGAAATTCCAATTGTCCATCGTGTCATTAAGGTAAAGAATACCCCTTTTGATGTTGATTAATCATGTTGACTTTTTCCTTATAAAATGAAATGGTTTTATTTCTTTCCTTTTGAGTTCCATAAAGGAATATTAAATTTTGGTGGAAAACATAGGACTGTAATTAGATTTTAGGACAAGCTTTAGCGTCTGTTATAAGCATTTAACACACACATTTCTCAGAAAATTTATGGGAAGTATCAAAGCTCACAGATCAGGCTATTTGTTTCCCACATTATTGTATGATATCCATAGTATCAGTCTTTCATGGCATGCACTCTACTCTTAATTAGTTTAGTTGAGAAGGAACTTAAAAGGTTGAGATGTTCCTTAAAAGGATCATACTAAAGGAGTAAGGTTCACATACATTTCCAATGTAGGTTTAGTCTCTTTGATGGTTGCTGGATTTACCTACCTTTGTTTTTTTTTTTTTTCTTTTTGCTTTATCATTTGATTATAATCACCTGTGGTCCAGCGAGCAATGATGATCCATGATTTTTGCAGGTTCATGAACGAACTGATACTGGAGAAGTTGATGTCCTAACAAAAGGTTCGAGTTTCTTATATATATGTAAATAGTTGTTGTGTGATACAATACCCTAAGGTATTGATCAATAGAAGTCTCAGAGGACGTGTCATCTGTAACATTTGTGTTTGTACCTCAGTATTTCAGCTGCTTCAAAGAATGCTCTATGACAGTTGTCTTTGTTTCCTGGTACATGCCTAATTTACTCAAATTTCCACACATCTATGTTGTTTCCTCAGGAGATAACAATTATGGGGATGATAGACTTCTGTATGCTCATGGTCAGCTGTGGCTCCAACAGCACCATATCATGGGCAGAGCTGTAGGGTAAGAACGAACTCTACCATTGCCTCCTATTACTTTTCGTATGAAACAAGAGATAGTCTTGAATCTTGATTGCTTCATTCCCCCAATTGACAGTGAACCCGTCCAAAATTATTTGAGAAATAAATTAAGCAGTACCAAATTGACTAATTCATTCATCTTGGTTCTTACCAATTTCATATTTCTATTTGTCAAAATCTCAAGTAGGTAGTCGACTTAAATCATGGTTGAGAAAAGGAAGTTGCATGCCTCTAGTGACAAATTTGATCCCTTTGTTATCATTTTCAGGTTTTTACCCTATGTTGGCTGGGTAACAATTATCATGACCGAAAAGCCTATTATTAAGGTTTGTTTCTCCCCAAAAAGGTCTTACTAATTATGCAGAGACAGTTGATATTTTTTTCATATGAGGAAGTAATTAATCCCTTCTGTTTGTTTGGTTCAGTATATTCTAATCGGAGCATTGGGGTTGCTTGTTATAACATCGAAGGACTAGCCAGAAAAAAAAAAAAAAAAAAACAAACAAACAAAGGGGATGGTAAGTCTTCAAAAGAACCGTTCGTGGTTGTTAGCAGCTCTCATTGTCCCCCTCAACAGGATCTGCTAAACTCTTAATTGTATGCAACATTTTTATATGATAGATCACAGCGGAATAGTTGGCTAATGTTATAACTTGTATTTCAAGTTTCTCCTTTCTTGAACCAAAATTTGCTTACCGCTTTGTCCGCTTTCATGTAAAATCATCTCGGTAGAAGTTCAATTTGTTTAGCCAATTATGGTCTTAGTTAAATTGACAGCCGCCACCATAAGGATGTTAACGGTTGAAACTGTTAATTGTATTGATACATAGGACCACTAAACAATCTCTAAGTTACTTTTTCATGGAGATAATTTTCATATGACGTTTTGAAATTGTAATTGGACGTAACTCAAAAAAAATATAACGTAATTAATTATGAGTGATAGAATAGATCCACCTTAGGTAGATGCAAGTATTGGCTTTAAAAATCCATTGGCACTTAGTGTTATGTCTCACGGTATTCCTTTCCACATGTTATGTTTGAAGACTTGATTTTTTCTCGTAAATAGTAAAAATTAATACTCAATGTTCATATTATAATTCTCTATCCAGAATATCATTGCATTCTAATTCAAGTTTGCGTGGAGTCGAACTCATCATTATTAGACTAGTAGTGCTAGCGATAGTCTTACTAAGTTACATATGAATCAATTGTCCAAAAAAAAAAAAGTTACATATGAATCTATTGGCATTTACAAGGGCGGAGGAATGTTAGGGCCGAGGGTGTGCTATAATTAATCAGGTATTTACCTGTATAATAGATAAATATTTAAATAAAAATGTAGCACATTCTATACTATTAAAAAAGTAATAGAAATTAAAAATATTTAAGATGCCTATCTTAATCTGGTTTATTTTTCAAGGCAATTAGTTTTTTTTTCCACGTATGCTAATACTTAGACGACAAGAAAAGTTTTACTACAGTAGCCCGCAACAAAAAAAAGTCACCCCCTTTTGTTTTTCTTCTTCTTCAAATTCATCCCACCATTATTTTCTCTTATTTTCTTCTCACATATAATACTTTTGATATCGTGATATTAAAAGGAGATTATATATTATTAATCTTATTTTGTATGAATATGAAATTCAGCAGGTAAATCTCTATGAAAAATATTTAAAGAGCAATCTCTTAAACGACCTTTGGCATCCTTAATGAGTCATGTTTAACAGAAATGTCAAGGCCTTAAGATGCTTGTTTAACATAAAGACTTTTTTCCTTTTTATTTTTGTTTTGGTTAATAATTTTACTGTCCAATTTTTATTAAAAAAAAAGAAAGGAAAATCCACCTCAATGATTACTGAACTTTACACTATTTAGAGAAAATGTCCCTAAACGTATTTTTTAAATTCAAAGGTCCTTAAACTTGTTTGAAATAGTAGCTCTAATCCATCCGTTACCTTTTTGGTTAAAAACGACGCACATGCATGACATGTGAGTGAATAATAAGGGGATAAATGTGTTTTCAGTTCATCTGAACTGGGACGTAGCTTCAAAAACATTGAAAACATGGCTAGAGATGCCTATCTTAATCTGGTTTATTTTTCAAGGCAATTAGTATTTTTCTTTTTCTTTTTTTTCATGTATGCTAATACTTAGATGACAAGAAAATTTTTACTTTCAATCTATTAATATTATTTTATTCTCATACTTCTTAGTTTTCTTCTAATTCTAAGTATTCTTTTGCTTTTAATCTTCTTAATTTTAACCTAGTAGCTGTTTTTTAAAGAAAAAAAAACTCATAATTAAGTCTAAATGCAATTATTTTTTACTAAAAAAAATTAGCCCAGAACTATATATACGTTTGGCTTCGCCATTGGTCATTTATAGCAGGGTGTTTCAATAACAAAATTTACCCATGTGGATCTTAATCCTTCAACAAAAAATAGTGGTTTACCCCTAGTAAAATAGAGGGCTACAATGTGAAAAATGTAATTAACCTTTGAAATGTCAAGGCCTTAAGAATAAGACCTCTTATAATTAGTGACGGGGACTAAGGCTTGGGCTGGAAGGGCTATAGGCCTTCCTACCCAAGCTTGCTCCCCTATACATTTATGGGCTAGTCCATCTCAATTTTAATTTACAGTATATCTCAATATTAATTTATAACTCATCTCAATATCAATTTATAATTATTCGGCCATCTCAGTTTTATTATATAGCCTATTTTAGTTTTATAATGTAGCCCAATTTGAAATTAAAAAAATAAAATAAAAGAGCTGCAACAGCCCAACCCCAATATTAATTGTATATACTAAAGTTACTAAGAAAACCTTCTCCCATGAGCCGCAGTGAAGCAGCCAGCAACAAAAACAAATTCTATGCACTAAAGTTTAGCCCATTTGAAATTTGGGTTCACGTACCGTTACTGCTTATAATACTTTTAATATCGTGATATTAAAAGGAGATTATATACTATGTATTAATCTTATTTTTTATGAATATGAAATTCATCAGGTAAATCTCTATGAAAAATATTCAAAGAGAAATCTCTTGAACGACCTTAACATCCTTAATGAGTCATGTTTAACAGAAATGTCAAGGCCTTAAGATGCATGTTTAACAAAAATATTTTTTTCCTTCTTTTTTTTTTGGTTAATAATTTTACTGTCCAATTTTTATTTTTTAAAAAAATGAAAAAATTCGTCTCAATGATTACTAAACTTTACACTATTTAGAGAAAACGTCCCTAAACTTATTTTTTTTAATTCAAAGATCCTTAAAGTTATTCAAAATAGTATCTCTGATCCATCCGTTACATTTTTTGTTACAAACGATGCACGTGCATGACACGTGAGTGAACAGTATGGGCATAAATGTCCTTTTAGTTCATCTGAACTGAGACGTCGCTTCAAAAACATCAAAACCATGGCGATGGATGGTGCGAACATGGTAAAGCAGGGGCGCGCCGGGGGGGGGGGGGGGGGGGGGGGGGATGGGTTTGAATTTGAGAGTTTGAAAGTGAAATGCTTGTTTCAATTCATGAAATAAGGTTCGATTTTGCTTAGTTAGGTATTGCATTTTGATATTAGTGTGGTTTTAGGTTGAAAATTGGGTTGGGCAGTCAGGAATAGTTTATGGATTTGTGAAAAGTAAGGCTCATTTTGGGTGCTTCTTCTCATGGAGGGATATCAATTTCGTTGGCATCCTGATAAGGAATGAAAATTTTGATATTAGTTTTGGTTCATGTATTACAATTTCCTTTTTCATTATTTTCTGTTCTTGGGTACGATGGTTCAAGGTAGGATTTTTCTCTTAAAATCATCATCACCAGCGCTTTCTAACCCGTGAGGTGGCGATGGTTGTAAGAGAACCCGCTGAAAAAATAGGGTTATTGTTGGCGTTGGGTGTTTGTGAAACCTCTGTTTAGGAAGCACAACCCAAAAAACAAACAGAGAGTTGATTAATATGGTTTGTTTGATGTTAGCTTTACTGTGTAGCACAAATGTTGGTGTGTAGTGCATATAAAATTTGTTTGATTTCAGGTTTAAGCATGAAAATAATATAATTTGTATGATTTATGGTTATCAGAGTTGATTAATATAGTTGATTAATATAGTTGCTTAATACAGTTGCTTAATATAGTTTATGCTTGAAAGATATATGGTTTCTGACAGAACTTGTACCAAAATTCCGTGAAAATCAGACTGGTAAGATGGAAGTGGAAGTGGAAGTGGAAGTAGGAGACCAGTAGGATGATACACTTAGTGATGATGGAGCTCTACAGAAAGAGGGTCGATAATGTGTACATGAAGATGAGGGATTGCAATAGGAGATTCTATAGTAGCCTAGAGATTAGCATTACCCCCAGAACTCTCTTGAGTTCACGATGTGTATCATGTTTCGATTTCAAGAAATATCTACATGATGAGTCACATGTGGTAGAACAACAACCTATCGAGCTCCAAGAGGATCTTAGTTTTGAGGAGGAACTTGTACAAATTTTAGATTGGAAAGACAAGGTGTTGCGTTGAAAAACTATTCCCTAGGTGAAAGTCCTATGGAGGAATCACAACGGGGAGGAAGCCAAGTGGGAGCCCGAGGCACCGATGTAGGCACAATATTCACACTTGTTTGTTTGAATTTCGAGGACAACATTTTTTAAGGCGGGTAAGTTGTAACGGCCCAAAAATTCGAAAAAGTTTATTTCGGAAATTTAAAAACATAATTGATGATTTTTGCCCTTTGTGAGTCAAAGGTTGACTTTTTTACTTTGGGTACGTTTTGGAATTTTTGAGAGGACCGTTACATAAGTCTGGAAGTCCTGAGTCCGTAGACAGGGGCACATCAAAATTAGAGATCGGGTGAGTTTATTACAGGTCTAAATGGTTTAAAGGTGTTTTGGTAATTTTGGTACTAGGGGTATTTTCGTAATTTAACAAATGGGATATTTTATGAAAGTGGCATGTGTCTAATTCTCTTTCCCTCCTCCTTATCTCCTTTTCCACCACCGACTTACCATTATATATATATATATATATACATATGTGTGTTATTAGATATATGTGCCTTGGATTTATTGATTAGTCTTGCACACGATTATTTTACAATGTTTAAGTTCAAGCCTAGTTTGAAATTAGGGGTTTTTACTTGGAATGTGAGTCAAGTTATTGCATGATTTATGTGGCAATGAGTTGAAAATGATTTCTGACCGATCATCTCATAATTTTCGGAATTTGTCGATTTTTATTGGATATGGATTTCTATGGTATTTTGTGTAACTGTGTTTGAGTTTAGGCACAGGTTTTGAAATGTTTGATTGGGTTTGAGTCAATGATTTGTGTTAAATGACTTGTCCTGATTTGTGGACTATTTTTCCACAGTCAACCATCCTCGGATATGGTCAGCGCTTAGCCATTTAGAGTACGCCTCTGTTTTCTGAGGCTGGAGATTGGATTAGTTTTCAGATGTCTAGAGCAAGGCTTCGTTTGCCTGAGACTGGTGTCTGGTTTATGACTCAGACGTCCAGACTCATTTATGTCTAGTGGTTTTGCCTACCGGTAGTCTGGATATGATATGGTGACTGGTATTTGAGCATCGATGATTGGTTGGTTGATTGATTTACTGGTACTGGTTGGTTATATGGGTTATTGATGCTTGTGTCCAAATGTTTTTGTATTGGTTGGGTTGCTTTACTATTATTGGACTGGTTGGTTTCATTTACTTTATCGATATTGTGTCCAAGTGATCTTATATGTTTTGATTAGCGTGGATTTCAGGAAATGTGGGCCACATACCTTTTACTGTGTTTTATGATTGTTATGGTCCCACGGTCTCTGATTTGTTTGATATTTGAAACTCGATTAGCTTATTAGGCTTTATTCTATGCATACATATTTTTTAAAAATGGAGGGTAAATGTTGGTTTTCCTTGGAAAATGTGTTTTTGTAACAACCCAAACTTTTTAAGAAATATAAATTCGGAAATTAAATGTGAAATGACCATTTTGCCCTTGAGAAGGGAAAATATTAACTTTTGACCCGAGAAGTTATTTGGATTTTGACCAAAGCCTATTATGTAGATCGAGACGTCACGAGTCTGTAGACAGGTAGCACGTCGAAATCGGACATCGGTCGGGGAAGTTACGGGTCACGAAAGAATTTACGTACTATTCATGTGTTACGACACGGTGATAGTTGGCAGGTTTTAATTGGGCAAAATATCTTGACATGGACCAATGGATGAGTGACAAGTGTCACTCATCCCGTTGGCCCAATACCCCATGGTTCATGCATCTTCATTTCTTCTTTCTTCCTTCACCCGAAACCCAAAACCCAACCCACAAACCATCAAACCTTCATCCATCTATGAGGCTTGAGCACGACGGAGCTGCTTGACGAACCCAGGAAATTAGGTAAACCCGAAACTCGGTTTGGCTTGAATTTCGAAATTGTATTTGGATGGGTTTTAAGAGTGTTTTGATGATTGGGGCTGATTCTATGGAATTGTATGAGTCCACATGGATAAAAATCTCGAAAGGAAGTAGCTGGAATAGTCTGGGTTTCAAGCTTAAAGTTTGGTCGAAAATCATCAAGCTTGGTTGAAGTTTTCAATGTACTTTCTTTCCATTTTGAGTTTATACATCCATTGTTGGGTCAATTATGAGTTGATGGGTCAAAAAATGGGACGTTTTGGTGGTTAGAGGAGGAAAAACGAGGCCACCCGTTTGAAGGTAGGAGACGATGATGTGGCAGTCCACGTCATCGCTATCACTCCATGTGGCAAATCAGGTGATTCCACGTGGTAGGCTATCTGGTCTAGTAAGCAGTGATGTGGCAGTACGACGTTAGACATGTCAAACCATGTGGACCAGTGGTATGGTGACACATGGTAACCTGTCAGAGTGACGTGGTAGTCCACGTCATCCTGTCAGACCACGTGGACCAGTGAGAGGGTGCCACGTGGTAAGGTGTTAGGATCTGTTAGGCGTACGTGGCAGCTGACGTAGCAGGTCCATGTCAACATTGTTAGACCACTTGGAACTGTGGGGTGGTGCCACGTGGCAAGCTGTTAAACTTGTCAGATGTCAAGCTAACGTCAACATGACCAGCGTTGACTGTCGTGGACCGTCGTTGACCAGCGACGACTAGCGTTGGCCGAACTTTGACTCGCGCGTGTAGGCGCATGGACCATTTGATAGATCATTTTGAGGGTTTTAACCTCGCGAAGCGTGTTCGGGACACGTTTTCGATATTGAGCTTTGTGAGGGTTTGTCGTATAGACTTGTATAGAACCTAGTGACCCTCAGATGTGATTTGGACAGACTCAGAGACTCTGAACTAGTTTGAGTGTGATTTACGATGCGGATATCGAGAGCGCAGCTTGGATAGTGTGTGACACGACCCATCCCAATCCCCCGGGGATTACCGTGGAATGTGTCATGCTCCCGTCTGACAAGAGGTGTTAGACAAGGGATAACCTGATGCCACTGCCCAAACGGGCTTCTAGAGTGCGCAAGGATCGATGAAGGAGGTGTGCGATGTCCCAGTCTCTGCTGCAGTTGCATCCATAATCAACCTGAAGGGCATTAAAAACAAAAGCTGCGAGTGGACGAAAATAAATAAGTTCATTAAACACAGTTATAAGACATTTATTCCCTCCATAAAAACGTATGCATGCCACGAAAACCAGTAGTCCAAAACATTTGCTCAACAAGGCATTAGGGCCTTAGCTCAAAACCGTAAACCATAAACCCAACCGAAAAACCATTTCAGATATTCATTCATCCATAATTACCACATTACCATAACCGGCATCCCAGATTCCTAGCGTCCCAGATGCTTGACGTCTCAGACGTCACATTTCAGGGTATAACCATAAGCTACGCGTGCTACCCGGGGTCTCAATCCCGAGTCCAATCCCCGAACCCTGCCCGGGTATAGCATCCCAGATGCCTAGTGTCCAGACGTCCAATCATAGCAATCCTGCTCCTGAGTCACTATACGGTCCGGTAGCTCCGCACAATGACCCCTTGCAAGCAATGCACCGTGATTTCCCCAGTGTCCTAGACACCTGGAGGAGACCTTCACATATTCTCGTATCAAGATGGTATATGGAAAATAGTTTTATTAAATCATTTCACACCATCTCAATGGGCCCTGCCCAAAAATTCCATAAAACATCACAATTCCATTTAGGGTCCCCGACCCGAAATCACGTTTATGAAAACAACTGGGCCTCATGCCCGATTCTGTAATCACTGGGCCCACGACCCGAATTTGTAAACCAACTGGGCCCACGGTCCGATTATATAACTCCAATGGGTTGTACCGCGATTTCATAAATAATTGGGCCCCTGGCCCAATTTCATAAAGCAATTGGGCCCCTGGCCCGATTACGTAACTCAATTGGACTCCAAGTCCGAGGTTTCCAAAACAATTGGGCCTCATGCCCGAGTTTCTATTTCCAATTTCAAACCATTTCATGAAATCATATCCAAAGTCTTAAGTGTGGAAAATCAGTGTAAATCGGAAAAACCTCGATTTACGTGTAAGCACGTAAATCGCCTCGAATTACGTGAAACCGTATAATTCACCAATATCAAAATCAACATCATACAATCACAATCATAATCCATATAAAACAGTTAAGCATGCATAGAATTTATAAAACCAAAGTCCACTCATAGACCGTTTAACTGTGTGCCTCGATACGCGTGCCATCGGCCTTCCTGGGCCCCGTCACTAACACCGTGACTCCCAATCCTGTCCAAATCACATTAGAGGGTTACTAACTTCTTCATTAACATCCTAATCAAGTGTCGTAATTTTCCCGAATTTTTAACTATTTTTAAACTCGACTTAAAACCTTCGGACATCCCGAACAATATCGAAATGGTGTCCGATCGACACGAAACCAATTCCAAAATGTTCGTTACAATAAATGGGACAAAATTTATGTTTACCTCACCTCGAGATTCTTGCTCACGCGCCGTCACGCGCCGCCGTGAATGGCTGCGCGTGAAACCCACGCGCCTGCTACAGTGTCATCGTCCCAACCCGTATGTCTGTAAAACGGGTCCAGTTGGTCCGCGAGATGACCCGAACTGTTCTCTGTCAATTCAACCTCAATCCTTTCAATTGAACATTCAAATAGATTCGTTTTAAGTTCAATTAAAGGTCTGTAAACTCAATTACACGATTTCTTACCTAAAATCCAACGATTCAACGATGAACACCTGTCACTGTTCCTGCTTCGAATTCCATCGATTTCAAGTGGTTTCTTCCAATTGATCCACCCAGAAGTATAAGTGAACCATGGGAAACTCATTTCCCAAATCAATTTCATCGTTTGATCACCCAATGATCACGACTCAACCTTGACTCAAGCTTACCGTCGTTTTGTCCGTTCAGAGTGAATTGGGCACCAATTTGCTTCCTTCTTTCCATGATTCTGATCGTGGCACTCCCAGGAAGCTGAAAGTGAGCTCCAATTTGATCCTCAGGGCCTTAGGATTGAATTTCGAATTTTCCCTCTCAAATTCCAAAAATGGTTTTCCACGGTTTTCCCCTCTATCACTCGACCCTCAGTGTATCAGAATGAAGACCACTCAACTCTCATTCAGTTTAATCGACTTGTGCCATCCTAAAAGCTTGTGGAAGCCAACCTGGCCACTGAGACATGTTTCCCGCAAAGTTCGAATCTCGAATTAACAATAGTGTCCACATTGAGGAATGAATCAGCCATGTTCTGATGCCTATAAGGCTTTAAACAATCCATACTTTCCAGCACACAACTTGAATAATAAATTGGGCACTCAGAACCACCGCACATGGCGGTGCAGCACTTGTTCCCCGCGGTTGCTACAGTGACCAGGGGTAAAATGACCAAAATGCCCCTAGTTCAGAAATTACCAAAATGCCCCTCACGCATCTAGACCCGTAACTTGGTTATTCGAACTCCGATTGACGCGTGCCGCCTGTCTACGGACTCAGGGCATCGAGACCTTCCTAACGGTCCTCGGTCCTTGGCCATCGGACCTCCCGATCGAAAAGTCAACATAATCCCCCTTTTCGTCCAAATTACGAAAATGCCCTTGAACTTCCGAACGCCATAACTTCTTCCTCGAATGTCGGAATCGAACGTGCCACCAGTCTATGAACTCGTGACGTCCCAACTACGTCACAGTCATAGGTCAAAGTCCATTTGACTGCCCAATCAAAAAGTCAACATTTTGCCCACGCCTAGGGGCAAAACGGTCATTTTGCACAATTCGTCCGATTTTACTCAACTAATCCCATATTAGTCATTCTAAATCATAATTAAATAATATTAAATCTCGATACTCGGGACGGGTCGTTACAACCTTCCCTCCTTAAAGAATTTCGTCCTCGAAATTACCAATATCCTTATTCCATATCCACCTCGTGGAAAAACAATTCGACCTCATACCATGTGTACACCTGCACACCACATAAATCTCGTCTGAACTCAGACATCCCATCACGGTCTCTCACCGTACCGACCACACTCGAACACCACGAGTGAAATTGATCACCTGATCCTTGTTAAAAATCGCTTAACAATTAAGCTGACTCCTTCAGCTAGACGGTTCCTTTCCATTGCTAATACATCCTTACATTTGCTCCCATTGGGAGTCACCAAATCCCACTTGTCAGTTCACGCTGACACTACCAGCCAAACTGTCACCACTAAGCTTTACCACCCTAGTAAAGCTCCAATCATCGACTAATCAGTGACAACACCTCATACCGTCACTCGCTCAAAGTAGCATAAGATCAACCACATGATCTCAATTCGTAGGGCAAGCCCAATCATGCGACATATATTAATCTCAATGTCCATAACTGCCGACTCCGTCAGCGAACCATGACGCTGGAAATATCTCGGCATGATAATATTACACAAGGCTAGTCGTAGTTACACTGACCACCAATTCACTCATCCTGAGTGTTCGTATACCTTCAACTTACTCAATCAAGTGGTGTAATTGGAACACATTGAATTCTAGCCCAGCAGTGATCACACATCTCAACACTAGAGTTCCACTAGCCATCCATGGCTAAGAGTACCTGCTCATACGATCACTGAACCCAACAAAATCACTCTGCTCAGCGCACAGTATCCAATATGCAGTCCACAATCACAACCAAACAAATGATATCGGAACCAAGCCGATTACCAACCCGTTTAATCACACACCACTGGTACATCCCATGTACCGCCACTAGGCACCACTCAGCCTATCCAATATCGATCCTCGTACAACGTACCTTGTACGTACATCTATCCATCAATCCGCTACAACCACCTAGGTCGTGGCCAAACACGTTCTAATTACTCTAGAGTCCATCTGTTAGATTCTGTACCAGAAAGATCAAAACTCCGACCCAAAATCCATTTCCAAATTCGAATCCGAAATCATTATTCCATAAGCTAGCATTGGAATAATCATTCCGCACCCAAATCCAGTAATTCACTTTCGAGCTCCGAAATCGAATCCCGAATCGTCACCTAGAAATTCGATTCCAAAACCCAAAATCTCGTTCACGTCTACCGAGACGTACCAAAACCGAACCTATCGGTTATCTGCTCAAAACACTCGATTGACTTCATAGGGAAGCCAATCCCAATCTCCACACGTCTAAAGTTGACAAAATCCGACCACTTCGGAAACCTACTCACCTGAGTAACAAACCATATGGGACTCATTTCGAAAAGAGTTTAGTCCCTACATCCTCAACTCAAACATCCAAGTAAGAGTGATAACTCTCCACCTATCTGGATCATCAAGATCACGATCTAGATCCATCACTATGTCACCCGACCAGTAACATCCCGATTCTAGATCGCCACTATGCCCAAAGTCCACAACATCACAATTCAGATCCACCTAGGATCCACACATGCTCACGTCACTAACAATCCATCTGAAGACTAATCGTAGGGTCTTACACCATCTTGAATCCTTTGTCAAATTTCCATAGGTGGAATGGTGACCCCGATTTTCACCACCAAATCCAGAATTATACACAACTCTTTGTGTCTAATGACCCAAGGTCAATCATGAGTCCACCAACCAATACACGCTCAACGTACTGGTAACAACAATTAATGTCTGCCATGGAAGAAAATAAGAAGTCAATCCCAATGACTTCAGGATACCTACCACCAATGCTGAAACGAGCACTCCTCTCGTCCCACAATCACAACTCTCCTCGAAACTAAGGTTCCAACCGTGTTGGAAACTGACATGCTCCCAATGAGATGTCATGTCCAACCACTAGACTGCCCACATCCTCACCTTTACAGGTTCAACACTCGATTTTCCAAGTTATTCACAAATACAAAATTCCACCTCAACACCACCAATGATTTTCCCCGACTTTTCCAATTCCAATAATTTCCTTGTACTTTCTGGGGATATTAGAAATATACAAACTTACCAATTTCGGAGTTGGCAACAACTCCCCAAATCCACTAATTCTCATGACTTAGGAGACGTCATCCCAAGATTCCTCAAGTCTCAATCATACCTTTTTATCCATTCATCACTTGTCATCTCATAACTGTTGTGACTTATCCCAACACGTCACAAACTCCACTGGATCCTATCCAGTCCACGATTTAGTCATTACCAACCTTTAAATACCGAACATATGTCCAGCATGACGGAGTCACACCCCAACTCGTGGCTCATCGTCATCACGATCACTGACACCAGCACCAACGCCAGTATCACTGACATTTGCCTCAATACACAGGCATCCGTACATCCATTGTAACGACCCGTCCCAAATTCCTAGATTAGATTAGTGACTAATCATGATTAGTGAGGCTAATCCGTGATTAGTAGAGCGAAATCGGACGAACGATGCGAAATGACCGTTTTGCCCCTGATGGTGGCAAAACGTTGACTTTTCAATCGGGGCGGTCAAATGGACTTTGACCGATGACCGTGACGTAGTTTGTGACGTCACGAGTTCATAGACAGGTGGCACGTTCAATTCCGACGTTCGAGGAGGAAGTTATGACGTTCGGAAGTTTAGGGGCATTTTGGTAATTTTGGATAAAATGAGTCAAATGTTGACTTTTTGACCGGGAGGTCCGATGGCCGAGGGCCGAAGACCGTTACGTAGATAAGGACGATACGAATCCGTAGACAGGCGGCACGTCGAATTCGGACGTTCGACGGCGAAGTTACGGTTCACGGAAGTTCCCGATTACTATTCACGACGGCACGTTTTACGAGACAAAAAGTGCAGTTTTGTCTCTAGTGGGCCCAGATATTTAATGGAGGCCCAATGGATGAGTGACACTTGTCACCCATCCACTGGCCAACCTCACCCACTCATGCACCAAACCCATTCACCGTGCATCCATTTTCCATTTTTCCTCCATCCATTACCCGATCCCATTTCACCCAAAATCCCAAAACCTTCATCCCTTATGATCTGAGGAACCAGGAGAGTGAGAGAGGAGGACTAGGACGGCAGCTGGTGGCTGGAACCGCCGTGGGCGGTGGCGGGAGCCCAAAACCCGATCGGGTACCCGGTAAGCCGTTTTTCCTCATTTTTCGATGTGAGCTTTATGGTTGGTTTTAAATGATTAGGGAATGATTATTAGGATGCTAGGAAGGTTTTAGGACGGTTTTGGTGAGGGTTAACGGCTGAGAAGCCGTGGGGGACCGATCGGAAAAATGGGACCGTGAGGTCCATTTCGAACCAAGGGGTTTCGGGTAGTTTTTCCTAGGTTTCTTGATTAGGATAGATTGGAAATGAGAAAATAGAAATTTAGAAATTGGAATGGAAGAAATCGGACCGAAAATGAGGGAGTCGGAGGCCTGGACCGGTTACGCCGGTCCAGTTGCAGAAACGAACCGGACCAGCCGGTCTGAACCGGCCGTCGAGAGGTTGAAGGAGTACTGTTCACAGGCGCGTGGCTCCCACGCGTAGCCACTTCAGGCGGCGCGTGCGGGCGCGTGCTAGGGTATTTGGGGATGGTTCCAAAATACGAAATCATCTATTCGATGTAACGAACATTTTGGGACTGGTTTCGTGTCGATCGGACACCGTCTCGATATGTTTCGGGGCATCGGAAGGTTTAGGTTCGGGATTAAAAATAGTTAAAAATACGGGAAAATTACGGGGCTTTAGTGGGAGGTTAATTAAGTAGTTAGTAACCTTCTATTACGATTTGGACAGGTTTGGGAGTCCCGGTGACGGTGATCGGCTCGGGGAGCCGTATGGCACGCAAATCGAGGCGGCAGCTCGGACGGTCTGTGAGTGGACCTTGTTTTCTAAATTGGTGCATGCATAAATGTTTATTATATGTTTTATTACTTGTTTGATGATGCCATGGGTGCATTTGTATGTGGTTACGTATAAGCACGTATTTCGAGGTTTCGGCCTTATACGGTGCTTATACGGGTCTGTATTTCTTTATTGATTTAAATGAACTGAATTTGGATTTCAAAATGATAAACTCGGGTATGAGACCCATTTGGTTTTGTCTCGGGCATATGACCTCAGATTCCGGGCACGGTGCCCAGTTGGCGTCCTATGTTCGGGTACGAGACCCAGTCACTTTACGGTTTTGATTTCGGGTCAGGGAACCTTAAATGGATTCCCAGGTTCATGACGGTTTATGGGAACCGGCATGAACCCTTGTTCTGGTATCATGGTTCATGACGGTTTATGGGAACCGGCATGAACCCTTGTTGGTTATTACGGTACATGACGGTTTATGGGAACCGGCATGTTACCTGGTTATGTTATTACAGTACATGACGGTTTATGGGAACCGGCATGTTACCTGATTATGGATATTATGGATCATGACGGTTCAGGGGAACCGGTCATGAATGTTTATGTTATGTATATATATGTTCGTCTACCTTCCTTTATATGTTCTACTATCTCCTCCGGGGAGGGTCGTTGGCCTGGGTGGACCCCGGAGTAGTCACGGAGCACCGACTGAGTGGAGTCACCCCCCAGTTGGGTTCCTTACTCTCAGGAAGGCTATGATTACTATTACCTCGGGTAGGGTCAGTGGTCTACGGACATTGATCTTGACTTTGAGATGACTCGGATTGAGACCCGGGTAGCGCGCGCGTGGCTTTGGATACCGTGACAGGATTGGTTGTGTGACTTATATATATGTATGTGATGGATATATGATATATGATATGTGGTGTGTACAGGTGTGCACAGGATTTGGGCAGTGGCCCGTATGGTCGTTTTTATTGTGGTCCTTTCGACCTTAGTTTATATCTGCTTTGGGCTTCGTCCCACATATGGTTTGTTTTGGATAAATGGTTTTCGAATGCATGCATGCTTTTTAGTGGAGGGTACAAATGTCTTTCTCGTTAAAATGTTTTTATAAACTTTTGTTTTGTCCACTCACAGTTTTTAATGTTTTGACTGCCCTTCAGGTTGACATCGGATGTGGGCTGTAGCAGAGACCGAGATATCACATGCCTCCTCCGGATCCTGGCGTACTCTGATAGCCCGGGGAGGGCAAGGGTCGAAATTATCCCTTGTCTGACACTCCGTGTCAGACGGGAGCAGGGTCATCCCGCACTAATCCCGGGGGGATTGGGATGGGTCCTGTCATCTATACTAGCACACGAATGTCTACATTAACACACTGTGTGCAAAGTTGATACCCTGGATCTCCGTTCATACCGAACGACGATCCCGTATCACCACTCGTACCCCAAGACTATGGGTACCTCCAATTTGGCCATCCGCACATCAGGATAATGAACGTTCCCTGAACGTCCCCTGATCCTTAAGTGTTAAAACCACACTAACTACCCTCGATAGCTAGTCATCTCGACACAACTGTCGACCAACAGTCATCGCTGTCAAGATCCGTATCCACACCTCACACTATTATTCGATCCAACACGGAAATCCACAACTTATCCCATAACCGTATCCGTGGATTGAATCCCAGAATCCTGACTAGACTCATTAGAGTCATCCACATGGTCATCCATGACCTCAGCCGCTTGTCACAACACAAGTTCTCATTTAAAGTTCACTTTTCCAGTCCATCAATTATAAATTAGGGTTCCAAAATCACACCCTAGGGTTCCACCTAACCCAACTGCCTTCTTCAATAAAATCCACAACCTGACCGACTCCGCAGTCCTGACATCGTATAGACGTCAATTCCAATCCAATCATCAACTCATCGTGGGTTCCACCATGAAGGTCATCGGCCAACTCCGATGCACCAACACCCCGTACACTAGCCATCACTACTAGGGTCCATATTTTCGACCATTACTCAACTAAGTTTCGCATTTCCATAACATTATTCAAATGGGGTTCCCTGAACCCAGCTGTGCCCAGTAGCACAACAATCCATCACCACATGACCGAACTGACGGTCCCACATTACTAGTTCATCGCACACAACCCCACTTGGGTTGAATCGCATTAACGCACGACCTATCAGGCCAAACGTACTCTATCCACTATTCAAGGTCAAAACTATCTATCAGGTTGACAACGAAACTGCAGCCCAAAGAGACATCACACCCTCGACTTTTGCGCACAAACGAGCAAACCTGCTCTGATACCACTTGACACGACCCATCCCAATCCCCCGGGGATTACAGTGGAATGTGTCATGTTCCCGTCAGACAAGGTATAACCTGATGCCACTGCCCAAACGGGCTTCCAGAGTGCGCAAGGATCGATGAAGGAGGTGTGCGATGCCCCAGTCTCTGCTGCAGTCGCATCCGTAATCAACCTGAAGGGCATTAAAAAAAAGCTGTGAGTGGACGAAAATAAATAAGTTCATTAAACACAATTATAAGACCTTTATGCCCTCCATAAAAACGTATGCATGCCACGAAAACCAGTAGTCCAAAACATTTGCTCAACAAGGCATTAGGGCCTTAGCCCAAAACCGTAAACCATAAATCCAACCGAAAAACCATTTCAGAGATTCATTCATCCATAATTACCACATTACCATAACCAGCATCCCAGATGCCTAGCGTCCCAGACGCTTGACGTCCTAGACGTCACATTTCATGGTATAACCATAAGCTATGCGTGCTACCCGGGGTCTCAATCCCGAGTCCAATCCCCAAACCCTGTCCGGGTATAGCATCCCAGATGCCTAGTGTCCAGACATCCAATCATCGCAATCCTGCTCCTGAGTCACTATACAGTCCGGTAGCTCCGCACAATGACCCCTTGCAAGCAATGCACCGTGATTTCCCCAGTGTCCTAGACACCTGGAGGAGTCCTTCACATATTCTCGTATCAAGATGGCATATGGAAAACAGTTTTATTAAATCATTTCACAACATCTCAATGGACCCTGCCCAAAATTTCCATAAAACATCACAATTCCATTTAGGGTCCCCGACCCGAAATCACGTTTATGAAATCAACTGGGCCTCATGGCCGATTCTGTAAATCACTGGGCCCACGAATCTAATTTGTAAACCAACTGGGCCCACGGCCCGATTATATAACTCCAATGGGTCGTAGCCCGATTTCATAAATAACTGGGCCCCTAGCCCGATTTCATAAAGCAATTAGGCCCCTGGCCCGATTACGTAACTCAATTGGACTCCAAGTCCGAGGTTTCCAAAACAATTGGGCCTCATGCCCAAGTTTCTCTTTCCAATTTCAAACCATTTCATGAAATCATATCCAAAGTCTTAAGTATGGAAAATCAGTGTAAAACCGGAAAAACCTCGATTTACGTGCAAGCACGTAAATCGCCTCGAATTACGTGAAACTGTATAATTTACCAATATCCAAATAAACATCATACAATCACAATCATAATCCATATAAAACAGTTAAGCATGCATAGAATTTATAAAACCAAAGTCCACTCACAGACCGTTTAACCGTGTGCCTCAATACGCGTTCCATCGGCCTTCCCGGGCCCCGTCACTAACACCGGGACTCCCAATCCTGTCCAAATCACATTAGAGGGTTACTAACCTCTTCATTAACATCCTATTCAAGTCCCGTAATTTTCCCGAATTTTTAACTATTTTTAAACTCGACTTAAAACCTTCGGACATCCCGAACAATATCGAAATGGTGTCCGATCGACATGAAACCAATTCCAAAATGTTCGTTACAATAAATGGGACAAAATTCATGTTGACCTCACCTCGAGATTCTTTCCCACGCGCCGTCACGCGCCGCTGTGAATGGCTGCGCGTGAAACCCACACGCCTGCTACAGTGTCATCGTCCCAACCCGTATGTCTGTAAAACGGGTCCAGTTGGTCCGTGAGATGACCCGAACTGTTCTCTGTCAATTCAACCTCAATCCTTTCAATTGAACATTCAAATAGATTCGTTTTAAGTTCAATTAAAGGTCTGTAAACTCAATTACACGATTTCTTACCTAAAATCCAACGATTCAACGATGAACACCCGTCACTGTTCCTGCTTCGAATTCCATCGATTTCAACTGGTTTCTTCCAATTGATCCACCCAGAAGTATAAATGAACCATGGGAAACTCATTTCCCAAATCAATTTCATCGTTTGATAACCCAATGATCACGACTCAACCTCGACTCAAGCTTACTGTCGTTTTGTCCGTTCAGAGTGAATTGGCCACCAATTTGCTTCCTTCTTTCCATGATTTTGATCGTGGCACTCCCAGGAAGCTGAAAGTGAGCTCCAATTTGATCCTCAGGGCCCTAGGATTGAATTTCGATTTTTCCCTCTCAAATTCCAAAAATGGTTTTCCATGGTTTTCCATGGTTTTCCCCTCTATCACTCGACCCTCAGTGTATCAGAATGAAGACCACTCAACTCTCATTCAGTTTAATCGACTTGTGCCATCCTAAAAGCTTGTGGAAGCCAACCTGGGCACTGAGACATGTTTCCCGCAAAGTTAGAATCTCGAATTAACAATGGTGTCCACGTTGAGGAATGAATCAGCCATGTTCTGATGCCTATAAGGCTTTAAACAATCCATACTTTCGAGCACACAACTTGAATAATCAATTGGGCACTCAGAACCACCGCACATGGCAGTGCAGCACTTGTTCCTCGCGGTTGCTACAGTGACCAGGGGTAAAATGACCAAAATGCCCCTAGTTCAGAAATTACCAAAATGCCCATCACGCATCTAGACCCGTAACTTGGTCATTCGAACTCCGATTGACGTGTGCCGCCTGTCTACGGACTCAGGGCATCGAGACCTTCCTAACGGTCCTCGGTCCTCGGCCATCGGACCTCCCGATCGAAAAGTCAACATAATCCCCCTTTTCGTCCAAATTATGAAAATGCCCTTGAACTTCCGAACGTCATAACTTCTTCCTCGAATGTCGGAATCGAACGTGCCACCTGTCTATGAACTCATGACGTCTCGAACTACGTCACGGTCATCGGTCAAAGTCCATTTGACTGCCCAATCAAAAAGTCAACATTTTGCCCACGCCTAGGGGCAAAACGGTCATTTTGCGCAATTCGTCCGATTTCACTCAACTAATCCCAGATTAGTCATTCTAAATCATAATTAAATAATATTAAATCCCGATACTCGGGACGGGTCGTTACAGTGTGTGAGTGGAGTTTTGTTTTATAACTGCAATGCATGCATAAATGTTATAAATGCTTCATTATATGATTTAAGTTGAAATGATTTGATATCATCGCTTGATGAGTTTGTGAATTTAATTATCGGTTTATGAACGATTTTACGGATTTATGTAAAAATGATTTTTTGGGCTTGAGGCCCAACTGGATTACAGTTTGACTTAGATTTGGAGTCAAACGGGGATTTGAATAAAAGACTGTGATTTGAGGTGATTTGAATAACCTATTTGGTAGGATCGATTTGGATAAATCTGAATTTATAAATGAGTTTCTAGACACTGTTTTATGATGGTTTTGTGGAAAAGGCTTGTGAAAATCATGTATCGGGCATAGACCCAATTGTACAATGTTTTGACTTGATTTGAGATATAAATGGTTTTGAAATGGCTTTTTACTAGATTTGGTGACTGTTCCACATATACCTTCCTGTGTGATTTGGATTGTCTCCTCCAAACGTCGAGGATCTTAGAGTAGTCACGCTACACTGTCTGGGATAAGTAGCTCCGAGGAGAGGCCCAAGCTTAGAAGTGTGAGATTAGAATATCACCCCGGACGTTGTGGATCATGGAGAGGCACTCTATTATGATATCACACAGGACGTCGTGGATCCTGGGGATGTACTCGGAGATGAGACCCCGAGTTGCATGCGTAGCATTTGAAATCGTGACAAACCTGGTTATGGGTATCGCGAATATCGAGGATTGGTTATATTGTGTTTTACTGATATGTGTGTGTCCAGATATAGATATTTATATATGATTTGAATTACTTTCATACGATTTGATTTCTATGCATGCATGTTTATAAAACATAGGGGAAAATGTGATTGTTTCTTAAATCATCTTCTGAAAATGTTTATTTTTGTCCACTCACACTTTGATTATTTTATTAACCCTCTAGGTCGTGACACAGAGACGGGGGATGATACTGAGGCTGAGGCATAAAGAGTACCGTTGCACATCTGAATACCTTTCGGGATAGGATTTGATATTTTTATTGTACTGTCAATTATGCTCTGTAATATTGTTGATTAGTTGAATTTTGTCTCAATGGTTATGTATAGATACTTATCGCTGGTCTGAGACTGTTGTAGTTTGAATTGTTCTTTAAAAACAAAAAAAGGTCATTTTCGGTATTTTGAGTTTGATTGTCAGACAGAAGTAGGACACGTCCCATAATAATCTAGGGGGACTGGGACGGGACTTGTCAGTTTTAAATATTTGTTATTGTCCACTTGCACTTTTTTGTGGTTTTAGTGACCCTTCAGGGTCGTTGTACTGAAATCGGGGCTAATCAAGAGGTGGAGGCATGAGCAGTAAGGAAGTACGAATATCCCTTGTCTGACAAGTATTGAGGGCAATTTCAGTATTTTGGATCGTTTGTCAGACGGGAGCAGGATCATATATATAGTTATCTAAGTGTTTTAGGAGTGGGTCCTGTTAGGGAATTTGGACAATTTGGACAACCATGCACCCAGTTTTATCTACGAAGTTTTTGTAATCACTTGCTTTTGAATTTGGTGTCTTAGAAATGAATGTAATCTTTTACTGTCTAGTTAAGGCTAACTTGTTGAAGTGTTTTGTGATCACTTGCTTATGATGCCATTATGATGAGACTGGTTGAAGTGCTCCCTTTTGAAAATGATAAATCTAACTTCCAATGAATCTGTCGTAATTTCTTGTTTTTGCATTTTGAATTTTTCCTTCAAATACAACTTTTCATTACACGAGTCTCATTTGAAACAAATAAAAAAAGAACAAAAACAATTAAAAAATACAACAAGAACAAATGCAATTGCATCTACAACATCAACACCAAATAAAGTAATAAATACAACGACATCAACACCAACAACACTAGCAACAACAACACCAACACCAACACCAACACCTAAACTTCTTCAAATTCCTTCAATTTCAGTCTCTATCATTGATTTTATCACTAAGATTAATAGAAATAGCACCACCATCCACGACATAAGCAATCTTCCCCGTAATTTTTTCTTGCTTCATAGCCCAATGCCCGATTTCCCAAATTGTTTGATTATTTTCTTAATTCTCGATTTTGGTACTCCAATTTAATCTTTTCATGTTCCAAAATTCTCAAAATTTCTTCTAATTGCTTCTTCTCTTCTTGTATTGTAATTACCTCATTTTCCAGTCCTCTTAATCTCCCGAGCCTCCTCTTGGGAAAGTTTCTTTGCCCATTCACTCCGAAAAATGCCATATCTCCTTCTTGTTCTGTCAATTTTCATTCCCTTTGTCAAAATTAAATCTGGACAACATATAAAAAGAGGAGAGAGAACAATTGAATTTATGCACCAAAGTTTTTTACTCGATTGCTTTCACAAGCTTCAAAACCTTCTCCTAGGATTCAAATCAATCTAGGAAGTGTGAAGTTTAATCCCGTCACCACATTTGCACTACTTGCAAGTTGTGGAATTCCTCTCTTCGATTGATGAGGATGATGCTGACATATCCAATAACAAGTCATTAATTTTTTTTATTTTTCTCTTCTTCTCCCTTCTACTTCTTCATTCTCGCTCCTTCTGCCGTTTTCAATTAGGTCACACAAGCCCCAACTAGTTATAAAATTTTGGGGCCTAAATTAAAAGAACCTGAATCAATTTGGTGGCATTTTTGGATGCTATAGTAAAAGGTCATACTTACCCTCCAATTAAACCGATTTCGTCCAATAAAGTAACAGGTGGATCAGTTCTACTATTTTGAACAAATGTAAGAACGTTTTAATCTAAAAAATATATTTAGGGATGTTTCCTCTAAATAATGTAGAGTTAAGCTCTACTGAAATTCTCCTTAAAAAGAAAATTGCTAGGTCGATAACCAATTACCAATCACTTGAAATGTCCTTCAGCAGTCCACGATTCCTTACCATGGACCCGTACGCTGTACCATCAGAGTCCACAAACAAAGAAAACCTAAAAACTAAACCCCCAAAAAACCCCCACCCGCCCAACAGAACTATTGAGACAATGAGCTCTCGCTCGATCCCCAATGGTAAAACAAGAACTCCTCTCCTCTCTCTCTTCTAATTGTCATCCCCTCAATCAGGTATTATCCAACCAACTTTTCATTTGTAGTATCCACCAATCCAACAACAGGCTATCAAAGAAAAAACCTTGTATGCCTAAGAAAAAATCCTTCAGTTTTGGTGTCAGCGTTTCCGGGCTTTTGTTTTGGCACACGGGCATTAGGCTTCTCTCAAGTTGGTGGCTAAAAATCTTTGATTTCAGCTAATGGGTATATTGCAGTTTGTGGAAATTTGAGGAAATATATGATAAAGTTGCGATTTTGGTTTTGGGTCTTCATACTTCTGGGGATTTCAACGTGTGTTGTGGAAATTTTATTCATTATGGTTTTTGTAGAATATTAATGTTGATGGATGGGTATTTATCAGTCTGAGGAAACTCCTAAAACATGCTCTCTCTGCGAACCAGTCGCAGATTTTGTCATGCCGCCATTGTCATAACTTCGAATGATTGTCGTGCAGCTGTGTCAAATCACATTTTTGATAGAAAATCTTTAGAAGAACCTGCCCTTGTGAAGCTTAAAAACGAGAGAGACCCCGAAAAGCTATTCCACCTATTTAAGGCCAACGCTCACAATAAGCTTGTCATTGAGAGTCGCTTTGCATTCGAAGACACTGTGTATCGGCTAGCTGGAGCAAGGCGGTTTGATTTCATTGAACATTTACTTGAGCATCAGAAGAGCCTGCCTCAAGGACGGCGAGAAGGGTTCATTATGAGGATTATAACCTTGTATGGTAAGGCTGGGATGATTAAGCATGCTATTGATACATTTTTTCATATGCATTTGTACGGTTCTAGTAGGACTGTTAAATCTTTCAATGCTGCACTCAAGGTTTTGACTCAAGCCCGTGATTTAGGAGCCATTGAGGCATTTTTAAATGAGGTTCCACCGAAGTTTGGCATTGCATTGGACATATTTTCGTTTAATATTGTTATCAAGGCTTTTTGTGAAATGGGTATTTTGGTTAAAGCATTTCTAATCATGGTAGATATGGAAAATCTGGGAATAAGACCAGATGTCATTACATATACAACACTTATGTCAGCATTTTATAAAGACAATCGGTGCGAGATTGGCAATGGTTTGTGGAATCTTATGGTGCTGAAGAGGTGTTTGCCTAGCCTGGCAACTTTTAATGTTAGAATTCAGTATATGGTTAATAGGAGAAGAGCATGGGAAGCTAACAAGTTGATGGGTTTGATGCAAAAAACTGGAATGATACCTGATGAGGTTACATATAATTTGGTGATCAAAGGATTTTGCCAGGCCGGAAATCTTGAAATGGCCAAAAGGGTTTATTCTGCTCTGCATGGTAAGGGGTACAAACCCAATATCAAAATCTATCAGACCATGATTCATTATGTATGTAAAGGAGGGAATTTTGGTCTAGCCTATACACTGTGTAAAGACTGCATGCAAAAAAATTGGTATCCAAATGTGGATACCGTTCATACATTACTTGAAGGTCTAAAGAAGGACAAGCAGCTTGGTAAGGCTAAGGTAATCATGGAGTTGGTTCGTAGAAGGGTGCCTCCATTTTCTTCAAAACAATTGGGTTCTTTGCAAGCCATTCTTACCAAGAGTTGAATTAAGATGAGGGACTGGAAAGTTGAAAGGTGGTTGATTATGTAATGGGACAGCTCAACAGGAGCTGGTATTCTTTTTCCCCCAATTTGTAAATTTGCAGAACAGATTGACATGAAATTTTTAATCATACGAAAGGACATCCTCATTGCTTCAATAATTCCTCACTCTAAATGGAGCTCCGAATGGACAGCTGTTAACCTAATTTTTGTAAGTTCAATTTTCAATGGTTTTCATCAAAGGGTGTAGTCAGCTCTTCTTTTAAAATTTTGGATAATTAGCGTCTATGAATTTGATTGTTTGTTCAATGCTTTCAGCTTTGGTGGTGAAGAACAGAATGGTCATGGAATAATGGAAAAGTCATCCCATTAGGATCATTAAATGCTTATATGGGTAATTTCAAATAATTTCAATTATGATGAAACAAGTGTTTGATTTTATTACATCTATTAGATTCTTTTGATTATAATCAAAGAACTTAAAAATATGAAACTCATTATTTAAACTCAACAACATATAAGGATATATGATCGCTAGTGGTCAGAAGGATGGTTTGTAGGCTTAAGATGGTTAGTTGATCATAATCAGTAACTGTGTTAGTTTTGAATTACTACCTTTTGCAGAATCGGAAATGTTGTTCTTATGTCCCAAACTTGCCAAATTTCTTGACTGGTACTCAATTTTTATAATGTACTACAAGTAAGGTGAGTAACACCGTAGGGATTAGTCTTTTCTGAGTTTGTTTAAGTAACCTTTGATGATTGAGCAACTACAATACTACTTACGGAATGGATGGTGGGTAATATTTAGCCATACATGGAACAAAATGAAAAGTTATCTGATGTTAATGGGGGGTTTGAAGAGAGAGAATAGGATAAGTAGGTATATGATATTTACACACTGATAACACATGCTGGTTCAAGTGTTGTATACAAATTTAGGGATTTGTATACTGATTTAAATGTTCTCTATACATCTGCAAATACTTGTTTTGGGTGCGCAGGCATGGTTTAAATATGTGCAGTAAATCACACAGCTAGTGTTTTCCTTTAATCAAGTATAACATAAATCCCTAAGTCCTCTTGGCCTCTGTGTAAATGTTTATATATATATATATAATTTTTTTTTAAGAAATCTAGTATTAGTATGAAATTCAAAGAATCATAAAACCAAGGAATAAAAGAGTGGCTAGTTGTATGTGATCCCTAAAAACTACTCTCTGTAACTGCCAATCTCCAAATGTTGTTTAACACTGATTTTATCCTTTTAAAAATATTGAAAACCAAATTTCAAAATTTTGTTTTTCCTCGTTCCCCCCAGCCCTTTAACAGAGGCGACTGCTATGGGCAATCCTGGCACCTGGACATCACCCAAAAACATCTAAAGGTCGTTTGAGATTCTTGGTTTTCAGTCAGAATCTTTTTCTATAGTGCACGCACTTGGGTAATTTGAATATTGTATAATAGATAAATGGTGAATCTTGAGGCCTGGGGGTTTTGATCCATTTTTACTTGATTTTTATTCTGATGACTACGGGGTTGTTTGCTTTAGATGCTTTACTCTCGTATAACTACTAAGCTTTAAGGGAAGGCCGCTTTAAAGTTAGTCTCTTGCAAAGAGGTTTATCATATTGTTGAGTGTTTTGAAAGAGTTAACCATATCATTTAGCTGGGTACTTCATGGATGGAATAGGTCAAAACTTATCTGAAATAAAAAAGAGGAGGAACCTGGTGAAAGCATAAATTGGTGTTCCTTTTTTGATATTTTCTTGTAACAAGTGCATAAAAAAATTTCTGATTTCTTTTTAAATGGAATGTTTCTCTCTTTCCCACTATTATCAAATATTTATTTTTCTATGGTTTTATTTTACAGAAAATCTACAAACATCTTCTACCTTGCGTTGAGGTGCACCATAGTTTCTTCAGGTAAGGATGACAAATCTGTTAGTTGGCCCAACATCAAGAACTTTATTTTGTAATAGATTGATCGACTCTTTCTTGCCTTTTCTGATCTGGTGGTGGTATGTGTGTGTGCTCGTGTCTTTGATCTATAACGTGTGCTTGCATTTTCTGATTTAGTGGACATTTGCGTTATACCTGCTTTCTTTTGTTTGGCTGTGTCTCTGTGTTCTGTGAGACTTGAGAATCGTTAAGAGTGGTTTTTATTGAGTAGGTCATTTGGTTGGGAATTGTTGTCACATGAGCAGTCTTCAGCATCAAAGATCACTAGATGAGAATCTTTATATTTAGGTTTGGTATATGTCTCTGATTAGAATATTTCCTTAAGCTGTTGTGTGGCAAGAGAAGTGGACTGGAGTGCAGTGAGATGGGTGACAACGCGTTACACTCGATTTTGGTTCATTCAGATCGCAGGGAACTAGAAGTTGGTGTTCCAAAGAAGTTGAGTTGCTGCATCATGAAGAGCCCGTCTTTTCTAAGTTCTTGCTTGTGTATACACTAGAGAGCGGATATATTTCTTCAGCTCCTGAAATTTAATGTCGGGCGATTTTGTGATTGCTCCCCACCCTCAATACGTGAGCACGGTATGCTGTTGTCTTCACGACCCTTATTCTTTACAATGGCTGGCTTTTGATATTGGAAGTTAAGTAGCACTTTGTCTATTATATGAACTTTCCGATGTAAAGGGCTGCATCCCATTTTTTCAATTTCAACTGTAAATGAACCAATGCAGATCTCCCTCCGTTATTGACTTGGCTGCAGGAGCCTTTGCCATTCAATTGGAAATAAATTGGCTTCAATGTCGATGCATGTTGCTGGCATAAATCTCTTTACTATAGAAAATGCTGGACAAAAGATGAATCTATATAGACTTCTTATGCAATGAAAACTACTGGTATTCATATTTTCATCACTTGCTCCCGGTTTTTGGAGCAAGTAATGGAGCATTTGACTTGCATTGGTGATTTTCCTGATAGGAACCCAGTATGATCCTTTTCATAACATCAGTATATATTCGGTTTCTGTCACCTCCAAGGAGCAAAACCTCCCTTGTCTCTGTCTTCTCTAGGCATGTTTTGCCTGCACCGCCGCGGCTTCGTTGATGTATGTGGAGGGCTTCATTTTCCCCTCTACTGTACTTTGTAGGTAGCATTCTGACCTGCTCTGTTTTTTTATTTTTTTGACCAAAGTGTGGAATTCTTAAAAAAAAAAAGGAATTTAGGGAAGCTCAACTGCATTAAAATCCAATTCGAATCATTGCACGAACAAACTTAAAACTGGAAAATCGAAACAAAGATGCTCAAAATACCGCAGCCCAAAACAAACAGAAGTCCATAATAAAACAAATCAAAGTAAACCCTAGATGCAACATAAGATTCCACCAGCCATGAGCCACCAAATTAAAGCACCACCCATACTATATCCAGAGAGATTGATCAGTAAAGCATGGATTGAAGGCATAAAGTCATCAAAGATCATCATACTCAAGCAAAATTTTTTGCCCTCCTTTAGGTTAGTGCTGTTGTTTCTTGTTTCTGGGGTTTCCCCTGCTTGCCCTTGTGGCTTCTATGAAATTCATTTTTCAGCCCCAAAGTAAAAAAAAAAAAAAAAGGGTCAACAATTTATTTATGATGGGCATTTTTGGAATTGACTTAAAAATTTTAGCAAAAAAAAAAAAAGTAATTTGGACGTCTCACAAGTTTAAATTTCATATATAAATGTGTTGTTAAAAGAAAAAATTATTCGTATCAATTGGTCTAACCCATATAAAAAATAGCAAAAACTTAGTTTTAATTTCATAAATGTTACTTTTTATAAAAACTTTAAAATATAGTTAAAATCTACCTTTAACGACTCAAATACCTGTAATACTTAAAAGTAAAATAAATCTCATTAAAAACAAAAACCCTGACCCTATTAGATAAAAATTGGTTTCAGTTTCGGTTTCTGCGGGATGTAACATCACATTGAGACTCCATCACAGGTTGCTGCACGAGGTTGGAACACACCTGGTTTTTGTGCTTTTCTCTTCTACTTACAGTAGGACTGTTAAAGACTTGTCGTCTACCTGATCAAATTAGTGATGAGTGGCTTATCTTCAATGTTGTTTGTCTTTCATATTGTTTACGCCTGAAAAAATCCTTTCTGGGTCCAAAGCATCGGCTCACAGAATTAAAGGCCCAAGACATCGGCTTACAAAATTAAAGACCCAAAGATACACAAGCCTAACCCATCGAGCTCGAATGTGGAGATGAAGCAAGTTTAGGCGATGCTGACAGAGAAAACGAAGAAAAAAGAGAGAAATGGGAATGTCTTAAACAAGATAAACGGTGAAATGGGACCCACTGAGAATAAAGAGCAGCTCAGCTTCTCAAAAGACAACTAATCAACCAATCAACGTCAGCAAATTGATCTCTATCAATTTCCGAACCTATGAACACCTTTAACTAAGGTTTTATGGTTTAAAATAGCTCGCCCTTGTGGTAAAAACTGCTCCTTCGAATTAGGAAATCGGGATGCAGGTTCTCTTCTCACCCATTTGAGGCATTTATGTACTTGCCTAACCGTCTTTTTGACCGAACGAGCGTCATAATGTTGGGCTTCTCATCCTTGCATAGACCTTCTTCCTGACCACTCAGTGTCATAAGGGTCGCCCTTTTCCCGACTGACTAGTTCTTGGACTTTTGGTTGAGGTTCGCGGAAGATCAACCTTCTTTCTAACAATTCAGTGTCATAAGGGTTGATACCATCAACCACCAGCTCATGGACATTCATTATGACTACCGGTTCATGGACAATCTCTAGCCACCGATCACACGAATAACCATCCTGATTACCGATATACGGATAGTCATTCTGACTATCGGATCACAAACAGTCATTACGACTACCGGTTCACAGACAGTCATTCCGACTACCGACATATGAACAGCCATCGAGGAACTCAAACTTCTTTCTCTCGACATCTCGCCATCGCATTTGAGTGCTCTGCCACCACATGGCATGATTTCCAACTGATATTCATCTCAATTGAAGATTTCTTGAATTTCCTGCTTCTTACGGGCTTGAAATGTTAAGGAAATAATTTACTGTTTCTGCACTTGTAATTTTGGTTGTTATTCAATTCCAGTAATTTTACATTCATGTACTTGTACTTTTATTTCCATTTCAATACAAATAGACTTTCTTAAGTAGGTGATTGGCTTTTCAGGATATATCATCCAAGTGTGGTTAACGACTCACCAACTCGGGACAACATCTTTGTGCATTAGTGTGAATACATCAATCTCGACTTAAGGGAGCCTAGGACCATCTCCCATTTAACTACTGAAATAATAATGTCGGCAAATTTGAATATCATGGCAGAATAACTTACGATTTGGGTATCGCTGGAAAGAAATATTTTAAGTTCTTGAAAAAAGTATAGAAAAGAACAACGCGGGGATTTCTTATCCGCTTTCTTCACAATCGCATTGACCAAAAGGAAAGTTTTTGGACCGAAAACGGAATCCAATTTATAATATCCAGTAACAGTTCCTCTACTGGTGGGACGCATGCGCTTGAGTTGAAAGACCCATTTGCTTCCTTGCCCTCCCATCTAGGGATCAACTGTGGCTTAAAACCCATCATACTCAGCCCATATCATTTTGAAGCAAAAGAGATCGCACGAACGGTATACCTCCCTTGCTCTGCAGAAAAGAAAAGGTTCCGCGCGGAGGTCCAGTTAGGGTTGCCTCGGAGCGTCTCGGCTCCTAAAATGAGCAAATGATTTCGGGTAGGAACACATATCTTCAAAACCCTCGCCATCAAGGTGCTTAATTCTTTCCCCAATTCCTTTTTTTGGATTTTGTTTATGCATTTTGGATTCTTTGGTTTAGCTCAATCCCAATATGTATTATTTGGCTTATTTCAATTTTATCTGCATTTTGGACTTTCACTGCTGAAGACACCACATGAACATACACCATTTGTAAGTTATGCATATTTGAAATTTCTGCTTATGATTATACATTTATGCTCTCACATTGATACTTTGTAATGATGAAGAAACAATCTTAAGAACTCTTTAGAAAACAACCTTGTATGAGTACCTCCAGAAGTGGAATCTAGTTATAAAATTTGTCGAACTAGAAATAAAACACGTATGTTTAGCAATAGTAACCAATTCTTACATTAACTCAAAGTGAAAAGGAAATTTTGGTTTCCAATTTTTTATTTTTTTTCCCTTCTCTAATCTCGGGCTTTGAGGTTGCTATAATGTAAATTCCCTTTATACCTTCGCATGAACATCTATGTTTTCTTAAGGTTTAAATTCTTTGCTCTCTTTTATCACTAGTGTTTTAGCGCTTTAAGCTAAAGTTTGAAACTCGTGCATGTTATTTTTTTAAAAAAATTTCTATTGGCTTATTTTACAAGGAGTGTCTAGTTTGACAATTTTGGCTAACTATCGAGGGATAACTCATCGTACCAGAAATGCAAAACTAAAAGACTATTTGTTTCAGATAAGATTACATTTGAGGATCTTAAGAATAAAGTTTACGGCATTGTAAATGAGGATCCAAATGAGTATGAAAGTTATATACGACGCAATGAAAACTAAATGGTCAGGGGAGATATCCGAAGATGATTACATTAGAGCTTGTATTTTTGAGAGCCTTTCAAAGTTACAATATTCTATCTATGCAATTCATTGAGGAGTAAAGTAATTCCATATGCAAGTGGAAGCAACCAACAACCTCCACTAGTTAAGTTCGGACATTACTCATTGCTAGTAGACCTCAACTTGGATACTTAAGTTAATTTAGAAGATAACGAGGAGACAGATCTTGATTCTATATTGGAAAGTGAAGAACTAGAGTATTCAGAAACTGAAATAGAAAAGAATACAGCACAACCAAATGAGATGTTTTGTGAAAACATACAATTTCAAAATATTCCATATGTGAGTCAGATGAGGTATTCCAAGAAAATGTTGATCTTCCTTGCGAAAACATGAGATGTGATCATGTGCCGACCAATGTGGAGTCAGATAAGATGTTCAAAGAAATTGTTGAATTCTCTTGTAAAAACATGAG
This sequence comes from Prinsepia uniflora, assembly GCA_032719365.1. Taxonomy (NCBI): domain Eukaryota; kingdom Viridiplantae; phylum Streptophyta; class Magnoliopsida; order Rosales; family Rosaceae; genus Prinsepia; species Prinsepia uniflora. The sequence continues at coordinate 57,392,195 of CM064876.1, forward strand.
AAGTGATGATGTGCCAACCATTGATAAAGCCAAATCAAACCACAAAATGTAGGTCAATTATATGAGGCTTAGGAAGATTTAAAAAGAAAGTTGGGCACTGATGCTATGGACAATAATTATGAGTTCAAATTAGAGTCAGGCTACTGCCACTCCCTCCAATACTGATTTTGTTCCCAACTTACAAGTATCATGTGTACAGTCTGACATGTGTGGAGTTTTATCACAAAAGCCTAGGTATTGTTAGCAGTAGAACCACTAATTATATATTGTATGTTTTTTCAATTTTTTTGATGTGAGATTCTTCAACACTCCCTCTCATGTGGGACCACCACTTAGTGTGCCACAAGTGGAGCTAATGCCACATTGCTCATTAGTGCGGAAGAGAGGGTAGGTAGTAAACCCGATAACTCGGGCCAAGCAAGATCCATCTTGGGCTGAGTCAAACTCGCTCCGATCCCATGTCAAAGAGATGGCTAGGGCTCAATTGGGTTGAATAATTCTATTCTTCCCGCTAGGAGGTGTTTATATCATTATAATACAAAGTTCAAAGAGGCCAAATAGGAAAATAACTACAATTTCTATAACTACTCTACTTTCTATATTTATAAGGTATATCTTATGCCAACAGAGATCCAGCAAACAAAGACTTGAAGCTAGTTGTGTTGATAATCAATGCAAGTGGAAGATTCATGCATCCAAGTTACAATAATTCTCATATGTTAACTATCATTCGTGCTCATTGGGTGTCATTCATCGCCATCATCGACAAGCAAGTAGTTTTATTATCAACCAATGCATCAAGTCTTAGTATGGGGGAGTATCATGAGTATATAGACCATATGACATCATGGAGGATATGACGAAGGACATAGGCATGAGTATAGGTTTTGTGAAAGCTTGGAGAGCTAGAACGCATGCATTGGAGTTATTTAGGGGGTCATCAGAAGGATAATATGATAATACTTTATGTAATGACCCAGACCTTAATTACAAGATTAATGAGAATTTTTTGGATTTTTTGGGATTTTTACGGGAATTTATCGGTAATTTTCTAGCTTGTTGGACGGTTTTGCCCTTAGGACTTTGCCTAGGTTTCTAATTTGGGGAAGGGCATTTTAGAAAAAGATGAAAATATGGATATTTTGGGAGGTTGTTTGTGGATAGTGATTGAAATATCGACCAATAGGGCCGATATATTAACGATATATCGTTAAAATTGGTCGGTGGCAGCTAAGAAGAGGGGGGGAGGCGGGGGCGGGGGAGATATCTCATAAAATTTCGATCTTTTTTCTTGTTTTAAGGAGATATATCTCATTATTTACTTAAAACGATCGATATTGGCCTAAATTGGGTGAAAATCGGATGTAAAATGACGTTAAACCAGTTAGGTCATGCCGCTGGGTCCGAAACCTGAATAGCAGACCCGACTTGAGGTAGGGGACAACTACTGTGCAGGCCCGTGGCCACCACGCGCAGACGCTATCACCGGCGCATGTGTCGTTCGACGGCCGTCCGTCCAACATGAAATATATATATATATATATATATATATTTGAGTTTATTGGTACAACTTTCAAGTTAATTGAATATCATATGGGTACATTTCTTAATATCTAATATAATATTTTTTATATTTAAATTAGTATTTGATATAAAAAAAATTGGGAATATAAATATAAGGTTAATTTAAATATTAATGAATTTTTTAAGCAAATTATATTGAATGGTAGGATTTCGTAGAGTAGAGATGGTTAATTTGAAACAAATTATGTTAAATTGAAACAAATTATGTTGAATTCAAGTCAAGTAAATTATGTTGAATTGAAACAAATTATGTTGAATTGAAGAAACTTATTTGAATGGTTAATTTGAATATTAATGGATTTTAGAAAAATATGAGATGAGCATACGATTAATGAGAATTCGTTTTACGTCCAATTTTCACTAATTAATGTCCAATTTTTAAATTATTATGTAAATACAAATTCCCCGATTTTCTAAATTATTATGTAAATGTAAACTCCATTATTATATGCTTATTTTTATGTTTTAACTATATTAACATTCAATTATAGTAATTCACTTCAATTTATGTTTATGTTTAAAATTTTATATTATTAGTCATCGGCAGAATACTATTGTATCGTATTATTCATCATATATTTATTATAGCAAAAGTTATTTTATCATTTTTATTAGTCAAATATAACCATTATTGGGTACCTAAGTTTTTCCCAAATTTCTAACTTTAAGAAAGAATTTTCGTCATTTTTGTTGACCGTAAATGATATCGATATTTGAGGCGAGATATCTGTAAATTTGACTAGCGATATATCTGTGGATACCAATATTTCAATCCTTGTTTGTGGACCATTCATTTTGGATTGGGGTCATCATCATCATCATCTTATCTTATTTCTCTCATTTTTGCCTTATTCTCTCTCATTTTTCTGGTGCAACATACAAACACACACAAACTGTAACGACCCGTCCCGGAATTGGGATTAGATTAGTGGTTAATGATGGATTAATGAAGTTAATCGGTGATTAGTTGGGTACTCTAGGACGGACAATGCGAAATGACGATTTTACCCTTAGAATGGGCAAAAAGGTTGACTTTTATTTCGGGTGGTCAAATGGACTTTGACTGATGATTGTGACGTAGTTCGAGACGTCACAAGTTCGTAGACAGGTGTCATGTCCGATTCCGACATTCGATGAAGAAGTTATGATGTTCGGAAGTTTGAGGGTATTTTGGTAATTTGGTTAAAAGGGGGCAAATTGTTGACTTTAAATACGACATGGCTTTAAAGTCAGCCATACGAACATCAAAATGCCCCTCACTTCCTATTCCGACATGGCTTTAAAGTCAGCCATCCGATTTCGACATGCCCCTGGTTCAATAATTACCAAAATGCCCCTCACTTCCTAGACTCGTAACTCAGCCATACGAAGTCCGATTTCGGCGTGCCGCCTGTTTACGGACTCAGGGCATCGAGACTTACCTAACGGTCTTTGAGTCATGTGAAAATTAGTTGTCAAACGAAAAGTCAACATTTTCGCCCCCATCGCCCAAATTACGGTAACGCCCCTGAACTTCCGATAGTCATAACTTTTCCCCTGATTGTCCGAATTGGACGTGCCACTTGTCTATGAACTCGTGACGTCCCGAACTACGTCACGACCATTGGTCAAAGCCCTTTTGACCCACCAATCAAAAAGTCAACAAATTGAGCAATACAATTCACAGGGGTAAAAATGTCAATTCATACATTAAATTACATTATTAAAATCCTCGAATTTCCGGGGTGTTACAACCTTCCTCCCTTAAGAAATTTCGTCCCGAAATTTCAAAGAAACAAATAAGGAAATTGCTCTCGCATCTGAGCCTCGGGCTCCCATGTGGCTTCTTCTACATTCTGGTTTTTCCAGAGAATCTTCACGAGGGGGATAGTCTTCCGACGGAGTACCTTGTCCTTCCGATCCAAAATCTGAACTGGTTGTTCATCAAAGCTTAAATCCTCTCGGAGTTCGATAGGTTGTTCCTCCAGTACATGAGAAGCATCATGTACGTACTTCCGCAGCATGGATATGTGGAAAACATCGTGAACTTTAGAAAGTTCTGGAGGTAGCGCCAATCTGTATGCAACCTGGCCAATCCTCTCCACGATCTCATATGGTCCGATAAAACGCGGACTCAGTTTCCCCCTTCGACCAAAATGGATAATCCTTTTCCACGGAGATAACTTCAGGAAGACAAAATCTCCCACTTCAAATTCCAAGTCTCGAATCCGTCGATCGGCATAATCTTTTGGCGATCCTGTGCCACCTTCAGTCTTTCCTTGATAACCTGAACAGTTTCCTGGGTTAAGTCCATCAATTCTGGCCCTACGGCCGCTCGCTCCCCTATCTCCATCCAGCAGATAGGTGTCCTGCACTGTCGACCATACAGTGCCTCATAGGGTGCCATCCCGATTTTTGTCTGATAGCTGTTGTTATAAGCGAATTCTATCAATGGTAAATGAGTATCCCATGAATCCTGAAACTGTAGTACACAAGACCTCATCATGTCCTCCAGGGTCTGAATGGTCCGTTTAGACTGCCCATCGGTCTGTGGATGGAAAATAGTACTGAAACGTAGGGTTGTTCCCAAAGTAGTTTGCAAACTCCGCCAGAACCTGGAAGTGAAACGCGGATCACGATCGGACACGATTGATTCCGGCGTACCATGTAATCGTATGATTTCTTTTACAAACAATTGAGCCAGTCGGTTAGGTTTATAAGTCTCTTGAACTGGCAGAAAATGGGCTGACTTGGTTAACCAGTCCACGATCACCCACACTCCGTCAACTCCACTCTGAGTCCTTGGTAACTTAAAGACGAAGTCCATGGTGTTGTGATCCCACTTCCACTCGGGAATCGGAAGTGTCTGCATAGCCCCATAAGGTCTCTGCCGTTCCGCCTTAACCTGCTGACAGGTTAAGAATTTGCTTACGAACTCCGCAATGTCCTTCTTCATTCCTGGCCACCAATAATGGTTCTGGAGGGTACGGTACATCTTTGTACCTCCCGGATGCATAACATAAGCCGAACTACGGGCCTCCTCAAGAATCTCGGCCCGTAACTCTGCCATTGCAGGTACACACAAACGACCCAACTTCACAAGTGCTCCATCATCCCGTATGCTAAAATCCTGTCTCCCATCCGCATCGACCTCAATCCTGTAAATACAGAGTATCGGATCCTGAAGTTATGCTTCGATGATCCGATCAATCAGCACTGGTCGTACATGAAAGCTGGCCAACAAAGCTCCATGCTCATCCGTATCCAAGATAACTCCCGCCTTCCGGAGTTCCACCAGTAAAGGAAGATACACCATCCCTAGGTGTGCAACATATCCCGCTAACTTTCTGCTGAGTGCATCTACCACCACATTGGCCTTACCCGGATGGTACTCAATTGTACAGTCATAATCCTTCAGCAGCTCTAACCATCTCCGTTGTCTCATGTTAAGCTCCTTCTGAGTGAATAGGTACTTTAGGCTCTGGTGGTCGGTGTATATCCGGCACGTTGCGCCGAATAGGTAATGTCTCCAGATTTTTAGGGCATGAACCACCGCTGCCAACTCCAAATCATGGGTAGGGTAGTTCAACTCATGAGTCTTTAGCTGCCGGGATGCGTAGGCGATAACCTTGCCAGTCTGCATCAACACGCAGCACAAACCTTGTAGCGATGCGTCACTAAAGACCACGAACACTCCACTGTCATCCGGCAATGCAAGGACAGGTGCAGTGGTCAATCGATCCTTCAACTCTTGAAAACTCTGATCACACTGCTCGTCCCAAATGAATTTTACTCCCTTCCGAGTCAATCGAGTTAATGGTGCAGCAATTTTGGAGAAACCCTCCACGAATCTCCGGTAGTAACCTGCTAACCCGACAAAACTCCGCACCTCCGTTACCGTTGTCGGTCTAGCCCAGTTAGTCACCGCTTCAGTTTTCTGGGGATCCACGCTAATCCCATCCGTTGATATCACATGTCCCAAAAAACCAATACTGCTCAGCCAAAACTGACACTTGCTCAGCTTGGCGTACAACTGTTCCTGTCTCAGTTTCTCCAACACTAACCGTAGATGTACCTCATGTGCTCGGGCACTCCTCGAGTACACCAAGATATCATCGATGAACACAATTACAAACTTATCCAGGTAGGGTCGGAAGACCCGGTTCATCAGATCCATGAATGCTGCTGGAGCATTCGTCAAACCAAAAGGAATAACAAGGAACTCGTAGTGTCCGTAACGGGTTCGAAAAGCAGTTTTCGGAATATCCTCCTCCGAAATCCTCAGTTGGTGATACCCAGACCGCAAATCAATCTTCGAAAAGCACTGTGCTCCCCGCAACTGGTCAAAAAGGTCATCGATCCTGGGTAGAGGATACTGGTTCCTCAGTGTCACCTTGTTGAGTTGCCGATAGTCAATGTACAAACGGAGACTCCCCTACTTCTTCTTTACGAACAACACCGGTGCTCCCCACGGTGAAGTACTAGGTCAGACGTATCCCAAATCCACCAACTCCTGCAATTGAGTTTTGAGTTCTCGTAACTCGGCTGGCGCCACCTGGTATGGTGCCTGGGATATAGGTCAGGTACCGGGGAGTAGTTCAATTGTAAACTCGATCTCCCGCGATGGTGGTAATCCAGGTAAGTCTTCCGGGAACACATCCGGAAACTCACGTACCACCGGTATCTCGTCAATACCCGGAGTATCAACCTGCTCCGACACGACATGCGCCAGATAACCCTGGCATCCCTTCCGTAGAAGTTTGGTACCAGTAAGTGAAGAAATCACTTCAGGAGGCGAACCGTCACGCCCCCCCTGAAAGATAACCTCCGGCAAACCCGGGCTTCACAGAATCACTTGCTTGCTACAGCAATCGATGAGCGACTCATGCTTCGATAGCCAATCCATCCCCAAAATTACATCGAAGTCGTGGATATCCAGAATAATCAAGTCCGCTGGCAAATCCACATCCTCAATTCTCACCGGGCACCTCCGAATCACCTGATTCACAAGGTACACGATGCCCATCGGGTGCCAACACCCATTTCACAATCTAAGGCTGATACCACACAATCAAGCATACTAGCACAACTCCTCGAAATAAAAGAATGTGTAGCCCCCGCATCTATCAACACACGTATAAGAAGGTTTAAGATGTGTAGTGTACCTATAACCACGCCTGGGGCGGTCCTCGCCTGCTGCTGGGTCATTGCAAACACTTGAGCCCTAGGCCCTCCATTTCGTCCTTGCCCGCGCGCGCCACGCCCAGCACCACAGTCACTTCCCTGACCTCGACCTCCATTAGTGTGGGAAGCCGTGCTCTGCACCACACTAGAGCCCCCAACGTCGTTGCTCTTGGACAACAGTGGGTAATCACAGGCATAGTGGCCCTCCTCTCCGCAAGCAAAATAGGTTACTGGCCTCGGCCTGTCCGAATGCCCACCAGAAGCTCCGCTCCAGGATGAACGCTGCCCAGAGTTGTATCCTGATCCTCTGCCCTGAGAGCCTCCACGTCGACCTGACCAGCCACGACTCTTGAAGGATGAGGGTGCTCCCCTATAGCCTCCTCCCTTGTTGTTCTTCTGGCCCGTTGGCCCACGTTGTGGGCGATCCTGACGTCGCCCCTCGCCCGAAGGCTGTCGTGTCTGGTGTACCGCTAGACTGGCCTCAACACGCACCGCAGCGTCGACCATATCTCTCAGAGAAGCATGAGTAGCAGCAGTCACACTTGCCCGGATCTCCCCTTAGAGTTCAAGCTCAAACCTTTGGCATCTGTCCTCCTCCGTGCTCACAAATGATGCAGCGAACCGGGATAGTTTTCTGAAAGTCTGCTCGTAGTCCGCAACGAACATATCCCCCTGCTCCAACTGCAGGAACTCAGCCTCCCGTGCCGCGCGAAACGATCGCGGGTAGTACTGGTCCAGAAATCGGGAACGGAAAACTTCCCAAGTAGTGGTATGGACAGACCATCCAGACATTTCAAGGCCGTGCCACCACTGGTAGGCTCCTCCTTCCAGTAAGAAGGCCGCCAAGGTCACCCGTTCGCCCGGAGGGCAGTGCATCACCGTGAAGATCCTTTCCCATTTGGTGATCCAATCATGAGCATCTTCAGGGTTTGATCCCCCATTGAAAGGAGTGGCTCCCAGACGCTGAGCCCGCTCAATGCTTGCGCATTCCATTTCCCTTTCCAGATCCTTGTCAGTTCGTGTATGAGGAATCCTCCTTGGAGGCATAACCAACTGTCAAGAGGCATAGATCAGTTAACGTTAATCTTAAACTCGAAAAGAAACTAGTACTAATCACTAGTCTAGCATGCTGACCACAACCTAGTGCTCTGATACCAAGCTGACAGGACTCGTCCCGATCCCACAAGGACCACAAGGGGACGTGCCCTGCTCCCGTCTGACACCCAAAAATAACGTTCCAATTTTAACCTCAAAAGTTTAAATGAATAAATAACCAAATAAAGTTATACATCAAATCCGAAATAAACCGATGTCAGACAAGGGATAAAGTTCCAAATTACAAATTGCGAGCACGACTCTAAAATAAACTTGCAGGCAAACCACCCAACAGGAGATCAGGTACGCGGAAGTAGATCTACGCCTCAGCCTCAGGTTCCTCCTCAACCTCAGTAGCACGACCTGGAGGGGTTACCAAAACAATAAGGGTGAGTGGACCGAATATCAAGTTTATAAAACCATTTAATAAGTAAAACATATAATTTACCCCTCCGCTTTCCAAACATGCATGCATCAAAATTTTAAACCATAAATCATATAATATGAACCATAAGGCATGTAATAAAACCATAAACATAATTTTAGCCACTGCACTATACACTCCAATCCTGACATCCCCGATGTCTGACGTCCCTGACGTCCAATAAGATCACAGTCTCAAGGCTACGCGTGCCACTCGGGTCTCAAGTCCGAGTCCAATCCCCGAACCCTGTCCGGGTACGGCATCTCAAATGCCTAGCGTCCTAGACGCTCGACGCCCCTGACGTCAAATAAACAATCCTGCTCCTTAGTCATTTTACGGTCCGGTTCCTCCGTAGAATGACCCCTCGCAGGGAATGCGCTATGACCACTCCGGGGTACCACATCCAGAGGAGACAGTATCACAAGAATGGATCTATACAGTGCAGTACCAAATACATTTTATTGATATCCACATGCAAAACATATATATACATAGATAAAATCCAAACCGATCTTTAAGTTTCATCAGATGGGTCTCAAGCCCAAATACCGTGAAACATGCCATTGATTCCAGCATGTGAACATATAAGTAAATCGGAAAACATTTAAGCATGCAAGGGTTTAATGAAATCGGGCCCACTCACAGTACGATCCCGCGATGAACCTGCACGTACGAACTTGTACCGGGATTATCGTACAATTCTTGTCAGTCCAAATCACACGTAAGGGTCACTGTTAGTCTTACACATTTATCCAAAAGGTCCGAAACAGAAACCGGCTCGGGGAAACCGTCCAACACGTTTCCCGAGACAACCGGCCCTAAACTGACCCTCCTAAACTATCTCAAATAAACATGGTTAATTCATCAAAAATTTTCAGAATGATGAGAGGAACAAAAGTCATGTTGATCGTGATCGGAGATAAGGCTCAACGCGCCCTCACGCGCCGTTTGTCTGTAATACGGGCCTGCCACCCGCAGCTTGACCCGGTTAATTAACCCCAAATTTCCACTTGATTTCACTCGTATTTGATCCTAACATGTTCATTAACTATCCAATTTAGGTTCTGAGATATTAATCAACCTCGACAAGTCCCTAATCGACCCATCGACCCGTGATCAACCAAACGGGTCAATCACCAGAACTTGCTGGTTTCCCAACCATTGTCCAATTAACTTAACAGGGAGTATCCTAGGGCTAATAAGAACTATAAGGAATGATCAATTGAACAAAACATTACCTAGAAGTAGCCGTCCAAACCTCTGAAATTCCTCTGAAAACGGCAGCCTCCGTCCCAGCTCCACCGTGGCTGGTTGCCCTTGAATTTGATATGGCTAAGTTCCAATTGCTCCCAGAAAGCTCACTCAGTGCTTAGGTTAGTCCAACAGACCGTAAAAATTGAAATCCGAAATTCCCTCCAATTTTCCCGAAACTCAATCTCTGGTTTTTCTCTCCAATTTCCAGCTCCCTCAACAGCAGAGTGAAGTTCACTAAAATTCCATCCAGTTTAAAACAATTGAATCGTCCCAGAGGCTCGTGGAAGTCCAATCTGTCCACTAAGATTTGTCCCCCGAAAAGCTTCGAATCTTCAAATTAAAAATGGTGGCTTTGCTGGATGAATCCAGCCATATGCTGATGCCTATAGGGCTTAAACAAATCCCAGCTTTCCAACCCATACATTGATTAAACAATTGGGACTCAGAACCACCGCACATGGTGGTGCCGCCCATAGTCCCCCCGCGGTTGCTACAGTAACCAGGGGTAAAATGACCAAAATGCCCCTCACTTCCTAGACTCGTAACTCAGCCATACGAAGTCCGATTTCGGCGTGCCACCTGTCTATGGACTCAGGGCATCGAGACCTACTTAACGGTCTTTGAGTCATGTGAAAATTATTTGTCAAACAAAAAGTCAACATTTTCGCCCCCATCGCCCAAATTACGGTAACGCCCCTGAACTTCCGATAGTCATAACTTTTCCCCTGATTGTCCGAATTGGACGTGCCACCTGTCTATGAACTCGTGACGTCTCGAACTACGTCACGGTCATTGGTCAAAGCCCTTTTGACCCACTAATCAAAAAGTCGACAAATTGAGCAATACAATTCACAGGGGTAAAAACGTCAATTCATACATTAAATTACATTATTAAAATCCTCGAATTTCCGGGGTGTTACACCTGGATTGAGTTTAAAGACTCGGATAGATCCAGCAGGTTCGATTGATTAAAATGAGTTTCAAAAGTGGTTTCAAATGTGTTTTGGATTTCGATGATAATTGATGGTTTTCAATGCTGATGGTTTTCAATAATGGTTTTAAGATGTTTTGGGCTATGACCCGGATGATATGGTTTTGATGGTTTTGGGCTGAGGCCCGGGACTTGAGAAAAGGAAAGGAGTTCGGTTTTCATAAACGGTTTTTATTACCTTGAATATGAAGTGGTTTTATTACATGGGTTTTATATGCATGCATTGGTTTTTTAAATGGAGGGTATAAATGTCTTTTCTTATGAACCGTTTTTCTGAACTTATTATTTGTTTCATCCACTCACAGTATTTTGTTTTTCGATACCCTCCAGGTTTGATGCGGTGCGGGCTGTTATAGAGAGACAGAGACATCACACACGCAATCCACAGTAAGTTCTGTGAACTCTAGGACATCGGAAGGTGGTTTGTGGTGCTTTGGACTGGTATCCCTTGTTCGGCTTACGTGTTACATGGAGGTTGGACCACGGTTTAGCCTTCATGTTGCATGTAAGGTAGACGAGAGCATGGCTTAACCCTTAATCCCGGGGGATTGAGGGTGGGTCGTGTCATAAACCAAACACACACATAATACCCATTTGTTCCATATCCATTTTAGGGGACTTTTAGAGTGAAGCAAGGTTGGATTTAGATTATAGGGACTCCTACGACCTCATAGAGCTGAGTTTTGAAGGTGGAACGACTTGGTAGTGGAAGTGTGAGAGTGGAAAGGTTGGCCGAAACTTTGGAAGCTAATATCTTGGAATCCATGTAATATTTCTCAATTTTTGTCTTATATTTGGATTCCTTGGGTTGAGTAGATGAATTTTGACTACTATAATTGTAACGACCCGTCCCGGGAACTGGGGTTAAGGAAGTGTTTAAGATGAGATTAGTGAGCATAATCGGGGGTTAGTTGGTCTCGATGGGGTTGTTAGCCTAGAATGACGATTTTGCCCATGGTTCGGGCAAATTGTTGACTTTTAGTTCGGGCAATCAATTGGATTTTGATCGATGACTGTGACGTGGTTTAGGACGTCACGAATCCGTAGACAGGTGGTACGTCCGATTCCGACATCCGAGGAGAAAGTTATGATGTTCAGAAGTTTGAGGGCACTTTCGTAATTTGGTTAAACTAGGGGGAAAAGTTGACTTATTGGACGATTTGGTTTTGACACGTTGACCTAGGACCGTTAGATAGATCTCGTTGTCCTGAATTCAACGACAGGCAGCACGTGTTTCTCGGAATTAGGATGTGTAAGTTATGGGTCTAAAACGGTAAGGGTAAAATGGTAATTTTGGAGTCAAAGAGGGGCATTTTGGTCTTTTGGTACTCTGGGTTTGGTTCAACCGGATTGGGACAAGTGTCCTGAGCAGAGAGGAGATTTTTATGTGAGGATTGAGGGATTTGATGACACGTGCAGTGTGTGTAGTGGCTTCTAGGCCGTGCACGGTGTGTGTTTAATTTGTGCAGCCGTGTGTAGTCGTGTTCGAACAAGAGAAACAGAGGGTGAGTTGGAGAGAAAATCGATCGAGTGCAAGGAGTGTTGTGTGTTCTGGTGAGTGGATGAGAGACTGGAGATCGAGTGAGAGACAGTGAGTGAGAAGTGTGGGAAATTCGTGAAAGATAATCAGGGGAGTGGGAGGTTTGAGTTCGCAGGGAAACAGAGAAGGGGTGAGAGATCATGGTGGTGGTGTGGCTGTGTGTTGCTTTAATTGGACTCAAAGGGTAGCTCAGGCGACTCTGTGGACTCCAGGGAGCGCGACGGTGTGCATGGCGGTGATCGACATGCAGGTAATTGCTTTCCCCGTATGCATACTCTGTTTTTCCGCGATGTTCAAACGGGAAGTCGTGCAGTCTGGGGTTGAGTCGACGGTTATGGTGAGTGGTGCGAGGCTCAGGGAGGTCCTAGGCGTCGTCTAGGGTGGTTATTGTGACGGGAGAAGACCTGGGTGGCCGGAGTAGAAAACAGGGGACAGTTTGGGTTTTGGTTTTGAGCTCGAGTCGACGGGTTAGGGACGGTGTCGAGGTGTTTGAGTGAGGGGACTGGATTGCTCATGATTGGACGAAGCGGATGGTGAAGAGAGGGAGGAAGACGGTGCAGGCACGGCGGTGAACCGTTCTCGCCGGTTCAAGTTGCAGAGACCGATTCGACCGGGTCGACTCGAGGTAGATGATGGTACTGTAGCTGGCGCGTGTGGCCCACGCACAGCCTCTTTGGACGGCGCATGGGGGCGCGTGCGGCAGCGGTTGGTAAAACCGTCAACATGGTTTTTGGTCTAGGGGTTGTGACAAGTCTATTGGAATTGGTTCCGGGTTAATCGGACGTCGTTTGAGGTTAGTTCCGCGAGGTCGAAGGTCTAGGGTCCCGTTTGAAGTACGCTTAGAAGTTCGGGAAAATTATGGGATTTTAGTATGAGTATCGTGAAGTAGTTAGTAACTCTTGAAGCATGCATATGTGTTTTTATATGTTTTCTATACTTGATTTTATGATTCGATTTATGATTGTGATGGTTTATGGTTTTTGCACGTTTATCGAGAAAAAAGATAGTTTTCACGTTTTACGAGGTTTGATAAGTATCGCAATTTGAACCTGGTTTTTCTGAATTGATTTCGGGATTCGAAATACGAGTTGATTTCAAAGGAAAAAGGATTTCAGAAAAGTGGTTTTGGAAATGGATTTTCGGGTTTGGGTTCGGAATGATTATTCCGGATGCCAGCTTACGGAATGATGGTTGAGGACTCGGATCCGGAAATGGGAAGGAAATGAATTCTGCGTCTGGATTCGGAATAACGGTTATGAATTCTGGAAGGGCATCCGACCAGTGATTTCAGATTCGGGTTTGGATATGGAAATGGAAAATGGTTTTCAAATGGTTTTGATTGGATTTGCTTGATCTGGTTATTGGGTTTAAAGACCCGGATATTGATTGACGGGGGACAGGCTCGGATTGAGTTTAAAGACCCGGATTGAGTTTAAAGACTCGGGAGTTTAAAGACTCGGATATATGGATATTTCCCCCGTAGGCTTGTTGAGTTTAAAGACTCGGGAGTTTAAAGACTCAGATATAATAGAGGTCTGGATTGAGTTTAAAGACTCGGGAGTTTAAAGACTCGGATAGATCCAGCAGGTTCGATGGATGAGAATGTGGTTTTAAATGTGTATTGGGTTTTCACTGAGACTTGATGATGATGATGTTTTGGGCAGTGGCCCGGATGAAACGGTTTTTGACGGTTTTGGGTGGAGGCCCGGGAGTTGGAAAAAGAAAAATGTGTTTAGTTTTTCGTACACGGTTTTATGACATGAAATTGATATGCATGCATTGGTTTTTACGCGGAGGGTATAAATGTATGTGTTTTCTGATAACTGTTTTTGAACTTAAACTTTATTTTTGTCCACTCACAGTCCTTTCGTGTTTTCGATACCCTCCAGGTTGCTGCAGTGCGGGCTGTCGGTCGAGAGAGATGAAGACATCACACGCACAATCCATAGTAGACTCTGCGCATTCTGGAAAGTTCGAAGTTGTCGAGATGGTTGGATCGGAACTCCCTTGTCCGACTTACGTGTCACACGGAGGTTAGGCGTCTGTTTGGCCCTCGTGTCATGCGCAAGCTAGACGGGAGCGGGGTTTAGCCCTTAATCCCGGGGGAATTAGGGGTGGACCCTGACAATAATCCCCACATGCCAAGGACATTTATATCTTTTATATACTTATGCAGGCATGCTTATATAAAACAGAGGGTTTAAAGGATGATTTTAGAAAATGGTTTTCAAAGGCTTTATTTTTATCCACTCACAGTTTTTATTGGTTTTGGTACCCTCCATATTGATCTTGGGATATGGGTTGTATTGAGGCTAAGGCATTTCCTGCACTTTAGTTAACCAGAGTAAGTTCTGGTAGTTATTTACTTTCGTGTCTAGTGCTCTATATGTTTATTATTTCTTGGATTACGTTGGTTGTGAGGGCCAGTGCCTTGGAGGCATAGTTAACAATCCCACATCGCATATGGGGATTTGGGGGATGTGCTTTATATGTGTGAGCACACATATATCCAACAAGAGGCTTTTTAGGAGCTCACTAGCTTTGGATTTCTAGGAAACTCCAAATTTAAGCGTGTGTGGCTGGTGCAATCCCATGGTCGGTGTCCTATAAGGGGGTTACGCGTGAGCTACTAGAAAAAAAAAACCATGAGGGCTAGGCCCAAAGTAGACAAAATCCTATTGGAGGAGGACGAGTCGTGACAATTTGGTATCAGAGCCCAACTCCGGCCGGAATTGATTGTGTCAGTGAGGATGTTGGACCCCAAGGGGGGTGGATTGTGAGGGTCTGTGCCTTGGATGCATGGCCAGCAATCCCACATCGCCTAAGAGGATTTGGGGGTTGCGCCTTATATGTGTGGGTGCATATCTATCCACTGGGAGACCTTTTGGGAGATCACTAGCATTGGATTCCTAGGAAAATCCAAAGTTAAGTGAGTGTGGGCTGGTGAAATCCCATGTTGGGTGACCCACTAGGAAGTTGCGCGTGAGTTCCCATAAACAAAATCGTAAGGTCTGGACCCAAAGTGGACAGTATCCTGTTGGAGGAGGTCGGGTCGTGACATTGGTGCTGACACTAGAACTTATCCTTTGTTTGACATTGGGTTTATAATATATTCAGACTGAGGGTACTTTGGGAATTCTAGTGTGTTTGTGTAAGATGGGAGTAAGTCCTCTCATGAGAATCGAGAATGATTTTGAGGAGAGTCCTGTCAATTAGGTATCAGAGTACTAGGTTGTTTCCTGTGGGGTCACACATGTGTTGTGTAAGGTATTCTTGTTTCTGACGTTTGCCTCTTATTGGACATTATGCCTCTATGACGACAGCCTTGTTATCAGCCTGGCAACGAGAATGAGGATATGGAAGCTAGGTAGGAAAACACTATGAACTAGTTCTATCAGGCATTGGATGTCGTGATGTAGAGGGGTAGGATCCCCATGGGGCCAGATATTGAGAAGGCCCAGTGGCTTGGATCCATTGAGTTTGTTGGTGGATCGGATTCCGAGGTGGCCAATCAGTGGATTGCACACTTTGAGCTGATCTTTTGGGTGATGTGTTGCCCTTCCGAGCATATGGTTTAGACAACTGCATTCTTCTTGGATGGTTCTGCACAAGTGTGGTGGCAGACTTTACTGTTTACGGGTTTAGATGAGACTACTAAGACTTGGACGACATTCAAGGAACGTTTCTTGCTTCATTTTTATCCCCAGTCTTTTCGGGATGCAAAGGAGACGAAATTCTTGCGACTCGAGTAGAGGGACATGACAGTTGTTCAGTATGAGCAGAATTTTTTGGATTTGTCCCGGTTCACACAGGGTACGGTGGTGATTGAGGTGATGAGGATTCGTCGATTTTTGTCTAGTCTTTAAAGTGAAATTCGGGCGTCGGTGCTAGGTAAAGGATTCACCACACTCCGAAATTTTTCGTTTGTGGAATCTCAGGTGGAGATGAGCTTGGCTGAATCCCAACAACGTCCAGTGGTTCTAGGTGATGCCGGGGGCGTTAGAGGGAGGACTGTCTTACCTAGGGAGCTCCAAAGACAACTATTTCTACTTCCAGTTCTTATGGTGGAAACCATTCGGGTTCTGGTAACCGATGGTCGAGTCAGGGTGGATGGGCCGCGTGGAGCAGTGAGGATGGTTGCTTCTATTATGAAGAGGTTAGACATTTCAAGTGGGAAGGTTCTTATTGTTTGAACGGTGGGGCTACTAGTCAGGGTACTGCGTGACAAGGTCAACAGAGGATGACATTTTCTTCAACTGTAGCCTCAGGGAGTGGCTCGGGGAACTGGTAGGGCAGGTGGTAGCCAAAGAGGACGCGATGGAATCGCATATGGGCGAGAACGTGCATTTTCTACTACGCTGACAGGTATGTATTATTCATTTGGTTTGGTTGGTTTGGTTGCTCGAGTGCTAGTGTGGTCCAGGATGGTAGACGTCGATTGGTTGACCTTTGGGGTTAACCATGAGGTTAGGTGGAATTAGTTTTCAAATTTTTTGGTAGGGGTAGGTGCTAATTTTGAGGGCAAAATTCTTACAAGGAGGGTAGATTGTATTGATCTAGACCCTAATTACAAGATTAACAAGATTTTTTTGGGATATTTCAGGATTTTTATGGGAATTTATCGGTAACTTTCTAGCTTGCTGGACTTTGGACTTTGCCTAGGTTTCTAATTGGGGGAAGGGAATTTTGGGGAAAATGGGAAATATAGATATTTTGGGAGGCTTTTTGTGGACCATTCATTTTGGATTGGGATCATCTTTATCATCTTATCTTATTTCTCTCATTTTTTTCCTTGTTCCCCCTTTCTCTCTCTCTCTTTTCCCGTGCAACATACAAACACACAAACCAAACACACACATAATACCCATTCATTTCATCTCCATTTTAGGGGACGTTTAGAGTGAACCAAGGTTTGATTTAGATTCTTGGTGACACCACTCCATAAAACCATCGTAAATCCACAAATCCAATTTCTCAAATTCAAATTCCATTTTAGGGTCTTCGAACCCGAAATCACCTTTATAAATCATATGGGACTCATGCCCGATATCATAACCAACTAGGCCTCAAGCCAGATCATGTGAGTCAAATGGGCCTCTAGTCCGATATCTCATTAAATCAAATAGACTTAAAGTTCATTAATTTCCAGGTCAAATGGGTCTTATGCCCGATTCCATTTTTCCAAATCCAAAACCATTCCATCAAACCATCATAGAAATACCAGCACGTATAAGCACAGTATAAAACCATATATCACGAAATACATGCAAATACGTAAATCATTAATACCACAATCATGTTCATCATAAATCGCATATTTAAAACATATATAACCGTTATGCATGCATCAATTTAGAAACCAATGTCCACTCACAAACCGTTCTAGCTGCCGCCTCGATACGCGTTCCATAAGCCTCCCCGACTAAATCATCATTTCTGGAACTTTCGGACATTTTCAAATCATACTGGAAGGTCACTAATCAACTATACAAGTCTATAGGATAAACCCCCAAAACTCCAGGAAAAGTCAACGTGTCCCGGACATGCTTTCCGAGGTGAAAAACCTTGATTTGACCAGCCTAACGATCTCCAATCCACCCGAGACCACCACCATTGGATCCGGATCGTCGAAACCTTTAAAATAACATTGGGCCCACCTCAAAATTCGAGCCCACACGCCTGGTCAACCCAAAAGTCAACACTGAAAGTCAACCTTAAAAAGTTAAGGCGGACGTCAGCACTGATAACCTTCATAGTGCTACGTGTCGAGTTCCTATTGGCCCATGTCTGACATGTTAGTCTGACATTGTCAGATCTGACATGATGATGTCATCAGGATGACATCATCACGTCATCCTTGCCCTCAGTCGGACCCTGCAACCGGGTCGCACAGGACCCGCGACCTGACTCGGCCACTTCTCCTTCATCCAACCACCATTCAACCCCGTTTTTCTCCCATTCTCTTCGTCTTAGTCTACCCTATTGATCTATGGGTTCAAAATCGTGAAATCAGATCAAGATCATACCTGTTCGAAGATGAACAGTAATCGACCACCTGCAATTGTAAACTGCCAACGATTTCGGCCATCTCGATCCTCGAAACCGGTCCCAACCGACGAGTCTCGACCTCAGGAACATCATCCTAATCACCAAATCGATCAGCAACCAATAAAACCCATTCCACCATTTTTTACCCGAAAATAGGGCTCACGGGTTTGGGGCTTACCTCGCCGTTGTTGCTCCGTTGTGGCCACCGTCCTCATCGTCTTAGTCTCCTCTCCAAAATTCCTTCATGGCCCAAAAGCAGCAGATGAGGATTGAGGGTTGTAGGTGTGGGATTTGGTGTACGGGTTTGGATTCACTGGTTCAATTTTTCTTACTGTGCCGCCGTGATCCCCACCGTGGCTCCAACCGCCCATCCGCCTCATCGTCCATTCCCAGTTCCCCCTATCCATCATAGTCTCACCATCTCACATATGAACACAGAAGATGATAGGGTAGTGAGGTGGTATATGTTTGTGTATTTCAGGTTTGAACGAACAAAGAAGATGAAGGTGAAATAAGGATCCCAATGTTTTGGGGTAATGGGCCAATCAGATGAGTGCCACTTGTCACTCATCAATTGGTCCTCCCAGGTATTTGAACCAATCCAATTAAACTAACTGTACGCTTCCTCGGTTTGCATGAATAATTCTGATTCCCTCTCTTGAACCATAACTTCCTCGTACTAAGTCCGATTCCGACGTGCCGTCTGTCTACGGACTCGTATCGACTCGATCTATGTAATGGTCATTGGTCTTTGTGCATTTGACCATCCGGGTCAAAATTCAATATTTTTCCCAATTCTAGGGGGAAAATGGTCATTTCACACTGTCCATCCATATTCTCTCGACTAATCCCCAATTAGTCACGTTAATCCATAATTAATTAATATTTAATCTCGATATTCATGATGGGTTGTTACAACCTTCCCTCCTTAAAGAATTTCATCCTTGAAATTCAAACTAACCTAATTCCACAACTAAACTGTGGAAAATCCAATCCTGTCTCCCACTAGGGGCACCCCTCGTGTAACCGTACACGTCCGACATAACCACACGTCGGATCATAAGACTCACTTGATATACCGATACTCATCGATCTTGCCTATCACCCACTTCGACAGGTCAGCTATACTAAGTTGACATCAAATCAGCTTTTTAGCCTAATAACCCTTCTCATCCAACAATCAAAGCTGATATCCTGCTCAGTGTCTGATCAGGAAACCATCCGCTAGATCCTGCTATCACAATGGCACGAACCTCACCTTGCAGGCCATACTCAAGCTGCAGAATTTATCGGCTTCGGTACTCACATCAGTCAACTCTCTCAGCATCCCACACTGACGCTAGTGAGAGTCACAGAGCAGTCACTTCATGCGTCAATTCTGGAGTTTATCCATCTAATCCCATATGAGACAAACCTTACACTCCAATTCTGTGTCCATTCCGAGTCTCCTGGTCACCTGACCAGCATTAGAACGTCTACTCCCAATCACGTCATCCAATACGTACCAATCCGAATCACATCCACCAAGGCGTACCCATTTATGTCCAATGACTATCCAATATCACCCACGCCTATTGATACGTACCAACTCTGATCCTACCGGATACCTGCTTATTCAATTATCATATCGTACCAGATCGACTTCTAAAGGAATTCAATCCCTACAATAAACCTCAATTACGGCGATAGCCTCTGCCTGACAGTCACTTACACTTCCGGTCTGAATGAGTAAATCCGAGATTCATACTTATCCACATATCCAAGACAGATCGTATACTCTCTTAACATATCCAACCTATGTCTTGTCATCTCACTAAATATTCCAAAAGATTCCTCAACTGTCTTACAATACGATTCTCCTCTGCTCCTAGCTTAGCATAATCAGCAAGACAATTCACTCAGAAAACTACCAGACTTCGGTTCATAGGGTCTTACACCTTCTTTGAATCCTTATACTATCACACTGCTCCTTAAATATGTTCACATTTGGTAAGATCACCTAAAGACAAGACACGTCTAGCTTGTGGGTTCACTTCAATTACCTCACATCGATCCCTATCATTCCACGCCATCTTTCTCCTCAGCGTGTCCTAATCGGATTCCCTCGTCCACTCACGTAGGGAAATCAAAGATGATCCAAGACGATGACATCAAAATTCATCCTACGTGAAGGTCAACACAATTCCACTACACTCAACACGTCGGGTGACACAAAGCACAATCTGCTAACTAACAGAAAATGAGAAGTCACACTCAGGGACCCTGGAATATCCATCGCCAATGCAGAATCAAGTACCCTCTTCATCTCTTCAATTGCAACCTCTCTTGATTCCGAAGTTCCAACATGATTCCGAAGTTCCAACCATGTTGGAAGCATATCCATTTTTTTTTCCGACCATTGGACTTAATCCCCAACGGGTATCCTACCACTGGATTGGGTAGTCTACAATTCACTCGGACCACATCCACATGTCCGTAAACAATCTAACACCCAACTCGTCGGTCCGTTGAAGACCATTTATGCACATCCAAAAGGGTGTCAATTTATCCTAACCTGATGTACCGCTCGACTTAAGAGTCACAACAGGCTCCTATTGTGATCTGCAGCCAAATATTTGCATACCACCATATCTGACCAATCGACCACTAATCCCCATGACAATACTTGCTACATCTCTTTATACCATTTCATCCAATCACCACTTAGCCATCTCATAATGGTACTCATGAATTGGATTCCCTCATTTCACTTAGTGTCAACCCAACCAGTCTTCATAGTCCCACTAGACGTTACTAGAGTCGTCCATTAGGTCATCCATAACCTCAGCTGCACTCTGCATCACAATCGCCAAAGCTAACATGACATGACCGACCAACAGTCTCGACTTCGGAAGTCGTCATATCCAGCCCTACTAGCTAATCCAGATTTTTTTCCTGATCATCCTTCGGTAATTACTCAAACAAGTTGTCATATCCGACCCTAACGATAATGTCACACCCAAAACCACTAACCGACATAAATTATCAGAATATCCATCGGTTATTACTTTGATAATGTATCATATCTAACACTAAGTACAATGTCACATCCAACCCTCCTCGGGTTTAATCACACTAATTCACAACGTATCGATTTATGTTTGGCCCAAAATATTTCCACTAACTCCCCTACTATTACGCTAACGACCAGGTTGATAACAAGCTAATACCACGTAGAGACATCACATCCTCAACCTGCGCGTACCACAAGAGAAAACCGTGCTCTGATACCGAAAACATCGCTCTGATACCACATTCACATGACCCATCCCAATCCCCCCCGGGATTAACGCGGGATGTGCCATGCTTTCGTCCAACCTGAAGTGTCAGACAAGAGATACCTCGAAACCTCAGCCTTTTCAGGGTTTCCATAGCTCGCCAAGATCAATAGAGGAGTGTGATGTCTCGGTCTCTACTACAGCCCGCATTCGGGATCAACCTGAAGGGCATTAAAAACCATTTAGACCTGACCCAGTCGGTTCTCCATCGTCCGACCACCATTCAACCCCATTTTTTCTCCCATTCCCTTCGTCTTAGTCTACCCTATCGATCTATGGGTTCAAAATCATGAAATCATATCAAGATCATACCTGTTCGAAGATGAACAATAACTGGCCACCTGCAACTGTAAACTGCTAATGATTTTGGCCATCTCGATCCTCAAAACTGATCCCAACTGACTCGTCTTGACCTAAGGAACATCATCTTAATCACCAAATCGATCAGCAACCAATAAAACTGATTCCACCATTTTGACCCGAAAATGGGGCTCACAAGTTTGGGCTTACCTCGCCGTCGTTGCTCCGCCATGGCCACCTTCCTCATCATCTTAATCTCCTCTCCAAAATTCCTTCATGGCCTAAAAGTAGCGGATGAGGATTGAGGGTTGTGGGTGTGGGATTTGGTCTACGGGTTTGGGTTCACGGGTTCAGTTTTTCTTACTGTGCAGCCGTGATCCCCGCCGTGGCTCTAGCCGCCCATCCGCCTCACCGTCCATTCCTAGTTCCCCCTATCCATCACAGTCTCTCCATCTCACATATGAACATAGAAGATGATAGGGTAGTGGGGTGGTATGTGTTTGTGTATTTTGGTTTTGAACGAACAAAGAAGATGAACGTGAAATAAGGATCCCAATGTTTGGGGTCATGGGCCTGTAAGATGAGTGACACTTTTCACTCATCAATTGGTCCTCCTAGGTATTTGAACCAATCCAATTAAACCAACTGTACACTTCCTCGGTTTGCATGTATAGTTTCGATTCCCACTCCTGAACCATAACTTCCTCGTACAGAGTTCGATTCTGACGTGTCGTCTGTCTACAGACTCATATTGACTCGATCTACATAACAGTCATTGGTCTTCGTGCATTTGACCATCCGAGTCAAAAACCAATATTTTGCCCAATTCTAGGGGTAAAATGGTCATTTCACACCGTCCGTCTGTATTCTCTCAACTAATCTCCAATTAATTAATTAGTCACGTTAATCCATAATTAATTCATATTTAATCCCGATATGCAGGACGGTTCGTTACACTTGGTACTCCCATGATCTCATGGAGCTGAGTTTTGAAGGTGGACGATGTGAGAGAGGAAGGGTTGGCCAAAACTTTGGGAGCTAATATCTTGAAATCCAGGTAATATTTCTCAATTTTGGCTTGTATTTGTATTCCTTGGGTTGAGTATATGAATTTTGACTAGTAGAACTTCCATTTTGATTGAGAAATGAGGGAGATATGAAGGTTTGAAGTTTTGAGCTCTAATGGAATTTTCTAGCTAGCTGACGGCGGCAGCCTCGGCGGTGCCACCTTTTTCTCTGGCGAGCAGGTGACGTCTGCCTGACGTCACCAGGTGACGTCTGCCTGACGTCACCAGGTGACATCATGATGACATCCCCAGGTGACATCATGATGACATCCCCAGGTGACATCATGATGACGTCAATTTACACGTAACGGGTGCCACGTGGTAGAGGTGCCACGTGGCAGGGGACAATTGGTGCCACGTGGTAAGGTGTCGTGGTTAGTGTTGGACTCGATACATGCCAAGAGAGTTGGACTCTGCAGGATCTGTGGTTTTCCACCTGTAGGACAAATGGGATGCTAGTTGGAATAGCGGGCAGGTTGGACCAACATGACGAGATTTTACTTTTATGGTTTGTTGGATCAACGGGAACAAGTTTGACTTGTATTTACCTGTGGTGTGTCCATGGATTTTCAAAAGGATTTATAACAGGAGTTTTTAGGGAAATGTCGGCCAAGGTATTTATGTCTTTTATATGTTTTTGCATGCATGTTTTTATTTGGAAAATGGTTTTTAAAGGCTTTACTTTTGTCCACTCACAGTTTTTATTGGTTTTGGTACCCTCCGGGTTGATCTCGGGACGTGAGCTATATTGAGGTTGAGGCATTGCCGTGGGTCTACACACTCTAGTTAACCAGAGTAGGTTCTGGTAGTTATTTACTTTCGTGTCGCGTGCTCTGTATGTTTATTATTTTCTGGATTACGTTGGTGCTGACACAAGGAGTTATCCCTTGTCTGACACTGAGTTTGTAATATGTTCGGACTAAGGGTACTTTGGGAATTCTATTGTGTTTGTGTCAGATGGGAGCATGTCCTCTCACTAGAATCGAAGGTGATTTCAGAGAGGGTTCGGTCAATTTCATCTTGTTTTGCTATGTTAAAAGCTAAAAATCAAGGTATGATAACACATTTCGAAATTAATGTGACAAAAAACTTTGTGTATTGTTTCATGTCACTTGGACCTTGTATTAGAGGTTTTTGCAATGTTATTAGGCCAGTAATAGTAGTTGATTTAACATTTTTAAAACGTAAATATCTTGACACGTTGTTTGTTACCACATGCATGGATGGAAATAATCAAATATACCTTCTGGCATTTGATGTTTGAAATTCAGAGAATGATGCATCATGAAAT
The DNA here is from genome assembly GCA_032719365.1 of Prinsepia uniflora. Classification (NCBI taxonomy): domain Eukaryota; kingdom Viridiplantae; phylum Streptophyta; class Magnoliopsida; order Rosales; family Rosaceae; genus Prinsepia; species Prinsepia uniflora. Next base: position 57,416,269 of record CM064876.1, read on the forward strand.
TGGTTTTTTACAAAATTAGAAGGAGCTATTAGAGATGCATCATGGGGAAATATTGTTACTTTAATTTGTGTTTCTTGAATATGCAGATTTCACCTATAAAGGTTTACTCATTTCACGTGTATAACTGAAACTGTATTGAAGTAGCAAATTTAGAGGAGGAGTGTTGCACATGCCGATAGTTTGAACTTGATCAACTACCATGTGCACATGCATGTGATGCATATAGACACAACCAAATTTAGTGTTATCCGATGTCTTTGCAATATTATACTACAAATTATTTGGTAATTGCATATGCATGAAGAAACTATATGGTGTAACGACCCGTCCCGAATTACCCGGATTAATTAAGAATTAATGACGAGGGCAAAAAGTATTTGGGGATTACACGAGGATTAACGGAAGTTCAGGGCGAAGTGACGATTTTGCCCCTAGATGGGGGAAAAAGTTAACTTTTGACAAGCGAGATCCGATGGCTGAGGGCTAATGATCGTTACGTAGATCGGGACGATACGAATTCGTAGACAGTCGGCACGTCGAAATCGAACGTTTAACGAAAATGTTACGGTTCACGGAAGTTCTGAGGAACTATTTACAGCAGCACGTTTTAAGAGACAAAAATGGGATTTTGTCCTAAGTGGGGCCCAGATCTTTCCCCAGACCCAAGGGATGAATGACAAGTGTCATCCATCTATTCCCCATCATTTCCCATTCATGCATATCCTTCCTCTTCTCTGTCGATTATTTCCCCATCCACCAACCCGAGCACCCTTCATCCCATCCAAACCCTCCCACCATCTGACCATTTTTGAGACCAAGAGAACAAAGTGAAGGCAAGATGATGATGGTGGCTGACCAGGGGCAGCGCCGCCGTGGACGGCGGAGGCAATTGTGCAAGGTATCAATTTTGGCCCATTTTCTTTCATTTTTGATTTTTTACATTATAGGCCGCTTTGGATGATTAGAATAGGTTATTTAGGTTGTTAGGAAGGTATTGGGGTGGTTTTGAATGGTGGTTCACGACTGAAGAACCTAGGGAGGAAACTGGGTATGTGAACCGTGAGGGAAGAAATCAAACTGTTAGGTTTTAGATGTTTTCCTTTGGATTTGATGATAGGAATGGATAGGAAACCTTGAAATAGGAAGTTTAGGATTGGATTGGATCGAATTGGATGAAAAATAAGGAAAGGAGAGCCCTGGACCGGTCACGTCGGTCCAGTTGCAGGGCTGAACCGGACCGGCCAGTTCGGACTGGTCTAACCGAGGAAGAAGAAAACTGTACCACTGGCGCGTGGCTCCCACGTGCAGCCACTTTAGGCGGTTTGGGGGTCTTTTGGGGGTAGTTCCAACATGTGAAATCATCTATTCGATGTAACGAACATTTTGGGACTGGTTTCGAGTTGATCAGACATCGTCTCGATATAGTTCGGGTTGTCCGAAAGTTTAGGATCAGCTTTAAAAATAGTTAAAAACTCTAGAAATTACAGGGCTTTAGTGAGGGATTATTTAAGTAGTTAGTAACCCTCTAAATTAATTTGGACAGGTTCGGGAACCCCGGAGGCAACGATTGACCTGAGAGAGGCTTATGGCGCATGTATCGAGGCTCGACTTCGGACGGTCTGTGAGTGGACCTTTCTTTCAAAATTGATGCATGAATAAATGTTTTATAATTGTTTTAGAACATGTTTTGTGATGCCAAGAGTGCATTTGTTTGTGGTAGCCTAGGATTTACGTATTTGCACATATTTCGAGATTTCCAGTTTTATACGATGCTTGTACGTGCTATGTTTTCAATGAAGGTTTAATGAATCAGTTTTGGATTTAGAAATATGAAATCGAGCATGAGACCCATTTGATTGGAAACCCTCAGAATTGGAGTCCATTTGATTTGATGAGAAATCAGGCTGGAGACCCATTTGAGTTATACGATCGGGCCGAGGGCCCCATTAGTTTACGAATTCGGGCTTGAGGCCTAGTTGGTCGTAATATCGGGCTTGAGGCCCCTTTGACTGTGGTATCGGGCTTAAGGACCCGTTGACTGTGAAACCGGGCTTGAAGCCCTGTTGATTTATTGTATCGGGCTCGAGGCCCCGTTAGTTGTGAAATCAGGCTCGAGGCCCCGTTATTATGGTAACGGGCTTGAGGCTCTGTTGATTGTGAAATCAGGCTTGAGGCCCCGTTGGATTGTGAAATCGGTCTTAAGTCCCAGTTTGGTTTATGAAATGAGAATTCGGGCATGAGACCCTATTGAACTGTGGATTTAGGCCGAGGCCTGTGAAAGTGGATTTGAATCGGATTCGAGGAATCCTGTTGAGATTAATCGGGTATGAGACCCAGTTGAAATATGTTTGAGAAAGAAAGTATGTGAAAATGTATAAACCCTCAACATGATTTATTTGGTCTCCTCCAGCCGTCGACCTGGAGAGTCACGATCCACTACCCGAAGTGAGTATCTCCATACGGAGCACATTCTGGGAGTGAGAGTTATGATATGGTCTCGGACTGGGTCTAGAGATAGCCATCAATACATCGTAGATCCTGGATGTTGGATAAAGCCTCCTAGATGGAGAATTGTTGTGGGTAGACTCGGAGTGAGACCCCGAGTAGTAGTGTGCACACTAGTATAGAGATGAATCGTGACATATATCGGGGATATGTTCCCTAGGGGTTGTGTGCCCCGAGTTGGCATCATCTCAGAAGTTCCACGTGTAACGAACCGTCCCAAATCCCTAGATTAGATTAGTGACTAATCACGATTAGTGAGACTAATCCGTGATTAGTTGAGCGAAATCGAACGAACGATGCAAAATGACCATTTTGCCCCTCGGCATGGACTAAACCTTGACTTTTTGTTCGGGCGGTCAAATGGACTTTGACCAATAACCGTGACGTAGTTCAGGACGTCACGAGTTAATAGACAGGTGGCACCTTCAATTTTGACGTTCGTGGAAGAAGTTATGACGTTCGGAAGTTTAGGGGCATTTTGGTAATTTTAGTTAAAAGGGGTCAAATGTTGAATTTTTGACCGACAGGTCTGATGGTCAAGGACCGAAGACTGTTACGTAGATCGGGACAATACGAATCCATAGACAGGCGGCACGTCGAATTTGGACGTTCGACGACGAAGTTACGGTTCACTGAAGTTCAAGTGCACTATTGCACGAATTACGAGACGAACTAACTTTTGGACTCTAGTGGGGCCCAGATATTTTATGGAGGCCCAATGGATGAGTGACACTTGTCACCCATCCACTGGCCATCAGTTTTCTTTTATGCATATCCACCCTCCCTTCATCGATCGATCATTCCCATTTCAACCTACCAAACTCGATCTCACCCCCCTATAAACCAATCCAAACCCATGACCCTAGGACCATGACTGAGAGGCAGAGAGGGAGAAGAGGACCAGATGGAGGTGGCTGGACGGTCAGAACCGCCGTGGAAGGCGGCTGGAGGAGACAAAGCCGAGAGGTAGCTCCGTTTGCCCATTCTTCCATTCTTTTTCGATTTTGTCATTATGGACTGTTTTGGATGGTTTTGTTGATTTAAATAGGTTGCTTAGGGAGTTTTAAGAAGGTTTGTGTGGTGGTTGGGCGGCTGTGGAAGCCATGGAAGGTTTTGGGAAAAAATGAACCGTGAGGTACGAACTTGAACCATAGATTTTAGAGGTTTTTGATTAGGTTTAAGGATTGGGTTGGATAGGAAACTTGAAAATAGGAATTTAGGAATTGAAATGGAGGCAAACGGACGAGATTTGAGGGAGTAGGAATGCTGAACCGGTCACGCCGATCCAGCATAGTAAAATCGGTCGGTCTGAACCGGCTGAAGGAGGAAGATGATGAATAGTACTCTGAGCCTTCTTGGGACACGTGAGGGCGCGTGGCCCATAATTTGGGGAAGTGTTCAACAAAAGAAATCTTCTATTCGATGTAACGAACATTTTGGGACTGGTCTCGTGTCAATCGGACATCGTTTCGATATGTTTCGGGGTGTCGGAAGGTTTAGGATCGGTTTAAAAATAGTTAAAAGTTTGGGAAAATTACATGGCTTTGGTAGGAGGTTAATAAGGTATTTAGTAACCTTCTATTAAAATTTGGACAGGTTCGGGAGTTCCGGTGATAGTGATCGGCTCGGGAGAGCCTGTGGCACGCAAATCGAGGCTGCAGCTCGGACGGTCTGTGAGTGGACCTTGTTTTCTAAATTGGTGCATGCATAAATGTTTATGATATGTTTTAAATACTTGTTTGTGATGCCATGAGTGCTTTTGGATGTGTGGTTACGTATAGGCATGTATTTCGAGGTTTCAGCCCTGTACGGTGCCTATACTAGTCTGTATATCTATATTGGTCTAAATGAAATGGTTTTGGATTTCCAAAAGGATAAACTCGGGTATGAGACCTATTTGGTTTGGTCTCGGGCATATGACTCTAGTTACGACCTATGGGCCAAAATCGTGGTCGCGACTAGGGCTATGTGCACGGCGATCGACGATACGACTCTCGCCTCCGGATTGGGATGTGTTCCTTCCGGAGAGGTCACGATGTACGATTTGTGGTCGGGTAGCATGGGGAGGCTCGAATTTGAAGTGCAGATGGTTCAGGATATCGATCGGTGATGAGTGCACCATGATCTTGTAGTGGTCGCGTCGGCTGATTCGTTCACAGCGACATACCAGGATTGAGGGCCGTCCTCGATGGATGGTTGCACGCATCACTATGATCGGAGTCGTTACTAACCCTTAGATATCGGGCACGGTGCCCAGCTGATGTCATATGTTCGGGCACGAGACTCAGTTACTTTACGGTTGTGATTTCGAGTCTGGGACCCTACATGGATTTCCGGGTTCATAACGGTTTATGGGAACCAGGATGCATCTTTGTCAGGTCATTGTGGTACATGACAGTTTATGGGAACCAGGCATGGAATGGATGTTATGGATCATGACGGTTCAGGGGAACCGGGCATGAATGTTTATGTTATGTATATATTTGTTCATATACCTACCTTTACTGGTTCTATTATCTCCTCCGGCGAGGGTCGTTGGCCTAGGTGGACCCCGGAGTAGTAACGGAGCACTGACTGAGTGGGAGTTACTCTCAGGAAGGCTGGTTACTATAACGTCGGGTAGGGTTAGTGGTCTGCGGACATTGACTTTGACTTTGAGAAGACTTAGGTTTAAGACCTCGGTTAGCATGCGCGTAGCTTTGGAAACCGTGACAGGATTGGTTGTGTGAATTATATGTGTATATGATATAGATATGATATACGAGATGTGATGTGTGGTTACACAGGTTTTGAGCGGTGGCTCGTGTACTTGGTTTACTTCTGATTTGGGCTGAGTCCCTTATGGGTTTGGGCAGTGGCCCGCATGGTCGTTTTCATTATAGTTCTTTCAATATTGGTTTTGGGCTTAGTTCCTAGCTATGGTTTTTCAGGATAAATGGTTTTAGAATGCAAGCATGCTTTTTAGTGAAGGGTACAAATGTCTTTATGGAAATGTTTTTATAAACTGGTTGTTTTGTCCACTCACAGTTTTTAATGTTTTGACTGCCCTTCAGGTTGACAGCGGATGTGGACTGTAGCAGAGACCGAGATATCACATACCTCTTCCGGATCCTGGCGTACTCTGATAGCCTGGGAGGGCAAAGGTCGGAAATATCCCTTGTCTGACACTTTGTGTCAGACGGGAGCAGGGTCATCCCGCGTTAATCCCGGGGGGATTGGGATGGGTCCTGTCAGCGTGGTATCAGAGCGAGGCTGGCTTATCAGAGCCCAATTAGCTCATGTTAGAGCGGGGGTTGTCTCTATTCGAGCAACTGCGGAGCTCTTAGAGTGGTACGCAGGTCGAGGATATGATATCTCAATAGGCTGCAATTCGTGGTCAACCTGATGGTTGGGATGCCGATATGATAGTTAGTAGGACTGTATCATGAAATTTCTTGGTTCGGCACTTGATGTTGGGGTTGCCATAGTTCTGTCAGGGTTGATAGTGTGGGACCCTATGGAAGGATGAACGTATTCGTACGTTAGCATTTTGATCGTGAGACGGTTAGTTGGGATCGTCTTTCATAATGTTGTAGGATCGGTTCCGATGACTGGTTGGGAGTTATGACCATCCGATGGTTGGATATTGTTGAGTTAGATGATCGGATCTTGTTGTGTTTGGTGGCTTTGCTATTGGGAGCAGCCAGATTCGTGGAATCCTATGGTAGGATGTATGGTTCGGAAAGGTGAGTTGACGAGTGGTGTGACTTTGATGACTATTCGGGTTGAGGCCATTAGTCGGCCTAGTCATGTCAGTTTTAGTGTTGGGATTGCACTTCGCAGTCGAGGTTGTGGTAATTGGTTATACCTAGTTGGTTGCCGTGCTACTGCTGTTGTGATGGATTTTTGGTACAACTAAGGTCATGGACGACCTGGTAGACGACATTGGTTGAGTCGTGTTACGACTGGTTAGAGATTGTTGGACAAGTTACCAGGGTTGGTATTTGGCGATGAAATCCCAGAGCGGGGATACAGAGTAGTTCGTACGAGCGGTTGATTATGTTGGATGCGGAGTATGGATATCGAGATGTCTGGTAGTTAGGTCTGCGCGAGGTTGTGGCAGACGCTACTAACGATGGACGTAGTCGAGTCTTATCAGGTCGAGTAGACTCAGGTTACCCTGACGATTGTGACGATGGGATTGTCAATCGTGACGATGATACGAGGTGCGTGAGTAACGCATAGGTACGAGCAGTGATTCTGGATTCGACTCGGTTACGGCTGAGTGCGATCGCAGAATGAGACGGGGACATTCAGGGGACGTTTCCTTTTCTTGGTTGAGTTGTCAGGGTGACTGTACCCATAGTTGTTGGGTATGAGGGAGACGGAGTTTCTCCAATTTGAGTAGAGGTATGGGATCGTTGCTTGGTATGAGCGGAGATCCAGGGTTGTCAAATTTGCACCCTGTGTGCCGATGTTGATACTGATACTGATGTCTATGTGCCGATGCTGATATTGATACTAGTGTTGATGATAGTGCGTTGGTACTGGTACTAACGCTGGTGGTGGTGCTGGTGCTGGTGATTGTGATGACGTTGAGTCACATCCGTCGAGATGAGCATATATTCGGTATCTGTGGTCCCAGAGTGGATCTCAAATAGAGTTAAATTGGTTAGGGGACACGTGGTTGATGTCCGGGTATGTTGTTTCCAATCTTGTTGGAACTTCGAAATCGCGAGAGGTTGCGATTGAGGTGACGAATGGAATGCGGGTTTTCCGCATTGGTATTGGGTATTTCGAAGTCATTAGGGCGACTTCTCAGGTTCTACCGTGGTAGATGACGGTAGATGCTAATAGACGATGGTTGCGTCACCAGTACGCTGATCGTGTATTGGTTGGTGGACCCGGGATTTTTTTTGGGTCATCAGGAGGAATTGAGTAAATCGAAGATAGGTGACTGAGATTTCTCATTTTCTGTTTGGTGGTAGACGATGTTGGGTTAAGTGACGTGGTGAGTGCAGCGAGTTTTGGTTGCATTCACGTAGGATGGATTTTGTTGTCATCGTCTTGGATCATCTTTTGGTTTTCCTAGGTGGAATGCCAAGGATCGGTACAAGGTAATTGGAGAGAACCCACAGTCTCGGCGTGTCTCGTCGTTGACTAATGTATTTAAGATGTGGGAATTGGTTTAGGACTTTGGCTATCGTTATGGATTTGGATCGCGATCTTGATGATCCAGATAGTTGGAAAGTTTATCACTTTTACTGGGACGTTTGAGTGGAACATGATGGGACTGAACTTCTTTTCGAGGTAAATCCCATATGGTATATTACTCAGGTGAGTAAGTGTTCGATGAGGTCGGATTTTGTCAGCCTTAGAGTTGTGTGTATGATGGGATTGGCTTCCCTATGAAGTCAATCGATTGTCTTGAGGTAATCATTTGAACAGGTAACCGATAGGTTCGGTTTTGATACGTCTCGGTAGACGTGAACGATATTTCAGGATTTGATTTTGGAACTTGAAAGTGGATTTCTGGATTTGGGTTTCTGATTCGAATTCTGGGTGATGATTCAGGATTTGATTCTGGAGCTTGACAGTGGATTTCCTTTTATGGATTTGGGTTCGAAATGGTTATTCCAAATGCTAGCTTACGGAATGATGATTTCGGATTCGGATTTGGACATGATTATGGATATGATTTCTGGGTATGGATTCAGGATTTCTTACGAAATTATGGATTCAGATTTGGATTTGGAAATAGATGATGAGTTGGAGTTTTTGATTTGTCTAGTCTGGGATTGGACAAATGGACTCCAAAGTGAAACGTGTTTGGCTACGACCTAGGTGGTTGTGTTGTTATTGTTATTGTTGTGATAGGATTGGTGGATAGATGTACGTACCTTGTACATAGTTCGAGGTACGATACTGGGCATACTTGTGGTGCTTGGTGACGATATATAGGATATACCTGTGGTACGTTGGTGAGCGTGTTGGTAGTCGGATTGGTTTTGATACCATCAGATCAGTTGAGGTCGTGAACTAGGAATTGGATACTGTGCTTTGGGTCATAGTGTTCTAATAGGTCTAGTTACACACAGGTCGAGTGAAATGTTGGTATGCGTATACTCGAGTTGAGTGTGTTGGTGGTTAATGTAACCACAAGTGGGTATAGTGTCAGTTGTAGGAGGTGTCAGCGTGGATCGTTGTGTGAGGTCTGATGACTCCCAACGAGAGCTGACGTCAGGATAGATTGATAACTAAAGAAGGGAACCTTCGAGTTGTTGTATCGCGAAATGGTAGATTTGACAAGTAGTGTCAACTCGGAACGTATGACTATTGATATTCGACGGGGTCGAGGGTAGTCGATGTAACGAGAGTGTTAGGGGTACGTCTGGTTGCAGACGAGTATTATTCTGGTTCGTGGGTGTACGAGTGTACACGTGTTTCGAGGTCAGATTTTCTTTCCACGAGTTGGATGTGGAATAAGGATAGTTGGAGTTTCGAGAATGAAACTAAATTAAGGAGGGAAGAACGGTTGGATTTAGGTGAGTTGGAATTTCGAGGACGAAATTAATTAAGGAGGGAAGGTTGTAACGACCCGTCCCAAATTCCTAGATTAGATTAGTGACTAATCACGAATAGTGAGGCTAATCTGTGATTAGTTGAGCGAAATCGGACGAACGATGCAAAATGACCGTTTTACCCCTAGGTGTGGGCTAAACGTTGATTTTTCGTTCGGGCGGTCAAATGGACTTTGACCGATGACCGTGACATACTTCAAGACGTCACGAGTTCATAGACAGGTGGCACGTTCAATTTCAACGTTCGTGCAAGAAGTTATGACGTTCAGAAGTTTAGGGGCATTTTGGTAATTTTAGTTAAAAGGGGTCAAATGTTAACTTTTTGACCGAGAGGTCCGATGGTCGAGGGCCGAAGACCGTTACGTAGATCGGGACGATATGAATCCATAGACAGGAGGCGCGTCGAATTTGGACGTTCGACGGCGAAGTTACAGTTCACGGAATTTCAAGTGCACTATTGCACAAATTACGAGATGAACTAACTTTTGGACTCTATTGGGGCCCAAATATTTTATGGAGGCCCAATGGATGAGTGACACTTGTCACCCATCCACTGGCCATCAGTTTTCTTTCATGCATATCCACCCTCCCTTCATCGATCGATCATTCCCATTTCAACCCACCAAACCCGATCTCACCCCCATAAACCAATCCAAACCCATGACCCTAGGACCATAACTGAGAGGCAGAGAGGGAGAAGAGGACCAGATGGAGGTGGCAGACTGCCAGAACCGCCGTGGACGGCGGCTGGAGGAGACAAAGCCGAGAGGTAGCTCGGTTTGCCCATTCTTCCATTCTTTTTCGATTTTGTCATTATGGACTGATTTGGATGGTTTGGTTGATTTAAATAGGTTGCTTAGGGAGTTTTAAGAAGGTTTGTGTGGTGTTTGGGCGGCTGTGGAAGCCATGGAAGGTTTTGGGAAAAATGAACCGAGAGATTCAAACTTGAACCATAGATTTTAGAGGGTTTTGATTAGGTTTAAGGATTGGGTTGGATAGGAAACTTGAAAATAGGAATTTAGGAATTGAAATGGAGGCAAATGGACGAGATTTGAGGGAGTAGGAACGCTGAACCGGTCACGCCGGTTCGGCACAGTAAAATCGGCCGGTCTGAACCAGCTGAAGGAAGAAGATGATGAATAGTACACTGAGCCTTCTTGGGGCGCGTAAGGGCGTGTACCCCATAATTTGGGGAAGTGTTCAACATATGAAATCTTCTATTTGATGTAACGAACATTTTGGGACTGGTCTCGCGTCAATCGGACATCATTTTGATAGGTTTCGGGGTGTCAGAAGGTTTAGGATCGGTTTAAAAATAGTTAAAAGTTCGGGAAAATTACGGGGCTTTGGTAGGAGGTTAATAAGGTAGTTGGTAACCTTCCATTACGATTTGGACAGGTTCGGGAGTCCTGGTGATAGTGATCAGCTCGGGAGAGCCTATGGCACGCAAATCGAGGCTGCAGCTCGGACGGTCTGTGAGTGGACCTTGTTTTTAAATTGGTGCATGCATAAATGTTTATTATATGTTTTAAATACTTGTTTGTGATGCCATGAGTGCATTTGGATGTGTGGTTACGTATAGGCACGTATTTCGAGGTTTTAGCCCTTTACGGTGCCTATACAGGTTTGTATATCTGTATTGGTCTAAATGAAATGGTTTTGGATTCCAAAAGGACAAACTCGGGTATGAGCCCCATTTGGTTTGGTATCGGGCATATGACTCTAGTTACGACCTACGGGTCTAAATAGTGGTCGCGACGGGTGCTATGTGCACGGCGATCGACTATATGACGCTCGCCTCCGGATTGAGATGTGTTCCTTCCGGAGAGGTCACGATGCACGATTCGTGGTCGAGTAGCCTAGGGAGGCTCGACTTCGAGTGCGGACGGTTCAGGATATCGATCGGTGATGAGTGCACCATGATCTTGTGGTGGTCGCGTCGGTTGATTCGTTCACGGCGATATACCAGGATTGAGGGCGGTCCTGGATGGATGGTTGCACGCATCACTATGATCGGAGTCGTGACTGACCCTTAGATATCGGGCACGGTGCCCAGCTGATGTCATATGTTCGGGCATGAGACCCAGTTACTTTACGGTTGTGATTTCGGGTCAGGGACCCTACATTGATTTCCGGGTTCATGACAGTTTATGGGTACCGGTATGAATCTTTTTCAGGTCATTGTGGTACATGACGGTTTATGGGAACCGAGCATGGAATGGATGTTATGGATCATGATGGTTCATGGGAACCGGTCATGAATGTTTATGTTAAGTATATATATGTTCATATACCTTCCTTTACTTGTTCTTTTATCTCCTCCAGGGAGGGTCGTTGGCCTGGGTGGACCCCAGAGTAGTCAGAGAGCACTGATTGAGTGGGAGTTGCCCGCGTTGGGTTCCTTACTCTCAGGAAGGCTGGTTACTATAACCTTAGGTAGGGTTAGTGGTTTGCGGACATTGACTTTGACTTTGAGAAGACTTGGCTTTGGAAACCGTGACAGGATTGGTTGTGTGAATTATATGTGTATATGATATAGATATGATATATGAGATGTGATGTGTGGTTACACAGGTTTTGAGCAGTGGCTCATGTACTTGGTTTACTTCTGATTTGGGTTGAGTCCCTTATGGATTTGGGCAGTGGCCCGCATGGTCGTTTTCATTATGGTTCTTTCAATCTTGGTTTTGGGCTTAGTTCCCAGCTATGGTTTTTCTGGATAAATGGTTTTCGAATGCATGCATGCTTTTTAGTGAAGGGTACAAATGTCTTTATGGAAATGTTTTTATAAACTGGTTGTTTTGTCCACTCATAGCCTTTAATGTATTGAATGCCCTTCAGGTTGACAGCGGATGTGGACTGTAGCAGAGACCGAGATATCACATACCTTCTCCGGATCCTGGCGTACTCTGATAGCCCGAAAGGGCAAAGGTCGAAAATATCCCTTGTCTGACACTTCGTGTCAGACGGGAGCAGGGTCATCCCGCGTTAATCCCGGGGGGATTGGGATGGGTCCTGTCACTGCGGATGGGTTATATGTATGTCTATGCGTATAAGGTTTTACGAAAAGTGATTTGGGGGCGGAAACCCCGTGTTTTATGTTTTGATATTTCACTGAGAATGGTTTTGGGCTGAGACCCACGTGACGTGATTTGGGCAGAGTCCCGCATGATTGGTTTTAGTCTGAGACCCTATGGAAACTGGTTTAGGCTGAGTTCCCATATGTAATGATTTACGGTTTCGGGCCAAGGCCCAAATGGTTTTGTAAATGTTTTGATAAACGGTTTTCGAATGCATGCATGTTTTTAGTGAAGGGCGTGAAATGTTTTTATTTAAATGATTGATTTTCGTCCAATCATAGCTTTTACTGTTTTGAATGCCTTTCAGGTTGATTGCGGATGCATGTTGTAGTAGAGTTTGAGACATCACACTCCTTTCCTACGATCCTAGCGTAATCTGGATGCCCCGGTGAGGGCTAAAGTCGGAATTATCCCTAGTCTGACATTTGGTGTCAGACGGGAGCAGGTATGCCCCACGTTAATCTTGTGGGATTTGGGACGGGTCCTGTCATATGGCCTATTGGGGATAAAACAAATTAGGTTGTAGTTGAAGGTTTATGAGAAAAAATTGCCCTATCATCAATAACGCGAAGAAGGTACAACAGATGCAAGAAAAATAGAATTCCATTAAGGGAAGAATAACAAGCAACTCGTAAGTGTTCAAGATGCGGTTCAACTCGTCACTATTAACAAGCTTGTAGAAATCCAATCACATTTCATCTTGCATGCAGAGTGTATTGAATGTTTTAAATGAACGACGATTCAACTTTTTACTCTATAAATTTATGGTTTGTAATGAATAAATATTTGACTTTATAATATAATATGATTTGTTGTTGGTTTCTAATTTCTTCTTGAATATTTTTTATTTTAAAAAAACTAGTAGAAATGATCTAGGTCAATGATTTTAGAAATGCTTCACATTAATGTTTCATTGAAAACTAAGCATATTATTTTCAATTTGTTAATTAAAAAAAATTAAATATAACTCATGTTATACAAAAAAAATTGGTTAGGAGCAGAAATGAAAGAAGATAAAAAAAAAAAACAGTTCATTTGACTTTTAAGTTTTAAGGGCATTTAAGTCTTTTAAGTAGTTTTTGGCTATATTTAAAAGTTTTTTTTTGAAAAGTGATATTTATAGAAATCAGTGCTCTTTTATTTTCTTCTTTCTATTTTTGATAAATTCTTTTATTATAATTGGATTTTTTTTTTTGTGGACAAATAGAATGTTACATCAACGGCCACATTTAATGTGCCAAATAATGTGGTTAGTTACAAATAGTAGCACCCTTTTTTCAAAACAATAATGCTAGGGTTACCACTTTGATAATGTTACAGGTGCCATGTCAAGAGACCCGTGTCTTGGAGGGAACGGTGAACAATCCCAAATTCCTGCGAGGGGGAATGGCCTGCGAAGGGAATGGCCTGGGAAGGGAATGGTGGTGTGCCTTAAAGGTGTAGGCACACACCTATATAGCATGAGGCCTTCCGTGGTCGCGTTGGTTAGAGGCTTGCCTTAGAGTATTGCTCTACCACGAGATCACGGGAACAAAACCCAGCGGGCGCATTGGAGGGAGATTCCCAATGGCGTGCCGATCTGCGGACAATATCATGCTAGATAGAGCGTGCCGCTGCGCCACTCTGATTTAGATGAGGCCTTTTGGGAGTTCAGTGGCTTTGGGGGGGATTGGAACCCCAAAGTAAGCGAGTTGAGGCTGGTGCAATTCCATGATGGGTGACCCCCTGGGAAGTTGCACCGTGAGCTCCCGAAAACAAAACCTTGAAGGGCATAAACGTCTTTATGTGAAAATGTTTTATTAAAATATTAAATTGTCCACTCACAATTTTCGTGTTTTAATGCCCTTCAGGTTGATCGCGGATGCGAGCTGTAGCAGAGACGAGACATCACTCCCTTCCTCCTACGATCCTGACGCACTCTGATAGCCCCAGCGAGGGCTAGAGATGGAATTTTCCCTGGTCTGACTCTTCGTGTCAGACAGGATCAGGCGGGTCCCACGTTAATCCCGGGGGATTTGGGACTGGTCTTGACAAGTTGGTATCAGAGCCAGACCCCAACCGGGAAGTGTGCCAGCGAGGACGCTGGGCCCTAAGGGGGGTGGATTGTAAGACTCGTGTCCTGGAGGGAACGGTGAACAATCCCACATTCCTGCGAGGGGGAATGGTCTGGGAAGGGAATGGTGGTGTGCCTTAAAGGTGTAGGCACACACCTATCTAGCATAAGGCCTTCCGTGGTCGCGTTGGTTAGAGGCTTGCCTTAGAGTATTGCTCTACCACGAGGTCACGGGAACAAAACCCAGCGGGCGCATTGGAGGGAGATTCCCAATGGCGTGCCGATCTGTGGACAATATCATGCTAGATAGAGCGTGCCGCTGCGCCACTCTAATTTAGATGAGGCCTTTTGGGAGCTCAGTGGCTTTTGGGGGGGGGGGGGGGGGGGTTGGAACCCCAAAGTTAAGCGAGTTGAGGCTGGTGCAATTCCATGATGGGTGACCCCCTGGGAAGTTGCACCTTGAGCTCCCGAAAACAAAACCTTGAGGGCGTAGGCTTGCCGTTGAGTATTGTTGTGGCCCAAAGAGAACAATATCGTGCTAGATGAGTCGGGACCGACAGAGGAGGGTCGGGTCCTGACATGCCACATATTTTCCTTTTTTTTTTGTATCCCACCACATGTGGCGTCTAATGTGGTGTTCCATATCATCATTTTTTTGTGCCAAACCATATCATCGTTTTAATTACCTATTTAAAATTTAAATTTAAATAATCAAATATTAAAAAAATTAAATTAAAATACGAAATGAGCAATATATTAACAAAACTGATTATCACCTTCCAAAAAAAACTTGAACTCTAAGAATTTCATAGTATCAAATCGTCTTTTTTTTTTTCTAGAAAATCATAAACCCTAAGACGACCAAATAGGTAATGCATACATCCTACTTTCTTAGCTATGATTTTTTTATTTATGGTTTTCTTGCTAATTTATTTGCAATATTTGTAGCTTTGTTTTCAATGGTGAATATGATTTGCCTTCATTTTTCTTGTTTGAATGGCAAGGGACGACATCCAATATATAGATGAAAGTTGGGAGGGCGAAAGGATGAGTGTTTATTTGAGTTTAATACCCTTGCTTTTTGTTGATGGCTTTCTCTGATCCGTTGATTTCTCCTCTTTGGAGACTAAGAATTTCATAGCATCAAATCATCTTTTTTTTCGAGAAAATCATAAACCCTAAGACGATTTGATGCTGTAAAAATCCAATTTGATAGTATAGAATTTTAAGTTTTTTTTTTTTTTTTTTTTTTTTGCAAGGAGACAATCGGCCTTATTGATATTTTGTTCATTTTGTATTTTAATTTAATTTTTTAATATTTGATTTTGTTTTTAATTTAATTTTTATTTTAAGATAGGTAATTAAAATAATGATAAAATGGGTAATTTTAAATTTATTTGTATTTTAATTTAAGTTATTTGATTGTTTGATTTAATTTTAATTTTAAGATGTATAATAAGGATGATGAAATAGGTAATTGAAGGCGATGACGTGGAATGACACGTCAATTGCCGGGTGATTTACAAAACCTGGATTTTAAAGTATTTGAAAGTGTTCTCACAAGCGAAGTATATGAAAGTGAATATCAATTTGGCGCTGATTGTGTGTACAAGCAAATGTGCGTCAAGTGACTGCTTGGCTGCAAATTATTCCTAGATTACCGGCTCCACCGCAACCTCTAACAATCACCCGAAAAGCCTCAAGGAATCGAAACCAGTCAACACTCTCACATGTCTAAGATCCTTCTCTCTCGTATAAAACCCCTTCACAGCCGAAAGCCCACCTCTTTATCTTCTTCTCCTTCACCCCCCATCAAGAGACTAGTCAATGACACCATCCAAATCCTCAAATCCGGCCATCAGTGGGAGGAATCTCTTGAAACCCGGTTCTCCGAAACCGAAACGACCGTTTCAGACGTTGCCCATTTGGTTTTAGACCGTATACATGACGTAGAATTGGGTTTGAAGTTCTTTCACTGGGCTTTTAATCGACCCTATTGTTACTCTCCGGATGGGCTTGCGTATTCTTCGCTTTTGAAGCTTTTGGCGAAGTTTAGAGTGATTTCGGAGATTGAATCTGTCATGGAGAATATGAAATTGGAAGAGGTAAAGCCGACCCCTGATGCGTTTAGTGTTGTAATTTGCACGTATTCAGATTCAGGCATGGTTGATAAAGCTCTTGGATTGTATCATTTTTTGGTTAAGGCGTGTGGTTGTTTTCCGAGTATTTTCGCCTGCAATTCGTTGCTAAACATGCTTGTGAAAAATGGGAGAGTTGATGTTGCACACCAGGTGTATGATGAAATGGCTGAGAGAAGGGAGGGCGAGCATGTATGTATTGATAACTATAGTACTTGTATAATTGTGAAGGGTTTGTGTAAGGTAGGGAAAGTGGACGAAGGTAGAAAGTTGATTGACGATAGATGGGGAAAGAGCTGTGTGCCAAATGTTGTTTTTTACAATACACTTATCAACGGATATTGCAAGAAAGGCGATGTTCAAAGTGCTAATGGGATTTTTAAAAAGTTAAAGTTGAGGGGGTTTTTGCCCACACTGGAAACTTATGGAGCTATGATAAATGGATATTGCAAGAAAGGAAACTTTGAAGCAATTGATCGGCTTTTGAAGGAAATGAAGGATATAGGCCTGCATATCAATGTTCAAGTACATAATAGTATTATCGATGCTAGATGTAAGCATGGTAGCTCGGGTAAAGTAATGGAGATTGTATCAATGATGATTGAGAGTGGGTGTGAGCCGGATATTACAACCTATAATATTTTGATTAATAGTTCATGCAAGGATGGGAAGGTTAAGGAAGCGGAGCAGTTTTTAAACCACGCAATGGAGAGGGGATTGGTGCCAAACAAGTTTAGTTACACTCCTCTCTTTCACGTCTATTTCAGACAAGGGGAACACTGTAGGGCATTGGATTTGTTTACTAAGATAACAGAAAGAGGACACAAGCCTGATTTGGTATCATATGGAGCTCTCATCCATGGACTTGTTGTTGCTGGGGAGGTTGATGTTGCATTGACAGTTCGGGACAGAATGATGGAAAATGGAGTAGCACCTGATGCTGGCATTTACAATGTTTTGATGAGTGGCCTTTGCAAAAAAAGGAGGCTTCCTACCGCCAAGCTGCTGCTTGCTCAGATGCTTGACCAAAATATACCACCTGATGCATTTGTTTATGCCACTCTGGTGGATGGGCTAATCAGAAATGGTGACCTTGACGAAGCAAAAATCATCTTTGGGTCAGCAATTGAGAAGGGGCTAAACCCCGGTGTTGTGGGATATAATGCTATGATTAAGGGCTTCTGCAAATTTGGAATGATGAAAGATGCGCTATCATGTTTTGAAAAAATGTGGAAAGAACATCATCATCCTGATGAGTTCACTTATTCCACAATAATTGATGGGTATGTCAAGCAGCATAACTTTGATGGTGCTCTACATTTCTTTGAGCTGATGGTAAAACAAGGATGCAAGCCAAATGTGGTCACATATACCTCCTTGATCTATGGGTTTTTCTACAAGGGAGATTCCTATGGAGCTGTTGAAACTTTTAGAAAGATGCAATCTTGTGGTTTGCAGCCAAATGTGGTCACATACAGTATAATTATTGGAAAATTTTGCAAGGAAAATAAGCTTACGAAAGCAGCTTCCTTTTTTGAACTAATGCTGAAGAACAAGTGCATTCCTAATGATGTTACCTTCCATTATCTGGTAAATGGGTTCACAAATAATGAATCTTGCGTAATATCAAAGGAGGCGGAGTCTCAAGAAAATGAGAAATCTATTTTTCTGGGTGTTTTTGGAAGGATGATATCAGATGGATGGTTTCGAAACACTGCTGCTTTTAATTCCATTATCATTTGCCTTTGCCACCATGGGATGGTTAAAACTGCATTGGGGTTGTGTGATAAGTTGTTAAATAAGGGTATCCTTGCCAATTCTGTTTCTTTTGCTGGTCTGCTACATGGTATATGCTTGGAAGGAAAATCGAAGGAATGGAAGAATATCATCTGTTCTAACTTGGAGGAACAGGAACTCCAAATTGCTGTTAAATACTCGCATATAATAGATGATTACTTAAACCAAGGAAGAACATCTGAAGCTACACTTATTTTGCAGTCATTAGTTGAAGAATTTCAGTCTAAAGATGAAGAATTGGATCTTTAAGACAGAGAGAACAAGAATATCATCTTTGGTTTTCTTCACAAGTGAGTTGTCAATGTAAGTAGGCTAGAACTTTATTGGCCAGTCCAGGATACAATGAATGGTTGATATATCAATAATGGCTGTCAAGGATCCAAAGAAATTTATATGATACCATATGCAAGATTTTAGTACGTAAAAGTTCTTAACAAATCGAAAAGTCGGTTTAAGAGCTGAAGGTTGCTCATGGTGATCATAAATTAATCTCAAAGTGTGGTGTTTTTGTATGCAGTTTGGTGCCTTTCAAGTGCAAATGGTATATACACTTGTAGATTAGCTGTAATCATTTTGTATGAAAGCAATCATACATGCCAGCAGGATATTGGAGTAATGACTTTGCTTATGAGGTATGTGAGGGATGTAGTCTTTCCGTTTTCGGTCTCGTCTTTCTCTTTTTCTGACCTAAAAAAAAGAAAAAAAAAAGAAATTCATGGAAACTAATGTGATTATAGTTGTGATAGTGTTAACAGTATAATCCTGTTTTTGGGTTGCCAGGCAAGGGAGAATTTTGATCAAAACTACTGCAGGGTGGTGAAGCCATGAATGAAGTGGTTACAGAGGTTTGTTCTTTGAAGTTTCATATGGAGTGGCAGTAGTAACTATGATATTTTCTTGTATGCTAACTTGCTACCTGTCCTGGTACGAAAATATACACAAATGACAGCTTATGTAAATTATTAAATCCGTAGGACTTTTATTTAAAGAATTGATTTGTGCTCAAATGCTAGATCATTATGGAAGTCAAATGAAAAGTAGAATGAAAAGGAAGTGATTTCCTTTCTGATTTTACGATCCTCAGGTGCTTCTTGCCCAAGAAAGGACTGCATAAGTCTAGAAACTGTTTATCTAGATATGAGATAAACATGCCGAGTTAGTGCAAAAAAAATGCCAGTTAGATATTAGAAGCTTTATGCCGCTCTCACATAATGCATGAAAATATTTATTGTCGAATGCCCAGGTTTATTGAGATTGGATGGGTGTTCAGCACCATGGGTACGAGATTGAAAACTAATATGTCAGCTTCCCCTTGAGAGGCCCATAGATGATTTCAGATTAAGAAGCTCGATACATGGAGCCTCAAAAATTGTGAATTTTGAGCACCTCACAGGTAATATAAATTGGACTTTCTTGATTAAGGCTGATTAGGTTAAATGTTCCCATATTTTGTGTAGATTTCCTAAATTCTTGCAACTTGGAGGAGTGCCTTTTTGTAAATACTAAGACTAATTTTAGTTGGAATCACCAATTTTAATTTTACTCGTTACTTATAGTGAGCATTTGCTTAATGTAACGATCCTTTGTAATTTAATGATCAATGCACAAGACACTTTCCCCGTTTTTCTTTTCTTTTTAAAAGGAGCCAGTAACCTTGGGCTACTTGTAGCTTCCCTATCCTGCACGTATCAGATTATTACCAAGAAAACTGAATAGGGTTGCCCCCAAAGATCTGGTGTAAGTTTGATTTCAAGAATTTCTCTTTAGAGCAAGCTTTTGGAATTGAAGCAACCAGAATTAACTTTATGAGAACCCTGAACTTTCAGATTCTTGTTCATGCTTTTCTTGTTACATTTCAGGAATGGGAATGCAAGGAATGCTGTCACATCTAGGTCATCGACATTCATATGATTATTCCAACTGATAACTAACCTTGCATATGACGGACATAATTGTGTAACTCATATTTGCTGCATGCATAATGAAAGATTGAAGAGTAAAAACAACTGAGAATTGTGTATCTCATATCGGAAAAATAAGCTTAGAGATTTTATTAGTTATAAAGAAAGAGTTCCTTAATATTCAATTGGACTGTTTGTTCTGCTTTTTATGCATGGTTTTCTCTATCTATCAATTATATATGTTTATTTTTAGGAGCAAAGACAGTATTTATTTTATTGGATGATTGTAATGTCTTAATTGAATTTGATACATATTGTTGGTTCCTCTCTTCTCTTTTCTTATCTGACATAGCATCTGAGAATTATGTTTTTCATCAGTCTGAGTATTCCCTGTATATACTTTTGAGAATTAAGCCGTTTTAATTTTGAAGTATTCTATATGCTTTGAGTGCCCTCAAACCATTTAAAGTATTTTTCTATATTCTTTGAGTGATGTTATATACTATTATAGTTTCTTAAGGCTTCTAATATTTTCATCCAAAGGAAAAAATCAGGCTGTTTTAGTATTCAAGCAGCACTTGCAGCATCCAATAAACTATCATTTCTAACATCTATAATAACTAACTTCTCTTCCTCATTCATTTAAATCAGGCACCATAAAC
Organism: Prinsepia uniflora; assembly: GCA_032719365.1. Classification (NCBI taxonomy): domain Eukaryota; kingdom Viridiplantae; phylum Streptophyta; class Magnoliopsida; order Rosales; family Rosaceae; genus Prinsepia; species Prinsepia uniflora. Next base: position 57,436,965 of record CM064876.1, read on the forward strand.
AGTACAAAATTGGTGTTTCCAATTTTGTTCTATTTTATTGTTTATTTTCTGGGTGACTTGTTTTTGGTGACTTGTTTTTAATTTTGAGTGGAAGAAGATAGCAGCATGGCTGATACTTCCTATAGTGGAGATTGCAATTCAAAAATTGTCTTCTCTCGCTACTGCCAAATTCAGTCATATTGAGGATGAGGTGGAAACACTGAAAACCTAAATTCTGGATCTGATTACATATGCGGAAGGAAATGATTGGATGAATTCTTCTACTCCAGCCAGCTTGAAGCGTTGGTTCAAGAGGGTTCGAGCAGCAGCATATGATGCAGAGTTGGTCAATAGAATATCAACGATGGCAGATGAAGAAGCTTCAGGTACAAAAAATCCATTTTGTACTTTTAAGTTTCTCTTTCTCTATCGTGAATTGTTTAAGTTGAGAGAACTTACAATTGAGAATAGAGAAGATTAAGCAAGATGGACAGGGCTATATAACCATCACTCCAAGAAGTGATCAAAGTCAGTCAAAAACACGGGAAACTGGCTCTGTTCCAAACAGTTTAGTTGTTAGCAGGGAGGAGGATAAAAATAAGATAATAAAACAGATGATAACAGATCAAAAATCTAGTGATGGGAGCCTTTTTGTTTATTCCTATTGTAGGGATGGGAACTCAACTTGTCTTTGAATCTTTGATGATGAAAAGGTTGATGGATATTTTGACTTTAAAATATGGGTTTTTGTCACCAGAAGGGGATTTTCAGACAAATGTTGGTCTCTCTAATGGTTTCAATCAATTAAGAAAAATGAAAAGCAATAATGTCGTGATGTCGTCCATAAATACAATCCAGGAAAATATGTCACTACTAAAAAAAAGGCCTCCATCCTTCTAAATTTGGAGCAAAAACAAAGCCCTATGTATTTGTTCATGCCTGTCCATTTGGGCGGGTATACAATCCATCCCCCATTGATCTCAACTGTCTCTGCTTGCCCCAACTGCAGTCCCTTATTGATCTCCTCTCCAACTCCTTGGACGCACTACAAGTCTACAAACCCATATTTGGAATATCGATCCCAAGTCTTCCATTGACCAACTACAAGCCCGTATTTGTGAACTCCTGAACCAAATACGTTTTTTACTTGTAATGGACAACTGTGGACTACCAGCAATGAGGAATTTCTGCCTTTAGTAAATGTCTTAAATCGAGGGGCCGAGGGACGTAAGGTTCTGGTGACCAGTGATGAAAATATCGGAAATATCGCCGATATATCGGTCGATATTTCGCTATTTTCGACCGGCGACATGTAAGAGGGGAGGAAGAAATTGAGTGAAATTTCGACATTTTTGTCTTGTTTTAAGCTCATAGATCTCATTATTTGATTAAAACGATCGAGATAGGGTCAAATTTCATGAAAATCGGACGTTAAACCATCGATTTCCAGTCGGGTCATGTCGTGCGGGTCGAAAAACCCGAATCGCAGACCCGTCGGAGGAAAAACATGACTGTTAAGAGTGTTAGTTTGTATACTTTATATATAAGACGATGCTTATATTTTCAATTAGGTTGGGCCAGCCAATTTGGTGTAAGTTTTGCCCCTCAAAACTTGAGGGCTTGGTTCAACCCCAGACACCTCTGCTGAGTTTTTTTTTTCCTGCGTTTTTTCTAAAATTTCTTTCCAATTTTTGAACAAAGATTGACTCTAATTTTTCATTTTTTTTCCCAATTTTATATATATTTACTCATTTTATATTTCCACCTTTGTTTGTCATTTTTTTCCAATTTTAATATATCAAAGATTGATTCTATTTTTTCATTTTTTTTTTCCAATTTTAAATATATTTACTCATTTTATAATTTTTTTTCCATTGAATTTTTTTTATGCTTATTGTGATGTTTTTAATTATATTAACATTCAATTATAGTAATTCACTGTAATTATGTTTATGTTTAAAATTTTATATTATTAGTTATAAGCAGAACTTTATTATATCATATTATTCATCATATATTTATTATATCAAAATCATTTTATAGTTTTTATTAGTTCTATATAACCATAATTGGCTACTTAAGTTTTTCCCAAAGTTTTATTCCAAATTTTCAATTTTTAGATCGAATTTCCGTCATTTTTGTTGATTATAAACGATATCGATATCGATATTTGGGACGAGATATCCGTAAATTTGACTAGCGATATATTCGTCGATATCGATATTTCAATCCTTGTTGGTGACTAGTCGTATCAAAGAAGTTTCAGATCTTTGGCAATCAAATTCCTCCTATTCCCTAGAATGTTTGGGTGATAATGAATCGTGGTCATTGTTTGAAATGTTTGCATTCGAAGAAGGTAGTAATTTGGTCGATAGCAAACGCCAAGATTTTGAAAATCTTGGGAGGGGAATTGAACTTACGTGCCAAGGTTTTCCTTTGGCTATAAAACGGATGGGAGGTCTGTTACGTGGAAAACATCTAGGTGAATGGGAAAATTGTGGAAAGTCGAACATGGAAAGTACAACTAGAAGATGATAATGTTGTGCTTCCTGCTCTAAGATGGTGTTAACATATCCTACCTTCATCGCACAACAAGCAATGCTTTTCAGTCCGTTCCCTGTTTCCGAAAGCTTATCTTTATGAAAATGATGAGTTGTTGAAATTATGGATAGCAGAAGCATTTGTTCCACGGCCTAAGAAGGGGGAGGGGATGGAAGACATAGGTGGAAGATACTTCAAGGAGCTTTTCTTCTTTGAATGCTCCGTCGAAGGCAAGACAAAGTACAAGATGCGTGATCCTATCCATGACTTGGCACAACTAGGTTCGAGTCCCTTTTCTTGCCAAGTGAAGGATATGAAAGATTTTAATGAAAAATCTTGTCATGTATCACTACTTTCAGAACAAGTTGAGAAGCCTGCTTTGAAGATCATCAGCAAATCAAAGAAGCTGCGCACGCTTTTATTTCCTGTTCAACCCTTGCAACTGAGAGACCTGGGGAAAATGCAGCGTGAAATTTCTCATTCACTTGTCTATATGCACGTGCTAGATTTGAGTTTGAGCTCTCTTGTCACGTTTCCAGATTCCATTGGAAGGTTGAAGCTTTTGCGCTACCTCGATTTATCATCAACTGACATCAGAAAGCTACCTGAATCTATACGCGACCTCTACAATTTGGAAACATTGAAGCTTTTGGGTTGCCCTTGGATTTTCAATTTGCCCAAGAACCTCAAAAATCTTGTCACTTGAGACATCTGGAGCTAGATGAAATTTTCTGGAGCTGGATGAAATTTTCTGGTGTAAGTTGTTGACGCTGCCACGAAGCTTGGGATGTCTAACCAGTATGCGCAATTTACACAAATTCAAGGTCTATTCTTTTCTTTTTTGTTTCTTAATCCTTGTTTTGTTGTCTTGTTGGTTATTGGGCTCATGTCTGCCAAGGAAGTCAACTTGAAAGGAAAATAAATGATTCGGAAAGTGGAATACCAATGGACCAGTAACGATCTCTATTTGCAGGTTGATGCGATTGAAAATCTTGTACTCGAAGACCTGAAGCCTCACCCAAGGGTAGTAGAGGAGCTCCAGTTCTGTAACTTCAGGGGCACTGGATGTCCTAGTTGGATGCGAGAGGGACTGCTCAGAAGAGGAGCTCCAATTCTGTAACTTCAGGGGCACTGAATGTCCTAGTTGGATGCGAGAGGGACTGCTCAGAAATTTGGTTAACATTTATTTGAATCACTGCTCAAGATCCAAAGTCCCGTGTCTTGGAGAGCTACCAAACCTTAAAGAACTTCGTCTTAAAAATATGCTACAGTTGGAGGAATGGCAAGGTGATGAGGCTTCCTCATCAGTCAGAAAGATAAAGCATAAGCAACTGCCCGAAGCTAAAGAGGCCACTTGATTTCTCTGGAAATCTACATTATCTCAAGAATAAAAAGTGTGGCTCGTTGCATAGCATAGGAGTTATCCCAGGACCCACGGACATAATGCTCGTTGACAATCCAGTACTTGAGCATTGGGGTTCTCCAACAAGGTACTTACTTCTGTTCTATGTTTTTATTTATTTTATTTGATTAACAATGTGCATGCATTCACACCGGTTTTTTAGCAAGACACATACTGTACTTTAAAAACACAGAAGATAGAGGAAAAACCAGAAAAACAACTAAGGACTGAATGATAACGTTAACTTACCGACGAGAGGAAGGGTGATAGGTGTAGGGCTCTTTTTCAGCGGGAACTCATCGGAAACAAACATTTCAATCAACTTAAACATAGTTGAAACATCGCAGAGTTTTATAAGTGTGCATTGATAGCCAATTCGTTAAAATTCTTACATATTTCTGTTAAATGTAAGGCTAAACTTTTCTTTTCATGTGTGTCTATACAATTGCCTCCATTCAACATAAATGAAGCCCAAAGTTTTCATTACCTGAAAAAGCAATTTTACCCTTATTTTTAACAAAAAATAGTTAAGAATTTTAATGGAAGGATTGTCAATGCACATTTAGGCATAATTCAGGGGTGTCAGCTACTAATAATGAAGTTCATGGGCGATAGCTATAATTATTGTAAAATTCAGTGACGATGACAATGATTTTTCCTTTAAGCAAAAGTATCTAGTTATCAATCTTTTTCTTCTTTGATTTGCTACCTGCCAATCTTGGGTGGGAATTATTTTGTTATCAATTTTGATTTACAAGCTCTATCAAGTTATTAACTTTAAATAATTTACTAATCTCTTATTTTTGAATCCAACTTGCACTCCTAATCGTGTGTGATGACAGCTAGAACAAGCTAAAATGTTCTTGAATTTTATAGAAGGAGAAGTTTAAGATTACTAAAAAATGATAAAAATATGGAACTTAAATTGGTAGATCCATAAAAAGAAATATAAGTTCGTAATTCATATATAAAAACAAATAAAATGAGAGGACTCAAATAAGATCATGTGAAAAATTAATAGATGAAGGAATTTAAGATTATGAATACATTGTTAAAAATGGTATTAAAATCTTGTTTATTAATAATTGATTTTGTATTGTATACTCACATTCTAGCATACTACTACACCAATCAATAGGTTCTTGTTCTTTGCAGTAAGTTTCAATCGTAGGGCATGGGTCACGAAGATTGGAAATAAGTGGCTGTAGGGCATGGGTTTGTACTCAGCACCCGGAGTTCTCAGCATTTAGCATTGGGTTCATGTGATGAAGAAACATTTTAGAGTGTGATGCATAGCATTGGAAACCAACAAGACATTGGTGATTTCCAACATGTCAAATCTCGTATGTCTTCCAGCAAGGCTCCGTCACCCAAGCAGCCGTAGAGAATTGTACAAACAGGCTCCAATGCTATTCACAAGCAACCTTAATTAAACCACCTTACATCCGAGAGCTATCTATTAAGGAACATCCTTCTATTAATGAATCTCCCTCATCAAAGGAGATTGATGATATGCATCAATTTACACATTATTTTTCATGGTATTCCTAAAGATTGAAATATCAATATCGACAGATATATCGCTAGCAAAATTTATGAATATATCGCTATTAAAATTTACGGATATCTCGCTTTAAATATCAATATCGTTTATGATCAACAAAAATAACGGAACTTTAATCTAATAATTAGAAATTTTTAATGAAACTTTGAGAAAAACTTAATACCCAATAATGGTTATATAAGACTAATAAAATTATAAAATGACTTTGATATAATGAATATATGATGAATAATATGATCCAATATGATTTTGACGAGGATTAATAATATAAAATATAAAATATAAACATAAATTGAAGTGAATTACTATAATTGAATATTAATATAGTTAAAAACATAACAATAAATATAATTTTTTTTCAATGGAAGAAAAATGATAAAATAAGTTCAAATATATTTAAAATTGGAAAAAAAATGAAAAATTAGGGTCAAATTTTGTTCAAAAATTGGAAGGAATTGAAATATTTAAAATTGAAATTAAAAAATGAAAAAAAGGGCCAAACTTTGTTGAAAAATTGGAAAAAATGGATAAAAAAAAGAGATTAATGAGCAGTTGTCAACAAAATGGGTCGAATACATGACTAGTGAAGAATTAAAACAGAAAGCCAACTCAGCTAGCCAACCTTATTATAAGTTTAAGTAATGTCTAATATATAACTATAAAAACTAACAATCATCTCTTACTTCCAACCGGGTCTGCAACTCTGGTTTTCAACTCAATTTCCTTCGTTTTACATCCGATTTTTACGAATTAACAGTCAACTTGGATAGCCAGCCTTATTGTAAGTTTAAGCAACGTCTAATATATAACTATAAAAACTAACATTCATCTCTTACCTCCAGTAGGGTTTGCAACTCGGGTTTTCCAACATGACTGCATGATCCGACTCAATCTTCTTCGTTTTACGTCCGATTTTCATGAATTAATAGTCCATCTTCATTGTTTTGATCTCAGAAAGAGATTTGTGGGCTCAAAACAAAATTTTTTTTCAATATTTCAGTCAATTTCTTTCACCCCCTTTAGGTGTCGTTGACTGGAATTATCGATATATCAGAGATCTATAGGTGGTTTCAGTCGATATTTTCATAAATGAGTATTCTTGTTGAGTTTTGTGCTACTTATCTTGGTTTTTATGTCATTTACTATGATTTCTTTTTCTTTGTAGGTTTCTGAAGGAAGAGGGACTTACAGGACAGAAGCCCAAGTGGACGTATTGGATTTCAGAAAGCAGAGGAGTCGATCAAGTTCATCGGGTGCACTATTCCATCGTTTTCCAGGTTTGCTTCTTAACTTATTCTCTAGCTGAATTGAACACGAGATTAGCTCGTTTGTGTTTAGGATAGATCACTCTCTTCCTTACTCTCAATTCTGGTTTTAATCGATCAAGCAATTCTGTGGAGATTCACAGAATTGCAGAATGCACTCTATGTGTTTGATAAAATGCAAGTTGAATGTGAATGAATTGTTCTTGGTATCACAGTGATCGAAATCTCTCTGATTCTCACTGTACCACTTCTACTCTCATTAATTTTGTGTAGGACGATTACAATTCATATATTCACACTCTCTCATACATTCTCTCACACTCACACACACACACACACACACACACACACACACACACACACTGCATGACAGTTACATGTGATAGTGACACTCCCTTAGCTTCAGCATCACACAACCACGTCACTCACTCACTAACTGAATCCACCTCACTCATTTGCTGACTTGCACTCTTTTCTCTTGTTTTGACACCTGTCTCCTCAAGTTGGCAATAAGAAACACTGCCAAGTCATACCAGTGCACACATTACACTCCAACAGCCCCTCCTAAGGTGTTCACTGGTTTTACTCCTAGTAGTTCTCTTAGGTAGTAAAATCGTTCCTTAGGGAGAGCCTTAGTGAATATGTCTGCCACCTGTTCTTCAGACCTGCAATACTAAATGGAAACTTCTCCATTCTGAATTGCATCTCTTATATAGTGCCATCTTCTATGAATATGCTTGGTCTTTTGATGGAACACAGGGTTCCTGGCCATGGCAATTGCAGACATGTTATCACACATGAAAGGAGTAGCTTCTATCTGCTCTTCTCCTAGTTCTCCTAGGACGAACCTTAACCAAACAGCCTGAGTAGTTGCCTCTGAGGCACTAACATACTCAGATTCTGCTGTTGAGAGGGCCACACTAGACTGTTTTACAGAGGTCCATGAGAATACACCACTTCCTAGTGTAAAAGCATAACCAGAGGTACTCTTCATGTCATCAATAGAGCCTCCCCAATCACTATCACAGTATCCTACTAGGATAGCAGCCTTCCCCTTCCTGTATCCAATCCCAAAGTTCAAGGTTCCTTGAACATATCTTAGGACTCTCCTGGCAGTCCCAAGATGTTTCTTGGTTGGATTGTGCATGAATCTTGACAGCAAACTTGCTGCAAACATCACATCTGGTCTAGTAGCAGTGAGATAGAGCAGACTTCCAACAATCTGCATGTATAATTCCTCATCTGCAGATCCACTTCCATCTTCCTTCTATAACTTGTCACTAGTAGCAACTGGTATGCTGACAGGTTTGCAATCTTTAAGGCCAAACTTCTCAAGGAGAGTTGCAGCATACTTCCTTTGGTGAATATAAATTCCCTCACTGGACTGTAGAATTCCCATTCCTAGGAAATGATGTAGTAGTCCCAAGTCTGTCATTTCATACTTTCTCATCATATCCTGTTTGAACTCAGTCATCATCCTTGTGCTGTCACCAGTATAGATTATGTCATCCACATAGATAGACACAATCAAAGTCCCCTCACTTTGTTTTCTCTTTAAGTACAAAGTAGGCTCACTTGTGCTTCTTTCAAAATCACAGCTTAGTAGATAAGAATCTATCTCACCATACCAAGCCCTTGGTACTTGTTTCAGACCATAGAGAGCCTTGTGTAATTTGTAGACCTTGGATTCATTCCCTTGAACCTCAAAACCTTCAGGTTGGTCAATGTACACCTCCTCCTCTTGTACACCATTCAAGAAAGCAGACTTTACATCTAGTTGAAACAGCTCCCATCTTCTTTGTGCTGCTAAAGCAATCAAAACTCTGACTGTGTCCAGCCTTGCTACTGGAGCAAACGTCTCATTGAAGTCCACACCAGGCTTTTGTGCATACCCTTTTGCAACCAATCTGGCCTTGTGCTTCTGTACTAAACCATCAAGATTCAGTTTAGTTTTGAACACCCACTTGACACCTATCACAGGTTTAATTGTAGGTCTCTCCATAGGTTCCCATGTTCCATTCTTCTCAATCATCTCTATTTCAGCCTTCATTGCTTTTCTCCAAACAGGTTCTTTAGCTGCCTCTATGAAACCTTCTGGTTCTATCATGCTCATGTGACATCTAGCATAGATGTCACTTAAGCTTCTTAGTTTCACAGGTGTATCACTAGTCTCTTCTGTAGAGCTTCCTGCAGCACTACTGGATGAATGATCAGGACTGTGACTAGGTTGATCATCTTCACTTGGGCTTGGGCTAGTCGGGTTAAGAGAGTGAGTTGATGTTGCTGGTTCTGTCTGAGAATCTCCAACATTGAAACTTAGAGGAATGCAACTTGTAACCTCTTCAAGCTTCTCCCAGTTCCAGTGACTTTTCTCATTGAAAATCACACTTCTAGACACCACAACTTTCTTGCTTTCCAAACTGTAAACTCTGTAGCCTTTTTCACAGCTTCCATAGCCTACAAAAATTCCTTTGCTGCTGGAATCATCCAACTTCTGCCTGGTCTGTTTTGGAACATGCATGTAGCATAGGGATCCAAAAACTCTCAAATGTGTCACCCCTGGTCTTCTTCCTGAGAACACTTCAAATGGAGTCTTGTTTAACACAGCCTTTGTAGGACATCGATTTTAGGAGATATACAACAGTGTTAACTGCTTCTCCCCAAAAATTATAGGGTAAATGCTTACAATGAAGCATTGACTTAGCCATTTTTACAACAGTCCTGTTCTTCCTTTCAGCTACCCCATTCTGTTGGGGAGAATAGGCCACAGTTAATTGCCTCTCAATCCCTGCTTCATCAAGAACCTTCTGAAACTCATTAGACATATACTCTCCTCCTCTGTCACTTCTCAGCTTCTTAATCTTGAACCCACTCTGCAATTCTATCATAGCCTTGAATTTCTTAAACACATTCAAAACTCCTGACTTGTGTCTTAAGAAATACACCCAGCACATCCTTGAATGATCATCAATGAATGTTAGAAAATACAGATTGCCCCCAATAGTTTCTGTTTGCATAGGTCCACACACATCTGTGTGTATGAGTTCTAATGGTGAGGATGCCCTCCAAGCTCCTTGAGTATCAAAAGAACTAACATGATGTTTTCCTGCTATGCATCTTTCACACACCCCCTTTTCTCCATGTAAACTGGGCAATCCAATCACCATATCTTTCTGCTTGAGTTGTCTCAGACTAGCAAGGTTTAAATGACCAAACCTCAGATGCCACAACTCAGTACCTTCTTCAGTGCTTGCCTTCAAACCCTCAACTGTTTCAGGTTCCTTAGTTCTGAGATTCACATAGTTGAGAGAAAGCTTGAAACACCTGCTACCTGTCATAGGAACTCTTGCCACTCTTTTCCTCAAGGTCTCATCTTCAAAGATTTCTGCAAATCTGTTTCCAAACACCAAACTGTACCCATGTTCTACCATCTGTCCCACACTCAATAGATTTTCATCTAATCCAGGTACAAGCATAACTTCCTTGATGTATTTATCTCCCTGATCCGTGTGAACAAGCAGGGAACCTTTTCCTACCACCTGAACAAGATCACCCGTACCCATTTTCAATTTCACATTTAGATTTCTGTCAATATTGGTCAGCAAAGACTCATGGCCAGTCATGTGATTGCTACATCCACTGTCCAGGTACCAAACAGCTTCATCATGTTCTATTGATGCTGAGTGACAAGTATAGAACATACTTCCTTCAGCCTCTTCAGCTTTCTGAGCAAAAACTGCAGTAGGTTGTTTTCCTGGGCAGTTCCTTGCCATGTGACCAAATCTAGAGCACTTGAAACACTTCACTTTGCCACCCTTCAACCAGCACTCACCCCAGTGATGCTTGTTACAATCCTTGCAGAAAACCTTCTTAACTTCTCCTCTTCAGACGCCCCATATAAGCAGATCAACCTGCTCTGATACCATATTGGATTTCAGAAAGCAGAGGAGTTGATCAAGTTCATCGGATGCACTGTTCCATCGTTTTCCAGGTTTGCTTCTTAACTTATTCTCTAGCTGAATTGAACACGAGATTAGCTCGTTTGTGTTTAGGATAGATCACTATCTTCCTTACTCTCAATTCTGGTTTTAATCGATCAAGCAATTCTGTGGGGATTCACAGAATTGCAGAATGCACTCTATGTGTTTGATAAAATGCAAGTTGAATGTGAATGAATTGTTCTTGGTATCACAGTGATCGGAATCTCTCTGATTCTCACTGTACCACTTCTACTCTCATTAATTTTGTGTAGGACGATTACAATTCATATATTCACACTCTCTCACACATTCTCTCACACTCACACACACACTGCATGACAGTTACATGTGATAGTGACACTCCCTTAGCTTCAGCATCACACAACCACGTCACTTACTCACTAACTGAATCCACCTCACTCATTTGCTGACTTGCACTCTTTTCTCTTGTTTTGACACCTGTCTCCTCGAGTTGGCAATAAGAAACACTGCCAAGTCATACCAGTGCACACATTACACTCCAACAGGAGGTTGGCGTGTCAAGTGCATAGTCGAGATGTCAATTATGAGCATTTGTGTTGCAGTTCCTTATGGAATCTACCTTGGAGTTCAAGTGTGCACCTAAATGGTTTTCAACGAGGGGTGTCTAGGACGCGTTTTTGAGCAAAGGCCAGTTGGAGAATGTTTCAAAGACAATAAAATAGCTTGTGAAATTTTTTTGGATATTTGTATTCATTCAATTAAAGAAGTTTCGGATTTCAAGTTGACATCAGTGCAAAAACTCCTCAGTTCTGTCCAGCATAAGGGAAACCTGAGTTTGAAGACCTTTTTGACCTTACTGTGTAATGTGCCACATATGCCTGGAAAGATAAGATCCCAACCTACAGTTCACATATTTTTTGGGAATTTTTTGGAGGTCCAAACAACCCTAAAATGTGCGTACAAGCAGATCGAGAGGCTGTCCAAGTCCAAGCAGGAGTCTAAGCCAAGATTATCCTAGTTTATTGTCTTTAGCTAAATATCAGGGTTTCGGACGTTGGAGGCTATTTTTAAAATAGAACGGGATATAAAAGAAAGAAGGAACGAAGTTTGAAGGGGGGATAAAAAAAGGAGGAGTGATCCGGCCTCCGAAAAGAAAGGACGACCCTTGAGGCAATATCTTCAGCTCCTGTGTTTTTGCTCTGTTTGATGTTTTCTTCTTTTATCTGATTGGATAAAATTCTTAATTATGTGTAACTAAACACTCCCTGCTAGGGCTTGATGAAACCCTAATAATCAATCTATATTTCTTGTTCTATGTTCTCTTTCATGGCTCAGTTGTTGTTGGATTTTTAATCACTGTTCTTTTTCTCGACTGATTGCTTGGATGCTCAATTAGCTACCATCTAGGTATTTCATTAAGTTATTTGATGCTAACTTGCTTAAATACCATAATGAGTTTGAGACCAGCTTCTTGTGATTAAAGATTGTGATTGTAAATACCATACAACTAGGGTTTTGCGTGGCTTGTGTTGAATTCCACTAAATTTAGTGAGCTCTAACATGGTTATCTTTGTCTAAATACCATAGTCAAATTTCATGTTAAGGTATACAAGTTAGCCTAAATACCATATGTAATTCATACCGACGGGAATTCGTCAACAATATCACTTGAGTTAATGAAGGGGGGAAGGGAAAAAGGAATTAGAGAAGAGTATTAAAAGGTAGATTCATAGTCCTAGTCCTAGTCCCATCTTATCTTGCATTAATTTTGTTGATTGCCTTTATTTTGCCTATTAGATTAGTGAGCTTTCATATTCATTTTCAAACCAAATATTAAAGAAATTTTGTTTGTGTTTAGGTTTTGATTTTAAGGTTTTGGAATTGGTATGTTGCGAAACTCGATTAGATTAAATTAATTTGAAGTTATGACCAGTCCTCGTGGGAAACCTCGTGCTTGCCTTGCTAAACTATAATTGATCTGGTGCACTTTCGAGTATAATTGAATTTAGATTAACCTCAATTTTGCAGGTTGTCTGAAAACACATCAATTGACTTTCAATCTCCTTAGTTTATTCTCTGTCTAAATGTAAGCGGAATCAAATTGATTTTTTACATGAGTGTATAGCCAATCATCTATTTCCTTTCTAATTAGAACTCTACTATACTTGTTGTTTACACTCGAAAAAATCCTCATTGAGCTGAAGACAAAGGCTCACAGAAATTAAAGGCCCAAAACAGAAAATAAGCCCAGTCCGAGAAGCTTTGAGCGTGAAGAAGAAAACAACATGGGTAGTGCTAACATACGTGAAGAAAACCAAGGTAAAGGGGAGTATTTCAACGGAGAAAGCGGCAGTATCGAACCCATGCGGGACCCGACTTGGCAAGTGGAGAGATTCCTAGCCTCCTATAAATAAATAACAACCAAATTTCTCAAAGAATCGACAATCAACCAATCAAACTCGGCAAATTAATCTTCCTAAATTTATGAACCTATGAAAACCTTTAACTAGGGTTTCATGGTTTAAAAAAGCTAGCCCTTGATGCAGAAACTACTTTTCTTGACCTAGAAAATCAAGATGCATCTTTTTTTCTCATCCTTTTGAGGCATTTATACAACTACCATCTTTTTTACCGCTCTAGTAGTAATGTCATAATGCTTAGCTTCATCTCACTTCATTAACCTTATTTTTGACCACTCAGTGTCGTAAGGGTTGCCCTCTTTCCAACTACCAGTTCTGGGATTCTCGATCGAGGTTCGCAAAAAATTAACCTTCTTTTTAACCATTTAGTGTCGCAAGATTTGGTTATATCAACTACCAGCTCGCTGAAAGTTATTCTGACTACCGACTCACGGCAAGTCATCGACTACCGCTTCACGAAAATTCATCCCTATTGCCAACTCATGGCTGGTCACTGAGTAACTCAAACCTCATTTTCGACATCTTGACGTCCCTTTTGATTATGCTGCCATCTCATGGCATGATTTATGACTAATATTCATTTCAATTGATGATTTATGGAATTTCTTGCTTGATAGGGGCTTGGATGCAAGAAAAATAATTTACTTTTATGTACTTGTAATTTCAGTACTTTTATATTCTTGTACTTGTACTTCCATTCTTATTTCAATACAAACAAAATTTTCTTAAGTAGTAATTGGTACTCGGGATACACCATCCAAGCGTGGCTCCCGACTTACTAAGTCGGGATACCATCTTTGTGCATTCCAAATAATTTGATTCCGACTCGAGAAAACCTAGGATCACTGGCCATTCGACTACTGAAATAATGTTCCCAACTTAAATATATTGGAGAAATAACTTCTGAACTTGGACTACGCTAGAAAGAAAATATTTTAAGTCTTTGAAAAAACATAGAAAAGAACAGCGCAAGCTAATTCTTGTCCGCTTGCCTCACAATCATTTTGATCTATATAAAGGTTCTTAGACAAAAAAGAAACCCATTTGTACTGTATAGTAGCATTTTTCAACTAGTGGCACATCTGCACTTGAGTTGAAAGATCCACTTGCTTCTGGTTTTCCCATCTAGGGATCGACCAAGGCTAAAAGCCCATCAAACTCAACCCATCCATCATCTCTATACTTCATCATTCACAAGAAAATATATCCCAACAAGTGGTCCACCTCCCTCACTCCATAGACTAGGTTCCGTGCGAAATTCCAGCAAGGGTTGCCTTTGGACATTCGGCTCCTAAAATGAGAAAAAAATTTTGGGCATGAACATAAACTAGCATGCTTGGTGAGACTCTTTTTAGTACAAGCCCAAGTTCAGGCATACTTATCGACACCGAGACACTAAAAAGTGGTTTTTAAAGGATCTTTCTCAAGAGGTGGCTCCTGAGTTGCCAACCACGCAACCTGGCATGGAGCCACTACTCGATGAAGTATTGGAGGATATCAGCGGCCAAGTCATGGCTAGGGAGGAGCTCGTAGAGTTCTTCTAGGATATTCTAGCTCCCATCAGTTTGTAGATTAAGGCTCTGAATCGCCAGGTTCAAGACCTATCTAGCCGCGACACGGAATCTGACAAAGGCAAGAATCATATGGATTCCAGAGCATTAGTTCTAGAGCCCCCATTCCCAATACTGCCTTTCTCAGAAAGAACGCATTTCGAGATCCCAGAGACATGAAGGGTTTGTCAGGAGTTTCCGATCTTTAATTCTGCTTTGCTTTCTAGAAACCAGCCACCTATTGGCCGAGCATAAATCAAACCTACAATCTCACCAAAGACCAAAAGCATACTGAACACCTGGAGAAATTTTGACCCCGATGAAGTAGGATTAGATGAAGATCCTCTTGCTAATAAAGACCATCTCGCGTTACAGAACATTACGCCTCAGGTCAACAAACACCTTCTCAGAGAATTAATGTCCCAACCTATGGAAAGTCTTATCGCTTATATAAACTAGGGCAACCCTTTTTCCAAGAATCTCAAGTCGCCAACATTCACACTCTTTAATGGATGGCATCACATCGTCCTTGGATCACATTGGGAGGTTCTCATCCCAATTCGTGGCCGTTGAAGATAAATCCTACCTCAAGCTATGGTTTTTTAGTAGTTCCTTATATGGGGATACTTTCTCTTGGTACACTTCATTACTAGAGGCATCTATCCATTCTTGAGGGAAAATGGAAGCCAAGTTTCATGAGGAATTCTACAGGATTAAACTCGAAGTCATTATCCACAAGCTGACTGCCCTTAGGCAGGGTGAGTATGAAAATGCGGAGGACTTCATTGGTAGGTTCAAAAGAATGAAAATGAAGTGCAGATTTCCTATTAACAATGCCCTGATGGTGGCTATTGCATAACGATCCCTGCGGTTTTCCCTCGGGAATAATTTTGATGATACTAAACTTCTATGATCTCCAAGAGATAGTAGTGTCAGTAACGAGATTCAAAAGACTACTTGAGGAAGAACAACAACAGTGGTAAAACTCTAAAGTTCCATCATTTTACAAAAATAAAATCTATGTACACCAAGTGGAGTGCTAAGAACTGAAAGAAGAATTAAAGATAGTGGAAGAAGAACATGAGTTATAACTGGCAACAGTCATGATCCAGACTCCAGGGAATGGACCAGTGGCCCTCGGGTCACTAGTCAAGCCCGCTCGGGAGTAGAAGCCAATCATTTCAAGCGGTTGCCTATTTGCAAATAAAACACCGATTTTTGGTTCCCATTCGTTTGACCTCACCAAGGCAGGAGAGATCTATGATGAGCTGGTAAGGCTACAGTAATCAAACCGGATTCCAAGAAAGAATTTTCCAAACTTGAAGTTCTCAAGGGCAAATAGTTTTGCAAATGGCACGTGTTACTACATCAAGTCACCACCAATTGTGTTCAATTCAGGGATATTATCCAGAGACTGATAAACCAAGGGAACATTGAATTGGCACCGATACCTAAGGTCTCGAGGGGGGTGGATACAAATCCATTCTCGGCACTGTCAATCAACATGATCAATTTCCGATGGTCCCAAAAAGAGACCAAATTGGCGAAAAATGGTGCAACCATATAATGACCAAATTAGGCCGGTGTTTGCCATATACGAGGAAAAATGAATGTTATGCAGAGTATGCCAAAAAAAAAGTGTTTGTGCGACCTCAGCTCCATATGTTAAATTGATGTTAGGATGATTGAAGAGAAGTCGGGATGACTTCTCTCTAGACGCATCTGAGTAGAAACACGGTCAGCGTCTCCCCAAAACCAAGGAGACATAAGGCCTTGCATCTCAGAAGTTTGGAGACGTTTGAAGGAAGTAAGAACGAAGAGTAGTCAGCAGACTACTGGACAGACTGACCTGCAAAAATGATGAGGCAAAAAGTTAGTTTATCAGGAAAAGGCCACTCAGATGGCCAAACCTTTCAAAGCCACAATCCATGAGGGAAAACGGTATATGGTAGGCAAGGATGGAAAGCAAGCTAAGGAGTAGAAAATAATTGCTAAGAGAAAGATTTAGAGACATTAAGGGGCATACCTTCATACTAAAAACTCTTTAGGGGCAAGGCCCCCCAATGAGCCAATGCCATCTTCAGCAACTAAGATGGAGCTAACTAGTCCTCCCAAGATAAATAAGGTGGAGATGAAGGATAAAAAAGGTGATACACATCGTTTCACCATTTAAGAAGATTCTTCTACCGTTAGAAGAAAATTCGTATTCGAAGACTTTCCATAAGAAGACTTGTACCCTATTGAAGAATCGCCTAAAGATAACAACTAGCACAACTATGGTGAAGGTATAACCAAGAAGGAGGAGAAAGAATTCAAATAAGACTTGTTGGAAGTCATAGAATAGGCTGCCTTGTTTGACAAGGAACAAGAACCTCGAGTTGAGGTCGATGTTGTAGTTGTACTACCAGAGCATCTATCAGCCATGTATCACTAAGTCAACCAGATTATTGGGTATGTTTCCATATACGAACCTTCTCGAGCAACAATCATAATTACAATGGTTGAAGATTTTGATGTCATCCCGAAAGTCGTACCCTGTCAAGGAAAGCCGCTATTTTCTATCCCGACTAAGGGAGTGATGGACCATCTGCGATTAATTTTCATTACAACTCATCTGGAAGGTGTCTTGATAGATAAGAGGATGATAGAATTAGGGACTTCCATCAGTGTCCTACCTGTTAAAATGTTGAAAAGATTAAATAGGATGCTACAAGACTGCCTGTCGACTATAGCTATAGTGTCTTATTTCAGAAAAATTACCACTAAGACTCACGAAGTTCTACCCTTGGAGATCACAGTGGGATCCAAGAAGTCAATGCTAGCATTCTTTGGGGTGGACATCACGGTATCCTACAATTTTTTAGTTGGAAGCGATTGGATCCATAAGAGCTTTTGCATCCCGTCTACTCTACACCAACAAATCATCTTATGGAATCTCAACAACACCACCCACTATGGAGGGTCTGGGAAATCATCCAGGCAGATGCAAGGCTATTCATGGCTAACTCTATGGTATCCAAGGCTAGTTTCTATAACCCTGAGATGGGTGCCATTAGATTGGTCGAGGAAGACCAAAATGGTCGACCTGACAAGGTCATAACTAACAAGTTATTAGAACCAACGTTCGTCCTCCCTGAAAAGTGAAAAGGGTCTTCCTAGTGCTATAATTCCACAATCAATAATTCCTATGTGCGACATAGGCCTAAGGTACTTAATGGACTGATTACATGGAAATTGGAAAAGTAAGGGATACACAAGAAAGCAGAGTCATAGTGGATTAAGAACAAGCATGGATCAAAGGGAATCGGGTTCTCCTTTGGCCCAACCAGGAGAAAGAGGTCTACCAACCACCCGAGAAATATATCCATCTTCGTAACCATCTTGAAAAGACTTTTCAGGGTTGGTTCCAATGGTTTGATCTCGATCCTCAATCATGTTCTTGAGTTTTACAATCCTAACCTTTAGAGAAGCAAGGTCATCTTCCAGTCGATGGAGAGATAACTTTTCCATGTTGCTCTTCAGTTCCAACTGCTAGACATATTGATTGGATGATGCTAACGAGTAAGAATTCTCGTGCATAAGCTTCAACTTGTCTTTTTGGCCAAAGAACACCTAGTTTTGAAAATATCGAATATATTCAACGTTGACTTCTACCGTCCGACGAGATCGGATAATTTGGTCTGCAATAGAACCCATAGGAGTTTGACGGATGGGTTGGGGAGATCTACAAGACATGGTAGTGTGAACTCTGATGGGAAAGAACCCTGCCAGAATATAACTTAAAAAAGGGTTGACGACTCAATACAATGGACACGTGTTGATACAAGATTACCTAAAAAATTGGGGACGCTTGCGTGAGGACACAACACAAAAATTGGTAAATCAAAAGTGAAAATTGAAAATTATACGCGCTCATCATAAAGGCTCCATTTCATTCCATTAAAAGACAAATTACATATTAGAAGAGCAAGGGTGAAGCTTCCTAGCCTTACTATCTACAAAGCCTTGAGCAAAACCATCTCGGTATGACGAACAGCGTGTGTGATGAAGTTTCTTATTCGGAGAGGCCAGAGTACATAAGAAATCACCTTCTTCTTCATGGATTTCTACTAGTTCATATTCAAGAAGGGATATATGACTTTGGGTCTCTGCCACGGTGTTGTCAAGTGACGTGGCACGAGCACTCAAAGAAGCTTTCTGATGGATCAATCGAAACAGCAAGATGGTGAAGTTGAAGCTCTAGATCTCGGATGATCTAATGTTGTTCTCTAGAATCATTTTGGAGACATTTGTCAATGTGTATATAATAGACAAGAAGGATCCCAAACGAATCTTGCCTGCTGATAGACAAGATGGAACAAAAATAAAATGAAGTGACAATTCAAGATGCGAGGATTTGCTTTATATTTATCTTGTCGTGTTATGGCGGTGACTATTCGACATTTTTACCAACTCTGAAATGTTATGAGGGGTATTTCTGGAAGTCTCATCTCATTAATAAAAGATATTACAAAAAAAGAAAAAGAAAAGAAAGCAAGACATAGGAGTGATCATCAGTACGAATCAGAAGGAATCTCCACCACAAAAGAAACTCCCATCATTGTCCGCTCCAGGGTGTGGAGGACAACCTCCCCGCATTCGAAGGCTCAGTTCCACTCGGCAATCGTGATAGCCTCGAGCTCCATCTATACCTAGTCTTTCTCATCTCGGATGCCTTGGAGCCTCACTTCCTATTCCCTAGCATTCAACTCCGCTTCAGCCTGGGTCACCTTCTAGAGAGCCTATTTGTCCCTCAAGCTCCACTCGTGGAAGTGATCTCGGACTTGAGGTCGTCCAACTTCCTCTGTAGTTTTGTGCTATCTATCTCTGAGTTCACAGAGTGGCTCGAGTTTTCTGAGCAAGGAGAGGAAGCCATTACAGAGAAGGTTTATGTTCTTTGGAAGAATTCTTAGAGGAAGAAGTGAAAAATAATGGAAAAATAGAGGGTTTAAATAGAGGGTTGCGTGTGGCGTTGCGATGCCATGATTAAAGGCGTGGAACTCGAAGCGTTTAAAATGAAAGTATACATGTGAAATCAAATCAAATTGTTGAAGTATTATTTACGATGGGCCAAGGTCATACACCAAGAAAAATAGAAAATAAAGGAGACTGAAGGCCTATTGTTCTCGAAAGAAGCCCAACATTGACTGGAGCCCAAGTCGCAACATGTGTAGTTCTGTAGACATGTTGTTGGCCCGATCAACTATGGCCTAATCATGTTCTTCGTTTTCCTGGAGTTTGCTCCTTTTCCTATACTCCAACTTTGGATTTCTTAAATTCACGCTTGAGCTTTGAACACCCCGTTTTTACGAGAGCAGATCGCCTCTTTTCCATTTCTCTAAATACGTCTATTAGTTGGCGACCTCGACGAGCATATTCCTCACTACACTGGAGAAGGTCCTGCTCCATCGATCACAACTCTGCCACAGATGGAAATTTTACCAGTTGGACATTTTGGAGACAATCATGCTTAAGCAAGGCATTGTAGTAATCATCTAAGAGATCTACGATGTGCGCAGCTACGGAGGTAGGGAATGGTGATATACCATAGACAGCGTTTGATGCATTCCTCACTTCCCAGAAATCCTAAACATCGTTCTCACTAGTAAGGGCCTCCAGAAAGCGGCGGATCACCTTGCGATTAGACTGGAAAAGAGCAATGGTAGAAGTCAGACGCAAAATCCTAGAAAAAGGTGAAAGAAGCGATGCGACTTCTTGCTCTAAAGCCTAGACTACTGGTGGATCCTAGACCTTAAATAAGAATGAGGGTTGAGAATCAAGAAGTATGGGGAAAGTTGAAGGCAAAGAGAATACATCTTCAATGCCAGAAGGGATCCCGCATTCCCTACCTCCAAAATGATTCTCCGCGATGGCCACATGAGGAGTGTGCGAACTGCCATGTACTCCTTCCAAGCTTGCACCTGCCATCAATGTTTTCCTAACATGCGATAGAGGAAAGGGGCGAGCTATCCCTTCATGACCTCCTCTTGGGGAAGATAGCCAAGGTTGTTCATGAGAAGTATCATTAGAGGGATACCGACCAGAGGCATCCTGAAAATCCAGCAGGAGGAAAGATAAGGGGTCACTACATTCCTATGTGAGGAAATTTTTTTTTCTTGGTTACCTTTTGACATGCCTGGAATTAGCCCTGCCAATGCTTGTCACAAGCTACATGTTAATCCAAACTATAAGCCAGTCAAGCAGAAAGGACAAAAATTTTTGAAAATAAAATTACTAGCATCCAATAAGAGACTGACAAGCTACTTGCTGCTGGTTCCATTGAAGAAGTTATGCACTCTGAATGGCAGGCAAACATCGAACATGTAAAGAAAAAAAAGTGAGGCAATGTCGAGTTTGTTTTGATTACACTGATCTCAATATCGAGTATCCAAAAGATAGTTATCCCTTGCCGAAAATTGACCTCTTGGTAGATTCCACCGTAGGAAATAAGTTCCTTAGTTGTCTAGATGCATATTCAGGCTACAATCGAATTTTCATGCATGAGAAAGAAAAAGATAAGATGGCCTTCATCTTCCATCGAGGAGTATATCACTATAAGGTCAAGCAATTTGGCCTCAAGAGCGCAAGAGTAACATATCAAAGACTTGCCAATCGAATGTTCAAGTATTTCATTGGAAAAACAATGGAGGTCTATACGAATGACATCATGGCCAAATGTGAAAAACAAGAGGATCATATCACCAACCTACAAGAGATTTTCATTTTGCTGAAGAAATAGAAGATGAAGCTTAACCCCTTAAAGTGCACCTTTGGAGTATCTAGGCATTAGTTCTAAATCAATTTTTGAATCAATTAGCCGAGAAGTAGTTCTGAATCAAATTTTGTCCAAGGTAACAAGTCGATGTCAACCTATCTTCCATGCAGTGAAGAAAACATCTAGGGAGAAGTGGGATGAAATATGTGAGGAGGAATTGCAAGGCCTTAGGACCTACTTAACATCTCCACCACTATATCAAACCCCAAGAATAATGACGACTTGTTCCTCTATCTACGTATTTCCGATGTCGCAGTAAGCTCTGCACTTGTTCGAGAAAAGAATAGGATTCAACTTCTTATGTTTTATACGTTAAAAGCTATCCTCAACATAGAGACATGCTACCCAAAGTTTGAAAAGTTAATCTTTTCATTATTGGTCACCACAAAGAAGCTAAGACCATACTTTCAAGCTCACATGGTAATAGTCCTAATAGAATATCATCTCTGATCATTACTTCATGCACCTAATGCATCAACGAGGGTAATGAAATGGGCAATAGAGTTAAGTCGGCATGATTTACTTTATCTTCCTAGAAATGCAATCGAATGCCAATCCTTAGAAGAATTCATCGTGGAGTTCACACTAGCGTCAATAAAAGGAGAACATGATGAGGGATTAAGACAAAACCCCTAGGGTGATCAGATTTTCCTTGCCACAAAATCAAAGTGTCAATTCATTTTCGCTGCAACCCTCAACTTCCAACTTCCTATGGAAGCTCTTTGTTTGTCGTTCATTGAACCAGAGGGGCATAGGAGCGGGATGTGAAGCATTGATTTCAAATAATGGAACGAGCAGTTCAATTTGGATTCAAAGCTTCTAACAATGAAGCGGAATGTGAAACATTGATTTCTGGGCTCACACTCTCCAAGGAGTTAGGAGTTAAGAAACTCACTATTCATTCTGATTTGCAGTTGATCACAAATCAGTCAATCGGTGAATATGTTGCATGAGATGCGACAATACTTAGATATAACAATAAGGCCCAGGATATGCTTCCTATTTTCATAGTATTCATTTTTCATCAACTTCCGCGTACCGAGAATGCATAAGCCGATTCAATAGAAAATCTAGCATCATCACTTGATTATTGGTTCAATCACTCATTCCCGATTGAGTACCTCAAATGACGCAGTATTGATATCGTGGAAATCAAATTAAGGCAAGTTGATTCTTCACCAAGTTGGCAAGACTTTCTTGTCAGCTACTTGGAGCATGCCACATTGCCTGATGATGAATTGGAAGCCGTAAAATTCAGATGGAAGTTGCACTATACTATGTTGACAAACGTCGACTTCTTCGTAAGAGCTTCTCGAGACAAAACTTTCTATGTTTGTGAAGGACAATGCAGAAAGAAATCACTTTGGTGGAAGGTTTCTTGCACAAAAGACACTTAGTTCATGGTTTTTATAGCCAACTCTAAGTAAGGAAATGTTACAGCACAACAAAAAATGCGAGAAATGCCAAATATTCAAGCCTAGGTAGTTGGCACCACTAGAGGAGCAACATGCATAGACAAGCCCTTGACCATTCATGCAATGTGGGGTTGGCATCGTTGAACCTTTTCCAAGCACACCAATCCGAAGAATGAAATATTTTATTTTCCCCACTAACTACTTCACTAAATGGGTAAGAGCAAAATCCTTAGCTGAAATTACCCAAGTTGAAGTTCAACAATTAATTTAGAGCCAGGTTATTTGCCAATTTGGACTTCTAAAAATCGTTCTATTAAATAATGGAACTCAGTTCACTAGCACAATAATCAACATGCTCTTTGAGTCGTGGAAGATAAAGCATTTTACTTCAAATTCTTATACCCTAGGGCAACATCTAGGTCGAATCATCCAACAAGACAATCCTTGATTGTATCAAGAAGAGACTTGATGATAAAATAGGCTCGTGGGAAGAAAAGTTAGATGGCACACTCTGGGATTATCGTACAACTCCGCGTCGTGCCGCATGCAAGTCTCCATTCACCCTTGCATACGAGACCAACGCTATTATGCTACCACATGTTATCATTCCAACACTCTTTACCAAACTTTAAGATCCTGTATGAGCTCCATAGCTCTGAAAACACTTGATTTCAGCGAAGAGTTAAAGGAACAAGTGGTAAAATACATCTCCAACTATCAACAACAAGTCCAAAATTTCTACAACAAAAAAGCAAGAATCTGACACTTCCTCCTTGGTGGTCTTGTTCTCAAAAAGAAGTTTGCTATAAAAAACCGTCCTGGATCTCAAAAACTCAAATCCCCATGAGAAGGACCATATTGCATCTACCAAGTAGAGGGGAAAATGAGCTAGACTTTAGAAACCATAGACGGGAAACTGATGAGCGGTTCCATGACACTAATCACCTCAGAAAATATTATATTTAGTACAAACCAAACCACAAAGCTTGACTAGATTTTGTTATGTTATTGTCTTTATCGAATGCTTTATTTAACTTATTAATAAAGTTATCAAATCATTCTCAAGTTATCCATATGCTTTTATATGTTTTACAAAATTTGCAAGCCTTCTCTTGAGAAGCACTTAAAGCCTTCCACCAAGAAACACCTTCTAGTAGGAAGCACTTAAAGCCCTCTACTACGAAGCACCCAAAGTCTTCCTCCTGGAAGCATTCCAAGCCTTCTTATTAGAAGTGCTTAAGTTTTTCTATAAAGTACATCGAGCCTTCTTTTAAAAAGCTAAAGCCCTTCCTTAAAGGCAACGCCAAAATTACTAACTTTCATCTAAACAGTCAAGTCAGTTTGGAGGTTAGATTAACCGATTAATAAAGTTTGTAGAATAGACTTGACACTTGAATCTCAAAATTCTGCGTAAACAATATTTTTGTTTATTCATCTGAAAAGAGGTTGGAAAATCATATATCAATTACTCAAACCAATTATTCAACCCGAAAATGAAAATATAGGCATAATCAAATAACATGTAGCTATTATGGATGCAAGTCCTCAAAGCCTATTGTTTTCTGGAACTCAGCCCACTTTTCTACTGAAATTTGGGACACATCGTCAAATGGTGAGTCGTCAGTTTCAAGAACAACATCTTTCCTGACCTTCATATTAGGTCTAGGTTTAGGCTCAGGCTTCAGGTTGATTTACACTCTAGCTCTTTGGTACTGATCTCACTCCGACTTTCCATATCCAAATTTTTCACTTCATATTCCGATTGGCCCAAAATTATGGAGGCATGTGATGGTAACAAGTGGCCAGTTCTCAAAAGCTATTCAGCTCTCAAATTTT
Organism: Prinsepia uniflora; assembly: GCA_032719365.1. Classification (NCBI taxonomy): domain Eukaryota; kingdom Viridiplantae; phylum Streptophyta; class Magnoliopsida; order Rosales; family Rosaceae; genus Prinsepia; species Prinsepia uniflora. The sequence goes on from CM064876.1 coordinate 57,461,713, forward strand.
TTATTTCCACCTCCAAAAGTTTGACTTTCGCCTCTGAATCATGCAAACACCCAAGCAACATAATAGTTTCATTCAGGGAAACATCACGCTCACTCTCTACCAACATCCTCTCTAAGTGACACGTCTCCAACTCACTCACATTTTTCTCCAGTGCATGAATCCTTCTTACCAAGACGTTGTTTCTTCTGGAATGATCTCGACCCTCTTGAAGGCATATCCACTATGACTTTATTTTTTTGTTTTCCTCTTCTGGACTAGCTTGCTTGTGAACTATGTCAAGACCTAACCCTCCTCGGTTAGGACCCGACTCATCTAGCACAATATTGTCCGTTTTGGGCCTCCTTGTCCTTACCCTCGTGGTTTTATTTTCGGGAGCTCACAGTGCAACTTCCTAGGGGGTCACCCATCATGGAATTGCACCAACCTCAACTCGCTAAACTTTGGAGTTCCAACCGAACCCAAAGCCACTGAACTCCCAAAAGGCCTCGTGCTAGATAGGTGTGTTCCTACACCTTTAAGGTACACCACAATTCCCCTCTAAGACCATTTCCCCTCGCAGGAATGTGGGATTGTTCACCTTTCCCTCCAGGACACGGGTTTTACAATCCACCCCCTTTAGGGCTCAGCGTCCCCACTGGCACACTTCCCTATTGTGGTCTGGCTCTGATACCATTCTGTCAAGACCCGACCCTCCTGGGTCAGGACCTGACTTATCTAGCACGATATTGTCCGATTTGGGCCTCCTTGCCCTTGCCATCACGGTTTTATTTTCGGGAGCTCACGGTACAACTTCCCAGGGGGTCACCTATCATGGAATTGTACCAACCTCAACTCACTAAACTTTGGAGGTCCAACCGAACCCAAAGACACTGAACTCCCAAAAGGCCTCGTGCTAGATAGGTGTGTGCCTACACCTTTAAGGCACACCACCATTCCCATCTAAGACCATTCCCTCTCGCAGGAATGTGGGATTGTTCACCTTTCCCTCCCGGACACGGGTTTTACAAACTATGTCAACCAACTTGTGGGCCCTAGTTTCTGCAATTCTAAGGTCACTGATGACCTTATCGTAAGCATCTTGTAACACACATTTTGTTGTTTCTTTCACTATGACGGGGACAACTGCCGTATTCACAATCCTAGATGCGAGTTGCATTCATTCCACTAATAATTCCAAAACCATCATGTCAGGACCCACCCCGGTTTCACCCCGAAACCCGAGGTAAATCCCGCTCCCATCTGACTCCCCGACACAACACCCAAGTAAAAACTCACTCAAACCCAGTCAGACGCAGGAGTAAGTAAACAAAATATCCCGACGTTATCATTTACAGAGCATAGTACGAAAATACAAGGAACTAAAAACCGATAAATTACACGCACGCGGAAGACTTTGGACTATTCCGGGGATCCCTCACGTCACTTCTATGCCTCGGACTTTGCCTCGACGTCAAGACCCCGCGCTAGCTCCACAACCTGGAGGGCAAGTTAAAACAGAAGATGTGAGTGGACCATAATAAAAGAAAAGTTCTAAAACCATTTATCAGAAAACCGAATTTAACCCTCCGTTTTGAAAACCACATGCATAACTAACAGTTAATAACACAGGTCTAACTCAAGTCTCATAAAACATCATAAGAAACAGAAATACTATAAAACAGGCATGGAAATCATAGCATGAGTATCAAAACCCGTATCATAAACCATAAAGCTCAAATCATCATTTCCCGATCAAACCTGCTGGACCTCTCCGAGTCTTTAAACTCCCGAGTCTTTAAACTCCCGAGTCTTTAAACTCAATCCAGGCCTTAATCATATCCGAGTCTTTAAACTCCCGAGTCTTTAAACTCAAGGCTTACGGGGGAAATCAATATATCCGAGTCTTTAAACTCCCGAGTCTTTAAACTCAATCCGGGTCTTTAAACCCAATCCGGCCGGTCCCCCGTCACATATATCCGGGTCTTTAAACCCAATATCCAGATCCAGCAAATCCAATCTCAAAATCATTTGAAAACCATGTACCAATCCACATCCAAACCCGAATCCGAAATCACCGGTTCGAAGCCCTTCCGGCATCCAGAACCGTCATTCCGAACCCAAATCCGGAATCCACTTTCCAATCTTAAAACCAAATTCCGATTAGTGAAATCCGATTCTAAAATCGAAAACCTTGATCATGTTTCAAAATCCCTTTGTAAACAATCAAACTAGTTATCCTTTAAAAATCCCAAAACCCTGGCATTTTACTCAGAAATCGACATTCCTCGTAAAACGTGCCAAAATACCGTATTTTCTCAAAAAACGTGCAACAATGTAAAACCAACCAAAACATATTCAATAAACATAGAATCATAATTAAAATCATAAAACAATTATAGAAAACAGTTATGCATGCTCGAGTTGGAAGAAGGGGTCCACTCACAGTACTGAGCCCTACTCGCGTCCCGAACGTCCAGCACGTTCCTCGGCTTCCTCGAGAAATCCCGATCCTGTTCAATCATCGTCAAAAATACGTCACTAATACATCTACGAACATTCACCTAAATTTCCTCAACATTCCCCGCAGTAGAAACACACATTCCAACCTGGTCCACTGCTCGGTCTCCCTGTGGACGCTACAGATGTCGCACTAGCTTGCGGAGTCGGCTGTGCTCGGTAACCCCAAAATCCCGAACTAGGAAAACTGCCAGGTCTACCAAAATGCTCATCACCCGACGATGACGCTCCACCGAAGTTACCCCTTTTTGGTGTTCGCTGGCTCGAAACTCCAGGAATAGATGGTTCCCGGCGTCGCACCGGCAAACTAGCCTCCACCCTCACCGCAGCATCTGACAAGTCTCAGAGGGTAGCAAAAGATCCGGCCGTCACTATGGCTCGAATCTCACCTCGCAGGCCCAACTCAAACTTACGGCATTTCTCGGCTTCAGTGGCCACAAAAGCAGGAGCAAACCGAGACAACATCTGGAACCTCCGTTCATACTCAGCCACTGTCATAGTCCCCTGCTGGAGCTGCAGGAACTCTGGCATCCCGAAAAGAACGAGGATAATACTGCTCCAGGAACCGTTCCCTGAACGTCTCCCAAGTCACACTATGGGCATCCCAACCGGACAACTCGAGGGTATACCACCACTCATACGCCGCACCATCCAATAAAAATGTAGCCAACAATACTCGCTCCTCCGGTGGACAACGCACCACCGCAAAAATCTGCTCCAGTCTGGTAATCCACCTCTGGGCTTCCTCAGGATCAGCCCCACCACTAAATGTAGTCGCCCCGAGCCGCTGGGCTCGCTCAATCGTAGCACTCTCCGTCTCTCTTGCTACTTCTTCAGGTTGTGAAGAGGGTCTACGTCTCGGAGGCATCGTCAACCGCACGCTGAAAGAGGCATAGAAGTAGTCAAACAACTAAAACACAACCTCACAAACCAACAGACCCATCACACTCGACAAACCTAGGCTCTAATACCAATTGTCAGGACCCTAAACGTTCACCCTCGCGGAACTAAACTCAAACGACTTCCGATTAACCCGAAACCAACTTAATTGAACTCACCACAACTCCTAGACCAAAAACCATGTTGACCGTTTTCCCAACCACCGCCGCACGCGCCCCCACGCGCCGCCCAAAGTGGCTGCGCGTGGCCCTCACGCGCCAGCTACAGTAGCATCATCAACCTCGACCTCACTGTGCTGAACCGACCGCCGTGAATTGAACTGGCGAGGAGCATTCTCCGCCGTCCGGTCACCATTTCCTTCCCTTCTTCCACCCACGGCTTCGTCCAGACACCAAGAATCCAATCCCCTACTCCTCTAACCTCGACACAGTCCCACCATCGTCGATTCCAGTTCGAACCAGACAACCCTCAAACCCCTGTTTCACGATCCATCTGCTCCGGTCGCCTCCCGTCACGGTGGCGACACCAGACAATCTCTAGGGCCTTACTGAACCTAGACCAACCCTCCTATATCGTTGACTCAGCCCCAAACTCGACGACTTTGGGTTTGAAGTTCACGGCCGAAACAGAGTAACAGAGTACTCCACTTCGACTGAGCTCCGCCGTGTACGCCCCGTCACGGAGACCACCACAAACCACTCCTAGGACCTCCCTAAACATCACCCTGACCTTCAATCCTCTCGGTTCTAAACTCAGACTCACGACTTTCCAAATGAAGTTTACGGGAAAAACAGAGCAAGAAACCTTACCCTTCGATTGCAGCTCCGCCGTGCGCACCGCCGCGTGCCACGGTGTTCGTTGGCCTCCCTGCAACCTCCTGAACGTCCCACGGTCGTGGTTTGAGCCACCTCACGGCGTAGCCACCACCAAACGCTCACGGTATCCCTGTTTCCCCAAAAACTTTGCCGCACCACCGCCGCGCCGTCGTGCACGATTCCACCACTGATTCACGACCACCAGCTTCCTTTCAGACTCCCGTTCCTCCCTCACTCACCAGGACTCGTCAATTACCACGATCAATCCTCAACTTCTCCTCACAAGCTCTCTCTGTTTCTCTGTGTTTGTCGAAGAACAACCACGGGTTTGCACGAGTGCACCCCAATTATTTGGGCTATGAACACACAGGATTCTCCCAGAATCCTCTAGCCCCTTGCCACATGTCACCATCCACTCAACCCTTATCCCATCTGGTTAAATCCCAGCTGTCCAGTTTGCTTTCTCTCTCTGCACAAATCCCCAGATGCCAAAAAGACCAAAATACCCTCCTGTTTAACACATTTTTATGGTTTTGTCAAAACTTCCTAGACCCGTAATTCTCGCCTCGTAAGTCCGATGAATACGTGCCGCCTGTCATCGAACTCAGAACGATGAAAGCTATCTAACCATGCTAGGTCAACCTACCAAAACCCATTCGTACAAAAAGTCAACTATTCCCCCTAATTTACCCAAATTACGGTTAAGCCCTCAACCTTCCGAACATCACAACTTCCTCCTCGGATGTCGGAATCGGGCGTGCCACCTGCCTATGGATTCGTGATGTCGTAAACTACATCCTGGTCACTGGTCAAAGTCCATCGGACTACCCGAACTAAAAGTCAACGTTTTTGCCCGAACCAGGGGCAAAATCGTCATTCTACACTAACCGCCGCTTAACCTCACTAATCACACCTTAATCACTCTACTAATCCCGGCTCTCGGGATGGGTTGTTACACATCATCCCTCAATGCTTGAATCACTTCAGGAGAAGTGAAGATAACCTTTAGCCTCTTACTTGCTCAGAAGTACCATCTGAAATTCTACGCATGCTAGATGGTCCAGCTGGAATAGCAAGACAAGGTACATAATCCTAGACAAATTGGAAAGGCATTTCAGGCGTAATGGAGCACTTAATCATTTTTTATTGTCCTTCTTCAGAATAACAGCTTTCTTCAGGCGTAATGGAGCACTTAATCACTCCTTGACTAAGTAGTTAGCAGGCCTTCCACTATTAGAATCTTTGGATGGGCTAAGTAACCAACTTCATGACCTCTTGGAGGAAGTTTCAGAGCTCTTTCGATCTTCTTAACATTGGGGTGACTTTCAAAATCAGAATACGGTTCATCATGAGTACAAGAGCGTGATACAATTCTCACACTACCACAACGGTTGAGGTCCCATGCATCTCCCACTTCAAAGAAACTTTGTCTATATGCCCCATCATTAAAAATGGTCATGACAAATAATTCCACTTTAGGAATAACTTGCGTAAGACTTTCGCTAGAAAGCCTATCATGCGCTATTGAGCATTAATGCCAAAATTCTTCATTAGAATGCTCCAATCCGAAGAACTTGTTTAACTTCTCGAAACACATAATGCATCGATAAGAGTCAACATACAACTAAGCAGAAGAGCGCCCCATCTGACTAATGATCCCCCAAAAAAACTTTGAGGACGAGAATTTGAAACCCTAGTTGTGGATCAGAGGATGGAATTTTTTCCATCGACTATATTTTGAATTTTCGCGCTTGGCATTTTTAGGAACCTTCATAGAGGAACATCTTTCACAAAGTTCCGCAAACACATCATCCAAAAATTCATGTTTGTTGCAGAGCTTCCATAACTTGAATTCTTTAGATCCTTCGAAGTCTGTATAACTCCCACAGAAGGCATTATAACTGAATAAGCCACCATGCTCCCAATTTTCAAGCCTACAAGACCTCTTTCGAAGTCCACCTTGATGCATCTCGAAATGATCATCTTGGAAAAAGAGATTTTTTTTCCAGTTGAATCAAGGACAGCAGACATTCCGAACTCCCAGAATCTTGGTGTCGGGTTTTCTCAAGTTCTGTTGGTTATAGAGAAGCTCAACGATGAAGTTGGAATGGCTAGAAAGGGCTCGTCCGTAGAGGTTTTCTGGCAGGTAATTGGGTATGCGGGCAGAGTACCTGCGGGGTAATGGAGACGGCTGAGGTTACTAGAAAGAATTCTGACGGTATGAACCGTACAACAACCTCATGGCATCCAAAGCGACTAAGAAACCCTAGAGAGAGAGGGGGAGTGAGAGTGAGTGATGGAAAAATTCGGTGGAAAGTAGCGGAGGGCTTTGATGAGACAGTCCAAAAGCCTGAGTGTACACACAGACCATGCGTCTCTCCAGTCAATTCGCATTTCCTCTCTCTCTCCCTCCAAATTTTTTTTAATACAATTAATTTTTTTTTGTGTTTTTGTTTTTGCTACAATTAATTTTGTTGGATTATGGAAGATCCACGGGTTTTCTTCGTCGCTTCATGACGTGGGATGAAAGCTTCTGTGTTTCTAGAGCTTTCTACTTCTACTTTTTCTTTTTCCATCTTTTTTTATTTACTCATTTTTCAATCATTTTTAGGTAATTCCATATGTATTAATAGTCGATGTATTGTGTAACTCAAAATTATCTAAAAATTGTGAAGCTGCTACATAGCTCATAATTTTCAGAATGTCCAAATTACCCCTAGTAATGACATTAACTCTATACAGACGATCGAATATTAAAAAACATATTTACAATTTGAATATATTATTTAATCGAGTTAAAACCTTCCTGAAAATTAATTGTCGTTCTTAATAATGGACAATTATTATTAATATTAAATTATTATTATAATTGTCATCATAATGAGCAATTATTATCATTATTAAATAATATATTTTATTTTATAATATATTATTTATTAATTACAAAATCAACTGACCAATTAGAACACTCAGTGAATCCCAAGGATTCTCTATAAATAGAGACGTTCATTTCACTTTCCAAGTAATTCAATTAATCGCTACTTAAACTCTTATGATTTCTCTTTCAAAGTTGACTTTAGCATCAGAGTGTTCTTAGTCAAATAACCTTTTGGGGCCTCGATCGAAACAAGCAATAGCTTTTTGTTTGCTATTTGCGGGGATCAATGAGACTTTTGTGAGCATGTACAGTTTCTATTTCAACAATTGGTGTTTTCTTTGAGAGCCGAATTGAGAAATACCTAAGAGGAGCTCTCATGTTCGTTCATCGTTTATCAACGTTCATCAACTTTGATCATCATTCGTAAAAAAAAACTATTTCGTTCAATCCTCATATTCAATATGGTTAGGATTCGTCGATCTATTCTATCAACTGATGATGATGTTTCAGCTTCTGTAGCTCAAGCTGGGAAACGAGGCGCGTACCATGGTTCCAGAGGAATACCAAAATCACACTTGACGCATGATTATTGAGGTGTCCATGGAGACGTAGGGACCGATTCCAACTTTTGGATTCAGAACTTTCCATATCCCAACAACTCCAGCACCTGCAATAAGAGAAGGAGCTACAGTCGTTCAAAAGACTGATGGGCGATTTGTAGAAGAAGTGTCAAGGTAGAGTCTCCTCAATGTAAAAAAGGATCTGGGTGAATTCCTAGATGGACACCATGACACGTTAGGGAAAAATCGAGCACGAGATGAACTTGATACAGACCAGACACTCCTATGGCATAGGTCTCGACGTGATACGCGCTAATCGCGAACACCTCGACGCCAACCCCTTCAAAATAACTTGTCTCAACAAGTTAGAAGGTTAACTAACCAATTCGAACTGTTGTTAAAGCTTTTGCAGCTTCTCTTAGTAGAACGAATAACTCAAGAGCCTGGGAGACACTCCACATCACATGGAAGACAAAAGGACGTTCCAAGGTGCTCTAGAAAAGAAACAGTATGATGCCCAATGACGTCTCGTGACACTTCACATGGGAGTAAGAGGCAGCACATAGTTTCCCAAAACACTACAAGCTGTACTAACCATCACAACAAAGAAAGGGATGAGGTATACTCACCCACACAATGTTAGAAATCAAATGCTAAGACTCGAAGAGGTCACCGACGGTTGACGCGTAATGTCTATCCCCCTCAACAAGGAGCGCGTCAAGCTGATGAAGTTCAAAGGATATTGGATCGACACCTCCTCATATAACGCGATGGCGATTTGGAAGACAATCTACATCACCAAATTCAGTCATCCTCACCCTTTGTGAGAGAAATTGAGGTGGAGACATTCCCTCAATGGTTCACAATTCCAAACTTTAATCAGTTTAAAGGAAATTCTGACTCGGTAATGCATACTAATTATTGACGAGGAGTCATAATATACACAACGAAGCACTATTGTGTAAAGTGTTTTAAGCCTCATTGTAAGGCCAAGTCATGACGTGGTTCAATCATCTCCCATGAAGATTGATCACTTATTTTAAAGAGTAGGCCCTAGCATTTGTGAAGGAATACTCACAGCTTCGTACAATTGAAGTGAAATATGATAATCTCTTCACCATTAGAAAGATATCAAAAGAGACCATCCAACAGTACATTTAGAGATACTGTGAGGAAAAGACTCGAATTGTTAGATGCAGAGATCATGTTACTGCAATGACATTCAAACATGGGCTTCCCCATGATAGCCAGCTGTATAGCGACATAGTCATGGGAAATGCACAAAGTCTCACCAAGATGTTATCTCTAGCATAACAACATACATGTAGGGAGGATGAGAAGAACACTGCCCATCTGGCGGATCATGCTGGAGAGAGAGCAAAAAGCCTTTCAACATGGATGAATCCCATAGAAAATTTGCGCACGGGAAGTCTAATAAATGTAATGTAGGTCATACTTCCCAAACTCCAGCCATGGGAAAACCCAATATCTGCAATTGTCTCAGCCAGGCCATCAGATTCAGAATGAAATAAACAACATGTCTTGGTTCAAGAAGTGGGAACCAGTCAAGACTGGTCAGGAGAAGGCTGATAAGACAAATTGGTGTTCCTAACATGAATGCTACATACACAACATCAGAAAATGTATATCCTTTGAGAGATATCTCCGGAACCTCATCAAGGAAGGACATTGCATTGATTACGTCAAGGGGAAGGCCATAAATCGACCCAGTGATAAAGGACCCAAGGAGCCAACATGAAAAATGATTCACATAAGCACAATCATGACGAAGTCAGAGTTGCTCGTAACCACTACCAAGCAGAAGAAAAAACAAGATTTGTGATGCTTTAGCTGTCTCTCAGGTCTCTTATACCACCCACCCTCCCCCCTCCCCCACCGCAGGGTGGCAAACTACCTTGTGGTGGGTTTATCTTTGAAAGACAAGGTAGGACTTGATTGGCCACACGGTGATACTTTAGTAGTATCAATCCAAATTGTGTATGAAAAAAATTATCGGATCCATGTCGATGAAGGGAGCTGCAATAAATATCCTAAGTCTTGATGCTGTGCTCAAAATGGGCTTAGATAGCCTCACTACAAAAATGGTTATCTTGCTTCGAGGCTTTAATGATTCAACATGTATGACTCTTGGTACCCTTCAGTTGGATGTGCACTTTGACTCCATCATCACGTCCTAAACTTTATACATCATGGATGAGTTTTGACCATACAATGGAATAATTGGAAGATCATGGCTTCATAAAATCATAGCCAACACATCGAGACCTTACCAGAAAATTCGATTCCCAATCCGCAGAAAAGGAATCGGTAAGATAAAAGGTGATGAGGCTATGGTTCGACGTACCTTACCGAAGGGGTGAATGAGTCAAGATGAATGAGTTTATCTCCTAGATTGGATCATCTGATGGGGGGGAACTTTCTTCTCTATCTCCTAAATAGCAACCAATTATGGGTAAAGATCCATACGTTTATATGGAACCTCCAACTTCAGAAGGATGGCAACCAGAAGATGACACCACCCTTGTCCAGCTTAACCCTCAATATCTTGAGTAATATGCTTGCATTGGAGCACACTTGGATGCCACCAAAAAAAAAAGAACTCACTGCAATCCTACATGAGGAAAGAGAAGGTATCTCCTAGTCATCGTCTGACATGTCTGGAACTAACCTTGCCATTGCTTGTCATATGCTACATGTCAATCCAAACCATTAGCCGGTCAAATAGAAAAGACATAATTTTTCTCCCGAGAAAATTTCTATCATCTAAGATGAGATTGACAAGCTACATGTTGCTGATTCCATTGAAGAAGTTCCGCACTTTGAATGGCTAGCAAATGTCGTACTTGTAAAAAAGAACGAGGTATGGCGATGGCCAATGTGTGTCAATTATACTGATCTCAACTTCACATGTTCAAAAGAAAATTATCCCTTGCCAAGAATTGATCTCTTTGTGTATTCTATAGCAGGAAATGAGCTCCTTAGCTTTTTGGATGCATACTCGAGCTATAATCTGATTTTCATGCATGAGAATGACAAAGACAAGACAACCTTCATCTTTAACCGAGGAGTATACTGCTAAAAGGTCATGCCATTTGGCCTCAAGAATGCAGAAGCAACGTATCAGAGGCTTGTCAATTGAATGTTCAAGGACCTCATCGGCAAGTCCATGAAAGTCTATGTGGACGACATCATGGTCAAAAGTGAAAAGTGAGAGGATCATATCACCCATTTATGGGAGACCTTTAGTTTATTAAAGAAGTACAAGATGAATCTCAACCTTCTAAAGTGCACTTTTGGAGTATCCACGAGGAAATTCTTAGGTTACCTCATGACCCAACATGGAATTGAGGCTAATCTAAAGCAAATCAAGGTGATCCTCGAGATGATGTCATCATTGACTGTGAATGAGATTTAAAGTCACACTATCCTAGAAATAACCCTAAATAGATTTTTGTCCAAGGAAACAGATTGATGTTGACATTTCTTCCAAGCAATCAAGAAAGCATCCAAGGATAAGTGGGATGAAATTTGGGAGAAAGCATTTCATGATCTCAAGACCTACTTGACATCTCCGCCACTACTATCAACACCCAAAGACAATGAGGACATGTTCCTCTATCTAGATGTTTCTGATGTCGTAGTAAGTTTTGTACTTGTTCAGGAAGAGAGTGGTATTCAAATTTTTTTATTCTATATGTTAGAAGCTTTCTTCAATGCAGAAACACGATACCCAAAGTTTGAAAAGTGGATTTTAGCATTACTGGTCACTATGAAGAAGCTACAACCAAAATTTCAAGCTCATCGGGTGATCATCAAGATAGAATATCATCTTTGTTCATTTCTTCATACGCCCAACACATCAACCTAAGTAATGAAATAGACCAGAGAGTTGAGTCATTATGATTAACACTATCATCCTAGAACCCCAGTCAAAGGCCAATCCTTAGTAGATTTTATCGTGGAGTTCACACTAGCATCACTGGAAGGAGAAAACAAAACAGAACTAGACAAAATCCCCAAGGTGACTGGCACTTCCTTGTCACAAGATCCAAGGTTTCAATTCCTATTTTCTACTAGAGGGGCGCAAGAGCAGGGATTGTCTTCATCACCATGATGTTTCAATAATGGAATAAGCAATTCAGTTTGGATTTAAAATTCCTAACAATGAAGCGGAATATGAAGCATTAATTTGTGGGCTCACACTCTCTAAGAAGTTGGGAGTCAAGAAACTCGCAATTCATTCTGATTCATAGTTAATCACTAATCAGTCAATTAGTGAATATACTGCACGAGATACGGGGATGCTTAGATATAACAACAAGGTACAAGAAACGCTCATGACTTTCAGAGTTTTCACTTTTCATCAACTTTCGCATGCCAAAAAAGCACAAGCTAATTCACTAGCAAATCTAGCATCATCACTTGATTATTGATTCAATCGATCAATCCCAATTGAGTAATCGTAAATGACGTAGAATTGATATCAAAGAAATCAAAGTAAGACAGGTCGATTCTTCACCAAGGTGGCAAGATGCTTTTGTCAACTACTTGGAGCATAGCACATTGCCTGATGAACGACTAGAAGCCCGCAAAATCTAGATGAAAGATGCACGATACTATGTTGACAAAGGTCGACTTTTTAGTAAGAGATTCACGGGGCCAAACTTGCCATGTTTAAGGTTTCGCGAGACATTGAAGGTCTTGGCTAAAATTCACAAAGAATAATGTGGAAATCATTCTAGTGAAATGTTGCTTACTCATAAGATGATTAGTGTAGGATTTCACTGGCCAACTTTGCACCAGGAAGCCTTACAATATGCCCAGAAATGCGACAAATGCGAAAGGTTCAAGCTAAACCAGTTGGCACCACCAGAAGAGCTGCATGGACAAATAAGCCCTTGGCCCTTCATGCAATGGGGGATTGACATCGTTGGACCTCTCTCCAGCACACCAGTCCCAAACAAGAAGTATCTAATAGTCGCCACTGACTACATCACCAAATGGGTGGAAGCAAAGGCCTTAACTAATATTACCCAAGATGATGTTCAACAATTTATCTAGAGTAAGATTATTTGCCGATTTGGACTTTCCAAAGTCATTCCAATAGACAATGGAACTCAGTTCACTGGTGTAATAATCAACAAGTTCTTTAAGTCATGGAAGACAAAACACTTTAGTTTGACAGCTTACTACCCCTAGGGCAACGACTAAGACGAAACATCTAATAAGAAAATTCTCTATTATATGAAGAAACGACTTGATGATAAAAGGGGTTTATGGGAAGAAGAGTTGGATGGCATGCTCTGGGCTTATCACACAACTCCGTGTCATTTAGTAGTGAGTCTCCGGTCACTCTTTCATATGGCACCAACGTTGTTATCCCACCACATGTTGTCGTTTCAGCACCTTTTACTGAACTTGATGATCCTTTGGTCAACTCCATAGATCTGAGAACTTCACTTGATCTCAACAAAGAATTAAGGAAACAAGTGGTAAACTGCATCTCCAATTATCAATAGCAACTGTGAAGCTTCTACAACAAACGATATAGAGTCCGACACTTCCTCCCTAGTGACCTTGTTCTCAAAAAGAAGTTCACAACAACAAAACATCTTGGATCTCAAAAACTCAAATCCCCATGGGAAGAACGATGTGACATCTACCAAGTAAGTGAGAAAGGGAGCTATGCTTTAGAGACCATGGACAAAAAGCTAGTGAATGGTACCATAAATGCTCATCACCTCAAAAAACACTATGTTTAGAACAAATCACAAAACTAGATTAGCCGTTATGTTTTAAATATTGCCTATAATATTCACGATTGTTGTATTTAACACATCAATGAAGTTATCAAGTCACTCCCAATTATCTACATATGATTATACATTCTGCAAGATTAGAAAAGTTTTCCACTTGGAAGCACCTAATGCTGCCCATCAAGAAGATTCAAAGTCTTTCACTAGGAAGCACGTAAAACTTTCCTTCAGAAAGCACTTAAAGCCTTCTTTCAGAGACCACCCAAAACCTTCCGTTAGGAAACACTTCAAGCCTTCAACTAGAAATCACCCCAAGTCTTTCTCCGAGAAGCATTCCAAAGCCTTCTTCCTAGAAACACTTAAGCTTTTCCACAAATCATACCAAACCTTCTGTTAAGGAGAAAAAAAGCCATTCCTTGAAGGCAACAAAAAAATTACTTTTCTTCTAAAAATCCAAGTTAGTTAGAACCCATTATTGCACACCCATGGATACAATGGGGGCATATGATAAGCATATTGGTTTGGAAGTTTTAGTTCAAGTGATTGATAGAGTTTGTAGAAAAAATTTGACACATGCATCTCAAAATTCCGCTTAAACACAATTTTCATATATTAATTTGAAAAGCAGTTGAGAAATTGCATATTGATCACTCAACGAATTATTTAATACTAGAATGAAAATGCAATCATCAACACAAATAAATACCCTGTAGCAACTATTAGTGCAAATTTTCAAAGCCCATTGTTTTTTAAAACTCCATCCACTCTTTAACTGAAAGTAAGGAAACATCGTCAAATGGTGACTCATTAGTTTCAGGAACATCAACTTCCCTAGCCTCTAATTCAGGTTCAAGTTCAGGCTCATGCTTCAGTTCTTTAGTGGTGATCCTGCTTTGACTTTCCATTCCTAAGTTTTGTGCTTCATTTTCTTTAACTCACAAAGTTGTGGGGGCATGTGATGACAACAAGTAGTCAGTTGTAAAATTTTGGACATAAGTTTAAGGCTTTTTACTCAGAATGTACCCTAAATTATTAAATTTGTCTCAAAATGCACCTCAAACTCGTTTTCGCTTCAGATTGCACCATTAACTCGCAATTTTGTTCCAAAGCACACATTTTCAGTCTAAGTGTTAAATGGATGGTTAAATTGGTTTTTTTTGAACACCTAAACTTTTCAAATTAAAATGAAAATGAAATGACAGTTGATTGGGCGGCATATCAGCTGCCTAGGTGGCCAAATATACCTCAGATCTTTGTGGGCGGTGTCTTTCTCATCTTTTTCTGGGTCAACCTCTCTTCGACTATGTGCTCGGAATCTCCCTAGTAAGAGAATTGTTAGAAATGTCCAAGTAAAAGTGATTGCTCAATTTTCAAACCATACTGGAATCGTTACTTCCAACCAATTCCATGATAAATCCAACAGTTGCAACCACTATGGCACTGAGCCTGTGAGCCTATAATTCAAAATTGTTTACAACAGCTGCAACCTGCTGCTACTTTTCAACCACAACAGCACTGAGCCTGTGAGCCTACAAATCGCAATTGTTTACACCCAAAAAAAAATCCTCTGGGCCCAAGACATCGCCTCACGAAATTAAAGGCCCAAAGACACACAAGCCCAGCCCACTGAGCTCGAACGTGGAGAACAAGTAAGCTAGGGCAGTGCTGACAGAGAAAACAAAGAAAAAGAAGGCAAGATGGAGTGTTCCAACATGATAAACAGCAAAGCAAGACCCACTGGGAACCCTAATCTGCAAGCGGCAAGCTCTTTCACTGCCTATAAATAGAGAGCAACTCAGTTTCTCAAAGGAAAGCTAATCAATCAATCAACATCAGAAAATTGATTTATGAACCTATGAACACCTTTAACCAAGGTTTCACGATTTAAAAATAGCTCGCCATTTTGGAAAAAAACTGCTACTTTGAACTAGGAAATCAGGATTCAACTTCTCTTCGCACCCCTTCGAGGCATTTATGCACTTGGCTAACCAAACAACGTCATAATGGTGGGCTTCTCATCCCTGCACAATCCTTCTTTCCGACCACTCAATGTCATAAGGGTTGCCATCATCCTTACTAACCAATTCTTGGACTTTCGGTCGAGGTTCGCAGAAACCTCGACCGAAAGTCAACCTTCCTTCTTACCACTCATTGTCATAAGGGTTTATATTATCGACTATTGGCTCATGAACGGTCATTCCGGTTACCAGCTCACAGACAGTCTCTAGCCACCGATTACACGATTAGTCATCCTAACTACCGACATATGGAAAGTCATCCCGACCACCGGATCACGGACAGTCATTCCGAATACCGATTCACGGACAGTCATTCCGAATACCAATTCACGGATAGTCTCTGTCCACCATCTTACTGATAGCCATCCCGACTACCAACATACAGAGGGTCACTGAGGAACTCAAACCTCCATTTTCGACATCTCTCCGTCGCATTTGAGTGTTCTTCCTTCTCATGGCATGATTTCCAACTGATATTCATTTTAGTTGAAGATTTCCTGAATTTCTTGCTCCTTATGGGCTTGAAATGTTAGGGAAATAGTTTACTGTTTCTGTACATGTAATTTCAGTTGTTATTCAATTCCAGTACTTTTACATTCATGTACTCGTACTTTCATTTCCATTTTAATACAACTAGATTTACTTAAGTAGTGATTGGTGCTCGGAATATACCATCCAAGTGTGGTTCACGACTCACCAAGTCGGGACTCCATATTTGTGCATTGGTCCGAGTACTTTGATCCTGACTTGAGAGAATCTGGGACCATCTCCCACTTAACTGCTGAAATAACAATGTCGCCAGGTTTGAATATCATGGCAGAATAACTTCTGATTTGGCATCGCTGGAAAGAAAATATTTTAAGTCCTTGAAAAAGACATAGAAAGGAACAGCGAGGGGATTTCTTGTCTGCCCGCCTCACAATCGTATTGATCAGAAGGAAAGTTTTCGGGCTGAAAGTGGAACCCAATTATACTATCCAGTAGTAATTTCTCTATTGGTGGCATGCATGCACCTTAGTTAAAATGCCCATTTGCTTCCTAGTCGGCCCATCTAGGGATCGACCATAGCTTAAGACTTTTCACGCTCAACCCATCCAGTATCTCTATATTGCATTGAATCGAAAGAGATCCCACGAACGACCCCGTTGCCTCACTCCACATAAAAAGGTTCCACGCAGAAGTCCAGCTAGGGTTGCCTCGGGGTATCTCGGCTCCTAAATTAAGCAAATGATTTTGGGCAAGAGCATAATCTAGCACGCCTAGTGGGATTCTTTGCAGTGCATGCCCAAACACAGGTTTACTCAGCGACACTACGACGCTAAAGGAAGGTTTGTAAAGAATTATTCTCGAGTGACGGTACCTAAATTAATGACTATGCAGACTAAAATGGAGCCTCGACCTGAAGAAATGGAAGAAGTTGTCACTAACCAAGAAATGGATAAAGGGGAACTTGCCTAGCTCTTTAAAGATGTCCTTGCTTCTATCAGGTCGCAAATTAAGGCTTTGAATTGTGAGGTTCATGAGTTTTCTAGCCTCGACACGACTTCAAGGAACACCAATGTTCCACCCCTCTTTGAGACCCCGAGCCTGACAAAGGGAAGGTCCAGTTGGAGTCAAGAGCATCAGTCTTTCAACTAGTGTTTTAGATCCCAACCTTCCAAAAGAAAATAGGCTTCGAGATCTCGAAGTCAAATAGAGTTCGACAGGATTTTCTGTTCTTTGATCAAGGTTTGATTTCAAGGAACCACCCACATAATGGCTAGGGAAAGATCAATCATGCATGGAACCAGCCATCCAATGGCTAGGGAGCAATCATACCCGTGTTCCCGCCAAAGACTAGAAACGAATTTAAGAACTGGAGGAGATCTAACCCCGTCGGACCAAGATCAGATGAAGAGTTCCCCCATGATAGATGACCATCCCCAGCTATAGAGCACCATGCCCTTATGAATGAAATGAACGAGCTAGGGCGCCTGATAACCAGTCAACCTGCACCTCCTCGGGGAATTAGTGTCCCAACTTACAGAAAGCCTTATCCGGCATATATAGATCAGGACAACTCATTCCCCAGGAATTTCAAGCCGCCAACATTCACAATCGTTAACGGAGATGGCAGTACATCGTCCGTAGAACCCTTTGGGAGGTTCTCGTCCCAATGCGTGGCTGTTAAAGACAATCCTTACCTCAAGTTATGGCTTTTTAGTAGCTCCCTATTCGAGGATGCTTTATCTTGGTACACCTCACTACCAGAAGCTTCCATCTACACTTGGGGGAAAATGAAGGCCAAGTTCCACGAGGAGTTCTACAGAACCGAGCCTGAAGTTACTAATAGTGATTTAACAGTTGCCAGACAAGGCAAACATGAGACCACAGAGGACTTCAAGATGAAGATGAGGTGCAAGTTTCCCATCGACAATGTTTAAATGGTGGTTGTCGCACAACGTGCACTGAGGTTTTCCCTCAAGAAAAGTTCGATGATACTAACTTTTTCTATATCTAGGAGATAGACATATCAAACACCAAGTTCGAAAGGCTGCTTGAAGAAAAATGATAGTAGAGGCATAATTCGAAAGTTCCACCATTTTACAAGAGTAAAGTCCCTATGCACCAACTGGAGCATTGAATAGAACTAAGGACTTTAGAGGAAGAATAGGAACTGAGATCCAACCTCCAGGGAACAGACGCGTGACCCTCATGTCACTAGTCAGGCGCACCTGGGAGTTGAAGCCAGTCATGCCAAGCTGTAGCCTTCGCAAACAAAACACCAGCTAATGGCTCGTACACATTTGACCTTACCAAAGCTGAAGAGATCTATGATGAGCTGGTAAGGGCAAAAGTAATCAAACCAGACCCCAAGAAGGAACTACCCAAATAGGAAGACCTCAAGGGAAAACATTGCTGCAAATGGCATGTGTCGTTGCACCACGGCACCACCAGCTCTGTTCAGTTTAGAGATATCATTCAGAGCCTGATCAATCAAGGACATAATGTGTGGGTGCATATACCTAAGGCCACCATAGTGGTAGATACTAACCCATTTTTTATATTGTTGGTCAGCATGGTTAGTCTCCACTAGTCTCTGA
This sequence comes from Prinsepia uniflora, assembly GCA_032719365.1. Classification (NCBI taxonomy): domain Eukaryota; kingdom Viridiplantae; phylum Streptophyta; class Magnoliopsida; order Rosales; family Rosaceae; genus Prinsepia; species Prinsepia uniflora. Next base: position 57,480,240 of record CM064876.1, read on the forward strand.
AAGGCTCCCAAGGAGAGCAACAGTATGATAATCAACTCAAGTCAACATCTACCACCAACAGGAACGTGAAGAAATTTAGCTCCAGATGCGCAAGGAATTATATCCTATCATCCTCATCCCCAACAGTTAAGATGAAGTCGAAACGCGTCAGGAAAGGTCGGGAGGATACTTCTTTGGACATACATGAATAGAAACATGGTCTGCATAGTCCTCATAACAAGGCCCTACCAGACTACAAAATTTGGAAGTCAGGAAACATCGGGGAAGGGCAAGAACGAAAGGCTAGTTAACAGACTAGAGGGCAACGTGACCAATAAAGATCACCAAAAAGACCAGTTCCTCCCGACAAGGCCACCAACATGGCCAACATGTTCCAAGCCAAAATTTAGGAAGGAAAGTGGTATGTGGCAGGCATAGATGGAAAGCCAGCCAAAGAGTTGGGATGAACTGCTAAGAGAAGAATCCAGAGACAGTACGGGGCATACCTTCGCAGCAAGCAGGGCTTGGGGGCAAGACCTCTTGAAAAAAAAACCAAAAACTCCCCCAACTACCAAAGAGAAGCTTACCAACTCCCCTAGAATGGATAAGGAAGAGGAGAAGGATTGAGAAAATAATGGACGTCCCAGTACTATCCCATAATTTCTTCATGAAACAAGACTCGTATTCAGGAACTTCACCCAAGGAAACTTGAGGAGCAAGCAAGCAGAAGATATCAAAGTTCCGACCGAAGAGCCATCCGAGGAGAACAACTAGCAAAGCGATGGTCAGGTCATGACCAAAGAAGTAGCAAAGCCAGCCAAGGATTTGGGAAGAATTGCTAAGAGAAAAATCCAGAGACAGTACAAGACATACTTTCACACCAACCAGGGCTTGGGGGCAAGGCCTCCTAAGAAACCAACAACCTCTCCGGCTACCAAAGGGAAGCTTACCAACTCCCCTAGAATGGATAAAGAGGAGAAGAGGGATTGAGAAAATAATGGAGGTCCCAATACTATCCCAGAATTGCTTCATGAAATAAGACTCGTATTTGGGAACTTCACCCAAAGTAACTTGAATAGCAGGAAAGCCGAAGATATCAAAGTTCCGGTGGAAGAGTCATCCAAGGAGAACAACTAGCAAAGCGATCGTCAGGTCACGGCCAAAGATACAGAAAATGAACTTGAAGAAAACATGATAAGATTCATGGATGTAGTTGCCTTGTTCGACAAGGAACGAGAGCCTCAAATCGAAATTGGCATAGTGATAGTCATGCCAGAGCATTTATCAGCGGCGTATCAACATGTCAATCAAATTATCAGAGATGTTTTTTACTATGAATCTTCATGAGAGAAAATACAGATCCCAACAGAGGAAGATTTCGACGTCGTTCTGAGGGTTATTCCTTGTTAAGAAACATCATTTTTTTTTCTGTCCAAACCAAGGGGATGACAGACCACCTGAGGCCCATCTTCATTACAAGCCACCTTGAAGGTATTCTGATCAACAAAATGATGATAGATGGAGGGGCTTCCATCAACCTCTTACCCATGAAAATGTTGAAAAAGTTGAGTATGACACTACAAGATTGTTTGTCGACTAGGGCTATAAGGTCTAACTTCAGTGGGATCGTAACCAAGACCCACATATTCTTACCCTTGGAGACTGAAGTCAGATCTAAGAAGTTAATGTTAGCATTCTTCGTGGTGGACAGTATCACAGCCTACAACGTTTTACTTGGAAGAGATTGGATTCAAAAGAGCATGTTTGTCCCATCTGCTCCTCACCAACAAATAGCCATTTGGAGTCCCAATGACACTACCTGATAGGGAGGATCTTAGGAAATCATCCAGACAGATGTGATAGGCTCTTAATTGAGCTTTATTTTATATCGTTTTATACCCTTTATACTTGTCTTTTAATATTAAATTACTAAACAATTGGAGAAAATAATATTTTTGTGGGAATTTTGTAGAAATAAATAAAGCTTGGAATTTTGAGCGTTTTGGCGAAAGAATCGTCCCAATCGGAGTTATAACGAAGAAAATATGGACGAAATAAGTGCATCCCAAATCCATTTGCTCAACCAGAAAAATTGGCCCAAAAGCCCACACATCGTGGCCCAGAAAATCATCCCATAGCCTAGTCGCGTGGCCCAAATTCTTCCGTCAACGCATCAAATGCCGTCAGGACATGCTGGCCGAATCACTCTTTTCAAGTTCGGCGCACGAGTATCGAATCAACTCCCTCAGTCTCATCACCCACGCGTGACTCCTACCTACTCCTCCTGCTAGCCCCTGCTAAAGCTACCAACCCCTTGTCAGCAACAGCACGTCGAGCTACCTGCTCTCCCCAACGCATCAGCCTCTGATTCCCCTTGCCCTTGTCAGCCAGACCTCACCGAAATCATTACCTGGAATTCTGCAGGTCCTTGTCGACCCATTCCCTGCTCCAAACTGCCCTATTTTTCTCAAAAAAATCAGCCCCAAAATCATCATTTCTTCATTTTATTTTTATTATTTCTTTATATTTAATTTTTGGTATTTTATTATTTTAGTTTTTGGTGCTCCCTTTATAAATAAGGATGTCATTTCATTGTAAAAGGGTCATCTTTTGAATTGATTTTTCCTCTCTTTTGAGATGTATTTTAGGACCATTTTAGCTTCTTGTTGATTTTCTTCTTAATTAGTTTTCTTTTAAATCTTGTTTTCTTAGATTTATCTTTATATTTTGTTTCTTAGTTTCATCTTCTTTATTGTGTTCTTAGAATTTCTTAAACTTATCTTTGTACACATTTTTATACTTTCCTTAAGAAAAACCTATGGCTAAGTAATTCTAAGGAAATTTGAGAATTTTTAAGACTGAATTCTTCGTATTTCTTCCTCCATCTTCACACGGTTCTGCTTGTTGTCAGGGTTCCTTGTGGAAAACCATGTTTTTCTACTTAAACTCTTGTTATTGTTTCAGTTTTACTTATAATTTAATATTTGTGTTAGTGTTTAAACTTCAATTCAAAACTAAGTGTCGGCCGTTGTTGGTGCATTTAGAATAGGATTGACGAGATTTAAGTGTCGGCCGCTGTGTACATTTAATAAAAAATTTAAGGTGAATCATATTGTAAGTGTCGGCCGCTGTCAGTGCATTTATAGCATTGAAAAATGTATTTTGGTAATTGAAGTAATTGAAATAAGATTTCGTGATTGGTTCAATATATGCATAATATTGGAGTGTTGGTAAAAAATGTGTTCAAAGGAAGTCCATTTTATGAGTAGTTTAAATAGTGTGATTGTTAATTTTAATTTAATTCTTAATTAGTGTTAAAACGTAGTTTAGGTAACAAATCTTTTCAAAACCCCATTTAATTATTTAATTCTTTAATCTTTTAATCTTTTATTTTTTAATTCATTTATTTTTTAATTCATTTATTCTTTGATTCATTTATTCTTTATTCTTTGATTCATTAATTCATTAATTATTTTATTCTTTGATTATTTATTATTTTTTTTCCTAACACATTATTAATGTTCCCTAATTTCCCTAGTTAAGAACGATCCATATTTACCAATACTACGTCTACACAAAAGGGTTTAAATTGCATATACTCGAATTACGAGTTTAATTAAATGTGTAGTTCGAGTTTTGTCAAATTTTTGGAGCCGTTGCCGGGAAAATTGAAAATCATTTTTAATGTGTTTGTGTATGTATATAAATTGTGCATATTACACTTGTTTATAATTTTTATTTTTGTTCATAATTTTCTTACTATACTTGTTTATATTCTTTATACTTGTTTATATTATATTTGTTCATGTTATATTTGTTTATTTTCATTTTTATACATTTATATTATACTTGCTTATAATTTTTATACTCATTTATGATTGTACATATTTGTTCATATTTGTTCATACTTGTTCATATTATATTTGTTTATTTTTATACTTATTTATGATTGTACATATTTGTTCATATTTGTTCATACTTGTTCAATTATATACTTGTTCATATTATATTTGTTTATTTTTATACTTGTTCATATTATAAATGTTCACACTTGTTCATAATTCCTATTTTTATACTTGTCATATTATATTTGTTCATACTTGTACATAATGTTCATTTTCTTTTTTACTTGTTCATAATTTGTATATTATATATTGTACTTGTTCACTTTTTCTTATTTATATTTATTTTGATTTTTTTTTTGTAAATAAAAAAATGCGTCAAAAAAATTTCTTTTTCAATTAAGTTTGTCTTTTTCTTTATTTATTCAAAAGAAAAATTCGAAAAAAAAATTATTTTTTTAATAAAGAAAACGTTTTCATTACAAAAATAAATTATAAAAATTTAACTTTGAAATTTTCTTTAGTCTTAACTTTATGTTAGTGTAAATTTATACTTGTGAATACATTTTGTACATTTATTACTTGTTTATAATTGTTATCTTTATACTTGTTTATCATTATCATGCTTGTTCATATTTTATTTATAATTGTACATAATTGTTCACACTTGTTTATAATTGTTCATACTTGTGCAAAAATTGTTTATCATTATTTTATGTTTCATAGTATTCATTTATATTTGTTCGTAATTTTTATTTTTATACTTGTTCATATTTGTACATATTTATTCATATTTACTTGTTCATACTTGTTTATAAATTGTAATTTGTTCATAATATTCATATTAGGCTTGTTCTTAATTTGTATATTACTTGTTCACATTTAATTTTTTTTTTAGTTTTTATTTTTTTTTTGTTTTTTAAATTCTAAAATAAATTCAAACATTCGAAAAAATAAGTGTTTTAATTAAATTTTTCACTACTTTTTTTTCCATTACTTTAAAAAAAATTAAAAAGTTTTTTTTTTTAAAAAAATTTAGTTATCATTACTTAATTTTAAATAAAAAAATTCAAAATTCTCTTATCTTAGCTTTGTATTAGTATAAATTTATACTTGTAAATAAATCTTGTGCATAATTAATATGTTAGTGTAAATATGTATTGTAAATATCATTACTTATGCATAAAACCATACTTGTGCATAATACTTGCATTCTCGGCTATATATAGATCACTTGTGCTTCGAAGTTTAGATTTTGATCTTTAATGGAAAATGTGAAGTCACTTTTGTTAACTTTCACCTAAACCCTTTATGATGTGTGGATTTCATCACCATACACCGTAGACTTGAATCTATGGACATGAGGTTGAAGGCGATAGTTGTTAACACTTGAAGTTATCTTAATTCATCTGGACTAAGAAATTTTTGAGGGTGATGTCTAGGACAAGAGGCGATACTCGTAACAGGTTTTGGGTCTAAGAAAGAGACATAAATGGAGTTTAAGCCTCAGGATGTCTCAAAATTAGCCCTGCCTCTTATGTTTATTCTTTCTAATTTGATCACCTTTGGCCTTGCCCAAACAGTTGAATAAATCTAAAATAGTTACTTGGGTTGCACGGACATAGAAGTTTCCATCTAAACCTTGAAGCTATGTGAACCATATATATCTTTGACTTTCCCCAACGTGTAAATATTGTTCCATTGCATTTGTAAATTTCATAATCTCCCTAAGGTTTGGTATTTTATTATTTTAATTTTTGGCACTCCCTCTATAAAAAGGGAGGTTATTTCATTGTGAAAGGGCCCTCTTTTGAATTCATTTTTCCTCTCTTTTGAGATGTATTTTAGGACCATTTTAACTTCTTGTAGATTTTCTTCTACATTAGTTTTCTTTTAAATATTGTTCTCTTTAGATTTGTCTTTACATTTTGTTTTTTAGTTTCATCTTCTTTATTTTGTTCTTAGAATTTTTTAAACTTCTCGTTGTACACATTTTTTTTATTTTCCTTAAGAAAAACCTATGGCTAAGTAATTCTAAGATAATTCGAGAGTTTTAAAGACCGAATTCCTCGTATTTCTTCCTCCATCTTCACACGGTTCTGCCTACTGCCAAGGTTCCTTGTGAAAAAACATGTTTTTCTACTTAAATTCTTGCTATTATTTCGGTTTTACTTATAATTCAATATTCGTGTTGGTATTTTTTTCTTTGTAAATGTGAATACAATCTCCATGTGTTTTACTTCATGAATTTTAGTTATTTTGTACGTTTTAGTACTTAAATTTCAATCCAAAGCTAAGTGTCGGCCGTTGTCGGTGTACTTAGAATAAGATTGAAGAGATTTAAGTGTCGGCCGCTAGCGGTGCATTTAATCAAAAATTTAAGGTGAATCATATTGTAAGTGTAGGCCGGTGTTGGTGCATTTATAATATTGAAAAACATATTTTGGTAATTGAAGTAATTAAAATAAGATTTCGTGATTGGTTTAATATATGCATAATGTTAGAGTGTTGGTAAAAAATGTGTTCGAAGGAAGTCTATTTTAGGAGTAATTTAAATAATGTGATTGCTAATTTTAATTTAATTTTTAGTTAGTATTAAAATGTAGTTTAGGCAACAAATCTTTTCAAAACCCCCCTTTTAATTATTTTATTTTTTAATTATTTTATTATTTTATTAATTTATTCTATATTCTTTTATTTTTTTATTCATTAATTCATTTATTATTTTATTTTTTGATTATTAATTATTAATGTTCCCTAATTTTCTCAATTAAGAACGATCCATATTTACCAATACTATATCTATACAAAAAAGGTTTAAATTGCATAATACTTAAATTACATCTTTAATTTAATGCGTAGTTTAAGCGTTATCAAGATGCAAGGCCATTTGTGGCCAAACCTACAGTAGTCGAAGTTAGTTTCTACAATCCCAAGATAGATAGCATTAGATTGGTTGGTGAAGATGAAAATGGCCGACCTACTAAGGTCACGGTCGACCTACTAAGGCCATCACCGATAAGTTATCCGAACTAAAGTTCGTGCTTCTTGCAGAATGGGAGAGATCTTGTCTATGTCTGGACTTCCACAGTCAGTGAATACCATACGCAGAACAGACCTAAGGCAACTAGGTTTATAATAACATTTGCTAGCGTTTGAGTTCCTGAGATTTTTTCATAAGAAACAAAAACACTTGATAGTTCAACTACATGATTGAAAGAATAAAATACACAAGAAAATAGAGTTGTGACGGATCAAGGTCTACCTTGAGTCAGGAGAACTAGGATCTTCATTAACCTAATCAGAGGGGAATGGTTGGCCAGTCGCTTGGGAAATATATCCATCATCGTAGCCATTCCAATAGAAGTTTCTCGAGCCAATTTCATGGAGTTGATCCCGATCTTGAAGCATGTTCTTGAGCTTATTCTGATTTTTTGAGCAGCAAGGTATTCTTCCAGACGCTGGAGTGACAGCTTCTCCAGATCATTCTGCATTTCCAACTACCAAACGTGTTGGTTTTTGGTGGCTCAAGAGTGAGCATCATTGTGCATTTCCTTGAGTCATTCTTTCTGGCCAGAAAACACCCGATCTTGTAAAAATCGGATGTCCTCATTGTTATCCTCAGCCACTAGACAAAATCTAATGATTTGGTCTGCAATTGATTCCATAGGCTATTGTTAGATAGAGCGAGAGCGCCTACGAGTCATGGTGGTGTGAATTTTGATGGGAGGGGATCCTGCTAGAACTCGACTTTTAAAAGGGATTGAGAAATTAGAAGTTGGAAACATGCTAACACCAGGTTACATGCAAAATTAGGAAAGTTTGATTGAAAGACACGATACCAATACCAGTAAGGTCAGAAGTGCAATCACGAATTAGATCTAAAATTAGCATGCATGTTAAGGAGTTTTATTTCATTTCATGGAAGGCAAGTTACAAATCAAAGATACACAGATGGGGTTTTCTAAATCTGTTATCCCCAAAGCCATGAGCGAAGCCATTTCTATATGTCTGACGACGCGTATGGCAGAGTTGTTGATTCCGGGAAGCTAGAGTTCTTTGCAGATCCTCCTCTTCTTCGAGAAGTCCTGCCAATTTGTGGTTAAGAGCGGATATGCTGCTCCGGGTCTCTGACATTGTGTCCTCAAGGGATATGGCACGGGAATCTAGAGATCTTCTTTGGCGATCGATTTTGCACTTGTGAGCATCAATCTAGACGGTAAGATGATGGATTTGCAGCTCCAAATCTCGAATGACGTTTTGCTGTTCTCGACACTCCTCTTGGAGACACTGATCCATATGCATATAATAGACGAGGGGAACCCCAAACAGATTTTGCCTACTGAAAGACATGAGTCGAAAATGAAATGGAATAACATTGCAGAATGCTTTAGATTTAATTCATATTTATCCTGGCTTATTATGGTGGTGACTATCAAGAAATCAGATGAATACGAAGTACTATGGAGGGTATTTCGGGAATCTCATCTCATTAATAAAAAAATAAATAGTACCAAAAAAAGGGGAAGAATCAGCAGGGGCTTTCGCCTTCTGAGCTTTCTTGGGTGCCATGTATCTTAGTAGAGTTTTGCAAGCAGGAGGGTTTTGTAGGAAATCGGAAGAGAAAGGTAGCGACTTGTTCAAAAAGGAGGAAGTGTGAATGAATTAAAACCGCAAACACCACCCACCCCAGAGTTAGGCTCGACACGAATGAAGAGAAAGGCGAAAGTGTGATCGTGTGAATTTAAATTTTTTTATAACTAAAACATTTCAAATTCAGGGGGCAATGTTTACAATCGAAAAAATACCCTCTAGGACCAAGAAAAAGACTCACGGAATTAAAGGCCAAAGACACACAAGCCTAGTCCAGCGAGCTCGAACATGGAGAGCTTGGACCGTGCTTATAGAGAAAACAAAGAAAAAAGAGGCAAGGGGGAGTGTTCCAACACGACAAACGGAAAAATGCGACCCATTGGGAAACCCTAATCTGCGAGTGGAAAACTCCTTCACTGCCTATAAATAGAGAGCAACTCAACTTCTCAAAGGACACACAATCAACCAATCAATCTCAGCAAATTGATCTCCATCAATTTCTGAACCTATGAACATCTTTAACCAAGGTTTCATGGTTTAAAAACTGCTCGCTCTTGTGGAAAAAACTGCTCATTCGAACTAGGAAATCAAGATGCAACTTCTCTTCTCACCCCTTCGAGGCATTTATGCACTTTCCTAACCGTCTTTCTAATCAAACAATGTCGTAATGGTGGGCTTCTAATCCCTGCATAGACCTTATTTCTGACTACTCAGTGTCATAAGGGTCGCCATCTTCCCGACTAACCAGTTCTTGGACTTTCGGCTGAGGTTCGCGGAAGATCAACCTTCTTTCTTATCACTTAGTGTCACAAGAGTTGATATTATCGACTACCAGCTCACAGTCAGTCATTCCAACTACGGGCTCACGGATAGTCTCTGACCACCGATTACACCGATAGCCATCCCGTCTACCGACATACAAACAGTCATCCCGACCATTGGCTCACAGACAATTATTCTGACTACCAATTCACAGACAGTTTTCCGCTAGCGTCGTATGGATAGCCATCCCGACTACCGACATACAAAAGGTCATCGAGAAACTCAAACCTCCATTTTAGACATCTTGATGTCGCATTTGAGTGATCTACTATCTCATGGCATGATTTCCAACTGCTATTCATCTCAGTTGAAGATTTCCCAAATTTCCTGCTCCTTACGGGCTTGAAATGTTAAAGAAGTAGTTTATTGTTTCTACACTTGTAATTGCAGTTGTTATTCAATTCTAGTACTTTTACATTCCTGTACTTGTACTTCCATTTCCATTTTAATACAACCAGATTTACTTAAGTAGTGATTGGTGCTCAGAATATACCATCCAAGTATGGTTCACGACTCACCAAGTCAGGACACCATCTTTGTGCATTGGTCCGAGTACTTTGATCCCAACTTGAGGGAACCTAGGACCATCTCCCACTTAACTGTTGAAATAACGTCGTCAGGTTTGAATATCAAGGCGGAATAACTTCTAATTTGGGCATCGTTGGAAAAAATATATATTTGAAGCCCTTGAAAAAGGCATAGAAAAAAACAGTGCGGGGATTTCTTGTCCGCCCGCCTCACAATCATATTGATCAGAAGGAAAGTTTTCAAGGCGAAAATGAAACTCAATTATACTGTCTAGTAGCAATTTCTCTACTGGTGGCACACCTGCACCTGAGTTAAAATACCCATTTGCATCATAATCCGCCCATCTACGGATCGATCGTGGTTTAAGGCCATTCATGCTCAGCCCATATAGTATCTCCATATTGCATTGAAGCAAAAGAGATCCCATGAACGACCTGCCTCCCTCACTCCACAGAAAAAGGTTTCATGCGGAGGTCCAATTAGGGTTGCTCCGAACATCTCGGCTCCTAAAACGAGCAAAAGATTTCGGGTAGGAACAACAATAATGAGAACCTTCAACCTTTCAAAATATAGGGTTGGATTAGAAGGCAGTTCTTCGCCACGGAAGTTCAAGCTGAGAACCAAAGTAGTAAGGTTCTGACACTCATTTAAAATCTGAAGGGCAGAAAAAATATTGGAAAGGCTTGAATTTGACAATGCCAGGTAAGAAAGGCTATGAAAATTCTTGAAGCTTTATGGTATTCGGCCAAGGAAGTTGTTCCGGGCAAGATTTATGTTATTCAAATGTCTACAAGTGGGAAGATTGGATGGACTAGGCCCATCAAACCGATTGGAACCGAGATCAATAGAGGTCAAACTATTCATTGTTGAACAATTAAAATCAATTGAACCTCTTATGAATTGTTTCTCAGATTTAAGCAAAGAGAGCGTTGGGGACTTGACAAGGAAGAGGGGTTTACCCCGAAAAAGAGGAGATAGACACCAGCCACACTCTTAGACGGGTTTATTTGGCCACCTAAGCAGCTGATGTGTCACCCAATTAGCTACCATCTCATCTTCATTTTAATTTTAAAAGCTTGGGTATTCAAAAGACCAATTTAACCCTTCATTTAACTCTTAGACGGGAAAAGATGTACTTTGAAACATAACTAAAAATTTATAGTGCAATCTAAACCGAATACGAGTTCAAAATGCATTTTGAAACAAATTTAATAATCCAAAGTGCAATCTGACTAAAAAGCCTGTAAAGTGGCCATACATCAATTAACTCGACAGTTTAACGGAAACTTTAACAAAAAAAGGTAACGGACGGCAAAGATTGAAAACACATGTTTAACTCTTATATTGGAAGACGATTTTGCTTGTGCTCGTATGAAATTTCGTACATTGCATCGGGTTAAGGTACTTTCAAAGAACCGATAACTTATAAATACTGGGGTAAGGGGTAATTACAAATGATGGGATTTAAGTGAGTGATATGGATAGCAATTAGAAGAAATTTAAGTTCAACCATGAAAGGCATTCATATTAGCTTATGTTTTAAGTCTTAAGCATGCACTGCACATATTCAATCCTACCCTTTTCTTGAATGCGAATCTTTTCCCCCAAGTGTCTGAATTATAGCTTCCAAAAGCTTGATTTCCTTATCACGCTTTGAGATTTCTTCTTGCTTTGCACGCAACTCTTCCATGTGCAGCTCAAATACCTCTGCAGCCAATAATAACAATGATATATATCAGATTTGACTTTCATGACAGAGACCACAATTCTAGTTCCAATGAGTTTATAGTTATACCAGCCTATCTCTACCAATAATAATCAGAAAAATGCATCCAACCACTTGATGGAATAATGAAATGATCATGAAACTCCAGTTTCTCATAATTGGTCCAGTGGTCATTAATGCTTTAGCTTGGTGACACTAAGATTTTTCATTCCGGAACCATTATTACCTTGATGATAAAGTAAACCATAAGTCAGATGATGACCCACACATTAAGAACAAACAGCTGTACATTCAATGGCACCAGATGAATAATTATGTTGATGAGGGAAAAAAAATATCAGCATCAGAAAGGACATAGAAATTCAAAAATGTTTTATTGATGAAGGCTACTGAAGAGGTCAGAGAAGACTAAATTTCTGCTCTGTCAAAAGGATTATGCAAGCTAGAATACTTCAACAGGAAATTTGTCCCTATCAGAATAGATGATTGTCAATCTGGAGATTTTTATTTATACAACAACCAAAATAAATTCATACTTGTCACTTTTCATAAAAACATACTTGACTAGACTCAGCTACACCCAAATTACAAACCAAAACAATATCAGAAAAATTGGAGTTAGTCAATTGGTGACAGTGTTGCTGAAATCACCTCTCAAAGCCATTGTTTTTTTCTTTAGGTAGTAAAACATCCCCTCTGATTGAATCTATTTTTATCAAAGCCAACCCAGAAAATGAAGAATTTTTTACTTAAATGGTATTACCCACCTACCACCAGCTGCTCCTTCAAAGCATCACCTAACAATCTCCCTCTTTGTTTTGATCCGGAAGATTAGAAATTCAACATGCACAAGAACATATCGGTCTTTTCTGGATCAATATCTAATATTCTGACCTTACTCTCTCAATTTTCGAATTTGATTCCATCTAAACATCTCACAATTTATACCCCCAAGTTTTCAATTGAAATTCCCAATCTCAATCCTCATAACCATATTCAAATCAATTCTAATTTGATGGCAGGTTATGGGAAGGCTAAGTATGTGGGTTAATTTGGTTTCTTTTGTTGTTTTGATGTGTGGTTTATTTGGTGCTTTTTTCTAGGGTCTTTTGAGTCTATTTATGGAGAGTTTTTACTACAATTGAATTCCTCCCTATATATTCTCTACCACATTTTATGGATGCACAAAGACTCCTATTCCTCGTTGTCCATAAAATTCGTAATCATGTCTCAACATATAAACGGCGAGAATAACTATCTTGCTATTGGACAGTGAAGCATCAAATGGTTCAAAGTGCAGCTTCCTTCTATCACATAACACACCAATGAGAAAATAGAGACTGACGGCCTTCTTCTTTAAACCATACCAGAAGTATTCAATAACCTTGAGCAATTAGTTAGGCCAACACTCGCACCTTAAAAGGTACTTTAACTTTTCAAATGATAGGCGTGAATTCAGGCATATTAGGATCATCCAAAAGTAGGCTCAGAAAAAGAATTAAATGAGAAATTCCTCTTCCAATACACTTTTCAACTCTACTTGGATTCAAAACAATTGTTCCAAGACCTGACAACAGTTGAAAATCGGCCCATTCCTTTTCATTTAGATTTCTTCGTAACCCAAAATCCCAGCTAAGAGGTATAGACGGCACATTAATGCACATCTTAGCAATGGAGGTAATAATGATATACATCGAGACGAGCATAACGCGTATAAAGGTATCTGTTTCCCCAACCTAACTATTTTCCCAGAATCTCACACTCCCCATTCCACACCCAAACTGGCAACACCCTACAAAGAATAAGAGCCCCTTAGAGATATAAGTCCAAGGGCATGAACTAGACCCTCCAGCCACAATCTTTGGGTCCCAACCATTCTGTGCCAAACATTCTCCTGCACCGCGTACTTACTACGAACTACAGCAAACCCAAGGGAATTTCTCCGAATTGGAACCTCCACAATTTTCTAACAAAGCTACACTCCTCTTACCCAAGTGAACTACCTTCTTAACAAAGCTACACTCGCCTTACTTACATCAATAACCCTGAAAAAAATAAAAATAAACAAAGTATCCTCTTTTTCGTAAAGCAAAATTATTGTTGTTCACAAATTGCAGATGATTAATTTCTGTCATTACCCTTCCTACCACCAGCTCTTCCACCAAATTCTCTCCTTGGCGCATCCCGCTTGAAGCTCCAAATGTCACTTGGTTTTTCAATGATAATTAAATTTTGCAGAGTTAAAACACCCTCTAATACACTTTCTCCACCCATCTTGAAACCCCTTAACTCAATGTGAAATCCAGAAACTCCCCAGCCATGTGATCATAAGCTTTCCAAAACCTAGTTAGAAACTTAGAAAATGAAGTCCTCTTCTTTATTTGTCTGTGCTTCTTCAACTACCTCATTATCTCTCAAAAAAAGCGTCTAGAATCTGCCCCCCTTTCCCAAAAGCTCCTTGACCTTTAGACATTGTAGCCCCAATACTTCTCTCAACCTCTGCGATAAAACCTTAGCAATGATTTTGTATAAACTAGAAACCATGGTGGTTGGCCTACAATCACCAACCCGATATATCTTTCCAGGTTTCTCTAAACGTGGAAGTCAACATCGATGATGCAGTTAAAGAAACAACTTTAATGATTACTGCTAACCACATACATTTACCAAAACAGTACTAGACTGCCCATACTATAATTGCATACCTTAAAAATACATTCACAGCTCGAATAAAGAGGTAACAAAGATAAATTTGGATTGCACTTACTTGAAGTGTTCTCAAGCTCTTTTGTAACTTCATGTGCACGTAATTCAGCAGCCTTTTCAGCTGCCTCCGCCTGTCGTTTTTCTGAACGAGCACGGGCAGCAGCAGTAATGGCAGCATCAAGTTCTCTTTCCAAAGTTTTGACCCGTTGTTCAAGAACCTTCAAAAGAAAAGTCAGCTTTTAATACAGAAATCAAACCAATTTCATGGAGACAAGTATGAAATTGTCTTACTTCCATTGGAAGAAAAGAATAGCATGTACGGTAACATAGCACTGGAATATAATGTCCAATATTATGCAATAATGTAAAATGAAATTTTAACAACATATTTTAGCTGACCCTTTCAGCTACAGCTTCAAGGCTTCACAAAGGAATTACTCAATAAAAGTAGTTCCATATCTGAAGTGGGAATTATAAAAACAGTTCTCCAAGGAAAGTGGTCCATTTAGTGCTTTACAAGAAGTTTTTGTCACTATAGCAATCTGATGGAAGTTAAACTTGTAGATGGACAATATATGTGTATATCAGATATAAATAAAATATCTATAAGACCGTATAACTAACATTCACTGTTCTTAAATCAGGGGCGGCCCTGAACATATAGAGGCCCTGTGCGAAATTAAAAATGTGGCCATAAATATTTTTTTTTGTATTATTACAACTTCCATTTAAATCTAATTTACGTCTTTGATCATTGAATTGAAGAGCAGTAGAACATATATATATATATATATATATATATATATATATATATAAGCATCAATCTAGTAAGATTACCTTTAAGGAGACTTGATAAAGATCGTCTTTGTTGAATTGTTGATTGTGTATCAATGGAAGAGAATCAAGAGAAGTGAACTTAGGGTTCTTACTTTTTAGGATTTGTGTTTTCTTTACTGGAAGAGGAAGAGATGAAAAAGGGTTTTTAGAAGATGTGTCGTACAACATGAAGGAAATAAATTCACAGGAAAAAATTGGAGAAATAAAAGGCCAAAGAAATTCAAAGCTAGGAAAAAAGGGGGGAAAAAGAAGAGGAAAAAATTGAAGAAATAAAAGGCCAAAGAAATTCAAAGCTAGGAAAAAAGGGGGGGAAAAGAAGAAAGGAAAGAGGCACAGCTGTGATTTGAACATGGGTCTTAATGCGCAATGTTTAAAAGCCTTTTCCATTCACACTAGGGCTTCTATTTGATACATGTGGGATTTTTTTTATATTTATTTATCTATTACTTAAATAACATATTAAAAAAATTTGAGGCCCCCGAAAATCGGAGGCCCTGTACTACCGCACTGCCGGCACAGGCCCAGGGCCGCCCCTGTCTTAAATATATATCTGCAACAGTTCTTTCTGAAATTTACTTCACGAAATTAGATATTTCAGAAAATGTCTGATGGATAAACCTTTTTGGTGGATAATCAGAGGCTCAAAAACAAAAGAAGCAGAAAAAAGTACAAACATCTCTAGCACGACAAACCCCAGAAGGGTCCTCAACTAAAACAGACCCAACAGGAGATGGGGGAAGGAAACATGGAGATATAGAAAGTAGAACCCAGCTCAACCAAGCGTTCAGCCACCATATTCCACTCTTGATAAACATGCTTCACACTCCCCGTCCCCAACCATGCAGGTATGACAAACAAGTATAATGGTTATTAACGGATGGAAACCCTCAATGTAGCACATTAAGAGGAAATTTCTTACTCAAGAATGAAATAATCTGGTCCCTGGACAACTTGGGAACGAAAAACCAGTCTAACCATATGTTCTATAACAACTGCATATAACAAACTAATAAGAAACATGAACACCCTGAATCTTATATTTTCTAATCACAACAAATAACTGAAAAAAAGGCAGATATGATTATCCAACTTGAGTGAGACTCAACCTTCTCATACCTAAAATGTACACGAATAAAAATGAGCCCTACACGATTTGCACAATAAAGTGGCCTAATTGCATACAAAATTGAAAACCCTAATCCTAAAATCAATAAAAAAAAAAATAACAGTGCTGAATAGAGTAATAAACCTTGATTGTTCGTGCTTGCTCGGAACAAAGAGAGGCTTTGGCGAAGGTCTCGTCTTCAACAAACACAGCCTTTTTCAGCAACAGCTTCTGGAGCGACTCCAAATTGAAAGCCATTTCTGTTAGATTTCCAATGGCTCCGTTCCATCTTTCATTTCCTTTGCCTTTGTCCTCCATCATCTTCCAGTGGTTTGCTTCGAAGACGATCTGTGTGCACTTTGCTTCAGGTCGTCTGGTTATACAAGCTTTGTGTTCGCTATTTAGAATTACAATTTACAAGTCATTTTACACACTTCTTTTTTTGCTTCTATTTATTCATTTTATTTTAATTTATTCATTTTATTTTAATTTATTCAATCTGATTATTAGTATAAATAGAAGGGAATATACATAATATAGAAAAGGAAGAATGTAAAAATCAGCTTCCATATAATTTTGACACCAATTCCCTTGTTTGTTTTACCAATTAAATTTTGATAAATATATATATATAAAAACATGATTAAGAAAGATCTTTTATTGTCCTTTTAAAATTTTGAAGTAGAAATCGAACACGCTCACAAAAATCTAACTGATCCCTGCAAACAATAACGGTTGTTCAACCAAGAATACATTGACACTTACGGCAGTTTTAAGAGATAAATCACAAGAGTTTAAGAGCCAATAAATCAAATTACCTTCGAAAATGAAATGAGTTTCACTATTTATGAAGAAATCTTATAAATCTCGGAGCATTCAGATTGGTCGATAAAATTTATAATTAGTAAATAAGGTTTTTTAATAAAAGATATTATTTAATAATTTAATATTAATAATAATTTTTTATTATGTTTTGATCAAAAGATATATCATTGTATATCATAAAAAAGGGTACAATTATATTATCAAAATCAAGCTATGAGAGTAAGACTCACAAAGGCAAAATAACAATAGTAGTGCAGACAAAGTCGCACAAACAATTAATAAACTAACATCACTAAAATTATACAAAATTCCAAATCAAGCCCACAAAAATCGAAAACAACCAAAAACAACCAAAAACAATCCAAAACAATCAAAACTTTAATAGCGCCTATAACCAATGTAACGACCCGTCCAAAATTCTTTGGATTAATTAAGAATTAATTACTGATTAGCGAGGCTAATCAGGGATTAATCGAGGATTATCGAACGTTCAAGGCGAAATTACAATTTTGTCCCTGAACGAGGACAAAAAGTTTACTTTTGACCTAGGAGGTCCAATGCACGAGGACGGAAGACCGTTACGTAGATTGAGTCGATACGAGTCCGTAGACAGGTGGCACGTCGAAATCGAATATTCGACGACAAAGTTATGGTTCACGGAAGGTCCGAGGCACTATTACATGTTTTACCAGACGGGATAACATTTGTCATTCAATGGGCCCAGATATTTTAGGGCAGGCCCAATGGATGAATAACAACTTGTCATTCATCCATTGCCCACCATTTCCCATACATTCATATCCATCCCCTTTTGTCTCATCATTTGAACCAACCCGAAACCCCTAACCCATGCCTCTCATCCCTCACAAACACCCCTTGTAAAGACCCGTCCTGAGAGCCGGGATTAGCAAAGTGATTAGTAAAGGATTAGTGAGCCTAATTAGTGTTTAGCTGGGACTTTTGAATTTTAGCGTAGAATGACGATTTTGCCCCTGGTTTGGGCATATAGTTGACTTTTAGTTCGGGCTGTCAAATGGACTTTGACCGATGACTGTGACGTAGTTTGGGACGTCACGAATCCGTAGACAAGTGGCAAGCCCAATTCCGACATCCGAGGAGAATGTTATGATGTTCGGAAGGTTGAGGGCATTGCCGTAATTTGGTTAAACTAGGGGAAAATAGTTGACTTTTTGTGTAACAAGGTTTTGACATGTTGACCTAGGACAGTTAGGTAGATCTCGTTGTCCTGAATTCAACGACGGGCGGCATGTGTTCATCGGACCTAGGCTGTGTGAGATACGGGTCTAGAAAGGTAGTGTCATAATCGTAATGTTGGTTCAAAAAAGGGGTATTTTGGTCTTTTGGTGCATGTGGATTTGAGCCAATCTGATTGGGCCAAGTGTACAGGTGCTATTGGATGTTTTGAAATGGGGCCATTAGATGGTGGACATGTGGGGTGTGTGTAGTGGCTTCTACACATTTCACGGGTGCGTTCAAATTGTGTCGTGTGTGCGTGTTCGAACTAGAGAGAAACAGAGAGGGAGCTTGAGGGAAAATTGGATGGTGGCCGTGGCTGTTTGTGTGTTCTAGTGAGGGAGTGAGTGACCAGAGATCGTGAGAGAGTTAGTGAGTGAGGTGAGGAGGTTGGGAGATGTCGTGTTCGTGTGTGAGGAGTGTGAGAGCTCACGGCGAAACTCAGAAAAACAGAGAAGAGTTGAGAGGCTGTGGGGGTGGTGTGACCGTGTGTCGGTTCAATTGGACTTGAGAGAAGGCTAGAACGGATTTGTGGACTCCAGGGAGTGCGACGGTGTGCACGGCGGCGATCGACAGCAGGTAATTTCTCACCCCCGTTAGATTACTCTGTTTTTCCGTGAATTTTAAAGGGGAATTCGTGGGTTTTGAGTGTGAGTCGAGAGATTTGGTGAGTTGGGTGAGCTTTAGTAGGTTCCTAGGAGTTGTTTAGTGTGGTTGCCGTGAAGGGGGAGTGGCTGGTTAGCCGGGAGGAAGAACAGGGGACTGATCTGGTTTTATTTCGAGTTTGGGGACGTTGATCTAGGGGCTGTGTCGAGATATCTGAATGAGGGGAATGGGTTGTTATGGACTGGACGATGAGGATGGTGGAGAGAGGAGCAGAATTGGTGGCGGGACGGCGGAGAACCGGCCACGCCGGTTCGAGTTGCAGAGACCAGTCTGAACCGAGACGATCAGAGGTTGCTGGTGACATTGTTCACGGGCGTGGGTTTCACGCGCAGGAGCTTCCAGACGTATGTGGGGGCGCGTGAAGGGTAGTTTGGGGAAGTTTCCAACATGGCGTTTAAGGTATTCGAAGTAACGAACATTTTGGCGTTGGTTTCGAGTCAATCGGACATCGGCTCGATATGTTTTGGACTGTCCGAAGGTTTTAGACCTCAGTTAAAAATAGTAAAAACTACGGGGAAATTACGAGGTTTTAGTAGAATCTTCATTAAGTAGTTAGTGATCTTGTTATGGGATTTGAACAGGTTTGGGAAAGCCGAGGCTAGCGGAATAGCCAGGAATGGCGTAAGTACGCGCGTATCGAGACGACGACGGAATGGTTTGTGAGTGGACTTTGCTTTCTAACTCTTGATGCATGCATATATGTTTTTATATGATTTCTATACTTGATTCTATGATTTGATTTATGATTGTGATGGTTTATGGTTGTTGCACGTTTTTCGAGGAAATGACGGTTTTCACGTTTTACGAGGTTTTGATAACTATCGTGATTTGAACTTGGTTTAATGAATTGATTTCGGGATTTGAAATAAGATTTGATTTCAAAGAAAGTAAAAGGATTTTCGGAAAAGTGTTTTCGGGCTTAAGGCCCAGTTCAAAAAGTGGTTTTTTTGAGAAACGTGATTTCGGATTTTTGAAGCGGAATTCCGGATGACGATTCGGGATTCGATTTGGGACTTGGAAGTGGATTTGGCTTTGGGTTCGGAATGATTATTCTGGATGCCGGCTTACGGAATGATGGTTCCGGACTCGGATCTGGAAAAGGAAATGGATATGAGTTCTGGATTTGGATATGGAAATGGAAAATGGTTTTCAAATGGTTTTGGATTGGATTTGCTGGATCTGGATATTGGGTTTAAAGACCCGGATTATATTTGACGGGGGACGGGCCCGGATTGAGTTTAAAGACTCGGAAGTTTAAAGACTCGGATATATTGATATTTCCCCCGTAGGCCTGTTGAGTTTAAAGACTCGGGAGTTTAAAGACTCGGATATATTGATATTTCCCCCGTAGGCTTGTTGAGTTTAAAGACTCAGGAGTTTAAGGACTCGGATTATTGAGGCCTGGTTATTGAGTTTAAAGACTCGGGACTTTAAAGACTCGGATAGATCCAGCAGGTTCGATGGATGAGAATGTAACGACCCGAAACGAGAATAATAATATTTTAATGTAAAAAGACTATTTTGCCCCTGAAGGGGGGGAAACTTTGAATTTTGGCCCGGGCAACAATTCGGACTTTGACCCATGACTATAACGTAGGTCGGGATGTCACGAATCCGTAGACAGACGGCACGCCGAAATCGGAGTTCGTATGAAGAAGTTATGGTCAAGGAAGCGTTTTAGCGGAATTTACGAACCGAGAACAACGGAATAAAATATTAATTTATTACGGGAATCCGTGCCAACCTAATATTTAAATCAAACTGGTGGATTGGTGACAAGTGTCACCCATCCAAGCCTACACTATTCCCATAAAGCAACTAACACTATTTAAGCTATTTTTATATTATTTCTTTTTCCCTCCAATTAACCCCAGCCCTTGGATTTTCTGTGCAAATGAATCCTGGCCCTCCATTTTCATCTGCTTTCCTTATTCATGCACGATCATCCTCTGTCCGTTTCACTCAAACACACAAACACACATTCATCCCCCCCTTCACAACCCGTGCATTTCTTCCATTTTCTCTCAACCAAGGCGATCAAACCAGCCATCCTCTTCGCACCAAACGACCACCCACAGCACCACCATCATCTGGTCTTCACAACCCGTGCACCACCAGCAACCACCAGCCCATTTTCCCGTCCGAAATTCCGTCCAAAAACGCAGACCCGAAACACGACGGAAACGGGTCCAAGAAGCAAACCGTGACAACCACATCATCTCGACGCGGGGGAAGCTCCAGTCTGCACCGTGAGGACCCCAGGAGCTTAACTGGACGACGGCACGGCCTGCGGCGGCGACACGGCGGCGGTAAGGTCGAAAACCCGAAAACCCGTTTTACTCCTCTATTTCGAACCAACCTGTTTTAGTGCTAGGAACTCAGTTGTTTGGTGTTAGACATGTTCTAGGGCGAGAGACGAGTCGATCAGGACTGGTTTGGACGACGGAGACGGCGTGGATCACCGGAGAAGACGATCGGACCTTGGCCGTGAGTTTCAGAGAAGAACTGGTGAGTTTTCTCCCGTTTTCTTTCCATTTTGAGGTTGTAGAACCATAGAACAGACCTAGACGACCCTATAGGGATGAACCCCGTCGAAAATGGTGGCCGGAGTCGTACGGTTGAATCGGGTCAAGCCGTGGGTCGACGGCGACCCGGTTCCAGTCAAACGGGTCTGACCCGATACTGTAGCATGATGACGTCATCATGCTGACGTCATGATGACGTCATCCTGTCAGATATTGTCAGACCAGGGACCAATCAGAACATGCCACGTGTCACCTGACAAGTGTCAGTGATGACGTCATGCTGACGTCAGCATGATGTCACTGCTGACGTCAGCAGTACTGTAGCAGCGTTGACCCACGCGTTGACCAGGCGCGTGGGGGCGCGTATGAACAGTGATTTTGGTGGGGCCGGTACCATTTTCAAGGATTCGACGATACGGATCCAATGGAGGTGGTTTCGTGTCGATCGGAGATCGTTATGTTGGTCAAAATGGGGTTTGAAGCACCGGGAATAGTGCCCGGGATGCGATTTTGAGGCTGATCTGTTCTAGGGTCTTGGTATTGATATTATAGGGTCCTTAAGTAACCCTCAGGACTAATAATACAGGTTTATAGAGATCGTTGAGCAGCAAGGACCGAGTGTGAGTGGGCTGTTTGATTTATAAAAGGCTTGCATGCATAAACTGTTTTACTATTTCCACTGATGAGTCTTATGAACTGTTTATATATGTTATTACAATGTTTTGGGCATGAGACCCGTCTGGATTATATGTGGATTTTGTTTGGGATGTCCGGGGGACATAGGGTAAACTATACTGTTATTGTACTGTACTTTCCTACCTGTGTATATTGTCTCCTTCAGGGAGGGTCGTTGGCCTGGGTGGACCCTGGAGTAGTCACGGGGCTCTGACTGAGTGGAGTTGACCCCCGTTGGGCTGCTTACTCTCAGGAAGGCATGTTCATATACCTCGGGCAGTGACCGGGATACCGGGAGCTGATGTACCTAGAGAGTCTCGGGTGTGAGACCCTGAGTGGCAACGCGTAGCCTTAGAACCGTGACATCATTTGGGTTGGGTTTTACAGTGCACTGATATGTTAGTTTCCCCTTACGATTATTATTGTGGTTCATTTGTTATGATTTCATTATAATATTATATTTTCACTGCATGCAAGGTTTGAAAAACGGAGGGGTAAAACCTTATGATTATTTTATTATTAAATTGATTTCTAAACTGTTATTTTTGGCCCACTCACCCTTGTTTTACTGACCCCTCCAGACCCTGACACGGAAATAGAGGAGGAGGACCCGGAGGAGGAGGCAGAGGTTTAGTTTGCCTAGCTGTGCACCTGTACACCCACTTGTGGGTAGGTTGAGCACCGAATAAATGTACTCTGACTCGTGTGCTCACGTGTTGTATTTTACTTTCCCTTGTCTGACTGTAACGACCCGTCCCAAATTCCATGATTAGATTAGTGACTAATCACGATTAGTGAGGTTAATCGGTGATTAGTTAGGCTAAATCGGACGAACGATGCGAAATGACCGTTTTGCCCCTAGTGGTGGCAAAACGTTGACTTTTCAATCGAGCGGTCAAATGGACTTTGACCGATGACCGTGACGTAGTTCGTGACGTCACGAGTTCATAGACAGGTGGTACGTTCAATTCCGACGTTCGTGGAGGAAGTTATGACGTTCGGAAGTTTAGGGGCATTTTGGTAATTTTGGTTAAATGGGGTCAAAAGTTGACTTTTTGACCAGGATGTCCAATGGCCGAGGGCCGAGGACCGTTACGTAGATAAGGACGATACGAATCCATAGACAGGCGGCACGTCGAATTCGGACGTTCGACGGCAAAGTTACGGTTCACGGAAGTTCAAGTGCACTATTGAACGAATTACGAAACGAGTTAACTTTTGGACTTAGTGGGGGCCCAGATATTTAATACCTGCCCTATGGATGAGTGACAAGTGTCACCCATCCACATGCCCTCTCTTTTCCTTCATGCACCGTGCATTCCATTCTTCCTCATTTCAAACACACACACACAAAACTACCCGATCTCACATCCACCATCCTTCCATCTGTGCAACCCAAAACCCATCCATCCTTCATTCAAGCAACCAGGGATGGAAGAGGGGACTAAGGAGGTGGCTGGGCGGCCAGAACCGCCATCCACGGCGGCGAGAGGGACAAGAACCCGTGAGGTTCACGGTGAGGCCCTTTTGATCCATTTTTACATTTTTGATGTTATGGTTCATTTCTAATGATTTTAATGAGTCCATTGAGTTGCTAGGGACATGTTAGGAAGGTTTTAGGAAGCTAGGGACTGCTGTGAAGCCATGGCTGCATTTTGAGAATTTTGAACCATTTGGTTCAAAATCAAACCTTAGGATTTAGGTGTTTTTAGGTAGTTTTAGGGATTGAAATGGATGGAAAACATCAAAATAGGAAGAAAGGAATCGAAAAGGAAGAACTAGGATGACAAATGGGGTGTCTAGGGCTGTGAACCGGTCACGCCGGTCCAGTTGGACCGGCCAAACCAGGTGAACCGGCCATGAACAGTAAAACCGGTCTGCTGGAGGTTGGAGCCGATGAACAGTATTTTCGACCTTCTTGGGGCGCGTGAGGGCACGTGAACAGTAATTTGGGAAAGTGTCCAACACGGGAAATCTTCTATTCGATGTAACGAAGATTTTGGGACTGGTCTCACGTCAATCGGACATCGTTTCGATAGTTTTCGGGGTGTCAGAAGGTTTAGGGTCGGCTTAAAAATAGTTAAAAGTTCGGGAAAATTACGGGGCTTTGATGGGAGGTTAATTAAGTAGTTATTAACCTTCTATTAAAATTTGGACAGGTTTGGGAGTCCCGGTAATGGTGATCGGCTCGGGGAGCCGAATGGCACGCAAATCGAGGCGGCAGCTCGGACGGTCTGTGAGTGGACCTTGTTTTCTAAATTGGTGTATGCATAAATGTTTATTATATGTTTTATTACTTGTTTGAGGATGCCATGGGTGCATTTGTATGTGGTTATGTATAAGCACGTATTTCGAGGTTTCGGCCTTATACGGTGCTTATACGGGTCTGTATTTCTTTATTGACTTAAATGATTTGGTTTTGGATTTCTAAAAGGATAAACTCGGGTATGAGACCCATTTGGTTTTGTCTCGGGCATATGACACTATTTACGACCTTCGGGTCTAAATCGTGGTCGCGACGGGTGCTATGTGCACGGCGATCGACGATACGACGCTCGCCTCCGGATTGGGATGTGTTCCTTCCGGAGAGGTCACGATGCACGATTCGTGGTCGGGCAGCCTGGGGAGGCTCGACTTCGGAGTGCTGACGGTTCAGGATAACGATCGGTGAGGAGTGCACCATGATCTTGTGGTGGTCGCGTCGGTTGATTCGTTCACGGCGACATACCAGGATTGAGAGCGGTCCTGGATGGATGGTTGCACGCATCACTATGATCGGAGTCGTGACTGACCCTTAGATATCGGGCACGGTGCCCAGTTGAGTCATATGTTCGGGCACGAGGCCCAGTTACTTTATGGTTTATGATTTTGGGTCAGGGACCCTACGTGGATTTCCAAGTTCATGACGGTTTATGGGAACCAGCATGAACTCTGGAAAGGTCATTATGGTTCTTGACGGTTTATGGGAACCGGCATGAACCTTTGTCAGGTTATTCTGGTTCTTGACGGTTTATGGGGACCGGCATGAACCCTGGTTATGTTATTACGGTACATGACGGTTTATGGGAACCGGCATGTTACCTGATTATGGATATTATGGAACATGACGGTTCAGGGGAACCGGTCATGAATGTTTATGTTATGTATATATATGTTCGTCTACCTTCCTTTACTTCTATTATCTCCTCCGGGGAGGGTCGTTGGCCTGGGTGGACCCCGGAGTAGTCACGGAGCACCGACTGAGTGGAGTCACCCCCCAGTTGGGTTCCTTACTCTCAGGAAGGCTATGATTACTATTACCTCGGGTAGGGTCAGTGGTCTACGGACATTGATCTTGACTTTGAGAAGACTCGGATTGAGACCTGGGTAGCACGCGCGTGGCTTTGGATACCGTGACAGGATTGGTTGTGTGACTTATATATATGTATGTGATGTATATATGATATATGATATGTGGTGTGTACAGGTGTGCACAGGATTTGAGCAGTGGCTCGTGTACTTGGTTTCTTTATGGTTTGGGGCCGAGTCCTTTATGGATTTGGGCAGTGGCCCGTATGGTCGTTTTTATTGTGGTCCTTTCGACCTTAGTTTATGTCTGCTTTGGGCTTAGTCCCACGTATGGTTTCTTTGGTTAAATGGTTTTTTCAATGCATGCATGCTTTTTAGTGGAGGGTACAAATGTCTTCTTATTAAATGTTTTTTTTTTATAAACTCTTGTTTTGTCCACTCACAGTTTTTAATGTTTTGACTGCCCTTCAGGTTGACATCGGATGTGGACTGTAGCAGAGACCGAGATATCACATGCCTCCTCCGGATCCTGGCGTACTCTGATAGCCCGGGAGGGCAAAGGACGAAAATATCCCTTGTCTGACACTTCGTGTCATACGGGAGCAGGGTCATCCCGCACTAATCCCGGGGGGATTGGGATGGGTCCTGTCACTGACAGTATCACTTTAGACACTGTGTTTGTACGTTATCTATCTATTTAAGTATTCGGTTTTTATTTAAGGGTAATTTTGGTATGTTTAGAGTCATTGTCAGACGGGAGCGGGTCACGTCCCCGGGTGGTCCCAGTGGGATTGGGACGGGTCCTGTCAGCTTGGTATCAGAGCATTAGGATTAGTGGTCAGAGTACTAGGTTAGCGGTTTGTACTTTGTACATGGTCGCTTTCGATGTCTTTTAACCTGTTTGCCTCTTCACAGTTGGATATGCCTCCCCGACGTGAACCCCGTGCACGTGTTGACGAGGGCAATGGAGGAAATGGAGACACTGCGAGCATTGAGCGGGCTCAGCGCCTGGGTGCTACGCACTTCAGTGGGGGAACCGACCCCGAGGAAGCACACCAGTGGATTGACCGCTGGGAGAGGATTTTCGAGGTCATGCACTGTCCTCCGGAGGAGCGTGTCGTACTGGCGACTTTCCTACTGGATGGGAGCGCCTATCGATGGTGGCATAACCTTATTTTGGCCGGCTGGACTGCTCACACCATTCCATGGGAGACTTTCCGAGAGCGGTTTCTCAACCAGTTCTATCCGCGGTCGTTTCGCAACGCCCGTGAGGCGGAGTTTCTGCAACTCCGGCAGGGGGATCAGACTGTAGCAGAGTACGAGGAGACCTTCCTGATGTTTTCTCGCTTTGCTGAGAACTTCGTGATCACCGAGGCAGACCGATGTCGCAGATTTGAGTGGGGCTTGCGACCTGAGATTCAGGCGATGGTGACTGCAACACCCTTTGCTTCCATGAGGGATCTGACTGATGCGGCGACCAGGATTGAGAACAGTATCCTGGCTCGTCAGCGAGCTGAGGGGGTGACTCGGCGACGTGATCGCCCACACTTGGGATTCTCAGGCCGTCATGGCTCGAAGGGAGGACATTCTGGTGGATCTTCGTCTTCTGGCAGCCGAGGACGTTCTGGTCAGTTCAGGAGTCCTCAGCGGTCTGGACAGCGTTCTGGAGCTTGGCAGCGGTCTTACTCACCGATGAGCATCTCACCAGGAGGATACTCGGGTCGACCTAGGGAGGTCACATGCTTCGCTTGTGGGGAGCCGGGGCACTATGCTTCTGAGTGTCCACTGATTCGCGGCAGTACTGCGCCAGCACAGAGCACAGCATCCCAGACTGACAGCAGCCGGACACGCGGTGTTGTGCGTGGCCGTGATCGAGGAGCTAGAGGACGGGGACGACCTGCAGAGTCTATGGCTCGTGTTTATGCTGTTACCCAGCAGCAGGCCAGATCCATTCCGGGAGTGTTGACAGGTACTGTACATATTTATGGTATGGTTGTTCGTGCATTGATGGATTCGGGGGCAACTCATTCTTTTATTTCACCGCGTTGTGCGAGTCTGTTGGGCCGTGAGGTGACCGCACTTGAGCACGAGATGGGAGTGGGGACACCGATGGGTGTGACCTACCAGGTGAACCAGGAGATACGAGCTTGTCCTGTGGAGATTGAGGGAGTCAAATTTCCGGCAGATCTAATTCTGATGAATGTTCACGATTTCGATGTGATACTTGGAGTTGATTGGTTGTCGGAATACAATTCACTCATCGACTGTAGTAACATGCGGTTGACTTTGAGAGGTCCGGGATTACCGGAAGTGATATTTCAGGGGGAGTGTGGAGACGCATCACCCAAGGTAATATCTGCACTCACAGCTACTAAACTCTTACAGAAGGGGTGTCAGGGTTATCTTGCTTATGTCGTAGAGTCTACGGATGAATCTTTGAGTATTGAGGATATCCCGATTGTGCGGGAATTTCCTAATGTCTTTCCAGGAGATTTACCTGGATTACCACCACCCAGGGAGATCGACTTTACGATCGAGTTACTCCCCGGGACTCGACCGATTTCACAAGCACCGTATCGCATGGCACCGGCAGAGCTACGGGAATTGAAAATCCAATTACAGGAACTGGTGGATCTAGGGTTTATCCGACCCAGTACATCACCATGGGGAGCGCCGGTCTTATTTGTGAAAAAGAAGGAGGGTAGTTTGCGGTTGTGTGTGGATTATCGGCAGTTGAACAAGGCTACGGTAAGGAACCGGTATCCCTTACCCAGGATCGATGATTTGTTCGATCAGTTACGAGGAGCGCAATATTTCTCCAAGATAGATCTGAGGTCAGGATACCATCAACTGAGAATAGCCGAGGGGGATGTTCAGAAAACAGCTTTTCGAACGAGGTATGGGCATTATGAGTTCTTGGTGATGCCCTTTGGATTGACGAATGCACCAGCTACATTCATGGACTTGATGAATCGAGTTTTTCGAGCATACCTGGATAAATTTGTGATCGTGTTTATCGACGACATCTTGGTGTATTCCAAGAGTGTCAGGGCTCATCAGGAGCACTTACGAAGGGTATTGGGTAAACTACGACAGGAGCAGCTGTATGCTAAGTTAAGCAAGTGTCAGTTTTGGCTAAATAATATTGGATTCTTGGGTCACATTATATCACCCGAGGGGATAAGTGTGGATCCTCAGAAAACGGAGGCTGTGACAAATTGGCCAAGACCGACCACGGTGACGGAAGTGCGAAGTTTTGTTGGGTTAGCAGGCTATTATCGGAGATTCGTAGAGGGTTTCTCCCAGATTGCCGCACCATTAACTCGGTTAACCCGGAAAGGGGTGAAGTTTGTATGGGACGACCAGTGTGAACAGAGTTTTCAGGAATTAAAGTTCCGATTAACCACTGCACCTGTCCTTGCATTACCTGACAGCAGTGGAGAGTTCGTGGTATATAGTGATGCATCGCTGCAGGGTTTGGGTTGTGTATTGATGCAGAATGGAAAAGTGATTGCTTACGCATCCCGGCAGCTGAAGACGCACGAGTTGAACTACCCTACTCACGAGTTGGAATTGGCAGCGGTGGTTCATGCTCTAAAGATCTGGAGACATCATTTGTTCGGTATGACATGCCGAATATTCACCGATCACCAGAGCCTTAAACATTTGTTCACTCAGAAGGAACTCAACATGAGACAACGGAGATGGTTGGAATTGTTGAAGGATTATGACTGTACGATCGAGTACCATCCTGGCAAGGCAAATGTTGTGGCTGATGCACTTAGCAGGAAGTCGGCGGGATCAGTTGCGCATCTGAGATTGGTGTATCTTCCTTTGCTAGTGGAACTCCGAAAGAGCGGAGTTATGTTAGGGATGGACGATCAGGGAGCCTTGTTGGCTAGCTTTCATGTGCGCCCCGTGTTGGTCGACAGGATCATCGAGGCTCAACTACAGGACCAGATACTTTGTGATTACAGGAACGAGGTTGAATCCAGACAGAGACAAGATTTCTCCGTCAGGGGCGATGGAGCATTAGTAAAGCTTGGGCGATTGTGTGTACCTGCGGTACCAGAGTTGAGGAGAGAGATTTTAGACGAGGCCCACAGTTCGGCCTATGCTATGCATCCAGGAGGGACAAAGATGTATCGTACCCTCCGGGACTATTATTGGTGGCCAGGGATGAAGAGGGAGATAGCTGAGTTTGTCAGCAAATGTTTGATCTGTCAGCAGGTCAAGGCAGAACGGCAGCGTCCGTATGGGGCTATGCAGCCACTTCCAATTCCACAATGGAAGTGGGACCATATTACAATGGACTTTGTCTTCAAGTTACCGAAGACAAGGAGTGGGGTTGATGGAGTCTGGGTAATAGTGGACCGGTTGACTAAATCAGCGCATTTTCTGCCTGTACGTGAGACGTACAAGCTCAACTGTTTGGCCCAGTTATTCATTAATGAGATCATCCGACTACACGGTACCCCAGAGTCGATCGTGTCGGATCTCGATCCGCGTTTCACATCCAGGTTTTGGAGGAGTCTACAGACTACTTTGGGTACGAAATTACACTTCAGTACGGCATTCCACCCACAGACCGACGGACAGTCTGAAAGAACAATACAAACTCTCGAAGACATGATGAGAGCCTATGTGTTGCAATTCCAGGATTCGTGGGCTGATCGATTGCCATTGATGGAGTTTGCCTACAATAACAGCTACCATGCGAGTATAGGGATGGCACCCTATGAGGCACTGTATGGTCGACAGTGCAGAACACCGGTATGCTGGATGGAGATCGGAGAAAGAACCGCAGTGGGGCCGGATCTGATGGATATGACCCAGGAGACAGTTCGGGTTATTCGGGAAAGATTGAAGGCGGCCCAGGATCGTCAGAAGAGCTATGCTGATCGACGGATCCGAGATTTAGAGTTCGAGGTTGGTGACTTTGTCTTTTTAAAGTTATTGTCGTGGAAAGGGATTCTCAGATTTGGACGACGTGGGAGATTGAGTCCTCGTTATATCGGACCATACGAGATTGTCGAGAGGATTGGTCCGGTGGCTTACCGTTTAGCACTACCTTCGGAGCTTTCCCGAGTACATGATGTATTTCATGTGTCAATGCTACGGAAGTATCTTCAGGATGACTCTCATGCACTGCCAGAGCAACCACTGGAACTGATGACAGACTTGAGTTTCGAGGAACGGCCAGTGCAGATTCTGGATAGGAAGGAAAAGGTCTTAAGGAACAAGACGATTGCTTTGGTTAAAGTATTATGGCGGAACCACGAGGTGGAGGAAGCGACATGGGAACCCCAGGAATTGATGAGAGGGCAGTACCCATACTTGTTTGAGTAAATTTCGAGGACGAAATTTCTGTAAGGAGGGTAGGTTGTAACGACCCGAACCGAGAATAATAATATTTTAATGTAAAAAGACTATTTTGCCCCTGAAGGGGGGGAACTTTGACTATTGGCCCGGGCAACAATTCGGACTTTGACCCATGACTATGATGTAGGTTGGGATGTCACGAATCCGTAGACAGGCGGCACGCCGAAATCGGAGTTCATATGAAGAAGTTATGGTCAAGGAAGCGTTTTAGCGGAATTTACGAACCGAGAACAACGGAATAAAATATTAATTTATTACGGGAATCCGTGCCAACCTAATATTTAAATCAAACCGGTGGATTGGTGACAAGTGTCACCCATCCAAGCCTACACTATTCCCATAAAGCAACTAACACTATTTAAGCTATTTTTATATTATTTCTTTTTCCCTCCAATTAACCCCAGCCCTTGGATTTTCTGTGCAAATGAATCCTGGCCCTCCATTTTCATCTGCTTTCCTTATTCATGCACGATCATCCTCTGTCCGTTTCACTCAAACACACAAACACACATTCATCCCCCCCTTCACAACCCGTGCATTTCTTCCATTTTCTCTCGACCAAGGCGATCAAACCAGCCATCCTCTTCGCACCAAACGACCACCCACAGCACCACCATCATCTGGTCTTCACAACCCGTGTACCACCAGCCCATTTTCCCGTCCGAAATTCCGTCCAAAAACGCAGACCCGAAACACGACGGAAACGGGTCCAAGAAGCAAACCGTGACAACCACATCATCTCGACGCGGGGGAAGCTCCAGTCTGCACCGTGAGGACCCCAGGAGCTTAACTGGACGACGGCACGGCCTGCGGCGGCGACACGGCGGCGGTAAGGTCGAAAACCCGAAAACCCGTTTTACTCCTCTGTTTCGAACCAACCTGTTTTAGTGCTAGGAACTCAGTTGTTTGGTGTTAGACATGTTCTAGGGCGAGAGACGAGTCGATCAGGACTGGTTTGGACGACGGAGACGGCGTGGATCACCGGAGAAGACGATCGGACCTTGGCCGTGAGTTTCAGAGAAGAACTGGTGAGTTTTCTCCCGTTTTCTTTCCATTTTGAGGTTGTAGAACCATAGAACAGACCTAGATGACCCTATAGGGATGAACCCCGTCGAAAATGGTGGCCGGAGTCGTACGGTTGAATCGGGTCAAGCCGTGGGTCGACGGCGACCCGGTTCCAGTCAAACGGGTCTGACCCGATACTGTAGCATGATGACGTCATCATGCTGACGTCACTTTTGACGTCATGATGACGTCATCCTGTCAGATATTGTCAGACCAGGGACCAATCAGAACATGCCACGTGTCACCTGACAAGTGTCAGTGATGACGTCATGCTGACGTCAGCATGATGTCACTGCTGACGTCAGCAGTACTGTAGCAGCGTTGACCCACGCGTTGACCAGGCGCGTGGGGGCGCGTATGAACAGTGATTTTGGTGGGGCCGGTACCATTTTCAAGGTTTCGACGATACGGATCCAATGAAGGTGGGTTCGTGTTGATCGGAGATCGTTATGTTGGTCAAAATGGGGTTTGAAGCACCGGGAATAGTGCCCAGGATGCGATTTTGAGGCGGATCTGTTCTAGGGTCTTGGTATTGATATTATAGGGTCCTTAAGTAACCCTCAGGACTAATAATACAGGTTTATAGAGATCGTTGAGCAGCAAGGACCGAGTGTGAGTGGGCTGTTTGATTTATAAAAGGCTTGCATGCATAAACTGTTTTACTATTTCCACTGATGAGTCTTATGAACTGTTTATATATGTTATTACAATGTTTTGGGCATGAGACCCGTCTGGATTATATGTGGATTTTGTTTGGGATGTCCGAGGGACATAGGGTAAACTATATTGTTATTGTACTGTACTTTCCTACCTGTGTATATTGTCTCCTCCAGGGAGGGTCGTTGGCCTGGATGGACCCTGGAGTAGTCACGGGGCTCTGACTGAGTGGAGTTGACCCCCGTTGGGCTGCTTACTCTCAGGAAGGCATGTTCATATACCTCGGGCAGTGACCGGGATACCGGGAGCTGATGTACCTAGAGATTCTCGGGTGTGAGACCCTGAGTGGCAATGCGTAGCCTTAGAACCGTGACATCATTTGGGTTGGGTTTTATAGTGCACTGATATGTTAGTTTCACCTTACGATTATTATTGTGGTTCATTTGTTATGATTTCATTATAATATTATATTTTCACTGCATGCAAGGTTTGAAAAACGGAGGGGTAAAACCTTATGATTATTTTATTATTAAATTGATTTATAAACTGTTATTTTTGGCCCACTCACCCTTGTTTTACTGACCCCTCCAGACCCTGACACGGAAATAGAGGAGGAGGCAGAGGTTTAGTTTGCCTAGCTGTGCACCTGTACACCCACTTGTGGGTAGGTTGAGCACCGAATAAATGTACTCTGACTAGTGTGCTCACGTGTTGTATTTTACTTTCCCTTGTCTGACAGTATCACTTTAGACACTGTGTTTGTACGTTATCTATCTATTTAAGTATTCGGTTTTTATTTAAGGGTAATTTTGGTATGTTTAGAGTCATTGTCAGACGGGAGCGGGTCACGTCCCCGGGTGGTCCCAGTGGGATTGGGACGGGTCCTGTCAGAGAACGTGGTTTTAAATGTGTCTTGGGTTTTCACTGAGACCTGACAATGATGTTTTGGGCAGTGGCCCGGAGGAAATGGTTTTTGATAGTTCTGGGTTGAGGCCCGGGATTTGGAAAAAGAAAAATGTGTTTGGTTTTCGTACAAGGTTTTATGACATGAAATTGATATGCATGCATTGGTTTTTACGCGGAGGGTATAATGTATGTGTTTTCTGATAACTGTTTCTGAACTTAAAATTTATTTTTGTCCACTCACAGTCTTTTCGTGTTTTCGATACCCTCCAAGTTGCTGTGGTGCGGGTTGTTGGTCAAGAGAGCCGGAGACATCACACGTACGAGCCACAGTAGACTCTGCGCACTCTGGGAAATTCGGAAGTTTCTGGATGGTCGGATCGGAACTCCCTTGTCTGATTTACAAGTCACACGGGGGTTAGGCGTCTGTTTGGCCCTTGTGTCATGTGCAAGCCAGACGGGAGCAGGGTTTAGCCCTTAATCCCGGGGGATTAGGGGTGGGCCCTGAAAATTGGTATCAGAACGAGGTTTTGAGTGTTCTGCATGAGGTTTGGTTCATAGAGTCGTTGGTTCGTCGACTTGGGTGGTGTGAAGCTACTGTGGATGTGATGTCTTGATGCGGAACAGCCCGTCAGAAACCTGGATACGATAGTGATAGTATGTTCGAGGTGGTTAGATAGAGTCGCTCGATGAGTGATGCGAGGTAAGACGCATGTCGGTTTAAGACCGGAACGGACCTTAGGGTTGGAGATACGCTAGCAAAAGTAACCTGGAAGGTAGCCGGTGTGCTACGGATGAGTAGGTTGGTCGGCCTGAGGGGCCTGAGAGTAGCTCTGGAGTTAGTAAGATACGGAGGCCGAGGAGGCCGATTGTGGGTGGCCGGTTGGGCCGGATGGCTTTGGGTTGGTGACCTTTGGTTAGTTGGGTTGAGTGGCAACGGCGGGTTTGGGTAACCCAGATGACAAGGATGCTTTGAGGTACCCAGTGGGATTAAGGTCGCAGGGATGGTCGGGGATCGTTGTAATGACCCATCCCGAGTATCGGAATTAAATATTAATAAATTATGGTTTAGAATGACTAATCTGAGATTAGTTGAGTGAAATCGGACGAAATGTGCAAAATGATCGTTTTGCCCTTAGGCGTGGGCAAAATATTGACTTTTAGTTCGGGCTGTCAAACGAACTTTGACCGATGACTGTGACGTAGTTCGGGACGTCACGAGTTCATAGACAGGTGGCACGATCGATTCCGACATTCGAGGAAAAAGTTATGACGTTCGGAAGTCGAGGGGTATTTTGGTAATTTTGAAAGGTAAGGACGAAATGTTGACTTTTAACCAGGGAGGGCCAAGGACCGTTACGTAGGTCGAGTCGATACGAATTCATAGACAAGCGGCACGCCAAAATCGGAGATTCGACAACGAAGTTGTGGTCACAAGAGCGAAATCGATTAACCGAACGAACTGGGATTTCGATTAAAATATTATTAAATAGTGAATAGTGATCAAAGTTTGTGAACACTTGGATGAGTGACAAGTGTCACCCATCCCTTGTTTTGAGGCCCTAAATGTTGGAACATGTTTTCCATTAATCCATTTTTTAATCATTCCTCATCATCCTTAGTCATCATTCATTCTTCATCATCCGTCATCTTCATCCTCTACATTTATTTTCTTCAAAACCATATACCTCAATCCTACACAAACACCTCTCAATCATCAACCATTGCTTATAACCAGTGAACGAAAGCTGGAAAGGATGTTGAGACAAACCCAATGGTGGCCATTGTAAGGACCGTTGTGCACGGTGGCCGGAATTTTGGAAGGTAAAACCGTAGGATTCAAATTTTGGGTTTTTGATTTTGATGGTGTTGATTGATTCTAAGTTCAGGATGATGTTCTTTGAGCTTTCACGAGCTTGTAGGTGCAATTTGGGACGGATTTGGACGTTGGAGGTGGCCGGAATGATTATTGGAATTCTGGCCGAAACTTTGATTGGCCATAACTTAAAATCCAGGTACTTTCTGAAATTTCTGGGTTGATATTTGGAATCATTGGCTCGAGTAGATGGATTTACATAGGTAAAACGTCGAATTTGGATGATAAACGAGTGAGATATCGAAGTTTGAAGTTTGGGGCATCAATGGAGTTTTCCAGCGCGAAATTCCGGCGAGTCGTCGCCGAGTTGAATCGGTCTCCGGGGAGTTGACTCGTTGATTTTGACCGTTGACTTACTGTTCATGATGACGTCAGCGTTGACTTTGCTGACGTTGGCATTGACTTTTTGGTCAACCTTTAACTAAAAATTTGATCCGCGCGTGAGGGCGCGTGGGAGCGTATTTTTAGGTGGGACCAAGACCATTGTAAGGTTTTCGACGATCCGGATCCAATGGAGGTGGTTTCGGGTCGATCGGAGATCGTTAAGTTGGTCAAATTGAGATTTTCACCTCGCGAAACGTGTACGGGACACGTTGACTTTTCCGAGAAATTTTAGGGTTCTTAATATGGACTTGTATAGGTTAGTAGTAACCTTTGGATATAATTTGGACAGGTCAGGATGACCCAGAGAGGTCGGATTAGCCCAGAGAGGCTTATGGCATGCATATCGAGGCGGTAGCTAGGACGGACTGTGAGTGGACTTTGTTTTCTAACCGTGATGCATGCATATATGCTTTAAATGCTTTATGATATGATTTTATATGCTTTAGCATGATTTATGTTTCAATCCGGTGATTTCTCGATTTTGTGATTATTATATTATATTTTGGCACGATTTTCGAGAAATGATGAAATTGATGTTTTTGGGCTAGGCCCGGATTGAAAATGATGTTTTGACTCGAGTTATGAGTCAGGAAATTGAAAATGATATTTGGACTCGGATTATGAGTCAGTGATTGATTTTATGGATTTACGTGATCGTGGCAACTCGGGTTTGCGGTTGCACGGATTTGTGTGAAAATATTTTGGACTTGAGACCCAATTGAATTGTGATTTTGATTGGATTTGTATTTCCATGTGATTACATGATGATATTGATGATTTTCGGATTTATAAAGTAAATCGGGACTTGGGGCTGAGACCCTGTATTGAAAATGATTTTGATTTCAATGCAACTGTTTTTCACTGGTTTTTGTGATGGTGATATGTTGCGGATAATTAGGGCTTTCGGGTGGAAATATGTTTTTCCCCGGAGTGCACCCTGGAGATAACGCTCGCCTTCGGGATGGAAGTGTTTACCCCGAAGAGGTCACGTAGCACGGTCTTTGTCGTGCAACCGAGAAAGGCTCGACTCAGATAAGATGTGTTGGATTATATATGGATCGGTAAGTTATGTGTTCATGAGATCCGGATTGCCGGCTGGTGATGTGTTCACAGCGGCGGATGCTCAGATTTTGTGCGGTCCTTGAGCCTATTGATTTGCACGCGTTGCAGGGATAAACGTGACTCTAAGCAACAGGATATGGAAATAAGTCCCGTGGTTTTATGGAAAATGATTTTGAGGAAACCGTGGTTTAAATATAAAATGATTTAAGGAAAGCGTGAGTTTATTGAGATTTAAACTGATTTGGTGAACATGAATTTTACGGACCTTGGGAAAATATGTTTAGATTTTATCGGTCTACTGTTCATACTTGAATGATTTCATACTATTACTCATGTTTTACGATATGCATGCATGTTTGTGAAAACTGGAGGGTAAGAATGTATTTTGGCAAATGTTTTTATAAGAAGTCATTTTTGTCCACTCACACCTTTTCTGTTTTAATGACCCTTCAGGTTGCGGCACGATGATCGAGGCTATCCCAGAGGTGGAGGTATGAGTGGGCACATGCGCAAATTTCCCTATTCTGGTAGGTGTTGAAGGGTAGTTTCGGATCTTCAGTTGACTTGTCAGACGGGAGTAGGACCGGGCACGGTTATCTATGTCCTTCGGGGACGGGTCATGTCAAATTGGTATTAGAGCACTAGGTTGTTGATGTTGTTACCACGCCATACCTCCGAAGCGTGAGCCTCGTGCGCGACCTGATAGTGAGATGGGTATATTAGGGTATTTGAGGCCTTGTGATAGATCTCGGAATGTAATTGACCTTGGTTTGAGGGTCAGATGTAATTAGTGTAATTGCGACTTACTAATTGTCGAATCAGTATTTTTATGGGTCCTAGGATTGAACGAACCCCGAGGCTAGAAGGGTAGCACAATTGGGTAGGTTGGACCCATGATGAGATTATTCTCAGTAAAATCCTTGAGCGGAATGTGAGTTCCAACGTCTAGAGTGTGATGAGGTATTCCTTAGGCTTTGTAAGTGGTAAAAGATGTGGTTCACCGGCGGTAATTTGCTAGGTGACCGAGTATGCCAGGGATGGCATGGATGATTGAGTCAAGATTTCGGTTAGGACTCGAGATGAGTCATGGTAATATCTTAGGACTCAGGAGCAGTCGGGTTTTGAGGAACCCTGGGTAGTGATCGTGGAACCCTAAGGTAGGGTGTATGGTTCGGAAATGTGATTTGACGAGTGGTTTGACTTTTAATGACTTTTCAAAGTCGAGACTAACTGACGGTTATGTCAGGTCTAGTCATGTCAGCTTTAGTGGTGGAACTACAATCCACAGTCGGGGTTGTACTTATCAGTTAAGCCTAGTTGGTTGTCGTGCTACTTAGTTGTGACAGATTGTTGGTGCAACTATGGTCATGGGCGACCTAGTAGACGACATTGGTTGAGTAGAGTTATGCTTGGTCGGAGATGTGTTGGACAGGTTACCAGAGGTTGGTACTTGTCGATGGAATCCCAGAGTGGGGATGCAGAGTAGTTGATACGGGTAATTGATTCCATTGGATGCGGAGTCTCGATAACGGTGTCTGGTGGTTAGGTCTGTACAAGTCTGTGGCAGGCACTACTACCGAGAGTGGTTGTTGAGAATCGGGGGACGTTCAGGGGACGTTTCCTTTCCTCACATGAGTAGTCAGGGTGACTGTACCCAGAGTTTTTGGGAACGAAGGAGGCAGAGTTTCTCCTATTCAAGCAGAGGTACGGGGTCATCGCTCGTTATGAGCGGAGATCCAGCGTTGTCAGTTTTGCACACGGTGTGCTCACACTGATGCTGTTGTTTGTGTGTTGCTATTGAAGTTAGTGCTAGTGTTGGTGCTGGTACTAGTGCTGGTGTTGGTGCCGGTGTTT
This sequence comes from Prinsepia uniflora, assembly GCA_032719365.1. NCBI lineage: Eukaryota > Viridiplantae > Streptophyta > Magnoliopsida > Rosales > Rosaceae > Prinsepia > Prinsepia uniflora. The sequence continues at coordinate 57,518,794 of CM064876.1, forward strand.
GTGCTGACGATGAGCCATGAGTCGAGTTGTGACTTCGTCGTGTTGAGCATGTGTCAGTAACCAGTCTAAAAGGGACACGTGGTTGGTGTCCAAGTACGTTGGTTCCAACATGGTTAGGCCTACGGAATCGTGAGCGGTTGTTTTTGAGGTGATAAGAGGATTGCGGGTTTTCCGCATTGGGATTAGGTATTCTGAAGTCATCGGGGGTGACTTCTTATTTTCTGCCACTGGCAGATGATGATTATTGTCACCAGTACGTTGAGCGTGTATTGGTGGGTGGACCTATGATTGACTTTGGGTCATTGGACACAAGAAGTTGTGTTTAATTTTGGGTTACGTGGTGTGGTGCGTACATCGAGTTTTATTTTGCTTTTACGCATGATGGATTTTGTTATCATTGTGTTTGATCATCCTTGTTTTTCCTCAGTGGAATGACAGGGATCGATACGAGGTGAGTGGAGAAAATCCACAGTCTCGGTGTGTCTCGTCGTTAACTGATCTGTTTAGATGTGGGGATTGGTAGACTTGGTGAGCATGTGTGGATCCTAGGTGGATCGGGATTGTGATGTTGTGGACTTTGGGCATTGTGACGATCTACGATCGTGATGTTCTTGGTCGGCTGACGTAGTGATGGATCTGGACCGTGATCCTGATGATCCAGATGGGTAGAGAGTTTATCACACGTATTTGGCTATTTGAGTTAAGGACTAGGGGACTGAACTTCTTTTCGAGGTAAATCTCATATGGTGTATTACTCGAGCGAGTAGGTTTCCGACGGAGTTGAATTTAGTCAGCCTTAGAGTTGTGACTGATGGGATTGGCTTCCTTATGAAGTCAATCGAATGTAATGTGTTAATCGTTTAAACAGGTAACCGAGAGGTTCAGTTTTGGTGTGTCTTGGTAGACGTGAACGAGATTTCGGGTTTTGGAATCGAATTTCTGGGTGACGATTCAGGATTTGATTTTGGAACTTGAAAATGGATTTTTGGATTTGGGTGCGGAATGATTATTCCAAATGCTAGCTTACGGAATAATGATTTCGGATTCGGATTTGGAAATGGATTAAAACATGTGATGTCTGGGTTTGAATTCGGGATTTCTTGCGAAATTGCGGATTCGGATTTAGATTTGGAACATGGTTTGAGGTACGATACTTTGCAGACTTATGGTGCCGGGTGACGGTATACGGGTTATACCAGTAGTACATTGGTGAGCGTGTCGGTAGTCGGCTTAGTTCCGATACCATTGGATTGGTTGTGAACGTGAACTGGACATTGAACACAATGCACTGGGCAGAGTGATTCTGATGCATTCAGTGATTGTTTAAGCAGGTGCTCTTAGCCATGGTTGGCTAGTGTAACTCTAGTGTTGAGTTGTGTGATCACTGCTAGGCTGGTGTTCAACGTGTTCCAGTTACACAGTCTGATTGAGAGGGATGACGGTATACGTATACTCAGGATGAGTGAGTTGGTGGTTAGTGCGACCACGACTTGCTTTGCGAGATGTTATCATGCCGTGACCTTACCAGCATCTTGGATCGCTGAGGGGGTGACAGTTGTGGGTACTGAGGTTGGTATTTGTCGCAGGGTTGAGCTTGCCCTACGAGGTGAGATCATGTTGTTGATCTTACGCTACTTTGACGGAGTTGTAGTACGATGTGATGTCACTGATTGATTGATTATTGGAACTTTACTAGGGTGGTAAAGCTTAGTGGTGACAGTTTGGCTAGTAGTGTCAGCTTGGACTGACAAGTGAGTTTTGGTGACTCCCGATGGGAGCGGAGGTCAGGACATATTAGTGATTAAGAGGAATCGTCAAGCTGGAGGAGTCAGCTTGATGATGACATTGTCAATTTCTGGTGATCAATTTCACTCGAGGCGGTCGAGTGTAGTCATTACGACGTGAATCTGTGATGGGACGTCTGGGTGCAGACGAGTTCTGTGTTGGTTAGTGGGTCAGGTGTACACATATTGTGAAACCATTTGTTTTCCACGAGGTGGATGCGGAATAAGGATATTTGGAATTTCAGGGACGAAATTCTTTAAGGGGGGAAGGTTGTAATGACCCGTCCCGAGTATCGGAATTAAATATTAATTAATTATGGTTTAGAATGACTAATTTGGGATTAATTGAGTGAAATCGGACGAAATGTGCAAAATGACCGTTTTGCCCTAGGCGTGGGCAAAATGTTGACTTTTAGTTCGGGCTGTCAAACGAACTTTGACCGATGACTGTGACATAGTTCGAGATGTCACGAGTTCATAGACAGGTGGCACGATCGATTCCGAAATTCGAGGAAAAAGTTATGACGTTCGGAAGTCGAGGGGTATTTTGGTAATTTTGAAAGGTAAGGACGAAATGTTAACTTTTAACCCAGGAGGTCCAATGGACGAGGGCCAAGGACCGTTACGTAGGTCCAGTCGATATGAATTCATAGACAAGCGGCACGCCGAAATCGGAGATTCGACGACGAAGTTGTGGTCACGGGAGCAAAATAGATTAACCGAACGAACCGGGATTTCGATTAAAATATTATTAAATAGTGAATAGTGATCAAAGTTTGTGAACACTTGGATGAGTGACAAGTGTCACCCATCCCTTGTTTTGTGGCCCTAAATGGTGGAACATGTTTTCCATTAATCCATTTTTTAATCATTCCTCATCATCCTTAGTCATCATTCATTCTTCATCATCCGTCATCTTTATCTTCTTCATTTATTTTCTTCAAAACCATATACCTCAATCCTACACAAACACCTCTCAATCATCATCCATTGCTTATGACCCGTGAACGAAAGTTGGAAAGGATGTTGAGACGAACCCAATGGTGGCCACTGTAAGGACTGTTGTGCACGGTGGCCGGAATTTTGGAAGGTAAAATCGTAGGATTCAAATTTTGGGTTTTTGATTTTGATGGTGTTGATTGATTCTAAGTTTAGGATGATGTTCTTTGAGCTCTCACGAGCTTGTAGGTGCAATTTGGGACGGATTTGGACGTTGGAGGTGGCCGGAATGATGATTGGAATTCTGGCCGGAACTTTGATTGGCCATAACTTAAAATCCAGGTCCTTTTTGAAATTTCTGGGTTGATATTTGGAATCCTTGGCTCGAGTAGATGGATTTACATAGGTAGAACGTCGAATTTGGTTGAGAAACGAGTGAGATATCGAAGTTTGAAGTTTGGGGCATCAATGGAGTTTTCCGGCGAGAAATTCCGGCGAGTCACCGTCGAGTTGACTCGTTGACTTTTGACCGTTGACTTACTGTTCATGGTGACGTCAGCGCTGACTTTGCTGACATCAGCGTTGACTTTTTGGTCAACATTTGACTAAAACTTTGACCCGCGCGTGGGAGCGTATTTTTAGGTGGGACCAAGACCATTTTAAAGGTTTCGACAATCCGGATCCAATGGCGGTGGTTTCGGGTCGATCGGAGATCGTTAAGTTGGTCAAATTGAGATTTTTCACCCCGGGAAACGTGTACGGGACACGTTGACTTTTCCGGGAAATTTTAGGGTTCTTAATATGGACTTGTATAGGTTAGTAGTAACCTTTGGAGATGATTTGGACAGGTCAAGATGACCCAGAGAGGTCGGATTAGCCCAGAGAGGCTTATGGCACGCATATCGAGGCTGCAGCTAGGACGGACTGTGAGTGGACTTTGTTTTCTAACCGTGATGCATGCATATATGCTTTAAATGCTTTATGATATGATTTTATATGCTTTGGCATGATTTATGTTTCAATCCGGTGATTTCTCGATTTTGTGATTATTATATTATATTTTGGCACGATTTTAGAGAAATGATGAAATTGATGTTTTTGGGCTAGGCCCGGATTGAAAATGATATTTTGACTCGGGTTATGAATCAGGAAATTGAAAATGATATTTGGACTCGGATTATGAGTCAGTGATTGATTTTATGGATTTACGTGATCGTGGCAACTCGGGTTTACGGTTGCACGGATTTGCGTGAAAATGATATTTTGGGCTTGAGACCCAATGGAATTGTGATTTTGATTGGATTTGTATTTCCATGTGATTACATGATGATATTGATGATTTTCGGATTTATAAAGTAAATCGGGACTTGGGGCTGAGACGCTGTATTGAAAATGATTTTGAGCGGATTGCCGGCTGGTGATGTGTTCACAGCAGCGGATGCTCGGATTTTGAGCGGTCCTTGAGCCTATTGATTTGCACGCGTTGCAGGGATAAATGTGACTCTAAGCAACAGGATATGGAAATAAGTCCCGTGGTTTTATGGAAATTGATTTTGAGGAAACCGTGGATTAAATATAAAATGATTTAAGGAAAGCGTGAGTTTATTGAGATTTAAACTGATTTGGTGAACATGAGTTTTACGGACCTTGGGAAAATATGTTTAGATTTTATCGGTCTACTGTTCATACTTGAATGATTTCATACTATTACTCATGTTTTACGATATGCATGCATGTTTGTGAAAACTGGAGGGTAAGAATGTATTTTGGCAAATGTTTTTATAAGAAGTTATTTTTGTCCACTCACACCTTTTCTGTTTTAATGACCCTTCAGGTTGCGGCACGATGATCGAGGCTATCCCAGAGGTGGAGGTATGAGTGGGCACATGCGCAAATATCCCTTGTCTGGCAGGTGCTGAAGGGTAGTTTTGGATCTTCAGTTGACTTGTCAGACGGGAGCAGGACCGGGCACGGTTATCTATGTCCTTCGGGGACGGGTCCTGTCAACCGTGTTGAATTCCATTGAAGGAGGATGGATTAACGATCGATATAAGGTTATTGAAGAGAAGAGAACCCACAATCTAGAGTTTTCCTTTAGGATTTTGTTGGTTTATTCCGACAAGTGGTCAAAATAGTAGCCGAGAGGCGTAAGGGAGTGAACCGGTAGGCAGGCTTCCCTTTGGACTAGATTGGATGTGAGTTGGTTCCGGAAGGGGTAGGTGGTGGTACGTCTGTTGAGGTATTCTAAACTACCTTTGTTTCTTTACGTTCCTAGAATTTCCTTTTGCGTACATATAGTTGGGGTTGGTGTGAAATACCCAAGGTGGAGATGATAGACAGGAAACCTAGGAGTAGTTGTTGTTGAGCTAGTAGTGAGCATCAGGTAGGAGACCCAAGCATGGAGAACGAGCTTCGGAATTTTGGGGACGAAATTCTTTTAAGGAGGGTGGATTGTAACGACCAGTCCCGAGAGCCGGGATTAGCAAAGTGATTAGTAAAGGATTAGTGAGCCTAATTAGTGTTTAGCTAGGACTTTTGGATTTTAGCATAGAATGACGATTTTGCCCCTAGTTTGGCCAAATAGTTGTCTTTTAGTTCGAGTGGTCAAATGGACTTTGACTGATGACCGTGACGTAGTTTGGGATTTCACGAATCCGTAGACAGGTGGCACGCCCAATTCCAACATCCGAGGAGAAAGTTATGATGTTCGGAAGGTTGAGGGCATTGCCGTAATTTGGTTAAACTAGGGGAAAATAGTTGGCTTTTTGTGTAACAAGGTTTTGACATGTTGACCTAGGACAGTTAGGTAGATCTCGTCGTCCTGAATTCAACGACAGGCGGCATGTGTTCATCAGACCTAGGCTGTGTGAGATACGGGTTTAGAAAGGTAGTGGCATAATCGTAATTTTGGTTCAAAAGAGGGGTATTTTGGTCTTTTGGTGCATGGGAATTTGAGCCAATCTGATTGGGCCAAGTGTACAGGTGCTATTGGATGTTTTGAAATGGGGCCATTAGATGGTGGACACGTGGGGTGTGTGTAGTGGCTTCTACACGTTTAACGGGTGTGTTCAAATTATGTCGTGTGTGCGTGTTCGAACCAGAGAGAAACAGAGAGGGAGCTTGAGGGAAAATTGGATGGTGGCCGTGGGTGTTTGTGTGTTCTAGGGAGGGAGTGAGTGACCAGAGATCGTGAGAGAGTTAGTGAATGAGGTGAGGAGGTTGGGAGGTGTCGTGTGAGGAGTGTGAGGAGTGTGAGAGCTCACGGGGAAACTCAGAAAAACAGAGAAGAGTTGAGAGGCTGTGGGGGTGGTGTGACCGTGTGTCGGTTCAATTGGACTTGATAGAAGGCTAGAACGACTCTGTGGACTCCAGGGAGTGCGACAGTGTGCACGGCGGCGATCGACAGCAGGTAATTTCTCACCCCCGTTAGATTACTCTATTTTTCTGTGAATTTCAAAGGGGAAGTCGTGGGTTTTGAGTGTGAGTCGAGAGATTTGGTGAGTTGGGTGAAATTCAGTAGGTTCCTAGGAGTTGTTTAGTGTGGTTGCCGTGAAGGGGGAGTGGCTGGTTGGCCGGGAGGAAGAACAGGGGACTGATCGGGTTTTATTTCGAGTTTGGGGACGTTGATCTAGGGGCTGTGTCGAGGTGTCTGAGAGAAGGGAATTGTTGTTGAGGATTGGACGATGAGGATGGTGGAGAGAGGAGCAGAATTGGTGGCGGGACGGCGGAGAACTTGCAGAGACCGGTCTGAACCGGGTCGATCAGAGGTTGCTGGTGACACTGTTCACGCGCGTGGGTTTCACGTGCAGGAGCTTCCAGACTCGCGTGGTGGCGCGTGAAGGGTAGTTTGGGGAAGTGTCCAACATGAAGTTTAAGGTATTCAATGTAACGAACATTTTGGCGTTGGTTTCGAGTCAATCGGACATCGGCTCGATATGTTTCAAACTGTCCTAAGGTTTTAGACCTCAGTTAAAAATAGTAAAAACTTCGGGAAAATTACGAGGTTTTAGTAGAAGCTTCATTAAGTAGTTAGTGACCTTGTTATGAGATTTGAACAAGTTTGGGAAAGCCGAGGCTAGCGGAATAGCCAGGAATGGCGTAAGTAGGGGCGTATCGAGGCGACGACGGAATGGTCTGTGAGTGGACTTTGCTTTCTAACTCTCGATGCATATATGTTTTCATATGATTTCTATACTTGATTCTATGATTTGATTTATGATTGTGATGGTTTATGGTTATTGCACGTTTTTCGAGGAAATGACAGTTTTCACGTTTTACGAGGTTTTGATAACTATCGTGATTTGAACTTGGTTTAATGAATTGATTTCGGGATTTGAAATACGATTTGATTTCAAAGAAAGTAAAAGGATTTCGGAAAAGTGTTTTGGGGCTTAAGGCCCAGTTCAAAAAGTGGTTTTTTTGAGAAATGTGATTTCGGGTTTTTGGAACGGAATTCCGGATGACGATTCGGGATTCGATTTGGGACTTGGAAGTGGATTCCGGGTTTGGGTTCGGAATGATTATTCCGGATGCCGACTTACGGAATGATGGTTGCGGACTCGGATATGGAAAAGGAAATGGATATGAGTTCTGGATTTGGATATGGAAATGGAAAATGGTTTTCAAATTGTTTTGGATTGGATTTGAAGGATCTGGATATTGGGTTTAAAGACCCAGATTATATTTGACGGGGGACGGGCCCGGATTGAGTTTAAAGACTCGGGAGTTTAAAGACTCGGATATATTGATATTTTCCCCATAGGCCTGTTGAGTTTAAAGACTCGGGAGTTTAAAGACTCGGATTATTGAGGCCTGGTTATTGAGTTTAAAGACTCGGGAGTTTAAAGACTCGGATAGATCCAGCAGGTTCGATGGATGAGAACGTGGTTTTAAATGTGTCTTGGGTTTTCACTGAGACTTAATGATGATGTTTTGGGCAGTGGCCTGGAGGAAAGGGTTTTTGATAGTTCTGGGCTGAGGCCCGGGATTTGGAAAAAGAAAAATGTGTTTGGTTTTCGTACATGGTTTTATGACATGAAATTGATATGCATGCATTGATTTTTACGCGGAGGGTATAATGTATGTGTTTTCTGATAACTAATTTTGAACTTAAACTTTATTTTTGTCCACTCACAGTCTTTTCGTGTTTTTTATACCCTCCAAGTTGCTGCGATGCGTGTTTTGGTCAAGAGAGCCGGAGACATCACACGTACGAGCCACAATAGACTCTGTGGACTCTGGGAAATTCAGAAGTTTCTAGACGGTCGGATCGGAACTCTCTTGTCTGATTTACATGTCACACGGGGGTTAGGCGACTGTTTGGCCCTTGTGTCATGTGCAAGCCAGACGGGAGCGGGATTTAGCCCTTAATCCCGGGGGATTAGGGGTGGGCCCTGACACCCCTCAACCTCACCTGATGATTGTGACTCATGAATGAAAGAGGGAGAGGAGGTCAAGATGAGCTGGACGGTGGCGAGATTGGGGGTCGTCATGCTCGGTGGCCGGGAACCAGAGAGGTGAGTTTTTACGTTCATGGTTTTAGATGTTTGGGGCTGAGCTTGATGATTTGATGATGTTTGGGAGGTTTGTACGACCGTGTGGGGATGATTTTGGACGGTGAATGGTGGCTGAGCAGCCCAGACGGACGGCTGAAAAACTGGGCTGAAGTTCTTCGATCTAAAGGTAGAATCGTTGATCGATTTTCACGATTTTGAAGACCTAGATTGATAGGGAATGATTAAACGAAGGTTTAAGAATGAAAATGGTTAAAAACGAGATTGAATGGTGGTCGGAATAAAGAAAACCGGTCACATCGGTTCAGTCGGACCGAAAACCAGGTGAACCGATCTGGTCTGGGTTCGCCCTAAGTTGAAGGTGACCTATTCCCCGGCGCGTGGGCTTCACGAGTAGGGCCTTTAGGCGGCGCGTAGGGCCTTTGAGCGGCACGTGGGGGCGCGTGGGACACTGTTTTAGGATGAGGTCAACATATGAAATCATTCTTTCAATGCAACAAACATTTTGGGATAAGTTTCGAGTCGATCGGATATCGTTTCGATATAGTTTGGGATGCCCGAAGGTTTAGGATCGAGTTTAAATATGTTAAAAATCCCAGAAAATTAAGGGGCTTTAATGTGAGGTTATTAAAGTAGTTAGTAACCCTCTAGTATGATTTGGACAGGTTTGGGAGTCCCGGTGATGGTGATTAGTCCGGAGAGGATTATGGTGCACGTATCGAGACACTACAAGGAGGGTCTGTGAGTGGACATTGATTTCTAAATTGATGCATGCATAAATGTTTTATATGTTTTAAATACATGAATTGAGATGCCTTGAGTGCATATGGTTGTGGTGTTTTGGTATGTACGTATTTGCACATATTTCGAGGATTTCTGGTCTTATATCGTAGCTATACGTGTTGTATTTTCTATAATGGTTTAATGGAAAGGTTTTGGATTTATAAATATGGAATCTAGCATGAGGCCCATTTGATTGGAAACCATCGGACTTGAAGTCCATTTGATTTAATGAGAAATCGGGGTGGAACCTCAGTTGACTTATATGATCGGGCTTGAGGCCCAATTGGTTATGATATTTGGCAAGAGGCCCAGTTGGTTTATGAAATGGAATTTCAGGCAGAGCCCCTTGAATTTGGAAATTGGATTTGTGGAAATGGTTTCTGAAAGTTATACTTCGGGCACTAGACCCGTTTGTGGATTACGATGGTTTTATGGAAACCCCGGACATATCCCTTTGAATGATTTAAGACTATTTATGAAATGGTTTTTCATATACCATCCACACGAACAGTTGCCCTCCAGACGTTCCGTAGTATCTTGGAGTGGCGGGTTGTCTCTTCCGAACGTCTCGTAGTATCTTGGAGTAGTCACGGGGCATTGCTTGCAAGGGGTCATTGTACAGAGCGACCAGTCCGTATAGTGACTCAGGATTAGGATTGCTAGAGGTTAAAACCTCCCCCCAGGGAGGGTCATTGATCTGATGGGTCATTTACATGAGTGGACCTTAGGGAGACTTGGGATTTGAGACTCTAGGTAGCACGCGTTGCTTAGAACCGTGACAGTGTTGATAGTGACATCTGGGATTTCAGGCATCAGGGATGCCCAGGATTGGTTTTGGGCTGAGACCCACTTTAATTGGTTTTGGGCTGAGACCCACATGTATTGGATTTGGGCTGAGACCCACGTGATTGGATTTGGGCGGAGTCCCTACGGATTTGATTTTGAGCTGAGTTCACATATACTTTGGTTTACGGTTTTGGGCTAAGTCCTTAATGGTTTAATTATTGATAAATGGTTTGATAACTAGTTTTCGAATGCATGCATGCCTTTTAGTGAAGGGCATAAATGTCTTTTTGTGAAATAAATGTTATAAATTGTTGTTTCATCCACTCACAACTTTCAATGATTTTAATGCCCTTCAGGTTGATTGCGGATGCAGGCTGTAGCAGAGACCAAGACATCACACTCCTCCTCTGATCTTGGCACACTCTGGAAGCCCCATTTGGGCTAAGGTTGGAATTATCCCTTATATGACACTTCGTGTTAGACGGGAGCAGGCACGTCCCATGATAATCTAGGGGATTTGGGACAGGTCCTGTCAAGTGGTATCAGAGTGTAGTTTGCTCTTGTGGTGCGCGCAGGTCAAGGATGTGATGTCTCTATGTGTAATCAGCCTGTTATCGACCTAAAAGCTAGGGTAAAGAGTATGAGGATTCAGTGGAATCGAACCCTGGTTAGATTATGTTGGCACATAGTGCAATGGTTTGGGGTTCGATTGGCACATGATGCCACGTAGTAGTAAGGTTTGATCCTGAGTAGGAATGATGTGCACGGGAATCTAATGGCTTAGAGCCGTAGGGTTGTTGTTGGATGTGACATTATCGTTAGGGTTGTGTATGACGAGTTTGAGAGTCGGGACTGCTGAGTAGTCATGTCAGATGGAGGATTGTGCTAAGGTGACATCAGTGGAGGTCGTGGACGACCCTAGTTGAGACTGTTTGGGAATAGGAAAGTTTGACCCGTTTTGGCATGTGTTGCCATGTTACAGTGTGTCGAATCCTGGAGGGATGTCGACGAGCAAAGGATGCCACGGTATAGGTATTGTATGGCTTGGTATGGCATGCCATGGTTGTGGCGTGTAGTGGTTGTGCAGTGATAGATACCGAGGAGGGTCAAGTTTCTTGTGAGCCTAGTGGTTGGTAGCCGTAGAGTTACGAGAGGACGATTTCCTCAGATTGTGGTTACTGGCTGGTATGATACCAGTACCGGAGTGTGACGACTGTTCGGAGTCGAGAGTGATGGATCAGTCAGCATAGACGTGCTGCAGTGAGCAGCCGGGTTTGTGATAACCCTAGTTTGTGATCTATTGGACAAGCTACCAGAAGTGTGGTACTTGTGGACCAAATCCTGAGGTCGACCGGTTAGTAGTTATTGCGTGTCGAGAGATCGGTATCTGCGGTGGGTTGACCGCATGAGCATGGGGTCTCGATAGCGGAGTGTTTCTAGGATTGGTCTGCACGTGGTTGTGGCAGACGCTGCTATCGATGGATGTAGTCGAGTCTTATCGAGTGGATAGGCTCGTGTTACCGTGACGAGTGAGTGCCCGAGGTAATGGACCTATGTTAGTATTATGGGTCATGTTGTTATTGGCCGAGAGAGCTAGTATGGATCCACCTAGGATCAATGGATCTAGTCGTGTGGTGACGATCAAGATGATCGAGATGACTGAGATGATCGTGGCGACCGTGAGTCGAGTAGACCGAAGTCTGGTCGTCATCGGGGAGAATCGTACTGCTGACTATGCTAAGCTAGCAGAGGAGAATCATCTTGTAAGACAGTTGAAGAATCTCTGGGCATAGTTAGTGAGAAGACAAGACAGAATTTGGATATGGGAGTGTATGATCTGTCTTATATTTGGATATGGAAGAGTATTGCTCTGTCTTGGATAGGTGGATAATTATGTGCTGGATATGTGAATAAGTATGGGATGAGGACGATACGTGGATATCGATCAGGAAGAGATGAATAGCCCGCGACGAATGGTTGAGGTCCGAGCCAAGCTTAGAGGGTGGACGGTAGTATGTGGTTGGACGTTACTAGAGTGCAGTCCTTGAGCAGGCCGTGTAGTGCCTTGATGATCGGTATGTTGAGGTTTGGAGTTACCAGAAAAGAGGAATGTTTTGCCTAATTAAGAGAGGCCTATATGGACATGAGATAGTGATCAGATTGGATGAGATGGTGATAGTTTGGTATCGAGTGAGTCAAGACTGCAGTGTAGGTCACTCAGTGACATGAGTTACGATGTGGGGACTCAAAAGCGAGTCGAGATCAGAGTGGCGCAACGAACGCGCAGCGGAGCTGGGAGTTACCGATGGGCCACGATAGTGGTTGAAGGGATTGACTTCCCTACGAGTCAATCTGACATATAATGGTGATGGATTAAATCGGTATCCGACAGATTCAGATTAGTGTGCAGTTATGGGACTCTGGTGAGAGTCAGCATGAGTATGGAAACGAAGCAGTTGGCTGATGTGAGTACCGAGGTCGATAATTGCGGCAGGTTTGAGCATGGTCTGCGAGGTGTGATTCGTGCCATTGTGACGATAGGATCTAGAAGATGATTGTCTGATCGAACGCGGAGCAGGATGTCAGCTTCGATTGTCAGATGAGAAGAGTCGTCAGACTGAAAAGCTGACTATGATGCCAGCTTAGTACATCAGACTTGTCAGAGTGAGTGACAGGCGAGATCGACGAGTGTCGACGTCTCTAGCGAGACCTACGAGCCGATATGTGGTTTCTCGAGAGTGAGTTAGAGCTTTGAAAGCCCCGGTGACTGTGCGTACCAAAGCGTATGGTGGTTGGTGTCAGACATGTACTTTTACACGAGAGTGCCCGAGTTGGAGGCAGGATTGAATTTCCACTGTTTAGTTGTGGAATTGGGTCAGTTTGAATTTCGAGGACGAATTTTTTAAGAAAGGAAGTTTGTAACAACCCGTCCCAAATTCTTGGGAATAATTAAGAATTAATTACGGATTAGCGAGGCTAATAGGGGATTAGTCGAGGATTATCGGACGTTCAGGGTGAAATTACGATTTTTCCCTTAAACGAGGGCGAAAAGTTGAATTTAAACCTAGGAGATCCAATACACGAGGATCGAAGACCGTTACGTAGATCGAGTCAATACGAGTCCGTAGACAGACGACACGTCAAAATCGGACATTCGACGGGAAAGTTATGGTTCACGGAAGGTCCGAGGCACTATTGCACGTTTTACGAGACGGGATGACAATTGTCATTCAGTGGGCCCAGATATTTTGGGGTAGGCCCAATGGATGAATGAAAAGTGTCATTCATCCATTTCCCACCATTTCCCATACCTGCATATCCATCCCCTTTTGTCTGATCGTTTGAACTAACCCGAAACCCCAAACCCGTGCCTCTCATCCCTCACAAACAACCCTCGACCTCACTTGATGATTGTGACCAATGAATGAAAGAGGGAGAGGAGGTCGAGACGAGCTAGACGGTGGCAAGATCGGGGGTCGTCGTGTACGGTGGCCGGGAAACCACATAGGTGAGCTTTTACGTTCAAAGTTTTAGATTTTGGTTTTAGACGTTTGGGGCTGCTCTTGACGATTTGATGATGTTTGGGAGGTTTGTACGACCGTGTGGGGATGATTTTGGACGGTGGATGGTGTATGAGCAGCCCAGACGGAAGACCAGAAAACTGGGCGGAAGTTCTTTGATCTAAAGGTAGAATCTTTGATCGATTTTCACGTTTTTGAGGACCTAGATCGATAGGGAATGATTAGACGAAGGTTTAGGAATGAAAATGGTTGAAAACGGGATTGAATGGTGGTCAGAATAAGGAAAACAGGTCACACCAGTTCGGTTGGACCGAAAACCAGGCGAATCAGTCTGGACCGGGTTCACCCGAGGGTGAAGGTGACCTATTCCCTAGCACGTGGGCTTCAGACGCAGGGCCTTTGGGGGCAAGTGGGGGCGCATGGGACACTGTTTGAGGATGAGGTTAACATATGAAATCATCCTTTTGATGTAACGAACATTTTGGGACAAGTATCGAGTCGATCGGACATCGTTTCGATATAGTTTGGGATGTCCGAAGGTTTAGGATTGAGTTTAAATATATTAAAAATCCCGAAAAATTAGGGGGCTTTAATGAGAGGTTATTTAAGTAGTTAGTAACCCTCTAGTATGATTTTAACAGGTTTGGGAGTCTCGATGATGGTGATTAGCCCGGAGAGGTATATGGAGCGTGTATTGAGGCGCAGTAAGGACGGTCTGTGAGTGGACATTGATTTCTAAATTGATGTATGCATAACTGTTTTATATGTTTTAAATACATGAATTGAGATGCCTTGAGTGCATATGGTTGTGGTGTTTTGGTATGTACGTATTTGCATGTATTTTGAGGATTTCTAGTTTTATATCGTGCCTATACGTGCTGTATTTTCTATGATGGTTTAATGGAAAGGTTTTGGATTTAGAAATATGGAATCGGGCATGAGACCCATTTGACTTTAAACCATCGGACTTGGAGTCCATTTGATTTAATGAGAAATCAGGCTAGAAACCTAGTTGACTTATATGATCGGGCTTGAGGCCCAATTGATTATGATATAGGGCTGGAGGCCCAGTTGGTTTATGAATAGGAATTTTGGGTAGAGCCCCTTGAATTTGGAAATTGGATTTGTGGAAATGGTTTATGAAAGTTATACTTCGGGCACGAGACCCATTTTTGGATTACGATGGTTTTATGGAAACCCCAGGTATAGCCCTTTGAACGATTTGAGACGATTTATGAAATGGTTTTCCATATATCATCCTCACAAACGGTTGCCTTCCAGACGTCACGGAGTATCCTGGAGTGGCGGGTTGTCTCTTCTAGACGTCTCGAAGTATCCTGGAGTAGTCACGGGGCATTGCTTGCGAGGGGTCATTGTACGAAGTGACCGTTCCGTATAGTGATTCAGGAGTAGGATTGATAGAGGTTAAAACCTCCCCCTAGGGAGGGACATTGATCTGCGGGTCATTGACCTGGGTGGACCCGGGGAGACTTGGGATTTGAGAACCCGGCTAGCATGCGTAGCTTGGAACCGTGACGGTGTTGATAATGACATTTGGGATGTAAGGCATCAGGGATGCCGATGATTGGTTTTGGGCTGAGACCCACTTGTATTGGTTTTGGGCTTAGACCCTCATGTATTGGATTTGGGCTGAGACCCACGTGATTGGATTTGGGCGGAGTCCTTACGGATTTGATTTTGGGTTGAGTTCCCATATACTTTGGTTTACGGTTTTGGGCTAAGGCCCTAATGGTTTAATTATTGATAAATGGTTTGATAACTGGTTTTCGAATGCATGCATACTTTTTAGTGAAAGGCATAAATGTCTTTTTGTGAAATAAATTTTATAAATTGTTGTTTCGTCCACTCACAGCTTTCAATGGTTTTAATGCTCTTCAGGTTGATCACTGATGCGGGCTGTAGCAGAGACCGAGACATCATACTCCTCCTCTGATCCTGCCGCACTCTAGAAATCCCGTTTGGATTAAGGTTGGAATTATCCATTGTGTGACACTTCGGGTCAGACGGGAGTAAGCACGTCCTATGATAATCCAGAGGATTTGAGACGGGTCATGTCAACCAACCCTATACAGAATACCTCCAAGAAAAAAAACAGTCACTGTCGTCAAACTCATCACATTTGGTCTTGAAGAATTGAAAAACATAGCAGATCTGAGGAAGGTTTGATCTCCAGCAATCCAATTGCGTATAAAAGCAAATAAAGGACACAAAATCATAATCCAACTACTGTGACAAAAAAAAGGGAGATATTATGGGGAAAACTCCTCAAATTAGGGGTGTTAATCGATTTTTCAGTTTGATTTTTTTACTAAAATCGAAATCTAACCCGTTGGAGAATCGATTTCAGTTCTGTTCGATTTTTTAGTCCAAACCTAATTTGAACTAAAAACCGATTGAATCAATTCAGTTTGATTATGAACTGGTTTAACTAGTTCCCCCGAGTTAGAGATTGTATCTTGTCCAATCATCGATTATCACATGTCCCTCTTGAACTTGTAGACTAGGAAGAGCAGTGAGTCATCAATTAGGGATAGGCACTAGTGTGTGCCGGTCTAAAGGTACTCTGACGATCGAGTTAGTATGGTAATTTTGACAGAGTAAGGGTGAATAGTGAATATTAATTACTTTATCGGGAAATGTGTACCCCTTTTGTATAGGTAATCTTGATGAATAGTTTTAATGTGTGATAATTGAACTTCCATTTTGGTGCTAACACGTGGCATGTAGATGGATAGTGAGAATGTGTTCATGTATCATCCCATGTTTGGCCCATCGTTAAGGTTGTTTGGCTTTGTGGGCTTGGGCCCAAGTTGCATTTTCAATTGTGTGATTACTTAGGGTCTTCGACTCTTTAGATGTTTGAGCTTTGAGTACGTGACCTATTGAGTCTGGTTTAATATGGTATCAACAATTTGTATTAAATAGGTGAATGATGAGCATCCTAAAAATAATGTCTTCTGTAAACAATTGGAGAAGAAGAAGTAATAATTCGAGAAAGAGATAAGTGACGCTTAGTGCTACGATCTAGTAATATTAATCCTCTTCATATGTTATGTGAGAGGTCTAGAGTTTTACTCTTATAAAGGCAAAATCAATTTAATGTGTATAATGTAATCCCCACCCCCTAACCTTATATATCTAGTTTTATTTAGCTATTAATTTAATTAATAAAAGAAATAACACGGGATAAAAAAAAAATTATGCTTCTGCGAAACTCCCTCTCACACAAGTCACTTCATTCAGATGCAGTTCCCTATTCATCTTTTTCTCTTTCAATTGGATCGCTTGCATTTTTTATTCGTAGAAATTCCTTATTCATAGTATTTGTGTAAAATAAAAATTAAAAAGTATTTTATATGAAAGTAGGCCCTTTTTTCCCGTTTAGGGCCACAAAAATCTAAAGATCGACCTTGAGTTGAAGGGTATATATTAGGAATGCTTTTTTGTGTGAAATATATTAGGAATGTTAGTAGCTAGGTATTTGAACAATGAATCCTTTTACAGAAATGTAAATAGAAGGAGATGAACATGAATACCGTAAAATAATTGAAGAAAGTAGCATTAGTAAATAATTGGATAATTATTTACGTGTCGATCATGTAGAAATATACAAAAACAACGACCAATCCTTGGAAATCCTGACAGTCGTTAACGTGTACATCATGCAAGTCATATTTCACGTATTCATATGTGCAATTATAAATAGATATCAATTGATGTTGTATATAGAATGTTAATAAAAGTTAACGTGAGGACAATATACTTATATAGATATTGAAGCAGAATTCGTACACACTCGCAAAAGTCCTCTTGATCTCTATAAACTACAAATAAAAAACTATCGTTTGTTTCGATCGACGCTCTAGGATTGTTCACTCAAGAACACTCTGATACTAAAGTCAGCTTTGAGAGAAAAATTTCAAGAGTTTCAGTAGCGATAAATCAAGCTATCTTAAAAATGAAATGAATGTCTCTATTTATAGAGTACCCTTAAGAGTCACGGAGTGTTCTGATTTGTTGGTTGATTTTCTAATTAATAAATAATATATTATTTAATAATTATAAAAATGACTCATTATGACGATAATTATAATAATTTAATATTAATAATAATTCCCATTATTAAAAATAATGAAAACTAATTTTCGGGGTTAATATTATTATTAATGAGGTTTTAACTTGATTAAATAATATATTCAATTAATAAATACATTATTTAATATCGTCTGTAAGTTATTAATGTCATTACTAGGGGCAAATTGGACATTTTGAGAATTATGGGTCACATAGTAGCTTCACAATTTTGTTGGTGGCAGAACTTTTGTCTTGCACTCTTTAAAATAAATCCCTTGGGCTTGAAGCTGTGGATTGAGTGAAGGCTGATTCCATGTTGTCATTGGACTTGGTGGATGACCAATTGCCTTTATTTATGACTTGGGGCTTTGTCCTTCTATTTAAATGAGGTTGTAGCCCCCTTTTCCAAAAAAGAAAAGAAAATCAAGACTTGATTAGTCAATTCTTCAAAAAGAAATAGGGACTTCTGGAGATGGAGAGAAGATTGCATCAGGTATTTTTTTTGCTCTGGGATTTCTTCCATTTTTCTGTGTGTTTTTTTTTTTTTGTGTTTTCTTGTCTGTTCTTTTTTTTGTTTGTCTACACACCAAAAGAATCTTGTGTTTGAGAAAAAGGAACAAAGAAAATGTTGGGCGGTGGATAGGCTGGACATTGATTATCGTGAAGTAGAGAAAAAAAGCTTTTATAGTCAGGCATTCAGATGTCGTGAAGTAGAGAAAAAAAGCTTTTATAGTCAGGCATTCAGATGTAGTGTGGTCACCATTAAGCGCGTGAGCTACACGCGCAACCTGATTGGCTGCTTGTTACAGATAGGCCCCATGGTTCGCAGCTGGGCAATGGAGGTAGGACACGCAGCAGCCTTCAGTTGGTTCATTTATGTGGTATATTAGGCGAGTGTCGGCAGGCGTGATCTGGTGTCGATGTGTGGGCTCATCTGATTGGCGCGGCAGATGCGGGCCCACCTTATCGATGGCTGATATAAGTGGAGCAGCAAGTGGGCATCTTTGATTGGGTAACCAACTGGCGGGTCAACTTTGTCAGCTGGCAAATTCAGAAAGTGACGTGTGGAAGCTTCTAGTTAGGGGCTATAACGGTGGGCCAATGGTTGTTGGCTAGCACGCTGCTGGGTGGATGTGTGGGAGGCTCTAGTTGGATGCTGGTGTTTCTGACGCAAGCTGGCGTCAGCATTCGATTAAGCTTTTTTGGGTGCGTGGGAAACATGGGCGGAGTGATTGGACCTCTGCTGTTGGCGTGCCTGTTGCCCAATAGTGTGTGGCCACATGGCCACTCTTATTGGTGGACGAAAAATGCTGATATTAGCTTGCATCAGTGTGTTCTCTTGGATGTTGTCAGCTAGTGTGGAGAGCAGGTGATGTCAGTTTTTTAGTGTTGATGTCGACGTGAGGTGGCCCCTCTTGCCATGTGTGTTCATCTCGGTTTATTTGGAAATTCGAGTCGGCTCATCTTTCGCAACGCTTATCTTTATTTTTTACATTTAATATATATTATTAAATGCTATTAATATGACATAAGTATGCATATAATATACATTTGAAATTTCTAATATATATGAAATATTTACATATATTTAATGTTATTAATATGTGTTTGATGTTGCGAACATATATAACTCAAATATATACATATACTTAAATGTGTATTTAATACATATATGATCATATATTTAGCGTTCGTAATGCCTAAAACATATATGTGAATTAATATATGTTTGATAATAACATATATATAAAATAAATATATATATGTACGTATATGAATGCTTATTAGTATATATTTATTTAGAAACTAATAAATTTGTTTCTATATTGCAAATTGACCTATTGAGGATTCTAGGAGTTTTGGAATGTCCGTTGTCCTCGATTCAACTAGTCAAAAATTATTTTTCCGAGACAATCGTTTCGGGATGCATCACGGTGCACTTTTGGAGAAGTCTAGTTGGCTTGAAATGTGGGAGCGCGGTAGCTCATGTAGTCAGAACCTATTATGTGGGAGGGTACAGACTTCGAAAGACTTGAAGAATTCAAGTCATGGAAGCTCTGTAATCAACACGCATTTCTAGATTGTGTATTTGTTATTTTTGTTATAGATACTCCTCCATGAAGGCTCCTAAGAATAGCAAGGGAAAAAAATTCAAAATTTAGTCGATGGAGCAAATTCTATCCTTTGATCATCAGTTGGGGTTTCAAATTCCCATTTTCAAAGTTTTTCATCAATTAGATGGGATGCTCACTAGCTCAGCTAGATGTTGACTCTTATTGACACCTTATGTGTTTCGAGAAGTTGTATGAGTTCTTCAGATTGGAGCATTCTGATGAAGAATTCTGGAATTGTTAATCTATAGCACATGATGGGCTCTCTAGCGGAAGTCTCACGTAAGTTATTCCCAATGTGGAATTATTTGTGAAGACCATATTTACAAATGGGACATATAGACAAAGCTTCTTTGAAGTGGGAGGTGCATGAGACCTAAATTATTATGGTAGTGTGTGAATTACATGATGCTTCCTACCCGTAATGAACTATATACTGATCTTGAAAGTCATCCTGATCTTAAGAAGGTCAACAGTGCTTTGAAAATTCCTCATGAATTTCGTTAAATAAGTCGGTTATTAGCCCATCTAGAGATTCTAAAGGCGGAAGGCCCTCTAATCGCTTAGTAAATGAGTGGTTAAGTACTCCACAACGCCTGAAGAGAGCTATCACTTTGAAAAACGACAATAAAGAGGGACTTGCTACACCTTCTGAGAAGAAATCAAGCTTTGAAATGCCTTCCCAGGTTGTTCAGGATTCCAGACCTTATCTTGCTAGTCCAACATGATCATCTAGCAAGCGCAGAGTTTCATATGATCCTTTTGAGCAAATAGCGGAACCTTCTAAAATGATGAAGGTTGTCTTCACTTCGCCATAAGTAATTGAGGCATTGAGGGAGGAGGGTTCTGAATAACTAGTGGAAGGAACAAAACTAGCATCTAGGACTGTGGATACGGGAAGTTTCCCCTATGATTGTGGAAACTATAAAGGTAGTGTCACAAGTTGCTTATGATAAAGTCGTTAGAGATCTCAGAATTGCAAAAGTTGGGGCCCACAAATTAGTTGACATACTTTACGGGTAAGCTGACCTCGAAGAGAATAATAAACGAAAGAAGTCAGTGTGTATCCATCTTCAAGAGAATCGTGACCATTCCAGACGAAATAACATCTTGGTAGGGAGAATTCGTTCATTCGAGAACAAAGTGCGTGAATTGGAGATGAGTCGCTCAAAGACGATGTTGGCGAGGAGTGAGTGTGATATTGCTCTCAACTAGCATGTTCTGTTGTATGGGTGTTTGCATGGATTTCATAGTAAGGTTAAATTTGCCGGTTTGAGTATTACCATGGATATATGCTGTAGGATTTGAATAAGAAGAAAAGTAAAGAAAGCAGATGGATTTCTAATGACTCCATTCATAATTGCATATAGTCATTTCAAATCTTTTTTATTAGCATTCCCTATATCTATTTATATCAAATCCATTCAATCTAGCATTTTTCATTTTTCTTGTAAATGAAAGCTTCTTATCAAATCCAAGTACCTCTGAAACCAAACGGAGCGTTGATCAATTTATTCCGGTACGTTTAAAAACCTCAATCTTATCATTATAAACATGGCGATTATATTGGTGCATAAATGTAGATAAGCATAATCTCAAGCAGGTTTGGGCCTGACAATGACAACCTTAATGATAAGCCCAATTTCCAGTGTTCGCCACCTTCAAACAGATTAAATGCATTCACTTCTGTATCATCGGCTCCTTCCTTAGCCTGAAAAGTGCACCTAGTAAGCTCCATCCACTTCCTTCTGGGCTTCTGAAGTTGAAGCAACTATCTTTTCTTTAGATGTTTTCCATCTGGGAGTTTTATTGTGACAGTAACTGGGAGTTCCCTTCCAGAGGCTTCATTTGTTAATGTCACTATGAAAGCAATCTCATAGACAATTCCTGCTGACAGATCTGACATCTCAAACTGTCCACTCAAATTTAGCCAGCATACATTCAATAATCTCACTACCTCAATGTTTTCATCACTGCCAATCAAATAAAACAATACATGATGAGTATATTGAAAATACATATATATATATATATATATACAAAGCGCAAATTGGAAAATTATGCACCCATAATTATACATTTTTTGTGAGCTTGATTCACTTAATTACCTTGTGTCTTTGAAAGAATTTTAAACCCAATGTGGAGAAAAAGCCCTTCGATATAACATAAGGGATTTGTGGCTAGATTTATTGTCAACACCTTTTTTCTGCGTGCATTAATTACACATAGGAAAACCAAGAACATCAGCACTTTGCAATCAATATTCTCATTGAATTCCGAAGACAAATGAATAAGGTTAAGGAAGTTAAGAATAATTTACACTCAAATAAGAATGTTGTTAATTCTTTTTAGTACAGTAAAAATTTGATAATTTAATATTCGATAAATTAATAACCTTGGGAAAATAATATTTTCGGCCAATTCCAACTCAGAAATAACATGTTAAAATAATAGTTCTTTAAATTTGTTAGATGATATATTATCAAAAAATTTGCATACATAGGTAATATATAAATTAATAATTAGAAGTAGAGCCCAAACTTAAATTCATTGGTGAATGTAACTTAAATTTCTTATTTTTTTTTTAAAAAAATGCCCCTTATAAATTTGTGGTTACATTTTTATAAATGATACCTTTGCCTATAAAAAAAAAAGTAAAAAACAAGCTCATCAACTGAAGATTTTAAGCCCAAAAACAAAAAACAAAAGTCAAACAATTCCAATTGGATAATGCTACGGGATGCGAAGATTGATGATAATTCAATCCATGACAATAATCTTCTGCCCAGTTATATCTTTTCTCGCTATTCCAAAATAAAACTTCCACTTGTCTGCAACAAAAACAGGACTGGAGGAGGTGTACCTTTTTTTTTTTTTTTTTTTATAATTCAAAATGTATTAAGAGACAAATCCAGGAAAAAAACCTCTGAAACCAGAGGAGAGCCATCCAAAACTAGAACCAGAAAGACAATAACCTTCAAACTTACAAATCAAGAAGGTGCCAAGAACTAGCAGCTTGACAGTTACCTACATTACAGTCTTCTTAAAATTAAACTTACTAAGCCGAAACTTAATCATGTCCACAACATAAAACAAAATATTAATCTGGGTACTCCGAGAGGTGCCAAAGAAACGGTTATTACGCTCTCTCCAAATATAATAAATAGTCACTAAAAGAGTCAACTTCTTAATACAAAGGGCCATCGTATTCTCCTTCTAGAGAACAACCACATCCTCAATAAAACTAATCTGAGGAGGGTTAGACCATTGCATTCCACACCTTCTCAACACATTAGACTATATGCCACTACTAAAAGGGCACTTGTAAAATAAACGCTCATGAGATTCAACATCACCATTACACAAGACACAAAGGTAGGAAGTCCTGGAGCATACCTAGAAATTCGGTCCAGAGTTGCAAGCCGACCATGGATAGCAATCCAAAGTAAAAAGCTTGTCGTAGGAATAGCAGTACGACCACACCAAATGCGACCAATTCACCTTAACACCACCACTCAGTAGCACCTTCCTAAAGGACAAAGTAGTGCAGCTGTCGTTAGGGCTAGCAGTCCACCGAAAATGGTCTTATGAGTAGGATAGATGGTGACAGTCCTACACTCACGCCTGATAGAGTCCATCACTGGATGAGAAGAGAAAGGCCAATTCCAAACCCCATTGTAGGTAATAGAGTTCAGAGTAGCACCAGACTGAATCCCCAAACTTCCAATAAGATTATTTCCAAACATCACCTGGAGAAGGCCTAACAAACACCAAGTATCGTGCCACATAAAAATCCTCTCACCATTACCTACAACACCGAAGATGAAAGGCCTAACAAGCTCACGACTTTCTCCAATTACACGAGCTCACATAAGGAATCTTTAGAGTCCACAAACACCTTCTTTAAAAAGATTGGCCCTAACCAGCTTGACCCACATATTAGAAGGCCCATCCTAAAAAAGAAACCAAATCTACCTAGTCATCAAAGCCGTATTCCATTGCTGTAAATTTATAATACCAAGCCCACCTTCACTTTTGGGCAAGCAAACCACATGCCAAGCAATTTTATTATAATAGACCCCAAAACTATGACTAGACCAAAGAAAACAACTAAGCATATGCTCAATATCAAGAATGGTCTTCTTAGGGGTGAAAAATGAGAGACCCAAAACACCATAATGCTACATAGAACTGAATGAATAAGGGAGAGTCTACCTGTGAATGAAAAAGTACGATGCTCCCAAGCCATAATTTGATATTGAGTTCTCTCCAGAAGGGGGGCACAATCAGTAAAACTCAACTTGGAAGTAAGGATAGGAACACCAAGATATATAACCGGAAAAGAACCTTCAAAAACACCAAAACACTGTACCAATTGAGCTTTGACCTGAAATTTACCCCAGAAGTATACAATTGACACTTGTCCAGTTTAGGCTTAAGACTAGACACCTAAAAACCAATCCAAATCCAATTTCAAGACCGCAAGAGAATATATATCTCCATGGGAGAAAATAATAAGGTTGTCTAGGAAAGCAAGATGGCTAATCTTAGTCTTACCGCAACACCAATGAAACCTGAAAGCATGGTTTGTCTTGGATGCACTTAACAAGAATAAGAGACAGGATCTCCAAGGCAATAACAAAGAGGTAAGGAGGCAAGGGGTCCCCTGCCTATGATAAAATATCTGCTATGATCTAGAGATAATGTTCTCATTGATCCGCAAATATCAGTGTGAACAAGCTCCAACAAGGCTTTTGCTCTCCAAACATTTTCAGAAGAAAATGCATGTCTATGTTGTTTGCCAAGTTGATAGCCTTCATACACATGATGGATCTAATTTATTTTGGGCAGGTTTTTTATCATATTTTTCTAATGAATTATTTTTAGAGCATGAAAATTAAGGTGGCCAAACATCATGGATCTCATTTATTTTGGGCAGTCTTTTTAATCATATTTTGACAGGACCCTCTCCGCAATCCCCCTCGATTAATGTGAGAGGACTTGCTCCCGTCTGACACAACGCTGTAAAATTACCAAAGTACCCTTTAACAATAAAAAAGTTATACCTACCCCATGTTAGACAAGGGATACTACCACACTCTACTCAAGATAACCAGAGCACGCCGACCCACGTGATGCCTCAACCTCCATACAGCCCGCGTCTGTAATCAACCTGGTGGATACCACAACCATCAAAACTGTGAGTGGACAAAAATAAAGCTATGGAAACCCATTTTCCAAAATAAACCTTTAAACCCTCCGTGGCACCTCAACTGTTTATACAAGTTCATCCGAGACAAAACTACTTGGTTTTATGTTGAGGCCAAGGATAAGAAGGCCAAGGGTCCATTTATTTAGGTCCTGTCGACCTCTCAAAAGACATGGAAGCATGGTTTTATCTTTATATCAGGAACTTAAGAAGGGACCTATCTGACCAAGAGGAATAGGGAGATACCTCAGACATATCAGTCGAAAGGTGTGGCCCTAGGCCTTTTTCTTGTGTGTTGGTATATTTTGGTTAAGTAGGTGTAGTCGATGTCGTGTTTTTGTTATATGCAGTTGCTAACTGACTTGTTTTTTTGCAGAGGAGCTCAAGTGTCTACCTATAACCAAGCAGGAAAAGGCTAACGACGCTGAACTCTTTGAGAAACTTGACTGAGAGGAGAGGAGTAGAGACAGTCTTCGATTGCTAAGAAATTTGTTAGCCGTCGAATTGATAAAGGAACTTCGTAAGTATCTCTGTAACAACCCGTACTGAATCTACAAGATTAATTTTGGATTATCGAGGATTAATCAGGGATTAATCAAGGATTATCGGACAATCGGGATAAAATGATGATTTTGCCCCTAGAAGGGTGAAAATGTTGACTTTTGACATGGGAGGTCATTGGCACGTGGACCAAGAACCATTTTATAGATCGGGACGATATGAGGCCGTAGACAAGTGGTACGTCAAAATCGGACATCGTACGACAAAGTTATGGGTCAAGGACGGTTTTCCATACTATTCATGGTTGCACGAAAATCGAGACCATTGACTTTTGGTGTTGACTTGTGGGTCCCAAAATATTTGTTTTGGGACCATAGGATGAGTGACACTTGTCACTCACCTTATGGCCCCTTTTAATTAATTCATGCATCATCATCATCTCATTTTCCCTTTCATCTTCATCCTACCCGAAAACCCACCCCATTCCCATCTCCATTACATTTAGGTTTGAGGCCACAGAGAGACTGAGAGGGTGAGTGAGAGATTGTGAAGACGACGGTGGTGCACGTCAGAGTAGGGTGGCCGGGAAATCCAAGTAAACCCGTAAGCCCGTTTGGATTGGATTTTGGTTTTTATTTCCTGCACGTTTTCATGAATTTCGAGGTTAAACTAGTCTTGTTTAAAACATTTTGACTATCTAAATCCAATGGTGGTGGTTTCAGGTTGACCGGAGATCATTTGATAGGTCATTTGGAGGTTTTTAGCATCGGGAAGCGTGTTCGGGACACGTTTACTATTCCGAGAGTTTTGAGGGTCTATGGTTTGGACTTGTATAGGTTAATAGTGACCTTTGGGTATGATTTGGACAGGTTCGAACGTCCCAGTAATTGTGGATTAGCCTCAGAATGGCTTACAGCACGGATTGTGAGCATTACCGCTTGGACAGTCTATGAGTGGACACTTGCTTTATAAAATGATGCATGCATAACTATTTTATATGTTTTATGAACATGATTTTAGATGCACTGGTTGCATATGATTTAAATATGATTTATGTTGATGATTTGGCATTTTTCAAAGAAAATGTTATATTGCATGTATTTCGAGATTTCTGTTTTTATGTGATACTTCAGGCTTAGGCCGAGTTTTCTACGTACTTGTGATTTATATGATTTGAATGATTTCATGGAGAGGAGTGAAATTAAGGATTTGATTATTGATTTTGAATGATTTCACAGAGATGCGTGAAATGCTATTTCGGGCATAAGACTCAATTGATTATTGACTTTTACTTGGATTACAGTCAAAGGTAATTTGGAAAAGTGATTTGAATAGTGAAATGGGTTTCGTTTGTGGAAATAATACTAGGTCTTGTGTCCCAGGTGATTTGTGATTTGACTTAGAGTATAGTTAAACATGAAATATATCGGGCTTGTGACCCAATTCTGATCTATGAGATGATATATCGGGCTTGTGACCTTGTTGTGGATTTACGAGATTGGATTTGATAGGATTTGAGGAATCCTGGATTTATGAAAGGCTTTTGGACACTATTTTTATGATGGTTTTGTGGAAACTGATTTGATGAAATTATATTTCGGGCGTGGGAAACTTTGAGATGATTTGAGATTGTGAAATGTATTCCATAATACCATCCTCTATGATGTGATTGTTCTCGTCAGACGTCGTAGATCCTAACGCGGTAGCCTCTAGACGTCATAGATCCTGGAGAGGTCACAATGACACTGCCTGGAGGTGAGTAGCTCCGATGGGAGGCTCAGGCTCAAGGGTGTCAGAGATGGACATTTCTCAGACGTCGAGCCAGGGGTTCCGAGCCTGTGAATACCATCACTCAGACGTCGAGTCAGGGGCTCTGAGCCTGAGTTAGATCACCTTAAATGTCGAGCTATGGGCTCCGAACCTGGGTGTATACTCGGATGTATAATCCCGAGTCGTACGCGTAACACTGATATCATGACTATTGAGATGATTTGTTGGATATTGGATAAAGAGGATTCGTTGATCATGTTTTCATACGACTTTGGATGTGAGTCGATGTTTCGGGCAGATGGCCTATTGAGATGTTTTATGAGATTTGGATTTGGGTTGAGTCCTTACGTGATTTGATTTGGCCTGAGACCCTACGTGATTTGGTTTTGGGCTGAGACCCTACTGAGGAAATGGCTTTGATTGATTAATGTTTTCACTGTGCATTGATTTGAAAAACAATATGATTTTATTTTAAGAAAGCATTTGAGATACTTGTTTTCTGATGCATGCATGTTTTAAGTGAAGGGTATAATGGGTTTTCATTAAATGGTTTTATAAAATGTTTATTTTTGTCCACTCACAGCTTTTATGGTTTTTGATACCCTTCAAGTTGATCGCGAATGCGGACTGTAGTAGAGACGGAGGCATCACATGCCATTGTATACTCAGAAATCACTGCGCACTGGGTTGCTCTTGTGGTGTTGTGCATGTGTCAGATGTGATGCCTCTACGACGACGACATCCCTTCATCAACCTGATAGTGAGGGTAAGAATAAGAAAGTTACGTGGGAATGAACTCCAGATAGATTCTGTTTGACATAGGACACCGTGTTTTAGCGTGTTAGACCCAAGGAGGGACGAGTTTCTTGTGGTCCTAGCGGCTAGAGGTCGTAGAGTTACAAGTATATGAGATCGTCAGATAGTAGACACTGGTTGATTGGACACTAGTTATCCCAACATGACGATTTTGCTGAGTCGTGACTGATGATTGGTCAAGATGGATGTGGTCGTGGATGACCCTAGTTTGAGATTGGTTGAACAAGTTACCAGGAGAGTGGTACTTGTGGATCGGATCCTGAATGGACCGATC
The DNA here is from genome assembly GCA_032719365.1 of Prinsepia uniflora. Lineage (NCBI taxonomy): Eukaryota > Viridiplantae > Streptophyta > Magnoliopsida > Rosales > Rosaceae > Prinsepia > Prinsepia uniflora. The sequence goes on from CM064876.1 coordinate 57,546,896, forward strand.
AATGGATCTTACGCTTTGAGCTGACTGTACGGGCGATGGGTTACCGTATGAGTGCTTGATCTAGATAGCAATGGGTGGTTCGCATGAGTGTAGATTCTCGATAGCAGAGTGTTTCTTGGTTGGGTCTGCACAAGGTTTGTGGCAAACATGGCTATCCACGGACATGGATGAGACTATCGAGAGTTGGGCGACATTCGAGGAACGTTCTTACGTTATTTTCTCCCTAGTCGTATCGAGATATGAAGGAGGTAGAGTTTATCTCGAGAGATAGAGTTTATCTCGAGAGGTGGAGTTTATCTCGAGAGGTGAAGTTTATCTCGAGAGGTAGAGTTTATCTCAAGAGGTAGAGTTTATCTCGAGAGGTAGAGTTTATATCGAGAGGTGGGGTTTATCTCGAGAGGTAGAGTTTATCTCGAGAGGTAGAGTTTATCTCAAGAGGTAGAGTTTATCTCGAGAGGTAGAGTTTATATCAAGAGGTGGGGTTTATCTTGAGAGGTAGAGTTTATCTCGAGAGGTAGAGTTTATCTCGAGAGGTAGAGTGGCTCCGACATGAGTAGGAGATTTGTTGGTAGCTCGGTACGAGCAGAGGTTTGGGATTTTTCCATGATGTACTCATGGTCCAGTGACGAAGGAAACGATGAGGTTTCGTCGGTGGCGATTGTGTGGAGATGCCACACCATCTCCACTGAGATTGGTAGGATGGGATCTAGCAGCGATTGGGTGATTCTGAATGACGCCGAGTGCGTCCAGATGAAGTTTTTCCAAGGAGCTAGAAGCAATCCGAGTCTTCGAGTGGAAAAAAGTGTGATCGCAGATATCGATGAGCGGGACAGAGAGGATCCCAAATGGCTCAGTGAGACTTCAGTATCCTCCTTGTTCAGTTGGATTACTGGAGGTACGGGGTATGTCTGGATTGGTGATAGGCTCCCTAGCTATCTTTGGACGGATTACACGAGGTTGATCCCATAGAGTTGGGACATGCGGGCTAGTGAGTTGGTTGTAGTTGGTGAAACGCGATTATTCTGGTTGAATAAGGTGGTAAGACATATTGGTTTCTAAGATACGTGGTTGATGTCCGAGTGAGATATGCCTTGGAGGTCGGGATGATACAACAGGTTGGTCGTTGACATGGGACTTGCATTATGATGTCCCCAGTTATCTCAGTGAGCTTGGAGTGAGTTTTAGGCTTGGATAAGTTCCCTCCGATGACACAGGGTTTACATGGTTGCCACACCTAGAGAAGTTTTCTCGAGTAGGTAACCCATTTTGCAACCATATTGTCGGTACCTACCGACAAAGTTGAGATCATGGAGAGTCTAATAGCTATCAACAGATATTATTGGTTGGTGAATGAGACTTCTCATTTTCTGCTTCTTTGGCAAGGACTTCTAGGTATGCTTGCAACATGGTTGCAATTTCTCGTAGTTTCAAGGGTTGTTTAAGAATTCGACACCTAGGTTGTGTGCCAAATTTGATTGAGTTGAGGAGCGGAAGGTGCTTGGTGTCACCTAACGTGGTGAGTGAGCATCAATTTGGTGGACCCGTGTTGGTGTTATGGGTCATGTTACATTGGTTGAGAGAACTAGTATAGATCCTCGGTGGATCAAGACTGTTGAGGATCGAGACGGTTATGATTGAGATGGGATTCACTCAAATTGGAAGAGTGTAATTGATTGTCAGGTGAAGGTTGCTTTCTGTGAGTGCAGCCCGTTGACGTGATTGACTCCCTTCAATTAAGTTTGTTTTGATTTAAGAGGATTGGTGGATTAGAGGTTGAAAGCATAACTTCGAGATACGACCCTTTGCATTAACAGGATAAGGGGTCGAGGTTTGAATTGGTACGTCTTGGTAGATGTAAGTTGGTTAGTCTTAGAGATCTCGATGAGTATGTGTTGGGCACATCTCAGGTGATGGTTGGGAGACCAGGAGAACTCCGAGAAGATTTGAGTTGGTATGTGATCTGCCTAGGTTTGGGATTGGACGGATGTGATCTAGTGTTGAGCTGCAATTGGCATGGCAGCTAGACAATGATGGGATTGGATACGCTATTGACGTGATACGATAGATGGACTAGATCCGAGATTGGGGTGGTATGTAGATATTGGTACATAGCTCGAACGTTGCATGAGTGTAGACCTTGAGCAAGCCTATGAGTAGTCCCGATGTGATTTATGTGATGTGTGTGCACATGTGAGTAGTGCACGTTTGACAGCGAGATCGCTGAGTATGGATCAGTCTGACTGATGTGGTATGATTGTCAGATTAAGTTTGAGGTGGACATGATATGGTAATCGGACGGGGTCCGATGTTGATTATACATTGAGAATGAGGACCGAACATCAAATATTATGCGCTAGTGCAGAGTGATTTTGAGAGGGTTCAGTGATTCTACGAGCCTAGAGTTCAGGGCCATGATAAGCCAAAGGAACCCTATTGATTTAGTTTGTGATTATCCATGCTAGGTCAAGTATTCGATGGGGTCCAAATACATTCTGAGTGTATCGAGAGGATGAGTGAGATGATATTTTGAGACTCAAGAGGGGTCCATATCACAGCGTTAGTCGCTAAGTGAGTTGAGGTACGGTATGAGGTACCCAGATTGGACTCTAGAGAGAGTCGAGTGTTCGATAGTGATTTGAGTGGTAACAGTGGAGCCGATGAGTTACTAGCTAGTCACGACGGCGTGTCGTGAGTGTGATTTATGGTTGGAGACCATCTAGTGACAGACAACTTTGGGATGCTCCTACTGAGCAGGGTTATCAGCTTGGTATATCAGGATTGTCAGATTGGTAGCATAATTGTCAGATTGGATTCTGAGTACACATGCGTGAGTGACAAATGAGATTGATGAGTATCGATGTCTTGAGTGGGACTTGAGAGTTGAGTTTTGGAAATTCCAGTGATAGTTGGCCATTATCGGTGTGAGTATTGTGGATAGATGTTGGACATGTACGTACACATGTGAGAGCCTCGAGTTGGAGGCAGGATTGGATTTCCACAGTGAATTGAGTCAACTTGAATTTCGAGGACGCAATTCCTTAAAGGGGTTAGATTGTAACGACCCGTCCCGAATCTATGGATTAATTGCGAATTATCAAGGATTAATTAGGGATTAATCAATAATTATCAGATGATCGGGGTAAAATGACAATTTTGCCCTTGGAAGGATAAAAATCTTGACTTTTGACTTGGGAGATCAATTGCACGTGGACTGAGGTTAATTATGTAGATCGAGATGATATGAGTCCGTCGACAAGCGACACGTTGAAATCGGACATCGTACGAGAAAGTTACGGGTCAAGAACGATTTTTTGTACTAATCATGATTGCATAGAAATCGAGACCGTTGACTTTTGGTGTGGACTTGTGGGACACAAAATATCTGTTTTGGGACGATAGGATGAGTGACACTTATCACCTACCTTATGACCCCTTTTAATTAATTCATGCATCATCATCATCTCATTTTCCCTTTCATATACATTCTACCCAAAAATCCACCCCATTCCCTTCTCTATTCCATTTCGGTTTAATGCCAGAGAGAGACTAAGAGGGTAAGTGAGAAACTGAGAAGACGACGGTGGTGGACGGCGGAGGCACGACGGAGTAGGCTGGCCGTGAAACCCAAGTAAACCCGTAAACCCGTTTGGATTGGATTTTGGTTTTTTTTCCTGGACATTTAGGAACCATGCTGAGGCCTGAGTTATGTTTTCTGAGTTTGTACGAGTTCATAGGATCAAAAATTGAGGAATATGTACACATGAAGGAGCTATGGTGGAGGTTTGAAATAGGACCCATGAAGATTGAGTTTGATAGGTAATGTCAAGGCCTTGTTTCTTGTTTTGAAGTCGTGGATAGGTTTCTGGGAAGTAGACGAGTCCATTAGAAGAATAATGGCATTTTTTGGTTGAGAATCAACGAAGATATGACCAGGTCAGGTCGTGGGTCAAAACGACCTGTTACATTCAAACGGGTCGACCCGGCCTGACAGGACCCGCCCCGATCCCACAGGGACCACAAGGGGACGTGCCCTGCTCCCGTCTGACACCCAATAATTCATACCAATTTTAACCTCAAAACATCAAATGCATAAATAACCAAATTAAAGTCATACATCAAATCCGAATTAAACAAATGTCAGACAAGGGATGAAATTCAAAATTACAAGTTGCGAGCACGACTCTATAGTAAACCTGCGGGTACGCCACCCAACAGGGGTTCAGGTACGCAGAAGTAGATCTATGCCTCAGCCTCAGGTTCCTCCTCTACCTCAGTATCACGACCTGGAGGGGTTGCCAAAAACATTAAGGGTGAGTGGACCGAACTCAAGTTTATAAAATCATTTGATAAGTAAAACATATAATTTACCCCTCCGTTTTCCAAACATGCATGCAGTATCCTTTAAAATCATAAATAATATAATATGAATCATAAGGCATGTAATAAAACCATAATCATAATTTTAGCTACTGCACTATACACTCCAATCCTGACATCCCCGATGTCTGACGTCCCTGACGTCCAATAAGGTCACAATCACAAGGCTACGCGTGCCACTCGGGTCTCAATTCCGAGTCCAATCCCCGAACCCTGTTCGGTTACAGCATCCCCGATGCTTAGCGTCGTAGACGCTGGACGTTCTAGACGTCCGTGACCTCTCCGGGGTACCTCATCCGGAGGAGACAATATAATATGGAAGGATCTATACAGTGCAGCACCAAATACATTTTATTGATATCCACATGCAACATATATGTATACATAGGTAAAATCCGAACCGATTGTTACGTTTCATCAAACGGGTCTCATGCCCAAATACCGTGAAACGTGCCATAACCGAAATCTCAATATCATCAAAACCATTTATAGATTCCAGCATATGAACATATAAGTAAATCAGAAAACATTTAAGCATGCAAGGGTTTAATGAAAACGGGCCCACTCACAGTACAATCCTGCTAGAAACCGACGTGTACCCTCGTCCTGTTACAAATGTACAATCCCTGTCAAGTCCAACGTATTCTTAAAGGTCAATTTAAACCCCCAACATTCAACCATGAAAGCCTAGGGCGAAACCGGCCCAGGAAAGCCGCCCAAACGCGCTTCCCAATGCAATAAACCTTAATTTGACCAACTTAATGATCTCCGATCGACCCGAAACCACCGCCATTGGATCCGGATCGTCGAAACCTAAAGAATGGTGGTGGTCCCACCAAAAGTACTCTTCACACGCGCCCACACGCGCCAGTCAACGCGTCGGTCAACACAGGAACAGTCCCTGCTGACGTCATCGTTGACGTCAGCATGACGTCATGCTGACGTCATCTGACAGCTGTCAGGTCTGACATGTCAGACTCTGACAGGTGCCACGTGTCAACAACTGATTGGTCCACCTCACTGATCTGTCAGGCCACGTGTCAGATCTGACATGTGCCACGTGTCAGCACGGCACTGGTCCACGTCACTGACATGTCAGCGACACGTGGCAGTCCCTGATTGGGCCACGTCACTGACATGTCAGTGCTGACTGTGCACTGACATGTGACACGTGTCGGCTCACGGTTGGTCCACGTCACCTGACAGTCTGACAGGGTGCCACGTCACCTGACAGTCTGACAGGGTGCCACGTCATCACCTCTGTCCTCAGACGGGTTGACCCGTATCTCTGCAACTCGGGTCGATCAGACCCGCGATCAAGACCCGGTCACCATTTCACCATTTCTCAACCATTTCACCGTATCCCAATAGGTTCCTAACAGTTCCTAGAGTTGATTAGGGTAAGTAAAAACCAAAACTAAACGTTGGAAATCAAGTTACCAAATCCTGGGTTTTTGAAACCGTTTCGGGTTTTGGAGCCGGCTCACCTCGCCGCCGTCTGCCGCCGTCCGCCGCCGTGCCTCAGTCCCTCCCCGTGAGTCCAGTAATACACAGACACAAAAACCAGGTGCAATGCATCAGTGCTGGATCGATGGACAGTGAGTGAGGGTGTCGGGTGAGGATTATATAGAAAATGGAGGGAAATGGATGGACGGCCCAGATTGAATCTCAGGAATGAGATCAAGGGCTGAGATTAGATCTGGAGGTTTCAGATCAATGGCTGGAATTAAAAGTTGGTTTTAAAGGTATTTAAACCCATAGTGGATCTGATCCAATCTGACCAATGGGTGAGTGACACTTGTCACTCACCAGGTGTCCTCCAATCAGATTTCCAGAATAAAATATTTGGCACGAAAACCGAGACACGAACCTCCCGATTTCACGTTTCTGACCATAACTTTCTCGTACGAAGTCCGATTTCGGCGTGCCGCCTGTCTACGGACTCAGGACGTCGAGACCTACCTAATGGTCCTTGAGTCAACTGAAAATTAGTTGCCAAAAGAAAAGTCAACATTTTCCCCTCTCGGAAGTCCAAATTACGATAATGCTCCTGAACTTCCGATAACCATAACTTTTTCCCTGATCGTCCGAATTAGACGTGCCACCTGTCTATGAACTCGTGACGTCCCGAACTACGTCACGGTCATATGTCAAAGTCCGTTTAATTCATCAATCAAAAATTCAGCAATTGACCATACCCATAACAAGGGTCAAATCACACAATAAATTACAATATTGAAATCCTCGAATTTTCGGGGTGTTACAACCTTCCCCCCTTAAGAAATTTCGTCCCGAAATTTCAAAGAAACAAATGAGGAAATTGTTCTCGCATTTGAGCCTCAGGCTCCCATGTGGCTTCTTCCACATTCTGGTTTCTCCAGAGAATCTTCACGAGAGGGATCGTCTTCCGACGTAGTACCTTATCCTTCCGATCCAAGATCTGTACTGGTTGTTTATCAAAGCTCAAATCCTCCCGTAGTTCGACAGGTTGTTCCCCAAGTACATGAGAAGCATCACGTACGTACTTTCGCAGCATCGATATGTGGAAAACATTGTGAACTCTAGATAGTTCTGGAGGTAGTGCCAATCTGTAAGCAACTCTGCCGATTCTCTCCACGATCTCATATGGTCCGATAAAACGCGGACTCAGTTTCCCTCGTCGACCGAATCGGATAATCCCCTTCCACGGTGATAACTTCAGGAAGACGAAATCTCCCACTTCAAATTCCAAGTCTCGAATCCGTCGATCGGCATAACTTTGCTGGCGATCCTGTGCCGCCTTCAATCTCTCCTTGATAACACGAACAGTTTCCATGGTTAAGTCCATCAATTCCGGCCCTATCGCCGCTCGCTCTCCTATCTCCGTCCAGCAGATAGGTGTCCTGCACTGTCGTCCATACAGTGCCTCATAGGGTGCCATCCCGATGCTTGTCTGATAACTGTTGTTGTAGGCGAATTCCATCAATGGCAAATGAGTATCCCAAGAGTCCAGAAACTGTAGTACACATGACCTCATCATGTCCTCCAGGGTCTGAATGGTTCTTTCAGACTGTCCATCGGTCTGAGGATGGAAAGCAGTACTGAAACGTAGGGTTGTTCCCAGAGTAGCTTGCAAACTCCGCCAGAACCTGGAAGTGAAACGCGAATCACGATCGGACACGATCGATTCCGGCGTACCATGCAATCGTATGATTTCCTTCACAAACAATTGAGCCAGTCGATTAGGTTTATAGGTCTCCTGAACAGGCAGAAAATGGGCTGATTTGGTTAACCGATCCACGATCACCCATACTTCGTCAACTCCACTCTGAGTCCTCGGTAACTTAAAGACGAAGTCCATGGTGATGTGATCCCACTTCCACTCAGGAATCGGAAGTGGCTGCATAGCCCCATAAGGTCTCTGTCGTTCCGCCTTAACCTGCTGACAGGTTAAGCATTTGCTCACGAATTCAGCAATATCCTTCTTCATTCCTGGCCACCAATAATGGTTCCGGAGGGTACGGTACATCTTTGTACCTCCCGGATGCATAGCATAGGCCAAACTATGGGCCTCCTCAAGAATCTCGGCCCGTAACTCTGCCACTGCAGGTACACACAAACGGCCCAACTTCACAAGTGCTCCATCGTCCCGGATGGTAAAATCCTGTCTCCCATCCGCATCGACCTCAATTCTGTAAATACAGAGTATCGGATCCTGAAGTTGTGCCTCGATGATCCGATCAATCAGTACTGGTCGTACATGGAAGCTGGCCAACAAAGCTCCATGCGCATCCGTACTTAAAATAACTCCCGCCTTCCGGAGTTCCACTAGCAAAGGAAGATACACCATCCCTAGGTGTGCAACGGATCCTGCTGACTTCCTGCTGAGTGCATCAGCCACCACATTGGCCTTACCCGGATGGTACTCGATCGTACAGTCATAGTCCTTCAGCAGCTCCAACCATCTCCGTTGTCTCATGTTAAGCTCCTTCTGAGTGAATAAGTATTTAAGACTCTGGTGGTCGGTGTATATCCGACACGTTGCGCCGAAAAGATAATGTCTCCAGATTTTCAGGGCATGAACCACCGCTGCCAACTCCAAATCATGGGTAGGGTAGTTCAACTCATGGGTCTTCAGCTGCCGGGATGCATAGGCGATAACCTTGCCAGTTTGCATCAACACGCAGCCCAGACCTTGCAGCGATGCATCACTGAAGACCACAAACTCTCCACTGTCATCCGGCAATGCAAGGACAGGTGCAGTGGTCAATCGATCTTTCAACTCTTGAAAACTCCGATCGCACTGCTCGTCCCAGATAAACTTTAATCCTTTCCGAGTCAAACGAGTCAATGGTGCAGCAATTTTGGAGAAACCCTCCACGAATCTCCGGTAGTAACCTGCTAATCCGACGAAACTCCGCACCTCGGTCACTGTTGTCGGTTTAGCCCAGTTGGTCACCGCTTCTGTTTTCTGGGGATCCACGCAAATCCCATCCGTCGATATCACGTGTCCCAGAAAACCAATACTGCTCAGCCAAAACTGACACTTGCTCAGTTTGGCGTACAATTGTTCTTGTCTCAGCCTCTCCAAGACCAACCGTAGATGTTCCTCATGTGCACGGGCACTCCTCGAGTACACCAAAATGTCATCGATGAACACAATCACGAACTTATCCAGGTAGGGTCGGAAGACCCGGTTCATCAGATCCATGAATGCTGCTGGAGCATTCGTCAAACCAAATGGCATAACAAGGAACTCGTAGTGTCCGTAACGGGTTCGAAAGGCAGTTTTCGGAATATCCTCCTCCGAAATCCTCAGTTGGTGATACCCAGACCGCAAATCAATTTTCGAGAAGCACTGAGCTCCCCGCAACTGGTCAAAAAGGTCATCGATCCTGGGTAGAGGATACTGGTTCCTCAGCGTCACCTTGTTGAGTTGTCGATAGTCAATACATAAACGGAGACTTCCCTCCTTCTTCTTCACGAACAACACCGGTGCTCCCCACGGTGAAGTACTCGGTCGACATATCCCAAATCCACCAACTCCTGCAATTGAGTCTTGAGTTCTCGTAACTCGGCCGGCGCCATCCGGTATGGTGCCTGGGATATAGGTCGGGTACCCGGGAGTAGTTCAATAGTAAACTCAATCTCCCGCGATGGCAGTAATCCAGGTAAGTCTTCCGGGAACACATCCGGAAACTCACATACCACCGGTATCTCGTCGATACCCGGAGTATCAACCTGCTCCGACACGACATGCGCCAGATAACCCTGGCATCCCTTCCGTAGAAGTTTGGTAGCAGTAAGTGAAGAGATCACTTCAGGAGGTGAACCATCACGTTCCCCCTGAAAGATAACTTCCGGCAACCCCGGGCTCCGCAGAATCACTTGCTTGCTACAGCAGTCGATGAGCGATCCGTGCTCCGACAGCCAATCCATTCCTAGGATTATATCGAAGTCGTGGATATCCAGAATAATTAAGTCTGCTGGTAAATCCACATCCTCAATTCTTACCGGGCACCTCCGAATCACCTGATTCACAAGGTACACGATGCCCATCGGGGTGCCAACACCCATTTCGCAATCTAAAGCTGATACCACACAATCAAGCATACCAGCACAAATTTTCGAAATAAAAGAATGTGTAGCCCCCGCATCCATCAAAACACGTACAAGAAGGTTAAAGATATGTAGTGTACCTGTGACCACGCCTGGGGCAGTCCTCGCCTGTTGCTGGGTCATTGCAAACACTTGGGCCCTCGGCCCTCCGTTCCGTCCTCGCCCACGCGCACCACGTCCAGCACCACGGTCACCTCCCTGACCGCGACCTCCATTAGTGGGGGAAGCCGTGCTCTGCACCACACTAGAGCCCCCGGTGTCGTTGTTCTTGGACAACTGCGGGCAATCACAGGCATAGTGGCCCTCCTCTCCGCAAGCAAAATAAGTTACTGGCCTTGGCCTGTCCGAATGCCCGCCAGAAGCATTGCTCCAAGATGAGCGATGCCCAGAGTTGTATCCAGATCCTCTGCCCTGAGAGCCTCCACGTCGACCTGACCAACCACGACCTTTGAAAGATGAGGGTGCTCCCCTGTAGCCCCCTCCCTTGTTGTTCTTATGGCCTGATAGCCCACGATGTGGGCGATCTTGACGTCGCCCCTCGCCCGAAGGTTGTCGTGTCTGGTGTGCCGCCAGACTGGCCTCGACACGCACCGCAGCGTCGACCAAATCTCTCAGTGAAGCATGAGTAGCAGCAGTCACACTTGCCCGGATCTCCCCCCGGAGTCCAAGCTCAAACCTTTGGCATTTGTCCTCCTCCGTGCTCACGAATGATGCAGCGAACCGGGATAGTTTTCCAAAAGTTTGCTCGTAGTCTGCAACGGACATGTCACCCTGCTCCAGCCGCAGGAATTCCGCCTCCCGCGCCGCGCGAAAGGATCGCGGGTAGTACTGTTCCAGAAATCGGGAACGGAAAGCTTCCCAAGTAGTGGTATGAACAGACCACCCAGACATTTCGAGTCCGTGCCACCACTGGTAGGCTCCTCCTTCCAGCAAGAAGGCCGCTAGAGTTACCCATTCGCCCGGAGGGCAGTGCATCACCGAGAAGATCCTCTCCCACTTGGTGATCCAATCATGAGCATCCTCGGGGTTTGATCCCCCGCAGAAAGGAGTGGCTCCCAAACGTTGAGCCCTTTCAATGCTCGCGCATTCCATCTCCCTTTCCAGATCCTCGTCAGTTCGTGTATGAGGAATTCTCCTAGGAGGCATAACCAACTGTCAAGAGGCATAGATCAGATAACGATATTCTTAAAAGTCGAAAAGTAACTAGTACTAATCGCTAGTCTAGCATGCTGACCATACCCTAGTACTGACCATAACCTAGTGCTCTGATACCAAGCTGACAGGACCCGCCCCGATCCCACAGGGACCATAAGGGGACGTGCCCTGCTCCCGTCTGACACCCAATAATTCATACCAATTTTAACCTCAAAACATCAAATGCATAAATAACCAAATTAAAGTCATACATCAAATCCGAATTAAACGAATGTCAGACAAGGGATGAAATTCAAAATTACAAGTTGCGAGCACGACTCTATAGTAAACCTGCGGGTACGCCACCCAACAGGGGTTCAGGTACGCAGAAGTAGATCTATGCCTCAGCCTCAGGTTCCTCCTCTACCTCAGTATCACGACCTGGAGGGGTTGCCAAAAACATTAAGGGTGAGTGGACCGAACTCAAGTTTATAAAATCATTTGATAAGTAAAACATATAATTTACCCCTCCGTTTTCCAAACATGCATGCAGCATCCTTTAAAATCATAAATAATATAATATGAATCATAAGGCATGTAATAAAACCATAATCATAATTTTAGCTACTGCACTATACACTCCAATCCTGACATCCCCGATGTCTGACGTCCCTGACGTCTAATAAGGTCACAATCACAAGGCTACGCGTGCCACTCGGGTCTCAATTTCGAGTTCAATCCCCGAACCCTGTTCGGTTACAGCATCCCCGATGCTTAGCGTCGTAGACGCTGGACGTTCTAGACGTCCGTGACCTCTCCGGGGTACCACATCTGGAGGAGACAATATAATATGGAAGGATCTATACAGTGCAGCACCAAATACATTTTATTGATATCCACATGCAACATATATGTATACATAGGTAAAATCCGAACCGATTGTTACGTTTCATCAAACGGGTCTCATGCCCAAATACCGTGAAACGTGCCATAACCGAAATCTCAATATCATCAAAACCATTTATAGATTCCAGCATGTGAACATATAAGTAAATCAGGAAACATTTAAGCATGCAAGGGTTTAATGAAAACGGGCCCACTCACAGTACAATCCTGCTAGAAACCGACGTGTACCCTCGTCCTGGTACAAATGTACAATCCCTGTCAAGTCCAACGTATTCGTAAAGGTCAATTTAAACCCCCAACATTCAACCATGAAAGCCTAGGCCGAAACCGGCCCGGGAAAGCCGCTCAAACGCGCTTCCCAATGCAATAAACCTTAATTTGACCAACTTAATGATCTCCGATTGACCCGAAACCACCGCCATTGGATCCGGATCGTCGAAACCTAAAGAATGGTGGTGGTCCCACCAAAAGTACTGTTCACACGCGTCCATACGCACCAGTTAACGCGTCGGTCAACGCAGGAACAGTCCGTGCTGACGTCATCGCTGACGTCAGCATGACGTCATGCTGACGTCATCTGACAACTGTCAGGTCTGACATGTCAGACTCTGACAGGTGCCACGTGTCAACAACCGATTGGTCCACCTCACTGATCTGTCAGGCCACGTGTCAGATCTGACATGTGCCACGTGTCAGCACGGCACTAGTCCACGTCACTGACATGTTAGCGACACGTGGCAGTCCCTGATTGGGCCACGTCACTGACATGTCAGTGCTGACTGTGCACTGACATGTGACACATGTCGGCTCACGGTTGGTCCACGTCACCTGACAGTCTGACAGGGTGCCACGTCATCACCTCTGTCCTCAGACGGGTTGACCCGTATCTCTGCAACTCGGGTCGATCAGACCCGCGATCAAGACCCGGTCACCATTTCACCATTTCTCAATCATTTTCGTTCAGGTTTGTTCCTAACTACTCGCCTTAATCCCAGGAAGGGTTCTATGGAATCAAAATCGATAAACACAGATAGGATCGAAGGCTTACCTCGATGAACAGACCCGGTTCCCGTCGCCGTTTGCACTCCGTTCAGGCTACCTCCGGTCACGCAATTGATCCCAATAGGTTCCTAACAGTTCCTAGAGTTGATTAGGGTAAGTAAAAACCAAAACTAAACGTTGGAAATCAAGTTACCAAATCCTGGGTTTTTGAAACCGTTTCGGGTTTTGGAGCCGGCTCACCTCGCCGCCGTCTGCCGCCGTCCGCCGCCGTGCCTCAGTCCCTCCCCGTGAGTCCAGTAATACACAGACACAAAAACCAGGTGCAATGCATCAGTGCTGGATCGATGGACAGTGAGTAAGGGTGTCGGGTGAGGATTATATAGAAAATGGAGGGAAATGGATGGACGGCCCAGATTGAATCTCAGGAATGAGATCAAGGGCTGAGATTAGATCTGGAGGTTTCAGATCAATGGCTGGAATTAAAAGTTGGTTTTAATGGTATTTAAACCCATAGTGGATCTGATCCAATCTAGCCAATGGGTGAGTGACACTTGTCACTCACCAGGTGTCCTCCAATCAGATTTCCAGAATAAAATATTTGGCACGAAAACCGAGACACGAACCTCCCGATTCCACGTTTCTGACCATAACTTTCTCGTACGAAGTCCGATTTCGGCGTGCCGCCTGTCTACGGACTCAGGACGTCGAGACCTACCTAATGGTCCTTGAGTCAACTGAAAATTAGTTGCCAAAAGAAAAGTCAACATTTTCCCCTCCCGGAAGTCCAAATTACGATAATGCCCCTGAACTTCCGATAACCATAACTTTTTCCCTGATCGTCCGAATTGTACGTGCCACCTGTCTATGAACTCGTGACGTCCCGAACTACGTCACGGTCATATGTCAAAGTCCGTTTAATTCATCAATCAAAAAGTCAACAATTGACCATACCCATAACAAGGGTCAAATCACACAATAAATTAGAATATTGAAATCCTCGAATTTCCGGGGTGTTACACGGCCAGAGTATGATAATGATGACGATGACATGGCAAGCCCCATTATCTTGTTAGGCCACGTGGCCAACCAAGTGGTGCCATATGGCGAGCTTACGTGGCAGCTAACGTGGCAGGTCCACATCAGCTCTGTCAGACCACATGGACCAGTGGGATGGTGCCACATGGTTGTATGTCAGATAGGTGTCAGATTGTTAGTGGCACATGGTAGGACACATGGCAAAAATAAGGGAGTCACACGTGTCATGTTGTTAGAGTTGTGAGGCTGACCACTGTTGACCAGAATTTGACTGGCGCGTAGGCACAAACTTATAGATCAAACTGGTCTTGTTTGAAAGATTTCGACAATCTGAATCCAATGGTGGTGGTTTCAAGTCGACCAGAGATCGTTTGATAGGCCATTTGGATGTTTTAGCCCCATGAAGCGTGTTTGAGACACGTTTACTGTTCCGAGAGTTTTGAGAGTCTATGGTTTGGACTTGTATAGGTTGATAGTGACCTTTGGGTATGATTTGGACAGGTCCGAACATCCCAGAGATTGTGGATTAGCCTCGGACCGGCTTACGGCGCGGATTATGAGCGTGTAACTTGAATGGTCTGTGAGTGGACACTTGCTTTATAAAATGATGCATGCATAACTGTTTTATATGTTTTATGAACATGATTTAGATGCACTGGTTGCATATGATTTAAATATGATTTATGTTGATGATTTGGAATTTTTGTAGAAAATGTTATATTGCTCGTATTTCAAGATTTATGTTTTTTGTGATACTTTGGCCTTAGGCCGAGTTTTCTACGTGCTTGTGATTTATATGATTTGAATGATTTCACGGAGATGAGTGAAATCAAGGATTTGATTATCAGTTTTAAATGATTTCATGGAGATGTGTGAAATGATATTTCGGGCATGAAACCTAGTTGATTATTGACTTTGACTTGGATTACAGTCAAAGGTGATTTGGAAAAGTGATTTGAATAGTGAAATGTTGTTTGGTTATGGAAATAATATTTGGGCTTGTGTCCCAGTTGATTTATGGTTTGACTTATAGTATAGTCAAACATGAAATATATCGAACTTGTGACCCAATTCTGATTTATGAGATGATATATCATGCTTGTGACCCTGTTGTGGATTTTCGAGATTGGATTTGATATGATTTGAGGAATCCTGAATTTATGAAAAGATTTTGGTCACTATTTTTATGATGGTTTTGTGGAAACTGATTTGATGAAATTATCTTTCGGGCTTGGACCCCTTTGAGATATTTTGAGATGATTTGAGATTGTGAAATGTTTTCCACAATATCATCCTCTATGATGTGATTGTTCCCATCAGATGTCGTAGATCCTGACGCGGTAGCCTCGAGACGTCGTAGATCCTAGAGAGGTCACGATGACAATTCCTGGAGGTGGGTAGCTCTGATGGGAGGCTCAGGCTCTAGGATGTTAGAGATGGAGATTTCTCAGACGTCGAGCCAGGGGTTCCAAGCCTGTGAATGCCATCTCTCAAACGTCGAGCCAGGGGATTTAAGCTTGAGTTAGATCACCTTAGACATCGAGTCAGGGGCTCCGAGCGTGGGTGTATACTCGGATGTGTAATCCCGAGTCGCACGTGTAGCGCTGATATCATGATTATTGAGATGATTTGCTGGATATTGGATAAAGAGGATTGGTTAATCATATTTTCATACAACTTCGGATGTGAGTCGATGTTTTGGGTAGAAGCCCTATTGAGATGTTTCATGTGATTTGGATTTGGACTGAGTCCATACGAGATTTGATTTGGGCTGAGACTCTACGTGATTTGGTTTTGGGCTAAGACCTTACTGAGGAAATGGTTTTGATTGATAAATGTTTTTACTATGTATTAATCTGAAAAGCAATATGATTTGCTTTTAAGAAAATATTTGAGATACTTTTTTTCTAATGCATGTATGTTTTTAAGTGAAGGGTATAAATGGGTTTTCGTTAAATGGTTTTATAAAGTGTTTATTTTTTTCCACTCACAGCCTTTATGGTTTTTGATACCCTTCAGGTTGATCGCGGATGCGGACTGTAGTAGAGACCGAGACATCACATGCCGCTACGTACTCAGAAATCACTACGCACTTTGGAAACCGCTAGTAGGCTACGGTTTTATCCTTGGTCTAGCACGTGGTGTCAGACGGGAGCAGGGCACATCCCACGATAATCCAGGGGGATTGGGATGGGTTCTGTAAATCTCAGTCTTAAGGCTTCTCGGTTTCTTATGTTTGATTTACTTTTTGAAAACTTTCTTACTTTCTTTTTTTCATCTAGCCTTTCCTAATTTGTGGTTCCTACGATCGAGCAGTGCGTGAAGAGGATGGCTAAGATGTCAGGACCCACCTCAGCTCCACCCCGAAAACCGAGGTAAATCATGCTCCCGTCTGACACCCCGACACAAGGACAAAAATAATCTCACGAAAAACCACCAAAGTACACAGTCAGACGCAGGAGAAAATTTAAACATCCCGAAGTCAAAGTTTTACAGAGCATAGTACCAAAATACAAAGGAAAGAAAACTGATAAACAAGGTACACGCACAACGGAAAATGTAAAGCACTCCGGGGTCACTCTCGAGTATTCTATGCCTCCGACGCTGCCTCAACGTCAACCCCCGCGCTAGCTCCACGACCTGGAGGGCAATTTAAAACAGAAGGTGTGAGTGGACCATAAATAAAAGAAAAGTTTCCAAAAACCATTGCATAAGAAAACCAGGGTTTTAGCCATCCGTTTTGAAATCATGCATGCACAACCCATTTTCTGAAAACATTTATAAGCACATAAGAATCATCGTAAAAAAATTATAGAAATCATGTCATAAGCATCATAAAAACCATGTCATAAAACAATGTCTCAAACAATCATTATCCGATCAAACCTGCTGGATCTATCCGAGTCTTTAAACTCCCGAGTCTTTAAACTCAATCCAGGCCTCAATAATATCCGAGTCTTTAAACTCCCGAGTCTTTAAACTCAACAGGCCTACGGGGGAAATATCAGTATATCCGAGTCTTTAAACTCCCGAGTCTTTAACTCAACAGGCCTATGGGGTAAATATCAGTATATCCGAGTCTTTAAACTCCCGAGTCTTTAAACTCAATCCGGGTCTTTAAACCCAATCCAGGCCCGTCCCCTGTCAATGACAATATCCGGGTCTTTAAACCCAATAACCAGATCCAGCAAATCCAATCAAAACCATTTGAAAAACCATTTCTAAATCCTCATCCAAACCCGAATCCGAAACCACTGGTCTGATGCCCTTCCGGCGTCCAGAACCGTCATTTCGAACCCAAATCCGGAATTCCACGTTTCAACTTTAAAATCAAATTCCGCTTTCCGAAATTCGATTTCAAAACCGAAAATCTCGATTATCAAATCACGTCTCAAAATCCATTTATAATCATTGAAAACCCTTAATATTTGAAAACCCCAAAATCATGGCATCGAAATCAGAATCCAAACTTTTCTCGTAAAACGTGCTGAAAACTGTACTTTCTCGAAAAACGTGCAATTATGTAAAACCAACATAGCATACTCATCAATCATGAAATCACATGTAAAACCATAAAACAATTATAGAAAAACAGTTATGCATGCTCGAGTTTAGAGAAGGGGTCCACTCACAATCACCGGCACGTCACTCGCGCCTTGTACGTCCTGTACGTTCCTCCGCTTCCTCGGGAAGTCCCGATCCTGTCACAAGTCACCAAAGTACGTCACTAACACGTCTACCAAGACTCTCCTAATTTCCCCCAAAAATCCCCAGGTCCTAAACGTAACGAACCGGAACCCTAAACCTTCAACCTCGCGGAACTAACCTCAAACGACGTCCGAATAACTCAAAACTTATTCCAATAGACTCGTTATAACTTCTAGACCAAAAACTCAGTTGGACTCTTCACCGGAAACCGCCGCACGCGCCCCCACGCACCGTCCAAAGTGGCTACGCGTGGCTCTCACGCGCCTGCACACAGTCACTGTTCATCGTCGTCTTCCTTGGGCGAACCGGTCTGAACCGGTGTACCCGGTTCTCTGCCAAACCTTCACCGTTTTCCTCCCTTTCTTCACAATTCTCACCGTCCAGTCCTAAGCAACCTATTCCCCTCACTCTAACACTTCGACATAGCCTCTAGATCCTCGTCCCAAACTCGAAACCGTAACCCGTTCTGTCCCCTGTTTCACAATCCGGCCACCCAGTCACTCCCCCGTCGCGGCTTCCACCTTAGACGACTCCTAGGAACCTACTGAAGCTCACCCAACTCACCAAAGACCTCGACTCAGCCCCTAAGTCCACGACTAATGGTTTGAAATTCATAGAAAAACAGGGCATACGAATGGGGATGAGAAATTACCTGCAGTCGTCCACCACCATGCTCACCGCCGCGTTCCCTGGAGTCCACAGAGCCGTCCCAACTTCCTCTCGAGCCCAATCGATCAGCACACGGCTACACCACCACCAAGGTCCCTCAACTTTCTCTGTTTTTCCCATGGACTCACACACTCCTCACGCACGAACCCTACACCTTCCCGTCTCCTCAACACCTCCTGCACTCTCAACCTTCCTCTAAACACACTCTCACACCCAAGAATCCACACACTCACCGTGCTTTGATCGATTTCTCCCTCAGCCTCACTCTCTGTTTTCTCTCGAAAACGACCACAAACACTCACCCGTTTAATTTGAACCGTGAAAAATCCTAGAACCCACTAGAGCTCTCCCACGTGTCACCATCCCCTCATCTCTCTCACAAATATCCCAATCTCCACTGTACACCCGGCCTTATCAGATTGGCCCAAATCCCAATGCAGCCAAAAGACCAAAATGCCACTATATTGAATCAAAATTACGATTATGCCACTACCTTTCTAGACCCGTATCTTGCTCACCCTAGGTCCGATGAACACGTGCCGCCTTTCGTTGAACTCAGGACGACGAGATCTACCTAACGATCCTAGGTCAACGTGTCAAAACCCGATCGTACGAAAAATCAACTTTTCTCCCTATTTTAGCCAAATTACGGTAATGCCCTCAACCTTCCGAACATCACAACTTCCCCCTCGGATTTCGGAATCGGGCGTGCCACCTGTCTACGGATTCGTGACGTCCCGAACTATGTCACTGTCACCGGTCAATGTCTAATTGACCGCCCGAACTAAAAGTCAACTATTTACCCAACCAGGGGCAAAATCGTCATTCTACACTAACGGACCTATCGGAACCAACTAACCACCGCTTAAGCTCACTAATCCTTGAGTAATCATCGTCTTAACCCTAATTTCCGGGACGGGTTCTTACATAAGATCCAAGAAATTATGCAGAAGGTCGAGGCTGCTAAGATCGATGCATAGTAGGCTGGCACCTCATCTAAGGTGGACTATTGTTAGCTGGTTAAGGCTAGGCCCTTGGCCAGGGTGTCTCGGCTTACACTCAAGCTGGCCAATGCATATGCTGAGGAAGAGCCTGCTGCCTTAGTTGGCATCAATGAATTTACAGGAGACCCTCTGGCGCCACATTTCTTAACTCATATGGCCTCAGCTAGCTCGAAGAAAACTAGTGGGGCTGGCACTTCAAACAGACAGAGTTCGGTGCCGGTCAATGATGTTGATGATGCGACCGTGGAGCAGATGAGGCTGATGGATAATGTGAGGTGCAAGGAGAAGAGGAAATATAGTGAGAAGCAAGAAGATCTTGAGGATAAGTCTTATAAGAAGAAACAGGCCGAGGTGGAAGTCCTTGAGGAAGTGAGGAGGGTTATATGCCCGTTAGAGGTCTCCTTGCTGGAAGGCCAAAATGCGGCCAAGAAGTTGAAGAGGTGGAGGCTAAACGGGTCCATCAAGTCCTATTATGTGGGCTCCAAGGGGAGCCTGACCTGGTGAGAACCCTTGAGGTGGATGAAAGTTAGAGGTAGTTGTCCACGACCTTCCATCCATCCCAGCTGTACTTCATGAACACCGTGGTTTGTGGGTCCTAATACGAACTGCAGGAGATTGCCTCTATGTATCCGAATGACTTCACAGACCGATGCAATAAAATAATGCGCATTTGAGCTCATGTAAGTGTTTCAGCCTGATACCTTCATGTGTTTATTTTGTTTGATCTGAAGTGTTTCTGATTCTGTCTTTTGGTTTTGTAGTTCCTTGGTAAAGTCTTCACCATATTTTAGCATGCAAGTCATGTCTGTTAGTAGGCAAACGAGTTGAAGAGGGAGATGGAGGGCAAGGCCTATGTACTGGCTAGTCAGTAGAAGCTCTTCGACCAGGCCCATGAAGAGAAGGCCGAGCTAGAGCTCAAGGTCAAGTATCTGGAAAGACATATGGCTACTCAGGCTAAGGCGGCCAAGCTAAAAGAGTAGGAGTTGGAGTCATCAAAGGCTCATGAAAGGGAGCTAGAGTTGGCCAATGCTAAGCTTTCCGAGTAACTTGTCTCGGCCTAGTAGGTCAGCATGGAGGAGTTCAAATTTTCTCGTCTTTTGACATGGAACTCCAAAGATTTGGGGCCAAGCTGGAAGATGACCTATATAAAAAGGTCATTTTTTCCAACATAAGGAACCCAGTCGTCTTCCCTTGGCTCAAATCTCCTCCAAGGCTTGAGGATTACCTAGATGAGAAAGGCATTCCTTTCCCAAATGATGAGGATGATATTGAGTCTGATGAGTTGGCTGAGGATGAGGAGGCCAAGCAACAAGGAGATGGGAATGAGCAACTAGGTGTAGAGGCCGAGCAAGTCAATGAGGGGACTGCGAAAAGGGATGGTGGCAGACTCTCAATAGACTAGTTACTTACATTTTATAAGGGAATGTCCCAAATGTTTTTTTTTTTTCATTCAGCCTTGGGCCTTGATGTAACTAAAAAATTTTCGATATATAAAATTCTTATTTCCTATATACAAAGTATTTTTTTTATCCGTTAGATTGCATGCATTTGCTAAATATTTTTTCCAAGTATATTGTATTCGGATAAGGGTAGCAAATTAGTTAGATTGAATATTTTTGAGGCCGATCAAAAAGTTAACATGGCATAAAGATGAAGGGTTTAGGCCACAAATTTGATGGATCAGATAAAAGAGATAAGTAGTTTGACTGGATAGGGGTGGCCAATCATAATAGATGCAAGTTGGCCTACCACCAATGTGTTGTGAAGTTGGCCTAATGAATTGTGTAAGGCCAAGTGTTTGTTGATTGGTTTGAAAGTTGAGGCCCTAGTGGTTTAGGCTGAAGGTAGCTGCCTTGTGATTTTTGTTAGGTCATCGGTCAATTGCAAAAAATTTAAGCGAAGTTAAGAGAAGGTGAGTTCCCTTGGAATATGCCTGAGATGATGCTTCAACCTAGGCTTAGGCCGATTAGATGATAGTTGGAAAAGAAATGATAGTAATAAATTTTCCTCAAATGATAAAAATCATTCATTAGATGTATTAGGGGTGCCATGAATGATTACAAAAGTTTGGCCATGAGCCGATCACCTTGTGGTGTCTAACATTTGTCTATTAGTGGTAGTACTTGAGGTGATCAACGTTTCATAGATGTGGGAGTTTTTTGCCTCTTGAGTTTTGCAACTCATAGGTTCCTTCTCTGTATATCCTCGATACTGTGTACGGCCTTGCCCAAGTTGGAGTGAATGTTTCAGCTGACCCTTCCTTAGTAGCAAGGCTGGCCATTTTGAGTACTAAGTCTTTGACCTTAAAGCTTCAATGAGGAACCTCGTAGTACCTTGAGACCCCGTTGTTTGTAGGCTACTTTCTTCATATTGGCCTGTTCTCTTTGTTCTTCCAGCAGGTTGTCGCAGAGTGCTACATATTGATTTTTTTCTTTAGGGTCGTAAGAGAGAACTCGGTAGGATGTCTCTCCAACTTCCACTAGTATGACAGCCTTAGTAACGGAGGCTAAGGCAAAGGGAGTCTCATTTGTTACAGTTTTGTAGGAAGTTCAGTGAGACCAAAGGACGTTGTCGATGATTTCTGAACATCTTCCTTTGTGTTTGCTGAGCCGCTTCTTTAAATTGTACTTGATGTTCTTGTTAATGGCCTATACCTGTCCATTGGACTAAGGGTGAGCTGGAGAGGCAAAATGGAGCTTGATGCCACATGTTGTGCAGAATCCCCTAAGCGATTGCAATCGAATTGCTTCCCATTATTGGTGACGATAATGTGCGGGATCCTGAAACGCCATATGATGTTCTGATAGAAAAAATGCTCAATCTGAGCTGCTATGATGGTTTCCAGTGGTTTGGCCTCTACCCACTTGGCGAAGTATTCCATTGCTACCACTTCGTAGTTGGCCGTTCCTATACCTTTCAGCATTTAGCCTACATATCAAGCCCTCATTGCAAGAAGGGCCACAAGCTCGTCATAGAAGTGAGGTGCTCGGCCAATAGGTGATGGATTTTTGTGTGGCTGGCATTTGTCGCATTTATGGGCGAGAGTGGTGGTGCTGGCGAGCATGGTTGAATAATAGGAGCCTTGTCTGAATGCTTTGTGCGCCAAGGTCCGCGCTCCGTAGTGGTCTCTATAGATGCCTTCATGCATTTCTTTGAGGACTTAGTCCTCCAAGTCTGGTGTTAGGCACTTCAGGAGTGATGTGATGAAACCACGTTTGTAGAGATGATCATACTGGATGGTGTAGCTGGAAAATTATCGTTTGACCCTCTTGGCCATGAACTTGTCATTTGGTATTGTTCCATCTTGGAGGTAGGCCTTGATAGGTCCATCCACGTAGAGCATGTGTTGATGGTGTATACTGGGCGTGGTCTTGTGATTAGCATATGTTGGACCTCAACTAGTACCTTTCATTCTTCCTTCTTATATAAGGAGGATGCAAGACGTTCCAGAGCATCAATGTCGCTATTCTCTGATCTGGGAACTTTGCTAATCTCGTATGCTGAAAAAAACTCAAGAAGTTTCCTAGCAAGGGCCAGGTAGAGAGTCATGGACTCGTCCTTAACCTTTGAACTCATTGTTGACTTAGTTGAAGACTAACTGGGAGTTGCTGAAGATTCGCAGCTGCCTGGCCTCCAAGTCTTGGATAGACATAGGCTGGCCAAAAGTGCCTTGTATTCTGTTTTGTTATTGGAGGCCTTATAGCTTAAGAAAAAGGCATATTCGAGCTTTACTTTTTCAAAAAATGTGAGGACTAGGCCTGCTCCTGAACCACTGTGGTAGGTAGATCCATTGACATATAGTGTCTAGCATGGGCGTTGTGGATCGATGGTAGGTGTCTTGGCTAGCATTGAATCTTCCTTGGTGGGTTGCTCTTCCTAGCGAGTCTCTTACGGTGGCATGTACTACGTAGGTTGGTAAGAGTACTCTACAATGAAATCAGCCACTGCATGTCTCTTCTCTACTGTCTTGGCGACATACGAGATTTCGAACTCACTTAGCTCGATTGCCCATTTGATTAGGCGACCAGAGATGTCTGGCTTTTGAAGGACATAGTGTACGGTCTTATTGGTGACTAACTCGATCTCATGTGCCTGGAAATATGGCCTGAGTCACCTGGTGGTGACTACCAGGGCCAAATCCATCTTCTCGAGGTCAAGATATCTGGTCTCCACGTCTTGGAAAGTTTTGCTAACATAGTAGATGGGGTGTTCCACGCCTACATGTCAAGTGGTAAGGATTGAGCTCACAGCCAAGGTGTAGACTGATAGGTAGACGATGAGGTGTTCTCCAGTCTCTAGTCTGGCCAAGAGTGGTGATGTGTTCATGTATTTCTTGAGCTTGACAAATGCCTTGTTACATTCCTCCGTCTAATCGACCTTCTAATTTTTTTCTCTTTAGGGCCTTGAAGAAAGAGGTGCACTTGTCCGTAGCCTTGGAAACGAAGCGAATGAGAGTTGTCACTCGTCCGGTAAAACTCTAGATGTCTTAGTGAGTTTGTGATAACGTTCAAACTACGCATTAAATTAAATAAGTAAATTGAGTATTTTGCAATTTAAACCCTTTTTATGTACATGTAATATTGGTAAATAGGGATCGTTTTTAACTGGGGAAATTAATAAAATGTTAGTGAGAAATAATAATGAATAATCAAAGAATAAAATAATAAATGAATTATGAATTAATGAATAAAAGAATAAATAATAAATGAATTAAAGAATAAATGAATTAAAGAATTAAAAGAATTAAAGAATAAAGAATTAAATGGGGGTTTGAAAAGATTGCAATCATAAAATAAAGAAAACAAGTAAAAACAATCAAGAACTTAATTCTACTTCTACTTTAACCTTTGTACAAGTGGACTTTCTTCAAACACAATTTTTACCAACACTCTAACATTATGCTCATATTGAACCAATCACGAAATCCTACCTTCATCATCTCAATTACATGAATACATTTTTCATATTATAAATGCACCGAACTGCGGATTATTACTTACAATATGATCTACCTTAAGTTTGTGATTTAATGCGCCGAACATCGGTCAAACATTAAATTTCTTCAATTCTATTCTAAATGTCCCGAATAGCGGATCAACATTTAGCGTTGAATTGAAATTTAAGCACTAAAACATATGAAATAAAAGAAATTCAAAAAGTAAAACACATGGAGATTGCATTCTTACTTACAAATGTTAGAAAGAAAATAGCAATACATATATTGAATTATAAATAAAACCAATAACAATAATAAGAATTGAAGTAGAAAAATATGGTTTTTCACAAGAATCACCGAACAGCAGCAGAAAACTTGTGAAGATGGAAGAAGGAATACGAGAAATTCGGTCTTAAAAACTCTTGAATTGCCTTAGAATTACTCGACTTAGGTATTTCTTAAGAAAAACACAAAATTATGTCTAAGAGCTCTCAAAGAAAAGTCACAAGAACAAAGTAAACAAGAAATGAAATTAAGAAATAAAATAAAAAGAACATAAAATTAAAAAATTAAAAACAAAACTTAAAAGAAATTTAAGAAGAACAATCTACAAGAAGCTAAAATGGTCCCCAAAAATGTCTCTCAAAATAAAGAGAAAAAGAACTAAACTAAAATGAACTAAGAAAATGGAAGAAAGGGAAAAATGGAGACCCTAAAAAATGAAATGGCATCCCTATTTATAGAGGGAGTGCCGAATATTCAAGTAAAATAAAATACAATTTAAATAAAAATTATAATAAAAAATAAATGGGAAAAATGATGGTTTAGTGCTGATTTTCAGCTAAATAAAGGTTGAAAAACTTCCCCAAAAGGGGCAAGTTTGATTGAGTAAGGAGTAGGGCATAGTGGAGCTCTAATACGGCTAGGGGTAGCTGACAGGGCAGTTGGGGAGTTTGTGGCAGGCTGCAGAAAATTATGGTCAGATTTCAAAGAGACTGGCAGGAGGAGCAGGTGGGCTTCGACGTGGCCTAGCAGGGTAGGCCGTATGGTCTTCGCGCTTAACACGCTAATAGACTGAAGCACAATTCGGGAGGTGTGCGTCGAAGATATGGTGAGAGTTTCGGCTAACGCAAACCGAACTGAGGAGATGGCTTTGTGGGCTGGGGTATGATTTGGGCCCGCAGTAATTGGGACAGGGCTTTGGCGACTTGGGCTTCTAGGCTAATTTTCTCATGGATTGGGCTAGAATTAATATTTGAATTTAGGCTGATTTTTTTTTGGGTTCAGTATCCTCCCACCGAATTTCCAAGGGATTTTCGGTGACCTTTCTTATTTTGTTCATAACTTTTTCGTTCGAATTCCGATTGGGACGATTCTTTCGCCAAAATGCTCCAAGTGCCAATATTTATTTATTTCTACAAAAATCCCACAAAATATATTATTTTCTCCAATTGTTTATTATTTTAATATTAAAAGTCAAGTCTAAAGGGTATAAAATAATATAAAATAATACTTAATTAACAAGCTATCAGTTTACAGGGGTTGTATGTCAAGGATTGCCTTGATCTTCTCAAGAAAGGCCTCAATGCCTCGCTAACTGATCATGTAGCCTAAGAACTTGCTCGATCCCACGCCGAAGACACACTTAATAGGATTGAGGCGCATCTTGTACTCCTTTAGGACTCTGAACATTTTTTCCAGGTTAGGGATGTACTCGTCGTCGGTCTTGCTCTTGACAAGCATGTCATCCATGTAGAGTTCCATGGTTTTTCCGATCTGGTTGGCAAACATGAAATTGATCAAGTGCTGGTATGTTGCTCCTGCATTCTTTAGGCCAAAAGGCATAACATTGTAACAGGAAATGCCTAGGTTGGTCCTAAAGCTTGTATGGATTTGATCACTTGGATTCATAAGAATCTGGTTGTATTATGACTAGGCGTCTATGAAGCTGAGGAGTTCATGGCTTGCCGTATCATCCATAATCATGTCGATCTTGGGCAAGGGGAAGCTGCTCTTAGGGCAAGGGGAAGCTGTTCTTAGGGCAAGCGTTGTTGAGATTGGTGAAGTTCGATGCACATGCCCTAAAGGCCAGATGTTTTCTTGACAAGGACCATGTTGGCTACCCAAGCAGCGTAGATGGCCTTCTGAACAAAGTGGATGATGCTCAGCTTGGAAATTTCGGTCTGCATGGCCAGTTGCCTTTCAATGTTATAGCTTTGGTGCTTCTACATGATTGACTTTAAGGAGGGTTTGATGGTGAGACTGTGGTAGATCACACCGGCGGAGATGTCGGGCATGTCTACGTAAGACCAAGCAAAGAATTTTGCATTGTCCCTATAAAACTTGATGAAAGTTGTTTGGATGTTGGGCTTCAACTTTGATCCCATTTGAACCATACAATATGTGTGTTGATCGAAAAAAGGTATTGTTTCTATCTCTTCCACTGGCTCTGCTTGGGGCATATGTGCCAGGTCTCATGGGTCTTCCGGGGGGTTGTCCCTGAGTTGCTCCATAGCTTTGGATCAATGGGATCTTTTCTTAGGGTCATCTTCGTGACAAAAAGTGTTTTTTCTTGGTTCGAGCTGATCCTGCTTGCTGGTCTTGGTGAGGGCCGTGTCATAGCATGTCTTCGCGTAGAGCTGGTTTCCTTGTACTTGTCTCGTTCCCAATGGTGTTGAGAACTTCATCAGCAGTAGGTGGGTGGATACGATTGCTCGCATATGGTTGAGCATTCATCTTTGACCATTGGACAATCGACCATGAGGAATGTCGTGATGGTCGTTGTGGCCTTAAGAGCGGCGTCCATGGAGACAAGAAGATAGGTGATGCCTTTGGGTATGACTGATTCTCCAGAGAAACTCAAAAGTGGTGTGACTTTGTGGGCAAGCTGTTTTTCATCTATGCCCATCTGCTTGAAGACCTCCTAGAAGAAAACGTTGACTAAACTTCCTATGTCGATGAGTATCCTACTGAAGTCATAGTTAGAAATGTGGGCTCTGATGATAAGGGATTCATCATGTGGAACGACGATTCTTTTCTCTTCCTTCTCCAAGAAGGTAATTAGTTCTCATCCTAACTTAACTACCTTACTTGCTCGACTTGCGCTGATGCTAAGCACCTGGTGATTGGATTGTATGGCTCGAGGAAGCTCTTCTTTGCTTAATTAGAGGTGATAGGGGACGAAAGAGTTGGTTCTCCACTAATGGTATTGATCTACTGGCTAGCCGCAGTAGCCTGTGCACGTAGTAAGAATTGATCGAGTCTTCCTTCTCGGACGAGCTGCTCGACGTTGTCTTTGAATGCAATTCATTCTTTAATAATATGACCATTGTACTTGCGGTACTAGCAGAAAGCTTCTTTGTTGACGATAGGGCGATAATGGGGGTTACTCAGCTTGGCCTTTGGAATCATGTCTTCCACGTTCAGCATGACATTATCCAGGGAAATGTTCAAGATAATTTATGTCTCAAAACGACGCTTGGGTTTGGAGGTTGTCTCCTACCAATCTACGTCTTCCCTGGTTGTTGTTGTTTCCTTGTTTGAAGCCTCGATCATCACGACCTGATCGGCCCTTCTTATCATGGTATTTCCCGTCGAAGTTGAGTTTCCTCTTCCCCCTGACTTGAGTGGTTGCCACCCTAGTTTTAGTTGCCCGAGTCATGGTGACTCTTACCCTGATTCTTGTTGCTATGGGGTGTGGGATATGAGGTGGCCTTGGTCTACTTGGTAGGAGTGTGGAAGAATTCAGCCTTGGCGTGGATGACTGCCTTTTTCATGATCTCTATGTAGCTACCCAATTTTTAGTATGGGCTACAAACTTGAAGGGTAACTCCTTGAGGTCGCTCCTGAAGTAATTGAACCCGGCCTTGTCATCTATGTCCCGGTAGCGAGAGTACTCGAGGTTGAACCTTGCGGCATATTTCTGAAGCGTCTTTTCCTCTCCCTGCCTGATGGAGAAGAGATTCTACGTAGAAACAAGCCTGTCTGTCTGAATCATGAATTGGTTGAGGAATGTTGTCTGAAACTCGTTGAAGGAGTCAATGTTGCCAGGAGCCAGACGATAAAACTAGTTAAGAGTAGCGTCGATGAGGGTTTCGCTGAACATGAAAAACTGGACCAACTTAGACTTGCCTTGATGGATTCCTTTGAATGATCTTCACATGGTAGGAAGATCTGCGTAAAGAGAGATAAGAGTAAAGGGACACTGGTCCGTTGCTAGCCTAACAGTCTTCGATTTTTAAGTAAGATTAAGTTTGGAGGATATTGTAGTAATTTAGGCAACATAAGGGCAAGATTGTCATTACCTTTCGGAGGAGGATACCCTTGTATTTATAATAGTATTGAATGTTGTTGTTGGGAAATGAGATAAAGATCGTTGCTTTTAGGAGCTGACACGTGTCCTAGTTTGGTCCTAAGCGATGTTAGTGGGCCTGGCCGACCAGATGTGGTCAGCTTGTGATGTTTTGGTCTCTTGTTGAGTGATCAGAGTGGCCGATTATGGTGCATGGCTGATCAGGAGTAGGCCGATCAGGTGTGATCGGTTTGCACTGTTCCAGCCTCATTGTTGGGTGACCTCGATGGCTGATAGGTGGACCTGGTCGAGGTTAGTGGCTACCAATCAAATGTGATCAGTCAATGTTTCTCGGTTGGAGGCTTAGCCTTGTATGATTTTCCAAGAACTTGGGAAGTTTTAAAGCATAACTGTTTGGCCTTGGTTCAGGCTGACTAGATTAGGTACGATCGCTGTCTGACCAGAAATACATAAAATTTCAGGGGGCCATGAAACTGGATACGAACTTGAAGAATTAAAGAACATGGAGTATCTCACAGGAACAGTACACATCTCAAAGCTTGAAAATGCAGTGAATGCAAAGGAAGCCAACTTGAAAGGGAAAGAAACGAATCGGAAAGCAGTATGAGTGGACCAACAGTGGTGCCTATTTGCAGTATGAACTATGAAGCCTCTGAAAAGCAGGTACTTGAAGAATTGGAACCTTACCCAAGTGTACTCGAAGAGCTCCAAGTCTGTAATTATAGAGGCCCGGAATTTCCTACTTGGATGCGAGAGGGAGTGCTAAAGAATTTGGTTAAACTTTATCTGAAACATTGCATAAGATCAAAAATCCTGTCTCTGGGGAGCTACCTTACCTTGAAGGAGTTCGTCTTAAAAATATGCTACTGTTGGCAAGGAGAGACTTCCACATCCCCCAAAAAGATACAGATAAGTAACTGCCCGAAGCTGAAAAGATTTCCTGATTTAACTCAAAACTTATGTTTTCTCAAGTTCGAAAGGCGTGACTCATTACAAACCATTCGAGAATCTGGTTTGATGAACATCACACTCATGACAATCCGGTATTAGAGAAATGGAGTACTTCAATCGAGGTTCTAATTCCCAGGTACTTACGAGTTTTCTTTTTTATTTCAGGCCTGTGCACTCTCAAATCTCAACACACACAGGGCAGCACTATTTAGCCAGAAGAAAAATGACCGTTGAGTTGTTCAAATAATCATAAACCTCTATCAATTTTATTGTTAATTGATTTTGAATTGGATACTCACATTCTAATATGAATTGATTTTGTTGGATGCTCACATTTTAATATGAATATCTATCTCCCACAAGAAAACAGGGTTTTCCACAAGCTCAGCTTTCTTACAACAGTCTCCATCCACAATTGTCCTCAGCTTGTGACACTGCCACTTGAGGCCTCCCAACATCTCTTCAATACTTGAGCATTGGATCATGCGCAAAGCTCCACTCATTTGGACTGCCGGATGCACTCCACAAACCCAACCCCCTCCACTATTTTTACATTCAAGACTGCCTGCACTTCACTCGTTGCCAGAGGGTGGCCTCTCAAACTCCCTCCTTCGTCTATCTATCAAAGTCTTCCCCCTTCTTATAAAAGAAGGTGGAAAGGAAGAAGGTGACTGGCCAAAGATCAAGCACATCACTGACTTGGAAATTGAGACACTATCTTCAGTACTTGAGTATTGGATCATGCGCAAAGCTCCACTCACTTGGACTGCCGGATGCACTCCACAAACCCAACCCCCTCCAGTATCTTTACATTCAAGACTGCCTGCACTTCACTCGTTGCCAGAGGGTGGCCTCTCAAACTCCCTCCTTCGTCTATCTATCAAAGTCTTCCCCCTTCTTATAAAAGAAGGTGGAAAGGAAGAAGGTGACTGGCCATGACTGGCCAAAGATCAAGCACATCACTGACTTGGAAATTGAGACACTATCTTCAGTACTTGAGTATTGGATCATGCGCAAAGCTCCACTCACTTGGACTGCCGGATGCACTCCACAAACCCAACCCCCTCCAGTATCTTTACATTCAAGACTGCCTGCACTTCACTCGTTGCCAGAGGGTGGCCTCTCAAACTCCCTCCTTCGTCTATCTATCAAAGTCTTCCCCCTTCTCATACAACAATGTGGAAAGGAAGAAGGTGACTGGCCAAAGATCAAGCACATCACTGACTTGGAAATTGAGACACCATCTACCAAATTTGAAACTTCGATCATCTTCAGCAGCTTGGTACCGTCTTCCTGGGTGCTTTGCACGTGGAGGTATGTGCAGGTAGGTATTTGAATTTAAATTATGCTCTTCTTGCAGTCTCTAGTCTCTAATATTCGATCTACTATAAGTGTATAAGGCTCTATATATATAATCAACTTGACTTGCAGGGAAGTGAAGCTGGATGGAAAGCCTCAATTGCCTGTGAGATTTTTATCCGTTGTGTGATGATAAGCAGCCATCCTTTCCAACATAAAGAAGACTGATTGATTGCCTGTAAGTTTTTCAAATTTCGATTTCTTTCCTGTGTAGTATATTAGGAATCTTCTACAAGGATATTACTGGGACGAACATCATCATACTACCATTTTCAGGTAGCAACATAACTGTTCTTAATTCGCAACACAACGGTTGCACATGAATTCAAAAAATAGAAAAGAATACAACAAAGGATCTATCAAATCAAATTGACATCATAAATCACAATTTGAACTCACAAAAACAATCAGGCAAAGCAGACCCTCTCCCCATGACAAATTCATCTCTGTGTGCCTTCCATAGAGCTTCCATCAATTCATTCCCTTTCAAACCATTAGAAGTGAACTCTGCAAAAGCTCTTCTGCTTAAAAAAAGTGTATTGTACAAGCCATTAAAAGCTCGCATTGCTGCAACCATCTTATCCATATTCCCAAAATATGTTGCAACATATGAATCACTGTTAATAGACACGTAGTAATCCAATGCAGCTTTCGTGTTCCCATGCATGCTTTTGAAATCCTCACCACTAAGAAGGCCAGACTTGGTAACTACATTTGTGTAAACGGATGTTAATCCTTCAATTTCCATCAGACCGTCTCCAGCAGCCAGATAAATGTTTGTCTTTGTTGGGATCAAAAGTGCTTGAAGTATGAATGCTGTCTCATTAGGTGTAAGAGGGCATTTCCCTCGTTTCCTCCAAACTTGAGCCTGCTCTCCGGTCCATGATATTCTATCTCCACGTGCTGCCTCTATAGCTTTAATGGAGGCAGGAGAAAGGTGTGAGTATTCACACTGACTATAAGCTACCATATCAGGCTCAAAACGAAGGTGAAGCGATAGAAAAGGTTTAGGTATGGCTTCAAGAAGCTCAGACGCTTTCTTCTCCAGGGATTTGGTGAGGCGTAATCCAGTATAACAAGCTTGACAAAGGGACGCTTTTGCATACTGAGGATACCTACATAATGCAGAAGATAAAGGCTCTCAGTGACTTAAAAGATTAACAATTTTTAACATCTGCAAGCCAAGTCTGCTGTTTTGTCATCAAACTTTGAAGGCTCCATATGGTTCTCAATCCAAAACCAATCCCTATAGTTATTTTTAAGGGTGACAATCCAAAAATAGCAAAAACATTGAAAAACACTGAAAAGTAAGTTCAGAATTGTCTAAAAGGTTCTATCCAAAGGACTCAAAATCCCAACCATCAAATACAAATACTGCACGCAAAGCCCACAGAGATCTGATCCCGGACTTGGCCACGAGACAGCAGGCCCGTGTCCCTGAGCACAACCCACCATCACCCAACAAACCAAAACCCCCATCCCAGGCCACCCCACCACACACACCCAAAACCAACCCCAACCCATCCAAACTCCACAGTCCAAACCTTTATGCTTATCCACAAAACCCAGAATGTTTAGGACTGCAGTGGTGAACCCTGGCCTTGAATCTAAGCCTCAGCTGAAACCAAGTCCTCTAACCCAGGCCTTAAATCCCTCCCCATGCCCTAGACTCAACTTTGTGAGGTACTTGTTACCAAACTTGTTCCCAGATATTTAAAAAACATAGAAACCAATCAAGATTTTTGGATTGTATCTTAATGTTTGAGTCTTGCTTCTGGAACATGATAGAATGAACTTTAATAAACTAAGGCTGAATCAACTTTCAAATCAAATAAAAATAAAATAAATAAAATAAAATAAATCCTAGCATGATAGATCTATCAGAAATCCTATTTCTGATACACTAACAGTTCTGAAGTTGACAAATTATTGGAATTAACCTACATTTGGGCTTCGTCGAAAGATGAACATATTCACTGTACAAAGTCTTCCAATGTAATTCAAAAAAACTCTAAGAAAAGAATGGAAAAAAATGGTATTGAAATACCTGTCCTTTCTTTGGCTCATTGCTGGGGTGATTGAAATATAATGATGCTGTAATAGGTATGGAAGTACGCTTTCAGTGTAATCAAATTGGCCTTTGCGTTTGCTACAATCTACATGGACGGGTTCTTTTGATGAAATTTCGGATGGCAATTCCTTGACAACTTTGATGAAGCCGGTCAACTGTTGAATGAAGTACTCGACATCAAAGACATCTGCAAACCCACTGAGGAGAAACCAAAAAGTTACATAAAGAACCCGTTGAACAGGAAAAAAAATAGAAAGGAAAGTAAAAAAATATTTAAATATAATATATATAAATATGCATAGGTATGTATATATATATATATATATACATATACATTTATAAATAAGTAGAGTAGCCAGATAGTGTTCCCATAAGATATACAAACCAGGCAGATGATATTTAGGTATAGTGAAACGTAAACTGTTTGGCTTGAAAGATAGAATATAAATTGTTATTTCTTCAAAACACTGAAGGAGTGACCATAGGTAAATCAACATATTTAGAATCACAGGAGGTGGTATTTCAGCAGTGCCATAGTAAGCGATATACTTAATTTGGCAATAAGAAGCCAATTACCTTGATTCATTCCAGTATGCAGCGACCTCAAACTTTGGCAAAACCAGAGTCGCATTTAATAGCCGAGCAATACCAACACCATCACACAACTGCACGCCACATGAATCTCATGCTTACCAAAGTGGCAATTTAAACTGGAGAAGTTTAGAAGAAGAAAACCACACAAACATACTTCAAACACTCACATCTCTTCTCATCTGATTAAGGCCACCATAGCAATCCACTCGAATGAATCCATTACTCTTTGATGGCAGAGCTGCAGCATTTCAACAAAAAACCAATGCAATTGTCTGCAATGATAGTCAATTAAGACAGACTCAGAATATCAAAAACATTTGGTAAACTGACCTCTAGTCCGTCCTAATTCTTTCCCTTTCGCAAACAAATAATCACTTTTTTTAAAAAAAAAATCTTCTTGCGTCTGTAATTTCGGATACCAAACATAACCTAATTGCGTTCTATTAACGGAACATCTTTCATCATGACGATATTACTTTCTTAATCTAGTTTCCCATTCTTCAATTTAACAAAATTATTGTCCACATTCTTCCAAATAATACATTAGTCTAATAACCCAATGGGTGGCTAACTTAACAAATCCAAATTTAATCAAATATTATTGAAAAAAAAAAACTCGAAGAGAAGGAAGAAAATATAAGCTGGAAATTACCGGTGAGATGTCCTTGTAGCCACCACTTGCAAGGTCTCCACTCTACCATCCTCCCAACACTCCATATATCCAATTTGTTTCTGCATTCACAAAACCAACCAGAAACTCACGCTTTAGGCAGTTTCCGGTTCCTAAATAATGGCAAAGCCACTTCAGACTAGGCCCAAATCACACTGATGTTTTCACTTCTCAAATTCCAACACCAACTCAACATGGACACCATTGAAACTCACAAATTGATCAAAAGAACAAATATTTTTTTAAAAATGAACACTTTTTTATCCTAATTCATGCATAACTATACACAAATATATATACACAAACACACATGATTGCATAAGTTTTACTCTGGAAGATCTAAAATTTTCTCCTATTTCTTTATCAGTAAACTATTCCAAAAATTAATGGTAAGAAGTAAGAAGAATAAGTAGAGGGAAAGGTTACAAACACATACATGGGTGAAGTAATGAAGAGAGGGGCTTTGTAGAAAGGGGAATAAGGCGATAAGAGAAGCACGGCGAGGACGAGAGAGAGAGTGAGGACGCCTATGCTGAAGATGGGCTTCACTGAAATCGCCACCATCTCATGTCTTAGTTGCAAAATCGATCTGAATATTTGCTTGATGGCACTCCCGGGTATGAGCGGAGAAAAAGTAGCAGACTGTTAGATTGTCTGTGATGATTGTTACTCGTAAGATCGAGATTAATGAATATATCAGAGACGGTGATTCGGAACATGGACAGGCCTGGATATTTAGGCTTAATTACGATATTGGCCCTCTAGTTTGGATTATTTTACACTCTGATTTCTACCTTTTTGTTTATTTTGAAATGTGCCTCGTATATTATAAACTTTTACAACCATGAACAAATTGGTAAAGTAGGCATGCCTAGGCGTGAGCTGGTTCGCGCCGGTGGGGGCTTCGATACAAATTCCGAACAAGTATGCGTTGCTGGAAATGAGAAAATTGGAAGTGAAAGTGTGAAATATCAAAGACCTAGTTCAATAAGACTGTGAGAGCTGTGTACGTAATGCACAATACATTTAACAAATGTCTTTGACTTAAATAGCCAAAAAAAAAAAAACCACGTCTTCGCATCCCGAAGACGGTGGCCACTAAACAAATGACTCGATCAACTACTTGACCTAATCAACTCCTAACAAAAATGAGATACTAGCTCCTGAAAGATAGGAGCTTATTCAAACCAAAACCTACTTGCACCATCGAGACTCTGACATATCCTCCCCTAAACTGCACTTGCAAAAAGCAAGTCAACTTACATACTTCATGCTGCGAACTCCAAGCAGATCACGCAGCTTCAAGAACGATTCTAAGTTTAGAGGCTTTCTCATGATGTCTGCCACCTGATCACTAGTCCCGCAATGAACTAACTCCACAACACCCTCCTTGACTAGATCACGTAAGAAGTGAAACCTTACATCGATGTGTTTAGTTCTTCCATGAAGAACTGGATTTTTTGATAACTTGATAATTAAACTATTGGCACAGAAAATTTTAACACACTTACATGAGGAGAAACCAAGACTATTAAGCACTCTTTTCATCCAGATACTATGGCAAGCACAGGCAGCAGCAGCTACATATTCTGCTTCGATGGTGGAAAGAGTCACCACTGGTTGCTTCTTTGAGCTCCAAGCAACTGCACCACCACTCAGAAGAAACACATATCCTGAAGTGCTTCTTCTATCTTCTGTATCACCGGCATAATCACTATCGGTATAGGCCTTGAGATCATCTTCAAAGTTTTTTTCATAAAGCACTCCCAAGTTCTCAGTACCTTTTTCATACAACACTCCCAAGTCCACTGTCCCTTTCACGTACCTGAGAACTCGCTTTGCTGCTGCCATATGAGATGCTTTCGGGTCTACCATAAACTTACTTTAAAAACAAACAACAAATACAATGTCTATTCTTGTGACTGATAGATACATCAAACTACCAATTAACTGTTTGAACAAGGTTGAATTCACACTGTCTTCTTCACTGTCTTTCATCAGTTTCGTGCCTAGCACAATAGGATTTTTCACGGGATTACAACCTCCCATCCCAAACCTTTCCAAAATTTCTGCAGCATACTTCCTTTAACACAAGTGTATCCCTTCACAGCTTTGCTGAACCTCAACTCCTAAAAAGTACTTTATCTTCCCCAAATTACTCATGTCAAACTCAAGCTTCATTGATTTCTTAAACTTCTCACATAACTCCACATCATTCCCAATATATATTAGATCATCCACATAAAGGCTAATAATCAAGAATTTACCTCCATTTTCATGTTTAAGGAACAATGTGTGCTTATGACTGCATTTCTCAAAGCCTTCCTTTATGAAATATCCTTCAATTCGGCTATACCAGGCTCTTGGAGCCTGTTTCAAACCATAGAGAGCTTTCTTAAGCTTGAAGACTTTATGCTCTTCCCCTTTACGAACATACCTTTCTGGTTGCTCCACATATACTGCCTCCTCCAATTCACCATGAAGAAATGTACTCTTGACATCTAGTTGAAAAACAATCCATCCTTTTTGCGCAACTAGAGCCAAGATTAACCTTATGGTATCCCATCGAGCCACAGGTGCAAAAACCTCACTATAATCGATTCCATACCTATAATCATAGCCTTTAACTACCAAGCGTGCTTTGCACTTGTCAACTTCTCCCTTCTCATTCAATTTTGTCTTAAAGACCCATTTGACACCAATCTTCTTCACTCCTTTCGGAAGACTTACAAGTTCCGAAGTCTTATTCTTTTCTATAGCCTCCATTTCCAAGTCCATTGCTTTCCTCAATTTCTTCTTTCTTACAGCTTCATCAAAGCATATTGGATCATCATGCACCATAAAGCAAGCCAAGTTTGACTCATCAGAGAGACCAGCTCCACTGACATAATCTTCCATCCATCGAGGTGCTCTTCTAACTCTTTCCATTGGTGTAGTGACATTGTCTCCTTCTTCCAATTCTTCTGTACCAGAAACAGCTCCCTCTATTTGTTCTTCCTCATTTTCACCTTCTTCTTCTTCCTCATCATACTTACTGATCTCCCCATCATCACTATCTACCCAAGTAAAGACATCATTCCTCATGTCTTCATCACTCCACCCCCAATTCCAGCTCTCATTCTCCTCAAACATAACATCCCTACTAACAATCACCTTCTTTGTTGTAGGATCCTAAAACCGATAGGCCTTAGATTCCTCACTAACTCCAAGAAACACACATTTATGACTTTTCTCATCTAATTGTACCCTCTTCTTATCAAGAATGTGTACGTTAGTTACACATCCAAAGACCCTAAAGTACTCAACATTGGGTTTTTTTTCCACTCCAGCACTCTTCAGGAGTCTTTCCTTTCACTGCCACGGTTAGACTCATGTTCAACACATGCAAACTCCAGCGAACTGCCTCTGGCAAAAAGAATTTAGGCATCTCCTTCTCTGAAAGTAAGCATCGAACTATGTTTAAAATAGTTCGATTCTTACGTTCTGCCACTCCATTCTGTTGAGGAGTATAGGCGGCAGTAAGCTGTCTCTTAATGCCATGATCTACACAGAGCACATTAAACTCCTTAGAAGTGAATTCACCTCCTCTATCCATCCTCAAGCAACATATATCACACCCTGATTCCTTTTCAACCATTTTTTTGAACACTTTGAACATAGAGAAAGTCTCACTTTTCTCAACTAAGAAATAAATCCAAGCTTTTCTACTAAAATCATCAATAAAGCACAGCAAGTACCTTTTGAGACTGCTTGAAGTTGGAGTGATTGGACCACACAAGTTGGTATGAACTAGTTGAAGTCTCTTCAAAGCTCTCCACTGACTTTTCTTTGGTATGGATGCTCGATGTTGTTTTCCACGATGACACACCGTGCATGCTTTACTCGTACCTCTGAGTTGAGGAAGACCCTTCGCAATTTGCTTGTTCTCCAAGACTTTGAGGCTTTTGTTGTTCACATGACCATAACGACGATGCCATAGGTCTGATAAGTCATCTTCACTTGCTATTAGACATTTTGAGGGTTGAGTGATCATAGTCGCTCGCAAAACAAACATCCTATTAGCTGACATTGGAGTCTGCATAATGAGGCCTCTTGAAGGATGATATATTTTGCAAGCCTTGTCCTTTATGTCAGTAGCAAGCCCCCTCTCCTGAAATTGACCTATGCTCAATAAGGTATTTCTGAGCTCTGGAATGTAGAACACATCTCTTACCACTTGAGTTAAGCCTTCAGTCGCAAGTTTAATACTCTTTTTTCCCATCACCTTCATCTTTGCGCCGTTACCTAACTTCACTGAGTGTCTAAATTGCTCATTCATTTCCACGAACCAATCCTTGTTCCCTGACATGTGATTAGAACAACCAGAGTCTAGGAACCAGACACCTTCTCTTTTCACATTCTTGTTCTCAACGTAAGCCATGAGTATAAGCTCTTCCTCCTCATCCAACTCAGCATAATTGGCACCCTTCTCCCAACTAGGGCACTCATTCTGAAAATGTCCTAGTTTAAGACATTTATAGCACTCTACCGTAGCTTTGTTAAAGATTTGTCTTCCTCATCCACATCCGCCTCTTCCAGCTCCTCGTCTCCATCCTCTTCTTGCTTTGTATTCATGGGTGACCTAGAGAACTTGTTCTTCTTCACCTTGAACCTTCATCCTTTTCTCATGCATAAGGAGGCTGCTCTGAAGTTCATCGATGGTCCTTGTAGTCATGTTATTCGACTCCTCAATCGAACATACTATGTAGTTGAATTTAGAAACCATTGATCAAAGAATGTTCTCCGTGATCATGGTTTCAGTCCTATTCTCTACACGGGCCTTCATTTTTTTGATTATAGATAGAACACGACCAAAGTAGACATTCACCGAATCTCTTTCCTTCATGCGGAGAACTTTAAAATCGCAACGTAGCAATTGCAGCTATGCTCTCTTAACACGTGTTGATCCTTGGAACTTTTGCTTCATGGAGTCCCATATTGCCTTTGAGGTACTTCTGTCAAGAATGGTCTCAAGCACATCTCGCTCGATTGCTTGATAGAGAAGATTCTTTGCCTTCAAGTCCTTCAACTTGTTTTCTTCATATGCCTTGCGTTGGGCATCAGTGAGACTTCTCTCTGACACCACTGAGGAGAAAGACCGTGTTTCCCCTGCAACATCCACTGCGACGCCGTGGTCTACAACGTTTCAATGCTCCTTGGAATGGAGCAGATTCTCCATCAGCTCAGCCCAATGATCATAGTGCCCTACAAACTTAGGCACGTAACTGGTGTTGCTTCCTTCTGCCATCTCAAGAGAATACTCTCAATCCCTTGTATCACTCTCGTACTCACAGTCAGGCCCCGTTAAGGGCTCTGATACCAATTGTGAAGTATCAAAGACCTAGTTCAATAAAACTGTGAGAGTTGTGTACGTAATGCACAATACATTTAACAAATTTTTTTTTGGCATAAATAGCCATAAAAAACAAACCACGTCTTCACATCCCGAAGACGGTGGCCACTAAACAAATGATTCGATCAACTAATTGACCTAATCAACTCCTAACAAAAATGAGATACTAGCTCCTGAAAGATAGGAGCTTATTCAAACCTAAACCTACTTGCACCATCGAGAATCTAACAGAAACTGCCTAAATGGGGCTTCAACCGACATGGAGCCCCAGTTTACGTTCAATTTGAGTAGATGAGGGCTAGCAAAATATTTTCCACTTTCACCGAGTTTAGCATTACAGTTTATTGTATTTCTCTCTTCTATAGAATGAATAATTTTACATTCAACTTTTAAAAAGATACAATCATTAAATGTATATAATCATCATCACTATTCTCACATTACTTCTAAGTTTGGTGTAAATTAAATTTGATAGTTTCGTTGGCTTGGAAAAGGAGAGATTAGTTAGTCAATAGGGTTTAATTGTCACTCATACTATGTCTAGTAGTGGTATTCCCTTTTGTTGTATAATAAAAATTTTGAGTTATGGTCTTAAGAGAGTAATGCTCGAGGTGTACATTCCGACTTCCATGTTGTATCGATATAAACACAGTGTTACTTATTAGAGTAAATTATAGTTTACTATCTTATGATTTAGTCAAAATTATAACGTTATACTTTGTTTGATATGAAATGGCCCTAACAGATATGACCTCGATAGTTGTTGGTATGCCTTATTTTCGTCTGCTAGGTGACCTACAATATAATAAGAAGAGTATTTGATGATAAGACATGTTTCAAAAACACTTTGATAATCATGTCCAGTCCTACTCCAATCTAACAAGAGGTTCTAAATTCTGAAACTATCCTCAATACTTGACAGACAAAAGATACTCGTACTGATTTACCGCTCATGTCTCCGCCTATCGATCAACCCCGATTTCTGTGCAATGGTTTGGAGGGTCAATAAAACCATTAAAAGTGCGAGTGGACAAAAATAAACATTTAAAAACACATTTTTCAATGAAAACAACATTTACCATCTAGTTTCTAAAACATGCATGCATATCATCAAAAATCGTAAAATAGTCAAACAAACCATAAATTGTGGGACCACACCAATCATGAAATACAATTAAACAGAATGTGGTCCATATTTCCCTGTAATTCCCGTTTATATAGTCGTGTGATCAAACCAGGATGCCAATACCATAACCGATGAAAAATCAATCAATAATCAATCATCGACTTCCCTGAGCATCAGCCGTTTGGGGAACACACCTAACTTCGGTTGCATGAGAACAATAATAATCACAATAACAATAACAATCACAATAACAACCACCCTGAGCATTAGATTTCTGGGAACACCCATAGCCTCAGTTGCTTGAGAACAATCACCACAACGATAACCATAACAATAACCCCAAACTTTAGTCATTTAGGAAACACCCCTAACTTCGACCGTCTAAGAGCTCTTCATAAAAGAAATGAACATAATCCATGGATTAAATCACACATGCATCATAACCAGACACAATCAATCATCAAACTCAAGTACCAGTCACTATGAACAACAGCACTACGTGTAGGCTAACTCGGAAACTGTACTCACGCAACATCCGAGTCACACCCAGAAGCTGTACTATCCACCATCTGGACACATATGGGAACTGCACTTACGCACTATCCAGACTGTAATAGTATCCATGGGAACTATACTCACACACCATTTGGGTCACGTCTGGAAACTGTACTCACGCACCATCTAGACTGTACTAGTATCATACGAGGATGGCTACCGTGGAAAACAGTTCACGAAACTAAAAAAACTCATCTAACAAAATCCTTGACTTAAAACCAAGTCAAAACACATTCAAAATCAGGCTTGAGCCCAAAATACCGTTTCCATAAAATAACCATAAAACACGTGTCCATAAATAATTGATAAATTCGTAAAATCATCATATAATCATTTAGAAATCATATTCAAATCATTGCAACATAAATCATGCAATAAAGAAATTAAAATATTTAATTATGCATGCATGCATCATAATTTATAAAAACAAAATTCACTCACACACCGTCCAAGCGGTTCCATTCTCGAGCTAAACGTTCCTCCATAATTTCAGAAATTGTGTCACTTGTCATAAATCACCACCAAAGGTCACTAAAGTACCAAATAACTTTACATTAAAGTCCCCTAATTTCTGGGATTAAATATGAATTAAAAACCTAAGCATAATCCTTCGAACACCTAAAACTATCCCGAGATGATGTTTGATCGACTCAAAACCTGCGCCAAAGTATCCGTAATGTCGAACACATCAAAAGTCATGTTGACCAAAAATTAAGATGGTGACGCATGTGCCCCTATGTGCCGCCCAAGCTCTTAGCATTTGGGCCGCACGCGCCCTGCTACAGGGTCTCCTTCGACCTCCAGCTGGGTCTGAAACTTCCGACCCGACCTAGAGGCTTGAATTAACGAGAACTCTTCCATTTTCTTGTCCGTTTTTCATGTTTCAATAGTCAAAATTCATCTAAACCACTTTAACAAGGGATCTATGATGTTAAAACATGAAGAACTCACTTTCATAACATTGCCCAATTCCATAAATTTAAGCCAAACTTCAAGCTTCCATTTCTAGTTTTTCCTACGTCCAAACCTCTGTGTTTATGGATCAAGATGATCATAGGGACTCA
This sequence comes from Prinsepia uniflora, assembly GCA_032719365.1. NCBI lineage: Eukaryota > Viridiplantae > Streptophyta > Magnoliopsida > Rosales > Rosaceae > Prinsepia > Prinsepia uniflora. The sequence continues at coordinate 57,589,359 of CM064876.1, forward strand.
AATAAAATGCTAGAATACTTGGTTTCGACTTGGTAAGCCTCAAAATGGTTTGGTGATCCACGTGCCAAGTTGGTTTTCTCGGGTTGTCAGATCTAGAGATTTTACTCCTCTCTTGTTATTCTCTCCCTCTATTCTCGTATGTTTTCCTTATCTCTTTATCTTCATTTCTCTTTAGCTTTCTTCTATCTTCTCTCTATTTTTCCTTCCTGATTGTTCACTATTTTTTTGGGTTTCAAATACACATAAAACACACAAATACACACACTTATAAACACACACACATACAAGTCGGTGCAGAAGGAGATAAGGGGGAAGGGGAAGATAAGGAAGTCACCACGATGCAAAAATCTCCTCTTTTTAAATTACCAAAATGCCTGCAATTCCAAAATTACCAAAATTCCCTTGATCACTTTAGACCCATAACTAATCTATCCAATCTCTGATTCCAGCATACCTCTACGAACTTAGGACTCTGAGGCCTACGCAACGGTCCTCACAAAATGTCCACAAAGTAACTGGAGCAAAAAGTCCACTTTTGACCTGTAAGGGAAATCGTCAACTTCCTTTTTAATTTCCTAAAAATACTTTTTCTGAATTTTCGGGTCTTTACACTTGACATTAATTGGGTGCTGATCTAACAGATTTAGATGTTTAAGTTAGTAAGCGAGAGGGGAAATCTGACACGAAGTAGTGAGCATAGAGGCAAGGGATTGTATTGTTACCTTTATGATAGAGTTTGAATTGTATTTATAGTGACAATAAATATGGTGGTTGAATCCTAATAATTTAGGGTTGAAGCCACCTCATGGGATGCTACCACTTGTCCAGATGATCTAGAATGAAAAGTATGTGGCAGTAGACTTGTGTCATGTCAGGGAGCTACATCTGTCATTTGTTAGAGGGGCAAATAAGGAGTGCAAGTAAAGGGTGCTGAGCAAGGGTGTCGATCGATATGGCCTTGGTTCCTTGTGGGTAGCTTTTATGATGAACTTGCTGAGTGCCGACCAATTGGTGGCTGATCGAGGTTGACTTGGCCAAGTGTTGAGGTATGTGATGTGGTGTTGCTCGTCTTCCTTTGTGTGGTTGGTCAATTTGGTATCAACATAAATCCCCTAAGTTGTTGAGTGAGGTGAGTTTCCGATCGAGGGCTTGTAAATCTGGATGATACGTGTCGACCAATTAGAAGGGTATACCTACTAGTCCTCCAAGTTCTTGATTAAGGAAGTGCGCCTTGGTCAAGTAAGTCCCCTAAGTGTCTTGAATGATCCTAACGATCGGTTTCTTTGTACCTCTTGCCGATCGGAGCATGAACCTAAGGGAGTACCTCAAATAATACTACTTGTTGAAGCGTTAAATGTTCCAACTGTCAATTACTCGTTGCCCAATCACCAGATGACGCTTGTCCCTCTTGTGACCTGTCAACTCAAGTGGATCGTGAGTTTTCGTTAGTACGGGCACCGGTGTGGTGCCAGCCTAAGACTTTCTGACGATCAAGTCAGTTACGTTGTTCGTAAGAGGAAATAGCAAATGGTAAGTTTGGCAGAGTAATTATGAATAGTAAATATTAGTTACCTTTATTGGAAAATGTGTACCCCTTATGTATGGGTAGGTGGGATGTTCAATTCCCAAAGTTCCGATGTGGGACAAATGCTTCTCGATTTACGTGCTAACACGTGTTATGTAAATCGAGAGTGGATAGATCTCCACGTGGCATCCAGCATTAAGCCCGGGGTTAGAGCTTGTGTGAGTTCAGCGGTTTTGGGCCTTGAACGGAGTCTGGGCTTCAAGTATACGGTCCAGTGGGTCTGGTCAGATATAGTGTCAACAGAAGTCCCCCAAGTCGTTGACTGAGGTGGAATTTCTCGGTCGGGGACTTGATTCATTTTTCCCAGACCCTAGTGGGAAGTATACCTGTAGTCCCCCAAGTCCCCTAGTGGGAAAGTCCGCCGAGACAGTCTCGGTCAAGAATAGTGTAGACATAAGTCGGTCTGTAGGGAACCCCTCTCGGTGAACTGGAGCTTGGTCGGTCACGGAAGAGCGTACCATAGCCGGGAAGGGTGGCCACCGAGCGGTGCGAATAGGTCGGTGTAGGCGCATGGCATCCGTGGGGATGTAGGACACCGAGCGGTGTACCTGAGTTGGTCTAGGTGGTCGGCATTCGCAAGAGTGAACTGTGGACACCGAGCGGTGTACCTGAGTTGGTCCAAGTGTACGGCATTCATAGGAGTGAACGGAGGACACCGAGCGGTGTACCTGAGTGGGTGTCGAGGTGAGGAAAGACGGTTGGGCTTCCTTGGACAGATGAGGGACACGTGTTTGGTAGGTGTGATTGGTTGCAACACGTGTCTGCCACTGAGAAGGGTGAGGCTTCGTAGTCTGTGTACAAAATGTCTATAAATATGGGGAACTTTCAATGGTTTGCTCATTTGTGTTTTTGAGAAAAGTGGGAAAGCTCTGTCGAACTAGGAAGGCGATTTCCGAGAAACTTGTGACGGTGGTGCTTGCGGTGGGTGCGATTCCCGATCATCAATCAGCCGTGAAAAAACATAGTAAGTATGTCTTTAACTTGATTTTTTCGATTGAAGTGGGTGTTGGTGAGGAACTGGTCATGAACTTTTTGAAGTTTGTGGTCAGATCGTCGTAGGTTCAAGTCGGTCCGCTGAGTTATGTTTGTTCCGTTTCTTTGTAGATGTCCGTGGATAGTGACTCGGTATCCGAGGGTAAGTGTTACGACTCACAGAATGGTGAGTCGGCGGATAGTAGTGTACAAATTCTCAGTCCTATCTCGAGGAGTGAGGATGAGGCCCACTCGGCCGAAACATGAAATAGGGCACAGTCCATGCATAGTACGGCCGAGTCATCCGGTAGGACAACAGAGACTAGTGCTGAGGCTGAGCCGACGGGTAGGTCAGGTAGTGGCAATCCCCGTGTGGACGCCGAGACAATAGTAAAGGTGGGGGGTGCACCGGGCGTTGAAGTTGACCCATGGTCGAGACAAGGGTGTTGTGCGGCTGAAGAAGGGTGGATCGACTGGTGACGAGCCAATCCTGGAGGCCGTGCCGATCGAACGTGCTGCCTTCACCATTGACGAAATGGTCAACAAGGAGACAGAGAAAGGCCTGATGAAGATGAGGATCGATTTTGGCGTGCCTGACTCGGTGATTACGAGGTTGCCGACAAGGGAAGAAAAACTGAGTAATCCTCCGGCCAGTATGGCGTTGTTCTATACTGAGCTGATGCACCATGGTGTAAGGCTGCCCTTGCATCCCTGGTTGCGGAAGATGGTGAAGAAGATGGGAGTGGCACTCGGTTAGCTCAATCCTAACATGTGGATTGTGCTCTGCTTCTTCTACACGGCCTTCAGTTGGGCCGAGCAACCGGAGCCGACCTACGCCCAACTCATGTATCTGTACGAGTTCGGGTTTCAACAGCAGAGTACCGGGTGGGTCTTCGTCTGTCATCGCAAGAAGAGCAAACTGGGGGAGTTCATCATGGACATACCGACCTCTCAGAAATCATACAAGACAAAGTTTTGCCTGGTCAGTGGGAACTGGGAGGGGAACACCGAGGGATCCTCAATACCATCCAAATTCCAAAGTCAAGGTGGATAGTTGTAGCATAGGCCGACCGTTTATGTAAATGTTGATATGTTGTATACTTTAAGTATGATTATGTTGGCTGACAGAATCTCGGCGTGCAGGTTTGTTCCCCGAGGAAGAGATCTCTCCAGAAGAAAAGATCATTGTTCACCGAGTGAGGGAGATCGTGGACGACCTGAATCGGAACCGACGGATCCTTCGGTTGCCTGGTTTCCAGTACAAGGTCAGCCTCATTGACACCGACGAGGGTAGGTGTGTTTGGTTTATTATTTTGTTTTTTTGTTGTTGTTTGTTTTTGTACTGACCCGTTTCTCGGTGTTGCAGTCCCCTATCACCTCCGTAGCCGGATTTACAAAGATTGTGAGCAACTGAGGATGAAGGCCGACAAAGGCTCTGGAGAATCCGCGTCCCTATCGAAGGCGGCCGAGCGCCTGGAGCTGCTGCTCAAAAGGAAGAAAGAGCGAGCAGAGAGAAGGCAGCCCGAGCAGTCCGACCGTGCAAAGCAGGGGCAGTTCTCACATCCGAGACAACCAAGTCCTCCGGTTCGGTCTCCCAAAAGAAAACAGAGCGACGTGGAGGGAGACCGAGTCCTGTCTCCTGATCCCAGGCGGGCGAAGGCTAGAAGGGAGGCTGAGAAGATCTTGTCAACCCAAGAGCAAATAGGGGCAAGAGGACAATTCCGGCCCCAGAGATCATCCCTCCGCCGTCCCCCCCTCGGTTGGATGCGAGGATCCTGGAGATGCTCCAGAGGAGAGGGGATGTGAACCTCGGCGTGTTCACCAACGGAGAGGCGATCGGCGAGGGGTCGAGTGCCGAAGCAACCCTCTGCTACCCGAGGCAAATGGTGTCGTTGCTGAACGGGGTCTGTAAGGGGGCCTCAACGCCCTTGGACGAGCTGGCTGAGGTGCAGTGCTGGTCGGCTGACCAGAGGATGAAGAAGGCCCTACTGCTACTGAGCAATGTAAGTGCTTTTTATTTTCCAAGTGTAGTATGTTAGGCCGAGTGATTTGGTAATGGTTGTCATGTGCAGGCTCTCGGTGAGGTCTACCTGCAGTTTGGAAACAGCCAGAAGAGGGTGGAGGCTGCTCGGATGGAGAAAGAGCGGCTGAAGAAGAAACAGGAGGAGCTTATTCCCAAGTTACAGGAGGCCGAGAGGGCGATGAAGGAAGCGGCCGATCTTACCCGCAAGTTGGAAGCCGAGAGGTGGAAGATGCAGAAGGCCCTTGCCTCCAGGGATCAGGTGAAAGACGACTTGGAGGCCAAGGAGAAGGACCGACTGAGGCACTGGAAGGAGCTCTGTCGGGTGAAGTCAGCGAGAGAGGCCGACCTGGAGGAGGCGAAGAAAAACTCGGTGGCCGAGTTTAAGGCCTCTAGGGAGTTTGACAAACTCAAGAATGACTACGCCGCCGACTGCAAGCAAGAGTTCTTCCACAATCTCTTCCTGCACAACCCCGGCTTGACCTTGAAGACCCCCTGGCTCGGCCAGGACATAACCGCCGAGATGTTTGAAGACGAGTCGGGGGAGGAGGAAGAAGAGGGTGGCTTGCCGAGTTCCCAGCCAGAAGCCGACCAGGTAGAGCCTCAGAAGGAGCCGGAGCCAGAGGTGGAGGGAGTAGTGCAAGCCAAGCAGCAGATGGAGGAGTTAGTGTAGGACACTTGTGATTCTTCCTTTATTTTGGTTAGAAATAGTTGGGACGACCGAGAGGTCGAATTTTGTAAAGCTCTTGCAGGCCGAGCACAATAGGTCTGCACCCTTGAATGAAATCAGATTTTTCTTGAACAAAAGTTGTAGACCGAGTAATTGTGCAAATTTTCCCTCTTTGTCTGAGTGTTGGTGTAAGCCGAGTAAGGCTGTACACCGACTCGAATGTTTGAGTCAAAATGCCAAGTGTTGGGGTGTAGGCCGAGTAAGACCGAACTCCGGCTCGTGTGTTTGAGTCTAAGTGTTGGTGTAGGCCGAGTAAGACCGAACCCCGACTCGTGTGTTTGAGTCTAAATGTTGGTGTAAGCCGAGTAAGGCTATACACCGACTCAAATGTTTGAGTCAAAATACCAAGTGTTGGGGTGTAGGCCGGGTAAGACCGAACCCTGACTCGATTGTTTGAGTCAAAATGTTAGTGCAAGCCGAGAAGGGCTAGACATCGACTCGATAGTTTGAGTAAAAATAGCAGTGTTGGGGTGTAGGCCGAGTAAGACCGAACCCCGACTCGTATGTTTGAGTCAAAATGTTAAGGTTACAAAAGCTAGATAAATGGAAAAGTTTATAAATAACGGGCGCAATAATCGACAAAGTACAATAATAAGATGAAGGAACAAATACAAAGTCTTAAATGAAGTATTTCTTCAAGTGGTCGGCATGCCATGGGTGGCCCAGTTTTCGCCCGTTGAGTCTTCCAATTCGTAAGTGCCGGGTCGGCAAACTCTTGTGACCCGATAAGGACCTTCCCAATTTGGGCCGAGGGTACCGGCTGAGCTGTCTTTGGTGGTGAGGCTGACCTTCCGGAGGACCCAATCCCCGTCTTGAAAACCCCAGTGTTTGACTCTGGCATTATAGTAATTGCAAAGCCGCTGTTTGCAGGCAATGTTTCGGAGGTTAGCCTGCTCCCTGTGCTCCTCGATGAGGTCTAGACTGAGTGCAAGCTGATGGTTGTTTTGTTCGGGTTCATAGGTCGACACTCGGTAAGAAGCTTCATTCAGTTCAGCAGGGATGACGGCTTCTGTTCCGAAGGTCAGTGAGAAGGGGGTTTCATTTGTCGATGTGCGGTACGAAGTTCGATATGACCTGAGTGCGTTGGGGAGGATTTCAGACCACTTGCCCTTGGCCTCATCCAGCTACGTTTTCAGCGTGTGCTTGATGATTTTGTTGATGGCCTCCACCTGTCCATTGGACTGAGGGTGAGCTGGCGAGGCGAAGCAGAGACGGATGTTGTGTCTGTCACAAAAGGCATGGAAACCTGCGTTGTCGAATTGCTTCCCGTTATCCGTGACAATGGTGTGGGGGAGACTGAAATGGCAGATGATGTTCTGGAAGACGAACATTTCAATCTGGGCCGTGGTGATGGAAGCCAATGCTTTTTCCTCTACCCACTTGGTGAAGTAGTCCACTGCTACTATTGCATATTCTGTCTTACCTTTCCCCGCTGGCATTTTCCCAATCAAGTCAAGTCCCCACTGTGAGAAGGGCCAGGGGCTGATCATGGGTGTGAGGTTCTCTGGAGGCAAGCGAAGGAGAGGGGCGAACCGTTGACACGTATCGCATCGTTTAGTCAGCTCTGCCGCATCTCCGTGCATAGTAGGCTAGTAAAAACCTTGTCGGAAAGCTTTATGGGCCAATGACCGTGGTCCAGAGTGATTTCCGCAAATGCCACCATGTATATCTTCCAGAATGGCCCGGCCTGCCTCTAGGACTAGACACTTCAGGAGAGGTAGAGTAAAACCCCGCTTGTAGAGTTGGTCGTTGAGGAGTGTATACCGGGCTGCCTGTCTCCGGACCTTTTTGGCCTCGATCTTATCGGAAGGGAGAGTTCCATTTGTGAGGAATCTGAGCAGCGGGGTCATCCATGTGCCATTAGTGTTGATTGCGCAAACTACAGGGCCCTGTGCTGGGTTGATTAAGAATTTCGACCAGGACATTGCGACTCTGTTTTTCATCGAGGGAGGATGCAAGCCGAGCTAGAGCATCAACATGGCTATTTTCGAAGCGTGGAATCCGAGTGATAGCATAATTGTGGAAACCGCTAAGAAGAGACTTTGCCAATGCTTTGTACGCTGCCATGGAAGAGTCTTTGGCCTCGTACTCGTTGGTGATCTGGTTGACGATAAGCTGCGAATCGCTGAAGATTTGGATCTGTTTTGCCTCCATGGTCTTGGCGAGGCGGAGTCCTGCGAGGAGGGCCTCATATTCTGCGGCATTGTTAGAGGCCTTAAATTGGAAACGAAGGGCGTATTCCATTCAGAATTTGTCTGGTCTGGTGAGGACAAGTTCGGCGCTGGATCCAGTGTGGCAGGCCAATCCGTCGACATAGAGGAGCCACGTCGGCTGAGCAGGGAGCTGGGGACTTTCCTCATCCAAGATATGTGTTATGGATGAGTGAGCATGACACGACCCATCCCAATCCCCCCGGGATTACCATGGAATGTGACGTGCTCCCGTCTGACAAGAGGCGTCAGACAAGGGATAACCGATTTCCATTGCCCAAACGGGCTTCCAGAGTGCGTAAGGATCGATGGAGGAGATGTGCGATGCTCAAGTCTCTGCTGCAGTCGTATCTGGAATCAACCTGAAGGGCATTAAAAACAAAAGCTGTGAGTGGACGAAAATAAACAAGTCTGTTAAAAACATTTATAAGACATTTATGCCCCTCAGTAAAATCATATGCATGCACCCAAAACCAATAATCCCATATTTATTTTGAAATAACCGTTAGGGCCTTAGCCCGGAAACCAAAGCATAGTTTCAAATTCCAAAAGTCAATCCAAGAGTTATTTCGTTAATCCAGTAATATTCATTTATTATTTTTCCATCTCCGGCATCCCCGATGCCTAGCGTCCTAGACGCTTGACGTTCCAGACGTCATATCTCACGGTATTAAGCAACGCGTGCTGCCCGGGGTCTCACCGGGTCCATATCTCTGACATCCCCGATGTCTGACGTCCATGACGTCTAGCAATCCTGCTCCTGGATCACTATACGGTCCGGTAGCTCCGTACAATGAGCCCTCGCAGGCAATGCACCGTGACTTCTCCAGTGTCCCCGACACTTGGAGGATACCAGGATATAAATATCCTCATATCGAGATGGTTTTATGGAACACATTCTATTATTCATTTCCAAAATATCACAAGGGCCCTGCCCCGAATTTCCATAACACCGTCATAAGTCCAAATAGTTGAATCAAATCCGAAATAGTTTATTCAATTCCATTTTAGGGTCCCCGACCCGAAATCACATATATAAGTCAACTGGGCCCCTGGCCCGATTTCATAAGTCAATTGGACCCCTGGCCCGATTTATAAGTTAACTGGACCCCTGACCCGATTTATAAGTTAATTGGGCCCCTGGCCCGATTCGTAAATTAACTGGGCCCCTGGCCCGATTTATAAGTTAACTGGGCCCCTGGCCCGATTCGTAAATTAACTGGGCCCCTGGCCCGATTCATTTTAACAAATCCGTAACCGTTTCATGAAATCATATCCAACCACATTTATGGAAATCAGTGCAAATCCAGAAAACCTCGATTCACGTGCAAACACGTAAATCGCCTCGAAATGCGTGAAAACATATAAATTCACTGATATCCAAAATAAATCATATAATCACAATTATAACAATCATGAAATAGTTATGCATGCATCGAATTTATGAAACCAATGTCCACTCACAGACCGTTTAATCGAGCGCCTCGATACGCGTGCCATAGGCCTTCCCGGGCCACACCACTATCACCGGGACTTCCAATCCTGTTCAAATCACATTAGAGGATCACTAACCTCATCATTAACATCCTATTCAAGTCCCGTAATTTTCCCGAATTTTTACGTATTTTTAAACTGGATTTAAAACCTTCGGACATCCCGAACAATAACGAAACGGGATCCGATCGACACGAAACCAATCCCAAAATGTTCGTTACATTGTATAGGATAAAAGTCATGTTGACCTCACCTCGAGATTCGTGCCTACGCGCCGTCACGCGCCGCCGTGAGTGGCTGCGCGTGAAAGCCACGCGCCTGCTACAGTGACTGCTACAGTCACCATCTTCACCCGTTTGTCTGGTAAACGGGTTGGAAAGCCCGCGATAGGATCCGGTTCAAACACACCCAATTCGACATCAATTCAATCCGTTCTTGATCCTACAACAATCATTAACCAATGAATTTCAGGTCTGTGACATCGATCAACATCAACCATTCCTAAATCAAGCCATCAACCCGTGATCACCCAAAACGGGTCAATCACCAAAACTCCTCCAATCCTCAACCATTGTCAAATTAACTTCATATGAAGCTTATAAGGATTAACACGAACCAATTAGCATGATTAATTGAACACGACATTACCTCAATCACCACAACTCAAGCTTGAGTTTTCCGGCCGTCCACCTCGTCCGTTCACGGCCCTAGGAGCCCCAAAGCTTGCCCCATTTGATCTGGTTCGACACGTTGAAGTTCCAGGAAGCTCAATCCATCATCAATTAGCCTTGGGCTGGCCTAAAACTAGAAATTTGTATTTGAATTTCCCAGAACCCAGTTTCGGGTTTTCAGAGAAATCCGACACCCAAATCACTCAATCCTTCCATTCTCAATCTCAGTGAACCACTCTCGACTCACTCTCCATTCTTTTAATTCAATTCAGCCGTTAAAGGCGTCCAAAAGTGTCCCACAATCCACTGAGAAAAATCCCCTGCACTGACCCGAAAATATTAATAAAACCAGTGCCCATGTTCATGTGAGTGATTGCCAGCACAATACATGTGCAAACACAATCCAAAGCTGCCCCAACTCAGTCATTAAATTGATAAACAACCATGGGATCGATCGCACAAACCTCCCACCTTCACGGCTGTTCAATGAAACAGTACCCCGCGTGAAATTACAATTCTGCCCTTATGCAGAAAATTACCAAAATGCCCCTCACGCATCCTGACCCGTAACTCGGTCATACGGATCCTAATTGATGCGTGCCGCCTGTCTACGAACTCAGGGCATCGAGACCTTCCTAACGGTCCTCGGTCCTCGGCCATCGGACCTTCCGATCAAAAAGTCAACATTCCCCCTTCTTTCGTCCAAATTACGAAAATGACCTTACACTTCCGTACATCATAACTTTCACCACGGACGTCGGAATCGAACGTGCCACCTGTCTATGAACTCGTGACGTCCCGAACTACGTCACGGTCATCGGTCAAAGTCCATTTGACCATCCGAAATAAAAGTCAACATTTTGCCCACGCCTAGGGGCAAAACGGTCATTTTGCACAATTCGTCCGAAATCACACAACTAATCCCAGATTAGTAAATCACCATTAAATATTATTAAATCCCGATATTCGGGACGGGTCGTTACGGAGCAGATGGTGCAACCTCATGTGCGGCCACCGCTGGGACGTAGGAAAATTCGAAAATCAAGTCCGCTACGGCCTGCCCCTTCTCGGCGGTGTGGGGAGTGAAGGTCATGTCGAACTCACTGAGTTCTATTGCCCACTTGAGTAAGCGGCCCGATGTTTCGGGCTTCTGAAGTACTTACCGGAGTGGTCTGTCGGTCATCCCAGTTAAGGAATGAGCTTGGAAGTATGGCCTGAGCTTTCTAGAAGACATAATGAGGGCGAAGGCGAGCTTCTCTAGGTCAGAGTATCTCGTCTCGGCGTCCTGTAGAGCCTTGCTGACATAATACACCGGGTGCTCAGCGCCATCCTTGCGTTTGACTAGCACCGAACTGACGGCAGAGGCGGAGACAGATAGGTACATGTAAAGGGTTTCCCCTGTATCTGGTCTCGCCAACAACGGCGCCCTGCCCATATAATCCTTGAGCTCCGTGAAAGCCTTAGTGCACTCCTCCGTCCAGGTGATGTGTTTGGACTTGCCCTTCAAGGCTTTGAAAAAAGGCACGCACTTGTCGGTGGCTTTGGAGATGAAGCATGTTAGGGCTGCGACCCGGCCAGTTAGGCTTTGCACCTCCTTCTGGGTTCGCGGAGGCTCCATATCGACTAGGGCCTTGATTTTTTCCGGATTGGCTTCAATACCTCTCTGACTAATCATGAAGCCCAGGAACTTCCTAGAGCCGACTCTGAAGACGCATTTTGCCGGGTTCAATCTCATCCGGTATTGTTTTAGGACGTCGAACATCCGCGACAGATTGGGGATATGCAAGTCAGCTAATTTACTCTTAACAAGCATGTCATCAACGTAAACCTCCATTGTTTTCCCACAGAGGGAGCCAAACTGTTGAAGCGTTAAATATTCCAACTTTCGATTACTCGTTGCCCAATCACCAGATGACGTGTGTCCCTCATGTAACCTGTCAACTCAAGCGGATCGCGGGTTTCCGTTAGTACGGGCACCGGTGTGGTGCCGGCCTAAGGCTCTCCGACGATAAAGTCAGTTACGTTGTTCGTAAGAGGAAATAGTAAATGGTAAGTTTGACAGAGTAATTATGAATAGTAAATATTAGTTACCTTTATTGGGAAATGTGTACCCCTTATGTATGGGTAGGTGGGATGTTTAATTCCCAAAGTTCCGATGTGGGACAAATCCTTCTCGATTTATGTGTTGACACATGTTACGTAAATTGAGGGTGGATAGATCTCCATGTGGCATCCCGCATTGGGCCCGGGGTTAGAGCTTGTGTGAGTTCAGCAGTTTTGGGCCTTGAACGGAGTTTGGGTGTCAAGTATACGGTCCAGTGGGTCTGGTCAGATATGGTGTCAACACTACTGATCAATTGCAATATAATTGCTTCCCAATCATAGCACGAATATGAGAAGGGACCTTAAATGTTGCTGCTAATCGGTCACATTGTACTTGCTTACCAATAAGAGCATGAATATGAGAGGGTACCTTGAATGATGCTGCCAATTGGTCACATTGTGCTTGCTTCCTAATCGAAGCATGGATTTGAGAGATTACATTGAATGATGTTACCGACCAGTCATATTGTACTTGCTTATCGATCAGATCATGAATTCGAGAGAATGCATCGACTAATGTTGCCGATCAGTTTCATTGTACTTGCTTGCTAATCGAAGCATGGATCTACGAGAGTGCTAGGAATGATGTTGTCATCGGTCTCATTGTACTTACTTGTCGATCAAAGCATAAATATGAAAGAGTACCTCAAATGGTGCTGTTGATTGGTTACATTGTATACTTACTTGCCAATCGGAGTGTGGATCTGAGAGTACCTTGAATAATGATGTTGATCAGTGCATTGTACTTGCTTGCTGATCAGTCACATTGTACTTACTTGCCATTCGGAGCATGGATTTGAGAGAGTACCTCAAATGAAGCTGTCGACTAGTCACATCATACTTGCTTGTCGATTGGAGCATGAAATTGAGAGGGTACCTCGAATGATGTTTCTAATGAGTCTTATTGTACTTGATTGCTGATCAGAACATTAATATGAGGGAGTACCTCAAATGATGTTGTCGACCGGTCACATTTTACTTGCTTTCTAATCGGAGGATGAATCTGATAAAATAACTGAATGTTGTTATCAACTGGTTGCATTATACTTGCTTACCGATCAGAGCATTGATTTGAGTAAGTACCTTGAATGATGTTGCCGGTTGATCTCATTATACTTGCTTATCAATCAAAGCATGAATCTCAGAGCATACCTCATTGTATCTGATTGATAGCTACTGTGTAACACCCCAGATCTTCAAGAAAGTGGAAGTTTGGAGATATTGGGGTAAAATGACGATTCCCCCCTAGTAAGGCAAAAGTTAACTTTTTTACTTTAGTAAATTTTGAGTATTTCAGGAATACCGCCTCGTAAATCTTAGTGTTCTGAGTCTGTGGATAGGTAGAACGTTGAAATTGGAGATCGTGTGAGTTAGAAATAGGCCAAAATGGCCTAGCGGTATTTTGGTAATTTTGCTTGGAAAGGAAAATTACTAATTTCACATATGACAAATTACTAATTTCTCTTCTCCTTGTCTGTAGCCACCCACCAACTTCCCTTCCATATATAAATACGGGGGTTTGGTTGGGTTAGGGGCAATCAGTGAGGGATGATCGATAATGAAGAATGAAGAAAAAATAAAAGAAAGGGAAAACTGTATAGGGGAAAACACACACACACACACACACACACACACACACACACACACACACACACACACACACACACACACACACACACACACACACACACACACACACACACACACACACACACACACACACACACACACACACACACACACACACACACACACACACACACACACACACACACACACACACACACACACAGGGAGAGGGGAAATGAGAGAGAGAGAGAGAGAAAGAAGGAAGAAGTAAGAGACTAGTGTTGTTTACAGAGTGAGTAGAGAAGAAACCCTAAGGGTTGTGAGGGAAACATTGAGGATGCCATATCGGGTTTCCAATTCAAGACCAAGAAACGAGCTGCTGTGTGTTTTAATGTGCTCCTAGAGGTCGTGCGATCTTCCTGAGTTAAGGAGGGAGGAATTCTGGACATGGAGACGCAGTTGAATTGCTCCTAGAAGCCATGGCCGAAGAGGTAGTGAGATCGAACAGTGAGATTGGGTGAGTGAGTATTTCTCCCTTTTGAACCTAGTCAATTTAGATAAATTTTAATGTTTGGAACGTCCAAAATGGATGTGAAATGGCTGAGATATGGCCGGGTCATGATCGCGGGTCAAATGGCCTGAATACCAGACATCCGGGTTTGGGCTGAGGAAGAAGACGACATGTGCATGCGCGTGGCCACCACGCGCCGAGGCCTAGCGGCGGCACGTGGCGGTGTTTGCAACGTCTACTAGCCGTCCGATCAACATGAAAATTCCTTCTTTTAATTTTATGAATTTATTGGTATAATTTCTAGGTTAATTGGACTCTTTTTGGGTATAGTTCTGAATATCTAATGTATTTTATTTATAATTCAATATTTTTTTAATTGTTTCTTAATTATGGTAAATTGAAGATTTATTGTGTTAATTAAAATTGCTTGTTGGACATGTGATAATGGTATGTTTGTTATGGAAAAAGAATTGGGAATTTTTAGTGTATTGAAATAAGTATTAGGGATCTAATTTAGTGGTTTTATATATTTAATTAGAGTAACTATAAATTACATATTAGAGATTTTTCTTTGGATAATTGTAGAATAGATTAATTTGTGATTAATTATAATTAGAAAAACTTGTGGAAGTTATGGAACCGAGTACAATCTTGTTCGAATCCTAAGTAATATGTTAAGATGGAATACTTGTAGTGACAAAAAGGAAGGAACATGGTTTAATTATTACATTCTTCTCCTTGTCGGGGAGTGGGTTGGGCATGAGCGGAAACCCTAGAAGGATAAATTAGGTTTGGTTGATTGATTGAAATTGGGACATGAATAAAGTTAGTAATATCTCTTATCTGACAAGAGATGTCAGAAGGGAGCAGGACCAGCCCAGTTCTCAAGGGAACTTAGGATAGGTCCTGTCATACTGGGCCTTTTTTCCGATCATAGCATATCTGAGAGGATACCTCAAATGCTTCTGATCAGTCGCCTCGTACAGGCATGTCGATCGAGTCATACTTCCATGGGGAAGTTATTAGTGTTGGAGCAAAAGAATAAGTGCTTGAGCACTTGAATGAGTGCCTGATCAAGTAAATGGTGCTTGAGCATGCAAGTTCATGAGCACGTAAGTGGGTTTTGAGCACGCAAGTGTTTAAGCACGCAAGTGGTGAATGAGCATGCAAATTCCCGAGCACACAAGTTCCCGAACACCTAAGTGCGGTCTAAGCATGCAAGTGGTGCCTAAGCATGCACGTGTGTGAGCGTATGAATGAGTGTCGGAACGCATATGCATTTTCTACCATTGTTGACCAGACGATGTTGGTTGGTCGATGTTGATCGGACGATGTTGGTCGGACGATGTTGATCGAACAATGTTGGTTTGACAATGTTGGTTGGATAATGTTTAACATGCAATGTTGGTCAGATGATATTCGAGAGTGTGAAAATGTCGGATGGTGCCACCGATCTGTCGTGCCACCTGATCTTCCTTGGATGGAGGGTTCCCTGGTGATGTTGAATGAACGATATTGGTGGACCATGTTAATCAGACAGTGTTAGTTTAATGATGTTGTTCAAATGATATTGGTCGAATAATATTGGTCGGACAATGTTGGAGATTTGGTCCTGCCCTCGTTAGCCTCCAGTTCTTGGACTAGGTCAGAATTCTTGAACAACATCGTCACCCTCGGAGGGCTTGTGATGTGTTCCTATGCTTTTGAAAATAGGACGACAACCTCTATTGTTGGTGCTTCTTTCTTGTAATGACCCGTCCCGAGTTTCGGGATTAAATATTAATTAGAATGACTAATCGGGGATTAGTTGAGTGAAATCAGACGAATTGTGCAAAATGACCGTTTTGCCCTTAGCGTGGGTAAAATGTTGACTTTTAGTTCGGGCGGTCAAACGGACTTTGACCGATGACCGTGACGTAGTTCGGGACGTCACGAGTTCATAGATAGGTGGCACGTTCGATTCCGACATTCGAGGTGAAAGTTATGACGTTCGGAAGTTGAGGGGTATTTTGGTAATTTGGCTGAAAAGGGGCCAAATGTTGACTTTTGACCTGGGAAGTCCAATGGACGAGGGCCAAGGACCGTTACATAGGTCTCGTCGATACGAATCCAACGACAGGCGGCATGCCGAAATCGGAGATTCGACGACGAAGTTATGGTCACGGGTGTCGGACTCGATTAACCGAACGAACTGGGATTAAAATATTATTTTATTATGAACAGTACCCGGTGATTGAACACACCTGGATGAGTGACAAGTGTCACTCATCCCTTAAATTAAGGCTTAAAACCAGAATCCTTGTCTTAGGGAAAACATCATTATGATGTTTTATTATTTTTAATTAATTGATTAATCCCTTTTATTTCCCATTAATGTCCTTTGTTCTCTGACCCGTGAACAAAGCAGCAAAACACAGGGAAGGGAGAGTCTGAAATTGTCCACCATTTCCCTTCTATTTCTGAGCCAGAGAGTGTGAAACTGAGAGATTTGTGAGATTGAATTGAACTGGGATTACACGGGGGATTGAGAGGGAGAAGGTGACTGAGAATCGAAAATTTGGATTTTGGGAGGGAAATTCGAATAATGAGATTTGAGCTGTGAGGATTGAAATTGAAGCTTCATTTAGCTTCCTGAGGTTGTGACGAGTTGATCCAGATCAAAAACGAAGAGAATTGAGGCCCAATTGGCTCTGAACTGGGCCTGGTAACAGTGTGCAATTTCGAGCTTGAGTTGAGGGAATTGAGGCTTGGATTGATGCAATTGAGTTGGGGAAAGTGTTTAACTGAGTCCATTGAAGCTTCTGGTTACATCAATTGAAGGAAATTGTGTAAAATTAAAGGACTTCGAATGATGAACAGGGTTTGAATGTTCTTCGTATGATCATCTTTGATCTTAAGGTTTAAGGTATGGTTTCGTGTAATTGATGTAACAGATCTCTAATTAGACTTATAACGAAGATGTGTGAATTTTCAATTGATGAAAACGGTGTCGAATTGATAGGATTTGAACCGGGTCGTCTCGCAGGTTGTAGGACCCGTTTATCAGTTAAACGGGTGAGGACGACGGTTACTGTAGCAGGCGCGTGGGTTCCACGCGCAGCCACTCACGGCGGCGCGTGAGGGCGCGTACAGCCTAGTTTCAAGGTGAGGTCAACATGACTTTGAATCCTCTCATTGTAACGAACATTTTGACGCTGGTTTCGAGGAAATCGGATATCGTTTCGTTAATGTTCCGCGTATCCGAAGTTTTGTTTTACGTGTTAAATACGTATTTAAATTTCGGAAAAATTAGGGAAAATTATATGAAGTATTTTGAGATGTTAGTAACCCTCTATAATGATTTTGGACAGGAGTTGTGATTTTCAGAATTTACGGAAAAACGTGCAGCTCGGAAACCGACCGTTTTGACGGTGTGTGTGAGTGGACTTTGTTTTCTAACCGTGATGCATGCATATATGATTTAAAATGCTTTATTATATGATTTTATATGCTTTGGCATGATTGACGTTTCAATCCGGTGATTTCTCGATTTTATGGATTATTATATTATTATATTTGGCACGATTTTCAAGAAATTATGAATTTGGTTAAAAGTGATGTTTGGACTCGAGTTATGAGTCTGGTATTGAATTTGATTGGAAAATAATGTTTGGACTCAGATTATGAGTCATGGATTGAAAAATGATGTTGTGACTCGGGAATGAGTCAAGGGTCAATTTCGTGGATTTACGTGAAAATGGCAACGGAGGTTGCAACGCATGAATTTGCGTGAAATTGATATTTTGGGCGTGAGAACCCAAGTGAATAGTGATTTTGACTCGGATTTGAAGTCACTTGTGAATTTGATGAAATTGATAATTTGGTTTGATTTCTTGTGATTTTATGATTATTTTAATCAATCTTTCGGCACGTTTTACAAGGAACGTGCAAATGATGTTTTGGGCTAGGCCCGGAGTCAAAAGGATTTCTAAAATGATATTTGGACTTAGTTGGTAAGTCAATGATGATTTCTGGATTATTTTATTGTTTTAAAATGTGATTTTAACGGTTTATGGGTAAATGGTATTTTGGGGTTTGAGACCTAGTCGGGAATGATCTTGAATTTGTATGAAGACAAGATTTGATTGAAATATTTTGGGATGTAATTCCCGAGATGGTTTTCATTGTGATTGTGAAATGCCCAGACGGTCGGAGCTTGGGGGGATTACCCAGACGACCGGCGCTTGGGGGATGTGATTGTAGGATCGGGAGTTGATCCTATGGTAGTCAGCTTCTCGAATGTGACTGAGCCTGGATGTACCACTCGGATGGTTCTGAGCCTGGGGATGTGTCCGCCCAGATGTGACTGAGCCCGAGGGTTGAGCCCAGAGGTGTCTGTTCCCGAGAGAATGGCTGGATATTGGCCTACGCGTAGTGCAGCACTTGTGAGTAGTGCAGTTTGATTGATTGAGCACTTGTGAGTAGTGCAGTTTGATTGATTGAGCACTTGTGAGTAGTGAAGTTTGATTGATTGAGCACTTGTGAGTAGTGCAGATGTGATTGTGATAGTTTGTGAACTTGTGAGTAGTGCGGATTGATTGGATTGATATATTTATTGTGCACTTGTGATTAGTGCTGATTGATGTTGTTTGTGATGATGTACTGGTATTGAGTACGGGTTTTTGGTCTTTGTGGCCAGGTGATTATGTTTTCACATGTTTTGGCCTGAGAGCCGGGATTTGATGTTTTATAACATGAACTGATTTGGTGAACATGAGTTTTATGGACCATGGGAAAACATGTTTTGATTTTATCGGTCCACTGTTCATACTTGAATTATTTCATACTATTGCTCATGTTTTACGATATGCATGCAAGTTTGTGAAAACTGGAGGGTAAGAATGTATTTTGGCAAATGTTTTTATAAGAGATCATTTTTGTCCACTCACACCTTTTCTGTTTTGTGACCCTCCAGGTCGTGGTACGACATTCGGGACTGATCGTGACACAGTGGCAGCAGCAAAAATCAGCGCAAACATCCCTTGTCTGGCAAGCACTGAAGGGTAGTTTCGGACCTTTGGTTGACTTGTCAGACGGGAGCAGGACCGGGTACGGTTTTTGACGTCCAGTTGGGACGGGGTCCTGTCATTTCTGGCCATTCAACTACTTTTTTACTAGAGCTTCTCCATCATTTTGTGCTATCTAGAAAAAATTCTTGTTTAACTCTCTGTCATCTTTCTCTAACAACATTGTGATCAGTGAGAAGATGAGATGGTGGTATGTGAATTAGTGTGAGTACTTACTCATAATTCCCATAGACAGCACAAAATATTTGATCCGAAAATGGACCTAGAAAAATGTGATCTTGCTAGCTGTTGGTATGCTTTCTTCTCCTCTGTAGAGTGACATACGAGACAACGGGAAAAGTACTTGATACTAGTGGAGTGCCAGCCTAACAGACTCATATGCTTAAGTTAATAAGCGAGATGAAAATCTGAAATGAAATAGTGGGCATAGAAGTAAGGGATTGTATTATTACCTTTATGAGAGGGTGACTTGTATTTCCAGTGATAATGAATGTGGTAGTTAAATTCTAATTGTGTGGGGTTCAAGCCACCACATGGCTTACCGCCACGTGTCTCAATGATTCGGGATAAATAGCAAGTGGTAGTAGACCTCCTAGCATGTTAAAGAGCTACATCTGTCATTTGTTAGAGGAGGATATCCAGATGGCCGACTAAGGGTGCCGAGTGCCAACTCAAGGTGCTGACAAAGGGTGTTGACCAAGGGTCCATACTGGCATGGCCTTGAATTCTTATACTTGCTAAGTGCCGACCAATGGGTAGCCTACTGAAGTTGACCTAACCGAGTGTCATGGTATGTCGAAAGCTATGGTGTTACTGGTCTTTCTTTGTGTGGTCGGTCGATATGGTATCGACATGTTTTTGCAAATCTTTTAGTTTATTACCCTTAACTTTCTATTTTATTTCAACAAGAGCCATCTTTGACATTTTCTATTACATAGTATGTCACATGCTGATGTGTCCTAATTTTGGCCCACATTTAGATTAGGTGGACAACTAATAATATTATGTTTTCATATTTTAAGAGAAAATATAACAGAATGATTCCGGTTGAAACAAAATAGAAAATTCAATAAATTGGAAGATTAAAAGAACAAGTATAACCATATAATTTCGACTAAACAACAGTATTAACGTGTAATTTGACATTAATTATTAATTCATTCCAATTGTAAAAGGAGAGTCTGAAATCCAGAAGGCATAGCAAAAACCCATGCTATATTAAAACCCCAACTGCAGCCGCAGCAAGATCATTCCGTTTACTTCGGTTGGTTTTCAACCATCTGCTTTGTAGCAACGTCGTAAATTATTTAACAATTGATACCCTTTTGTGATGAACCAACCATCAATAGCAAGTATCAGATGGACAAAACGAAACACAGTAGCATGAACAAGGAACTACACTGAACAAGTTACAGATAGACAAATCGAAACGCAGTAGCATGAACAAGGAACTACACCTGACAATTCATCCAAAAGAGCCCTCTTTTACCATCGTGTTCAATCACTTTCGCTCCCAGTTTCCTCATTTCTCAATTTAACATTAGCTTTATTGCCCCTCATCAAGTTTGCCAACTCCTGTATTGAGCAAGAAGTGCTTTGCTCCATCTTACTTGCAAGTATCTCCGCATGGTCAAGGAGTCCTAAACCCCTAAGGCGGTTCCTCAGCATCTCAACAGTCGAAGCGTATGGTGGTATACCTTCGTCGATCATTATCTCAAAGTACTTACATGCCTCCTCTAGTTTCCGTTTCTTCTTGCACAATCCATGAATCATGACAGAAAATGTTGAAACAGACGGATAA
Source organism: Prinsepia uniflora (assembly GCA_032719365.1). NCBI lineage: Eukaryota > Viridiplantae > Streptophyta > Magnoliopsida > Rosales > Rosaceae > Prinsepia > Prinsepia uniflora. Next base: position 57,610,091 of record CM064876.1, read on the forward strand.
AATCCTCTCTTCCCCATACTCTCCCAAACTTCAGCTGCCCTATCAAATCTTCCTATCCTAATCAACAACTTCAGCACCATATTATAACTATGTCGATCCGGGCTGCAGTTCTCTTTTTCCATTCTGGACAACAATCTCAGAGCCATGTTAACCTCGCAATGGTCACAATGGTAAGCTTGGATTGCATTGTAACTCCACACATCTGGCATAACTCCTCTCTCAATCATTTCATCCAGAAGCTGGTAAGCCTCATCCACACGGTCTTTCTTACAGAGTCTCTTGATGATGCAATTGTAAGAGTACACATTAGGCAAGAGATCGTACCTCCTCATCCTATCGAGCACCCTAAAAACCGAATGAATATCATCGGCTTCACAATATGCACGAATGAAGATTGAGTACGTACAAGCATCTAGGCCAATTCCATTTGACCCCATCTCCTGGAGTATCTTAGACGCCTCATCCACTTTCTCATCTTTACACAAAGCCTCCAGGTAACTATTATACGCAGGCACATCCACCAAACAACCTCTTTCAATCATTTCATCGAACAGCTTATGTGCTTCAACCGACTCACCAATGTCGCCCCAGCCCCTCATTAGAATGCTATAAGTTTTAGCATTCAACTCAAACCCACTCTTTACTTTATCAAAAAATTCATTGGCGTACTTGACATGCTTTCTTTTACATAAGGTATAGAGAAGCTGATCAAGATCACGAACACTAGGCTTTATTCCAAAGTCAACCATTCTATTAAAAGCTCGAATGGCATCGCGAGGCAGATTAGCTCTACTGTAAACTCTAAAAATTAGCCAGAAAATTTGTGGGCCAATCTCACAACAATTGGACTCTCGAACTTGTACCAGAAAATCCCATAAAATAGCATATTGCTTGCTACTTCCCAAAATCTCAATCAAAATGAGATAGCTTTGGGCACTATGTTGAAAACCCGTAATTGTTTTAGCCCAAAGAAAGAACCTGTGAGCAGATAACCCAAGATTTTTGCACCGTTTGAGGACTTGCTCGACCAAATTTGTGGATATTTGGGGGGATAGAGCGTTAAGGGAAAGCTCCAAGTCGTGGTGAGGGTTTCTGTGATCGCTAAGAATGCGTGAGATGTCGTTCACGAGGTGTGATGATGGTGGAGGTGGGGAGTTTGGATGGGTGAGAGAAGAGAAGGGGTGATAGTGAGCGTTGTTGGGTTTGGAGGATGAGATAACAGAGTGAAATATAGAGCGAAGGATTTTGGGTTTAGAAGAAAGAGATCTGAGGGACATTTTAGAGAGTTCGTATTCGTATTTTGGTTTAAAAGGAGCGAAAGAGGGCCAATATATTGGGAAATGCTGATTTCCTGATGCACCTGCTGAACTGCACTGATCAGTTACTTGCAGTTCAACTATTTGTATGAACTTGGGATGTGAACAAGATTTTCAATTGATACTGGATGTAATAGTTTAGAATTATTTTTATTTTTTCAGGATGAGAGTTTGATAAACGATGTTTATATATTAATAAATAAATTGAACTAAAACAAATTTTTTTTTAATACTAATTGAACTAAAACAATTAAAATATATAAATTTGGCTAAACATTTAAGGGTGTGTTTGGTATGCCGTATTACACTCCGGATAGACTAAATAATTCGAAACATGTGTTTGGTACCAGTCGTATTAATTAGTCACCGTATAAGTTAATACAGTTGAATATTTGTATACGGTCCAGACACGCAAAAATAATACGCTCGAAATTGTCCGTATTAAATAGTCGGATAACTAATAATCTTGTAAAATATAATAATAATAATAATAATAATAATAATAATAATAATAAATAGTAATATAATAAAAATAACATATTAATTTAGTAAATATTAATAATAAAAAGTAATAAAGTAATAAATTCTAATAATAATAAATTAATAATTAATGATATTTTAATAAATAATAATGATAAAATTAAAAATAATTAATTAATAAAAATGTAATAAATAGTAGTAATAATAATAATTATTAAAATAAATAATAATAAAAATAATGACATATATAATTAATATTTAAGATATAAGTATTTCGTCAATTACTATAATATAATCCGGTCAGTATAATATAGTCGGCATTCTAATCCGGAAAAGTACCAAACGCCCGACTAAATAATCAGTCTATCCGGTGGACAGATTAGTCAATCTGATTGAAATAGTCAGTACAGTACGACATACCAAACGAGGCCTAAGAGTCTAAAATTTAAAATAAAACTCATCCGAATTTTTAATTAATTTAGGAATTTTCGAAGAAAAAATAGCTCTATTTTAAAATTTTGTTATTTTGGGGCCTTTTGATCCCTAAATTGAAAGTAGATATTCTTGATTTCGTGAAATTTACATGAATAATAGAAACAATAAATAATAAATTGATTATATTCATATGTTTAACTTGAAATAAATAATAATTTTTTTGAAATTCACCAATATAAAGACATTGCAGTAAATTTTTATAAAATAATTTGTTAAGTAACTTTCTAACTATTTTAGCTAGAATTTAACTTAAATTTAGAAATTCGATTAGGGATTGGAAAAATGCCACATTTCCTCAACTTTAATTCAATTTTCTGCATCATGCGATTATTAATTCATATGTACACTAACGAGAATTACTCCCACTAACAACTTAGTCAACTAAAAAATTACTACTAGAATTACTGCTATTATTGGTTCAACTTTAAAGCCCCGCGCCTTGCTGTGGTAATTTAAAAAGGTAAAAATTTAAATTTAAATTTTTGATTATACAATTATGATTAATTTTCATATAACTCCAAAATATGATAACAATACAAAGACTTCAATTGCAGCACACCTCAGAAAATGCATCTAAATAAGTCAATAATGTATGTTTCTAAAATAGATTCAAAGAAAAAATTTATCTACAAATATATGCAACTAAAAAATAAATATGATTATTATTTATACATAAAGATTGAGTAACCATTCACTCGTCAAAGACATTATAGTAAATAAAGACTTCAATTGCTACATAAAGATTGACCAACCATTCACGGCCCATATGCCGTGGAACTCCTCAACACGTACGCCTGCAAAACCCGCAATGACTGGTGATGGCAGCAGTTTTTCGACAGAAGCAGCTTCAAATTGCCTTTCTATATATAGGATTAATAAAACCTCTTCTTTCCTATAGCAAGATAGAAAATGTTAGCCTAGAGCATATTATCAAATTAAAAAATTTCAAGTAAATATGGAGTGTTACGTATACAACAATAGCTTAAGACCAAAAATGATGAGATGAGCTGCATGACAAGTCAGGGATGCTGGTGGACAATAACAATGGCATATTAGCATGGAGCAGTAATCACTATGTCATCATATATATGTAGTAAAAAAGTGTACACAGGATACCTAATGAACCAGCTTAATTTCGTTCATCTCAATCTACATAAATAAACTGGAATTCATAAAGGAATGAGTTGAAATTAAAAATGGTTATGATGCAACCAAGCATCAATTTTGACTAACCACTATTTTAACTATTTATTATTTCGAAACTAGGTTTTGATTCCTTAAAGCAATGATATTGTTATTTTACAAATTTAAATATTTTTTTAATATTTTCTTCATTTTCTCCGTATGTTATTAAGGATTAAATATCATATGTGGGCAGAAATTGAATATTTATTTCGTATCCAAAGATCTACATAAAGTATGTAATCTTCATGCATAATGATTTTTTCTCTAATAAAAGAAAAAAGATTATCAATACATTTTCTATGAATTAGCTTTTCTATGTTGCCAAATATGCAACGACTAAAAAATTCGAGAAATGTAATTTCAAAAATTTTGTTTGTAAATGGACGATTTTGCCCTTATAGGGGTAAATTTTAACTTTTTACCTTAGGCACTTTTTGGACTTTTCGTGAGAACCGATACGTAGGTCTCGAAATCCTAAATCCATAAATAGGTGGTATGTCGGAATTGAAGATCGAATGAGTTTGTTACTGGTCAAAATTGATTAACGACATTTGGGTAATTTAACAGTAGAGGCATTTTGGTCATTTCACAAGTGGGATATTTTGTGATGGTGATATGTGTCTTATCTTTCCCTCCCTTATCTCCTTTCCATTTACTTTTTGTGTTTATATAGATGTTTATGTGTTTTGGTGTGTGTGTGTGTGTGTGTGTGTGTGTGTGTGTGTGTTTGTATGTTGAAAAACCAAAAACAAACCCAAGAGAAGCAAAACCGTGAAAGGAGCGATAAGATAGGGGAAAAAAGAGAAATAAAGGAGAGAGGGAGAGAGAGAGTGTGTGTAACGACCCGTCCCGAATTCCAGGATTAGATTAGTGACTAATGAAGGATTAGTGAGGTTAATCGGTGATTATGCGAGCGAAATCGGACGAACGATGCAAAATGACCATTTTGCTCCTGGTCTTGGGTAAATGTTGACTTTTGACCAGGGATGTCCGATTGGCGAGGGACGAGGACCATTACGTAGATCGGGTCGATACGAATCTGTAGACAAGCGGCATGCCAAAATCGGACGTCGGACGGGAAAGTTATGATTCACAGAAGTTCGATTTTACTATGCACGCATTACGAGGCAGAAACACTTGGCTATATGAGATTAGTTGATTTTTTAGTGTGGGACCCTTGAATGAGTGACAAGTGTCACTCATCCTATTGGTCACTAACCCCAAATTATGGGTCTAAGATGTGATTAGTGGGTTTATATTAAAATATTAATATTATTAATTATTTTATAATCCACTCATCTCTCATCTCTCATCATCCAGTCGTCCATCTCTCCCTACCTTCCTATCCTCACCATCCAATTCACATTCTCTAATCAACCTCACCAAACTTCATCTCCTTTTCTTCTTTCTCAAACCCGAACATCCCATTCCTCATTTTCTCTCTAAAACGAACAAATACACATAAAACTTAGCACCTCACCACTATAATCATTTCTGGGTTCTAGTGAGGGATTGAGGATGATGAGGTCGACGTGACAGACGACGGGCCACGGCTGAGGAAAACCCGAAACCGCGGGTAATGTGAGTTTGAAATTTTGAATACACGTTTTAAGGGTTTTCAATTGGTTCTAAAGGTTGGGTCATGTTTCTGGTGACCTTAGGGGAAGATTTGGATCGGTTTCGAGGGCTAGGACGGCCGGAGACGATGGCGGCGGTCGGTTGCAGGTGGCCGGTTCAACCATGGATCTTTAAGGTAAGATTTAGGATTGTTTTTAGGTTCTTAAAATCAGGAATAGATAGATAAAGCAGAGTCAAAGAGTTTAGGATCAAAATGGGCTGAAAAGGGTTGAAAATTAGTGAGATTGGAGACCGAACCGGCCGCGTCAGTCCGGTTCGAACTAGGCGAACTGGGTTTGCTGGAGGTTGCTGGTGACACTATAGCAGGCTCGTGGCTTTCACCCGCAGCCCCTTTGGGAGGCGCGTGAGGGCGCGTGGAGGGTAATTTGGGTTGTTTTCCACATGACTTTTAATCTATTTGATGTAACGAACATTTTGGGACTGGTTTCGTGTCGAACGGACACCGTCTCGATATTGTTCCGGACATCCGAAGGTTTAGGATCGAGTTTTAAAATACTTAAAAATTCGGGAAAATTACGGGGATTCAATGAGAGGTTAATAAGGTAGTTAGTGACCCTCTAGATTGATTTGGACAGGTTTGGGAGTCCCGGTGACGGCTATTAGCCCGGGAAGGCTTACAGAACGCAAATCGAGACGGCAGCTTAGGACGGTCTGTGAGTGGACCTTGAATTCTAAACTGTGATGCATGCATAAATGTTTTATATGTTTTATGGATATGATTCTATGATTTTGATTTTGGATATTGGTGAATTACATGGTTTCACGCATTTCAGGGCGATTTACGTGCTAGCACGTAAAGTGCTTATGGTTTTGGATTTGAAAAGGTAAACTCGGGTCTGAGTCCCATTTGTTTTGGAAACCCTCGGACTCGAAGTCCATTTAGTTACGTTTTCGGGCCAGAAGCCCAATTGGTTCGTGAATCGATTTCGAATTTGAAAATATATAATCGGGCAGGAGACCCATTTGATTTATGAACTTCCGGACTTGAAGTCCATTTGATTTAACAAGGCATCGGACCGGGGGCCCAGTTAGTTACTTATCGGGCTCGAGGCCCAGTTGATTTACGAATCGGGCTCAGAGCCCAGTTGACTTACGTATCGGGCACGAGACCCAGTTGGTTTGCGAAATCGGGCACGAGGTCCATTTGGTTTACGAAATCGGGCACGAGGCCCAGTTGGTTTACGAATTCGGGCTTGAGGCCAAGTTATGGTTTACGATTGTGATTTCGGGTCGGGGACCCAAAACTGGATTTATGGTTCATGACGGTTTATGGGGACCAAGCATGAACCCTTGAAAGGTTTTAAGAATGATTTCAAATGGTTTTTCATATACCATCCTTACATATATATGGATTGTCTCCTCTGGGGAGGGTCGTTGGCCTAGGTGGACCCTAGAGTAGTCACAGAGCACTAACTGAGTGGAGTCGCCCTCGTTGGGTACCTTACTCTCAGGAAGGCTATGGATTATAACCCCTAGGGAGGGTCATTGATCTACAAATATTGACCTGGGTGGACTCTGGGGAGACTTGGGGTTTGAGACCCCGGGTAACACGCGCGTAGCTCTAGATACTGTGACAGGATTGGTTATATGATATTGATGAACATGATTTCTTGGATTTGCAAAATTGTGTTTTATGAATGATAAATGGATTTGGGCTGAGTTCCCACATATGTTTACTTTGTTATGAAAATAGATTTCTGTAAATGGTTTTGGGCAGGGGCTCGTGTGACTTGAATTTAAGGAACTTGGGGCTGAGACCCTAAATATGGTTGTTTAAACATATGTGGTTTGAAAAATGGTTTTCCTATGCATGCATACTTTTTAGTGAAGGGCATAAAGGTCTTTTATAAAATGTGTTTTATGAGCTATTGCTTTTCGTCCACTCATAGTCTTTCTGGTTTTCAATGACCTTCAGGTTGATTGCAGATGTGGACTGTAGCAGAGACCGAGACATCACATACCTCCTCCGGATCCTGGCGTACTCTGAAAGCTGGTCGGGCTAAAGGTTCAAATTTTCCCTGGTCTGACACTCCGTGTCAAACAGGATCAGAAGCGTCCCTCGTTAATCCCGGGGGGATTGGGACAGGTCCTAACAAGTGGTATCAGAGCAGGTTTGCTCTTACAGAACGAGCAGGTCAAGGATGTGATGTCTCAATGGGCTGCAATTCGTTATCAATCTGATAGTTAGGATGCCGGTACGATAGTTAGTAGTATTGAATCGTAGATCGTCTTGGTTCGGCACTCGATGCCAGGGTTGCCATAATTCTGTCATGGTTGGCAGTGTGGGACTCTACGAAAAGATGAACGTAACATTACTTTAGAGTTTTGATCGTGAGACAGTTAGGTTGGGATCGTCTTTCACGATGTCGTAGGATCGATTTTGACGATAGTTCGGTGTTGTGACCATTAGATGGTCGAATTTTGTTGAGTTAGGTGGCTATGCTGCTGAAGCAGCTGGGTTTGGGGAAACCCCATTTGAGTGGTGATCTAGAGATGTGAATCCCAATTGAGTGATGGAACCTCTTTTTGCATAATGGTCAGAAAATACGAACCCTAGTTGAACTGACTGTAGGATTGGATTGACGTTCTTACGATGTCAGGATCGCAAGGTCGGTCATATTGTAGATTATAATGCCTTCTGCAGTTGGGTTCAGAGGAACCCTAAGTAATGATCGTGGAATCCTAAGGTAGGATGTATGGTTCGAAAAGGTGAGTTGGCGAGTGGTTTCACTTTGACGACTTTTCGGAGTTGAGACCGTCGGTCGGTCAAGTTATGTCAGCTTTAGTGATGGGACTACACTCCGCAGTCGAGGTTGTAGTAATCGGTTAGACCTAGTTGGTTGTCGTGCTACTTAGTTGTGATGGATTGTTGGTGCAACTAAGGTTATGGGTGACCAGGTAGGCGACATTGGTTGAGTCGAGTTACCACTGGTTGGAGTTTGGTTGGACAAGTTACCAGGGTTGGTACTTGCCGATGGAATCCCGGAGTGGGGATACAGAGTAGTTAGTATGGGCGATTGATTCCGTTGGATGCGGAGTCTCGATAACGACATCTGGTGGTTGGGTCTGCACGAGTTGGGGCAGGCGCTACTATCGAGAGTGGTTATAGTTGTGGTCGTTAAGAATCGGGGGACGTTCGGGGAACATTTCCTTTTTCTTGTTAAGTTGTCAGGACGATTGTACCCGGAGTTGGGTACGAGAGAGGCAGAGTTTCTCCAACTTGAGTAGAGGTACGGGGTCGTTGCTCAGTATGATCAAAGATCCAAGGTTGTCTGATTTGTACACGGTGTGCTTGCGTTAGTGATGGCACTGGTACTAGTGGTGGTGCTGGTGCTGGTGCTGGTGCTGGTGATTGTGATAATGATGAGTCGCGAGTCAGGATGTGACTCCGTCGAGATGAGCATGTGTTCGTTATCTGTGGTCCGGGAGTGGATCACGGATAGAGTTGGACTAGATGAAATCCAGCAGTAGTTTTGATGTGAGAATCGAGTAGTCATGGACCACATTCTTTTGGATGTGCGTAAACGGTGTAAGCTGGTAGGCGAACTTGGTAGTGAGCTAGACTGGTTATGGACACGTGGTTGATATCCGAGTATGTTGGTTCCGACATGGTTGGAACTTTGGAATCGAGAGAGGTTGCGATTGAGGTGACGTGAGGAGTGCTTGATTCCACTTTGGTAATGGGTATTTCGAAGTCCTTCAGGGTGACTTCTCAGGTTCTGCCATGGCAGATGATGGTTGTTGTCACCAATACGTTAATCTCGTATTGGTTGGTGGACCCGCGATTGTTTTGGGTGATCAGGAGGAGTTGAGTGTTTTGAAGTTAGGTGAACGAGATTTCTCATCTTCTGCTTGGTGGCAGACGGTGTTAGGCTACATGGTGTAGTAAGTACAGTGAGTTTTTGTGGACATTCACGTAGGATGAATGTTGATGTCATCGTCTTGGATCATCCTTGATTTTCCTAGGTGGAATGACAAGGATAGATACGAGGTAATTGGAGAGGACCCCCAATCTCAGCGTGTCTCATCGTTGTCTGATCTGTTTAGATGTAGGAATTGGTTGAGGAGTGATGTGTTTGATGAAGGATTCAAGAGGGTGTAGGACCCTATGATCAGATTTCAGGTGGACTGTTATCTAAGCGAGCATGCGTGGATCGTAGGTGGATCAGGATTTTGATGTTGAGGACTTTGGGCGTCGTTACGATCGAGGATCATGACGTTTATGGCGGGTGACGTAGTGATGGATCTGGATCATGATCTTGATGATCAGGTTAGGTGGAGAGCTTATTACCCTTACTTGGACATTTGAACATGGGAATGTTGGGACGACTTCCTTTCGAAGACAATCCGATATGAAACGGTAGTTTAGTGAATCGTGGTGTCTACGATGTGTCTTGTCTTTTTAGTTATGTAGTTGATGGGACTGAACTTCTTTTCGAGAATGATCCTGTATGGTGTATTACTCGAGCGAGTAGGTTTCCGACGGGGTCGGATTTGGTCAGCCTTAGTTGTGTGACGGATGAGATTGGCTTCCCTATGAAGTCAATCGAATGTAATGTGTTAATCGATTGAGCAGGTAACTGATAGGTTCGGAGTTAGTGCGTCTCAGTAGACGTGGGTGAGATTGGATGCCCAGTTGGCATAAGTGTGTACACCTTGGTAGGCGTGAGTCAAAATTGTATGTGTTGGATTACATGATTAGAAGTAGACGTTGTGATACTGGTCAGGTGACCAAGGGACTCGGAATAAATGATGGGTTGGAGTTCTAATCTGTTTGGTACTGGATTGGACAGATGGACTCCAGAATTGAAACGTGATTGGCTACGGCCTAAGTTGTAGGCTAGTTGATGGATGGACGTATGTACCCTGTACGTTGTTCGAGGGTAGATACCGAATAGACTTGTGGTGCCTGGTGACGGTATATAGGATATATTGGGGGTATGTTAGTGAGCGTGTTGGTAGTTGGCTTGGTCCCGATACCATTGGATTGGTCGAGGACATGAACTGAACATTGGATACTGTGCACTGGGTCATGGTGTTTCTAATGGGTCCAGTTACACATAGGTCGAGTGAGATGTTGGTAAATGTGTACTCAAGTTGAGTAAGTTGGTGGTTAGTGTAACCACAAGCAAGTATAATGTTAGTTTTCGACTAGCGACTGTCAAGTGGTTACAGCTCGTCGGATGTGTCAGCCTGGATCGATGAGTGAGTTTTGATGATTTCCAGTGGGAGCAGACGTCAGGATAGATTAGTGATTGAGAAAGAAACCGTCAAGTGGATTGTGTTAGAGAAATGGTAGAATTGTCGGGTAGTATCAACTCGGAACGTGTGATTATTGTCACTCGGCGTGGTAGAGTGTAGTCGATACGACATGAGTGTTAGTGGAACATCTGGGTGCAAACAAGTATCGTTCTGGTTATTAGGTGTACAAGTGTACAATTTTTTGTGAGGTCGAAATTGCTTTCCACGAGGTGGTTGTGGAATCAGGATAGTTGAAATTTCGAGGACGAAATTATTTAAGAAGGAAAGGTTGTAACGACCTGTCCCAAATTCAAGGATTAGATTAGTGACTAATGAAGGATTAGTGAGGTTAATCAGTGATTAGTCGAGCGAAATCGGACGAATGACGCAAAATAACCATTTTAACCCTAATCGTGGATAAAATATTGACTTTTGACCTGGGAGGTCCGATGGCCGAGGGCTGAGGACCGTTACGTACATTAGGTCGATACGAATCCGTAGACAGGCGGCACGCCAAAATCGGACGTCGGACGGGAAAGTTATCGTTCACGGAAGTTTGATTTTACTATGCATGCATTACGAGGCGGAGACACTGGGCTAAATCAGATTAGTTGACTTTTTAGTGTGGGACCCTTGGATGAGTGACAAGTGTCACTCATCCTATTGGTCACTAACCCCAAATTATGGATCTAATGTAACGACCCGAACCGAGATTATTAATATTTTAATGTGAAATGACTATTTTGCCCCTAAGGGAGGAAAACTATGACTTTTGAACCGGAAAATAATTTAGACTTTGATCCATGACAATGACGTAGATCGGGACGTCACGAATCCGTAGACAGAAGGCACGCCGAAATCGGAGTTCGTATGAAAAAGTTATGGTCACGGAAGTATTTTAGCGGGATTTACGAACCGAGAGCAAACGTTAAAATATTAATTAATTATGGGAATCCGTGCAAACCCTAATTTTAAACTAAGCCAACGGATGAGTGACAAGTGTCACTCATCCAAGTGTGCACTATTCCAATAAAGCAAACCTATGAGCCTATTGGTCCATTCTCTATTAATTAATTTTCTTTCCTTTCATCCCAGCCATTTATTTTCTTATCAAACCCATCCCAACCCTTCCTTTTATCTGCTTTTTCCTTCCCATGCACGATATCGCCTCATCTCTCTCACAAACACAAACACACACATTTTCCCTTCACCGTACAACTACCCTCTTCGATTTTCTCTCAACCCAAACGACCAGACCAGCCACCCCCATACCACCAGGCGACCGTCATCTCAACCACCATCATCTTCTCCAGCTCCACCGTGCACCACCAGCACCCACCTCCCTTCCTCCCTGCCTGAACAAACCCGAAAACCCCAGACCCGAAAACAGAGGAAATCAGATCCAGGAAGCCGCACCACATCTCATCACCCTCTCGACTTGAACGGAGCTCCAGATAGCACCTTGAGGATCCCAGGAAGGCGACTGGATGGACGACGAAGGCCACGGCGGCGACACGGTGGAGGTAACTCCCAAAACCCCAGAGCCACTGTTTTCCTTCCCAGTTTCGAAGGATCCATTCTAACGCCTAGGGATCGACTTTTTGGCTTAGGACATACTCTAGGGACAGTGACGAGCTCAGAGGAACCAGTTTGGATGACTGAGACGAAGGGGATATGACAGGACCCATCCCAATCCCCCCGGGATTACCATGGAATGTGCCCTGCTCCCGTCCAACAAGGGGTGTCAGACAAGGGATAACCAAGAGCCACTACCCCAACGGGGCATCCAGAGTGTGCAAGGACCGATGGAGGAGGTGTGCAATGTCCCAGTCTCTGCTGCAATCGCATCCGTAATCAACCTGAAGGGCATTAAAACCAAAAGCTGTGAGTGGACAAAAACCAATAAGTTTATCAAATACATTTATAAGACATTTATGCCCTCCAATAAAAACGTATGCATGCCACGAAAACCAGTAACCAAAACGTTTGCTCAACCGAGCCATTAGGGCCTTAGCCCAAAAACCGTTAACCAAAAACCAAGTGTGGGAACTCAGCCCAAAACCATGGAATACCACTACCAAACATATTAAAACCATGTGGGCCACCGCCCAAAGCCATAAACATAAATCCATAAGTCCAAAACCATTTAGGGTCCCCGACCCGAAATACCATAACATAACCAATTATCCATTTTTACCACATAATACCAATCCAACTGAAAACCCATTTCATAGATTCATTCATCCATATTTACCATTACCATCACCAGCATCCCTGATGCTTAGCGTCCCAGACGCTTGACGTCCCTGACGTCATATCTCACGGCATAATAAGCTACGAGTGCTGCCCGGGGTCTCTCCGGGTCCATATATCTGACATCCCTGATGTCTGACGTCCCTGACGTCAATCATAGCAATCCTGCTCCTGAGTCATCATACGGTCCGGCTGCTCCGTACAATGACCCCTCGCAGGCAATGCACCGTGACTTCCCCAGTGTCCCAGACATCTGGAGGAGACCCTCATATATCCTTGTATCCAGATGGTATATGGAAAACAGTTTTATTAATTCATTTCACAACATCACAATGGGCCCTACCCGAATTTTCCATAAAACCACATAATTCCATTTAGGGTCCCTGACCCAAAATCACAATTATTAAACATAGGGTCCCTGACCCGAAGTCACCATTATAATCCAATTGGGCCTCATGCCCGATTTTATGAACCACTGGGCCCACGACCCGATTTGTAAACCAATTGGGCCCGCAGCCCGACTTTATAAACCCACTGGGCCCACGGCCCGAATTTGTAAATCAACTGGGCCCCTGGCCCGATAACATAACTCATAGGGGTCTCAGCCCGATTTCATAAACGACTGGGCCCCTGGCCCGATTGCATAAAGTAACTGGGCCCCCAGCCCGATTACACACTCAAATGGACTCCAAGTCCGAAATTTCCAAAACAAGTGGGCCTCAAGCCCGAGTTCATATTTCCAATTTCAAAACCATTTCATCATATTATATCCAAGACCATAAATATGGAAAATCCATGTAAAACCAGAAAAACCTCGATTTACGTGCAAGCACGTAAATCACCTCAAAATACGTGAAACCGTACAATTCACCAACAATCAAATCAACATCATACAATCACAATCATAATCCATATAAAACATTTAAGCATGCATAGAATTTATAAAACCAAATTCCACTCACAGACCGTTTTAACGGTATGCCTCGATACGCGTGCCATTGGCCCTCCCGGGCCACACCACTATCACCGGGACTCCCGATCCTGTCCAAATCACATTAGAGGGTCACTAACCTCATCATTAACATCCTATCAAAGTCCCGTAATTTTCCCGAATTTTTAACTATTTTTAAATTTGATTTAAAACCTTCGGACATCCCGAACAATACCGAAACGGTGTCCGATCGACACGAAATGAATTCCAAAATGTCCGTTACATCGAATAGATTAAAAGTCATGTTGGAAGTTTCCCCAAAATACCATTCACGCGCCCCCACGCGCCAGGTCAACATTCAGGTCAACATTGATGACGTCATGCTACAGTAACCGGGTCTGAAACCGGGTCTGTAACCGGGTCGCTGTCGACCCACGGCTTGACCCGATCACAGATCGAGTTTCCGACCACCATTTTTGATGCGGTTTGATCCTATGGACTCTTCATAATCCCCTCTACGGTTCTGTGGCATCCAAACTAGTTTTTAGGTTGAGTAGACTACCTGAAAATCGACGGGAAAATCGACTGCCGGCACTGGTTTGTCTTCTCCAGCGAGTCGTCGAACTTCCAGCCGCGGTTCATGGTCCAAAATGGTCGTCTAGGTTCCTAGGACATGTTTCAGAAGTAAGCAAACAATCCCAACGTCAAAAACCAGTGTTTCGAAACAGGGAAGAAAATCAAACCTTCTCGGGTTTCCGAGCATTACGCCGCCGTGCCGCCGCCGTGGGCTGCCCAGTCCAGTCCTGAGTCGTCCTAAGGTTCCAGTGGTCCTAACCCTAAGTTTGTTCGAGCCCAGATGTCAAGGTTTGGACGGTTGGATGGTTTTGGGCTGATCGGGTTCCTCTCAGGTCTGGGGGGTTTTCTGGGCTGCGCCGCCGTCCGTGGTGGTGGTGGCCGCATCAGGTGAAGGTGGTGGGTGGTGGTTGTCGTTTGGAGATTGCCTGGGTGTGGAGTGATGTTGTGGGGTGATGAAGTGTTTGATTAAAGGAGAAAACCGTGCTCACGGTTGAGAGAAATGAAAGTGAGAGAGATGAGTAGTTTGATCCAAATAAAGAGAGAGGGAAATGAATCAACGGCCCAGATTCATTCTGTGGTTAGAGATGGATGGTGAGGATTTAAGGAGGAAAATTAATTAATTAAATCAATGGCCAACCAAGATCCATGATTTAGGGATTGTAGGGGATGATGACATGTGTCACTCATCAAGGGTCCAGATTGGTTTGGTTAAAGTAATCAGATTCTATTATTATATTATTATTATATTCCGAGTCTCGGTTAATCTCGTTTTACGTCCTTGACCATAACTTCGTCGTCGAATCTCCGATTTCGGCATGCCGCCTGTCGTTGGATTCGTATCGACGATACCTACGTAACGGTCCTTGGCCCTCGTCCATCGGACCTCCCGGCCAAAAAGTCAACATTTGACCCCAATTGACCAAAATTACCAAAATACCCCTCAACTTCCGAACACCACAACTTTCTCTACGAATGTCGGAATCGAACGTGCCACCTGTCTATGAACTCGTGACGTCCCGAAATACGTCACGGTCATCGGTCAAAGTCCGTTTGACCGCCCGATCAAAAAGTCAACATTTTGCCCACGACTAGGGGCAAAACGGTCATTTTGCACATTTTGTCCGTTTCCGCCCTACTAACCAGCGTTCAACCTCACTAATCAAGATTAGTCACTAATCTAATCCCGGAATTCGGGACGGGTCGTTACAGGATAGCCGGAGAAGACGACCGGAGGTTGTCCTTGAACTTCTTCGAAGCCCAGGTAAGATTTCATCGTTGTTTTTCCAGTTTTGAGGATATGGAACCGTAGAACAGACCTAGACGACTCATTAGGATCAAACCCCGTCGAAAATGGTGGCTGGAAACAGATTGTGGAAACCGGTCAAGCCGCGGGTTAACGGTGACCCGGTTCCAAGAAACGGGTTGACCCGACACTGTTGCATTGATGACGTCATCATGTTGAAGTCACTGCTGACGTCATCATGTCAGAGATTGTCAGATTAGGGGCCAACCAGAGCATGCCACGTGTCACCTGACATGTGTTAGAGATGACGTCAACAACACTGTAGCAGCGTTGACCAAGCGCATGGGGACGCATATGAACAGTATTTTTGGTGGGACCGGTACCATTTTCAAGGTTTCGAAGATACGGATCCAATGGTGGTGGTTTCGTGTCGATCAGAGATCGTTAGGATAGTCAAAATGGGGTTTGAAGCCTCAGGAATAGTGCCCGGGCTATGTTTTCGGGACGGATCTGTTCTAGGGTCTTAGTATTGGAGTAGTAGGGTCCTTTAGTGACTCTCGGATATGTTAATACAGGTTTTAGCGGTCGTTGAGAAGCGAGGACCGAGTGTGAGTGGGCTGTTTGATTTATAAAAGGTTTGCATGCATAAAATGTTTTCCTATTTCCACTTATTATTTAGATGAGTACTATATGAACTGTTTATATTTCTTATTATAATGTTTTGGGCATGAGATCCGTCTGGATTATATGTGGGTTGTGTTCAGGGATGTCCGGGGGACATAGGGTAAACTATACTGTTATTGTACTGTACTTTCCTACCTGTCTATCTTGTCTCCTCCAGGGAGGGTCGTTGGCCCGGGTGGACCCTGGAGTAGTCACTGGACTCTGACTGAGTGGAGTTAACCCCCGTTGGGTTGCTTAATCTTAGGAAGGCATGTTTGTATACCTCGGGAAGTGACCGGGATATCAGGCACTGATGTACTTAGGGGAGTTTTGGGCGTGAGACCCTAAGTGGCAACGCGTAGCCTTAGAACTGTGACATCATTTGGGTTGGGTTTTACAGTGCACTAATATGTTAGTTTCTCCTTTCGATTATTATTCTGATTCTGTGGTTATGACTTCATTATGATACTATGTTTTCAATGCATGACGGAGGGGGTAAAACCTTACGATTTACTTTATTATGAAATTGATTTATAAATTGTTTATTTTCGGCCCACTCACTCTTTAAATGTTTTACTGACCCCTCCAGACCGTGACACGAAACTAGAGGAGGATCCGGAGGAGGAGAAAAAGGCTTAGTTTATTCGATGTGCACCTGTACACCCCTAGTGGGTAGGTTGAGCACTAAATAATGTACTCTGACTATTGTGCTCACATTTTGTTATTTTACTATCCCTTGTCTGACATCTATCACTTTGAACAATGTTGTTGCACATTATTTATCTAATTTAAGTATTTATTTTTTATTTGAGGGTAATTTTGGTATGTTTGGAGTCGTTGTCAGACGGGAGCGGGACACGTCCCAGTGGGATTGGGACGGGTCCTATCAGCTTGGTATCAGAGCACTAGGGTTAGCAGTTAGTGTACTAGGTTAGCGGTTTGTACTTTGTACATGGTCGTTTTCGACGTCTTTTAACCTGTTTGCCTTTTAACAGTTTTGATATGCCTCCCCGACGTGATCGCCGTGCACATGCTGACGAGGAAGTTGGAGGGAATGGGGACACTACGAGCATTGAGCGGGCCCAGCGCCTGCATGCCACGATCTTTAGCGGGGGGACCGACCCTGAGGAAGCACACCAGTGGATCGACCGCTGGGAGAGGATCATCGAGGTCATGCACTGCCCACCTGAGGAGCGTGTGGTACTGGAGACATTCCTACTAGATGGGAGCGCCTACCAATGGTGGCACAACCTTGTCTTGGCCAGCTGGACCATTCACACCATTCCTTAGGAGACCTTCTGGGAGCAATTTCTCAATCAGTTCTATCAGAGGTCGTTTCGCAACGCCCGGGAGGCAGAGTTCTTACAACTCCAGCAGGGAGATCAGATGGTGGCAGAGTATGAGGAGACTTTCCTGATGTTGTCTCACTTTGCCGAGAACTTCGTGATCATCGAGGATGACCGTTGTCGCAGATTCGAGTGGGGCCTGCCACCAGAGATACAAGCGATGGTGATAACGACTCCCCTTGCTACTATGAGGGATCTGACTGACGCTGCAACCAAAGTTGAGAACAGTCTTCTGGCACGACAGCAAGCTACGGGGGAACCACGGCGACGTGATCGCACACACTTGGGATTCTCGGGTCGTCGGGGCTCGAAAGGTGGACATTCTGGCGGATCTTCATCTTCGGGCAGTCGAGGACGTACTGGTCGTTTCAGAAGTCCTCAGCGGTCTGGACAGCGATCTGGTGCTTGGAAGCAGCAGTACTCACCGATGAGCACCTCACTAGGAGGATACTCGGGCCGACTGAAAGATGACACATGTTTTGCTTGTGGTGAGCCAGGGCACTACGCATCTGAGTGTCCGATGGTTCGGGGCAGCGCTATTCCAGCACAGAGCTCAGCATCCCAGACTGCCAGCAGCCGGGCACGCGGTGTTATCCATGGTCGTGACAGAGGGGCTAGAAGACGAGGACGACCGGCGGCGGTGGCCACGGCTGAAGGAAACCCGAAACCGCGAGTAAGGTAAGTTTGAAATTTTGAATACACGTTTTATGGGTTTTTGATTGGTTCTAAAGGTTGGGTCATGTTTCTGGTGACCTTAAGGGACGATTTGGATTGGTTTCGAGGGCTAGGACGACCAGAGACGACGGCGGCGATCGGTTGCAGGTGGCCGGTTCAACCATGGATCTTTAAGGTACGATTTAGGATTGCTTTTATGTGACGACCCAAAAATTTGAAAAGGAAACATTGGAAAAATTGGAAGGAAATGATGATTTTGCCCTTGGTTCTGTAGGGGCAAAAGTTAACTTTTCATTCGGGATATTTTTCTGACTTTCCGAAGAGACTATTGGGTAGGTCTCGGGACGTTGAATCCGTAGACAGGCGGCCTGCGTCAATTGGAGGTCGGATGTGAAAGTTATGGGTCTAAGAAGGTTAGGAGCATTTTCGTAATTCGAAGCCCAAGGGAATTTTGGTCAATTGTCTCTTATGCTTCCTTTTGTGGGTTTTGATGAATCACCCACCAATGACTCAGTTACGTTGGTAAGTGACACATGTCACTTTTAAAGATTGGATTAGTGGCCGTGGGTGTGTGTGTTGTGCAATCGAAGAGAAAAACAGGGGCGGCAATGATTGATTCAAAAGCCTCTATCCCAAAATTGAGAGACTTAGAGAGGAAGAACGAGAGGGATGGAGAGAACTGATGCAATGGAGAGACTAAGGAGCTTTGGACATAAAGGGAAAGGAAGGAAAACAGAA
Source organism: Prinsepia uniflora (assembly GCA_032719365.1). Taxonomy (NCBI): domain Eukaryota; kingdom Viridiplantae; phylum Streptophyta; class Magnoliopsida; order Rosales; family Rosaceae; genus Prinsepia; species Prinsepia uniflora. Next base: position 57,628,871 of record CM064876.1, read on the forward strand.
ACCCAAAACCCATGAAATTCGACTTGATCAATTTTCGAATGGGAACTTATGGACCACAATCACCGCAATTGGCTTAACATTAAGCCTTCTGGGATCAATTCGAGTCGACCCACTACAAAAACGAAAGAAATTGAGGTCGTTTTGCCTTAGAACCTAAGGGGTGAGGACTTTGGATTTTCAAACTTGAGTCGAGCAATTGCAGGGATTGAAGGATGAAATTGAGGTTGGAAATGTACTTAGAAGAGTCCTACGAAGCTGTTGGCTAGATCAATTGAAGAAAATTGATCGATAGTGATGAATTTTGATGGATGAACAGCGCGTGGATATTCGAACAGTCGAGTTTGAATTGAAGGATTAAGGTAAGTTGTGATAAAAATTGAGTTTACAGATCTCTAATTGAGATATAAATGATGCTAATGGACGGTTCAATCGTAGAAATCAAGGCATAATTTATGGAGAATCGAACGGGTCATGTCGCGGGTTGTAGGATCCGTTTGCAGGTAAACGAGCGAAGACGGTGACACTGTAGCATTTTACTGTGCAGGCGCATGGCTCCCACGCGCAACCGCTTACGGTGGCGCGTGAGGGCGCATGGAGCTGAGTCTTGAGGTGAGGTCAACATGACTTTTATTCTATGCAATGTAACGAACATTTTAGCGGTGGTTTCGAGTCGATTGAACACCGTTTCGATGTTGTTTCGAGGGTCCGAAGGCTTATGTTACGTTTTTAATTTGTAATTAATTCCCGAAAAATTATGGGAAATTAATATGATATTCATTGAGTCATTAGTGACCCTTAATGATGATTTTGGATAGGATTCATGATTCCTGGAAAATGTTGGAAATTACGGAAAAACGTACAGCTCAGAATCGAGCGGTTTGGACGGTGTGTGAGTGGACGTTGGTTTTCTAAATTATGATGCATGCATGGTTAACTGTTTTACATGATTTATTGTATGATTAGATTTTCAATGATTGCTTGATGATTTGATACGATGATTTACTGGATTTATGGATTATTTCATCAGTTTTTCAGGCACGTTTTACGAGGAAAGTACAATTGATGATTAGGCTAGGCCCAAGATTTTAAAATGATGTTTTGACTTGGATTGTGAGTTGATAATGATTTTAGGGAATATTTAATTATTTATGTTTATGATTTTACGGATTTACGTGAAATGAGATTTTGGGCTTGAGACCTTATTGTAAATGGTTTTTGACTTGGTTTTAAAGATAATTTTGAAATAAATATTTTGATTGGATTTATGTTCAGTGCCCCCAGATGTTTAATTCCTGGGTAGACTCCAGATGTGTAATTCCCGGAATGACTCCGGATGTGTAATTCCCGGAAGGACCAGATGTGTAATTTCCGGAGGGACCAGATGTGTAATTCCCGGTAAGGCTGGATGTGTAATTCCCAGCAGATATGGATGTGTAATTCCCAGAGACTCTCGATGTGTAATTCCCAGAGGAACCTCGGATGTGTAATTCCTGAGTTATATGCTTTGTTTTATGATAAAATGGTTTTGTTGTAAATGATTATCATGTGTTTTGGTTTGGAAGCCGGTGATTCATGTGTTTGACCCTATGCATGCATGGTTTGATAAACTGGAGGGTAAATAATGTATTTTAAATGTGTTTTCAAACGATATTATTTTTGTCCACTCACACATTTTATGTTTTGATGACCCTCCAGGCCGTGGCACGACGTTCGGGGCTGATCGAGAGGCGGAGGCATGAGCAGAAATCAATGCAATTATCCCTAGTCTAACATGTGTTGAGGGGTAGTTTCGGGACTTCAGTTCACTTGTCAGACGGGAGCAGAACAGGGCACGTTTCTCACAGTCCAGTTGGGACGGGTCTTGTCATTTCAGGTTCTAAAAATCAGGAATGGATAGATAAAGCAAAGACAAAGAGTTTAGGTTCAAAATGGGCTGAAAAGGGTTTAAAATGAGTGAGATTGGGAATTGAACTGGCCGCGCCAGTCCAGATCGGTCCGGTCTGGTTCGAACCAGGCGAACTGTGTTTGCTCGAGGTGCCTGGTGACACTGTAGCAGGCGTGTGACTTTCACGCGTAGCCCTTTTGGACGCTCTGTGAGGGCGCGTGGAGGGAAATTTTGGGATGTTGTCAACATGACTTTTAATCTATTCGATGTAACGAATATTTTGGGACTAGTTTTGTGTAGATCGGACACCGACTCGATATTGTTTGGGATAGCCGAAGATTTAGGATCGAATTTAAAAATACTTAAAAATTTGAAAAAATTACGGGGCTTCAATGAGAGGTTAATAAGGTAGTTAGTGACCCTCTAGATTGATTTGGACAGGTTTGCGAGTCCTGGTGACGGCAATTAGCCCGAGAAGGCTTACGACACGTAAATCGAGGCGGTAGCTTATGACGGCATGTGAGTGGACCTTGATTTCTAAACTGTGATGCATGCATAAATGTTTTATGCCAGGATCCACCCTCAATCCCCTGGGATTAAGGGCTAAATCCTGCTCCCGTCCAACTTACGCATGACATGAAGGTTAAACTGACGTCCAACCTCCATGTGACACGTAAGTCGGACAAGGGATTCTCGATCTATCCGTCATAAAGTATCCGGACTTCCTAGAGTGCGCCGAACTACTGTGAGTGGTGGGTGTGATGACTCCGTCTCTCTCGACCAACAATCCGCACCGCAACAACCTGGAGGGTATCAAAAGCATGAAAAGACTGTGAGTGGACAAAAACAAAGTATAAGTTCAAAAACAGTTCAATAGAACAATTACATTTATAACCTCCATTTAAAACCAATGCATGCATATCAATTCATTTTATGAAACCTTTCATATCAAAACCATCCAAGAAAAACATTTGAAAACCCTTATCAAAACTATTATTCAAATCCAAGCCTCAACCTAAAATCACAAATCGATCTCAAGTACGGGAACTCAGTCCCAAAACTCATCAAATCCATATCATCCAGGCCACTTCCCAAAACAAGTGGAAAATCAGTGAAAAACATCAATCATACAAGTTTACTGGATCTCAAGTGCACCCTAGTTTTTAAACTCAAAACCATGCACAAATAACCAGGCCTTCCCTGGATATCAACGAGTCTTTAAACTCAAAACAGCATCACAGGCCTCGGGGGGAGGGGGGGGGGGGGGGGGGGTATCATAACTGAGTCTTTAAACTCAAAACATATACCGAGTCTTTAAACTCAAAACATATCAACATATACCGAGTCTTTAAACTCAAAACATATCAATCCAGGGCCCCCCCCCCCCCCCCCCCCCCCCCCCCCGTCAATCAATCCGAGTATTTAAACTCAAAATTAGATCCAGTGGGTTTTTCTCTTTTTTTCCGAGTCTTTAAACCCAAAACCATTTTTCAAGCAACACTGAAAACCACAGAAAATGCACAGTCGAATTCGCAACAATGATTCCGTAAGCCGGCATCCGGAACCACTGTCCCGAACCCAAATCTAGACTTCCTTTCCAAACCTCGAAAACGAAATCTGAAATCTCATTTCCAAAATTCAATTTCAAAACCGAAAGCTCAATCACATGAACCGGGCTCCAAGCCCGAAATCACTTTTCCGAAATTCATTTCAAATCATTGAAATCAAATCATATTTCAAACCCCGAAATCAAACCATTAAAATCACAACCAAATCACAAGATCGTGTGAAATCTCGTAAAACGTGAAATTCTTTAAAATACCTCGAAAAATGTGTAAAACCGTAAACCATCAAAATCATAAAGCAAATATTAGAATCACGTATGAAAACATATTAAAACATATAAGCATGCATCATAAGTTAGAAAGCAAAGTCCACTCACAGACCATTTCGCAGCTGCCTCGATATGTGTGCACCTACGCCGTTCCCAGCCAATTCACTATCACCGGCTTTCCCGAACCTGTCCAAATCCCAAAATAAGGTCCCTAACTACTTCACAATGACCATACTAAAGCCCCATAACTTTCCAATATTTTTAACTATTTTTAACCGAGGCATAAAACCTTCGGACATCCCGAAACATATTGAGACGATATCCGATCGCCTCGAAACCAGTGCCAAAATGTTTGTTACATCGAATACTTTAAAAGTCGTGTTGGAAGATTTCCCAAACTAACCCTCACGCGCTCCCATGAGCGTCTAGATGTTTCTGCACGTGAAATCCACGCGCGTGAACAATGTCACATTCTTCCTCTCGCCGACCCGGTTCAGGCCGGTTCGACCAAGGCGGCATGGGCGGTTTTCCGTCAATTTTAGTCCAATTTTAACTCTTTTTGACCCTAATAGCTTCGTCCCTTCCTTCCTACTTGATTTCTAATTTCAATGTTGAGAAATAAGGACTGGAATGTACCTCCTCGATCAACCTTCAATCCTTCACTTTTGTTTGCTCCGTTCTCCCTGTTCCAATCACCTCAGTCGTTCCTTCCACGTCCAAAAGTTCGCTACCGTCAAGATATTGTTCAGGACATCCGAAGATTTAGGATCGAGTTTAAAAAAAATTAAAAATTCAGAAAAATTACGGAGCTTCAATGAGAGGTTAATAAGGTAGTTAGTGACCCTCTAGATTGATTTGGACAGGTTTACGAGTCCCGGTGACGGCGATTAGCCCGGGAAGGCTTACGGTACGCAAATCGAGGCGGAAACTTATGACAGTATATGAGTGGACCTTGATTTCTAAACTGTGATGTATGCATAAATGTTTTATGTCAGGACCCACCACCAATCCCCCAGGATTAAGGGCTAAATCCTGCTCCCGTCCAACTTACGCATGACATCAAGGTTAAACTGACGTCCAACTTTCATGTGACACGTATGTCGGACAAGGCATTCTCGATCCATCCGTCCTAAAGTATCTGGACTTCCCAGTGTGCGTCGAACTACTGTGGATCGTGGGTGTGATGTCTCTGTCTCTCTCGACCAACGGCCCGCACCGCAACAACCCAGAAGGTAGCAAAAACATGAAAAGCTGTGAGTGTACAAAAACAAAGTATAAGTTCAAAAACAGTTCAATAGAACAATTACATTTATACCCTCCATTTAAAACCAATGCATGCATATCAATTCATGTTATCAAACCTTTAATATCAAAACCATCCAAGAAAAACATTTGAAAACCCATATCAAAACCATTATTCAAATCCAGGTCTCAACCTCAAATCAAAAATCGATCTCAAGTACGGGAACACAGTCCCAAAACCCATCAAATCCATATCATCGGGGCCACTGTCCAAAACATCTGAAAACCAGTGAAAAACCAGTGAAAAACATCAATCATACAAGTTTACTGGATCTCAAGTGCGCCCGAGTCTTTAAACTCAAAACCATGCGCAAATAACCCGGCATTCCCAGGATATCAACGAGTCTTTAAACTCAAAACACAATCACAGGCCTCGGGGGGGTACCATAACCGAGTCTTTAAACTCAAAAAATATCAATCCAGGGCCCTTCCCCCGTCAATCAATCCGAGTCTTTAAACTCAAAACCATATCCAGTGGATTTTTTTCTTTTTTCCGGGTCCTTAAACCCAAAACCATTTTTCAAGCAACAGTGAAAACCACAGAAAATTCACAGTTGAATTCGCAACAATGATTCCGTAAGCCGGCATCCGGAACCACTGTCTCGAACCCAAATCCAGACTTCCTTTCCAAGCCTCGAAAATCAAATCCGAAATCTCATTTCCAAAATCCAGTTTCAAAACCGAAAGCTCAATCACATGAACAAGGCTCCAAGCCCGAAATCACTTTTCTGAAATTCATTTCAAATCATTGAAATCAAATCATATTTCAAACCCTGAAATCAAACCATTAAAATCACAATCAAATCACAAGATCGTGTGAAATCTCGTAAAACGTGAAATTTCGTAAAATACCTCGAAAAACGTGTAAAACCGTATACCATCAAAATCATAAAGCAAATCATAGAATCACGTATGAAAACATATTAAAACATATATGCATGCATCATAAGTTAGAAAGCAAAGTCCATTCACAAACCATTTCGCCTCTGCCTCGATACGCGTGCACCTACGCCGTTCCCGGCTAATTCATTATCACCGACTTTCCTGAAATTTTCCAAATCCTAAACTAAGGTCACTAACTACTTCACAATGGTCATACTAAAGCCCCATAAGTTTCCCGTATTTTTAACTATTTTTAATCGAGGGCTAAAACCTTCGGACATCCCGAAACATATCGAGACGATATCTGATCGCCTCGAAACCAGTGCCAAAATGTTCGTTACATCGAATACTTTAAAAGTTGTGTTGGAAGATTTCCCAAACTACCCCTCACGCACTCCCACGTGCGTCTGGAAGTTTCTGCGCGTGAAATCCACGCTCGTGAACAATGTCACCTTCTTCCTCTCGCCGACTCGGTTCAGGCCGGTTCGAACCATTCGGTTCGACCAAGCCGGCGTGGGCGGTTTTCCGTCAATTTTAACTCTTTTTGACCCTAATAGCTTTGTCCCTTCCTTCCTACTTGATTTCTAATTTCAAAGTTGAGAAATAAGGACTGGAATGTACCTCCTCGATCAACCTTCAATCCTTCACTTTTGTTTGTTCCGTTCTCCCTGTTCCAATCACCTCAGTCGTTCCTTCCACATCCAAAAGTTCCCTATCAACGTCCAAAACCTCACTGTAACCACTAATTTGAGTCTTAAGCATCCAAATGTAAATTGCCATGTTCGGGTTCTTGACTTACCAGTCACGGGTTGCACGATTACCAGTCATGGAAAGCTTCGATACTAAGCTTTCTCAACTCCTTTCAACCTCTGAGACCTCGTTCAATACCCCAAATCAATCCAGAACAAAGAAATCGTCACTTGGACCTCAACAGGGACGTTCACGAGTTTCCTCCTCCTCCAGCCGCCACCGTGCACGGCGGGCATCCACGACTTCACCACCTTGTTCCACGTTGCTTTTTCTTTTGTTTTTGTTCACATAGCACCTTCAATTGGGGATAGTTGAGGGTTTGAATTCCTCACAGTCTCTGTATCTCTGTTTTTAACCCCCAAACCGTGTAGCTAATATTTGAATCGTGTGTGGCAAAATTAAGAGATTGCAAGCAGTTTCCACCACCATCCAGACCCAGCCACGTGTTAACAATCCTATGGTACCACTTTCAATAAACAGCCAAGTGTCCTTCTCTGAGTGGGCACAGATTCCAAAGCAGAAAATGTCCAGAATGCCCCCTCAAGGACAAATTACCATTTTGCCCTTCAATTTCCTTGAACCGTATCTTATCCTTCTGATGTCCGATGAAGGCGTGCCACCTGTCGTTGAACTCAGGGCGTCGAGACCTACCTAACGGCCCTAGTTTGCGTGAAGAAAAATTGTCGTGCAAAAAGTCAACAAAATCCCCCCTTTTAACCTAATTACGGAAATGCCCTTAACCTTTCGAACATCATAACTTCCTCCTCGGATGTCGAAATCAGACGTGCCACCTGTCTACGAACTAGTGACGTCCCGAACTTTGTCACGGTCATCGGTCAAAGTCCATTTGACCGACCCAACGAAAAGTCAACGTTTTGGCCCATTCTAGGGGCAAAATAGTCATTTTTGTACCGTCCGTCCGAACGCATCTAACTAATCACCGATTAATCTCACTAATCCGGCATTAACCACTAATCTAATCTCGGTTTCCAGGATGGGTCGTTACATTTTATATGTTTTATGGATATGATTCTATGATTTTGATTTTGTATATTGGTGAATTACATGGTTTCATGCATTTCGGGGCGATTTACTTGCTTGCACGTAAATCGAGGTTTACGATTTTGCACTAATTATACGTGCTTATGGTTTTGGAAATAGTTTTGGATTTGAAAAGGTAAACTCGGGTTCGTGACTCAGTTGTTTTGGAAACCCTCGGACTCGAAGTCCATTTAGTTACGTTTTCGGGCTAGAGGCCCAATTGGTTCGTGAATCGATTTCGGATTTGAAAATATGGAATTGAGCACGAGACCCAATTGATTTAAGAACTTTCGGACTTGAAATCCATTTGATTTAACAAGGTATCGGGCCGGAGGCCCAGTTGGTTACGTATCGTGCTCGAGGCCCAGTTGGTTACGTATCGTACTCGAGGCCCAGTTGATTTACGAATCAGGCTCGGAGCCCAGTTGATTACGTATCGGGCACGAGGCCCAGTTGGTTTATGAAATCGAGCACGAGGCCCATTTGGTTTACGAAATCAGGCACGAGGCCCAGTTGGTTTTCGAATTCGGGCTTGAGGCCTAATTATGGTTTACGATTGTGATTTCGGGTCGGGGACCCATAAATGGATTTATGGTTCATGACGGTTTATGGCGACCGGGCATAAACCCTTGAAAGGTTTTAAGAATGATTTCAAATGGTATTTCATATACCATCCTTACATATATATGGATTGTCTCCTCCCGGGAAGGTCGTTGGCTTGGGTGGACCCCGGAGTAGTCACAGAGCACTAACTGAGTGGAGTCGCCCCCGTTGGGTACCTTACTCTCAGGAAGGCTACGGATTATAACCCCCATGGAGGGTCATTGATCTACGGACATTGACCTAGGTGGACCCTGAGGAGACTTAGGATTTGAGACCCCGGGTAGCACGCGCGTAGCACTAGATACAGTGACAGGATTGGTTATATGATATTGATGAACATGATTTGTTGGATTTGCGAAATTGTGTTTTATGAATGATAAATGGATTTGGGCTGAAATCCCACGTATGTTTACTTTGTTATGAAAATGGATTTCTGTAAATGGTTTTGGGCAGGGGCCCGTGTGACTTTAATTTACGGAACTTGGGGTTGAGACCCTAAATATGGTTGTTTAAACATATATGGTTTGATAAATGGGTTTCCTATGCATGCATGCTTTTTAGTGAAGGCCATAAAGGTCTTTTATAAAATGTGTTTTATGAACTATTACTTTTCGTCCACTCACAGTCTTTCTGGTTTCCCTTCAGGTTGATTGCGGATGTGGACTGTAGTAGAGACCAAGACATCACATACCTCCTCCGGATCCTAGTGTACTCTGGAAGCTAGTCGGGCTAAATGTTCAAATTTTCCTTGGTCTGACACTCTGTGTCATACGAGATCAGGAGCGTCCCTCGTTAATCGCGAGGGGATTGAGACGGGTCCTGACAAAGAGAGAGAGAGAACTAGAGAAAGGAAGAAGTAGAAGGAGAAACCCAAGAACCCGAAGTTTAAAAAATCGAAAAATCAATCTGTTGAGTTGTTTGAGCTTTCTAGCTTGCAAACAAGTTCACTAACATCCTAGTTGGATTCATGGAATCAATTTGGGTTAGATAAAAGGAAGCTTTGGATGTGGGAAATGTTTGAAACCCATGTTTGAACCTTGGCTGAAACTTGGGAGGATTAGAAAGTGAATTTGAGTAAGTTTTTCACTTTTTTGAGCAAACATATCTCTTCCTTACATTTTTTAGATGAATTTCAAGTACCGGAACGTCGAAAACGAGTAAGAAACGATGGAGTTCAAACTGGGTCAGGCTATCTGGTCGAGTTTGAGTTGCACACTCGTCGGGAGGTAGGGGATGAACCTGTAGGTGTGTGTGCACCACGCGCATGGAGTTTTTGATGACGCGTGGGGGTGCTTGCTAGCCTATTTTGAGGTACGGTCAACACATGTTTTGATATTTTTGATGTTACAAACTTATTGGCACATGCTTTGAGTCAATCAGACACCCTCTTGAGATAGTTTGGGGTGTCCGAAGTGTTATGCATAGGTTTTTATTCATATTTAATCTTGAAAAATTAAGGAATTAAACGTAAAATTATTCGGGACATTAGTGACCCTTGGTGGTGATATATGACAGGCGGTACAGTTTCGAAATTATGGAGGAACACACAACTCGGATTAAACTGCGAGGAAGAACTGTGAGTGGACTTTTATTTTATAAATTATTATACATGTATAGTTAAATGTTTTAATTGCTTTATTGCATGTTTTATGTGAAAATGGTTCGAATTTGATTTTTCTAAATGATTATGTGATGATTTTCTAGATTTATTTAATGGTCTTGGACATGTACTTTAGGATTATTTGTGAAAATGGTATTTTGGGCTTAGGCCCGGGTTTGAATGTGTTTTGACTAGATTTTGAGTCAAGGGTAAATGAATTTTCATGGTTTATGAATTTTTCTTTTCGCGGTCAACCATCCTCGGATATAGTCAGCGCTCAAACGTTCGGAGCTTAGCTTCGCTGATCCTAAGGATAGGAGACTGGAGATTCGATGAGTTCTTAGACATGACCCGGATGGTGCATGAGTGCAGTCCTTAGAGATATTATCACATTTTGGATGGTGTTATATGTAGTTCCCATATGTGTTCGGATGATGCATGAGTGCAATTTCTGGACTTGATTCAGATGGTGCTACGTACAATTCCCGAGTTATCTTATGCATAGTGTTGTTGTTCATCGTGACTATTACTTCAGAATTGGTTTTACCTGGTTATGAGGCTGTCTACGTAGACATGATAATTGGCTGACATAGACCAGGATATTTGATAGGCAGCAACAGGATATTCATATGGTGGAGGCCAAGTTACTTAGTATTGGGTGGATGAGTGGTTGGTATTGGATTAATTAATTTGATGTGATTGATTGATTTTCAATTTTGATTGTTCACTTTTATTCTATGCATGAATGTTTTAGAAACTGGAGGGTGAATGTTATTTTTTCTTGGTAAACGTATTTTTTAAAAATGTTTATTTTTTTCTTCTCACACTTTTCATATTTTCGATGACCTTTTAGGTCGTTGCATGAAGATCAGAGTTGATCGAGAGGCGGAGACATAAGTAAGAGGCCAGTTCGAGTATCTGTTTTCTGACACGTGATAAGGATAGTGTCGGTATTTTGGTTCGTTTGTCAAACGAGAGTAAGACCAGATACAATTATAAAAGCGTTTTAGGAGCGAGTCCTATCAAAATATATCTGCAACAATGTACCAAGTAATACCACTCATGTTGTATTTCTTTTCGTTGCTTGTTTTCCCATATGCGAGATACTTTTTGAAAGCAGATTACCAGAGAAAGGTATTAGGTAGGGTTTTAGTTGAAAGGAAGTTAACCAAAAAAGAAAACTGCAATGAAGTAAAATGGTTAGTCTTGAACCTCTTCTATCATACGTGAAAACGGGTCATCCTCGTCAGTATTTTGGGGCGGAAAGTCCATCCATCCAACTTGAACGGGAGGGGCAAATTTGTCAATATCTCCAAACACTCCAACTCCGATGTCGTTTTGCATCGTGCACGCATGGAGAACGTCACAAGCATGGGGCTCCACCCCCATTCAATTAAACACGACACCTGGAATTCCAAAGGAGCGGCACGTGTCGAGAGTCCAACTAAGGAAGAAGTCTGAGATCACAGATTGGGCGGGACCCGCTTTCCACTATGTCTTGAAGTAGGGATTCGAAATATCGTTTATTCTTTTGGTGGCTGTGACGAAGTGGACGTGTAGTCCATTGAAGGAAGGTCGGCGGTGTTCTCGCAACCGTCGGGAAGGGCAGCGACGCCACTTGGGAATGGTACGATGGAGATGGAGATTGCAGGGTGGTCGGAGACTTTGGATTGGATAAAAGGTGCGTTTAATGGGGTGGTGATGACCGTGACTTTTAGGCCACGGCTTGACAATGCCTTGGACATGTCTAGCAATGGAATAGTGTGGCCTTGAGCCATGAACGGGAAAACCACCACATGGGGTGGTGGCCGTGGCGGAGGCGGCTAGGAAGAAGTAACTACTGCCGGCATGATCAGCAGAAGTATATATCAACCATATTTAATTATTTGATTTAGTTGAGTGGGAAATGATGTTTCATGTTGGGGTTTATTTATAAGACAGGCTTATTAACGGGACTATTTCAAAATAGTAACTTTTACTGCGTAGAAGTTCAATTTCGTTTAAATGCACATTCTCATTGTTCATAGAATCTGATAGAGGAGTTTGAAAAGTACGGTTAATCTATCCACAACAAAAAAAAAAAATACAATTAATTTAATTAATTATCACCTATGCGGTAAATTACTGAATTTAATTATCTTCCCCATTTTATCGTGAGTAGATTTTCTTGGCAAAGGGGACTGCACCAGAAGATGAAACAAGAAGAAATGTGGCAAATATTTTCCTTTTTCCATATGTCATGTTACTCGGAAACAAAGAATCAATTTTAAGATTTTGAAATTTATAAGAGAATGATTTTCATTTCGAAAATAAATACATATAATTGTGTGCTGAGGCTATAGTGTGATCTCATAATTAATTATATTTATTAAAATTGGACAATATTGGATCCCATTTTAGTGGTATCTCTTTATATCATCCTTTCAATTTATCGTATTAACCATAATAAAAACTATTCATTTTCTAAGTTGTCATATTAAGATGATCTCTATAAAAAAAATCAATACAATTGAAGATCATTTAGTTATGTATGTGGAACCATAAATCACCGGAAAATTATGCAGCTGCCATGTGGCCGCTAACAATCATAATGTCGATATTACCCATGGTAAATACGATAACGACATCACACGATCTCCACATTAATTTAATATATTTATCAATTAAACATAATAATTAATCAGATCAATACTGTTGAAGCATAAAATGTTCCAACGAGGAGTAAGAAGACCGCACAAGACCCAAGAACACAAGTATGTACGTGGTTCACCCAAATCGGGCTACGTCCACGGTGTTATCCTATTCTCATTAGTATAATAGTGTTTGTTTGTACATGATACAATAGGCTTAGAGCCTTTAGAGAGAGAAAGTAGATGTAGAGAGAGGTGAGAGCTCTAAATTCTAGAGAGAGAGGTTTCTTTAGTGAGAGAGTCGGATCCCCAAAATGAGGGTGATAGTGCCTCTTATATAGGCAAGAGCTAGGGTTTAGGTCATGGGCCTAATAATGAGCTTTTCTGGCATGGACCTTGATGGTGAGCTTTGTGTGATCATTGGAGCCTTCTGGATGGGCTTTCTTCGTGGTCAAATATAGTGCTTGACAAGTCCATTGCTCGGTCCAATATGGTGTAAACAGAAGTCCCCCAAGTTCTCATCTGAGGTGGACTACCTCGGTTGAGGACTTTCAAAGTGTATTGACTGAGCAACCCTTTTGTTTTCGTCTGTTGTTTCGCTCGGTGTACCATCAGTCCCCCAAGTCCTCGGTCGAGGGAGGATGCTGAAGGGAAGACGGTGGAAAATCTGTGCTTCGGTAGTCCCTCAGTGAAGATGACTTCGTGTATGAACCTGAATGCTTGCAGGTGATGCATTGTGGTATATGTGTGTCAGTCGACATGTGAGCTAAGTTTAGCTTTGAAAGTGGGCTCGATAATTGAGCGGCTCGGTAATGCGCTGAGTATAGACCAAATGTTGAGTGTAGGTCGAGTGTGTCTGTACTCTGACTCTAATGTTTGAGTCGAGGCCAAATGTTGAGTGGAGATCGAGCTTCCTATATGCCGACTCTAATGTTCGAGTCGAGGCCAAGTGTTTAGTATCTCGGTATTGTGTAGAGCGGATGTATACTCGGTAATGTGTTGAGCGAATGTATACTGGTAATGTTTCGAGTAACTCGGTAATGCGTTGAGCGAATGTATACTGGTAATGTTTCGAGTAACTCGGTAATGTGTTGAGCGAATGTATACTGTGTTGAGCGAATGTATACTCGGTAATGTTTTGAGTAGCTCGGTAATGTTTTGAGCGAATGTATACTCGGTAATGTTTCGAGTAACTCGGTAATGTGTTGAGCGAATGTATACTTCGGTAATGTTTCGAGTAGCTCGGTAACGTGTTGAGTGAATGTATGAGTTTCATCTATGCTTCATGCATGGATTCATGTATGTCAACATGTATGAGTTCGTGTATGAGTGCATGTATGTGTGCGTATGATGTTTTTGATGTTCATAAGTTTATGTATTGAAGTGTTACCTAGTGGTCGTCCGTAGTGTGAGCGGAGTTGGTTCTATGTAACGTCGAGTTAGAGCCCCCAAATTATAGTTGGATGGTGGTCGTACCAAGATAGAAGTTATGGTTGATAAGTTGGGTAGGCCGAGTTGGTTTGGCAGAGTTTTAATAGGCCGCTCAGTGGGATGAAAAAAGAGGAAATGCCCAAACCCAAAAATAAAAGAAAGTGTTTGATTTTTGTTTGAAGGACCGAGTGGGCTAGGCCGTTCGGTGGGCTCCCTAAAAATTGAGATGTGAGGCCCCAAAAACAAATTTGGTGTTTTATGTTAATGGCCGAGTTGTAACGCCCCGGAAATTCGGAAAATGTAATTTTGTAACATAATGAATAAATGACGTTTTTACCCTTGTGAATAGTATGGTCGATTTGTTGAATTTTTATTGGTGAATCAAACGGACGTTGACCGATGACCGTGACGTAGTTCGGGACGTCACGAGTCCATAGACAGGTGGCACGCCCAATTCCGACGATCAGGGAAAAAGTTATGACGATCGGAAGTTCAAGGGCATTTTCGTAATTTGGACGAAAAGGGGGAAAATGTTGACTTTTTGTTTGACAACTAATTTTCACACGATTCGAGGACCGTTAGGTAGGTCTCGATGCCCTGAGTACAACGACAGGCGGCACATCGATAACGGAGTTCGGATACGAACGTTACGGGTCACGGAAGCCTAGGGGAAAAATGGTAATTTGTCGAACCAGGGGCAAAATGGTCTTTTAACCTTGATCAGACCATGACACCTGTCTTTTGTTTGATTCTTGCCTCAGAAAACATGGAATCGGGTCTTAAGGGAAACACAATGATATACACTTTTGACATTTATCCCTAAATCATGGCTTAACTCATCATTTTGTTCAATTGACCCGTGATAAACCACTAGCTCATCGTCATTGTGCAATTAAGAGACTAAGGACTTGAACTGAGAGAGAGGAACTCGAGGGATTGTGAGAAATGGGAGAATTTTGGTTCGAAAATTTCAGAAAATTTGGGGGAATTCGAATTCGAATTTGTGAACCAGGAGAAGGGGAATTGAGGATTACATTAAGCTTCTGGGATCAAAACGACACTCACTACAACAAAAACGAAGAGAATTGCTGTCGAATCAAGGAAGAACAGAAGCTTCCATGGCTGCCGAAAATCGAGCTTGAGTTCAGTTAGTTAGAGGTAAGCTTGTATGAAATTGATCTTGTAGAAATGTTCCCTACACTCTCACGATGCTAACTATGTGAATTAATTGGAAAATCAGGGACAGAATCGTGAAACCCGAATAGGAGACCCGTCGAAGTTCGATCGTGAGTCGTGAAGTTTTAGACCTTAATTGAGGTAATTAAACTCACATAACTGAAATGAAGTGGGATTAGATGGGATCATTAGAAAGAACGGATCGATTTGAGGTCGAATTGACTGAGATTGCATCAGGTTCTATCGCGGGTATTTCAACCCGTTTATCAGACAAATGGGTGAGAACGAAGCACTGTAGCAGTACTGTGCTACGCGCGTGGCTCTCACGCGCAGCCGCTTGCGGCGGCGCGTGGAGGGGATTCCGGCAAAGTGTTCAACATGAAACTTGATGTTCTCGATGATACGAACCTATCCGCGTTAGTTTCGGGTCAATCAGATATGGTTTCAGCGTAGTTCCGAGTACCCGACACGTTTAAATTATATTAAAATATTATTATAAAATTCCGACAATTAGGGATTCTTATTTGAGGATCATATGATAGTCTAGTAACCTTAAATCACCTTGTTTGGCAGGCTGGAATATTCCCGGGACGTCGGAGGAAAACGAACAGCTCGAGGCTGAATAATCGGGACGATGTGTGTGAGTGGACTTTTGTTTTCTAACCGTGATGCATGCATATATGATTTTAAATGCTTTATTATATGATTTTATATGATTTGGCATGATTGATGTTTCAATCTGGTGATTTCTCGATTTTATGATTATTATATTATATTTTGGCACAATTTTCGAGAAATGATGAAATTGATGTTTTGGGCTAGGCCCGGGATTGAAAATGATGTTTTGACTCGGGTTATGAGTTAGGAAATTGAAAATGATATTTGGACTCGGATTATGAGTCAGTGATTGATTTTATGGATTTACGTGATTGTGGCAACTCGGGTTTACGGTTGCACGGATTTACGTGAAAATGATATTTTGGGCTTGAGACCCAATGGAATTGTGTTTCTGATTGGATTTGTATTTCCATGTGATTACATGATGATATTGATGATTTTGGATTCATAAAGTAAATCGGGACTTTGGTTATGTTGGGGTTGAGACCCTGTGTTGATATATGATTTGGTTTTTAATGGAACTGTTTTTCACTGGTTTTTGTGATGATGATATGTTGCGGATATTTAGGGCTTTCGGGAGAAAATATGTTTTTCCCCGGAGTGCACCTTGGAGATAACGCTCGCCTTTGGGATGGGAGTGTTTACCCCGAAGAGGTCACGTAGCACGGTCTTTATCGAGCAGCCGAGGGAGGCTTGACTCAGATCAGATGTGCTGGATATACATAGATCGGTAAGTGATGTGTTCACTAGATCTGGCTTGCCGGCTGGTGATGTGTTCACAGCGGCGGATGCTCGGATTTTGAGCGGTCCTTGAGCCTACTGATATGCACGCGTTGCAGGGATAAACGTGACTCTAAGCAATAAGATATGGAAATAAGTCTCGTGGTTTTGTGGAAATTGTTTTGATTGGTCCATTGAACATATTTGACTGATTTCTTACTATTACTCGTGTTTTATGATATGCATGCATGTTTGTGAAAACTGGAGGGTAAGAAATGTGCTTTGGTAAATGTATTTATCAAACCTTGTTTTGTCCACTCACACTTTTACTGTTTTATGCACCCTCCAGGCCAGTGTACAGGTACGAGGGCTAGAAATGAGGCAAGTGAGGCAAAAGAATAAATAGACCGTTGCGCACTCAGACACTCTACAGAGTAGGAATTTGACCCCTATCTGTAATAGTACCTATGCTCTGTATTGTCTTTGACTAGTCAAACTTGTGACGTCATTGGTCTGTAAAACTTAACTATCCCTTGTCTGACAATGTTTTCGGGATTTGTTGTGTGATGTATGTATATAAGTTTGGTTACTTTCGGTAATTTTTAGTTATTGTCAGACGGGAGCAGGATTCATCACGACTATCGAGGGATAATCGGGATGGGTCTTGTCAAATTGGTATCAGAGCATTAGGTTACGGTCTGAGTCTTGCACATTAGTATGCACGAGTTGTGATACTGATATATTTCTCTTACAGAACATCACAATATGCCTCCGAGATGCGAGCCCCGTACCCAGGCTGGTGATGAGTTTGGGGGCCATTGAATTCACTGACCTGACTAACCCAGAAGAGGCCTATGAGTGGATTACCCAATTTGAGCGGAACTTAGAGATTATGCAATGTCCACCAGGAGATATGGTTCCACTGGCCAC
This sequence comes from Prinsepia uniflora, assembly GCA_032719365.1. NCBI lineage: Eukaryota > Viridiplantae > Streptophyta > Magnoliopsida > Rosales > Rosaceae > Prinsepia > Prinsepia uniflora. The sequence continues at coordinate 57,646,273 of CM064876.1, forward strand.
ATTTATGCTGAGTAGCCAAGCTTACCGATGGTGGCGTGGATTGCAGCTGACAGGGATGGATGCCCGAACCCTGAGTTGGGAGGACTTCCGCCATCGTTTCCTGGATCAGTTCTATCCTCGCTCATTTCGTAATGCTAGGGAGGTTGAATTCCTACAACTACATCAGGGGGACATGTCAGTGGCAGACTATGAGCAGAAATTCCTGAACCTGTCCAGTTTTGCTCCTCTATATGTAGCCAACGAGGAGGATAAGTGTCGAAGGTTTGAGAAAGGACTGAGGAATGACATCCGGGGAGCTGTGACTATAGGAACTTATGCCACCCTGCGAGAGTTGTCTGATGCAGCTGGATCTTCCAACCAGAGGTCCTCCAAGAGAGGTAATTATGGCTCTGGATCTTCTCGTGGTGCTCGTCTGAGTTATGGAGGTGGGAGTACACAGACATTTGGGTATCGACCACCAGCGACTGCACAGTTTAGTGAGGCATCGGTGGGATCCACTAACCGACAGAGTAATGACCGGGGAAATGTTCTTGTCTGCTTTTACTGTAGGGAGCCGGGTCACTTCATAAGAGACTGTCCACGATTGGTTGGTAGTAGTGGTACCGGATGGGGCTCTACTGAGCGGGGCCCTAGTACAACCTTGGCTTCAAATGCTACAAGTGGGAGAGGAGGTGGCAGAACTCGTGGTGGATCTGGTGGATCACGAGGGCGTGGTCGGACTTCGGGACAACATGCTCGAGTCTATGCTGTGACTCAACAGGAGGCTCGGGCAGCCCCGGAGGTGGTGACAGGTATGCTTACTATTTTCGGTCATCGTGCACGTACTTTAATAGACTCGGGAGCTACCCACTCTTTTGTTTCTCGGGAGTATGCACTGTTAGCAGATAGAGAGATTTCTGCGATCGGGTGTGAGATGGGAGTCGGTACACCGACTGGAGAGTTGTATGTAGTAAACCAGGTGATACGGGGATACCCTATTGTGATAGAGGATGTACATCTAGAGGTTGATTTGATACTCCTATACTTGTGTGATTTTGATGTTATCCTTGGGATGGATTGGCTGACAACCCATCATGCCTCTATCGAGTGTTTCAATAAGAGGGTGGTACTTCAGAGCCCTGGATTACCTGAGGTGATATTTCAGGGAGATCGGAGGATGTTAACCCCTAGAGTCATATCAGCCCTCTCGGCAGATAAATTTTTGAGGAAGGGCTGCCAGAGTTATCTAGCTTATGTTGTTGATGCACGGGATACACCAGCCAAGGCCGAGGATATCCCTGTAGTGTGTGACTTCCCAGATGTATTCCCTGAGGATTTACCAGGATTACCACCTTCTCGGGAGATTGAGTTCACTATCGAACTAATTCCTGGTACACGACCTATTTCCTTGACACCTTATCGGATGGCACCAGCTGAGTTAAGGGAATTGAAAGTACAGTTGCAAGATCTCGTGGATGTGGGGTTCATTCGACCGAGTGTATCGCCATGAGGAGCCCCAGTATTGTTTGTGAAAAAGAAGGAAGGAAGTTTGAGACTATGCATGGATTACAGGCAACTCAATAAAGTCACGATAAAGAATAAGTACCCTTTGCCTCGGATTGATTATCTGTTTGATCAATTAAGGGGAGCTAAGTATTTTTCGAAGATTGATCTTCGTTCTGGTTACTACCAGGTAAGGATTCGAGAGGAGGACATTCCAAAAACAGCTTTTCGAACTCGATATGGTCATTATGAATTTCTGGTGATGCCATTTGGATTGACTAATGCACCTGCGGCGTTCATGGATTTGATGAACCGAGTATTCCGGAAGTACCTTGATCAATTTGTTATTGTGTTCATTGATGACATTCTAGTGTATTCAAGCAGTAAGAGGGCATATGAGGAACATTTGAGGATTGTGCTTGATACGCTAAGGAGGAACCAGCTCTTTGCCAAACTAAGTAAGTGCCAATTTTGGTTAACGAGTGTTGGTTTTCTGGGTCATGTGATTTCCGTGGATGGAATTCGTGTTGATCCCCAGAAGATAGAAGCGATAGAAAACTGGGAGCAGCCGAAAACAGTGACCGAAGTGAGGAGCTTTTTGGGGTTGGCCGGTTATTATAGACGTTTTGTGGAAGGATTCTCTGCGATTGCTGCTTCGATGACCCGCCTAACCAGAAAAGGAATCAAGTTTGTTTGGGGTGAAGACTGCGAGCAAAGTTTCCAGGAACTGAAGAAAAGGTTGACCTCTGCTCCTATTTTAACCCTTCCGAACGATAGTGGGGAGTTTGAGGTGTACAGTGATGCATCCTTACAAGGCTTGGGGTGTGTGTTAATGCAACATGGAAAGGTGATTGCATATGCCTCTCGACAACTGAAACCGCATGAACGTAACTATCCCACCCATGATTTGGAATTAGCTGCGGTGGTACATGCCCTAAAGATTTGGAGACATTACTTGTATGGGGAGACATGTAGACTTTTCACTGATCACAAAAGTTTGAAGTACTTTTTCACACAGAAGGAATTGAATTTGAGACAGAGACGATGGTTGGAGCTAATCAAGGATTACGATTGCACGATTGAGTACCATCCTGGAAAAGCTAATGTGGTAGCTGATGCATTGAGTCGGAAATCAATTCATACTGTGGCGCATCTACGAATGGTATGTTTGCCTTTATTGGTTGAACTCCGTAGGACTGGAGTTGCTTTGGGACTGGATAACCAAGGTGGCTTACTGGCTAGTTTCCAGGTGCGACCGATTCTGATTGATCGAGTTATTGAAGCCCAACTTAAAGACCCTATCTTGTATGTCCTTCGAATTGAAGCTGATGCGGGGGAACGACAAGATGTTGCAATTAGAAGGGATGGAGCCCTAGTAAAGGATGGACGGTTGTGTGTGCCCGAAAATGTAACATTAAAGAAAGAGATTCTGGACAAAGCCCATAGTTCGGCGTATGCTATGCATCCAGGTGGGACGAAAATGTACCGTACGCTACGAGAGCATTATTGGTGGCCGGGTATGAAACGGGAGATTGCAGAGTATGTTAGTAAGTGCTTGGTATGTCAACAAGTAAAGGCTGAAAGGCAAAGACCCTATGGAGCACTGCAACCACTACCGATCCCGGAATGGAAATGGGATCATATAACAATGGATTTTGTATTTAAACTTCCCCGAACGCCTAAAGGACACGATGGAGTCTGGGTAATTGTGGATAGGCTTACCAAATCAGCACATTTCCTACTTGTAAGGGAAGACTTTCGGCTGACGCAGCATGCCAGACTCTTCATTGACGAGATTATTCGACTACATGGCACTCCTGTCTCTATTGTATTTGATCGAGATCCCCGATTTACGTCCAGATTCTGGCAAAGCTTACAGGAAGCTTTCGGGACGAGATTGCATTTTAGTACGGCATTCCACCCTCAGACCGACAGGCAATCAGAACGGACTATCCAGACCTTGGAGGACATGATGAGAGCATGTGTTTTGCAATTCCAGGGTACTTGGGAGTCACATCTACCATTGATGGAATTCGCCTACAACAATAGTTACCAAGCAAGTATTGGGATGGCTCCTTATGAAGCCTTATATGGACGACAGTGCAGAACCCCTTTGTGTTGGACTAAGGTGGGCGAAAGAAAATTGTCTAAATCTGAATTGATAGACTTAACGACAGAAAAGGTTAAACTCATCCGAGACAGACTCAAGACAGCCCAAGATAGACAAAAGAGTTATGCGGACCGCCGAGTCAGAGATCTTGAATTTGCAGTTGGAGATTGGGTATTCTTGAAGTTATCTCCTTGGAAAGGTATAGTGCGATTATGCAGACGCGGAAAATTGAGCCCCCGTTTCATTGGACCTTATGAGATTGTTGAGAGAATTGGTCGGGTTGCCTACAAATTGGCATTACCTTCTGAGCTTTCTAGGGTCCATGATGTTTTCCATGTGTCAATGCTACGGAAATATGTGTATGATGAGTCCCATGTGTTGGAGGAACAACCCGTTGAACTCAGAAAAGACCTAAGTTTTGAAGAACAGCCTGTACAGATCTTGGACCGAAAGGACAAAGTGCTTCGACGAAAGACGATTCCCTTAGTGAAGGTGCTTTGGAGGAATCAGAAAGTGGAAGAGGCTACGTGGGAACCTGAGACACAGATGCGAGAGCAGTACCCGTATTTATTTCATTGAAATTTCGGGGACGAAATTTCTTAAGGGGGGAAGTTTGTAACGCTCCGAAAATTCGGAAAATGTAATTTTGTAACATAATGAATAAATGACGTTTTTACCCTTGTGAATAGTATGGTCGATTTGTTGACTTTTTGATTGGTGAATCAAACGGACGTTGATCGATGACCGTGACGTAGTTCGGGACGTCACGAGTCCATAGACAGGTGGCACGCCCAATTCCGACGATCAGGGAAAAAGTTATGACGATCGAAAGTTCAAGGGCATTTTCGTAATTTGGACGAAAAGGGGGAAAATGTTGACTATTTGTTTGACAACTAATTTACCCGACACGTTTAAATTATATTAAAATAATATTATAAAATTTCGACAATTAGGGGATTCTTATTTGAGGATCATATGATAGTCTAGTAACCTTAAATCACCTTGTTTGACAGGCTGGAATATTCCCGGGACGTCGGAGGAAAACGAACAGCTCGAGGCTGAACAATCGGGACGGTGTGTATGAGTGGACTTTTGTTTTCTAACCGTGATGCATGCATATATGATTTTAAATGCTTTATTATATGATTTTATATGCTTTGGCATGATTGATGTTTCAATCTGGTGATTTCTGGATTTTATGATTATTATATTATATTTTGGCACGATTTTCGAGAAATGATGAAATTGATGTTTTGGGCTAGGCCCGGGATTGAAAATGATGTTTTGACTCGGGTTATGAGTCAGGAAATTGAAAATGATATTTGGACTCGGATTATGAGTCAGTGATTGATTTTATGGATTTACGTGATTGTGGCAACTCGGGTTTACGGTTGCACGGATTTACGTGAAAATGATATTTTGGGCTTGAGACCCAATGGAATTGTGTTTCTGATTGGATTTGTATTTCCATGTGATTACATGATGATATTGATGATTTCGGATTTATAAAGTAAATCGGGACTTTGGTTATGTTGGGGCTGAGACCTTGTGTTGATATATGATTTGGTTTTTAATGGAACTGTTTTCACTGGTTTTTGTGATGATGATATGTTGCGGATATTTAGGGATTTCGGGAGAAAATATGTTTTTCCCCGGAGTGCACCTTGGAGATAACGCTCGCCTTCGGGATGGAAGTGTTTACCCTGAAGAGGTCACGTAGCACGGTCTTTGTTGAGCAGCCGAGGGAGGCTTGACTCAGATCAGATGTGCTGGATATACATAGATCGGTAAGTGATGTGTTCACTAGATCTGAATTGCTGGCTGGTGATGTGTTCACAGCGGCGGATGCTCGGATTTTGAACGGTCCTTGAGCCTACTGATATGCACGCGTTGCAGGGATAAACGTGACTCTAAGCAACAAGATATGGAAATAAGTCTCGTGGTTTTGTGGAAATTGTTTTGATTGGTCCATTGAACATATTTGACTGATTTCTTACTATTACTCGTGTTTTATGATATGCATGCATGTTTGTGAAAACTGGAGGGTAAGAAATGTGTTTTGGTAAATGTATTTATCAAACCTTGTTTTGTCCACTCACACTTTTACTGTTTTATGCACCCTCCAGGACAGTGCACAGGTACGAGGGCTAGAAACGAGGCAAGCGAGGCAAAAGAATAAATAGACCGTTGCGCACTCAGACACTCTACAGAGTAGGAATTTGACCCCTATCTGTAATAGTACCTATGCTCTGTATTGTCTTTGACTAGTCAAACTTGTGACGTCATTGGTCTGTAAAACTTAACTATCCCTTGTCTGACAATGTTTTTGGGATTTTTTGTGTGATGTATGTATATAAGTTTGGTTACTTTCGGTAATGTTTAGTTGTTGTCAGACGAGAGCAGGATTCATCACGACTATCGAGGGATAATCGGGATGGGTCTTGTCACGAGTTGGTTTGGCCGAGTGGTGTTGGCCGACGTAAGTAGGCCGCTCAGTGGGCTCCCTAAAAAGTGAGAAGTAAGGTCTAAAAACCAAATTGTATTTTTTGTTTTGTGGTAGGTCAAGTGGGAGCTTTTTCACAATGGGGTCGTAAAGGCCCCCAAAATGTTGTTTTTTTATTTTTGGCTGAATGGGCATTGCTAGACCGAGAAGGATGGCCCAAAACAACATTTGTGTTTTTTTTGCTTTTTTTTTATTTGTAGGCCGAGTAGGTTTTTGGCCGAGTGAGTTGGTCCTCTCAAAACCAAAATGTAAGGCCTAGAAAACATGTTTTTGTTGTTTTTTTTTTTAAATTGGCCGAGTGGCCTTGACCGCTCAGTGGAAACTCCTTGAAGTAAAATCTCAAGCCCAAAAGAAAGGACTCTTGGATGAGGTGCTCTCTCGATTGATGGTCACCAAAGGGTGTGGACCCCTATGTGAGAACCAACCGAGCACGGCGAGTGGCCCTCGGTAGACCCTTGTCGAGCGAGGCATCGGTGGGTGTCGACTGAGCAGACCGAAGCGGCTTCAACGGGTGACTGCCAAAGGGGGGCCTTTTCCATTGGAATGACCCGAATCCCTATGGAAAGGGAATGAGAGGCGTGCGAGGGCTTGCACTGAGCGGTCCAGTTGCCTCGGTGGATGACCATTGAAGAGGCCGTTCTGATCTTCGGTGGCGTCGACTGAGCAAACTGAAGGAGTTTCAGTGGATTACTGATGAAGGGGTCGTTGGTGGGGATAGGCCGAGCAGGTCGTCAGTGGGGTTTGACCGAGCAGTGAAGAAGGGACCTCGGTGGACCTCTGTTGAACAATGTTGTGGGTGGGTCTTGTTCGAGAGGTTGTGTGGGGCTCGGTGGAAGGTGGCTGAAGCGAACCGTCGTCTCAAGTGCCACGCCTGGTCTTCATCAAAATTTGGTACTTGGTGGGCTGCAGGTGGCAGCGACGCCGAGGGGCCTCCCTTTATCGATGTGAACTGCGTGGTTAGGTGCAGCTTTGGGCGTCGGCGAGCCGAGAAGAGCGGTGGATCGGGTGTTGTAGTGAAAAAGCTGAGGCGGGTAAAAAATGTTAAGCAGTTTCTTGATGTTCAGCGACGAACTTGATGTCGACTCGTCGTTGGTGGATGTGGAGCCGAGTTGGCAAGTCGAATTGGTGTATCAAGTTTGGGCTCCAGCCTGGGATAGGTTCTTGTAGTTCAGTGGAAAAAAAGTGGCGCCGAGCGGCCTTCTCTTGTCAGTGTCGACCTCTCGATGGTCCGTCTGCGCATGGTCATCGTCCTACTAGAAGAGCAGCGGGAAGTTGCTGCTTTGTTTTTCTCTAGCTTTCATATATAAGATAATAAGAAGCTGCAAATATGGTGGCCTTAGGGACAGGAGTGTATAAGGAAGAACGAGTTGGTGGTTGGGCGAGGAAATAAGTTCGGTTGACTTTTTGGAAGAGATGAATCTTTGAGTGGGTACAGTCACGTGGGCATGTTAGGTGGAAACTGATGCCTCCCACATGGGCCAAGAGAACAAACAAGAGGTTAAATAAAAATATATGTACTTGGTGGTTGGCAGAGTGCAAGCCGCTAATTATGATTATATATATAAATTGGTGTGTGGTGGGCAGAGTCAAATTTTCCAAAAGGTGAAGTGTGAGGTAAGTATAAATATATATATTTGAAAAGTTTCCAAAAGGTGGTCTCTGCCATGATCCCTTTTTTGTTATATTATATATACTTAAAAAGTAAAAAGGTAAGTATAAATATATATATAAATGTATATATATATATACATGTGGTGGGCAGGTGGTGATTCTGCAAAGGGCTCGCGCAAGTGAACTCTGCGCTCCCTTGTTTGAGCTTTGGGCCTCAGCCACCAAGTGGGCTCTAGGTGATGTGACCAATATTAGGGCCCTGCCATTGCATCGGTCTGCTAAGCAAGTTCCTAGTAACATAAGAAATTCAGAAGAGAGAAAAGTCCTCGGAAGAGAGAAAAATTATCGAAAAACTGAGCCTATTTTTAGTAGGTTCCTGGAATTCTTGGGTTTGTGGATTCTGCAGATGTGAGGAAGAGAGAGAATCGACATAGTTTTTTGTTACGATTTCCAGAGACGGCGCCAAACTGTTGAAGCATAAAATATTCCAACGAGGAGTAAGAAGACCGCACAAGACCCAAGAACACAAGTATGTACGTGGTTCACCCAAATCGGGCTACGTCCACGGTGTTATCCTATTCTCATTAGTATAATAGTGTTTGTTTGTACATGATACAATAGGCTTAGAGCATTTAGAGAGAGAAAGTAGATGTAGAGAGAGGTGAGAGCTCTAAATTCTGGAGAGAGAGGTTTCTCTAGTGAGAGAGTCGGATCCCCGAAATGAGGGTGATAATGCCTCTTATATAGACAAGAGCTAGGGTTTAGGTAATGAGCCTAATAATGGGCTTTTCTGGCATGGACCTTGATGGTGAGTTTTGTGTGATCATTGGAGCCTTCTGGATGGGCTTTCTTCGTGGTCAAATGTAGTGCTTGGCAAGTCCATTGCTCGGTCCAATATGGTGTAAACAAATATCAATAATAAATAATCTCTTCGCTAGTTATTTATTATTATTTATATAGTTAATAATAGTGATTTCTCTCGGTAGAATCACCTATTAAACACTATCTCTTTCAACCAATCAGACGCTCTGGTGACTCTCAGGGCTTCACTATAAATACAGGGTCTCATTCACTTTTAACGGTAATTCAAAACTCATACCGAAACTCTGCCGGTTTATTTCTCTCGATTAAACTGACTTAGGCATCGGCTTGTTCATGGTTGAACCACCCCTCCAGACTTCAACCTTAACCCCGATTATTTCTTGTTATTATGTGTACGGATCAAGAAGGAATTCTACAAGTCCGGACGATTTCTGTATCAACAATATATATATCAACTAAATGGACAGCTTATCATAATGATCTTAATTCTTTTCAAGATCGTTGATTTATATGATAAATATGACGACGAGACAATATCAAATCTTATTGATTTTTAATGTAAATGCTCTTGGTATCATGATTTTGAAAATGAGCGGTTCGGATTATGATATATGTACAAAGATAATTCAATAAATCGAAATGATAGTATTAGAAGGTACCATCAGTGTGAGATGCAAGTATTTTTCTTAAAATTTACTTCTCTATAGTTTACACCAAATCACACGATTATATATGTACTTTCAAATCTTGCATTTTATTACCCTATACTTTTTAAAATGTTACAACATTAACCCTTCGTTAGTTATTATTTTAAAATCAATGTTAAATGCTTATGTGCTCATGATGAGACCTACCACTTAATTGAAATATGCGACAAGTCAATGCCACCTAGTAAAAAAAGTAATAAATTAATTTGAAAAGTTTAAAACTAAAAAATGAGTACGGGATAATAAAACACAAATGAGTACTTTTGCCTTTTATGCTACATTTAGTACGCCGTATAAAGGATTAGATAAGATAATATAGTATGAAATCAGTGTTTGGTACTACTTACCACTTGTATTAATTAGTCACCGTATAAGTTAATACAATTGAGTGTTTTTATACAGTGCAGACACGCTAAAATAATACTTTTCAAGTTGTCCGTATTAAATAGTTGGATAACTAACAATCTTGAAAAATATAATAATAATAATAATAACAATATTATTATTATTATTATTATTATTATTACCATTAATAAAAAGTAATAATAATAAATATACAAATAAAAATTTAATAAATATAAATAATAATAATATATCAATAATTAATTAAAATAAATAATAAAATAATAATGTACATAATTAATATTTATGATATAAATATTTCTTATTAACTATTGTAATATAATCTATCTAGTATAATATAGTCGGCATTTTATTTCGGTTAAGCACTAAACGTCCGACTAAATATTCAGTCTATCCGAACAGATTAGTCTATCCGGCTGAAATAGTGAGTACAATATAACGTACCAAACTAGATCTTAATCTTATGATTTAATTTCTCTTTTCTATAACCGGTTCTAACCAAACGGTGCCCGTAGATAATATTGACACCCTTTTGGTTCCACTTGGCTACCTCTCCCTTAATTATTAACCACCGTATGCTCTCATCATCAGAGTCATCCAATACCTGAATCAGCAAAGCGTTCTTTCGGCCAATCAAGTTGGCAGACTGCTGAAATAGATTGCTAATATACCTAAGGGCATTTTTTGTTACTGTCGTTGCCACAAGATATAACCAATAATATACAAACTAAAAATAGTGCCTAAAACATCAATCTGTACAGATAATTACATAAAAAGTAAGCAAAGAATTGAGATGTTTATCTCTCTTTCATTACACATGGGAATTTGAACAAGCACTTTGGGGTAATTACTCTGAATTCAATGGAGCCTCTACAAGCCTTGGCTTAATTCTTCAACTTGATCCAGAAGCAACCAAAACAAAGCAGCATCTGGTCAGCGGACTTGAATAAGAAGAGAGCAACACAGAACTTAGTCAAAGCTTGAATTGCAGGTGCAATGTAGTCGGCTCGGAACTCCAAGCAAGCAAAATAAACTGAGTGAAGCCATCCTTTAATCTCCAAATTTTTGGGGATATGCAAACTATTGTTCTGGAAATAATGCCAACCTTTCAAGTGGGCCAAAAGTTCAAAACCCAGAAAAGCAAAAGCCATCACTAAGAATGCCATAATAACCCTATAGAACAACCTTCCTTTCTCAAATTTCTCAGTCTCCATAGCCACTCCTTGCCCAAAAAGCAATCTCTTTTTAATGGAACCAAGCGATGACCATGTAGCCTTTCCAAGCCAAGAAACACAACCAACAGCTTTATGAGCCTTTAGAAGCAATACCCATGTAAATTTCTTCGCATTCTTGCCTCTGTCCTTATTAACTGGCCTAAAGACTTCATCAGGACCATTTATCTCCAGCATAGATTAATTAGGGTTTTCCATTGTCACCACGACTGGGTTTCCTTTAGTTGTATTGCCCTTTGTCCACCAATTAGAAAAATCTAAACTTGGACCCATTTTTGCTATAATTTGAACAACAAAAACAGATTTTTCAAAGCCAAGTAACAAAATCTAGAAGAAAGTCAATAAAACCAATAAATGTACGGACACCAGATCCCAACATTGAAATTCTCAGAAACCCATTTGAAGTCTGAGCTTATAACAAAGCTAGGACTAAAAGAATGAAACTTTAGTAGGAAAACTTCAAACCCAGAAGCCAAAATGAGAAAACTCACAAACCCATTTGAGATATGTGCATCTAAGGCACAGGCAAGGCTAAAAATGAAAGAAATTTTGGTAGGATAACTTCCAACCCAGAAGCCAAAAATGAGAAAACTCACAAACCCATTTAAGGCCTGGTCAAGAAGAACCAGATCCAACAGTGCAACAACTTGAAAGAAGCAGTTCAAGCCTCAGCATTTCAAATCAAATGCAGCAATTTTAGAAAGGCAGAGAGGGAAAGAGTGAAGTTGCCTAAAGGATAGTGAACAAAACGTAAACAAGGATTATCTCGAATTCTCACAACTCACTCAAGAAGCACAACAACCAGTTTAGAATATCAATCACCAAACAATGCACAAATGCAACACTCCAAATAACAGTTTAATGACTAAGAGAGTTAGAGTAGAATGTAAACAACACACATGAATTTTAGCGTGGTAAAACCCTCAATAGGGAAACATCCACAGACACTTTGTCAGTCAAGCACCAATCCACTATGAAATAAAGTCAAGTATATGGATAGATAGATATGAGACTCATCTTACTAACCGGTCGAGTAAGGCAGTTCACTCTTCCAATCCTTATGCACAGACTCTTCACGATGGCACTGATTCCAGATGAATCACTTTAAGTGGCACAGTTCTAATCGTAGATGTCAATCACCTTCAAATCTTATCGATCGTCTGATACTTCCCCGCCTCCAAAATCTTGTTTGATAATCTATTGAAGTGCCGCATCCTTTACAGAGTTGAAGAGCCATATAAACCTGGTTAGTAGTTGAACACGAGCAGACTTCAACTCTATCAAGAATACTAAGCGAAGAGGATTTCAAATAGCCTTAGTCTTTGACGACCAATCGACACACAACCAAGACAGGAGGGGGAAAGATTGAAATTGGAAATTAGGACATTGAACCTAACTTAAAGGCCGAAATGGGCTGGGCAACAATGGCTGAATAAAACTAAAACTAAAACTTATGCTTATGACCCAATTACATGTTTGCATGGAAATGCCAATTTACATTAACAATCCCCCCTTTGGCATTTCCAGGACAAACTTATTCCAATTTCATTCCAAACAAGAAGCAGCTCAAAAAATAGCACGCGACACACACTGCACTGCTTAAGACCTGCACACTATTGAATCAAAGAGATACCGTGAAACATGTATGTAAGTAACACACAGAAAGAAAGCATATTGATGATAGGTCATAATTTGTGCATGTTTTATCCATGATTTAATACCCTTTTACGTATGTTTCTTTTTAATATTTCATTCTATGCAATTGGAGAAAATAATATATTTTGTGAGAAATGTGTAGATCAAATAGATATTGGAATTACGAGAATTTGGGTGAAAGAATCACCTAAATCGGAGTTGAAACGAAGAAGTTATGAAGGAAATAAAATGGCACAGAAATTCGGTGGCCATCCACCGAATTCAACATCAGAGACTTCACACGTGTCACTATAACGCGACTATCGATTCGGTGCACACCTACCGAAGCACCTAAATCCTCTTCAGTGCGCGCGTCCTGAAGCTCGCCTATCCCGTTCGATGGCCTACCATCGAACGTCTGCACAGCTACTTGGCGACTTTGACTTGCGTTGACCACGCCTTTGACTGATCCGATTTCGGTGGTTGACCACCGATATTGGTCCCTGAGGCTTTAATTCCGACTTTGGGCTATTTTTAGGTTAATTTTAAGTTCCTTCCACATTTATTCTCCATATTGTATATGGATTTTAATTCGATTTCCTTTTGTATGCTTATTTTTAATTCCTTTATTTCTTAATTATTTAGGAAGCATTTTCCTTGTAGAATTTTTTTTTAAAAAAAACTCTTATTTTTAAGAAGATTACTTATTCTCTTATAAATGGGGCATTAGGGTTTATTGTAGGGGGGCGAATTTACCTCTTGAAGGTTCCCAAAACTCAGTCAAAATTCGTGCTTCAATTCATGTTTTAGTTTAAAGTTTTGTAATCTTAATTCAAGCACTCTTTACAATTCAATCATCTTAATTTCAGTATGTCTACCTTGAGGGATTTTTCCTTCATTCCTCTTATTATTTATTGCTTTATTTATGTTTATGCACCTTTTAATTATGTCCTTGTTTTATTCAATAATGTTTGAGTAGTGTAATTAGGGCTAGGGTTCCCTGAAGCCCTAGCCATGTTAGTTCTTACTTAGATTTCTGGCTCTTGATTGTGATTGTTATGCATGCCTGGATTTGTTGGATTACTACGCTTCATGAACTCAATTTATGCTTATAAGCTTAGCTACATTATTTGTGTATAATTGTTGATGTAATTGCTTAACGGATCACTTCGATGTTTGTGTTCACCCTGCAATTTGTAGCATCACGTTTAAGAGGGGGACTCTTATTCGTAATCTAAACTCATGACTCACTAGAATTGCACATCACTTTTCTAGGGATAGTGTAGTGTCATCGAATCTTCTTTATGTTTCATGCATTATTACACACCATCGATAATAGACGTTTAAGGGCGGGTACATCACACTTAAACATGCAATCGAAGAGAAGATAATATGTGTGGGGTGAGCGTAGCCGGACTCCTGCACGGGCACCTAATTCAAAAAACATGCATAGTAATCTAATCAAGGAAATCGGAGGAGAGCTATAATTGGTAAAGGTGGATAGAAACCCTAGCTCGATTTAGTTAGTAAATCTTATTTAATTTACTTACATTCATTCGATGTAACAAATCCCCCATTGCATTTTAATTACTCCACTTAAGTCAATTGAGTTAAACGGAATTGGATATCATTGAGCAAGTGTTCGTGGGATCGACCTTTGCTTGCATCTATACTATCTACACGTCTTGTGTGCTTGCAAAGTTTATTACACGTAGAGGTTTTGCCTAGTGTATCTTTTGTGCTTGGTAAAATCTCTATCAACTGGATCAAGATGAATGAAATGAGATGGCACAAGATATCCATTTAGAGTAAGATGATCATAATGTTAGAAGCACCAGGAATGAAAAGAATGGAAATTTCCCCCGTTGTACCGGAAAAAAAAACCAAGATCACTTTCCCTAAGGGCATAAGAACCCAAAATAACAAAATAAGAACCCAAAATAACAGAACTCCCCCTAAAGATTAGAGTTAATAGACAAGTACCACAACAACAAGACAATATGCAAGCATTGACAAGGTAGAGAAACAAATAGATGGCAGAGCACTGAACTTGGAGTCCAGGTGAGCAGCAGCAAGAGAACCAAATACAAGTAACAATGCACATGATCAAACTGAACATATATTAGGAATCTCTAGTGAAAAGGAGACAAAACATCACTAGCTAGATTACCATGGCACAAAGCACAGTCAACACCCAACACTCAATGGTCGAAAACACAAGGAGGAAAGAGAGCAAAGAACTGATGCATATGCAATATCAAGATTGTGTGTATATATATATATTTTTTTCACCACTCTATTTTTTTTAATATAAAAATTGTAGAAGACTTAAGTCCCTTAAGCTTTTTGAGAGACCCATGTAACATGCATTAAATCAATGTGTTCGTCCCAATTGAGATAGGAGCATTAGGTGATGAAGCACCCTTCAAATGTAATAACCTGAGTCAAATAGGCTACAAACTTAAGTACAGACAAGAAGGACAAGTCTTATTCAGCAAACTAAATGACATGTGTACCGGGTTTTGAATTAGTGTGCTCGAGTGAGGTGACACCAAAACACTAGGTGATAAAGCACCCCTATGGATGTACTTGCCCATGTCATAAAGGCTACAAGACTGAACCAAGAGAGAATGAGAACATGACTTGGATAGTGCATCACATAAAAAACATGGAGGAAAAAGAGTGTTGTGAACCACAAGTAGAGAGTATTGATGCAGAAAGTGACTAGGCATAAACAAATGCTGTTGTGAAAGTGTGTGAACACAAAGACACATCATAGACATTCAGCAATCATATACTTCTGTACTTGAGCCGCATCCTACCAATAGAAACCTTAGGCACCAAGGAATGATGCAATCTACCAAAATTCACAACCAGATGATAGCAGGAACATTGACTAGCTATTGAGATGCAAATCAAGTCAACAAAACCAATTCAAAGAGCAAACACCGATAGATTTTCGAAGATCTTCAAATCGAGGGTTATCCAAAGGCTTAGTAAAAATGTCAGCAAGCTATTTATTGGTGTGAATATATTCAAGAACAATGGTTTCACTTTCATCTAGTTCACAAATAAAATGGTGTCTGATGTCAATATGCTTAGTACGTGAATGTTCTACTAGGTTCTTTGCAATGTAGATAACACTCATATTATCACAAAATAAAACCATCTTACCTTAAGTAATCGCATAATCCTGAAAACATTTGCTTCATCCACAACAGTTGTGTACAGCAACTTCTAGTTGCAATGTATTTTGCTTTAGTTGTGGATAAGAAAATGCAGTTATGTTTCTTGCTGTGCCATGCCACTAGATTATTTCCCACATTGAAACAGCCACCAGAGGTGCTCTTTCGATCATCAACATTGCCAGCCCAATCTGCATCACTATAACCTGCAATCACAGAGTTGGAATCAAATGAAATAGAATATGCCATGATGCATGGCGCCACTAATATAACGTATAATGCGTTTAATAAAACTCATGTGAGACTTCTTAGGATCAGCCTGAAAACGTGCACACACGCCAATACTGAAGGCATGTCAGGTCCACTGGCTGTAAGGTATAAGAGGCTTCCAATCATGTTGTGGTAGAGTTTTTGATCGAAACTCTATCCTATAGGGTCTTTGTGTGGTTTGTCATTCTTGCCCATTGGACAAGAGACAGATTTTTCTGATTCCATGCCAAATTTCTTTACCAGATCCTTTGCATACTTGGACTGAGAAATAAAGATTCCAATGTCCAATTGTTTTACCTGCAAACTAAAGAAATAAGTCAGTTTTCCACACATACTCATCTCAAATTCAGTTTTCATGACATGAGTGAAATCATGAACAAGTTCTTCAGATGTGGAACCAAAGACAATGTCATCGACATAGATTTGAGTGAGAATCAGAACCTTGGTTGTCCTTTTGACAAACAACGTCTTGTCAATTGGTCATCGTAGATATCTCTTTGTAAGCAGATAATAGGACAATCGTGAATACCAAGCCCGTGGAGCTTGCTCGAGCCCATATAAAGCTTTCTTGAGCCGATAAACATTATCAGGGTGAATAGGATAGAAAAAACCAACTAGCTATTCAGCATAGACCTCTTCATTTAAAAATCTCTTTAAAAAAGCACTATTGACGTCCATCTGATGTAGCTTGAATTTCAAATGGCAAGCAATTGAAAACAATAGCCTAACTGACTCCAAACGAGCTACTGGAGCAAAGGTTTCATCAAAGTCAAATTCTTTGATTTGTGTGTACCCTTGAGCAACCAGACAAGCCTTGTTTCGAAAGATTGTGCCATGCTCGTAAGTCTTGTTCCTAAAAATCCATTTTGTCCCTATGAAATTTGATACAAAAGGTTAAGAAACCAAATACCACACATGATTACGGGTGAATTGGTTGAGCTCTTATTGCATAGCTAGGATCCATTCATCATCACCAAGGGCAGTTATAGAATTTTTTGGTTCAATGAAAGATACATAACAGGAAGAATTCAAGGAGCCAATAGTTTTTTTTTCTTGCCTGAACATAATCTGAGAGGCTTCCAATGATGTTTGATAGATTGTGATCTCGTTGAACTTGTTTTGTACCAGTTCCATGCACAGTGGATGATGGTTCAGTATCATCTGAGTTTGTGCAATCTGTTTGAACAAGATTGTTACCTGGAACTAAGGAATCTGCTCCTGTACACTCAACATTACGATGATCACATTGAAACAAGGACTTAATAATCACAACATTGATAGACTCCATCATTTTCTTTTTTCAAGTATTGAAGACCCTATATGCTTTGCTGGTAAGGGAGCACCCAAGAAAAATCCCAATGTCACTATGTGAATCAAGCTTAGTTAAGTATTCTCTATCCTTATAAATATAACAATTACTCCCAAAAACTTTTAAATGCTTTACATTAGGTTTTCTACCTCTCTAGATTTCATATGGGGTGAATTTTGTGACTGGCCTCAGGTAGACCCTAATAGCAGTGTAACAGGTAGTGCTGAAAGCCTCAGTCCAGAAGTGTTGAGCAATTTGTTTAAAGCTGAGCATTGCTCAAGACATGTCAAGGAAGACTCTATTCTTCCTCTCAACAATACCATTTTGTTGAGGGGTGATTGGGGAAGAAAACTCATGTTTGGTGCCATGTTCAATGAAAAAGTTTGAAACAGACGTATTTTCAAATTATGTGCCATGATCAATTCTTAGTCTTACAAGACATAGAGAAGCTTTTCAGTTTTATTTCTTTTGAACATTATCCAGAATGAGTCAAAAGCATTATACCTGTGAGCTAGAAAATCAACCCAAGACCTAGAAAAGTCATCTACAAGAACCAAAGCTTACTTTTTTCCACCTAGACTAGTGGGATCAAATAGAGCTACGAGATCCGTACGCATGAGTTCCAATTATTTTGAAGTGGTATGTAATGAAAAATAGAATGAGAGCTTTTGGATTTTTTTCCAAATTGACATGACTCACAAACATCTTTTGAAAGACCTCTGACATATTCTTTCTTTGATAATTTTAGCAAATCATGACAGTTCATCTGACCTAACCTATAATGCCAAAGTTTCAACAGATTATAAGGTGTTTTATAACACACATGCTCTTTGATTTTATCACTAGCATGTATGCAATAACAGTTATCTTCAGATCTTACACCCTACATGACAATTTTTCCATGTTCATCACTAACTTCACAATTAGTCTTCCCAAAACTAATCTTTCCTAGCTCATCACACAATTGACTGATACTAATAAGATTTCCATGTACCTCTTCGGCTAGCAGTACATTATTCAAATTAGGAATTCTAGGAGTAGAAACGTTACCCTTGCCCAAGATTTTTGACCTACGACCATCACAAAAGGTTACTGATCCACTAACTTCATCAATGGATAAGGATGTGAACCACAACTTGTCACCTGTCATAACCGCTGTCAAAATACCAAATATCTTTTTTATGTGCAGTAAGGGAAGTGAAAGAAACAAGAGAGTTAATTTTCTCATTAGATGAGACAAAAGATAGACAACTAGGTTTCTTCTTCTTCCTCCAAACAAGTTTGGCTTTAGAAGGGAAAGATAGGGGAATATTTGTGATTTTAGAGAGCTAAACTATTTCCTTTAAATATGAAAGAGCCTTTCCTTTTTCTTACTACATTTCCTTGTAAGAAGTTGCCTGCACCATGGTCGAATATGACCCAATGATCCACAAAAATGACAAGTCGGGACAAACCTTTTTGAGTTTGGAGACTCACTTGATGCATGAGGTTGTGCAGCCTTTACAAACTTTGTAGCATAGCTTGTATGAGCATTTTCCTGTAAAACCCCAACACTTGTTTGTCCCCATAGAGTTTTCCCATTTTCAACATCCAACTTTTTCAGCCCCTATGGTTAATTCTAAGACCTTTTCCTCAGAATTTTTCAAGTTTTCTTTCAGAGTCGTATTTTCAGAAGTGAGAGACACAAACAGTTTAGACTGATCAATGTAATTCTTATGTAAAGATTGCAGTTTCGCAACAAGTACATCACATTTCTTTAATATGAGATTTAAGATCCGTTTCCCTTTTTAGCTTGTCTCGTTCCAAAACAGCACCCTTCTTGACCAACTCAGCATTTTGTTTTTGAAATTTTGTAGAGGCAAGATACAATGTGTTGTATTGCTCTAAAACCTCTTCAAGACCAAAACCACTTACATCAATGTCAGACTCACTAAGGAGTTCCTCACTCACTAATGAGATAAGGGCGACAACTTTCTCTTCTCTTTCAGATTCTGAGTCACTATCACTCCAAGAGACATTAAGGGCCTTGTTTTTTTTTTTCACCTTTTTGTCTTTTTAATGTATTTGCACAATTAGACGCTATGTGACCAAAACGTTGACATTCGTAGCATTTAGTTCTTTCAGAGTTTGTGTTTCTTGCCACTTTTTTCATTTCTTGGTTCATTCGGTCTGAACCTTTTTGAGCTGAAGCCATGACTAGGCTTCATGTCACGATTCTTGTGACTTTTGAACTTGAGAAATTTTCTAAAACTCTTAGCAAGGAGAGCAAATTCCTCTTCATTCAATTAATAATTTAGACACTCATTATAATTTTATTTACTGATCTTAAGAGCAATATTTTTGGATTTCTTTTGAACATGTAATTCCATTTCAAATGTCTTAAGAGGTCCAATCAAGTCATCAAGTTTTAAGGTGTTTAACTCTTTAACTTATTTCATGGCAGTTTTCTTTGCTTGAAACCTAACAGGAAGATACCTGAGAACCTTTTTCACCACTCTATGTTCTGGTATGCTATCACCTAGATTGCAACACCCTATCACAATGACACTTAGTTTGGCATAGAATTCATAGAAGGTTTCATCATCTTCCATTTTGATAGTTTCAAACTAAGTATTGAGCATTTGGAGCTTTGAAACCTTAAATTTTTTCCTTCCTTTCATGCGTGACATGAAAAATGTCCCAAGCTTGCTTGGAAGTCTCACAAGTCGAGATATAATTGAATTTCGTAAGAGAAACGACTATGAATAATGCATTCAAGCCTTTCTGATTACTAGTACAGTGTTGCACCTCAGCCTAGCTCCACTCTTCCCTAGAATTAATGACAATCTCACTAGAACCTCTAGTCTTTGAGGACTTGGTTGGCCTAGTCTAACCGTGGACAACAATGTACCACACACGATCATCCAGAGACCAAAGGAAAGCCTTCATTTGGGCTTTCCAAGCACCTTAATTCTCACCATCAAAGTACGATGGATGAGCTATAGATCCAGCAGCACGATCCATCCTAAAGGCTACCATGCATACCTCACCAGGTGTATTAGGTGATCCGTTCTGATACCAATTGAAGTTGCCTAAAGGATAGTGAACAAAACCTAAACAGGGATTATCTCGAATTCTCATAACTCACTCAAGAAGCACATCAACCAATTTAGAGTATCAATCACCAAACAATGCATAATGCAACAGTCCAAATGACAGTTTATTGCCCAAGAAAGTTAGAGCATAATGTAAAAAACACACAAGAATTTTAGCGTGGTAAAACCCTCAATAGGGAAACATCCACATGCACTTTTCTAGCCAAAAATCAATCCACTATGAAATAAAGTCGAGTACATAGATAGACATATATGAGACTCATCTTACTAACCGATCGAGTAAGGCAGTTTGCTCTTTCAATCCTTATTCACAAAATCTTCATGATGGCACTGATTCCAGATGACTTCAGGTGGCACAACTCTAATCGTAGCTGTTAATCACCTTCAGGGCTTATCGATCATCTGATACTCTCTGGCCTCCAAAATCTTGTTTGATAATCTATTGAAGTGCCGCATTCTCTCTAGAGTTGAAGTGCTATATAAACCTTGTTAGAGGTTGAACACGAGCAGACTTCAACTTTGTCAAGAGTACTAAGCATAGAGGACTTCAAATAGCCTCAGTCTTCGATGGTCAATCCACACAAAACCAAGATAAGAGCAAGAAATACAAAAATTTAAAATTAAGACACTAGACCTAATCTAAAGGCGGAAATGGGTTGGACAAAAATGGCTAAATAAAACTAAGGCCCAAACTTGAGACATGTCGTAATTACATGTTTGCACGGAAATGCCAATTTACATTAATAGGGAGAGAGCGAGAGAGTAGTCAGTGTGCATGCATGTGTTTCTTATTGATACTACCATAAAGCTCCATAAACTTACTCAACTAGGGAAATGACCATTACGGGGAAATGAATCTTTGTCAGCACTTGCTCAATGCTTTTTATCATCTGATACTTTACCCCCATTAATAAAGAAACAAAAATAGACCCTATATATGCATAGACACCTTTCCACATATTAGCATTACCAGATTATAATAAAATAAAAATAGCATCTTGTTCCTGCCCGAAATTATTTGCTTGTTTTAGGAGTCGAGACGCTCCGAGGAAACCCTAGCTGGACCTCAGCCCAAAACCTTTTTTTTCTATTGAGCGAGGGAGGCAAACCGTTCGTGGGATCTCTTTTGCTTCAATGCAATATGGAAATGCTAGATGGGCTGAGCGTGAAGGGCCTTAAGCCACGGTCGATCCCTAGATGGGTGAACCAGGAAACAAATGAGCCTTTTAACTCAGGTGCAGGCATACCACCAGTAGAGAAACTTCTACTGGACAGTATAATTGGGTTCCCTTTTCAGCCTGAAAACTTTCCTTTTGATAAATGTGATTGTGAGGCCAACGAACAAGAAATCCCTGCGCTGTTCTTTTCTATGCCTTTTTATAAAACTTAAATATTTTCTTTCCAGGGATGCCCAAATCAAAAGTTATTCCTCTATGATATTCAAATCTGGCGACGTTGTTATTCCAGCAGTTAAGTAAGAGATGACCCTTGGTTCCCTAAAGTCAGGATCAAAGTATTCGGACCAATGCACAGAGATGGTATCCCGACTTGGTGAGTCGTGAACCATAGTTGGATGGTATATTATGTGCACCAATCACTACTTAAGAAAATCTGGTTATATTGAAATGGAAATAGAAGTACAAATACAGGAATGTAAAAGTATTGGAATTGAATAACAACTGAAATTATAAGTGCAAAAATAGTAAATTATTTCCTTAACATTTCAAGCCCATAAGGAGCAGGAAATTCAGGGAATCTTCAACTGAGACAAATATTAGTTGGGTATCATGCCATAAGATGGGAGAGCACTCAAATGCAACAATGAGATGTTGAAAAGTGAGATTTGAGTTCGTCGGTGACTTTCCGTATGTCGGTAGTAGGGATGGCTATTCGTAAGACAATGGTCGGAGACTATCCGTGAACTGGTAGTCGGAATGACTATCCGTGAGTTGGTGGTCGAGATGACTATTCGTACGTCAGTAATCGAGATTACTATCCATGTGATCGGTGGCCAGAGACTTTCTATGAATCGGTAGTTGGAACGAGTATCCGTGAGCTGGTAGTCCATAATATCAACCCTTATGACATTAAACGGTCAGAAAGAAGGTTGATCTTCCGCGAACCTCATCCAAAAGTCCTAGAACTGGTCAGTTGGGAAGAAGGTGACCCTTATGACACTTCAACGATTAGAAAGAAGGTTTGTGCAAGGATGAGAAGCCCACCATTATGATGCTGTTTGGTTAGAAAGATGGTTAGGTAAGTGCATAAATGCCTCAAAGGTGTGAGAAGAGAAGCTGTATCCTAATTTCCTAGTTCAAAGGAGCAGTTTTTACCACAAGGGGGAGCTGTTTTTAAACCATGAAATCTTGGTTAAAGGTGTTCATTGTATGACCTGTGTCTTGGGAGGAACATTGAACAATCCCACATCGCTCAGGGAGGGAAATGTGAAGTTCCTTATATGTGTGGCCACGTATCTATCTAGCATGAGGCCTTTTGGGAGCTCACTGGATTTGGATTCCTTGGGAACTCCAAAGTTAAGCGAGTTTGGGCTGGTGCAATCCTAGGGTAGTTGACCTACTAGGAAGTTGCACGTGATTTCCCAGAAACAAAACTGTGAGGGTTCGGCTCAAAGCAGACAATATTGTGCTAGGGGAGTTAGGGTCGTGATAGAATGATGTCAAAGTGGACCCCGATCGGAAGTGTGCCAGTGAGGGCGCTGGGCCACAATGGGGGTGGATTATAAGAACTGTGTCTTGGGAGGAACAGTGAAAAATCCCACATCACTCGGGGAGGGAAAGGTGAAGTGCCTTATATGTGTGGGCATGTATCTATCTAGGATGAGGTCTTTTAGGAGCTCACTGACTTTGGATTCCTTGAGAACTCTAAAGTTAAGCGAGTTTAGGCTAGTGTAATCCCAAGATGGGTGGCCTATTGGGAAGTTGTACGCGAGTTCCTAGAAAAAAACAACCCTGAGGGCTAGGCCTAAAGTAGACAATATTGTGCTAGGGGAGTTAGGGTCGTGACATTCATAGGTTCAGAAATTGATAGGGATCAATTTTCTGAGGTTGATTGGTTGATTTTTCTCTCTTCTGAAAAGCTGGGTTGCTCTCTATTTATAGGCGGTGAAGGAGCTTGCCCCTTGCAAATTAGAGTTTTCCAGTAGGTCTTTCTTTGCTGTTTATCTTGTTGGAACACTCCCCATTACCTAATTTTTCTTTCTTTTCTCTGTCAGCACTGCTCAAGCCTACTTCTCCTCCACGTTCGAGCTCGCTGGGCTGGGGTTGAGTGTCTTTGGGCCTTTAATTCCGTGAGCCAGTGCCTTGGGCCCAGAAGGAATGTTTTTCGGGTATAAACATTGCCCTTTGAATTTGAAATACTTTGGTTAAGGTGTTTTGAATTCACATGATCACATCCTTAGCCCTTCTCTTTATTCATGTCGCGCCTAACTCGAGTTTTTTGGCGGTTTAATTCATTTGTACTTCCTCTCTTCGAACAAGTTGCTACATTTCTCTCCCGATTTCCTCCAAAAACGTTCTGCTTGTGAAACCCTACTGAGACAAATGACACCCAAGAAAGTCCAGAAAGAAAAACCATGTTGATTCTTCCTCCTCTACCGATCTAGACGTTGTGCCTTCTTCGAAAACGCCTAGGATATCTAGGGAAAATTTCAAAAATTACCGCTCACTTTCCCGCGTTGTTCTCGACACATGTGAAGCAGAGCGCCACGTTACCCACAGGCTTATACTTCCGACGTATTCTAACCACCATTATGTGATAGGACCGTGCTGCCGTGATTAGGTACCAGAGGAAGTTGATTTGTTCTATGACCTCCTGTTAGGGTTTCAATCTTTGCCTATCTACCATCAGCCTTGGTTTCCTAGGAGCGATGTTCATTTGGGATAGGCTCACATGTTTCCTTCCGACAACAAATCGAAGATTTCTGGCCGATTCTTATTGTGGGTCACGAGGATGAAGGAGTTATATTTAAGAAAGTTCTATCTCAATGGTGTGATGCATTTAGTGAGTCTATCTAACCTGCGTATTGCCTTGGATGTGAACTTATTCAATGCTGCAATTTGCTTCTGGAATGATAGTACCAACATGTTTGATTTTGAGGTTGATCCTATGACTCCTACCTTACATGACCTGGCTGTTCTTTTTGGTCTAAATCCCCAGGCCAGATTGCTGACTTTATTGGCTTGTTTACTGACCCATACTCTTCCATTGTGAAGAATCCTACTAGAATTAGAGTTATTCCTCACAAATCACTACTTTCTCCCTGTTCCTTGATGCCTTCCGCTCTTATGTTTCCAATAGATGTCTTAGACCTGAATCTGACTTTAGGAGTCTAGGGATACCTGGTGATTATCTCGAATTCGATAACGAGAAAGTCTAGTTCTTCCACTTTTGGTTGGACTGATTTGTCTTCCCAAATACCTCTAAAGGCAAAAAGTAACAATAGGTTGTGGCTTCCCACATGAGTATGTCATTAGGGACTGTCATCCTTGCCCAAATCTACAATCTCTTGCATTCCATTGCTGCTATCCAGGGTTGAGGCATCCACTGAATGGACCACTGTGGATGGTTCAAGTGTGGTTGAATTGGTTCTTTCCTCAGCTTCACCGTAGAGTTCCCTACATTGCTGAAAGAGTCATCCCAGGGAACCAGCTTATGTTTCAACCTTCCGATCCCTAGTCTACTCAGGACTGCTTAATGTTCTTTTACGGGGTTGAGGCAACGTCTAGAAGAGCATCGTGGAGCCAGTGTGAAACGTTATTACACAATTTTTGACATTGGGGGCTACTTGGACATCAGCAAACCCAGTCGTAAAACTTTGGCATTCATGGACTTCTACAGCTATGTGCTGTCAAGGGACCTGCTAAACGGCAAAAACTGTAATCCTAAGACGCATGCGAGTTTTGAGGTTTGTCAGTCTAACGTCTATGCGGGTCAGCTTGGATTTCAACAAGCTATTCATGTTCCCCACATCAAGGAAATGAACACGGGCACATCTTACCGGCTCCAAAATTTCTCTATTGATGATACGTTGAAAGTCCGTCAGTCCTTCTTTGCAGAGATGATTTAGTATCCTTATAGTATTAAGCCAGCCTATGCCTGCACTCAGGCCTTCCTGTCCTAGCGGGTAGCATATTCTGACAGGACCTATGAGGCCGTAGCAGAAGAGTTCGCCGTGTGGCAGTTTCATTCTTTCAAGACCTCTGCAGATGTTCTTCTTGGCGCATCCCTGACTGTTGCTGTTCATCAGCAGAACGCTGCTCCCCTCGTCGGTATGCCACTCTTCCTCCTGCAACATTAAACCTTATGTGTTCTCTATTTTCTCATATGTACCTTATACGATGCAGAGGGTATGGATGATGTTGATCTTCTGGTGGAAGATGTGGGCAATCCCTTGCTTCTCATTAACCCTACGAGTGAGGACATGATTCTAGAGAGACCCGGAAGTATCATGGAGGTAGAGATAATACCTGTCATCCCGACTTCTCTTAGTAAGATTGTTCTTCTAACACGTGCAAGTATCACGTTGAATATTGCATTTCTTCATTTGATTTTCTGTTTTGTCGTAAATGCCCCAAGTCCCTCACAGAAGCTTTCTTGCAAAGGCAAGGAGATAGGTACTTCCTCAATTAGGCCCACACCAACTCCTGCTTCAGTGATCCCGACTAGCACCATTAGCATGGGGAAGAAACAGAGACGACACATAGCTGAGGAAGGGGACTCTGATGATGATGATCAAGTCCTTGTAGACTTCCTACAGGCGAGCAAAGTTCCACAGTGTCAGGGCCATCCTCAAGCTTCCTCGACTACTCGCTTTTTTTTTTATTGTCACCTCTTCTAAAGTTATGGTCCAAGCAGACACTCCTTCTATGGACAAGACTGCTATTCTTAGACCTTTCCATGAAGCTACACCATCGTTTGATCCCTCGTCGTCAGATGACGTAGTTCTAGAGCTTTCAGCCCTGATTAGTTCCCTAGAACCCTTGAAGATGGAAGTAGGCCCAGCCACAGTGACCATTATTCCAACCCCTGCTCCTTCTATAGATTTTTCGCTTGTCATTTATAGGGCTCCCTCATCGACACAACCTGAGTCAGCTGCATTTACCTTTGTAGGCGCAAGTTCTCCATCTATTCTGGATGTAGCAGCTGAGGATAGGGTCAATGTGGAGCTACTCCTCTGAGGGTAACGCCATTGGAGTCCTGGAGTGCCCCTGATCAAAAAATTTCTACGAGCGAACCCTCTAATCAGCTTGTAAGCCATGACCTTAGTAGGTCGTCCATTCTCATCTTCACCAACTAATCTGATGCTACGCATCTCGGGGTTGTAGAAGCTAGCTTCGGCTACTGTAGGGTTGGCCTCAAATGGCCTTGCAGCTGCCTAGATGATTTCCCAAGATCCTCCTTCTTGGATGGTGTCATTGGGATGCACATGCTCTTGTGAATCCAATCTCTTCCTAGTAAAACATTGTAGGCTGCAGTATTGTCCACCACGAAGAATGCTAACATTAGCTTCTTAGATCCGACTTCAATTTCCAAGGGTAGGAATTCGTGGGTCTTGGTGATGGTCCCACTGAAGTTCGACATTATAGCCATGGTCAGCAAACAATCTTGTAGTGTGCTACTCAATCTTCTCAAATGTTTCACGGGTAAAACATTGATGGAATCCGCTCCATCTATCATCATTTTGTCAATCGGGATACCTTCAAGTGGGCTGTAATGAAGATAGGCCACATCTGGTCTATCATCCCCTTGTCGGGACATTAAATAATGAACTTTCCTGAAAAGGAATAGCCCTTGGGACAACATCGCAGTCTTTCTATGTCGGGATCTAAATTGTCGCTCGTGAAGGTTCGTAGTAAAAAACATCTCTATGACTGTAACGACCTATCCTTGATTTTTGGGATTAATTAAGACTAATTACGGATTAGTGAGGCTAATCGGGGATTAGCTGAGGATTAACGGACGTTCAGAGCGAAATTACGAGTCCGAGGACCGTTGAAAGTTGAAAGTTGAGGATTAGTTGAAAGTTGACTTTTGACCCGAGAGGTCCGATGGCCGAAGGCCGACGACCGTTATGTAGATCGGGTCGATACGAGTCCGTAGACAGGCGGCACGTCGAAATCGGACATTCGACGTGAAAATTACGGTTCACGGAGGTTCAGTGGAACTATTACACGTTTTACGAGATTGATGCCTTTTGGCATTAAATGGGCCCAGATATTTAAAGGAATACCCAATGGATGAATGAAACTTGTCATTCATCCATTGCCCACCCAAATTGATACATGCATATCCTATTCCCCATTTCTTACGGCTTCCCCGATCTCACCCAAAAACCAGTGAACCCAAAACCATATCCCTCATCCCCATTCGATTATGTGTGAGGACAAAGTGAGAGAGGGACTGAGCAATGGCAGCCGAACGGCCAGACTCCATGGACGGAGGCGAGGACACAGGAATCAAGTAACCCGACGACCCCTTTTGAAAATTCAAATTCCAAGTTTTTGTTTGAAATTTTAGAGACCCTTTCTAATGAGTGACTGATGTTTTAGAGGGTTTTATGATCATGTAGAAGTGACTTAGGCTGTTGGGTGGTGGTTGAACGGCTTAGGAAGGTGGTCGAAAAAACTGGGCAACATTCTTTAGATTTAAAGGTAGGATTTTAATCGATTTTTTATGAGTTTTAAGGACATAGAAAGCTAGGTATTGTTGAGACAAATAGATTGGGATTGGAATGGAAGGAATTAGACCGAAAATGAAAGAATTAGGGCCTTGGATCGGTCACGCTGGTCTAGACAGACCAGGATTGCAGAACCGGTTTGGACTGGTTCAGTCGCAGGGAAGAAGACAACTATAGCTAGGTGTGTGGCATTCACGCGCAGCCCCTTTGGGTGGCGCGTGGGGGGTACGTGAAGCATAATTTTGGGAAGTTTCCAACATGTGAAATCATCTATTCGATGTAACGAATATTTTGGGACTGGTTTCGTGTCAATCGGACATCGTTTCGATATGCTTCGGGGTGTCCGAAGGTTTAGGATCGGGATTAAAAATAGTTAAAAATTTCAGAAAATTACGGGACTTTAGTGAGGGGTTATTTAAGTAGTTAGTAACCCTCTATTACGATTTGGACAGTTTCGGGAGCACCGGAGATGGTGATTGACCCGGGAAGGCGTATGACATGCTTATCGAGGCGCAGCTTTGGACGGCCTGTGAGTGGACCTTTTTTTCTAAATTGATGCATGCATAAATGTTTTATAAGAGTTTTAGAATATGTTTTATGATGCCATGAGTGCATTTGTTTTTGGTATTTATGGTTTTTCGTATTTGCACATATTTCAAGGTTTTCAACTTTATACGGTGCTTATATGTGTTGTGCTTTCCATGATAGTTTAAATGAAATGATTTCGGATTTAGAAAACATGGAATCGGGCATGAGACCCATTTGGTCGGAAACCATCGGACTTGAAGTCCATTTGATTTAATGTGAAATCGGGCTGGAGGCCCATTTGAGTTATACGATCAGGCCAAGGGCCCCGTTGGTTTACGAATTCGAGCTTGAGGCCCAGTTGGTTATGATATCGGGCAAGAGGCCCAGTCATGGTTTATAAACATGATTTCGGGTCAGGGACCCTTATTTGGATTTACGATGGTTTATGGAAAACCCGGGCGTGGCCCTTTGAATGTTTTTGGAAATGAATTATGAAAATGGTTTCTGTATACCATCCTCGTGAACGGATGCCCTCTAGATGTCTCGTAGTATCCTGAAGTGGCGGGTTGTCTCCTCCAGACGTCTCGTAGTATCCTAGAGTAGTCACAGGGCATTGTCTGTGAGGGGTCATTGCACGGAGCGACCGGTCCGTATAGTGACTCAGGAGCAGGGTTGCCAGAGGTTAAAACCTTCCCCCAAGGAGGGTCATTGATCTTCGGGTCATTGACCTAGGTGGACCTTGGGGAGACTTGGGATTTGAGACCCGGGTAGCACACGTAGCTTGGAACTGTGACAGTGGTGTGTTTGTGACATCTCGGATGTCAGGCATCAGGGATGCCGAGGATTGGTTTTTGGGGTGAGTCCCACGTGTACTGGATTTGGACTGAGACCCACGTGATTTGATTTGGGCTGAGTCCCTACTGATTTTTGATTTGGGAAGTGGCCCGTATATTTGGTTTGACTTACGGTTTTGGGCTAAGGCCCTAATGGTTTCGTTTTGATAACTGGTTTTCGAATGCATGCATACTTTTTAGTGAACGACATAAATCATCTTTTTATGAAACTGTTTTCATAAACTGTTATTTTGTCCACTTATAGCTTTTCATGGTTTTAATGCCTTTCAGGTTGATCGCGGATGCGGGCTGTAACGGAGACCATGTGTAACGACCCGTCCCGAATATCGGGATTAAATATTAATTAATTATAGTTTAGAATGACTAATCTGGGATTAGTTGAGTGAAATCGGACGAAATGTGGAAAATGACCGTTTTTCCCTTAGAATGGGCAAAATGTTGACTTTTTGCTCGGGTGGTCAAGCGGACTTTGACCAATGACCGTGACGTAGTTCAATACGTCACGAGTTCATAGACAGGTGGCACGTTCGATTCCGACGTTCGAGGAAGAAGTTATGACGTTCGGAAGTCGAGGGGTATTTTGGTAATTTGGCTGAAAAGGGGCCAAATGTTGACTTTTGACCTGAGAGGTCCAATGGACGAGGACCAAGGACTGTTACGTAGATCGATTCGATACGAATCCATAGACAGGTGGCACGCCGAAATCGGAGGTTCGACGACGAAGTTGGGGTCACGGGAGCGAAATCGATTAACCGAACGAACCGAGATTTTGATTAAAATATTATTAAAATAAGGAATAGTGATCAGTGTTGGTGGACACTTGGATGAGTGACAAGTGTCACTGATCCCTTGATTGAGGCCCTAAATTGTGGAATATGTCTCCCTTAATCCGTTTTAATCATCATCCTTCATCATTCTCATTCATCATCGATCAAACATTCTTCTTCTCTGTTCTTTGAACCGTGAGAAAACACAAGGGAGAGCTGAGAGGAGTTTGAGTTGAGTGTGGTGGTGTGACCACCGTGGACGGCGGTGGTGACCGGAAAACAAACCCGTGAACCTACACACCCACGACTCGACTTTTCGAACAAACACACCAGCCCATCTTCTCTGTTCTTGCGTGTGAGAGACCAACAGTTAGTGAGGGACTGAGAAACGGAAAGGAAGACGGCAGCGGCACGGTGGTTCACGGAAGGTGAGTAACCCGAGAGCTCAGTTATGTTCAAATTTTGAAAGTCAAGCTTTAGTTGTAGTTTTGAGCTCCTAATTAATCCTATTGGGACCAAGGGACAGAAACAGACCCAGTGGATGTGAATTCAAAGCTTGAAGTGGCCTGGATTGACGGGGAAGATAATTGAAAAATCTAGGTTTCGGGTTTGAGTTCAGAGGTATGAATCCAAACGAGTTTTCTTATTTTTGATTCCATATAACTCTTATTTTTGATTCCATATAACTCTTAGTTTGACATTGTTCACCGCGCGTGGACTTCACGCGCAGCCCCTTTGGGAGGCGCGTGAGGGCGCGTGGAGGGTATTTTGGGGAAACTTCCAACATGACTTTTAATCTATTCGATGTAACGAACATTTTGGGATTGGTTTCGTTTCGATCAGACACTGTTTCGATATTGTTCGGGATGTCCGAACATTTTGAATCGAATTTAAAAATAGTTAAAAATTTGGGAAATTTACGGGACTTTAATAGGAGGTTAATGAAGAGGTTAGTGACCCTCTAATGTGATTTGGACAAGTTTGGAAGTCCCGGTGATAGTGGTATGGCCCGGGAAGGCCTATGGCTCGGGTATCGAGGCGCAGCGTTCGACGGTCTGTGAGTGGACTTTGGTTTTATAAATTCTATGCATACCTAACGGTTTTATATGTTTTATATACGTGATTTCCATGATAATGATTGTGATTATTGATTTCACGTATGTTGCACGTATTTCGAGATGTTTTCTGTATTGCACTTATATCGAGACTGATGATTTTATTGTGGTTTTACGTGCTTGTGGTTTCATGTATAATGTGATGAAATGGTTTTGAAATTGGAAAGATGAACTCGGGCTTGAGGCCCAATTGTTTTGGAAACCTCGAACTTGGAGTCCATTTGAGTTACGTAATTGGGCGGGGGCCCAATTAATAGGACCGCCCCCGAAGGGACATTGGTAACCGTACCCGGTCCTCTTCCCGTCTGGCAAGTCGACTGAAATTCCCAACTTACCCTTAGTGCTTGCCAAACCAGAGATAGCCACGCGCGTATTTACTCATGCCTCTGCCTCTCGATCAGCCTCGATCAACGCGCCACGATCTGGAGGGTCAATAAAAACCAAAAGGTGTGAGTGGACAAAAATAAATCAGTTTATAAAATAGTTACAGAAAATGTTTCTACCCTCCACGTAAAACCAATGCATGCATTCGAAAATCATTTCGCAAACCATTACATTGTCATCATAGGAAAACCGTGTAAGAAAATTTAAAATCCTTTTCCTTTTCTTAATCTTCGGGTTTTAGCTCGCAATCAAAACACAGGCCCTCATCCCAAAACCATGAATCAAAACCAAGTACACAACATAATCCAAATCCATCAACCATATAATCCGGGCCACTGCCCAACACATCCGAAACATCAGAAATTAACCATAATTCACAAGTCAACAGTTTGACGAATATCAAGTGCGCCCGAGTCTTTAAACTTAAAACCATGCGCATAATCAGGCCTTCCCGAGATATCAACAAGTCTTTAAACTCAAAACATAATCAATAGGCCTCGGGGGTATCACAATATCCAAGTCTTTAAACTCACGAGTCTTTAAACTTACTAAGGGCCCTCCCCCGTTATCAATTAACCGAGTCGTTAAACTCAAAACGTGCTCCAGCAATAGCACCGGGTCTTTAAACCCAAAACAGTTTTCAACGGGTCTTTAAACCCAAAACATTTGTCAATCACAAAAACTCGGGATCCATCCCGAAATCACGTTTTGTCTTAACAGGACTCATGTCCGAATTCCACATTCAAATCCTCAAAATCTTACTTCACAAAACAAAATAACCTCGTCATCAAAACGGGGCATATATAATCATATCAAATCACTTTTATCAACCATTACCCATTCCCAAATTCGAATTCTCAATAATGATTCCGTAAGCCGGCATCTGGAAACATCATCCCGAACCCAAACCAGAAATTCATGTTCAAACTTCCGAAAAATCGAAAACTCGTTCATTAAAATTACTTTTATGCCCTGGGCACCAAGCCCGAAATCAACTTTCCAAAATCCGTTTTAAATCCTTGAAAACAACTCATTTTCAAATCCCAAGGTCCAAAACATCAAAACCACAATCAAAGCACCAAAATCACGGTTAATACACAACATACTCGAAATCTTGTAAAACGTGCAAATCCGGGAAAAACCTCGAAATCCGTGTCAACACCGTAAACCATACTCACAATCGCAATCAAACATTGTAAAAACATAATACGCACAAATCACATAAAATCATTCATTAAACCATCATCTAAACATAAGGGGAACCATAGTCTCGAAATTCGTGCAGTTTCGTATGCATATAAAAATACGTATAAATACAGAAATCGAAATCATCACAAGTCATAATCATAATCATAGAAATCATAGAAATATTTAAGCATGCAATAAATTTTGAAAGCAACGTCCACTCACACACCGTCGTTAATGCTCGGTTTTGCGCCGCACGCGTTTCCGTAATTTCCGCCATTTTCCAGAAATCTCGAATCCTGTCCAGAATCACTTTTCCAGGTCACTATGGTCTTAATTAACAACAAACTAATTTCCCATAATTTTTCGGGATTTTTCGACATAATTTAACTTAAGGCCCTAATTTCTGAACCCTCAAAACTATCCCAAACGACCTCTGATCGACTCGAACTTAAGAACAAAAATGTTAAATAAACTGAAAGGATTAATTCTCTAGTTGACCGTGATCGGTAACTAGGTCTCACGCGCCGTCACGCGCCTCCCAAAGTGGTTGTGCATGAAAGCCACGCGCTGCTACAGTGACTGCTACAGTGTCGCCATCTTCACCCGCATGCCTGCTAAACGGGTCTTCAATCCGCGACACGACCCGGAAAATTACCACCTAATCATTCCTCATCAGGTTAATTTAGGATCCCATTCTTTAATTATCTTCAATTAGCCCTAAATTGATCAACTCGAACTCGAACATCCAAACGGGTCGAAGTACTAAACTCACCCAAATCGACCCCATTCCCAAATTAACTTAGACAGGAGTTTTAAGGGACCTAAACGAACACTTTAGCACTGTCAATTTCATGGAATATTACCTGGAGGTTGTCGACTTCAAGCTCAAAAATCTCTGAAACCAGGGGCTTCCGTTCATGGCCTGTCTGTGATGGATTTCCCCTGCAATTGATGCGGTTGGTTTCCAAATGATCCCAGAGTATTAAAACAATCCTCGGTTTCGTTCAACTCGAATCCTAAATGAAAAATCAAATTTCCCTCCAAAACTGAATTTTTTTTCAGAACTCTGATTTCTCTCGACACTCAGGCCTCCCTCCGTTCAAAATGAACCTCAGTCCCTCCTCCAACTTTCTGATGATCAAATAAGACCCCAACACCCGTGGGAAATCATTCTGGCCCCTCTGTGAAGTGTCCCCCGCACTAACCCAGAACTAAGAAGAAAATGGTTGCCCGTGCTCTGGTTTTGCATCAGCCCATGCCACCATGCTCCCAACACCTCAAAATCCATAAACAATTCTCCTTACCCACCCATTACCAGGTTAAACAATTCAACCAATTCATTGGACAAACTAAAAAATTCCCTTACTCTGCTCAAAAACCATCCATTCACGGCTCAAACAAGTCCCACAGTAACAATTTCCATTTTGCCCTCACTTGGAAAATTACCAAAATGCCCCTCACGCGTCTAGACCCGTAACTTGGTCATCCGAACTCCGATTGACGCGTGCCGCCTGTCAACTGACTCAGGGCATCGAGACCTACCTAACCGTCCTCGACCCTCGGCCATCGGACATCCCGGTCAAAAAGTCAACATTTTCCCCATTTTTGTCCAAATTACGAAAATGCCCTTGGACTTCCGAACGTCATAACTTTCACCCTGAACGTCGGAATCGATCGTGCCACCTGTCTATGAACTCGTGACGTCCCAAACTACGTAATGGTCATCGGTCAAAGTCCATTTGACCGCCTGAATTAAAAGTCAACGTTTTACCCACGACTAGGGGCAAAACAGTCATTTTGCATCGTTCGTCCGATCTCGCCCAACTAATCACCGATTAACCCCAACTAATCATGATTAATTACTAACCTAATCCCGGATTCCGGGACGGGTCATTACAACCTTCTCCTCTTAAAGAATTTCGTCCTCGAAATTCCAACTGATCTAATCTCAACCGTTCTTCCCTGCTTAAATTAGTTCGTTCTCGAAATCCCAATTACCCTCATTCCACATCCACCTCATGGAAAACATTTTGACCTCGCAACACGTGTACACTCGTACACCAGCTAAACTCATCTGTACTCAGAGGTCCCATCACAGTCTCACGTCGTACCGACCACACTCGACCACCTCGAGTGAAATTGATCACCACTAAGCTTTACCGCCCTAGTAAAGCTCCAATCATCAGCCAATCGGTGTTATCACCTCGTACTACGACTCACTCAATGTAGCGTAAGACCAGCAACATGATCTCATCTTGCAGGGCAAGCCCAATCTTGCGACATATATCAAGGTCAATGTCCAAAATTGTCAACTCCCTCAGCGAACCATGACGCTGGCAATGTCAATACGTGATATATCACGCAAGGCCACTAGTAGTTATACTGACCACCACCATCACTCGTCCTGAGTATACGTATACCGTTATCTTACGCAATCAGGTGGTGTAACTGAAAAACATTGAATACTAGCCAAGAAGTAATCACACATCTCAACACTGGGGTTTCACTAGCCATCCGTGGCTAAGAGTACCTGCTCCAAGATTACTGAACCCAACAAAATTTCCCTGCCCCGAGCATAGTACTCAATGCCGAGTTCACCCTCACAGCCAAATCCAATGGTGTCGGAACTAAGCCGATTACCAACACGTACAACCACACACCACTGGTACCTCCTAGGTACCTTCATTAGGTACCACTCAGCCTGTCCAGTATCGATCCCCATACATTGTACAGGGTATGTACATCCATCCTCCAACAAGTCTACTACAAGGTTCACAGTGTAATGACCCATCCCGAATATCGGGATTGAATATTAATTAATTATGGTTTAGAATGACTAATCGGGGATTAGTTGAGTGAAGGCGGACGAATTGTGCAAAATGACCGTTTTGCCCCTAACGTGGGCAAAATGTTGACTTTTAGTTCGGGCTGTCAAACGGACTTTGACCGATGACTGTGACGTAGTTCGGGTCGTCATGAGTTCATAGACAGGTGGCACGTTCGATTCTGACATTCGAGGAGAAAGTTATGACGTTCGGAAGTTGAGGGGTATTTTGGTAATTTGGTTGAAAAGGGGCCAAATGTTGACTTTTGACCCGGGAAGTCCAATGGACGAGGGCCAAGGACCGTTACGTAGGTCTCGTTGATACGAATCCAACGACAGGCGGCATGCCGAAATCGGAGATTCGACGACGAAGTTATGGTCACGGGAACGGACTCGATTAACCGAACAAATCGGGATTAAAATATTATTTTAATATGAACAGTACCCGGTGACTGAACACACTTGGATGAGTGACAAGTGTCACTCATCCCTTAAATTCAGGCTTAAAACCAGAATCCTTGTCTTAGGGGAAACATCATTATGATGTTTTATTAATTAATTATGTTTAATTATTGATTAATCCTCCATTAATCTCTTCAGTCTTCTTCAACCCGTGTACAACCAAACTTCAATTTTCTTCCACCCTTAATCTCCTCCCTATCAGCTGAGCTTGAGAGTGCAAATTGGGGAGAATTCAGAGACTGATTGAGTGAGGGAAACACGGGGGATTGAGAGGGAGAAAGAAACTGAGAATCGAAAATTTGGTTTTTGGGAGGGAAATTCAAATTGGAAGCTTTGAGCCTTGTTGATCGAAATTGAGTTCAGTTTTAGTCTTCTGAAATTGCCACGATCAGTTTCATCGAAAGAACGAGGGTAATTGAGGTCCATTTGAGGTAGAACAGAGCACTGTAGTTGCAGAAATTTCGAGCTTGAGTCGTGGAGTTTGAGCCTTGGATTGATGCAATTGAGTTGGGGAAAGAGTTTACCTTAGTCCATTGAAGCTTCTGGTTGCATCAATTGAAGGAAATCGTGTGACATTGAAGGACTTCGAATGATGAACAGTGTGTGGGTGTTCTTCGAATGTTCATCTTCGAGTTGTGTGATTTGAGGTAAGAATCAGAGGAATTAACATTACAGAACTCTAATTAGACTTGAATCGAAACTGACTGATTGTTTAATTGCTGAAAACGATGTAGAATTGAAGGACATTGAACCGGGTCGTCTCGCGGGCAAAAGGGACCCGTTTATCAGACAAACAGATGAGGAAGACAGTGATTGTAGCAGGCGCGTGGGTTTCACGCGCAGCCACTCACGGCGGCTCGTGAGGGCACGTACGGCCTAGTTTCAAGGTGAGGTCAACATGACTTTTGATCCTCTCATTGTAACGAACATTTTAACGCTGGTTTCGAGGAAATCGGATATTGTTTCGTTAATGTTCCGCGTATCTAAAGTTTTGTTTTATGTGTTAAATACGGATTTAAATTCCGGAAAAATTGGGGAAAATTATATGAAGTATTTTGAGATGTTAGTAACCCTCTATAATGATTTTGGACAGGAGTTGTGATTTCCAGAATTTACGGAAAAACGTGCAGCTCGGAAACGAACCGTTTTGGACCGTGTGTGTGAGTGGACTTTGTTTTCTAACCGTGATGCATGCATATATGATTAAAATGCCTTATTATATGATTTTATATGCTTTGGCATGATTGACGTTTCAATCCGGTGATTTCTCGATTTTATGGATTATTATATTGTTATATTTGGCACGATTTTCGAGAAATTATGAAATTGGTTAAAAATGATGTTTGGATTTGGTTTATGAGTCCGGTATTAAATTTGATTGAAAATAATGTTTGGACTCGGATTATGAGTCATGGATTGAAAAATGATGTTGTGACTCGAGAATGAGTCAAGGGTCAATTTCGTGGATTTACGTGAAAATGGCAATGGAGGTTGCGAACGCATGGATTTACGTGATAATGATATTTTGGGCGTGAGAACCCAAGTGAATAGTGATTTTGACTCGGATTTGGAGTCACTTGTGAATTTGATGAAATTAATGATTTCTTGTGATTTTATGATTATTTTAACCAGTCTTTCAGGCACGTTTTACGAGGAACGTACAAATGATGTTTTGGGCTAGGCTCGGAGTCAAAAGGATTTCTAAAATGATATTTGGACTTAATGGGTAAGTCAATGATGATTTCTGGATTATTTTATTGTTTTAAAATGTGATTTTAACGGTTTATGTGTAAATGGTATTTTGGGCTTGAGACCCAGTCGGGAATGATCTTGACTTTGTATGAAGACAAGATTTGATTGACATATTTTGGGATGTAATTTCCGAGATGGTTTTCATTGTGATTGTGAAATGCCCAGACGGTCGGAGCTTGGGGGGTTTACCCAGACGACCGGAGCTTGGGGGATGTGATTGTAGGATTGGGAATTGATCCTATGGTAGTCAGCTTCTCGGAGGTGACTGAGCCTGGATGTACCACTCGGAGGTGTCTGAACCTGGGGATGTGTTCGCCCAGACGTGACTGAGCCCGAGGGTTGAGCCCAGAGGTGTCTGTTCCCGAGAGAGTGACTGGATATTGGCCTACGCGTAGTGCAGCACTTGTGAGTAGTGCAGATGTGATTGTGTGATTGTTTGTGCACTTGTGAGTAGTGCGGATTGATTGGATTGATTGATTGACTGTGCACTTGTGACTAGTCCTGATTAATGTTGTTTGTGATGACATACTGGTATTGAGTACGGGTTTTTGGTCTTTGTGGCCAGGTGATTATGTTTTCACATGTTTTGGCTTGAGAGCCGGGATTTGATGTTTTATTACATGAACTGATTTGATGAACATGAGTTTTACGGACCATGGGAAAATATGTTTTGATTTTATCGGTCCACTGTTCATACTTGAATGATTTCATACTATTACTCATGTTTTACGATATGCATGCAAGTTTGTGAAAACTGGAGGGTAAGAATGTAATTTGGGCAAATGTTTTTATCAGAGGTCATTTTTGTCCACTCGCACCTTTTCTGTTTTGTGACCCTCCAGGTCGTGGTACGACGTTTGGGACTGATCGTGAGGCAGTGGCAGCAGCAGAAATCAGCGTAAACATCCCTTGTCTGGCAAGCACTATTGGGTAATTTTGGGCCTTTGGTTGACTTGTCAGACGGGAGCAGGACCGGGCACGGTTTTTGACGTCCAGTTGGGACGAGTCCTGTCACACAGTTAATCACAATATGATACTGGGGTTCCTCTGTCCAATACCAAACTAGGCAAATCAATCATTCCCACTCATCATCCATTCTGAGTCCCATGGTCACCCGACCAACAACACAACATCCGCTCCCAAACACGTCATCCAAAAGGTACCGATCCAAGCACGCTCACCACAACGTATACAGTCATGCCAAAAGGGCATCTAACCTCACTCACATCTACCGAGGCGCACCAACTCCGAACCTATCGGATACTCGCTCACGATTACCACGTCATATTCGATTGACTTCGAAAGGAAGCCAATCCCATCATTCATGAGTCAAATCCTCGAGTCAACTATAAACATTCCAACTCGCTCGAGTACGGATTATCTTCGAAAAGAAGTTCCGTCCAACTATTCCCAAATCCAAATATTTATGACAGAGCGATAGGCTCATCACCTAACCTAATCAAAACGATCACGATTCAGTCCGTCACCACGTCACCCGACTGGTATCACCACGATCCTAGATCGTCACCATGTCCAATGTCCACAACATCACGATCCAGATCCACCTAGGATCCACATATGCTCACAGCTAGCAATCCACCTGGAATCCGATCGTAGGGTCCTACACCCTCTTGAATCCTTGGTCAACCACACAACACTCCTTAACTATTTCCACATCCAAACATTCATTCAACAAAGGGACACATCGAAACTGCGGGTCTCCACCAACTACCCCATATCGATCCTTGCCATTCCACCTAGGAAAAATCAAGGATGATCCAATACGATGTCATCAACATCCATCCAATGTGAGTGCAACCACAACTCCCTGCACCCACCATGCCAAGTAATCCCACCTCGGCTACCACCAAGCAGAAAATGAGAGATCTCATGTACCTAACTTTGAGGTACGTAACTTCTCTTGGTGACCCCCAAAACACACATGGGCCCACCAACCACTACACGCTCAACGTACGTACTGGTAACCACAATCAACGTCTGCTAGGGCACAAAATAAGAAGTGAACCCTAATGACTTCGGAATACCCATTACCAATGCGGAAACGAGCACTCCTCTCGTCCCACAGTCACAACTCTCCTTGAAACTAAGATTCCACCCATGTTGGGGACAGACACACTCCCCATGAGATGTCAAGTCCAACCACTGGACTTCCTACATCCGCAACTCACTTGGACAACCACGTGTCTGCAATCAATCCAATACTCAGACCTCATGTCCGTTAATAACTATTATGCACATATATCGATTCCGATTGGGAATTACTCAACTTTTGTCGCCTTATCACTGTTGGGACTTATCCCAATACCTCACAACCTCTGCTGGATCCTATCCAGTCCATGACTCAACCACTACTGAATCTCAAATACCAAACATATGTCCATCATGATAGAGTCACATCCCAAATCGTGGCTCATCGTCATCACAATCACTAACACCAGCACCAGCGCTAGTACCAGCACTAACATACAAACATCACACACTAGCACACAGTGTGCAAAGTTGATAGCCCTGGATCTCCGCTCATACCGAGCGATGACCCCGTATCATTACCCGTACTCCACAACTATGGGTACCACCATTCTGACAATCCACATTCCGACTCCTCTCGAGTCCAGTCTCATATCAAATCAATCATGTCATCACTGACATACCCAGTTCCCGAGCAATTTCCAATGCTCCACCATATCCTATACGACCAATAAGGTCTAAGAGATAGTACAACTTGCCTAATTATGCTGCCTTCCAGCCACCGGTCTCGTTTGTCTCTGCGACCCACGCAATTCTATGTCTAACAAATAGGAGTTCACAGTGTACAATACATGACATCTGACCCTCAATCCAGGGTCAATCTCATCCGAGATCTATCACGAGGTCTCATACACCCTCGTATACCCGTCTCACTACCAGGTCGCGCACGAGGCTTACACTTTGGAGGCATGACGTGGCAACAGAATCAGCAACCTAGTGCTCTGATACCAAATTAACAAGACCGCCCCCGAAGGGACATTGGTAACCGTGCCTGGTCCTGCTCCCGTCTGGAAAGTCGACTGAAATTCCCAACTTACCCTCAGTGCTTGCCAAACTAGGGATAGCCACGCGCGTACTTACTCATGCCTCCACCTCTCGATTAGCCTCGATCAACACGCCACGATCTGGATTGTCAACAAAAACCAAAAGATGTGAGTGGAAAAAAATAAATCAGTTTATAAAACAGTTACAGAAAACGTTTCTACCCTCCACGTAAAACCAATGCATGCATTCAAAAATCTTTTCGCAAACCATTACATTGTCATCATAGGAAAACCGTGTACGAAAATTTAAAATCCTTTTCCTTTTCTTAATCTTCGGGTTTTAGCCTCAATCAAAACACAGGGCCTCAGCCCAAAACCATGAATCAAAACCAAGTACACAACATAATCCAAATCCATCAACCATATAATCCAGGCCACTGCCCAACACATCCGAAACATCAGAAATTA
The DNA here is from genome assembly GCA_032719365.1 of Prinsepia uniflora. Lineage (NCBI taxonomy): Eukaryota > Viridiplantae > Streptophyta > Magnoliopsida > Rosales > Rosaceae > Prinsepia > Prinsepia uniflora. Next base: position 57,687,667 of record CM064876.1, read on the forward strand.
ACCATAATTCACAAGTCAACAGTTTGCTGGATATCAAGTACGCCCGAGTCGTTAAACTCAAAACCATGCGCATAATCAGGTCTTCCCGGGATATCAACAAGTCTTTAAACTCAAAAGATAATCAATAGGCCTCGGGGGTATCACAATATCCGAGTCTTTAAACTCACGAGTCTTTAAACTCATTAAGGGCCCTCCCCCGTTATCAATTAACCGAGTCTTTAAACTCAAAACGTGCTCCAGCAATAGCACCGGGTCTTTAAACCCAATACAGTTTTCAACGGATCTTTAAACCCAAAACATTTGTCAATCACAACAACTCAGGATCCATCCCGAAATCACGTTTTCTCATAACAGGACTCATGTCCGAATTCCACATTCAAATCCTCAAAATCTTACTTCACAAAACAAAATCAACTCGATCAAAACGGGGCATATATAATCATATCAAATCACTTTTATCAACCATTACCTATAACGACCTGTCCCGGGAATTAGGGTTAAGACCGTGATTAAGATTAGATTAGTGAGCTTAATGGGTGGTTAGTTGGTCCCGATAAGGTCGTTATGACTCCTATGCCTCAGACGCTGCCTCGACGCCGAAACTCCGCGCTAGCTCCACGACCTGGAGGGCAATTTAAAACCAGAAAAGTGTGAGTGGACCATAAATAAAAGAAAAGTTTCCAAAACCATTTATAAGAAAACCGGGTTTGGCCCTTCGTTTTGAAACCACATGCATAACCTAGTTATTAAAACAGTTATCAATCATGTAAACCTATAAAAACAGTTGTAGAAATCATATCATCAGCGTCATAAAACTGTATCAGAAAACATAAGTACCAAGCCATAACCAACCGATCAAACCTGCTGGATCTATCCGAGTCTTTAAACTCCCGAGTCTTTAAACTCAATCCAGGCCTCAATATAATCCGAGTGTTTAAACTCCCGAGTCTTTAAACTCAACAGGCCTATGGGGGAAATATCAATATATCCGAGTCTTTAAACTCCCGAGTCTTTAAACTCAATCCGGATCTTTAAACCCAATCTGGGCCCGTCCCCCGTCAATCAATATCCGGGTCTTTAAACTCAATATCCAGATCCATCAAATCCAATCCAAACCATTTGAAAACCATTTCCAAATTCACATCCAAACCCGAATCCGCAATGACTGGTCCGATGCCCTTCCGGCTTACAGAACCGTCATTCCGAACCCAAATCCGGAATTCCACTGTTCAACTTTAAAACCAAATTCCGTTTCTCGAAATCCGATTTTAAAATCGAAAACCCTTGCTTATCGAAATCATGTTCCAAAATCCATTGTGTCGGGGTGTCAGACGGGAGCAGGATTTACCTCGATTTTCGGGGTGAAACCGGGGTGGGTCCTGACATTACCCATTCCCGAATTCGAATTCGCAATAATGATTCCGTAAGCCGGCATCGGAAAACATCATCCCAAACCCAAACTAGAAATTCATGTTCAAACTTCCGAAAAATCGAAAACTCGTTCATTAAAATTACTTTTATGCCCTGGGCACCAAGCTCGAAATCAACTTTCTAAAATCCGTTTTAAATCCTTGAAAACACCTCATTTTCAAATCCCAAGGTCAAAAACATCAAAACCACAATCAAAGCACCAAAATCACGGTTAATCCACAACATACTCGAAATCTCGTAAAACGTGCAAATTCGTGAAAAACCTCGAAATCCGTGTCAACACCGTAAACCATACTCACAATCGCAATCAAACATCTTTAAAACATAATACGCACAAATCACATAAAATCATTTATTAAACCATCATCGAAACGTAAGGGGAACCATAGTCTCGAAATACGTGCAGTTTCGTATGCATATAAAAAATACGTATAAATACGGAAATCAAAATCATCACAAGTCATAATCATAATCATAGAAATCATAGAAATATTTATGCATGCATTAAATTCTGAAAGCAACGTCCACTCACACACCGTCGTTAATGCTCGGTTTCGCGCCGCACTCGTTTCTGTAATTTCCGCCATTTTCCAGGAATCTCGAATCCTGTCCAGAATCACTTTTCAGGGTCACTAAGGTCTTAATTAACAACATACTAATTTTCCATAATTTTTCGGGATTTTTCGACATAATTTAACTTAAGGCCCTAATTTTCGAACCCTCAAAACTATCCCGAACGACGTCCGATCGACTCGAACTTAAGAACAAAAATGTTAAATAAACTGAAAGGATTAATTCTCTGGTTGACCGTGATCGGTAACTGGGTCTCACACACCGTCACGCCCCGCCCAAAGTGACTAAGCGTGAAAGCCATGCGCTGCTACAGTGACTGCTACAGTGTCACCATCTTCACCTGCATGCCTGCTAAATGGGTCTTCAACCCTCGACACGACCCGAAAAATTACCCCTCAATTCACACTCTAAACCTTCGCTTCTTCCACCTAATCATTCCTCATCAGGTTAATTTAGGATCCCATTCTTTAATTATCTTCAATTAGCCCTAAATCGATCAACCCGAACTTGTACATCCAAACGGGTCGAAGTACGAAACTCACCCAAATCGACCCCATTCCCAAATTAACTTAGACAGGAGTTTTAAGGGACCTAAACGAACACTTTAGCACTGTCAATTTCAGGGAATATTACCTGGAGGTTGTCGACTTCAAGCTCGAAAATCTCTGAAACCAGGGGCTTCCGTTCATGGCCTGTCTGTGATGGATTTCCCCCGCAATTGATGCGGTTGGTTTCCAAATGATCCCAGAGGATTAAAACAATCCTCGGTTTCGTTCAACTCGACTCCTAAATGAAAAATTGAATTTCCCTCCAAAATTGAATTTTTTTTTCAGAACTCTGATTTCTCTCGACACTCAGGCCTCCCTCCGTTCAAAATGAAACTCAGTCCCTCCTCCAACTCTCTGATGATCAAACAAGACCCCAACACCCGTGGGAAATCATTCTGGCCCCTCTGTGAAGTGTCCCCCGCACTGACCCAAAACTAAGAAGAAAATGGTTGCCCGTGCTCTGGTTTTGCATCAGCCCATGCCACCATGCTCCCAACACCTCAAAATCCATAAACAATTGTCCTTACCCAGCCATTACCAGGTTAAACAATTCAACCAATTCATTGGACAGACTAAACAATTCCCTTATCTCCTAAAAAACCATCCATTCACGGCTCAAATAGGTCCCACAGTAACAATTACCATTTTGCCCTCACTTGGCAAATTACCAAAATGCCCCTCATGCGTCTCGACATGTAACTTGGTCATCCGAACTCCAATTGACGTGTGACGCCTGTCTAGGGACTCAGAGCATCGAGACCTACCTAACGTCATAACTTTCACCCCGAACGTCGGAATCGATTGTGCCACCTGTCTATGAACTCGTGACGTCCCAAATTACGTCACGGTCATTGGTCAAAGTCCATTTGACAGGCCGAATTAAAAGTCAACGTTTTACCCACGACAAGGGGCAAAATGGTCATTTTGCATTGTTCGTCCGATCTCGCCCAACTAATCACCGATTAATCCCAACTAATCATGATTACTTACTAATCTAATCCCAGATTTCGGGATGGGTCGTTACACCAATTGCTTTATGAAATCGGGCCAGGGGCCCAATTGTTTACGAAATCGGGCTGAGACCCATTTGAGTTTTATTATCGGGCCAGGGGCCCATTTGATTTACTAAATTAGGCCAGGGGCCCAGTTGATTTATAATTTCGAGCCGTGGGCCCAGTGGTTTACAGCATCTGGCATGAGGCCCAGTTGGGTTATAAATGTGATTTTGGGTCTGGGACCCTATGTTTCATAAATGTGATTTCGGGTCTGGGACCCTATGTTGACCCTATGTTTCATAAACATGATTTCGGGTCGGGGACCCTAAATCAAATTGTGATGTTTTATGGAGATTTTGGGCAGGGCCATTGAAATGTTGTGAAATGATTTGATAAAACTGTTTTCCATATACCATCTTGATACGAGAATATGTGATGGTCTCCTCCAAGTGTCTGGGACACTGGGGAAGTCACGGTGCATTATCTGCGAGGGGTCATTGTACGGAGCTACTGGACAGTATAGTGACTCAGGAGCAGGATTACTATGATTAGACGTCTGGGACGTCAGACATCTAGGATGTCAGAGATATTGACCCAGAGAGACCCCGGGCAGCACGCGTTGCTTATTATACCGTGAGATATGACGTTTGGGACGTCAAGCGTCTGGGATGCCGGAGATGGTAATGTGGTAAACATGGACTATTGGATCTATGAAATGGTTTTTCAGTTGGATTTATGTTTATGGATTTGGGCGGTGGCCCACTTGGTTTTGTATTTATGGATGTGGTATTTCACGGTTTTGGGCTGAGTTCCCACACTTGGTTTTGAGTTACGATTTTTGGACTAAGGCCCTAATGGCTTGTTTGAGTAAATGTTTTGATTACTGGTTTTCGAGGCATGCATATGTTTTTATGAAGGGCATAAATGTCTTGATGAAATGTGTTTATGAACTTATTTATTTTCGTCCATTCACAGCTTTTGGTTGTTTTTAATGCCCTTCAAGTTGATCACGGATGTGACTGCAGCAGAGACTGGGACATCGCATACCTCCTCCATCGATCCTCGCGCACTCTGGAAGCCCCATTTGGGTAGTGGCATCAGGTTATCCCTTATCTAACCCTTCGTGTCGGACGGGAGCATGACACATTCCACGGTAATCCCGGGGGGATTAGGATGGGTCGTGTCACCGAGACATCACACTCCTCCTCTGGATCCTAGCATACTCTGTACGCTCAATGGGGCTAAAGTCGGAATTTTCCCTTGTCTGACACTTCGTGTCAGACGGGATCAGGCGCGTCCCGCGTTAATCCTGGGGGGATTTGGGACTGGTCCTGATAGTGACTCCCAACATATTTTCTCTAAGTTCCTTTATCGCTTCTTTGGTCATGACCTAATCCGTTCTTTGTAAGACCCGATCATGGAAGTAAGAACGGCGAGCAAGACCCATGAGCTTGGAAAGGCAAGATCGGTGAACAATCCCATATCGCTCGGGGAGGGAAAGGTAAAGTGCCTTATATGTGTGTGTCAGAACCCGACTCTCCTTGGTCAGGAACTGATTCTAGCACGATATTATCTGCTTTGGGCCTCCTCGCCCTCACGGTTTTGTTTTCGGGAGCTCACGGTGCAACTTCCTAGGGGGTCACCCATTATGGAATTGCACTAGCCTCAACTCGTTTAACTTTGGAGTTCCAACCGAACTCAAAGCCAGTAAGCCCCAAAAGGCCTAGTTTAGATCAGAGTTGCGCAGCGACCTACTCTATCTAACACAATATTGTCCCCTGTAGACTCACTGGCCGAACTAGCCCAACCCGTAGGGTTTTGTTCCCGGGAGCTCACGGTGCAACTTCCCAGTGGGTCACCCATCATGGAATTGCACCAACCTCCACTCGCTTAACTTTGGAGTTCCCCAGGAATCCAAAGCAGTGAGCTCCTAGAAGGCCTTGCGCTAGATAGGTGTGTGCCTACACCTTTAAGGCACACCACCATTCCCTTCCAAGACCATTCCCTCCTCGCAGGAATGTGGGATTATTCACGGTTCCCTCCAAGACACAGGTCTTACAATCCACCCCTTTTAGGTCCCAGCATCCTCGCTAGCACACTTCTCAATCGGGGTCAGGCTCTAATACCAATTTGTCAGATTCCGACCCTCCTCGGTCAGGAACAGATTCTAGCACGATATTGTCAGCTTTGGGCCTCCTCGTCCTCACAGTTTTGTTTTCGGGAGCTCACGGTGCAAATTTCCAGGGGGTCACCATTATGGAATTGCACTAGCCTCAACTCGCTTAACTTTGGAGTTCCCTAGGAATCCAAAACCAGTGATCTTCCAGAAGGCCCCGCGCTAGATAGGTGTGTGCCTACACCTTTAAGGCACACCACCATTCCCTTCCCTGACCATTCCCCCCTCGCAGGAATGTGGGATTGTTCACCGTTCCCTCCAAGATTTTTAAATTTATGAGAGTGATTATTATTTCCTAAAACAAATTCGTAGAATTGTGTGTTGAGGTTATAGTGTGATCTCATAATTAATTATATTTATTAAAATTGGACAATATTGCATCCTACTTTAGTGGCATCTCTTTGTACCATCCTTCCCATTATCGTAGTAACTATAATAAAAAACATTCATTCTTTAAGTTGTCATACCAAGATGATTTCCATAAAAAAAATCAATATGATTGGAGGTCATTTAGTCATATATATATATATATATATATATATATTAACTAAATGGATAGTTCACTATAATGATCTTAATTCTTTCCAAAATCATTGATTTATATGATACATATGATGACTAAACGATATCAAATCCTGTTGATTTTTAATGTAAATGCTCTTGGCATCATGATTTTGAAAATTTGCGGTTTGAATTATAATATATGTATAAAGACGATTCGATAATACAAAATGAAAATATGAAAAGGTACCACCAATGTGAGTTGTAAATATTTTTCTTTAAAATTTACTTTGATATAGTTTACATCAAATCACACGATTATATCGTCCGTACTTTCAATTCTTGTAATTTACTATCTTGTACTTTTAAAATGTTACAACATTAACCCTTCGTTAATTATTCTTTTAAAATCGAAGTTAAATGCTTATTTACTCATGATGGGACTTACCACTTAATTGAATATGTGACGAGTAAATGCTACGCGCAAAAAAAGCAATAAATTAATTTGAAAAGTTTAAACTAAAAAATGAGTTTCCATAAGAAAAATCAATATGATTGGATGTCATTTAATCATATATATATATATATATATATTAGCTAAATGGACAGTTCGTTATAATGATCTTAATTCTTTCCAAAATCATTGATTTATATGATACATATGATGACTAAACGATATCAAATCCTGTTGATTTTTAATGTAAATGCTCTTGGCATCATGATTTTGAAATTTGCGGTTTGAATTATAATATATGTATAAAGACGATTTGATAATACAAAATGAAAATATGAAAAGGTACCATCAATGTGAGTTGTAAATATTTTTCTTTAAAATTTACTTTGATATAGTTTACATCAAATCACACGATTATATCGTCTGTACTTTCAATTCTTATAATTTACTATCTTGTACGTTTAAAATGTTACAACATTAACCATTCGTTAATTATTCTTTTAAAATCGAAGTTAAATGCTTATTTACTCATGATGGGACCTACAACTTAATTGAATATTTGACGAGTAAATGCTACGCGCAAAAAAAAAGTAATAAATTAATTTGAAAAGTTTAAACTAAAAAACGAGTGCAAGATAACTAAGCACAAATGCTATTTTCAACTTTTAATGTTGACTTAATTTTATTCTTTTCTATATGATATCAGATTCGACTTTCTCGAAGTTGATACCAAATTCGACTCTCGCGAAGTTGATACCAAATTCGACTCTCGCGAAGTTGATACCCCACCTTCTATTAAAAAAAGAAAAAGAAAAATGGGACTACTCTCGGGCCGGTTCGGTTCGTGTCTATTTTCAATTTTCCGGTTTGTTTTTTACCAACCTTCTTTTAGTGGCTCCTCCATGTCAGTGACGGGCTGTAGGAAAACTTGAAGAGAGTGAGAGGGCCGACGACACAGCTACATTTTCCGATGGATATTTCCTCTGCGAACCCTAAGTCATTCAAGCGCCGAGGAAATCACCAATCGTGTCGGAGCTCAAATTCTCCATTTCCGTCAATCTTCCTCAATTTTTCCCTGAGTACACAAACGATGTCCTCGCTGTAATTTTCTTATCCTTTCCTATTCAGCTTAACATTTGAATAATCTTTCGTTCATTTTCATTCTCCGATTATAGATGACGAAAGAAACTGATGTTTTGGGAAAATATGTAAGCGATTGTCTTTCATAATTCGGTGTTTGTTTGCAGAGAAAATGTAGGCAAAGGATTTAACATTTTTTTACTGTGTTTCTTGCTGATTCATTTAATCATAACTGTTCGTTTGGCTGCTTAGAAAATTTGCGCAAATAAATTAACGTACTTTACACATTTCGTGATGATTGTGGTGTTAGCGAAATGAGAGTGAAATCATCGCCATGTATTACGAGTTGTGGTATCGTAGTTCAGATGCGTAACGTGTCTGTGTAAAAGTTATGGATGTGAAATCTTAGATAGAGCGATAGAGCAAGAGGCTAGGGCATACTTAGAATCTGCTGTTATCAAAAGAAGTTGAGTGGAGAACAAGGAATCAGTGTCCTGCTAGTGTAGGAGTACAAATCATTCATATAATTGCCATCTCTTGACCACAATATGAGAGTGACTGAAAATCTTCTCTGGGGATCAAAATGTTTTCTTTCAATGATACTGCAAATTGATTTAGGTGAAGTACAAAAAACTATTGGGATTGCTACTGCAACATTGAATTGTAGCCAATTTCTGTAATTGTTACCTAAGTGTTTTTAGCTGAAATTTATGCATCATTATTCAATCGTCTAATTAACAAGTTTGGGGTTGTGCCATGGTCAAGTTACTTCTTCAATTTTCTTGAGAGTATTGTGTTCATTATTTAGTAGTATATTACGGTGCTGGTTTGTCATGGAAAGCATCAGTATCAGGCAAAAGAGGATTTAGGGGCATTTCTTGGCTACAGGACTGTAGAATTTTTATCCTGGTACCATGACTACCAAAGCCTCTTGGTTAGTTGTAACTTTCTTCTTTTTCATGCTAACTCAAATTTGAACTTAATGATAGTCCGTCCATTGACAGCCATTGAGTAAAATGAAGCACTTACATATTTTGCATGTTTTTTTCAGTAGTGGTGCAAGTTATCTCTTTCTTATTGCTAAAAACATAAGGTTGGCTTAAAATAAATTAACTATCTGCCTATGTAGGTTATGGAATCACATCTCGGAGAATACTGGTCAATTTTCTAAAGACAGTGGCTTATGCAAGGGCGCAATCACTAACAGAAGTGCAGAATTCCAGACTCATTATACTAGCCATGCTGATGAACTTTTGGTAATATCAGTTAATCTGAGTTGATGCATGATAGAGTTGTAGGTGGAATTTATAATATAGTTTCCCATGGCAGATGAAAGATGATAAGACCTACCATTTGACAACTTGTGATCCTGTTTCTTCTGAGGATATGAAACTTGCTAAGGCTTCTCAACACTGTCCCTCTTTTTCTGCCCCTTTTTAGTGAGGTAAATACAGTGTTTGCCACGGAAATTTAGAGATAAAATTGTAATAGAACTATTGCAACTAAAAATAACATAGTGAGATAGATCAAAGAACTCCGTGAATAAATAAAATTAACCAGGTGGGCTGGTTAAACAGTTTAATGGTGAGTCTCAGTAATTTTGAACTAATTTTCAGTCAAGTTCAGCATTTTCTTATTGTAGAGCAGATTCTCAATCAAGAATCAAGTGGGTTGCCTAAGGAGCTTTTACATTTTCCGAATAGAGAGGAAATCGTCTAAGGTTATACAATCTATCATATCAGGCAACTTGTTGGATTACCTCACTATGTGCTTGTATATGTATTTGTGAAACAGATTTTTTTTTTTTCAAATGGAGGTTGTATAAGTTTCCTTTGCTCATGGCCTAATCATGATGAAATCTTTTGATGCTCTCTTCCTGCAGGACAACTTTCTCTAAGCAGATTTGTGTCAGTAACAATTTAGGAAGTAGTCTGCTACCAAGATTTGTAGGTACCGGATCAATGCTCAGAGATAAACCTCAAGACGGTGCCTGGGTTAGATTGGGAAAGCAATGTGAGGCCATATCTGCAGAGCGGAAGGATGTTGATGCTTATGGTGTTGGTTGATAAAGATCCACCAGAATATCTCCTTGATTCTCGAATATCCTTAGTCAATGTAATCATTCTTATTGCTTCCTTAAACTGTACATAAATCTCTATAGATACTCCCCTAGTTTAGGCCTATGATTTCTTTCCTAGCCTAAAGATGTATTTCCTACCTAGTATATACTAGAAACCGTACATATAGTATTTCTCTGATGTAAAGTTTTAAGCAATCAAATATACAAGAAATTCATACCATTTTTATGGTATTAGAGCACTCAAGCTCCACCGAGCAACAACCCCTGATCCTCCTTACCTCCCCCCCTCCTGCTCCTACAATGGCCGCTCAACCCACCCCACCTATTAACCCTACCCAACCACCAAACACTGTTATCACCTCCCCCTTTTCTTCACTCATCTCCATTAATGTTGCTCAGCTTCCAGTTAAGCTCACATCAACCAATGCCTTCCCTTGGAGAGCACAGTTCAATGCTCTTCTGCTCGAATATGATCTCATGGGGTACGTTGATGGTACCCACCCCTGCCCACCCCTTATTGAAACTGCACTTCGCGCCCTCTGATTTCGCCAGGATCAGCTAATCCTACACGCTATCCTTGCCTTGGTTTCACCTCAGGTGATTACCATGATAGCTGCTACCAAGACCTCTGAAGCAGCCTGGACCCACTTCTCACGGCTCTATGCCAGCAAAGCACGAGCCTGTGTTCTAGACCTCAAGGAGCGTTTGACTCTTCTTCGCCGTGACAACCATCCTGTCACTGAATACTTGCAGGAGGTTCGAATTCTTTCAAAAGAAGTCGCTGCCATGGATGCCTCTCTATCAGACAATGATCTCTTCATCTACGTCCTCAATGGCGTAGGGCATGCTTTCAAGGAAATCACAGCTACAGTCTGTTCTCGAGACACCCTTGTGTCGTTTGAGAACTTGCACATCATGCTGGTTCAACATGAGGCAGGCATTTCCCTTGCAGCCCAAGCTCCACCCCAGCTTGCAATCACTGCCAATCCGGCCCAAGCAGCCCGCAATTCCTCCTCCAACCGTCACAACTGTGGCTTTCCAGACCAAAGGACCTAAAACCAGTCCCCAGAAAATCTCGGTGCTTCTTCCCAGCACTCAGGACAATCCTCCACCAACAATCGCAGGTTCAACAGTAACCATGGCAGTGGCTACTATGGATTCTACCAATGGTGTAGGACGCAAGGGCACAGTTCCAAGCGTTGTCCCCAGCTGAAACACACCCCTACTGCCCAACATGTGGCCAACCCTACCAACCCAGGCACTTCCTCCTCCAATTTTCCCTAGCTCCTCGACTCAGGAGCTTCCCACCATGTCACTACCTCTCCCTACAACCTTTCTACTGTATTCAAATACCAGGGGCCTGACGAGATTCTAATTGGTAATGGTACTAGGCTTGACATCACCCATATCAGCTCTGCCATTCTACCCTCTCCCTCTTCTCAACCCTTTTCTCTTACTAATGTTTTGTGTGCTCCTAAAATTACTCATAATATCCTATCTATTTCCAAGTTTAATCAAGAGCACAATACTTCTATTGAATTGTTCCCAACTTGTTTTCATGTAAAGGACCTCACCACGGAGGCGGTTCTCTTTCAAGGCCCGAGTAAGGATTGCGACTATGAGTGGTCGTCTACAACCCTATAGCAGCCTCAAGCACTGGTGGGCGTGGTTGTCACTCCCAATCTTTGGCATCGTCGCCTTGGTCATCCCCACTCCAAAGTCCTCCACAAAGTCCTTTGCCAATCCTTTATCAAACTGTCCTCCAAACTCCCACAATCCTCGTGCCTGTCCTGTTTATGTAATAAGAGTCACAGGTTGCCATTTGGCACCTCTTCCCTTAAAAGTCAGTGTCCCTTTTAATTAATATATACTGATGTATGAGGCACTGCCCCTTACACTTCTATCGATGGTTTTTCATACTACATTATCTTTCTGGACCATTTTACTAAGTATACGTGGTTATATCATCTTAAAAAGAAATCAAATGTTTTTTCAACCTTTATTGATTTCAAAATCCTGGTCGAAAAAATACTTCCAGCAGCCCATTCAAACTCTCTACACCGATTGGGGGGGAGGGGGGTGAATTCACTAAGCTCAAGCCCCTCCTTACCACTCCCGGCATCAACCACCTTCTCGCCCCCTCCCTCCTCCCTCTTACACACCCCAACACAATGTTGTGGAAGAACGCCGCCATCGTCATCTTGTTGAGACTGGCCTAACCCTTCTCCATCAAGCCAACCTCCATTTTTCTTACTGGACCTATGCCTTCAAAACAGCATCCTACCTTATAAACTGTCTTCCCACTTCCATTCTAAACAACCAGTCCCCATACACTGTCCTCTTTCACCTCCCACCAAACTATCATCGCCTCCGCACCTTTGCTTGCCTCTGTTTTCCCTGGAAACGTCCTTATATCTCCAAAAAAATGCAGCGACGGTCCACTCCCTGCATCTTCCTTGGATACTCCCTCAACCAAAGTGCATACCTTTGCAATGACACATCCTCCCATCAACTTTATATCTCGTCACGTCCAATTTGATGAGTCCACTTATCCTGGACTCCAACTTACCTCACATGTCCCTCATGTCAGCCTTATTAACTTCCAGACCTGGCTCTCCTCTATGCCCCTCATCTCCTATCTCCCTGGTCCTACCTCTGAGGCCCCACTAGTGCCACAACAGGTTTCCCTTTCCCCTGAAGGCCACTCGGACCCATCCTGCTTGCTTGCTCTTGATGCGGCAGCTGCCCTAGCTACGGTTCAGACCTTGCCGCCACCCTACCAGGCCACCAACACCATGAACAACCTAACTACCATGGCCACAACCACCACAGCCTCCCTTACTCCCATTGCACCACCTCCTCCCACTCTTCGCACCTACACACGGCGACCCTCACGGCCGCCTCCTGTCCCTGCCCCACCACCACTAGAGGCCTCTCCTATCGAGCCATCTTCCTCTTCGGCCCCAGACCCTCCAGCATCAACTCACCCTATGCTCACACGTAGCATAATAGGTTGTGTTCGCCATGTATCTAGCTATGCTCTCATTGCCACAGTCCACCCCCTCCCTGACCTCATTGAACCCACTAGTGTCTCCCAAGCCATGAAGCACCCTCAATGGCGCTCTGCCATGTCTGATGAGCTCAATGCCTGTATCCGCAATGGCACATGGGTCCTGGTCCAACCACAACCCAACTAGAACATCATTAGCAATAAGTGGGTCTTTTAGATCAAACGAAACCCCAATAGAACTGTTGATCGGTTCAATGCCCGCCTCGTGGCAAAAGACTACCACCAGCACCCAAGAGTGGACTACTCTGCCACTTTCAGCCCAGTGGTCAAGCCCACTACGATTCGGATCATTCTCCACCTTGTTGTAACCCATTGCTGGCCCATACGTCAGTTGGACGTAAACAATGCATTTTTGCATGGAAAAATGAATAAGACTGTTTACATGGCACAACCCATCGGGTTTGTGGACCCCAACAATCCCACCTATGTCTGCCAACTTAAGAAAGCCCTCTACGGCCTCAAACAGGACCCCGACCCTAGTACCAGAAGCTCCACTCATTCCTTCTGGCCTAGGGCCTTGTCAATGCCTTGTCTGATGCTTTCTTCTTCCTTCTCGAATATGGTCTCACATTATTTATTTTCTGGTTTATGTTGACGACCTGATTGTTTCAAGCAGCGATCAAGCTCTCATCTCCAGCTTTATAACCACCTTCGCCAGCCAGTTCTTAGTCAAGGACGTGGGCCTTTTGCAATATTTCCTTGGCGTGGAAGTCATCCTCACCAAGGAAGGACTTTTTCTGTCCCAGCACCAGAACCTTCAGGACATCCTCACTATGGTGCACATGAAAAGGGCGAAGCACGTGTCTACCCCCTTGGATGTCTCCCCACCTCTCATCCTCCACAATGGTTCCCCCTCGCCCTCCCGACCCCTCTCACTGATGCCTCCCTTTTTCGTCGAGCCATGGGTAGCCTGCTGTATCTCTACCTCACTAGACCCGACGTTTCCTATGTTGTCAACTGCATCTCTCAGCTCATGCATGCCCCAACGAATCTCCACTGGATCCTCCACGATGGTTCCACCTCCCACCAAACTATCATCGCCTCCGCACCTTTGGCTGCCTCTGTTTTCCCTGGCTACGTCCTTATATCTCCAATAAAATAAAGTGACAGTCCACTCCCTGCATCTTCCTTGGATACTCCCTCAACCAAAGTGCATACCTTTGCAATGACCCATCCTTCCATCAACTCTTTATCTCTCGTCACGTCCAATTTGATGAGTCCACCTATCCTGGACTCCAACTTACCTCACCCGTCCCTCATGTCAGCCCCGATAACTTCCAGATATGGCTCTCCTCTTTTCCCTTCATCTCTTATCTCCCTGGTTCTGCCTTTACGCCACCACTAGTGCCACAGCAGGCTTCCCTTTCCCCTGAAGGCCACTCGAACGCGTCCTCCCTGGTTCAGACCTTGCAGCACTAGGCCACCAACACCACGAGCAACCCAAATATCATGGCCCCAGCCACCACAGCCGCCCCTACTCCCACTACACCACCTCCTCCCACTTTTCATACCTACACACGACGACCCTCACGGCCGCCTCCCGTCCCTGCCCCACCACCACCAGAGAACTCTCCTACCGAGCCATCTTCCTCCTAGACTCCAGACCTTCCAGCACTAACTCACCCTATGCTTACCTGTGACAAAATAGGTTGTGTTCCTCTGTATCTAGCTATGCTCTCACTGCCATAGTCCACCCTCCCTGACCTCATTGAACCCACTTGTGTCTCCCAGGCCATGAAGCACCCCCAATGGCGCTCTTCCATGTCTAATGAGCTCAACGCCCTTATTCGTAATGGCACATGGGTCCTGGTCTACCACAGCCCAACCAGAACATCATTGGTAATAAGTGGGTCTTTTGGATCAAACAAAACCCCAATAGAATTGTTGATCAGTTCAAGGCCTACCTCGTGGCAAAGGGCTACCACTAGCGTAAAGGAATGGACTACTCCGCAACTTTCAGCCCAGTGGTCAAGCCCATAACAATTCAGATCATACTCTACTTTGTTGTAACCCATGGTTGGCCTATACGTCAGTTGGACGTCAACAATGCATTTCTGCATGGAACTCTAAATGAGACTGTCTACATGACACAACCCATCGGGTTTGTTGACCCCCAAAATCCCACCTATGTCTGCCAGCTTAAGAAAGCCCTCTACGGCCTCAAACAGGCCACCCAAGCCTGGTACCAAGAGCTCTGCTCATTCCTTTTGGCCCAGGGCTTTGTCAACACCTTGTCTGATGCCTCCCTCTTCCTTCTCAGATTAGGTCTCACATCATTTATTTTTTGGTTTATGTTGACGACCTGATTGTTACAAGCAGCTATCAAGCTCTCATCTCCAGCTTTATCACCACCTTTGCCAGTCGGTTATTGGTCAAGGACATGGGCCCTTTGCAATATTTCCTTGGCTTGGAAGCCATCCCTACCAAGGAAGAACTCTTTTTGTCCCAACGCCAGTACCTTCAGAACATCCTCACTATGGTGCACATGGAAAGGGCAAAGCACGTGTCTATCGCCTTGGCTGTTTCCCCACCTATCATCCTCTATGATGGTTCTCCCCTTCAACCGGTGCCACCCTTTTTCGTCGAGTCGTGGGTAGCCTATTGTATCTCTACCTCACTAGACCCGACGTTTCCTATGTTGTCAACTACATCTCTCAATTCATACATGCCCTAACGGATCTCCACTGGATCCTACACGAAGGTTCCACCTCCCCCAACCCCCCACTTATGGCACCTTTTTTCCGTTGAGTCGTGGGCAGTCTGCAATATTTCAACCTCACCAGACCCGAATTTTCCTATGTTGTCAACTGCCTCTCTCTGTTCATGCATGCCCCAACTGATCTCAACTAGAAGGCTCTAAAGTGTCTTCTTCGCTACCTCAAGGGCATGCTCATCTTCTACCTCCACCTTCATCACACCGCCACCAATCACCTCCATACGGTCACCCACTCATTCTGCACCCTCATTTCCTTTTTAGATGCTGATTGGGCTGGTGACCAGGATGACCGTAAGTCCACTATCGCCTACCAAGTTTACCAAGGTGGCAACTTGATTTCTTGGACCTCACACAAGCAGCAGTCTATCTGATGCTCCTTCACAGAGGCAAAGTACTATGCTGTCGCCTCCACCACCCCTGAACTTCTTTGGATCCAGTCTCTCATGTGAGAGCTTGGCCTCCAAGACACAGGAAAACATGTCATCTCCTGTGACAACATAGTAACAACCTTCTATTGTGCAAACCCGGCCCTCCATTCCAGGATGAAGTATGTGGATATAGACTTTCAGTTCGTCCGTGACCATGTCACTCGTGGATTCATCCATGTCCACCATGTGTCCATTGATGATCAGCTAGCTGATGCACGTACCAAGATACTCTCGCGCTCGTGCTTCCAGCTTCTCTGCTCCAAGATAAGTGTCGCCGATGGTACCACCTTCTTGTGTGGGCGTGATAAAGATCCACTAGAATCAATGGAGATTGAGGATCAATCTCCTTAATTCTTGGATATCCTTAGTCAATGGAATCATTTTGATTCCTTCCTTAAACTTTACATAAATATCTGTAGATACTTCCCTAGTTTAGGCCTACGATTTCTTTTGTAGGACAATATAATCCTAGACCCATATGTAGAGATGTAGGATAATATAACCCTAGACCTGTATGTATAATAGCTAGACCTATGTAATTAGACAACACGTGTACACTAGGAATACCTAGCTGTCTTAGGTAGTTACCAACAGTTAGTTACTAACTGCTGTGAAGATAAGATCGGGATAAAGATAACTATCTGACCTCAACTCCCTATCAACTTGTATATATATACAGTTGATGGCTATGTGAATGAGTCATCAGAAATTCATCAATTCCACATGGTATCAGAGCATACACGTTTTACCACCATAGTTCGATCCTCCTTTCTTTTCCCTATCACGACTAGTGACTCTTGTGCCTCTCCTTCAGTCTTACCGAACCATGTCTCAACCTTAGTCTCTATCAAACTCACCGAATCTAACTATCTTCTCTAGGAAAGCCAGATCAAGCCTTTCCTGATCAGCCACAACTACTGGTAGTTCACTGATGGCACCTAATCCCCTCCCTCTCCTACTCTACCCTCCCCGGACACCATTGAATCCTCTCCCCAATTTAACTCATCAACATGCTTCAAGCAACGTTGACACAACCAATCCTATCTCAGGTTGTCGGTCTGAATACCTCCCATGAAATCTGAGAATGCCTACACCAAAATTTCTCTTGACAATCCCTAGTGAATGCCATTAACCTCGGATTCCAACTCATGTCTCTTACTAAAGGCTCAAAATCCATCATTGAATACGTCACTCATGCCAAAACACCAGCAGACTCCCTTGCTACCACCAATGGACCCTTCTTTTCAAGTGACTTGGTCACTGCTGTGTTACGTGGTCTTGGACCTGAATACAGCATGCTCGTGACAGCCATGCTCAATTTCCTCCCCCCCTCTCGCTTCCTTCAATGATCTCAGAGCTCGCCTCCTCTCATTCGAAGCCCAACAAGCCTCAATTCTCCAACCTACTGTTGTCAACCCACCAACGGCCTTATATACTGCCTCCCACCAACCTGCTCCTCCACATGGTCCCTTTGGTTTTCAGCGAGGACCACTCCCTGGTCGTGGCTCCAGATTCTCCTACCGCCACGGATTTCGGTGCTTCTCCTCCCCAAACTCTTCCCCAGATGTGCTGGGATCACCACCATTTCCCACCTCTCGCCCCCACAAGCCCTCAATGTTGGTCCTGCAACCGTCTTGGCCACATTGCTACTCATTGCCCCAACTTGTCTCAGTCTACAGATCACAATCTGTCCCAAACCTTGGCTAGTCCACACCTTGCAAATATTTCGAACCTAACCTGGTACCTGGACACAAGTGCCACTCATCATGTCACCATGAATCCTTCCTGCCCACAACAGCCCACCACTCCATCCCCAGATCAGGTCATAATTGGTAATGGTACAACCCTTCTTATCCATCAGATTGGTATAGTTTTCTTCTCCTCTAGCATCTTTACTTTTAATCTCTCTTATGTCCTCTATGTCCCTTCCATTCAAAAGAACATCCTCTCTATCTCTCAATTCACTAATGATCACCAGGTTAAAGTTACCTTCTTACCCAAACACTTTCTTAGTCAAGATTTGCTCACTAATCATATTCTCTTTTAGAGCCCTTGTAAAGATGGTCGTTAAATGATCAAACCTCAGTAATCCACCCCACCACAAGTCTTCCTCACTATTGGAGCCTCTTCCTTTTGGCACCCGTGGCTAGGACACCCATCTTCCCAAGTTCTTCACATGGTGGCAACTACCAACAAACTATGTTCCCCTGTATCTTTAATTTCTGCACCCTTTTGTAATCGATGTGCTCTAAACAGGACTACTAGATTGTCCTTTTCTTCTGTTGTTCATCACTCAATAAAACTGTTCGTATTAATACATTCTGAAGTTTGGATGTCACCTATAAATTCATTCTCTGGTTTTCGATACTATGTCTTATTCACTGTTGACTATACTCGCTTTACTTGGATCTTCCCTTTAAGAAATAAATCTGAAGTTTACATCCATTTTACTAAATTTTATTCCTATGTCCAAACCCAATTCCAAACTGAAATCACTCAGTTTCACAATAATGGTGGCACAGAATACACCAACACTAAATTCAAAATTTTTTGCTCCCTTCATGGCATTCACCAACGATTTTTTTGTCCCCACACCCCTCAACAAAATAGGTTGGCGGAAAGAAAACACCGTCACATTTTATAAATGGGTCGAAAACTACTCCATTATGTAGGTCTACCCTATTCTTTTGGGCAGATGCCATTACTACTATTGTTTTCCTAATAAATCTCATCTCAACCCCTACCTTTAACTGGACGTCCCCATACTCTAAAATATATGGTCGACCTACTCCCTAGCACATCCTAAAAACCTTTGCCTACTCATGCTTCCCATTCCTTGGTACTTACACCAAACATAAGCTGGAACCTCTCAGCTTACCATGTGCTTTTCTAGGCTAGAACCCTCACCATGCAGGCTATCGTTGCCTCCATGTTCCCACAGATCGAGTCTACATCAGTCGTCATGTTGTATTCAATGAACTTGAATTTCCTTATCCAAAGTCCCCACCATCTGTCTCTAACTTCTCCTTCACCCCTCTGGTTCACATCCACATTCCTACTCAAATCCTAGTCCCACCAGCTCCAGTTCCACCCCTTTCTTCCTCCCCACCTACCTCACCACCATTATCACCATCACGAGCCCCCTTTCATGGCCTGTCCACTTCCACCAGTTCTCCTGAGTCTCAATTGTCCCCCTCACCCCACATCCCTCCTCCGCGGCCACAAAATATTCATCCTATGACTACACACAGCAAGGTTGGGATTTCCAAATCCCAAAACCTATTGTTTACCTCCAGGTATCCCCTGCCCTAATCCTTTACCATTACCAAAAATGCCCCCACATAACCCACCTCCTACACTCAAGCCTCCAAATCTGCTGCCTAGAAAGCTGGTATGCAGGCTGAATACAATGCCCTCATGAAGCAACTAGACCCTGGTTCCCCTACCCTCCCATGCCAATGTTGTGGGCTCCAAGTGGGTTTTTTGCCTTAAACAACGTGCAGATGGATTCATTGAACTCCACAAGGCACGCCTTATTGGCAGAGGCTTTCACCAACAAGAGAGGCTTGACTACCACAAAACCTTCAGTCCTGTGGTCAAACTAACAACAATCAGAGTGGTTCTTGCCCTTAATTTTTCCCTTGGCTAGCCAATACGTCAAATGGATGTAACCAATACCTTTCTACACGGCACATTAAATGAGGAAGTCTACATAGTTCAGCCCCCTGGCTTCATTGATCCCCAACGTTTTCATAATGTTTGCCGCCTCCATAAGGCCCTCTATCGCCTCAAACAAACCTCACACACATGCTTTGCTCGTTTCAGCACATTTATACTTCAATCTGGTTTCACCCAAAGAAGGGCAGACCCTTCAATGTTTGTTCTTCATCAACCTAACTGTATCATTTATCAAATTTTGTATGTCGATGACATAATTTTAACAGGGAACTCTCCAAGTGAAATGTCTACCTTCATGGCCCCCTTAGCCCAAGTCTTTGACATCAAAGACTTGGCCCCCTGCACTACTTCCTAAGTGTTGGAGCATGTTCTACCTCTACTGGTCTCCAACTCACTCAAAACAAATACACAGTTGAGCTATTACAGTGCAGTGGCTTGGCGGATTGTAAACATGTACCTACCCCTGTAGCTGCCAAAAAGTTCTTTCAGCAATAATTGGACAGCCCCTACCTGATCCCTCTATATACCGTCAACTTGTGGGAGCACTTCTCTACTTAAAATTCACACGACCAAATATATCCTATGTCGTCCAGAATGTTACACAATTCATGAACAACCAAACAGATGTCCAACTTACTGATACGCAAAAATTAAGCATTAAAGTCAACACAAAGTCACACTCAACGCTTAAGGAAACATATGCAATTAAAAATCCTTTTTTTTTGTAGATGTAGTATTGGCAAATATGGATCGTTCTTAACCGGGGATTGAGGGTACCTAAGCATGATTATCATTTGATTAATTAAATAGGGGGGTACTTGATTGTTTCCGTTGTCCTAAGTGATTAACTAATCTAAACTAACCTAATATATTATTTACATGGTCAACTCATCTTTAATCTAACTCATTCATGATTGTATTAACTTCAACCTACGTAATCCTATAATCTTAATCTTACGAGTTATTTGCATATTCTCTTAAGTACGTGCCCGGGGCTCCCGACGACACTTTCAATGACCTAGACTCGGGGCTCCCTATATCTAGTCAAACATTAAGCGCAAACACACGAACATAACAAAAACTAGAATCATAGAACACATAGAATATTGAAGCAATAGAAATCATAAAACCAAGAATATTATTAGAAATCATAAAACCAAGAATATTATTAGAAATCAATTCATGTAACCAATATTCAAACATAAGAAATAACTACAAGGTAAAAAGACCGTGTTACACTTTTTCTCTTCGGGGCTCCCTATGGATACGAAGTGATTGGACACTCGTTAGTGAGACAAGCGAGGGCTCCTCAACTTAGTCACGAATGAAGGTGTAGAAGGTGAAGTATGGTGTAATTATTCTTACACTTGAAATCTTGAATATAATGAAAGGGAAATTGGTTGAGTAGAGCTTAATACAAAGAATGAGCGACCCTTTACAAATAACCTAAGCCTCCCTATTTATAGGAGAAAAATAATCCCCAAATAAATAGGAATTCACAATTTAAATCCTAAAGAAAAAATTATTAAACTAATTAAATTAAAGTCCTAAAGGAAAAAGGTAATAAAAATCCTAATTAAAAAGGTAATCTAAATCCTAATTAAAAAGGTAGAACAAATCTTAATTAAAAAGGTGATAGAAACTCCTAATCTAAAAAGGGAAAAAAAAATCCTAATTAAAAAGCGAAAATTCTTCTCCTTAATTTGCTTGGAATTTGGGTTGCTTGCTGGAATTTTAGAAGATGGAACAGCTGGAAAATGTGCAAGACTTCAATTCCTAATAGAACAAGTAATCATATTCGCGCAGACTGACAATCATTGGTTCGTGCAAGACTTCAACCATACCTTAATCACAATCTGATTCTATCTGAAGCGTTCACAATGGTCTGTGGAAGTGGGCTGATTTGCACAGACAGATTTCTGCTTTGTAACTTTTAATCCAGTTCTTCTTTCGGGCTTCTCCAATAACGAATCTTGGCATAATCTTGAACTTTCTTGCACACATGGTCATAGTGTTAACCCATCTTGATGAATCTTGATCCAATCTTTATAAATCTTGCCCCATTCTTGATAGTTTATGCGGGTTTGCTACAATTTAACCTCTTTACTCCACATTCTTGGGTTGCTACCTAAAAATATTAAAACATGTTAGAAATTGTAGGATTAAGGATATAACAAAGTATGATGAAAAGGAAATTGAGATAAAAAGATGATGAAATATGTGTTTATCACTTACTGCTGTCAAGCGGATTATCAGATACCTCAAAGGCACACTTGGCACAAGACTCCAAATACAACCCTCCCGCTTCCAACTCAGCCTACAAGCCTTCCCGGACGCTAACTGGGCAGGTTTCCCTGACACGCGTCGGTCTGTTATTGGGTTCTGTGTGTTTCTCCGTCCCAACCTCATCTCTTGGTGTACGAAGACATAAAACTGTCTCTTGTTCCATTTCAAAGGCTAAGTACCGTGCACTAGCTTACACCTGTGCAGACACAATTTGGGTTCTAACTCTTCTGCGAGAACTTCAGGTCCTTCCTCAGTTGCCACTTCATCTTTATTGTGACAATATGAGCACAGCCTATATGACAGCAAACCCTGTGTTCCATGCTCGAACCAAGCACATCACACTTGACTATCACTTTCTTAATGAAACAGTTGTTGTTGGCACACACAGAGTTATCTTTGTCCCCTCTAATCATCAACTGGGCGATCTGTTCACAAAGGGCCTCCATATTGCTCGTCACAGTAAACTTGCATCCAAATTCCAAATACAACCCTCCCGCTTCCAACTCAGCCTATAAGCCTTCCCGGACGCTAATTGGGCAGGTTTCCTTGACACGCGTCGGTCTGTTATTGGGTTTTGTGTGTTTCTCCGTCCCAACCTCATCTCTTGGTGTGCGAAGACATAAAACTGTCTCTTGTTCCATTTCAGAGGCTAAGTACCGTGCACTAACTTACACCTGTGCAGACACAATTTGGTATCTAACTCTTCTGCGAGAACTTCAGGTCCTTCCTCAGTTGCCACTTCATCTTTATTGTGACAATATGAGCACAGCCTATATGACAGCAAACCCTGTGTTCCGTGCTCGAACCAAGCACATCACACTTGACTATCACTTTCTTCATGAAACAGTTGTTGTTGGGACACACAGAGTTATCTTTATCCCCTCTACTCATGAACTGGGCGATCTGTTCACGAAGGGCCTCCCCATTGCTCGTCACAGTAAACTTGCATCCAAACTTGTCACCCATAGGGTGCCTAATTTGCGGGGGGATATAGGACAATATAATCCTATACCCGTATGTACAGTTGTAGGATAGTATAACCCTAGACCTGTATGTACAATACCTAGACCTATTTAATTAAACAACACGTGTACACTTGGAATACCTAACTGTCTTAGGTGTTACCAACAGTTAGTTAGTTACTAACTGCTGTTAAGATAAGATTAGGACAAGGATAACTGTTTGATCTTATCTTCCTATCAGCTTGTATATATATACAGCCAATGGCTTTGTGAATGAATCATCAGAAATTCATCAATTCCACATTTTTCCTAGCCTAAAAATGTATATCCTACTTAGTCTCTACTAGAAACAGTACATATAGGATTTATCTGATGTAAAGTTTTAAGCAATCAAATATACAAGAAATTCATACCATTTTTATTGGTCATACGAAGCAAGATGCAAGAGTGCATAACCAACTCCCATTGATACCTCTTAGGATGTGGAAGGAAATAAGGAAGAAGAGATGTGAGGATGGGAGAATAGTAGTTAAACTGTTCACAAAGGAGGAGAAGGAAGAGGGTAAAATCATAAGTTTACTATTGGTGAACAATGATTTTCTACTTCTCCTTTAGCATAGATATATAATTTTGGAAGAGCTAATTATTGATGATAAGAATGAGAAAGCTTTATTAGTGCCCGATAAGGATAAGTGGTTGGCTCACGCTATCGAAACAGCATTGCTAGAATTTGATGTTGATTTTGTGCTTTAATATAGATATAGAAATATCTATCTATATATATATATATTATATAATTACAATTGAATTTTTTTTTTCTTTCAAATTAAGAATAAAATTTGTGTTGTTTGAGGTTTAACATTAAGGGCATATAAAGTTTTAGGGAGGGAGAGGGGGGGAGTGTTTACGTAGGGTGGTAGTGAAAGATCTTATGACAGGGTTTAATGTTTAATTCTCAGATTTTGGACGCAAAATCCAACAATTAAATCGTAAACCATAAGAAATTAACTTAATATTTTAATATCGGATAAAAAAAAATTCAAATTGGAAGTTTTTAAAGTATTTTTTGAAGAATTTTCACTCTTAATTATCTTGTTTTAAGTGGGATCGGATCCTTAGATTACTTTTTCAAAATGAAGTGAAAAAGAAAGAAAATTATAAGTGGAAATAATGTTTTCCTAAAATAGAAAGGGAAAAAACTACTAAATAAGGATTAAAAACTTTAAAGGGTATTTGATTAATTATTATGGTGATTAGGGATTGGAAAATTTCAAAAATATGATTATTGGAATTTTGAATAAATATCGATGTTGTTAAAAATTAATCAATGAATAGCCCAAAAAACAATTACTCAATACAAAAACAGAAATTATAGTGGCATCACAATCTAAACGTATTACGATTACACTGTATTTTTCTTCGTTATGTAAAGAGAGGCTTAAGTCTCAAATTTGGCACTCAGTAAAAAATAAAATCAATAATCAATATATATTTTTAAATTATAATCGTCCAAAATTAAATAGTAATTGAAAACCCATATTTGTCCAAAATGAAGAGGCAAAATAGCATTAAAAGCTTATGAACAGAGGCAGAGAGGCGCAAAAACAAGAGCGGCTACAGATAGATTGGAAAACATATTACTTTCGAGCGTGGAAATAATTTATCAGGAAAATTTTAACTTGTTGGCGAGCAAGTACATGATTTTACTCTCAAATTGGCACCCCTTATGATTTATTGACAAATATATCTAAGATAAGAATCTTAAAGGCCTTGCTAATAAATTTTTAACCAGTAAACAGTGTCATTAGACTAAACTTCTAAACTTGATTACTTGAAGTTCAATTACACTTGGCAATGTCCATGTTTCTGCTGTAAACACATACCCCACCCAACCAATAAATCCAACCTCGAGATCAAATATGGAGGTACAAGAAGTTATAGCTAAGCATACTGCAAATGCCTTTCCCAAACAATATATTCTATGCTTGAATAATATATCTAACAAAATTTATTCCATAACTTAAGAGTGTACACAACTATAGCCAAACACTCTCAACTGTAAGAGGAGCCTCAAACAAGAAACTCCCTTCAGCTTTGCTCCTCAGCACTTGCAATTTCCCTCTCCTCAGCTGCAGCCGCCATCAAATCATCAAAGTTCTCCGACTTCCCAAGTACTATTTCAATCTAAAACCAAAAGAAGACAACGATAAATACGTATGAACAAAATGGAATAATCAGTTATTTCTTCTTAGGGGATGCTGGTCATGGATGTCCGGTGTAAAGTGCTGTATAATTTGAGCTACAAGCCCTCTCAAAAATGGACTACTCTTCTTGAGATGAAGTCAAAAAACAAGATTATATTCTATTGTCCCAGATATGAAGATAAATTTGAAAAGAATCTAATGGTATGTTTGGATGAGGAACTTCAAAGTAAATAACTTTCATTAAGAATTCCACTGTTTAGTGGTTTTCTTATGCTCATGCAAAGTATTTGCAATTTCTCTATTTTAATTCTTTGTTGTGTGTTTCTAAGTAATATAGCTCAACTCCCTTGGTACTTTGAAGTCCCTCATCCAAGCACACCTAAGGCAATATTTGGATGGGGGAACTTCAAACTGCCAAGAGATTTTAAGGCTATATTATTAAGAAATGCACTAAAACAATTAAATGGAGGAATTGAAAATGCACTACATGAGCATAGCAAACTAGTAAATAAAGGAATTACAAGTAACTCCCATCAAGTAATTACTTACAAATCCATCTAAGTGCGGCATCTAGTCATTTTCAATTTCTTTATCTTTTTAACAAAGTACTTTTAACTACTTAAGCTTAAATCCCTTGGTATTTAAAATTCCTCATCAAAACAGAGCTAAGGATTTTCACTAGGTCAAAAAAGTAACAGAAAAAAAATAACCTTATAAAGCATATATGAAATGATAGTTCTATTGGTACACCAAGATGCACCCTGCATGAAGGGCCACAACCATTAAACAGTATTTACTCCTTTAAATTAATACCGAGAATATGGTCAAATTTTTTCTATGAGAAAGGCATCCACTGGTAACTTTACAATCCAAATCCACACATCTGTATTTCTATATACCAATGCAATGTGGCATGTACAAAAATCTAAGCTCCACATAAGCACCTTGTTTACTAAGAGAGATAGCCCAATAATATAAATAGCACTTATGTTCTTGAATCAGACCAATCAAGCCAGGCAACCATAATTGCTAAATGATAAGATTCACTTATTCTTTTCACAGAGTACCAGACCTAGGTTAAGCATACGTCGGGATAAGATTCCAAACTCAATATAATGTAGTTACGTATTCACATACCTTGGCTTTCTGGACCGGCCTCCCTCTAGAATCATCCTTTATGTCAACTGTTGATGTCATGATTTCTGCATTGATGTACAAGAATAAATAAATTCAACAATTTCATACCAGGTTTGCAGAGAGAGAAATACGAAAACTAGAGAAGTCTCACTTTTCTCTACAGCCAGCCCATTGTTTTTCAGAATTTCTGCAATTGTGACAACTGTGGCGATAGCTGCAGTAGTATAATGAAATACATTAATCCATGCATTAGCATTGACACCAAAAGGAATCAAACCTACAATCAAGAACTACAATACGCAAAATTACTCTCCCTCAAACCATAGAATTTCCTTTGCTTCATTATTCTTAGGAAGTGCTTGTTTCACAAATTGGGCACTTGGGAATAGTATGAGACTCCTTCCTCAAGTTTGGTAAAGTGCACAAGAGGGGGGGTTCTCCAACAGCATACAATGGGGCATTTGAATTACCTAAACAATCAGGTGGGTATCCCATTTCCTAGTTCTACATAGTAAATGAGAAATAACTAAACCATAATTTTTATATTTTCAAATAATGAAAATTGGATTCAAGATAAAACCATATCTTTTCCCAATATATTTAAATAATGAAATGGGAAACCTGCATTTAATTACTTTCTATGACCCTTTGGTATGGAAATGGGTATACAATAATCCCATTCACTGAAAAAGAAAAGCTACCTTAGAGAGTAACTTAGAGTGACCCTTCTGGTTTACTTTACCTCATTTTACTTCAGATTTACTTGTTCACTAAACACTTGTCTTCCAACTATTAATTAAGATCTAACTACAAGCCTTGCCAAGTTTTCCAATTAAAAATTAATTCTCTTTATATGGTGACAAGTAGGAATAATTATACTGTTAAACATGAGCAAGGAAAACTCAGAAATCACCAAGCTGGAACGACTAACACGACTTTTATAAAGAATTCATGATAATAGTGCACTAGGACACGTCAAGTCTGCCAGAATGCAAAAACTAGGATTCTGAAGCACAACAAGATTTACTCAAGTTCCCGCTACTCCAGAGAAGCATACTACGGCACAATGACTCAATGTATGCATCAAGTAATGGATTCCAGGTCTACGAAATGCAATATGCACAATTACAGAGCCAGTTTTAAGCACACTACCCCCCAATAGCCAGCTTACACCAAGTAATGATAGCTTGTAACTAAACTAAAAGCTCTACTTATTTAGGAACAGTGAACCCGACCAACACCCATACATGACAAAAATGAACTTCTTTAAGCTTCATTAGTTAGCTAAACTTAGTCAGCACCGCAAAATTTTTCTGATTCTAGAGTAACGTCGAACCATATACATTAACATGACACACACTTGCACAAATATATAAAAAGAGATTCACACAGACCAAGATACATATAATGAGATGGAAATAGCTGAATGATGTCATACCCATTCCCAAAGCGGAGAGCTCCACCTCATTGTACTGTTGCATATACCTCTGCAAACAATTAAATTCCAGAAACATGACCAAATTAACCAGCAAGCTAAATTTCAGCAGGATCAAAGCACGTCAAAAAGAAAGAAAAGAAACCCAGATCCAAATTAGGCATGCAGGCATATGTATATAAATATCGGCGTAGAGCCAGAGAGAATTAAGAACGGGGTTGGGATAAGGGTTTTACCTTAGCAAGATTAACATAGAAGAAGAGGGGCTTTTTGGTATTCGAGACCTGAATTCGATTCTTCTTGTGCGAATCTGAGATGCTGATGTTGATGTTATTCACACCCTCAGTAATCTCCTCCATTGCAATGAACCAATCAAGTGAACAGCTGAAAACCCTAACCCTAAATCCCCTTTCTAATGCTCCTTCCGCCTGCTCTTTTCTAAAATTGATTTCTAATACATATGAGGCTATAAGTACTGAAAAGTGCTTGGGTCCGCTAAGATAAGGTACAAGCAATTACAGCAACTCGGCGCAAATTGTTCAATACTAGCAACTCGGCGCAAATTCTTACTTTAAATTCTATATAAAAATATATCAATTTTCCAAATTCCATTTTTAGAACTTGTTTTGTACGCTGTATTTTAATAACTATTTCAGTTGAATAGATTAATATGTCCACTAAATAGAATGACTATTTAGCTAAAAAACTTGTGCTCTACAAAATTAATATTTTGACTATATTATACTTGTTATACCGATCCTCGCAAATCCTACTAGATAACTAGTATACCGAGATGCTGGCAGACACTTAGATGTGAAGTCCAAGTGATGAAAGGTCAATTAAAACGTTGTGTTTTATGAAATTTAGTGAAAAGTAAATTAATAAACACTATATTAACATTTCACCACGGCAGCGAGCAACTCAAAGCATAATTAAAAACGAATTATGATCATAACTAAAGCATCAAATGGTTATACCGATTGTTACCTTGTTACATCTTTCACAAATGGTGTTTGAACTGTCACCTCATGACTCCCTGCTTGTACTCATGAACCTTCCGCTAAAACATTAGGGGTGCAAACCATAAGGTAAGTGAACCTTTTGTAAACATATATATATATATATGCTAATCCCTCAGCATCTAAGAAAGCATCAATAAAGTCATATACAATATAATAACATATACATGAAGATGCACGAAAGTAAAATAATATTATAATAATCGGATAACCTCGTAAGGCTAGCAGTCACACCAATCACAACATGAGCAATTCGCCAATTGATAATCATCAATAAATCTTAAGAATGAAGAGGACATATCCATTCCAAATGATTCACACAAGTAGTTACCAGATTATAGGTCTTTATAATTGATAATCATCAATAAATCTTAAGAATGAAGAGGGCATATCCATTCCAAATGATTCACACAAGTAGTTACCAGATTATAGGTCTTTATTTGAGCTTTATTTTATATTATTGTATAACCTTTATATTTGTATTTTAATGGTAAAATACCAAACAATTGGAAAAAAAAAATATTTTGTGGGAAGTTTTTAGAAATAAATAAACTTTGGAATTTTGAGCATTTTGGCCAAAGAATCGTTCCAATCAGAATTATAACAAACAAATTATGGACAAAATAAGGGAGGCTACCCAAATCCATATTCACTGCAGCCTAAAATTTCAGCCCAAATAACCAAGAAGCCATGGCCCACTATCCAAACTACAGCCCAACTCGCCAAGAAACCCAACCCAGATTCGTGGGATCTCCGGCCCAATTTCTTCCCCAGCCCAGCTCGCAGATCCATCAGCATGCGCTTGTCGTCGACAAGCGTCTGCCGAACCGCGTTTAGGAGATTCAGAGCACAGGCACCGAATGTCGTCTGCCTTGTCAGTGCCCATCATGTGACAGGACCCCTCTCAGAAACCAGGGAGATCTTGCTCCTGTCTGACAGATGACTCCAACAACTAGTTTAAACCAAGATAAAAGCACTAACCAAAATACTTCTATTAGAGAAGGGCTATCATACTTATTTATAGAGCATAAGTGCTATTAAATACACACAAAGGGAAAAGTTAAGGTCTACCCTAGAAAACTGTCAAGTGCGCAGAGTCCCACTTATTTACATGCCTCTAACAGCAACCGATCCCCGATACCTCGTCACAGCCTGAAGGGTACTTTAAAACATGCAATTGTGAATGGATGAAAAATAAATTTATGATACAATAACTCTAAAAATCTATTTATAACATACAGGTCACCCTTCGTTTTATAAAACAAGGCATGCATACCAGAAATTAAGCCTTTTTGGTAAAACAAGCAATCAATCAAGAAATCTCAGGTTATGCGCACTTATAAGAAATGTAGCAATACTATAAAACAAGTTAACACATAAAAGCAAATAAGAATCAGGCACATATCCCTAAACTAACCATCAACCTATTCTCGATGCCTGCAAGACAAATACCACATGAAATACGCTCTACTAGTAGGCTCGACGTCTAAGTGTGGATCGGCTCAAAAACTACGGAGCATTACCTCGACGTCTGAGTCACAGTCCTAGTCTTAGGAACTACAGAGCATTACCGCAATGTTTGAGACTACTCACAATATCTATCTCGAAAACTATGGAACTTTACCTCGACGTCCATGACCGTCCACCCAAACTAGCATCTCGAGGAAGGTCTCCACATTGCATCTCACAATCATCACAATTATCAAGGGACCACATAACCATCACAACAACAATTCAACCATAACCACATAACCATTTTCCACAACTCACCGAGTATCTGGATAAAATAAACCCAATTTCCTCGCAAAACATGTTAATAACATTTTTTCTTAATCATTCATAAAAATCCTCAAAATCTGTATAAAGCTGCCACGCAAGCTGACAAGCTTGCCACGTGGCTGACATGTGGCTACCACGTGGCATCCATGTGTCAACCATGTAACCTACCACTTCATCAGCTATCAGAACTTCTCTGCCACGTCAGCATGTGCCATGTCATCATCATCAAACTCGCGACAGGTTGACCCGTTTCTCTGGTTTTGGGTTTTCCTACCTAGGGGGTTGACCCGGTCCTAAAACCTTTATTTATAACTCGTTTTTCTTGGTTTTTTGACCAAACTAACCTAATCACTCTTTAGAACACCAAACTCAGAAACAAAAGAAAACGTCACGATTTGATACCTAAACCTTCGAAAAATCTTTCTAGAGTTCGGCCTATGTTCCTAGATTGATTCCACGTCCAGCTTCTCATTTCTACTGCTGTGAAGCTTTGTACGTGCTCAAAGAACGTTTCCAGCATCTCAGTTCTACATTTCCCCCACAGAAAAACCTAGGTGCACAAGTCCTTTGATTGGAAGATTTTCTCTCTCGCAGTTTCTTCTTCCCTTATAGTCACACCCTCTCTAGTTACAGCTTACACCTTCTATTCTCTTCCTTCTCTATTTCTCCCTATTTTTCTCTCCTCGTTATCTCTCTATCTCCTCCTTTCTTTCTTTTTTCTTTTGCTCTCTATCGAACACCAAAAATATCACACACACACACACACACACACACAAACACACACACACACACACACACACACACACACACACACACACACACACACACACACACACACACACATTGATGCAAGGTGAAGCGGTCGAACATTCCCCTAAAAGATCAAACACACTTGTCAACTAGTGTGGGGCTACTAGGGGATTTTTATGTGGTAAAAACCCAAATTTACCTTTTGGGTGGAAAATGACCATAATGCCCCTTACCAATTATTGATCGCCAAATCACTTTCTGAAATCCAAACAACATATACTAACCATTTATGAAATCCTCATTCCAAACCGTACACGACTACAGTCCCGAAAAGTTCATAAATCAAACGAATCGAAAAAAATCAACAAGTGAGGGTGTTACAATCTACACCATTTATGAAATCCTCATTCCTCATTCCTCATTCGTCCCTGAAATTTATTCAAACAAGTTAGGGTACTGTTCACACATTTGTACTTTGGTCTCCTACATAGCTTCTTCGACGTTCTGATTCATCCATAACATCTTAACCAAGGGAATAATTTTGTGGTGGAGTACCTTATCCTTCTGATCCGGGATTCGTACCCATTTTTCTTCGAAACCCAGGTCCTCTTGAAGTTCACTGGGTTGCTATCTTAGAACATGAGAAGCATCAGGCATATATTTCTGAAGCATGGAGACGTGAAACACATCATGGCCCTAAGAAAGTTTAGGGGGTAGTACCAAACGATATGCCACTAGTCCAATCCTTTCAGTGATCTCATAAGGATAAATATAACGGGGACTTAATTTCTCCCATTTACTAAACCGTACTATACCATTCCAAGGGGATAACTTTAAGAACACTCGATCACTAACTACAAATTCCAATGCTAGGGCTCGACGATCAACGTAACTTTTCTGATGATCTTGGGTAGCCTTCAATCGTTCCTAGATCACCTTTTCTTTTTCTTCTAGATCATCTACCACCTCCGATGTTAGCCGTTTCCTTTCCCCAACTTCCATCCAATAAATAAGCGTTCTGCACTACTGGCCATAGAGTGCCTCATACGGAGCCATCCCAATAATAGAATGATAACTATTGTTATATTCAAATTCCATCAATGGTAGGTAAGTGTCCCCTGCTTCCCGAAAATTGGAGAACACAAGATCTCATCATTTCTTCCAAAATCAGAATGGTTCGTTTTGACTAACCATTCGTCTGACGATGAAAGGCAGTACTAAAATGCAACTTCATACCAAACGCTTCCTGTAAACTTTCCCAAACCCGAGATGTAAATCTGGGATCACGATCAGAGCCAATGGACTCAGGGGTTCCGTGTAACAGGAAAATTTCATCTACAAATAATCTCACCAATTGGTCTAACTCATAATTCTCTCGCACTGGTAAGAAATGGGCTGACTTGGTCAATCTATCCGCAATTACCCAAACTCTGTCATATCCTTGTTGCGTCCTTGGAAGCTTGAACATGAAATCCATCGTTAAATGGTCCCACTTCCATTTTGGAAATGGTAGTGACTGGGATGACCCATATGGTTTTTGTCGCTCGACATGTACTTGCTGACAAATTAAACATTTACTCACATACCTTGTTATTTTTCCCTTCATTCCAGCCCACTAATAATATTCTCGAAGTGTACGATACTTTTTTGTTCCACCAGGATGCATTGCATAAGTTGAACTATGGGCTTCCTCTAAAATCTCCTTTTTCAACCGTTCATCGTCTGGTACACAAAGTCAACCCTCTTTCCAGAGCTCTCCATTATTCGTAAGGGTATAATTATGTCGTCCACCAACTTCCACATCCATTCTAATCAAACAAAAAATAGGATCTTGAAACTGACCCTCAATAATTTGGTCAATTAGAATAGGTCTCACATGAAAGCTCGCTAGAAGTGCTCCCCGCTCACCAATCTCCAACTTAACCCCTATCTTCCTAAATTCCACTAACAACGGTAAGTAAAACACCTGTACATGAGCAATAATTGCATATTTTCTACTTAAAGCATCTACAACTACATTAGCCTTCTCGGGCTCGTAGTCAATGGTACAATCATATTCCTTAATCAACTTTAACCACCTTCGTTGCCTCAGATTTAGCTCTTTCTACGTATAGAAATACTTCAAACTCTTGTTATCCTTGTAAATCTTGCACTTCTTTCCATAGAGGTAGTGCCTCCAAATTTTTAGTGCATGGGCCACCGTTGCTAAGTCCAAATCGTGTACCAGGTAATTCACCTCATAAGTCTTCAACTGTCGCGACGCATAATCAATAACTTCCCATGTTACATCAACACGTATCCCAATCTATGCAATGAAGCATCACTATAAATCTCGAACACCCCACAATCATCGGGAAGGGCAAGTACTGGTGCAAAATTCAACCGACTTTTTAACTCCTGGAATCCCTGCTCACAGTCATCATCCCACACAAAATTTACTCGTTTTCTAGTCAACCAGGTTAAAGGGGCTACAATAGAGGAAAATCCTTCTTCAAACCTCCTGTAGTAACCTGCCAATCTAAGGAAACTCTTTATCTCTAACACTGTCCTGGGCTGTGACCAATTCGCTATTGCCTCCATCTTTTGGGGATCCATACTAATCCCATCTGCCGATATCACGTGGCCCAAGAAGTTAACACTAGATAGCCAAAACTGACATTTACTGAGTTTAGCAAAAAGATGATTGTTCCTAAGTATCCTCAACTTCATCCTCAAATGTTCCTCATGTGCTTCCTTACTTTTAGAATATACCAAAACATCATCAATGAACACGATCACAAATTGGTCAAAGAATGGGCGAAAAACCTGATTCATCAAATCCATAAAAGATGCAGGAGCATTGGTAATCCAAACGGAATCACCAAAAACTCGTAATGTGTAACGCCCCGAAAATCAAAAACTTGTAAAATATTAAAATAATGTGAAAATGACGTTTTTACCCTTGACGACATATGGCTAAAAGTTGACTTTTTGTTTAAAATACTTTTTGCATATTTCTCGAGTACTGTTGTGTAGGTCTCGGAACGCTGAATTCGTAGACAGGCGGCACGTCGAAAACGGAGCTCGTATGAAGAAGTTATGGGTCTGAGAAGTTCAGGGGCAAAATGGTCATTTGTGACCACAAGGGTAAAATGGTAATTTTATATTGGTTTTAACTTAAACGGTCTAAGGATTAATATGAAGTGCTGACTCTCCCTTTTAATTGCTGATTCATTTCAGAAAATGACTCATATCCTTCATCAAGTGACAAGTGTCACTTGTTTATAAGGGTTAGTGGCACTTGGTTAATTAATTAATTGAGGTTAGCAGCTGATGGGTAATTACGTGAACAGTAACTGGCTTAGAACCCAAAACAGAGCACCGATACTTCCCTTCTTCCTCCTTAATCGAATTCTGTTGTAACCAGCGTGATTGAGCAAGAAATTGGCTAAATTGAAGAGTGAAAAACCGAAGAGGAACCAAACAAACCTAAGAAAACACCCTACTGCACTTACCCGAAAATCCTTCAATTCCTTCATTTTCGAATTTGGATTTCCAGACGGTTTCGTTCCAATTTGACGTGATATTAAGCTTCCTGGGAGCTTAACGACTCGAACCCAATCAAATAGAACAAGAATTGGAGCTGTAATGGTGATGAACAGACCCTGCAACTAGTTCGGAAAATCGAGCTTGAGTCGAGGTACTTAGAGGTAAAATTTCATGAAATTGATTTCGAATTCGTGTTCATTATAGTCCTATGATGCTTCTGGTGTGAACAATTGAAGGAAACAGGTGAGTTTTGGATGGGACCCGAACTCAAACCCGACGTGTGTTCCTCTTGAGTCAAGATGATTTAAGGCTTAATTAATTAAATTGAAGTGATAGAACTGTAAGTTAGATTAACTTTATGATAACGAGTGAAAGAACGGAAGGAATTGAGTTGGAATCACGGGAAAACGAGTCGGGTCTGATCGCGGGTCGCTGACCCGTTTATCAGAGAAACGGGTAGAGAAGGGAACTGTAGCAATCACTGTTCACGGCGCGTGGCTTTCACGCGCAGCCGCTTGCGGCGGCGCGTGAGGGCGCGTGGCCGGGAATCTGAGGAAGGGTCCAACAGCAATTTTGATACTTTCGATGATACAGACCTATTAGCGTTGGTTTCGGGTCAATCGGATATGAACTGAGAGTAGTTTTGTGTACCCGAAGCGTATAGGCTACGTTTAAAATAATATTATTTTATTCCGACGATTAGGAAATTCGTATAGGGGATTATGTGATAAGCTAGTAATATTATATTACTTGTTTGACAGGCCCGAATACTTCCAGGACATCGGAAGGACGCGAACAACTCGAAACGGAACAATCTGGACGGTGTGTGAGTGGGCTTTTCTTTTCTACCCTAAATGCATGCATATATGTGTTTTAAATGCCTTATAATATGATTTGAAATGATTTGGTATGATTGATACTTCGATATGATGATTTTCGAATTTTTGGGAATATTATATTATTTTTTGGAATATTATATTATTTTATATGCTTTTGGGCACAATTTTCGAGAAAACTGTGAAACTGATATTTCGAGCTAAGGCTCGGGGTTTGAACTTGATTTTGACTCGGATTATGAGTCTGATATTGGATTTGATAGATTTATGTCATAAATGAGATTGTGATTGCGCAGGTTTGCGTGGATTGGTTTATGGATTTGAGAAAAGTGTTTTTGGGCTTAAAGCTCAGCTCAAAAATGGTTTTGATATTACGTGCAACTGTTTTCATTGGTTTTCATAATGATATATGAGGGCTTTCGGTGTGGAATATGTTTCCCCCGAAATGGACCCTGGAGATAACGCTCGCCTCCGAGATGGAAGTGTTTACCCCGGATAGGTCATGTAGCACAGTCTGTTGTCGTGCAGCCAGATGGAGGCTCGACTCAGACCAGATGTGCTGGATTTTATGGAGGTCAGTCAGTGATATGTTCATGACGACCTGGATTGCCGGCTGGTGATGTGTTCACAGCGGCGGATGCTCGGGATTTGAGTGGTCCTTGAGCTTATTGATTGCACGCGTTGCAGGGATAACGTGACTCTATATTGGACCTGGATTCTGTGTTTTCATTGATATTGAGATTTATATTCATATCTTAATTATTTGATTTATGAGTTATGATATGCATGCATGTTTGTGAAAACTAGAGGGTAAGACTATATTTTGATAAATGTATTTCTAAAGGTTATTTTTCTCCACTCACACCTTTGATGTTTTGTTTGCCCTCCAGGCCAGTGCACAGGTACTGAGGCTCATTTCGAGGCAGAAGAATAAACGGACCGTTGCATACTCAGACACTTTGCAGCGTAAGATTTTGCTCCCTACATGTAAATATTTCCTATGCTCTGTAAACTTGTTGACTAGGTCAACGGTCTCGAAATACTGAACTATCCCTAGTCTGACGATGTTATCGTTTATATGTGTTATATGTATATATTTGAAACTACTTTTGGTATTTTCGAGTTATTGTCAGACGGGAGCAGGATCTGTCACGGTTATCGAAGGATAATCGGGATGGGTCGTGTCAAATTGGTATCAGAGCACTAGGTTGCGGTCTGAGTCTTGCACATTGTGTGCAGGTCTGGTTAACTGATCTGTTTTACGTGCAGCATAATTCTATATGCCTCCACGACGCGAGCCTCGTGCACAGCCTGGCGAAGAAATGGAGGGTCCAGACGTCGAGAGAGCCCAACGGTTGGGGGCCACGAGTTTCACTGGGCAGACTACCCCAGATGAGGCGTACGATTGGATTACACAGTTGGAACGGATTTTTGAAATCATGCACTGTCCACCAGGAGATATGGTTCCTTTAGCTACATTTATTCTGAGTAGTCAGACGTATCGATGGTGGCGTGGATTGCAGTTGACGGGATTGGATGCTAATACCCTGAATTGGTAGGATTTCCGGCATCGTTTCCTAGATCAGTTTTATCCTCGATCCTATCGTAATGCCAAGGAAGTGGAATTTCTTCAACTGATACAAGGAGATCTATCTGTGGCTGACTATGAGCAAAATTTCTTGAATTTGGCCAATTTTGCCCCTTTGTTTGTGTCTACCGAGGAGGATAAGTGCAGAAGGTTTGAGTAGGGGGTTAAAGAATGCGATCC
The DNA here is from genome assembly GCA_032719365.1 of Prinsepia uniflora. Lineage (NCBI taxonomy): Eukaryota > Viridiplantae > Streptophyta > Magnoliopsida > Rosales > Rosaceae > Prinsepia > Prinsepia uniflora. Next base: position 57,725,101 of record CM064876.1, read on the forward strand.
GTGGTGCCGTGACAGTGGGATCATATGCTTATCTGAGGGAGTTGTCAGATGCTGCTGCCAGAGTTGAGGTGACTTTACCAGCTCCCCAGCAGTTTTCAGGCTATGGTCGGCACCGAGAACGACAGTATCAGGGGGCGCCGAGTCAGAGATGGCCAAAAAGAGGCAGTTCTAGTTCTGGATCATCGGGTGGTACTCGTTCGAGCTATGGTCGTGGGAATGCAACGAGATTTGGGCCTCAATCTTCGGCAACAATGCAGTTTAGTGAAGCATCAGTGGGATCAGCCAACCGACAGAACAGCGGGTCCAATCAGGGAAATGTACTTGTTTGCTTTTACTGTCGGGAGCCGGGCCATTTCAAGAAGGACTGCCCACGTTTGATTGGTCGTGGTACCGGTTGGGGCACTGCCGAGTAGAGTCGGAGTACAGCATCGACTTCTGATACGACTGGGGGAGAGGAGCTGGTCGAGGACGTGGTAACTCACAAGGACGTGGTCAGATTTCGGGACCACAGGCTCGAGTATTTGCTGTTACGAAACAGGAGGCTCGATCTACCCCAGGAGTGGTAACAGGTATGCTTCCTATTTTTGGTCATCATGCACGTACCTTAATAGATCCGGGAGCTACTCATTCATTTGTTTCTCGCACTTATGCAACCTTAGCTGATAAAGAGGTTTCTGCACTTGGTTGTGACATGGGAGTCGGTACGCCGACCGGTGACATTTATGTAGTCAACCAAGTGATACGAGAGTATCCTATCTTGATCGGGAGTGTGCATCTCGTGGTTGACTTAATTTTGTTAGATTTATGTGATTTTGATGTTATCCTTGGGATGGATTGGCTGACAACCCATCATGCCTCTATCGAATGTTTCGATAAGAGGGCGATACTCCGGAGTCCAGGATTACCGGAGGTGATATTCCAGGGAGATCGGCAAATGTTACCCGCTAAAGTTATATTAGCTCTTACAGCATAAAGTTTGTTGCGAAAGGGTTGCCAGGGTTATCTAGCACATGTGGTTGATGTACGAGATACCCCAGTTAGGGTTGAGGACATCCCTATCGTATGTGAGTTCCCAGATGTGTTTCCTGAGGACTTACCAGGAGTGCCACCGCATAGGGAGATGGAGTTCACCATTGACTTGATTCCGGGTACACGACCTATTTCTTTGCCTCCTTATCGCATGGCACCAGCTGAGTTAAGAGAATTAAAGGTGCAATTGCAAGATTTAGTCGATATGGGATTCATTCGACCGAGTGTGTCACCATGGGGAGCCCCCGTACTGTTTGTGAAAAAGAAGGAAGGTAGTCTGAGAATGTGTATGGACTACAAGCAACTAAACAAGGTGACGATCAAGAATAAGTATCCTTTGCCTCGAATTGACGATTTGTTTGATCAGTTAAGGGGAGCTACATATTTTTCGAAGATTGATCTTCGTTCTGGTTACCATCAGCTGAGGATTCGAGAAGAGGATATTCCGAAAACAGCCTTTCGGACTCGGTATGGTCATTATGAGTTTCTCGTGATGCCCTTTGGCTTAACCAATGCTCTGGCAGCATTTATGGACATGATGAACCGAGTATTCCGGAAATATTTTGATCAGTTTGTCATTGTATTTATTGATGATATTTTAGTATATTCAAAGACTGCGAAGGCGCATGAGAAGCACTTGAGGCTTGTGCTTGGAACTCTGAGGGATAATCAATTGTTTGCGAAACTGAGTAAATGCCAATTTTGGCTGACGAGGGTGGGATTTCTGGGGCATGTGATATCTGTGGAAGGAATTTGTGTCGATCCCCAGAAAATTGAAGCAGTGGCAAATTGGGAACAACCCACAACAGTGACTGAAGTGAGGAGCTTTTTGGGGTTAGCCGGTTATTACAGGCGTTTCGTAGAAGGATTTTCTACGATTGCTGCTCCATTGACTCGTTTGACCAGGAAGGGAGTTCCGTTTATTTGGGACGAGACTTGCGAGCAGAGTTTTCAGGAGCTGAAGAAACGTTTGACATCCGCTCCAGTATTGGCTCTTCCAGATGATAGTGGCGAATTTGAAGTCTGTACTGATGCATCCTTACACGGTTTAGGGTGTGTGTTGATACAGCATGGGAAAGTGATTGCTTATGCTTCTCGACAATTAAAATCCCATGAGCGCAACTATCCTACCCATGACTTGGAATTGGCTGCAGTAGTGCATGCGCTAAAGATCTGGAGACATTATTTATATGGGGAGACCTGCCGACTATTTACGGATCACAAAAGTTTGAAATACTTTTTCACTCAGAAGGAGCTAAATGTGAGGCAGAGAAGATGGATGGAATTGCTTAAGGATTACAATTGTACGATTGAATACCATCCTGGAAAAGCCAATGTGGTGGCTGACGCACTGAGTCGGAAGTCAGCACATTCAGTAGGCCATTTACGAACAATACACTTACCTCTATTAGTTGAACTGCGTAAGATTGGTGTTGTGTTAGGACTTGATAGTCAAGATGGGTTGGTAGCGAGTTTCCAGGTGCGACCAATCCTGATTGATCAGATTATTGATGCTCAATTTCAAGATGCGACTTTATGTATCCTTCGAATTGAAGTAGAAGCCGGAGAACGGCAGGATTATGCAGTGAATGAGGACGGAGCCATAACCACAGAAGGGAGATTATGTGTACCTGCAGATGAAGCATTGAAAAAGGAGATTCTGGCTGAAGCTCATAGTTCTGCATATGCTATGCATCCAGTAGGAACAAAAATGTACCGTACGCTCCGAGAACATTACTGGTGGCCTGGCATGAAACGAGAAATTGCTGCGTATGTGAATAAATGTTTGATATGTCAACAAGTAAAGGCGGAAAAACAGAGACCCTATGAAGCATTACAACCGCTTCCTATCCCATAGTGGAAATGGGATCATATAACTATGGATTTCGTGTTCAAACTTCCGAGGACGCCCCGAGGCCATGATGGAGTTTGGGTGATTGTGGATAGACTCACCAAGTCAGCGCATTTCCTACCTGTAAAAGAATATTTTCAGATAACCCAATATGCTAAATTGTTCATTAATGAGATTATTCGGTTACATGGCACACCTGCCTCCATTATTTCAGACCGAGATCCCCGATTCACATCTAGATTCTGGAAAAGCCTACAGGAAGCTTTTGGAACCAGATTGCATTTTAGTACAGCATTTCACCTTCAAACTGACGGACAATCTGAACGGACCATCCAAACCTTGGAAGACATGATGAGAGCATGTGTTCTACAATTCCAGGGTACTTGGGAGTCACACTTACCACTGATGGAATTCGCCTATAATAACAGTTATCAAGCAAGTATTGGAATGGCACCTTATGAACCTCTATATGGACGCCAGTGCCGAACCCTTTTGTGTTGGACAGAGGTAGGTGAAAGAAAATTGTCTAAGTCCGAATTGATTGATCTGAAGACAGAGAAAGTTAAGCTCATTCGAGATAGACTCAAGGCAGCCCAGGACAGGCAAAAGAGCTACGTGGATCGGCGAATCAGAGATCTTGAATTTGTAGTGGGAGATTGGGTTTTTCTGAAGTTATCCCCTTGGAAAGGTATAGTACGATTTGGCAGGCGCGGGAAATTAAGCCCCCGTTTCATCGGACCTTATGAGATTATCGAGCGGATTGGCCGAGTTGCTTACCGATTAGCATTACCATCGGAGCTTTCCAGAGTTCATAAAGTCTTTCATGTATCAATGCTACGGAAATATGTGTATGATGAGTCCCATGTATTAGAAGAACAGCCTATTGAGCTCAGGGAAGACCTAAGCTTTGAGGAGCAACCTGTGCAGATCCTGGATCGAAAAGATAGAGTACTCCGTCGAAAGACAATTCCTTTAGTGAAAGTGCTTTGGCGAAATCAGAATGTAGAAGAGGCTACTTGGGAACCCGAAGCTCAGATGCGAGAGCAGTATCCGTACTTGTTTCCGTGAAATTTCGGGGACGAAATTCCCTAAGGGGGGAAGGTTGTAACGCCCCGAAAATCCTAAACTTGTAAAATATTAAAATAATGTGAAAATGACGTTTTTACCCTTGATGACATATGGCTAAAAGTTGACTTTTTGTTTAAAATACTTTTTGTACATTTCTCGAGTACCGTTGTGTAGGTCTCGGAACGCTGAATCCGTAGACAGGCGGCACGTCGAAAACGGAGCTCGTATGAAGAAGTTATGGGTATGAGAAGTTCAGGGGCAAAATGGTCATTTGTGACCACAAGGGTAAAATGGTAATTTTATATTGGTTTTAACTTAAACGGGCTAAGGATTAATATGAAGTGCTGACTCTCCCTTTTAATTGCTGATTCATTTCAGAAAATGACTCATATCCTTCATCAAGTGACAAGTGTCACTTGTTTATAAGGGTTAGTGGCACTTGGTTAATTAATTAATTGAGGTTAGCAGCTGATGGGTAATTAAGTGAACAGTAACTGGCTTAGAACCCAAAACAGAGCACCGATACTTCCCTTCTTCCTTCTTAATCGAATTCTGTTGTAACCAGCGTGATTGAGTAAGAAATTGGCTAAATTGAAGAGTGAAAAACCGAAGAGGAACCAAACAAACCTAAGAAAACACCCTACTACACTTACCCGAAAATCCTTCAATTCCTTCATTTTCGAATTTGGATTTCCAGACGGTTTCGTTCCAATTTGACGTGATATTAAGCTTCCTGGGAGCTTAACGACTCGAACCCAATCAAATAGAACAAGAATTGGAGCTGTAATGGTGATGAACAGACCCTGCAACTAGTTCGGAAAATCGAGCTTGAGTCGAGGTACTTAGAGGTAAAATTTCATGAAATTGATTTCGAATTCGTGTTCATTATAGTCCTATGATGCTTCTGGTGTGAACAATTGAAGGAAACAGGTGAGTTTTGGATGGGACCCAAACTCAAACCCGACGGGTGTTCCTCTTGAGTCGAGATGATTTAAGGCTTAATTAATTAAATTGAAGTGATAGAACTGTAAGTTAGATTGACTTGATGATAACGAGTGAAAGAACGGAAGGAATTGAGTTGGAATCACGGGAAAACGAGTCGGGTCTGATCGCGAGTCGCTGACCCGTTTATCAGAGAAACGGGTAGAGAAGGGAACTGTAGCAATCAATGTTCACGGCGCGTGGCTTTCACGCGCAGCCGCGCAGCCGCTTGCGGCGGCATGTGAGGGCGCGTGGCCGGGAATCTGAGGAAGGGTCCAACAGCAATTTTGATACTTTCGATGATACAGACATATTAGCGTTGGTTTTGGGTCAATCGGATATGAACTGAGAGTAGTTTTGTGTACCCGAAGCGTATAGGTTACGTTTAAAATAATATTATTTTATTCCGACGATTAGGAAATTCGTATAGGGGATTATGTGATAAGCTAGTAATATTATATTACTTGTTTGACAGGCCCGAATACTTCCAGGACATCGGAAGGACGCGAACAACTCGAAACGGAACAATCTGGACGGTGTGTGAGTGGGCTTTTGTTTTCTACCCTAAATGCATGCATATATGTGTTTTAAATGCCTTATAATATGATTTGAAATGATTTGGTATGATTGATACTTCGATATGATGATTTCCGAATTTTTGGGAATATTATATTATTTTTTGGAATATTATATTATTTTATATGCTTTTGGGCACAATTTTTGAGAAAACTGTGAAACTGATATTTCGAGCTAAGGCTCGGGGTTTGAACTTGATTTTGACTCGGATTATGAGTCTGATATTGGATTTGATAGATTTATGTCATAAATGAGATTGTGATTGCGCAGGTTTGCGTGGATTGGTTTATGGATTTGAGAAAAGTGTTTTTGGGCTTAAAGCTCAGCTAAAAATGGTTTTGATATTACATGCAACTGTTTTCATTGGTTTTCATAATGATATATGAGGGCTTTCAGTGTGGAATATGTTTCCCCCGAAATGGGCCCTGGAGATAACGCTCGCCTCCGGGATGGAAGTGTTTACCCCGGAGAGGTCACATAGCACAGTCTGTTGTCGTGCAGCCAGATGGAGGCTCGACTTAGACCAGATGTGCTGGATTTTATGGAGGTCAGTCAGTGATATGTTCATGATGACCTGGATTGCCGGCTGGTGATGTGTTCACAGCGGCGGATGCTCGGGATTTGAGCGGTCCTTGAGCTTATTGATTGCACGCGTTGCAGAGATAACATGACTCTATATTGGACCTGGATTCTGTGTTTTCATTGATATTGAGATTTATATTCATATCTTAATTATTTGATTTATGAGTTATGATATGCATGCATGTTTGTGAAAACTAGAGGGTAAGACTATATTTTGATAAATGTATTTCTAAAGGTTATTTTTGTCCACTTACACCTTTGATGTTTTATTTGCCCTCCAAGCCAGTGCACAGGTACTGAGGCTCATTTCGAGGCAGAAGAATAAACGGACCGTTGCATACTCAGACACTTTGCAGCGTAGGATTTTGCTCCCTACATGTAAATATTTCCTATGCTCTGTAAACCTGTTGACTAGGTCAACGGTCTCGAAATACTGAACTATCCCTGGTCTGACGATGTTATCGTTTATATGTGTTATATGTATATATTTGAAACTACTTTTGGTATTTTCGAGTTATTGTCAGACGGGAGCAGGATCTGTCACGGTTATCGAAGGATAATCGGGATGGGTCTTGTCATAATGGCCATACCTCGTCTTGAAAGTTGTCTTTGAAATATCTTCCTCCTTAATTCTCAATTGATGATACCCGGACCGCAAATCAATCTTAGAGAAATATCTGGCCCCTCGCAACTGGTCAATCAAATCACCAATCTGAGGCAGCTGATACTTGTTGTGTATTGTCACTTTATTAAGCTGCCTATAATCAATACATAACCACAAACTATCATCCTTCTTCTTTAAAAAAAAAAAACCAGGGCTACCTAGGGTAAAGTACTCAGTCGAATAAAACCTATATCAATCAACTTCTGTAACTGCACCTTTAATGGTCTAAGGTATTCGCCGGGTACTAGAAAAAAACTCAATCGTAAATTCAACTTCTGTAACTGCACCTTTGCATCTATAGGATTGAGGTTGAATCCGGAGAAAGACAGGATTTTACCATCCGAGATGATGGGGCACTTGTGAAGGTGGGCCATTTGTGTGTGCCTGCAGAGGCAGAGTTACGGGCCGAGATTCTGGAGAAGGCCCACAGTTCCGCATATGCTATGCATCCGGGAGGTACAAAGATGTACCGTACCCTCCGGAGCCATTATTGATGGCTAGGAATGAAGAGGGACATTGATGAATTTGTGAGTAAATGCTTAACCTGTCAGCAGGTTAAGGCGGAGCGGCAGAGACCGTATGGGGCCATGCATCCATTTTCGATTCCCGAGTGGAAGTGGGATCACATCACCATGGACTTCGTCTTTAAGTTGCCAAGGACACGGAGCGGATTTGACGGAGTGTGGGTGATTGTAGACCGGTTAACCAAGTCAGCACATTTTCTGCCAGTGCTAGAGACTTATAAACCCAACCGATTGGCTCAATTGTTAGTGAAGGAGATCATTCGACTTCATGGTACGCCGGAGTCGATCGTGTTTGATCGCGATCCGCGTTTCACTTCCAGGTTCTGGCGGAGTTTACAGACTACCTTGGGAACAAATCTGCATTTCAGTACTGCTTTCCATCCACAGACCGATGGACAATCTAAAAGGACTATTCAGACCCTGGAAGACATGATGAGGTCTTGTGTGCTGCAATTTCAGGATTCGTGGGATGCTCACTTGCCATTGATGGAATTTTCTTACAACAACAGTTACCAGGCAAGTATCGAGATGGCACCCTATGAGGCACTGTATGGTCGATAGTGCAGGACACCTATCTATTGGATGGAGGTAGGAGAGCGAGCGCCGTAGGGCTGGAGTTGATGGACATAACTCAGGAAGCAGTCCGTGTTATCAGGGAAAGATTGAAGGCGGCGCAGGATCGCCAAAAGAGTTATGCTGATAGACGGATTCGAGACTTGAAGTTTAAGGTTGGAGATTTTGTCTTCCTGAAGTTATCCTCGTAGAAAGGGATTATTCGATTTGGTTGACGGGGGAAATTGAGTCCACGTTTTATCGGACCTTATGAGATTGTGGAGAGGATTGGCCGGGTTGCGTATAGATTGGCATTACCCCCAGAACTTTCTAAAGTTCATGACGTTTTCCACGTATCTATGCTACAGAAGTACGTACATGATGCCTCTCATGTACTGGAGGAGCAACCTATCGAACTCCGAGAGGATTTGAGCATTGAGGAACAACCAGTATAGATTTTGGACCGAAAGGACAAGGTACTACGGCAGAAGACTATCCCTCTCGTGAAAGTTCTCTGGAGAAATCAGAACGTGGAGGAAGCCACATGGGAGCCCGAGGCGCAGATGCGGGAGCAGTTTCCTTATTTGTTTACTTAAATTTCAGGACGAAATTTCATAAGGGGGGAAGGTTGTAACACCCCGAAAACCCGAGGATTGTAATATTATAAAATATGGAATAAAATGACATTTTTACCCCTGTGAATGGTAAGGTCAAATTGTTGATTTTTTGATTGGTGGGTCAAACGAACTTTGATCGATGACCGTAACGTAGTTCGGGACGTCACGAGTCCATATACAGGTGGCACGTCCAATTCGGACGATTAGGGAAGAAGTTGTGACGTTTGGAAGTCCAGGGGCATTTTCGTAATTTGGACGAAATAGGGGAAAAAGTTGACTTTTTGAAATACAATTGATTTTCACATGACTCGAAGACCGTTATGTAGGTCTCGATGCCCTGAGTACAACGACAGGCGGCACGCGTCAAACGGACATATGGTGACCAAGTTACGGGTCCGGAAATTTGAAGGGTATTTTGGTAATTATTGAACTGAGGGCATTTTGGTCGTTTTCACCACGGGTTACTTTAGCAGCCGTGGGAGACATTTGCTGCACCACCGTGTGTGGTGGTTCTGCACAATCCAATTGATTAATCAAGTAGTGGGCTGGTTAGTGGGATTAATTTAAGTAGTTTGAGGCAATGGAGTATGGGATGAAGCTTAGTGCAGGCCACAGGTGGTTTTTAAAATCTGAGTTTCAAACCGTTGCGGAGGACATTTTCCCAGTGGGATCAGAGGGATTCCCACGGGTTTCTGAGTGGAATGGGTTGGTTATCTGAGTGCCTTTGAGTTGAGGGTTCATTCTGCTAAGTGTGAGGTCTGAGAGAGTTGAGAGAAACCGTGAAAAACAAAACTTTGAAAAATTGGAGGGAAATTCAGATTTTAATTTATGAGGATCGTTGGACCAAACCAAGGGCTGGTTTAGTCTTCTGGGAGTGATTAGAATTCAGCCATATCAATTTCGAAGGGAGCTAGCCACGGTTGAGCTGGGACTGAGGCTACCGTTTTCAGGGAAGTTGCAGAACTTGGGACGACGACTTCCAGGTGAGTTCTTGTTCAATTGGTTTTGTTAGAGTGTTCGTCTAGGTCCCCTTAAGCTCCTGTCTGAGTTAATTTGGGATTTGGGCTAAGTTGGGTGAGTTGCAGACGTCGACCCATTCGACTGTTCAAGCTTGGATTGATCGATTTAGGAACTGTCGAGGTTAATCAAGGTCACATAACTAAAATTAAATGGTTAGAGAAGATGTTAGGATCAAAAATGAAGGGAACGAGTTAGAATTAAGGGTTAATTAGCCGGTTCAAGCCACGGGTGGCAGACCCGTATTGCAGAGAAACGGGTGAAGGGGATGACACTGTAGCAGCTACAGTGTCAGGCGCGTGACTTTAACGCGCAGCCACTTTGGGCAGTGCTTGGGGGCTTATCTCCGATCACGATCAACATGACTTTTTATCCTCTCATTATTCTAAACATTTTTAGTGAAATAACCATGTTGATCTGAGATAGTTAAGTGGGTCAGATTAGGGCCGGTTGTCTCGGGAAGCGTGTTTGGACGACTTCCCCGAGCCGGTTTCTGTTTCGGACTTTTTTGGATGAATGTTAAGGACCTATAGTGACCCTTGCATGTGATTTGGACTAACAGGAATCGTACGTTAATCCCGGAACAAGTTCGTACGCGCAGTTTCACAGCGAGAACGTACTGTGAGTGGGCCCGATTTCATTAACCCTTACATGCATAACTACTTTCATTTCCGTATATATATATATATATATATATATATGTGTGTGTGTGTGTATGTGTGAATCAAATGAAGGATTTTTATTACCTCGATCTACGGTTATGACACGTTTTACGATGTTGGGCTTGAAACCCGTTTTGAGGAAATTGAACACTGTTTTTGGAATATATTTCTATATGCATGTGGATGTCGATGATTATCTTAGGTACATCACTGTATAGATCCACCATGTGATACTGTCTCCTCCGGATGTGGTACCCTGGAGCGGTCACGGCGCATTGCCTGCGAGGGGTCATTCTACGGAGGTGCCGGACCGTAAGATGACTCAAGAGCAGGATTGCTATGATTGGACGTCTAGGACGTCGAGCGTCTGGGACGCTAGGCATCTGGGATGCCGTACCCGAACTGGGTTCGGGGGTTGGACTCGGGATTTGAGACCCTGGGTGGCACGCGTAGCCTTGGGACTGTGACCATATTGGACGTCAGGGACGTCAGACATTTGGGATGTCGAGATCGGAGTGTATAGTGCAGTAACTGTGATTACTTTATATTTATGGTTGTTATATTGCTTGTGATATCCTATATGTATTTATGGTTTCAAATACTGATGCATGCATGTTTGGAAAACGGAGGGGTAAAATTATATGTTTTACTTATTAAACTATTTTATAAACTTGAGTTTCGGTCCACTCACCCTTAACGTTTTGGTAAACCCTACAGGTCGTGCTACTGAGGTTGGTGAGGACCCCGAGGCTGAGGCATAGATTCGTACTGCGCACCTGAACCCCAGTTGGGTCGGATTACACGTAGGATTTTCTAGAGTCGTGCTCGGATTTTGTATTTTGGACTGTATCCCTTGTCTGACATCTTTTGAATTCGGATTGTATGTGTAACTTTATTTTCGGATATTTATGCATTTAAGTTTTTAAGACCAAAATTTGAATTTTGGTTCGGGTGTCAGACGGGAGCAGGGCACGTCCCCTTGTGGTCCCCAGGGGATCGGGGCGGGTCCCTGTCAGCTTGGTATCCGAGCACTAGGTTGTGGTCAGCATGTTAGACTAGCGGTTAGTACTAGGTGTTTTTCGAGTCTAAGGATGATGTTATCTAATCTATGCCTCTTTACAGCTGGTTATGCCTCCGAGGAGAATCCCTCAAGCACGGACCGACGAGGAACTTGAGAGAGAGATGGAATGCGCTAGTATTGAGCGGGCTCAATGGTTGGGAGCCACACCTTTCAACGGGGGATCAAACCCCGAGGATGCCTACGAGTGGATTGCTAAATGGGAAAGAATCTTCACAGTGATGCATTGCCCACCCAGCGAGCGGGTGACTTCGGTGGCCTTCTTGCTGGAAGGCGGAGCTTACCGGTGGTGGTAGGATCTTGAGATTTCAGGGTGGTCTGTCCACACCACCACATGGGAGGTCTTTCGTGCCCGATTTTTAGATCAGTACTACCCGCGATCATTTCGCGCGGCACGAGAGGCAGAGTTCCTGCTACTAGAGCAGGGAGATATGTCTGTGGCAGACTATGATCAGACTTTCGAAAAGCTTTCCCGTTTTGGGGCAGCTTTTGTGAGTACTGAGGAGGAAAAATGTCAGATATTTGAGTTGGGACTCCGAGGAGAGATACGGGCAGGTGTGACGGCTGCCAGTTATGCGACTCTGAGGGACATGGTCGACGCTGCAGTTCGTGTCGAGGCCAGTCTGGCGGCACACCAGGTGCGACAATCATCAACAGGACCCATCCCAATCCCCCTGGGATTACCGTGGAATGTGCCCTGCTCCCGTCCAACAAGGGGTGTCAGACAAGGGATAACCAAGAGTCACTACCCAACGGGGCATCCAGAGTGCGCAAGGATCGATGGAGGAGGTGTGCAATGTCCCAGTCTCTACTGCAGTCACATCCGTAATCAACCTGAAGGGCATTAAAACCAAAAGCTGTGAGTGGACAAAAATCAATAAGTTCATCAAATACATTTATAAGACATTTATGCCCTCCAATAAAAACGTATGCATGCCATGAAAACCAGTAACCAAAACGTTTGCTCAACCGAGTCATTAGGGCCTTAGCCCAAAAACCGTTAACCAAAAACCAAGTGTGGGAACTCAGCCCAAAACTGTGGAATACCACATCCAGACATATTAAAATCATGTGGGCCACCGCCCAAAGCCATAAACATAAATCCATAAATCCGAAACCATTTAGGGTCCCCGACCCGACATACCATTTCATAACCAATAATCCATTTTTACCATATAACACATATCCAACCGATAAGCCATTTTATAGATTCATTAATCCATATTTACCATTACCATCACCAGCATCCCTGATGCTTAGCGTCCCAGACGCTTGACGTCCCTGACGTCATATCTCACGGTATTAAGCAACGCGTGCTGCTCGGGGTCTCACCGGGTCCATATCTCTGACATCCCCGATGTCTGACGTCCCTGACGTCAATCATAGCAATCCTGCTCCTGAGTCATCATACGGTCCGGCTGCTCCGTATAATGACCCCTCGCAGGCAATGCACCGTGACTTCCCCAGTGTCCCAGACACCTGGAGGAGACCATCATATATCCTCGTATCCAGATGGTATATGGAAATAGTTTTATTAAATCATTTCACAATATTACAATGGGCCCCGCCCGAAATCTCCATAAAACAACATAATTCCATTTAGGGTCCCTGACCCAAAATCACAATTATTAAACATAGGGTCCCTGACCCGAAATCACCATTATAATCCAATTGGGCCTCATGCCCAATTTTATGAACCACTGGGCCACGACCCGATTTGTAAACCAACGGGCCTCTGGCCCGATAACATCACTCGAATGGTTCTTAGCCCGTTTTCATAAACAACTGGGCCCCTGGCCCGATTTCATAAAGCAACTGGGCCCCCGGCCCGATTTCATTAACATAAATGGACTCCAAGTCCGAGGTTTCCAAAATAATTGGGCCCCAAGCCCGAGTTCATCTTTCCAATTCCAAAACCCTTTTTATCAAATTATTTATTAAGCCATTAAGCCATAAGCACATAAAACCACAATAAAACCGTTAACCTCGACATACGTGAAATACGAAAAATACCTCGAATTACGTGCAACATACCCGAAATCAATAATCACAATCACCATCATAGAAATCACGTATATAAAACATATAACACATTTAAGCATGCATAGGATTTATAAAACCAAAGTACACTCACAGACCGTTTTAACGGTATGCCTCGATACGCGTGTTATCGGCCCTCCCGGGCCACACCACTATCACCGGGACTCCCAATCCTGTCCAAATCACATTACAGGGTTACTATCCTCATCATTAACATCTTATCAATGTCCCGTAATTTTCCCGAATTTTTAACTATTTTTAAACTTGATTTAAAACCTTCGGACATCCCAAACAATATCTAGACGGTGTCCGATCGACACGAAACCAATTCCAAAATGTTCGTTACATTAAATAGGACAGAAATCATGTTGACCTCACCTCAAGATTCGTGCCCACGCGCCGTCACGCGCCGCCGTGAGTGGCTGCGCGTGAAACCCACGCGCCTGCTACAGTGTCACCAGCCTAACCCATATGTCTGGTAAACGGGTCCAATTTGCCGGCGAGACGACCCGGTTCCAATCCTATCAATTCAGCCTTAATTACAACAATTGATGATTCAATTAGCTTTGTTTTAAGTTCAATTAGAGTTCTGTAATGATAATTTCACCAAAACCTACCTCAAATCACACGACTCGAAGATGAACATCGAAGAACTCTCGAACACTGTTCATCTTTGAAAGTCGTCGATATCAAATGGTTTCCTTCAATTGATGCAACCAGAAGCTTCAAAGGACATAGGTAAACTCTTTCCCCATCTCAATTGCATCAATCGAAGCCTCAAACTCCACGACTCAAACTCGATAGCCGTACACTGTGCAATAATGGAACTTCATCAATCTCCAACGTTTTCCTTCAATTGATCCTTCCAGAAGCATCGTGGGATCCTCAGGAACATAATCCTCAGTTCAATTTCGTCAATCAAAGCCTCCAATTCCTCGACTCAACCTCGTATTTCCTCCTCTTTCACCAAGTATGTTCAGAGCCAATACGTTGCCAATTTCCTTCGTTCTTTTGAAGATTCTGATCGTTGTGATCCCAGGAAGCTGAATGTGAGCTCAATTTCGTTCCTCACGGCCCAATTCCCAGTATTTGAATTTTCCCCCCAAAATTTCTAAAATCCGAAACCCAGAATTCAGCACACTCACAACCCCTCGTGTTTCCCTTGGTATCTCAATCCTTCAATCACTCATTTTTCTCTCAATAACGGCAGAGGAAGGGAGCCAATTCTCCCAGTTCATCCCCCCCCCCCCCCAATTTGTGAACGGTTTGAAAGAAAATACAAAGAAAAGGAAGGAAAATGATGAAGGAGGAATGATGATGTTGTAATGATAGTGTTGGGAGGGAAACATGGAGCTGGAAACAAGGGATGGGTGACACTTGTCACTCATCCGGATGTGCACAGTCATCGGTTACTATTTATTATTATATTATTATTTTAATCGAAGTCTCGGTTCGTTAATTCGTTTCCTTGACCATAACTTCGTCGTCGAATCTCCGATTTCGGCATGCCGCCTGTCATTGGATTCTTATCGACGATACCTACGTAACGGTCCTTGGAATGGACCTCTCGGTCAAAAAGTCAACATTTGGCCCCAATTGACCAAAATTACCAAAATACCCCTCATCTTCCGAACATCATAACTTTCTCCACGAATGTTGGAATCGAACGTGCCACCTGTCTATGAACTCGTGACGTCCCGAACTACGTCACGGTCATCGATCAAAGTCTGTTTGACCGCCCGAACAAAAAGTCAACATTTTGCCCACGACTAGGGGCAAAACGGTCATTTTGCACATTTTGTCCGATTTCGACCTACTAATCACCGATCAACCTCACTGATCAAGATTAATGACTAATCTATTAATTCGGGACGGGTGACAGGACCCGTCCCAACTGGACGTCAAAAACCGTACCCGATCCTGCTCCCGTCTGACAAGTCAACTAAAGGTCCGAAACTCCCTTTTAGTGCTTGCCAGACAAGGGATGTTTGCGCGGATTTCTGCTGCTGTCACTGCCTCACGATCAGTCCCGAACGTCGTACCACGGCCTGGAGGGTCACAAAAGAGAAATGGTGTGAGTGGACAAAAATAACCTCTTATAAAAACATTTATCAAAATACAATCTTACCCTCCAGTTTTCACAAACTTGCATGCATATCGTAAAACATGAGTGACCGATAAAATCAAAACATATTTTCCCATGGTCCATAAAACTCATGATCACCAATTCAGTTCATGTTATAAAACATCAAATCCCGGCTCTCAGGCCAAAACATGTGAAAACATAATCACCTGGCCACAAGGACCAAAAACCCGTACTCAATACCAGTACATCATCACAATCAATACCAATCAGTATTACTTACCAGTGCACAATAAATATATCAATCCAATCAATCCTCACTACTCACTAGTGCATAAAATAACACCAATCACATCTGCACTACTCACAAGTGCACAATCAATCAAACTGCACTACTCACAAGTGCTGCACTACGCGTAGGCCAATATCCAGTCACTCTCTCGGGAATAAACACCTCTGGGCTCAACCTCCTCGGGCTCAGTCACCTCTGGGCGAACACATCCCCAGGATCAGACACCTCCGAGTGGTACATCCAGGCTCAGTATCATCCGAGAAGCTGACTACCATAGGATCAACTCCCGATCCTACAATCACATCCCCCAAGCTCCGGTCGTCTGGGTAATCCCCCCAAGCACCGACCGTCTGGGAATATCACAATCACAATGAAAACCATCCCGGGACTTACATCCCAAAACATTTCAATCAAATATTGACTTCATACCAAGTCAAGGTCATTCTCAACTGGGTCTCAAGCCCAAAATACCTTTTACACATAAACCGTTAAAATCACATTTAAATCAATAGAATAATCCAAAAATCATCATTGACTCACCAACCAAGTCAAAACATCATTTTAGAAATCATTTAGACTCCGGGCCTAGCCCAAAACATCATCTGCACATTCCTCGTAAAACGTGCCTGAAAGACTGATTAAAATAATCATAAAATCCCAATAAATCATTAATTTCACAATTTCACAAATGACTCCAAATCCGAGTCAAAATCACTATTCACTTGGGTTCTCATGCCCAAAATAACATTATCACGCAAATCCATGCGTTGCAACCTCCGTTGCCATTTTCACGTAAATTCACAAAGTCAATCACTGACTCATAACCCGAGTCCAAATATCATTTTCAATCCATGACTCAATAATCCGAGTCCAACCATTATTTTCAATCAATTTCAATCCCGGACTCATAAACCAAGTCCAAACATCATTTTTACCATATTTCGTAATTTCTCGAAAATCGCTCAAAATAATAATATAATAATCATAAAACTGAGAAATTACCGGATTGAAACACAAATCATGCCCAAGCATATAAAATCATATAATAAGGCATTAGAAATCATATATGCATGCATCACGGTTAGAAAACAAAGTCCACTCACACACACCGTCCAAAACGGTCCGTTTCCGAGCTGCACGTTTTTCCGTAAAATCTGGAAATCACAACTCCTGTCCAAAATCATTATAGAGGGTTACTAACATCTCAAAATACTTCATATAATTTTCCCCAATTTTTCCGGAATTTAAATACGTATTTTTATCGTAATACAAAACTTCGGATACGCGGAACATTAACGAAACAATATCCGATTTCATCGAAATCAACGTCAAAATGTTCGTTACACTGAGAGGATCAAAAGTCATGTTGACCTCACCTTGAGACTAGGCCGGACGCGCCCCCACGCGCCGCCGTGAGGAGCTGCGCGTGAAACCCACGCGCCAGCTACAGTGCTGTCTCCCTCACCCGTTTGCCTGGTAAACGGGTCGTTTAACCCGCGATCAGACCCGGTTTCAATCCTATCAATTCGACACTGAATTCATCAATTGAGCATTCAAACAGCTTCGATTTAAGTTCAATTTAAGATCTGTGGACACAATTACAATCGAACTTACCTCAAACCTCATGATCACAGTTGATCATTCGAAGAACACCCCGCACACTGTTCATCCTCAGAACTCCCTCAATTTCAATCGATTTCTCTCAATTGATGCAACCAGAAGCTTCAGTGGATTCAGGTAAACTCTTTCCCCATCTCAATTGCATCAATTCATGGCTCAAACGCCACGACTCAAACTCGATTCTTCGTCACTGTGCAACTATGGAGTTCAGTCAATTTCAATCAGTTTCTTCCAATTGATGGATCCAGAAGCATCGTGGGATCCTCAGGAACACAATCCCCACATCAATTACACCGTTTGATCGCTCCAAGATCACGACACAGCCTCGATTTCTCTCACTGTTACCAAACCCGTTCAGAGCCAAATGAGCCTCAATTCAACTCGTTTTTGATTTGAAACAACTCGTCTCAACCTCAGGAAGCTGAATGTGAGCTTCAATTTGATCCTCACGACCCCTCACTCGACATTTGAATTTCCCCCCAATTTTCTAAATTTTCGATTTTGATTTCATCCTCCCTCACTCTGTCCCGTGTGTTTCTCTCAATTAATACAATCTTCAAGTCTCACAATTCCCTCAATTCTGCCACAAGAAGGCAGCCAAGTCCCCCAGCTCACACACTCAATTGATGTAGTTCACGGTAGAAGGAAATATGGAGGAAAAGGAAGAGAAAATGGAGGACAAGGATGATTAGGGATGATGATGATGTTGTAATGATGGTGTTGGGAGGGAAACATGGAGCTGGAATCAAGGGATGGGTGACACTTGTCACTCATCCGGATGTGCACAGTCACCGGGTACTGTTCATATTAAACTATTATTTTATTCCCGGTTCGTTCGGTTAATCGAGCCCGATTCCGTGACCATAACTTCGTCGTCGAATCTCCGATTTCGGCATGCCGCCTGTCGTTGGATTCGTATCGACGAGACCTACGTAACGGTCCTTGGCCCTCGTCCGTTGGACTTCCCGGCCAAAAAGTCAACATTTGGCCCCTACTATGCCAAATTACCAAAATGCCCCTCATCTTCCGATCATCATAACTTTCACTACGAATGTCGGAATCGAACGTGCCACCTGTCTATGAACTCGTGACGTTCCGAACTACGTCACAGTCATCGGTCAAAGTCGGTTTGACCACCCGAACTAAAAGTCAACATTTTGCCCACGTTAGGGGCAAAACGGTCATTTTGCACGTTTCGTCCGATTTCACTCAACTAATCCCCGATTAGTCATTCTAGATCATGATTAATTAATATTCAATTCCGATATTCAGGACGGGTCATTACAACGGGTCGTTACAGGCGAGGGGCGGCGCTGGGATCGTCCACATCCGGGACCAACCGGCCGGAAGATCTCTAAGGGGGGAAGTTACCGAGGAGCACCCTCATCTTTACGGGGTAGTGGCTGGTCAGGTCTACATGGGGGCTCTCAGAGGATCAGATCGAGATTTAGTTCTGGATAGCATCAGTCTTGGAGTTGTGCATCAGGAGGGTCTTGGGATCGACCGAGGATAGTTAGTTGTTTTGCTAGTGGATGAGCGGGCCAGTATGCCCGAGATTGCCCTTTGCTGTCGAGGAACAGCGATATTGGAGGTGCTAGTGTTGCACAGAGTTCGGCTTCCAACACTGCTGGAGGCCGAGGACAGGGTGCTGAGCGTGGCGCGCGTGGGCGCGGACAGACTGCGGGGCCTAGGGCTCGTGTTTTTACAGTGACTCAGCAGCAGGCGAGGTTAGCCCCAGGCGTGGTTACATGTACACTTCATATCTCGAACCTTCTTGTACGTGTATTGATGGATGCGGGGGCTACACATTCTTTCATTTCGAGGAGTTGTGCTGGTATGCTAGATTGTGTGGTATCAGCCTTAGATAGCGAGATGGGTGTTGACACTCCGCTGGGCTTCGTGTACTTAGTAAATCAGGTGATTCAGAGGTGCCCAGTGAGAATTGAGGATGTGGATCTACCAACAGACTTGATTATTATGGATATCCATGACTTCGATGTGATTTTAGGGATGGATTGGTTATCAGAGCATGGGTCGCTTATGGATTGGTTATCGGGCCCCTGGCCCGATGCTTCATTCAATCAAATGGACTCTAAGTCCAATAGTTCGTAAACCAAATGGGACTCAAGCCCGATTCCATATTTCCAAATCCAAAATCATACCATTGAACCATTATTAAAACCATAAACCTCAATATACGTGCAAATACGAAAAACATCTCAAAATACATGCAAATATGTAAATCAGCAATACCACAATCATCATCGTAGAAATCACATATGTAAAACATATAATACAGTTATGCATGCATCACAGTTTAGAAACTAATGTCCACTCACGTATCGTCCTACGCTACCACCTCGATATGTGTGCCATAAGCCTCCCCGAGCTAAATCATCGTCCTCGGAATATCCGAACCTGTCCAAATCACATTCTAAGGTCACTAACACTTCCAATAACCTTCCATTAAACCCCTATAATTTTTCTGAATTTTTAAAAGTATTTAAACTAGTCCTTAAACCTTAAAACACCCCAGAACTATATCGAAACGATGTCCGATCGACTCGAAACTTGTCCCACGTGAACACTTACATGTTGAACACTTCTTCCAGATCTGCCCCACGCACAGCCTAAAGGCACTGCGCGCGGGAGTCACGCGCCGGCTACTGCCCATCCCTGTCCTGCAATCAAACCGATTCAGACCGGTTTCTGCAAATTCAGTCAACTCGAACCGGCGTGATCGGTTTTCCCTCAATTTTCCATCTTTTTTAGTCATGTTAAGTCCTATAATTTCTTCCCAATGTTTACAATCGATCTATCTAGCTAAAACTTTGAAAACAAGTCCGTCACTTACCATAATTCCAAGCTCGATCGACTCACTTCAACGTCTAGAAGCTTACCTAAGAAACCAATTCTATCAAAAACACATAAATCACAATCTGCCATTTTTGAATGCAAATAGAGGCCTCACGAGTTCTTACCTCTTCTCATCGTCATAGGGCACTGCCGTGGCCACCACTAGCCTCAGCTCAACCTCCCTTTCAACTTTCATTCATTTATCACAGACGTCTGATAAGGTTTGAGAGGTTTTAATTCACGATCACTCACAAACCCCCTGTTTTCTTCCTTTTCGACCTACACTCACCTAAGACACACACTCTGTTTTTCACTTTCTCGGTTGACCCTCACTGAACACCAGTTTCAAAACTCACCACCAGCATCGTCTCACCTCACTCTCACATTTCTATTCACGTACTAACAACAACAACAACAAGGGAATGAAGGGCATATATATAGAACTGGGCACACGGGTTATGGGAGCACAAAAGAGATGTAGCTGATGTTGGATGATGATGAGTGGTCAGATGTGAGAAATTGATGGTGAGGATGAGTGGGTGAGGGATATCTGAATGGCTAGGGGGGTGTGAGATGAGAGATGTGTGTGTTTCATTAAATATATATATATATAATTAGCCAATGGGAACAAGATCCACCTTTGGGGGAATTTAGGTCGTGGGATAAGTGACACTTATCACTCATCCAAGGGTTCCTGATTAATCAATTGGTTACCAAGTTTTAATGTTATCTTAATTAAATCTCGAGTCATAAGTTTAGTCGATTCCGCTCCCGTGACCATAACTTTCCCGTTCGACGTCCGATTTCGATGTGCCACCTATCTACGTACTCATAACATCTTGATCTACGTAACGGTCCTCGGTCCTCGTATGTTTGACTTCCCGAGTCAAAAGTCAACATTTTGCCCAATTCTAGGGGCAAAATGGTCATTTTTCATCGTCCGTCCGAATTCTCTTAACTAATCCCCGATTAGTCCTTCTAAATCTATAATTAATTCATATTAAATTCCGATATTCGGGACGGGTCGTTACACTAAATCACATGGTTTACTATAAATACATCCCATGTGGGGGTACTAACTCCCATATCAACACCCAGAGGGGACACCTCCCCATTTATTAATACAACAAAATTTCTAGAAACAAAAGAATGTGTAGCCCCGAGATCAATCAAAATACATGCAACATAATTATAAATAGTAAGTGTACCTGCTACCACACCTGGTACCTCTCGAGCCTCTTGCCCAGTGACAACAAAAACTCTGGCTCGTGGTCCCGAAGGCTGACCACGTCCTCTCGAATTACTCTCGGTTCCACTAGTCTAAGTCTGACATCCTCCAGATGTACCTGAAGTCTAACCTTGATCCGCCCTGTCTTGATTTGTCACATTGACACCCGAACGACGCGGATAGTTCCTCTGTATTTGTCCTTGCTCTCCGAACCTATAACAACGAGTCACAAAAAGCTGTATCGGCCTCCTCTCTTGTCTGCCAGTAGACTAAACAGAAGCTCTACTAGACTAGCCTGACATCTGGGATCTCGACCCTGAACTCTTAGAAACTTTCAAACTAGTCCCTCTACTATCTGGACTTGAATGATAACCACCAGATGATACAGAACTCAAACCACCCCTCCTCGGGGCTCTTTAACTAAATGTACGAGTATAAGGGAGTTCAGGCCTCTACTCAGTACCTTGTCGCTGGTCTGCAAAACAAGACTCCATATGAATAGCAGCATCCAATAACTCCCTCAGAGTAGCAACGGAACCCATTGTAACTATGTCCCAAATCTCATCGTGTAAACCCATCTCAAACTTGCGTCATTTATCCGCCTTTGTCGCCACCACTACGGGAACAAAGCGAGATAGTGTCATGAACTCCTGCTCATACAGAGTCACCGTTAGGTTTCCTTGTCGCAAACGAAAGAAATCAATCTCTCGAGCAACTATAAGATCGGGGGTAGAATTGATGTCAAAATCTATCTTTAAAGGCATCCCAAGTCACTTCATGAACATCTCAGCCCGTCAACTGCAGTCCCCGCCACCACTGGCAAGTCAGCTTAGTCAACTGAAAGGTGGAAATCAGTACCTTGTCCTCAGGAAGACACCTAATAATCTAAAAAATCATCTCCATTCGTGTCACCCATTCTTCCGCCTGTAGCGGGCTCACCCGGATTGGAAATGTAGGAGCCCCCAAATAATAGGCTCTCTTAAGATCTGGGCCTTCTCTAGCTGTGGCCAGGGATCACGTCATGAAGGCATAATCGTAACGCCTTCGTACACCCCCTTGAAACACACACATCGAAGTAACGCAACCGCACTAACAAGTGCACTCACAACCAAAACCTATGCTCTGATACCAAGTTGACAGGATCTCTCCCGGAAACCGGGGAGATCCAGCTACCGTCTGACAGATGACTCCAACAACTTGTTTAGGCCAAGATAAAAGCACTAACCCGAATACTTCCGTCAGACCTGGGCTATCATACTTATTGACAGAGCATAAGTTCTATTAATACACACAAAAGGAAAAGTCTAGGTCTACCCTAGCAAACTGTATAGTGCGCAGAGTCCCACTTATTTATATGCCTTCAGCAACAACCGATCCCCGATACTTCGTCATAGCTTGGAGGGTAGTTTTAAAAACCCAATTTTACATGGACGAAAAATAAATTTATGCTACAATAACTCTGAAAATCTATTTATAACATACAAGTCACCCTCCGTTTTATAAAACAAGGCATGCATACTAGAAATTAAGCCTTTTTGGTAAAACAAGCAATCAACCAATAAATCTCAGGTTATGCGTGCTTATAAGAAATGTAGCAATACTATAAAACATGTCAACACATAAAAGAAAATGAGAATCAGGCACGCATCCCTATACCAACCATCAACCCATCCTCGATGTCAGCAAGACAAATACCACATGAAATACGCTATTTCGGTAGGCTAAGATTACTTGGGAACTACGGAGTCCTAGACTCGACGTCCGAGTGTGGACCGGCTCAGGAACTACGGAGTATTACCTCGACGTCTGAGTCAAGGTCCTAATCTCAGGAACTTGATAGCATTACCTCGGCGTCTGAGACTACTCACAATATCGGTCTCAGAAACTACGGAGCTTTACCTTGACGTCCGAGACCGTCCACCCAAACTAGCATCTCGAGGAGGGTCTCCACATTGCATATCACAATCATCACAATTACCGAGGAACCACATAACCATCACAACAACAATTCAACCGTAACTACATAAAACAACCATTACCTGTTCCATAAATTTATACAAAGTCCAAGTCTACCAATCATCATCCAAATCATATAAACATGACATAATACACATAAAACCATTTTCCACAACTCACTGAGTATCCAGGCTTTAATAAACCCTATTTCCTCGCAAAACATGTTAATAACATTTTTTCTTAATTATTCATAAGAAATCCTCGAAATCGATATAGAAACTTAATAAATCAAACATTATGAAAACACGTAGGAAACCAATAAAATAATCAGGTTTGCATGCATAAGTTTAAATGAAAGAAAAGTCCACTCACAGGTGTGCTAACGTTGCTAAACCACGGTTTGCTTGCTCCCCTCAGCTCCTGAATCCGTATCGCCTGTCAATCCACACCAAATTTAGGTAATAACAGTCCTAGACAAGGTCTTAAAGAAAACCCTAAGTTCCGAGGTTTAAATACAAATTTTTACGGATTGTACAACGCGAGACATAAACTGAAACCCATTAAAAACCCTTCGAGAGGGTGTCTGATTGCCTCGAAACCATCACCAATGGATACAGAAGATCGAAAACTATCGGCAACGCGTTGCTGTATCTCGAGAATCGCCACCACTCGCAGGCAGAAGTCTGGCGACCTACTACGCGCGTTCCCACGCTCACACGTGTCATCCCACGAGCACCCACGCGTGGGTACAGTCTGCTACTGACATGGCTACCATGCAAGTAGACATTTCTAACAAGCTCGCCACATGGCTGACACGTGGCATCTATATGTCAACCATGTCATCTGCCACGTTAGCTAACATTTCAGCTTCTACATCATCAGTTGTTAGAACTTCTTTGCCATGTGGACTGCCATGTCAGCATGGGTCATATCATCATCGTCAAGCTCGTGACGGCTTGCCCCGTTTCTCTTGTATTGGGTTTTCTCACCTAACGGGTCGACCCGGTCTTAAAACCGTCATTTCTAACTCGTTTTTCTCCATTCTTCGACCAAAATAACCTAATCACCTTCTAGAACAGATCTACAGACTGAAAAACATAAGAAAACGACATGATTTCATACCTTACCTTTGAAAATCTTTCTAGAGTTCGGTCTCTGTTCCACGTCTTGCTCCTCCTTTCTACCGATGTGAAGCTTTGTACGTGCTCAAAGAATGTTTCCTGCACCTTAGTTCTGTGTTTCCCCATAGAAAAACCTAGAAGCACAATTCCTTTGATTGGAAGATTTTCTCTCTTGCGGTTTCTTCTTCTTGTATAATCATACCCTCTCTGGTTCCCGCTCACACCTTCTCTTCTCTTCGTTCTCTATTTCTTCCTTCTTTCCTGTCCTTGTTATCTATCTATCTCCTCTCTTTTTTTCGCTCTCGGCCGAACACCTAAAATATCACACGCACACACACACATTGATGCACGGTGAGGCGGTTGCACACTCCCCTAAAAGATCAAATACACTTGTCAACTAGTGTGGGGCATACTAAGGGATTTTTATAGGGTAAAAACCAAAATTTACCCTTCGGGTGGCAAATGACCATAATGCCCCTCACCAATTATTGATCGCCAAATCACTTTCTGAAACCTAAGCAACACATACTAACCATTTATGAAATCTTCATTCCAAACCTACACGACTACGGTCCCAAAAAGTTTATAAATCAAACGAATCGAAGAAAATCAACAAAATCACTATTAGGAACAAAATCGTCCTTTTCCATTAAAACATTATTCACAAACAACACTCGGCATTATTGGGGGGGGGGGGGGGGGGGGGGGTACATCGCGTCTCCTTGCCCGCATTCGCCTACAACCCCATGCCGAAGTCAACGTCTAGACCGCTGCGCGCATCTGCCGAAGCCCATGCTTCATGTTAGCTCACCCAAGCTGAACCTGCTCCTCCTTGTCAGCACAGCCTTGCCGAGCTCCAACCTCTCCACCTACCCCCTTTTGCAGATTTTCCATTACTTTTTTTTCACCTAAAATCAGAATAAATTCATCATTTCATCATTTAATTTTATTGTACTTTTATTTTATTTTATTTGTAATTTTTAGTGGCACTCGCTCTATAAATAGGGAGGCCATTTCATTGTAAAACCCTATACTCCTTCTCTATTTTTTTGCTCCCTCTTTTAGCTTCTTTTAGTTATTTTCTTTATTTTTTCTTAGATTTTCTTTAGACTTCTCTTTGTACACATTTTTATAGTTTCCTTAAGAAAATCTTAAGGCTAGGTAATTCTAAGGCAATTCGAGAGTTTTTAAGAGCAAATTCCTCGTATTGCTTCTTCCATCTTTACAAGGTTATGCCTACTGTCAGGGATTCTTGTGAAAAACCATCTTTTTCTTTTTAAACTCTTGTTATTGTTTCAATTTTACTTATAATTCATTATATGTGGGGTACGATCTCGATGTTTTTTACTTTATGAATTTTAGTTATTTCATATGTTTTAGTGCTTAAACTTCAATTCAACGCTAAGTGTCTACCGTTGTCGATACACTTAGAAGAAGATTGAAGAGATTTAAGGTTGATCATTGTGGATGCATTAAATCAATAACTTAAGGTGGATTATATTGTAAGTGTCTGTTGTTGTCGGTGCATTTATAATATTGAAAAATGTATGCATGTGATTGAGATGATAAATGTATTGTAGGAGTAGTTTAAATAATATGATTGTTAATTTGAATTTACTTACAAAAAAGTGTCGTTTTTGTCTATGAAACTAATCTATGGTTTGTAAATTCTAGTTAGCATAAGAGTTTGCATTTCATTTCTTAGTTTATGTAAAAATGTAGTTTCGGCTACAACTCTTTTCAAAAACCCCCCATTTCATTATTTAATTATTTAATTCTTTGATTCATGTATTCATTCATTATTTTATTATTTGATTATTTATTATTCTTTTCACTAACCATTATTTAATGTTCCCTAATTTTCCCAGTTAAGAATGATCCCTATTTACTGATACTACATCTACTTGAATTACGTGTTTATTTAAATGCGTAGTCCAAGCGTATCACTAGTCTATCTCATCGTCCAATATCAATTAACTCAACAACATCTTGTAGATACAAAGTATAATCCCAATAATCAAGGCCTTTATAGTACCCATTGACCTTAATAATAGATATATCATACTAGTAGTCTAACCCTAACTAAAGGGATAAACTCCCAAAGCCCAAACCAAAAGTCCAAAAACCCCGAACCCTAATCCTAACTAAGTCACACATTATCACGATATCACTCATTCATTTCACTCCGTGTCTCTCTCACGACTGACACTCACATACACCACTCTTCTCTCTTTACTTGTAATAGAACAGCATCACAAGCACAATCCAAGTCCCAAACAACCAACGACAATACAAATGACATCGATCCATCCAAGATCCAACCTTTTCCTCTCTTAGTCTCGCCAATTCGGCTCTCTCCCCCTCATTTTTTCGCAGCGGCCATCACTTTCCTTTCGACTCTCTCCCTCTCATCTCCCTCTTCGATTCTTCCGTAATACATTCTTGGTATGCCAAATCAGGTAAATGGTTTAACTGAACTCATAAATACTTGAGAATCAACATATTTTGGTCTCACTTTTCTCGATCTCTTCTTGTTATATTTTGGGCTAGCACATTGAATGCTGATTTGAGTTTAGTATATTGCTTCTTGAATAATTCATAATAGTTGTGTTCATCATTTATATGATCTTGATTAATACTTTCACCAAATCATATAACATTTCCCAAAAGATAGTTGTAATCAACTGAACTTCATGACTGCTAGATTATGATTTGTCGTTAATTTTGTAGTGGATTTTCTACTCTTTTCTGTATTGTGAGGGAATGTTTTCTTAGTGCTTTGGTTGTGGGGGATGAAATTTCATTATCAGGTGTCCAAACTTTCATATTATATTATTAGGTAGTTATCCTCAGAGCTGAGTGTTGTGCTGCAGCTTTCTGAAGCTCTAAGCATCAGAAATTTGATTATTTGATAGTAAATTGCAAGCATTATTTAAGAAGTAGTGTTTCTTAGGCTTCTTACTAGTTAAGGCCCCCTAAAGTGCTGATAAGTACTATCGTATAGTCCATATATGTCTGATTATTTGATTTATGCATTGGTTGGAGGCAACTTCTTTGTTTTATTCATTAAATTGCAATACAGATATATCATATTTGGTACAAAATTTGTCTCGGTGTATGAGAGATGGTATGATTCCCAAGAAATCTAGTACTTGCCATCTTTATACTTATTGCAGCATCCTACATTTATTATGAGTTGTTGTTGAAAGAAGTTAGCATGAATTATACCCTCGTTTTAATCCTTTTCGATTCTAGGGGCAGTTGTGGAATTGATGCACATGAAAGTTAGTACTGTAATGACCCGTCTTGAATATCGGCATTAAATATTAATTAATTATGGATTTAGTATGACTAATCGGGGATTAGTTGAGAGAATCCGGACGAACGATGTAAAATGATCGTTTTACCTCTGAAATTGGGCAAAATGTTGACTTTTGACTTAGGGAGTCAAAAGTATGAGGATCGATGACCGTGACGTAGATCGAGACGTCATGAGTTCGTAGACAAGCGGCACGTCGAAATCGGACGTCAAACAGGGAAGTTATGGTCACAGAATCAAGAACGGTTACTTCTGGGAATTAGATTAAAATAATGATAAAATAATGAGGGACTGATGAGTGACAAGTGGACCCTTGGATGAGTGGCAAGTGTCACTCATCCCATGGCCCAAATTCCACAAAAACTGGATCTTGTCCTATTGGTTAGTTTATATATATATATTATTCATCTCTCAATTCTCACCGTCCATCATCTTTTCTTCTCATCATTTCCTTTCATCCTCACCTTTCATCTTCTTCATCATCGAACATCTTCATCTCTCATTTTCTATGTTTTCATTTCCTTAACCCGTGAGAACAAACACCCCAAACCCACACCCTCGATCCACCAAACCTTACTCATTGTTGATGGTGTAAACATGAGAACGAAGGGGAGAATGGGATGAGCTGAACGGTGGCGAGCTCGAGGACGGTAGTGCACCGTGGTCGGGAAATCGCAAAGGTAAGTTTTCGGGTTTGAATTTGGGCTTTTAGTTAGGGCGGTTTTTGGGCATTTATGAAGTCCAAACCTTCTTCCTAGGACTAATACAAACTCATGGGGGTCAGTTACGAGGACGGTGGTGGCCGGGATCGACGGGGATGAGCGGTTGCAGGTGGTCATCCCTGTTCATCGTGATGCAGGCACATTGCAGCCTGTTTTTCTTGTTTTTGAATCAATGGACCTCTTAATTAGGATTAGAAGATGACATAGGAAGAAACAGGATCGAAAATGGCTGAGAAATAGAGGAGAACCAGTCTCGTCGGTCCGATCGAACCGGATAACCAGAGAACCGGTTTGGACCGAGTTCGACGCGAGGTTGAAAATGACTGTCCCTGGCGCGTGGGCTTCACGCACAGTCGATTCCGACGACGTATTGGGGCACGTGGGGCAGAATTTGAGGTCATTATCACTATTTAATTTTATACTTTTGATGTAACAAACATTTTGGGACAAGTTTCGAGTCGATCAGACATCGTTTCTAGGTAGTTTTGGGTGTCCGAAGGTTTAAGGTTTACTTTAAATACGTTTAAAATTTTCGAAAAATTGGGGGATTCAATGTTAGCCTATTTGAGGTAGTTAGTGACCTTTGGGTGTGATTTGGACAGGTCTGGAAGTTCCGGAGATGGTGATTTAGCCATGGAGGCTTATGACACGCATATTTAGGCGACAGCTAGTACGTTTTGTGAGTGGACCTTGTTTTCTAAACTATGATGCATGCATAACTGTTTTATATGTTTTATATATGTGATTTCTGATGATGATTGTGGTATTGGTGATTTACATATTTGCACGTATTTCGAGGTGATTTCCATATTTGCACGTATTTTGAGGTTAACGGTTGTACACTGTATTTCTACGTGATAATGGTTTTAATAATGGTTCAATGGTATGATTTTGGATTTGGTAATATGGAATCGAGCTTGAGACCCATTTGATTTACGAACTATCAAACTTGGAGTCCATTTCATTTCATGAGATATCAGGTTGGAGGCCCATTTGGTTTACATTATCGGGCTAGGGGCCCAGTTGGTTATGATATCGGGCATGAGTCCCGTTTTTGGTTTATAAATGTGATTTCGGATTTGGAAACCCTAAAACGGATTTGGATTTGTGCACTTGGATTTGTGGATTATGACGGTTTTATGGAAATCCTAGGCATAGGCCCAATTGAAAGGTTTTAAAGTGATTTCTGAAATGTTTTCCATATACCATCCTTATGATCTGATATCGTCCCTCCAAGGAGGGTCAGGGACCTGGGCGACCCTGAGGGAGACTTGGTTGAGACCGAGGGGCACGCGTAGCTCTATACATGACATCTGGGATGTCAGGCATTGCCTGCGAGGGGTTATTCTACGGAGCGACCGGACCGTAAAGTAACTCCGGAGTAGGATTGATATTATTGAACGTCTGGGACGTCAGGCATCTGGGATGCCAAGGATTGGTATGTAACGGTGGTTGATTGGATTTGTGATCTATGGATTTACTAGAAATTTGATTTGGTTTTCTGTGTTATGGATTTAGGCAGGGACCCACATGATTGGTTTTGGGTTGAGTTGACACATACTTGGATTTATGGTTTTGGGCTAAGGCCCTAATGATTTAACTAAAGCACATGGTTTGATTATTGGTTTTCCAATGCATGCATGCTTTTTAGTGAAGGGTATAAATGTCTTCTTATGAAATTTTTTTTTATTGAACTTTTGATTTTTCATCCACTCACAGTTTTTAATGATTTTAATGCCCTTCAGGTTGATCGCGGATGCGGGCTGGAGCAGAGACCAAGACATCGCACTCCTCCACCGATCCTGGCTCACTTTGGGAGCCCCGAACGGGCTATGGTTTGAGTTATCCCTTGTTTGACACTTCGTGTCAGATAGGAGTATGGCACATCCTGTGTTAATATTGGGGGGATTTGGGATGGGTCGTGTCAGCTTGGTATAAGAGCACGGTTTGCTTTTGTGGTACGCTCAGGTCGAGGATGTGATGTCTCTATGTGGTTTAGCTCGTTATCGACCTGGTCGTTAGGGTAATAGTACGAGCATTAATGAAATGAATCATGGATAGGTTTGGGCTCGGCAGTTGTTTCCTGAGTATGGCATAGTTCTGTCGCGGTATGGCAGTGTGGGACACTACTGAGGGATGATCGTAACATTGCCTTAGAGTTTTGATCGTGGAACGGTTATGTCGAGATTGTCTATCACAATATTACAGGATTGGATATGACAATAGTGTGGAATTGTGACCATTAGATGGTCAGGTCATGTTGAGTTAGGAATTGTGTTGCTGAGTGCAGTCGGGTTCAAGAAACCCTAGTGTGCGATGTATGGTTAAGAAATCTGAGTCCGCGAGTGGTTTGACTTTGGCGACTTTTCGGAGTCGAGACTGTTGGTCCGTCATGTAATGTCAACTTTGATGATTGTGCGGCAGAGTGCAGCTGAGGGCATGGATGACCTAATGGACGACTCTGGTTGAGTCCAGTCGAGTCTAGCTGAGACTATGGAGATTAGTTGGTCTGACACTAAGTGAGAGGATGGAATCCGATTCTTGAGTGCCATTATGAGATGACATTCGGGGTCTCAGGGTGGACCGATTAGTAGTGTTGACTCTTGGATGCAGGGTCTCGATAGTGATGCCTGCTAGTTAGGTCTACACAAGATTGTGGCAGGCACTACCATCGAGGGTGGATATAGTTGGGGTTGTTGAGAATCGGGGGACATTCAGGGAACGTTCATTTTCTTATATGAATTGTCAGGGTAATTGTACCTAGGGTTGGTGAGTTGAGGGTGGCAGAGTTCCTCTAACCTGAGTAGAGATTATGGATTCTAGCTCGGTATGAGCTGAGATTTAGTTTGGGTCTGATTCGCACACTGTGCGACAGTGATTACGATGACGATAGGAGACAATGAGCCACGAACTGAGGATGTGACTCAATTGTGATGTGCTTGTGTTCGATGTTGATCTGACGATGGTGATTCGTCAACCAGTCTTGAGTCTTGGGAATTGTGTCGAAATGACAAGTAGGTGAGAGATGGACTAAATAGGATCCAGTAGTTGATGAGATGTGTTGGGATTCTAACCCAACCGTAAATGAGATAACTGATGTGATTGTGATGACTAAGTGGTGAATGGATGAAATGGTATAAACGGATAGACGAGTTGGGGTACTAAGTTAGCTTGGTATGGACACGTGATTGATGTCCGATTGAGTTGGTTCCAACTTGATTGGAACTTTGAAATCAAGAGAAATTGTGATTGAGACAATGAAAAGAGTGCTTGATTCAACATTGGTGATGGATATTCCGAAGTCACTAAGGGTGACTTCTCATTTTCTGCCCATGGCAGATAATGTCTGTTGTCATCAGTACGTTGATCGGGTACTGGTTGGTGGAAACGTGATTGGTTTTGAGTCGTTAGGAGGATTTGGGCATTTCGAAGATGGTGAAGGAGATTTCCCATTTTCTGCTTGGTGGCAGACGATGTAGGGTTACATGGTGTGATGAGTGTAGTGAGATTGTGCTTGCACTAACAAGGGATGATTTTTGATGCCATTGGCTTAGATCATCCTTGATTTTCCCTAAGTGGGATGACGAGGATTGATATGAGGTAATTGAAGAGAAGCCACAGTATAAATGTATCTCGTCTTTGACTGATCTGTTTATATATGAAAATGGTTGAGGAGTTATGTGACAGTCGAAGGATTCAAAGAAGGTGTAAGACCCTATGACCTGAAACCTGGTAGTTAACTGAGAGTGATCAGGTGTGGATCCTAGGTGGATCAGAATCGTGATATTGAGGATATAGGGTGTTGTGACAATCGAGGATCGTGATGTTAATGATCGGGTGATGTTGTGATGGGTCTGGATCGTGATCTTGATGATCATGTTATGTTGTGGGGATTGACTTCCTTTCGAAGTTGATCTGGTACGATATGGAAATCGAATGAGCGGGTATTCGGTAGGATCGGAGTTGGTACGTCTCGGTAGACGTGGGTGAGATTGGATACTAATTGGGTATGAATAGGTACGTCTTGGTGGTCGTGATTTAGATTGGTACATATTGGATGACGTAATTGGGAAAGGACATTTAGTTGCTGGTCGGGTGACCAGGGGACTCAGAATGGACACGAAATGGGAATGTATGGTTTGTCTCAAGCGGAATTAGACAGATAGACTCTAGAATTGAATCGTGATTAACTACGAGCTATGTAGTGGATGGGTTGGTGGATGGATGTATGTATTGGGTACGTTGTGCAAGGACCAATACTGGACAGGCCTGAGTGGTGCATAATGACGGTATATGGGATTTTCTAGTGGTATGTTGATGAATGTGTTGGTAATCGTCTTAGTTCCAATATCCTTTGATTGGTTGAGAACGTGGACTGGACATTGGATACTGTGCACTGGGCCAGAGTGATTTTGATGGGTTCAATGATTGTATGAGCAGGTGCTTAAAGCAGTGGATGGCAAATGAAACCCTAGAGTTGGGATGTGTATCACTTATGGGCAGGTATTCGATGGAGTCCAGTTGCATACTGACCGAGTGAAACACATTTCATCGTTATGGGGATCCTATCGAGCTGATTTTAATGTATAGTAAAATTTAAGGTAAGAAGTC
This sequence comes from Prinsepia uniflora, assembly GCA_032719365.1. Taxonomy (NCBI): domain Eukaryota; kingdom Viridiplantae; phylum Streptophyta; class Magnoliopsida; order Rosales; family Rosaceae; genus Prinsepia; species Prinsepia uniflora. The sequence goes on from CM064876.1 coordinate 57,758,151, forward strand.
GTTACTGCAAGTTCCCAGGTGAGTGAGGCGTGGATTGTGTATCCACAGGTGCAATGAATTGGTGGTTAGTGTAACCACAGGTTTCTTGACGTGAAGCGACTACTCTGTGACTCTCACCAGTGTCATGGATCGTTGAGGGAGTTGTCTGATGTGAGCACCGAAACTGATGAATGTCGCAAGTTTGAGCTTGCCCTGCGAGGTGAGATCTTGTCGTTGATCCTACATTACATTGAGGGAGTGGACTCTTGAGGGGGTCAGGGTTGTGTTAGTGATTCGAACTATGACCATGGAGCCGTGAGTGCCAGCTGAGTACGACGTTATGGAAACCTTCAGGAGTAAGTTGAGATTAGGTGATTTCTGGTAGGAGCAGACGTCAGGGTGAATTGGTGACTGTGAACTACATGTGCCAGCGTAATAGTGGAATTGTCAAGTGGTATCAACTCGGAATATGTGATCAATTTGACTCGAAATTGTCAAGTGTAGACGATACGACGTGAGTATTGGTGGAAGGTCTGGGTGTAAGACCCATGTCCTAGAGGGAACGGTGAACGATCCCACATTCCTGCGAGGGGGGAATGATCTGGGATGAGAATGGTGGTGTGCCTTAAAGGTGTAGACACACACCTATCTAGCACGAGGCCTTTTGGCAGCTCATAGACTTTGGGTTCGGTTGGAACTCAAAAGTTAAGAGAGTTGAGTCTAGTGCAATTCCATGATGGGTGACCCCATAGGAAGTTACGCCGTGAACTCCCGAAAACAAAACCGTGAGAGCAAGGAGGCCCAAAGCGGACAATATCGTGTTAAATGACTCAGGTCCTAACCAAGGAAGGTCGGGCCCTAACACATGATGTGAGGCCGAATTTGCTTTCCACGATATGGATGTGGAACTAGGTTAAATATCGGGATTAAATATTAATTATTATGGATTTAGTATGACTAATCGGGGATTAGTTGAGAGATTTCGGATGGACAGTATAAAATGACCGTTTTTCCCAGAGATTTGGGTAAAATGTTGTCTTTTGACTCAGGGATTCAAAAGTATAGGGACCGATGACCGTGATGTAGATCTGGAAGTCACGAGTCTGTAGACAGGCGGCACATCGAAATCGGACGGAAAACGGGAAAGTTATGGTCACGGAATCGAGAACGGTTAAACTTACGTTCCGGGATTTAGATTAAAATAATGAGGGACTGGTGAGTGACAAGTCCCATGGCCCAAATGCCACAAAAAACGGATCTGGTCCCATTGGTTAGTTTTAATATATATATATATATATATATATTATTCATCTCTCAATTCTCAGCATCCATCATATTTTCTTCTCATCATTTCCTCTCATCCTCACCCTTCATCTTCTTCATCAACGACCATATTCATCTCTCATTTTCTATGTTTTCATTTCCTTAACCTGTGAGAACAAACACCCCAAACCCACACCCTTCACCCACCAAACCTCACTCATCGCTAATGGTGTAAATGTGAGAACGAAGGGGAGACTAGGACGAGCTGAACGGTGGCGAGGTCGAGTACCGTCGTGCACGGTGGTTGGGAAACTGCGAAGGTAAGTTTTCAGGTTTGAATTTGGGCTTTTAGTTAGGGCATTTTCTGGGCATTTCTAAAGTCCAAGCCTTCTTCCTAGGACCAATATCAACTCATTGGGGTTAGTTACAAGGACGATGGTGGCCGGGATCGACGGGGATGAGCGGTTGCAGGTGGTCGTCCCTTTTCATCGTGATGCAGGTACATTGCAGCCTGTTTTTCTTATTTTTTTTAATCAATGGATCGCTTATTTAGGATTAGAAAATGACATAGGAAGAAACGGGATCGAAAATGGCTGAGAAACAGGGGAGAACCGGTCTCGTCGGTCCGGTCGAATCGGATAACCAGAGAACCGGTATGGACTGGGTTCGACGTGAGGTTGAAGATGACCGTCCCTGGCACATCGACTTCACGCGCACTCACATCTGACGGCGCGTGAGGGCTCGTGGGGTAGAATTAAAGGTCATGGTCAACATGTAATTTTATCCTTTCGATGTAACGAATATTTTGGGACAAGTTGCGAGTCGATTGTACACCATTTCGGGGTAGTTTTGAGTTTATGAAGGTTTAAGGTTTACTTTAAATACGTTTAGAAATTCTAGAAAATTGCGGGATTCAATGTTAGCCTATTTGAGATAGTTAGTGACCTTCGGGTGTGTTTTGGATTGGTCCAGAAGTTCCAGAGATGGTGATTTAGTCAGGGAGGCTTATGACACGCATATCAAGGAGTCAACTAGGACGGTTTGTGAGTGGGCCTTATTTTCGAAATTGTGATGCATGCATAACTGTTTTATATCTTTTATATATGTGATCTCTATGATGATGATTGTGGTATTGGTGATTTACATATTTGCACGTATTTTGAGGTTTACAATTTTACACTGTATTTCTACATGATATTGGTTTTAATAATGGTTTAATGGTATGATTTTGGATTTGGAAATATGGAATCAAGGTTGAGACCCATTTGATTTATGAACTATCGAACCTTGAGACCATTTGATTTCATGAGATATCGGGCTGAAAGCCCATTTGGTTTACATGATCAGGCTAGGGACCTTTCGTTGGTTATGATATAGGGCATGAGTCCCATTTGTGGTTTATAAATGTGATTTCGAGTTCAGAAACCCTAAAACGGATTTGGATTTGAGTACTTGGATTTGTGGATTATGATATTTTATGGAAATCCTGGGCACAGGCCCAATTGAAAGGTTTTAAAGTGATTTCTGAAATGTTTTCCATATACCATCCTTATGATCTGATATCGCCCCTCCAAGGAGGGTCAGGGACCTGGGTGACCCTAAGGGAGACTCGGTTGAGACCGAGGGGAACGCGTAGCTCTAAACATGAAATCTAGGATGTCAGGCATTGCATGCGAGGGGTTATTCTACGAAGCGACCGGGCCATAGAGTAACTCAGGAGCATGATTGCTATTATTGGACGTTTGGGACGTCAGACATTTGGGATGGCCGAGGATTGGTATGTAACGGTGGTTGATTCGATTTGTGATCTATGGATTTACTGGACATTTGATTTGGATTTTTGTGTTATGGATTTGGGAAGGGACCCACATGATTGGTTTTGGGCTGAGTTCGCACATACTTGGATTTATGGTTTTGGGTTAAGGCCCTAATGATTCAACTAAAGCACATGGTTTGATTATTGGTTTTTGAATGCATGCATGCTTTTTAGTGAAGGGTATAAAGTTCTTCTTATGAAATGTGTTTTTATTAAACTATTGATTTTTTATCCACTCACAGCTTTGAATGATTTTAATGCCCTTTAGGTTGATCACGGATGTGGGCTGTAGCAGAGATCGAGACATCGCACTCCTCCACCGATCCTAGCACGCTTGGGAGCTCCAAATGGGCTAAGGTTTGAGTTATCCCTTGTCTGGCACTTCGTATCAGACGGGAGCATGGCACATCCCGCGTTAATCCCGAGGGGATTTTGGATGGGTCATGTCAAGTACAATCAAATAAACAAGTATTTGGATCACATGATGGACATCATCATCTAAATGCTCCCTAAAGACAACTGTCGTCCTAAAGATTATAATAGCTCGAAGAACGATCTCAATTTAGGGTCTATGAAGATCTATGCATGTAAGAACAACTCTGCATTGCTTTACAATAAATTTGGGCAACTCGGAAAATATGTCATGTGCAGTGAGTCTAGGTTTCGAAAGGAAAAAGATTCAGAACAAGGTGTTGCACAATTTTTCACTGAAGCCAAGGTTACAAAGATTCTTCATATCGTCTCACATAGCCCATGACATGAGGTGGTACAAGGATGAACGCATTGCTGATGATTCATTAAGGCATCCATTCGATGGAAAAGGTTTGGAACGAATTTGATAAGATGTATCTCGATTTTACCGCGGGGTCAACAAATCACAGATTAGGACTTGCTATTAACGGTTTTAATCCTTTTGGGATTTTTGTAAGGCCCTATAACACTTGGCCGATAGTTGTAGTTTCGTATAACTTGGAATTCTCGGGATTAGATAACGCTGCACAACAAATCGATGGTAACAAAACATTTGTTGTTGATCCGCCAACTTTAAATCCTCAAAACCTCATGATTTCCGACGAGTGGGACCTAGGCACATACAATCATGAATTGAGCAGTCTGATTATTCAAATTCACTCATTTGCATATCAATCGATCCAAAAACTAGAAATGACTATTAAAGTTTCCTTCAATTGTTTCTAAGTGTTAATGAATATGGTGTTTTTAAGATTCTCAATAATTTCCTTTAATAATTTGACTGATTCAACCATCCATATTTACAAGCTACACTCATAGATCATCTAAGCAAAAAATTAGCAAATTGAGGAGTCATGGTATTAGGTAATGGTGCACAATAAATCGACGATAGCAAAACATTTGTTGTTAATCCAACAGTTTTAAATCCTTGAAACCTTACGTTTTTTTATGGGTGAGGTCTAGGCACGGCCTATCAAGAATTGAGCGGTCTGGTTATTCAAATTCACTCGTTTTCTTATCAATCGATCCAAAAAATAGAAATAACTATTCAAGTTTCCTTCAAATGTTTCGAAGTGTTAGTGAATATGGTAGTTTTACGATTTCAATAATTTCCTTTAATAGTTCAATTGATCTAACCATCCATATTTATAAGCCATACTCATAGATCATCTATGCTAAAAATTAGCGAATTTAGAAGTTTTGAGATTAGATAACGATGTGCAACGAATCGACAGTAACAAAACGATTGTTCTTGCTCTGATGGCTTTAAATCCTCGAAATCTCACGATTTTTTATGGGCGAGGTCTACGTACGGCCTGTCAAGAACATCTGACAATTTTTTATGGGTGAGGACTAAGCATTTCCTATCACAAATTAAATGGTCTGATTATTCAACCTCACTCGTTTTCCTATTAATCGAACCAAAATAATTTCTTTGCATACTTTACTTGGCATATTTGCAATGTTCTCCGGGAAAACTTAAATTTCGATAAAATTCAAAAAGTTGGCCAAACATTTCACGAAAAATTTAAATTTCCGCCCACCTTTTCCCAACGAACGTAAAATAGCCGCAACCGTCCCTTTCTTCTTCATCTTCATCTCTTCGTTTCTCTGCAACCCAAACTGCTACAACATCAATCTTCATCTCTCTCACACTGTCTATCACTTATCTCTCTCTCTGTTTCTCTCTCTCTCGTTCTTTTCTCTCTCTTCCTTATTGTAAGTTTCACACATTATGTTTGATTTTTGATTTTTTATTATTTATTTGATTTTTGATTATTGGATTTTATTATGTAACAACCTGTCCCTAGTTTACAGAATTAATTAAGGACTAATTAAGGACGGCTGGTGTAAAATGATGATTTTTCCCCTAGAATGGGTAAAATGTTGACTTTTAACTCGGGAGGTCAAATGCACGAGGATCGAGACGATACGATATGAGTCCATAGACAAGTAACACGTCGAAATCAGACGCCGTACAAGGAAGTTATGGTTAAAGAAGAGAATCGAGAACTATTCATGATTGTTCGATTTTGAAAAAGGTTGTCTTTGGTGGGACCCAAAATATCTGATTTTGGACAATAGGATGAGTGACACTTGTCACCTACCCTGTGACCCATTTTATTTTATTCATATAACCATTTCCCTTCATCTTTTTCATCTTCATTTCTCACATTTTCCTTCTCAAACCCAAACACCCACCCCCAACATCCTTCTATCTTCATCACTTCACCTTCTTGAGACCACAGAGAGATAAAAAGGACGTGAGAGAGGCTGAGAGGACGGCAAGGACGGGCAGAGCCGCCGTGGATGGCAGAGGAGGTCACATGAAAGGTAAGGTCGTGGGTTTTCAAATCTTGGGCTTTCGATTCCAAATGTTTTTACACGATTCTAAGCACAAGGTTATGTTTTTTGAGCTCCTACAAGCTTGTAGGTGTAAGAATGGACGAATTTGCATGACGGGAGTGGCCGGAATGTCAAGTTGAAGTTTGGCTAAAACTATAGAAAGCCATATCTTCAAAACTAGGTACTTTATTCGATTTCTGGGTTTAGATTTGGATTCCTGGGATTGAGTAGATGAATTTACATAGGTAGAACATTAAATTTAGTTGAGAAATGAGTGTGATATCAAGGTTTTAAGTTTTAGGCAAAAATGGTTGTTTCTGACTGCCGGAGACGGCGGCGATGGTCGTCTTCTCCAATGAGTAGTTGACCAGGTTGACCGGATTAACCCATTAACTTGACCCGTTGCATCGACTCAGTTGACCATTAACCCGCCCCCCACTCGACCCAGTCGATCAGAGATCATTTGATAGGTCATTTAGGGTTTAAAACTTTGGGATGCACATTCGGGATGCGTTCTCGGTATCAAAATTTTTGGGGTTTTTGAGTATAAACTTGTAGAGTTTGTTGGTGACCTTTAGATGTGTTTGGACAGGCCCAGAGACTGCGGTTTAGCTTCAGGGCAGTTACAACTCAGTTCGTTAGCGCATCAAGGACCGTGTGTGAATGGACCTTTGGTTTATAAAATGAATGCATGAATAACCGTTTTTAACTGCCTATTATATGATTTGAATTGGATCACTTTGGTATTATTCATTAATGGTCTTATGGATTCTAAATGTCGGTTATGGATTATTTTACGTATTACGATGTTTTGGGCTTGAGACCTCTCTGGATATTATATTGACTAGTTTTGAAGTTAAACAGGGATTTTGAGAATTGGTTTAAACACGGTTTTGACTAGTTCTACAATTACACTGTACGCACCATCTTTATTGGTTATTGTATCCTCCAGACGTCTTTTAGTATTTTGAAGTAGTCACGGTGCATTGCTTGAGAGGGACCACTCCGAGGAGTGGCTCAGGATCAGGAGTGTGATATATAGATATCACCCACGGTAGTATCCGGTGATATCACCTGGACACTGATGGATCCTGGGAGGACTCGGGATTGAGACCCCGAGCAGCACGCGTAGCCTTAGTACCAGGACATTATGACATCTGGGATGTCAGGCATCTATGATGCCAGGGATCGGTTATATGGTGTATGATTACTATTTCACATATCCTATTTTATATTAATTTATATTGCTTATCGATTCGATTACATTCCTTATCATTTGACTTGAACACATGCATGTTTGAAAACGGAGAGGGAAAAACCATTATTTGTTTCCTTAAATGGTTTTGGAAATATCATTTATTTTTCGGTCCAATTACTCGTCAAATGTTTTCTTGACCCCTCCAGACCATGACACTGAGGCAGGCGCTGATCCAGAGGCTGAGGCATAGATATTTGCGTTGCGCGCCTGTACACCCGTTTGGGTAGGTTGAGCACCATTTTGTAAACGGACATATGTGCTCACTTTTGTGTAAAATATTTATCCCTGGTCTGGTAATGCAGAACTTGAAATAGTTGTTTTATTTATTAAACTTTAATCCCGTTAAGGGTATTTTCAGCACTCTAGGGTAATTGTTAGACGAGAGCAGGGCATACCCCAGGGTGGTCCCCAGGGGATCGGGATAGGTCCTCTCACATTTGATTTCGAAATATGATGCATGCATAATTGCTTTATATGTTTTATGTACATGACTTGGGATGCCTTGAGTGTATATGATTGTCGTGTTTTGGTATTTCGTATAAATGTGGTATTGCACGTATTTTGAGATTGATGCTTTATGTTGTATCTTGGCTAAGGCTAGGTTTTTGTACGTGCTTATGTTTTCAAATGATTTGAATGAGAAAATGATTTCGAATTTGGAAATATTATCCCGGGCATGTGGCCCCGTTGATTTATGAGATATTGGGCTTGAGGCCCAATTGGTTTATGTATCGGGCTTGAGTCCCAGTTGTGGTTTACGAAATGAGATTTCGGGTTGAGACCCAATTAAGATGATTTGGGCTGAGTCCCTATGGTATTTGGATTTGGATCGGATTCGAGGTATCCTAATTTTGTGGAAATGGTTTGTGAAAGTTATAGCTCAAGCTGACACCCTGTTGAAAAGCTTTAAACTGGATTTGAGGTATAAATGGTTTTACCATGATGATTTCCATTGGTTTTGATTAAGGTTTTAAATATACCTTCCTTATGAGTGGATTGTCTCCTCCAGACGTCTCGTAGTATCCTAGAGTAGTCACGGAGCATTGCTTGAGAGGGGCCACTCCGATGAGGGCTCGAGATCAGGATTGCTAGATATTGATATAACCCCGGACAGTGATCCGAGGAAAGCATACAATTATGGTACCACTCCGGACACTGGTGGATCAAAGGGAGTACTCGGACTTGAGACCCCGAGTGGCACACGAAGCCTTAGAATCGTGTCAATATTTTTTAGACATCAGGGATGTTAGGCATCTGAGATACCATCGATTGGTTATACTGTGTTTTACTGCTTTAGGCAGAGACCCCACATGTTTTGGTTTTGGGCGGAGACCCTATTGAGGAAATGACTTTGATTATAAATGTTTTTACTGTGGATTGATTTGAAAAGCCATATGAATTGATTTAACGGAAATGGTTGTTATAACTTGTTTTCTTATGCATTCATGCTTTTAGTGAAGGGTATAAATGTCTTTTGTAAAATGGTTTTATTAACTACTTATTTTCATCGACAACTTTTCTTGTTTTAATACTCTTCAGGTTGATCGCAGATGCGGGCTGTAGCAGAGACCAAGAAATCACATGTCACCACAGATCCTGGCGTACTATAGAAGTCCCGAAAGGGTTTAGGTGTATCCTTGGTATGGCACAGATTGCCAGATGGAAGTATGACACATCCCGCATTAATCCCGGGGGGATTGGGATGGGTTGTGTCAATTGTGTTGATTATGGGATATTATCAAATATTGACACACACTAATCCGAAAGTTCCTCTAGGGCACTATGATCAAGGTATGCTAGTTGACATCTCGAAAGTGATGTCTAAATGATGAAAGGCAATTAATTAAAATATTTCATTTTGGGAGGTCGACTGAAACATGCTCAGAAAAAAAACCAATTACATTTCACTATGAAGGTAGAAGTATAGAGCATAGACACTAATGATGATTATACAAATATGTAGCTACCTGAGTTATCCCAATCTTCGTAGCACCCGAACTACTAGCGCCAGTGTCAAAGCTGTTATCGAAGTCTCCTCAAAGAACATAAAATGCCACTGGAACTTGAGGGGCTAAAAAAAACAAAGGGTGAGTGGACCCAGTAGTTTATTTCAGTGTAAAACTACAAATTTAAAAACATACTTTAACCCTTCAATTTTACAGAAATCACATAGACAAAACCTTGAATTGCGCGTTTTACGAGAACTAGTAAAATAATAATAAACCATCATATAAGTCATGCTAAATCATAAACATGTCACACGTCAACCAACTAAACACTTGCTCATGAGTTGTGCAGGTCATATGCATATGAAAAAACAGGGTATCCTTGTTCGTGTACCATGACCACGTGAAAGCTAGGTGTCGAGCACTGTCTGACAGAACCCGTCCCAATTATCATAAGAATCAGACCTGTCCTACTCCCGTTTGACAGCTCGGGTCAGACAAGAGATATTACTAACTTGACCACGTCCAATTTTATCCAGTTAACCAAAGCTAATCTGTCCTTATGGGATTACCGCCCTCGTCCAACCCACTAACCCTGGCAAGTAAGGAACATCACTACTTTGATAATATTCAATCTTATTTCCATTTTTATAAACTTGCCCAATTTATCAATATCAAGATGTCATTCACATCATCTTATCGTTTCCACATAATCATTATTGTCACATTATTATAGTTACCAATATACGCATCTTATCATGGATCCTTGTATCATGATTATTTTATACGGTTTAGGAAGCGAAAGCATCATTAACATGTTATACCATACATTTACCCCTTACAACAATTATGACACGACCCATCCCAATCCCCCCCGGGATTACCATGGAATGTGACGTGCTCCCGTCTGACAAGAGGCGCCAGACAAGGGATAACCGATTGCTATTGCCCAAACGGGCTTCCAGAGTGCGTAAGGATCGATGGAGGAGGTGTGCGATGCTCAAGTCTCTGCTGCAGTCGTATTCGGAATCAACCTGAAGGGCATTGAAAACAAAAGCTGTGAGTGGACGAAAATAAACAAGTCTGTTTAAAACATTTATAAGACATTTATGCCCCTCAGTAAAATCATATGCATGCACCAAAACCAATAATCCCATATTTATTTAGAAATAACCATTAGGGCCTTAGCCCGGAAACCAAAGCCTAGTTTCAATTTCCAAAAGTAAATCCAAGAGTTATTTCATAAATCCAGTATTATGAACCATAAGGCATATAATATAAACCATAACCATAGTTTTAGCCACTGCACTATACACTCCAATCCGACATCCCTGATGTCTGACGTCCCTGACGTCAATAAGGTCACAATCACAAGGCTACGCGTGCCACTCGGGTCTCAATTTCCGAGTTCATTCCCCGAACCCCGTTCGGGTACAGCATCCCCGATGCTTAGCGTCATAGACGCTGGACGTACTAGACGTCTGTGACCTCTCCGGGGTACCTCGTCGGAGGAGACAATATAATATGGAAGGATCTATACAGTGCAGTACTAAATACATTTTATCGATATCCACATGCAAAACATATAGGTATACATAGATAAAATCCGAACCATTCGTTACGTTTCATCAAACGGGTCTCATGCCCAAATACCGGGAAACGTGCCATAACCGAAATATCATCAAAACCATTTATAGATTCCAGCATGTGAACATATATAAAATGTAAACCAGGAAACATTTATTCAATTCCATTTTAGGGTCCCCGACCCGCAATCACGTGTAGAAATCAACTGGGCCCCTGGCCCGATTCCACAAGTTAACTGGGCCCCTGGCCCGATCCACATGTTAACTGGGCCCCTGGCCCGATTTCATAGTTCAACTGGGCCCCTGGCCCGATTTTACATTATTCAAGTTCGTAACCGTTTCATGAAATCATATTCAACCACATTTATGGAAATCGGTGAAAATCCAGAAAATCTCGGTTTACGTGCAAATACGTAATTCACCTCGAAATACGTGAAATCATTTTAAATTCACCGATATCCAAAGTAAATCATTTAATCATAATTATAACAATCATAAAACAGTTAAGCATGCATCGAATTTATGAAACCAATGTCCACTCACAGACCGTTTAACCGAGCGCCTCGATACGCGTGCCATAGGCCTTCCCGGGCCACACCACCAACACCGGGACTCCCAATCCTGTCCAAATCACATTAGAGGATTACTAACCTCATCATTAACATCCTATTCAAGTCCCGTAATTTTCCCGAATTTTTATGTATTTTTAAACTGGATTTAAAACCTTCGGACATCCCGAACAATAACGAAACGGGATCCGATCGACACGAAACCAACGCTAAAATGTTCGTTACATTGTATAGGATAAAAGTCATGTTGACCTCACCTCGAGATTCGTGCCCACGCGCCGTCACGCGCCGCCGTGAGTGGCTGCGCGTGAAAGCCACGCGCCTGCTACAGTGACTGCTACAGTGTTCCTTCTTCACCCGTTTGTCTGGTAAACGGGTTGGAAAGCCCGCGATAGGATCCGGTTCAATCACCCTCAATTCGATATCAATTCAATCCGTTCTTGATCCTACAACAATCATCAATCCACCAATTTCAGTTCTGTGTCCATGATTAGCATCAACCATCGATCAATCGTGTCGACAACCCGTGATCACCCAAAACGGGTCGATCACCAAAACTCCTCCAATCCTTAACCATTATCAAATTAACTTCACAGGAAGTTAATAAGGACTAATACGAACCAATTAGCATGATTAATTGAATTCGAAAATACCTCAATGTTCACAACTCAAGCTTGAGTTTTTCGGCCGTCCACCTCGTCCGTTCACGGCCCTAGGAGCCCCAAAGCTTGCCCCAAATGATCTGGATCGACTGGAAATGATCTCAGAGAACTAAATGAGTCATCAAATTGCCCTGGGCTGGCCCAGAACCTCGAATTGGATTTTTGAATTTGTTAAACACAGTTTCGGGTTTCAGGACAAACCTCCACCATTTTCACTCTATTCCTTTCATTCTCAATCTCAGAGTAAACCTCTCGACTCACTCTCCATTCTAACAATCCAAAACAGCCATTAAAAAGCATCCAAAAGTGTCACACCGGCCACTGCGCAATGTCCCCTGCACTGACCCGAAAACAATAGAAAAACCAGGGTCCATGTTGTGCAATCGATTGCCAGCACCTCACATGTGCAATCACACAACAAAGCTGCCCCAACAACAGTCCATTAATTGATAAACAATCCAGGAATCGATCGCACAAAACATCCCATTTCACGGCTGTTTCAATCAAACAGTACCCCCGTGAAGAAAATTACAATTCTGCCCTTGTGCAGAAAATTACCAAAATGCCCCTCACGCATCCTGACCCGTAACTCGGTCATACGGACTCCGATTGATGCGTGCCGCCTGTCTACGAACTCAGGGCATCGAGACCTTCCTAACGGTCCTCGGTCCTCGGCCATCGGACCTCCCGGTCAAAAAGTCAACATTTGCCCCTATTTCGTCCAAATTACAAAAATGCCCCTGGACTTCCGTACATCATAACTTTCACCACGAACGTCGGAATCGAACGTGCCACCTGTCTATGAACTCGTGACGTCCCGAACTACATCACGGTCATTGGTCAAAGCCCATTTGACCATCCGAATTAAAAGTCAACGTTTTGCCCACACCCAAGGGCAAAACGGTCATTTTGCACAATTCGTCCGAAATCGCCCAACTAATCCCAAATTAGTAAATGACAATTAAATATTATTAAATCCCGATATTCGGGACGGGTCGTTACAACCTTCCCTCCTTAAAGAATTTCGTCCTCGAAATTACCAACAACCTTTTTCCACCAACACCTTGTGGAAAACATTTCGACCGCATACCATGTGTACACCTGTACACCCATATACTGGAACAACACCAGTCTCGTTTGTACCCAGACATCCCATCACAGTCATACGTCATAATAGCAACAACACTCGACCACCTCGAGTGGAAATGATCACCTGATCCGCGATAAAATCGCCTAACCATTTAGCTGACTTCTTCAGCTAGACGGTTCCCTTCCATTACCAATATATCCTTACATTTGCTCCCATTGGGAGTCACCAAATCTCATTTGTCAGTCCATGCTGACACCATCAGTCAAACTGTCACCGCAAAGCTTTACCACCCTAGTAAAGCCCCAACCATCAGCCAGTCAGTGACAACACCACGTACTACATCACTCTCGATGTAGCGCAAGATCAACCACATGATCACCATTCGCAGGGCAAGCCCAATCCTGCGACACAAAATACTCTCAATGTCCATAATCGCCGACTCCCTCAGCGAACCAAGACGCTGGGAAATCACGGTGTGATCAAGTCACACAAGGCTACTCGTGGTTACTAAGACCACCAATTCACTCATCCTGAGTGTACGTATACCGTCAATTAACCCAATCAAGTGGCGCAACTGGAACACATTGAATACCAGCCCAGCAGCGATCACACATATCAATACCGGGGTTCCACTAGCCAACCATGGCTAAGAGCACCTGCTCTTAAGATCACTGAACCCGAAAAGCTCAATCTGCCCAGCGCACAGTATCCAATGTCCAGTCCACAATACAGCCAGACAAATGATATCAGAACCAAGCCGATTACCAACACATTAGTTACACACCACTAGTACATTCCATGTACCGCCATTAGGCACCACTCAGCCTAACCAGTATCAATCCTCGTACCCTGTACGTACCTCAATCCATCAATCCGCCTACAACCACCTAGGTCGTAGCCAACCACGTTCCAATAATGGAGTACATTTGCCCAAACCATCATGAGACAAAACGAGCTCCACCCGTCATCTAGTTCCAATTCCGAATCCGAATTCGCAATTTCGTAAGAAATCCCGAACCCGAACCCAGACATCATATTTTTAATCCATTTCCAAATCCGAATCCGAAATCATTATTCCGTAAGCTAGCATTGGAATAATCATTTCGCACCCAAATCCAGTAATCCATTTTCGAGCTTCGCAATCGAATCCTGAATCGTCACCCAGAAATTCGATTCCAAAACCCAAAATCTCGTTTACGTCCATCAAGACGTAACGTAACCGAATCTATCGGTTGCCTCTCCAAAACACTCGATTGACTTCATAGGGAAGCCAATCCCAATATCCACACGTCAAAGGTTGACAAAATCCGACCACATCGGAAACCTACTCAACCAAGTAACAACCATATGGACTCCGCTCCGAAAAGAAGTTCAGTCCCGTCATTTACGACTCACATATCAAGGTAAGAGTGATAAACTCTCCACCCATCTGGATCATCAAGATCACAATCCATATCCATCGCTACGTCACCCGACAAGTAACATCACGATCCTAGATCGTCACATCGACCAAAGTCGACAACATCACAAATCAGATCCACCTAGGATCCATACATGCTCACATAGCTAACAATCCATCTGGAAGCTGATCGTAGGGTCTTACACCCTCAATGAAATCCTTCGCCAATTTCCCTTGGTGGAAAGATGACCACGCATTTTACCACCAAAACCAAAATCACACACAACTGTTTGTGTCCAATGACCCCAAGCCAAACATGGGTCCACCAACCAATGCACGCTCAACGTACTGGTAGCAACAATCATCGTCTGCCACGACAGGAAAATATGAAGTCAACCCCAATGACTTCGGAATACCAATCACCGATGCGGAAACGAGCACCCCTCCCGTCTCCCAATCACAACTCTCTCCGACACGGGAGTTCCAACCAGGTTGGGAACAGACATGCTCCCAATGAGATGTCAAGTCCAACCACTGGACTGCCCACGTCCATACCTCACTTGGACCACCACGTGTCCAAAATCAATTCATTACTCGGACCTCACGTCCGTCAATACTCATGTATGCACACACCCCGATTCCGAACGGGATATCTACAATTTTGCCTGAATGTGCATACCATACTGCCTTTGTCTCACATCTCGACCTTAACAGGTTCAATCCTCAGGTTCCAAGTGATTCACAATCACAAAATACCACGAATGGTTTCCCCGACTTTTCCAATTTCAATAATTTCCTTGTATTTCCTGGGGATATAAGAAGTATACCATCATACCAATCTCGGAGTTGACAACAACTCCCCAAATCCACTGATTCTCATGACGTAGGGAACATCGTCCCTAGATTCCCCAAGTTTTCAATCATACCTTTTGATCCATTCATCACTTGTCATCATATATCTGTTAGGACTTATCCCAACACGACACCACCTCCACTGGAACCCATCCAGTCCAAGACTCAATCACCTCTGAGTCGCAGATACCAATCACATGTCCATCATGACAGAGTCACACCCCAACTGGTGGCTCATCGTCCTCACAATTACTGTCACCAGCACCAGCATACCATCATCAACACTAGTATCAGCACACAGGCATCCATACTAGTATTGGCATAAAGGCATCACCATACCAACATCCATACATAGCACACGAACATCCACACTAGCACACGGACACCCATGCTAGCACACTGTGTGCTAAGTTGTTACCCTGGATCTCCGTTCATTACGAACGACGATCCCGTAACAGCACTCGTACCCCACGACTATGGGTACCTCTAATTTTCGCCATCGGTACATCAGGATAATGGACGTTCCCTGAACATCCCCTGATCCCCAAGTGTCAAAACCACACTAAATACCCTCGATAGCCAGTCATCTCGACACAACTGTCGACCAACAGTCATCGTTGTCAAGATCCGTATCCACACATCACACTAGTATTCGATCCGACACGGAATTCCATATTTTATCTCACAACCGTATCCATAGATCGAACCCATAAGACTCACTAGAGTCATCCACATGGTCATCCACGACCTCAGCCGCTCGCCACAGCACAAGTCCTCAAATAACGTTCACTTTTCCAGCCCATCAATTATAAATTAGGGTTCCAAAGTCACACCCTAGGGTTCCTACCGAACCCAACTGCCTTCTGCAGTAAAATCCACAACCTGACCGACCCCACGGTCCTGACATCATATAGACGTCAAATCCAATCCAATCATCAACTCAACATGGGTTCCACCACGAAGGTCATCGGCTAACTCCGATGCACCAACACCCCGTACACTAGCCAACACTACCAGGGTCCAAAACTTAGACCAATACTCAACTGAGTTTCGTATTTCCATAACATTATTCAAATGGGGTTCCCTGAACCCGGCTGTGCCCAGTGGCACAACAATCCATAATCACATGACCGAACCGACGGTCCCACCTTACCAGTTAATCGTATACAACCCCACCTGGGTTGAATCGCAACAATGCACGGCGTATCGGGCCAAACACACCCAATTCACCATACAAACCCAAAACTATCTATCAGGTTGACAACGGAACAGCAGCCCAAAGAGACATCACACCCTCGACCTTCGCGCACAAAAGAACAAAACCTGCTCTGATACCACTTGACACGACCCATCCCAATCCCCCCCGGGATTACCATGGAATGTGACGTGCTCCCGTCTGACAAGAGGCGCCAGACAAGGGATAACCGATTGCTATTGCCCAAACGGGCTTCCAGAGTGCGTAAGGATCGATGGAGGAGGTGTGCGATGCTCAAGTCTCTGCTGCAGTCGTATTCGGAATCAACCTGAAGGGCATTGAAAACAAAAGCTGTGAGTGGACGAAAATAAACAAGTCTGTTTAAAACATTTATAAGACATTTATACCCCTCAGTAAAATCATATGCATGCACCAAAACCAATAATCCCATATTTATTTAGAAATAACCATTAGGGCCTTAGCCCGGAAACCAAAGCCTAGTTTCAATTTCCAAAAGTAAATCCAAGAGTTATTTCATAAATCCAGTATTATGAACCATAAGGCATATAATATAAACCATAACCATAGTTTTAGCCACTGCACTATACACTCCAATCCGACATCCCTGATGTCTGACGTCCCTGACGTCAATAAGGTCACAATCACAAGGCTACGCGTGCCACTCGGGTCTCAATTTCCGAGTTCATTCCCCGAACCCCGTTCGGGTACAGCATCCCCGATGCTTAGCGTCATAGACGCTGGACGTACTAGACGTCCGTGACCTCTCCGGGGTACCTCGCCGGAGGAGACAATATAATATGGAAGGATCTATACAGTGCAGTACTAAATACATTTTATCGATATCCACATGCAAAACATATAGGTATACATAGATAAAATCCGAACCATTCGTTACGTTTCATCAAACGGGTCTCATGCCCAAATACCGGGAAACGTGCCATAACCGAAATATCATCAAAACCATTTATAGATTCCAGCATGTGAACATATATAAAATGTAAACCAGGAAACATTTATTCAATTCCATTTTAGGGTCCCCGACCCGCAATCACGTGTAGAAATCAACTGGGCCCCTGGCCCGATTCCACAAGTTAACTGGGCCCCTGGCCCGATCCACATGTTAACTGGGCCCCTGGCCCGATTTCATAGTTCAACTGGGCCCCTGGCCCGATTTTACATTATTCAAGTTCGTAACCGTTTCATGAAATCATATTCAACCACATTTATGGAAATCGGTGAAAATCCAGAAAATCTCGGTTTACGTGTAAATACGTAATTCACCTCGAAATACGTGAAATCATTTTAAATTCACCGATATCCAAAGTAAATCATTTAATCATAATTATAACAATCATAAAACAGTTAAGCATGCATCGAATTTATGAAACCAATGTCCACTCACAGACCGTTTAACCGAGCGCCTCGATACGCGTGCCATAGGCCTTCCCGGGCCACACCACCAACACCGGGACTCCCAATCCTGTCCAAATCACATTAGAGGATTACTAACCTCATCATTAACATCCTATTCAAGTCCCGTAATTTTCCCGAATTTTTAAGTATTTTTAAACTGGATTTAAAACCTTCGGACATCCCGAACAATAACGAAACGGGATCCGATCGACACGAAACCAACGCTAAAATGTTCGTTACATTGTATAGGATAAAAGTCATGTTGACCTCACCTCGAGATTCGTGCCCACGCGCCGTCACACGCCGCCGTGAGTGGCTGCGCGTGAAAGCCACGCGCCTGCTACAGTGACTGCTACAGTGTTCCTTCTTCACCCGTTTGTCTCGTAAACGGGTTGGAAAGCCCGCGATAGGATCCGGTTCAATCACCCTCAATTCGATATCAATTCAATCCGTTCTTGATCCTACAACAATCATCAATCCACCAATTTCAGTTCTGTGTCCATGATTAGCATCAACCATCGATCAATCGTGTCGACAACCTGTGATCACCCAAAACGGGTCGATCACCAAAACTCCTCCAATCCTTAACCATTATCAAATTAACTTCACAGGAAGTTAATAAGGACTAATACGAACCAATTAGCATGATTAATTGAATTCGAAAATACCTCAATGTTCACAACTCAAGCTTGAGTTTTCCGGCCGTCCACTTCGTCCGTTCACGGCCCTAGGAGCCCCAAAGCTTGCCCCAAATGATCTGGATCGACTGGAAATGATCTCAGAGAACTAAATGAGTCATCAAATTGCCCTGGGCTGGCCCAGAACCTCGAATTGGATTTTTGAATTTGTTAAACACAGTTTCGGGTTTCAGGACAAACCTCCACCATTTTCACTCTATTCCTTTCATTCTCAATCTCAGAGTAAACCTCTCGACTCACTCTCCATTCTAACAATCCAAAACAGCCATTAAAAGCATCCAAAAGTGCCACACCGGCCACTGCGCAATGTCCCCTGCACTGACCCGAAAACAATAGAAAAACCAGGGTACATGTTGTGCAATCGATTGCCAGCACCTCACATGTGCAATCACACAACAAAGCTGCCCCAACAACAGTCCATTAATTGATAAACAATCCAGGAATCGATCGCACAAAACATCCCATTTCACGGCTGTTTCAATCAAACAGTACCCCCGTGAAGAAAATTACAATTCTGCCCTTGTGCAGAAAATTACCAAAATGCCCCTCACGCATCCTGACCCGTAACTCGGTCATACAGACTCCGATTGATGCGTGCCGCCTGTCTACGAACTCAGGCATCGAGACCTTCCTAACGGTCCTCGGTCCTCGGCCATCGGACCTCCCGGTCAAAAAGTCAACATTTGCCCCTATTTCGTCCAAATTACGAAAATGCCCCTGGACTTCCGTACATCATAACTTTCACCACGAACGTCGGAATCGAACGTGCCACCTGTCTATGAACTCGTGACGTCCCGAACTACGTCACGGTCATCGGTCAAAGTCCATTTGACCATCCGAATTAAAAGTCAACGTTTTGCCCACACCCAGGGGCAAAACGGTCATTTTGCACAATTCGTCCGAAATCGCCCAACTAATCCCAGATTAGTAAATTACAATTAAATATTATTAAATCCCGATATTCGGGACGGGTCGTTACAATTATACATTTCACTACAACAGTGCACACACATATCATTCATGTCTCGTTTAATAGTAAGATCACATAATTCTTTTCATGAGGATAACTTATTTTAAGAGCTTCTAAAGAGAATAGATTTTAACCTCAAATTAATATGCTTCTTTTCCTCCCCTTAATAATTTTATACTTGAATATGGTCATATATCTAAATACACCATAACAACAAACATAAATCATATAACCACATTTAGCTATCACAAGCTAGTTCACACCATAATTATGTCATAAGGATTACCTTAACCATTTCCTAATCATAGCATCAATATAATTAATAATCTTTATATCATAGATTCATCAATTTCCAATTTCACATATTCAACTTGCTTAATAATTCAATTATGATCATCATTTAGAAAAATATTCACATTCAATTGAGATTAAGATCAACTCCTTGAATTACTTAATTTATTTGAACTTATAATATAACCATATAAGTTAAACTCTGAAACTGTATCAAACCGATGTCCAATTAATCTGAAAATTATACCATTGAACTTCTAAAATAATGTTCTACAACTTCCATATTGACTGGATGACCAAAGAAGGTCGCACGCGTCGCCACGCGCCGCCAGCCTTCTCTGCATGTGGTGGCCAGGCGCCACACACGGTTACCTTCTTCCTCGCAATGGGCCAGCCCCGTTTTACTGTAATCGGGTTATCTGACCCGCAAAGGTGACCCGATCGTAATACCACCATTTTACGTCCAATGTTCATGTTTTATATATCAATTAAACTCATCTTGGAACCAGAAATATCTATGTAAATCTCAAACAGCAAAAATTGTAATATGAATTAAGAGAGCTTGCCTGCAACCTCTCGGCCATGGCTTCCATCATTATTCTGAAGCCTACATGTGTTCCACCCTTCATCTTCTTGCCTTAGAAACATTGTGGAACCTCCATGAGAACTTTTTCATGTCGAATTCCCAGTTTCCCAGCGTAGATCCTTGAACCCGAAAATGAAGTGTCAAGGGTTTAAAGTTTCTCCAATCATTCTTCCCTTCTCTTCCATCGATTCTTTCTGTTTTTCCCTCTTTCTCATTCCCTTATTCTTTCCTCTTTTTCTCACATTCTTTTCAATCTCTCCTCTCTTCCACGGTGGTGGCCATCCACGATTTGTTTTCCTTCGGCCATCACCACCTGAATCCCCATTCTCTCTCAACAACAACATATACACACCTATATATACATGCATTTCGGTGGAGGAAATGAGGAGAGAGAACAAGAAATCTGTAGACGTGTGTCACTTTCAAAATATCACATTACGCACATACTCAGCCTTCATTTCTCATCCTCATCCTTAATCTTAGTCTATCACTCATGCCTCATCTCATCTCGTATCTACCTCAAACTTAATCTCTATTTCTCTGCCTCATCCTCAGTCTCAGTCCCTCACACCTCACTACTTCCCTATCTCAGTTTGCACTAGATAGAGAGATCGAGAAAATAGAGATTCAAGAGATTGAGTCAAAAAAACACCCCTCGATGTCTCTCTCCTCGATCTCTTCGTCTTGACCTATCTCCCTCAATCTCTCCATCTCCCCCTATCTCTATGTCTCCCTAAATCTCTCTATCTGTCTCTGTCTCCCTCAATCTCTCCATCTCTCTCCGTCTTTGTATTTGTCTCGAATGGTTGAGACTCAAAAGTTGAAACCCATCAATTATGCCTCTCACTATCACTTTGCACTTAAGAAAAAACCGGTTAAACCAGTCAAACACTTAATCAAACTAGTTCAACCAATTTTCAGTTGAAATCGAGAATGGGCTAAGAACCAAATCGAACCGTAATCGGTTTTTGAATGGGTTTGATTTTGAATTCAACAAAAAACATTGAACAAAAAATTGATTAGCAGCCTTACTTTCCACCCATTTCTTCCATTACCATTATTTTTTTAATTTATAAATTAATATTTGATTTTATTATTGTACCTTTAATTATTAAATAATTTAAAGGGAATTTTAGTCAGAAAGTTTTTGTGAAACTTTTTGATCCTTTTGGCTTCAGAATAGTAAAGATGCTATTGTATAAAAGATTATCAAAATTATTTTAGCATCTTCAACCACTAAAATATTATATATATATATATATATACATATGTTTTTATTTTATTTTATCTTTCTCATTACTTAACATTGTGCATGTTTTTTACATTCTCATTTTTTATTGATTTTATATATCTACCTGGAGGTTTTCATCATTAAAATATTATTTTAGCATCCTCAATTACTAAAATATTATATACATCTATTTTTCTACTTTATCTTTCTCATTACTTAGCATTGTGCATGTTTTCGTCACACTTATTTTCTCATTACTTAATATTATGCATGTTTTCGTCACTCTCATTTTCTATTGATTTTATATATCTTTCTCATTACTTAAAATTGTGCACATTTCATCACACTCATTTTTGTCACTCACATTTGCTATTGGCTATCAAAATTATTTTAGCGTCTTCAATCACTAAAATATTATATACATGTATTTTTCTATTTTATCTTTCTCATTACTTAAGATTGGGTATGTTTGCGTCACTCTCATTTTCTATTGATTTTATATATATCTTTCTCATTACTTAACATTGTGCATGTTTTTGTAACTCTCTTGTTTTCGCTACTCTTAAAATATTATACATGTAGTTTTCTATTTTATATTACATACTACATAGAGGTCAGCAATCTTAGGGAAATTTCTACTGGCAAGTCCATATTGTGGGAAAGATGACAAATATTAAATGCCAAA
The DNA here is from genome assembly GCA_032719365.1 of Prinsepia uniflora. NCBI lineage: Eukaryota > Viridiplantae > Streptophyta > Magnoliopsida > Rosales > Rosaceae > Prinsepia > Prinsepia uniflora. The sequence goes on from CM064876.1 coordinate 57,780,478, forward strand.
TAAATAAATAATTATTGTCGATTCTAAGATCTGACTTTTTTTCACTATTGTGTAATTAAAATAGGTATACACGATAAGAATTAAATTTTTTCTACTATCAAAAATTGGGTACAAATAATCTCACCAAAAGTTGGTGGCTAACTCTCTCTTGGATCTTTTTCTCAAAAGGATTTCTCCCTCACATATAAATGAAGCTTTCTCCCAAATTCTCTACTAATTTGGTTTCTCTCTTATTAATTGAGAATGAATAAAGCTTCAACTTTTATAACATGTTAGAAGCAAAAGAGTTAAAGTTTTTCCGACCTTTCTGTTTCACTTCAAATGCTATTTTCTATTTTCTTTCATTCTCTATTTTCACTTCTCTCCTTTCATCTGTTCTCTATTTTTCATTTCCTTTTATTAATTTTGTTTCCTCCAAATAAGGAGGGATGCTCATTAATCTTCCCCTCCCGACTTAGGTGGAGAGCTCCATCAGCTGAGCTGCTAATTTGCAGAACTCGCACTTGTCATCGGGTCAGGACTTGGTTATCATATCTAAGTTGTTTTCAGCAGTATGAATCTTCTCAAGCGTTGATTGCATGGACTTTAACACATCACGTATACAATGGCATCACACATCAATTTGCTTCGATCTTGAGTGGAAACTCGGATTCTTGCTCAAGTAGATTGCACTCTGACTATCGCAATGCAAGATGTAATTTTGTTGCTCCTACCCTAAGTCATGTAGGAATCACTTCATCCAGAGCATTTTCTTCCATGCTTATGTAGTTGTAATAAATTCTGCCTCTATAGTTGATAGAGCATCACACTTCTGTAACTTTGATTGCCAAGAAACTGCTCCTCTTGAAAATGTAATCAAATTTCCAAAAGTAGATTTTCTACAATCAAGATCTCCCGCCATGCTTGCATCTATATAGCCAATCAGTTTAGGTTTTCCACTTCCAAAACATAAACTCATTCTAGAAGTACCCATGAGATATTTGAGAATCCACTTCACAACGTTCCAATGTTCTTTTCCTAGTTTAGACATGAATCTGCTTACCATGCCAATTACATATGTTATGTCTAACCTTGTACACATCATTGCATACATCAGGCTTCCCAATGCTGAGAAGTATGACACCATAGCCATTTCTTCCATTTCTTTCTCACATGTAGGCATCTGCTTTGCACTAAGCATAAAGTGACTAGCAAACGGAGTAGCAATTGGTTTTTCCTTATCCAATTTAAAATGCTTTAATACCTTCTCAATATAACTTTCTTGTGATAGCATAACTTCTGATTCTTCCAATCACTTGATATCCTTACACCGAGATTTTCTTTTACGGGTTCTAAGTCTTTCAAGAAAAAAAATTGTTCATTTCTTTCTTCAGCTTGCGAATCTTGTCACCATCTAGTCCTACCTGTTATCAACATAAAGAAGAAGTATGATAAACTCACCATCATCAAATCTTTTCACAAACATACAATGGTCTAAGATTATCCTTTGATATCCAATTTCAATCATGAAGGAATTAAACTTTTTGTACCACTACCTATGTGCCTACTTCAATCCGTATAAACTCATCTTTAACCGGCATACCAAATCTTCTTTTCCACTGAATTTGAATCTATCTGGTTTCTTTATGTAAATTTCTTCTTCAAGATCACCATGAAGGAAAACAGTCTTCACATCCAGTTGTTTAATTTCAAGATCCAAACTTGCAGCCAATCCAAGTATAACCCGTATGGATGACATCTTCACTACGGGTGAGAAAATCTCTTCAAGGTCAATTCCTTTCTTCACACTGAAACATTTCACAACTAACCTTTCCTTGAAACTTGGGTTAAGGTTTTTTTCTTCTGCCTTTAGCCAATACACCCATTTAATCTTGAGAACTCTTCTAATTATTGGTAGGCTTACGAGATCATATGTGCGGTTCTCAGGGAGAGATTGCATTTCTTTCTCCATGGCTCTCAACTACTTTTCTTTATCATCATGTGCTAATGCTTCTTTAAAAGAATTTGGTTCTGTGCTGTCTGTGAGTAACACATCACATACTTTGTTGGAGGGTATCGTGTTTAAATTTTGCGTATCCTTGTTAATCTTTTTAGCCGAGGATTAATAAATAGTTCTTGCGGAGCTTGCTCTTCTTTCTCATTATAATCAGCCACATCATTAACAAGATCATTATTTGCATCAGTAATTGGATCATCATTGACTAGAGGATCAATAAAAACTTCTCCAGCACCTTCCATTGCATCTCCCCCGTGGTCATGCTCTCTTGGAGGAGGAGCTGGAACCATATTCCTAGATACTTTCTTTGATTATTAGGCTTATCACCTCTTTGAATGTCTTCAATGTTTTGACTCTTAAAGAAGACAACATCTTTACTTCTTATAATCTTCTGGTTGATAGGATCCCATAACATGTAACCAAATTCTTTATTTCCATATCCTATGAATATGCATTCTTTTGACTTCGCATCAAGCTTGGATCTCTTGTATTTCGAAGTATGGACAAAAGCTCTACTACCAAATACCTTTAAATGATTGTAGTAAACATCTCTTCTCGTCCAGAACTTGTTCAGTACATCACCATTCATTGGCATTGAAGGAGAATGGTTGATTAGATCAACCAGAGTCATTCAATATTCATCCCAAAATCTCTTGGGAAATATGGCATGAGATAACATTATTCTTATTATTTCAACAATTGTTCTTTTCATCCACTCAGCTATGCCATTATGCCGAGGAGTCTTCGGAACAGATCGCTTTGCATGATTTCATTACTTCTACAGGAAGTTCTGAATGTCCCATTACATTCTCGTCCATTATCGGTGTGAACACATTTCAAAGTTCTACTCGTTTCTCGTTGAACACTAGCATGAAACTGTTTGAACACTTCATATACTTGATCCTTTCTTCTAAATGTGTAGGCCCATACCTTCCTAAAATGATCACTAATGGATGTAACAAAATATCTTGTATTTCCAAGAGTATTAGTGGTCACTGGACACAAATATCAAAGTATACAACATCCAATACATTGGGTTTTCTTTGTGCAAGGTCCATGCTGAAATGATGCTCTATGTTGCTTTCCAACCTAGCAATGCATGCATGATTTTAAAGGCATACCTTTCTTCATCCCAAGTAGTGCTTCTGTTTTTGGATAGAATCTGTAACCCCCTTTCATTCATGTGATTGAGTTGTTTTGGCAGGTGTAACGCCCCGGACGTTCTGGAAATGTAATATTATTAAATATTGAATAAAATGACGTTTTACCCCTGTGTTTGTGTGGTCGATTTGTTGACTTTTAGATTTGGAGGTCGAACGGACGTTGAGTGATGACCGTGACGTAGTTCGGGATGTCACGAGTTCATAGACAGGTGGCACGTCCGATTCGGACGCTCGGAGTGAAAGTTATGATGTTCGGAAGTTCGGGGGCATTACCGTAATTTGGGCGTTATAAGGGGAAAAAGTTGACTTTTTGTTTGACAATTGATATCCATTTGACTCGAAGACCGTTATGTTCATCTCGACGCCCCGAGTACAACGACAGGCAGCACGCTTGAAACGGACGTCGAACGACCGAGTTACGGGTCACGGAAGTTGGAGGGCATTTTGGTAATTATTGCACAGAGGGGCATTTTGGTCATTTCACGGTGGTTACTGTAGCACCACCGTGAGAAACAGAGTGCGGCCGTGGTGTTTTTGAGCGTGCATTTGTTTAAGGCTAAGTGGACTGGTGAGTGGGTTTAGTTTATGGATTTTGAGGATTGTGGGAAGCAGCCAGACGTGTCTGGGCAGAGACTGAGTGCACGGGAGGAACGAGAATGGCTGTGGTCTCTGTGTTTGCGGGAAACCAGTTTCAGAGGCCTCAGTTGGTCTCCCACGGGCTGTTGGCCATACAGATCGAATAACTGAGTATGGGATTGGAGTGAGGTTGGAGTTAGGATCATTTTGGTTCAATTTGGAAGCTGAGCGTGAGAGGGATTGTGAGAGAAACCGTGAGCAACTGTTTCGGGTTTTTTGGGGGGAAATCGCAGAGTTCAATTTCTAAGGGTCGAGGGATCATTCTAAACACACAGTGAGTCTTCTGGGAGTGATAGAGTCTCAGCCGTGCAAGAATTGAAGGGATTCGAGCACGGATTGCCCAAGAACCCAAGGTCCAGTTCGAAGGAAAAACCAGTTGGAGGGAAAAATCTCATTCAACTTCTGGAGCCTGTTGATCGAAACCAAAGGCCGTGTTAGACTTCTGGGGTCATTTCGTGCACAACCGTGCAAGAATTGAAGGAGGAGGAGGACAGTTTGGCCGGGAACCTGAGTCTCAGTTTCAGGGGAAAACCAGTGCTGTGGACGACTACTTCCAGGTAACGGCGAGCTAAATTGTTAGTGTCATTGTGTGCGTATGGGTTCCTTATTGCTACTGGTGAGGTTAATTTGGAAATGGAACCGTGTAGGGTCAGTTCCAGGAGTCGACTTGTTCGACTATTCGAGCTTGGATTGGGTCGATTTGGTGTAAGTCGAGGTTAACCAGTGTTGCAGACCTAAAATAAATGAGTTAGGGAAGATAATAGGATTGAAAACGGGTAGTATTGACTGAGAATTGAGGGCTAACTGATCGGGTTGAGTCGCGGGTATCAGACCCGTTTAGCAGGCTGTTCGGGTAAGGGAGATGACACTGTAGCTTGGCGCGTGGCCTTCACGCGCAGCCACTTTGGGCGGCGCGTGACGGCGCGTGTGGCGTCAACTCCGATCACGGTCAACATGAGAATTGATCCTTACAGTCTAAATAACATTTTATCTTTAGAGTTCGAATCGATCGGGAGTCATTCGGGATAATTTCGGGAGTCCGGAAGATTAAGTCTTTAAGTTTACTTTTGCCGAAAAATCCGGAAAAATTAGGAAAAATCCTACGAGTTATTTTGGGATGTTTGTAACCCTTCTTGTACGTTTCACAGGCCCGGACACTTCCGAAGCTACGGAGGAGCACGCGGGACGCGATTGACGTGTCCTAAGACTGTGAGTGGACTCTTTGATTTTTAAATTGGGCATGCATGACTATTTTGCTTATTTATCTCATGGTTTTACATATGATTTTACGATGGTGAGATGATATATCGGTTTTACTTGTTTTCACGTTTTTCGAGATAATTATCGTATTTCACGCATTTCGAGATTTCGGTTTTTGCCTATGCATGCGTGATAATTTTTGATGAAGTGTCTGGTTATGAATATGCATGTTTCGGATTTATGATGTTTGATCATATTGTGAAGAAATTTTCTGTTAATTGCATGTGTTGGAATTTACATGTGAATTCGGGCATGAGTCCTGTTACGATGAGAAATGTTTTTGGAATAACGTTGGAAAAAGATTTGTGATGAATCCTGATTTAATATGTTTAAAAACGGTTTTGGGTTTAAAGACCCGGTTGATGGTTGGATCTGGTTTTGGGTTTAAAGACCCGGTATGTTGATTTTGGGGGCGGGCCCGAAAATGGAGTTTAAAGACTCGTGAGTTTAAAGACTCGATTATTATGATACCCCCGAGGCCTACTAATCGTGTTTTGAGTTTAAAGACTCGTTGATATCCCGGGAAGGCCTAATGTTGAGTTTAAAGACTCGGATGGATCCAACGGCATAATCATGATTATTGATTTATGTTTCACTTGATTTGTGCAAATAATGTTTCAAAATGACGGTTTCTGGAATCTGGTATTATTATATGGTTTTACATGAGTTATGACGATCCCTGTAACGTTTTCCTCGTGTTCGGAAAAAGAGTTTTCAAAAGTTTAATACACAATTTTGAATATTTGTTTATGCATGCGGATTACAAAACTGGAGGGCGAACCCGATTTCGGAAAAACTGTTTTTCCTGTTAAACTTATGTATCGGTCCACTCACACCTTGTTGTTTTAAATTTCCCTCCAGGTCGTGGAACAAGCGTGGGAGCAAGCGCCGAGGCAGAGGCGGAGACATAAAGTTTTTCCGTTGCGGAGTAGTTAGTGCACAGAGTAGGACTTGTTTCTTTAACTCGTTTTGTAATATTGCTCTGTGAAACTGTGGACTTGACGTCCAGTCGGATGTATTTGTTTAATCTCCCTGGTCTGACAATGGGTGTGTTGTAATTTTAACTAGTTTCCGGTCTTTTTGATTCGATTGTCAGACGGGAGCAGGATGCTTCCCGATTATCGAGGCGATAATCGGGGTGGGTCCTGTCAGCAGGACCCTTCCCGAAAAAGTTTAAATACCCATGCCTGGTCGTGCTTCTGTGTGACAAATTAAATCGAAATTTCCAAAAATATCCTTAACACATGTCAGACAAGGAATAACCTCTCAAGTCCCACTCAAAGAAAATGTGCTAATTGAACGTCACTACTACTAGCAGAAAACCAGAGCAATTAGAATAACAGTAAGACAAGGGTACAAACCATAGTTTCCAACGAGTGTACAATTGTAAGTATATGACTTTGTCTCAAGAGAAGCCCCGAACACCAATCAACACCCTAGAAGGATTTAAAAAAAAAAAAAAAGTCCGAGTGAACAAAAATAAACATTTAAAAACATATTTTCTGAAGAAAACCATTATTTACCCTCCAATTATTAAGCATGCATGCATATAAAGAAAAACATTCAAATTCAAGCTATAAATCATGGAGATTTCAAATATAAATTTAAGTCATAAATTGTAGACCCATAAAGTATGAAAACATAACATGTAACTAAATATCAGTGGCATATATTTTGATAGGACCCGCTCCAAAAGAGCTTTGATAACCGTGTTCGGTCCTGTTCCCGCCTGACACCTCGATCAATGTACCTGAAATGCCCTAAACCAGAATTTTTCAGACAAGGGATATACATTTATCAACATATAAATCAAATAGATTCCGCTCTAGCGAGGTTACCGCGCACATCCAACCCACTAAGCCTGGAGCATCGAAAGGTTAATCCTTGGTCACTTTCGATGTGTAAACAACTGTCCGAATCATCTTAAATATGACCGGCTATTTTAATACTTCAAATATTACCAGCCCTTTTTTCACATTACTAAGCTTGTACCAACCTCCTAGGATCCTAGGAGGTTTACACGTAATTGGGAATAATGGTTAATATGTATGAACATATAGAATCATATCTAAATAAAGTCTAAACATAACAATAAATATATCATTGAAACCATGGGAGCGCTAGGAACAATTTCCATGTAACACCCCAGAAATATAAGCAAGTGAAAAATCAAAATGTTGACTTTTTGACCAGAAGATCTTATGGATGTACCGAGAGGACTGTTATGTAGGTCTTGGGATCCTGAGTGCGTAGACAGGTACACGTCGAAATCAGAGATCATATGAGGTTGTTTTCGGTCAAAAATTCTTAAGGGTATTTTGGTAATTTTTACATGGAGGACATTTTGTTCATTTTGTGCGAGAATCCTAGGTCCTTCTAGAATGTTCCTCACTTCTCCCCTCATTTTTTCTATTGTTGACCTACCTTATGTATATATATCTACACATTTGTATGAAGGCAGGGAGAGACGGGGAAGGTATAATCGGTGGGCTTCCACCGAAGATGAAAATAACAAAGAAAAGGGGTGGAACCCGTGAAAAAAAAAAAAGCAGGGAGAAGAAAAACAAAATATATAGGGGGTGAAAGAAAGAGTAAGAGGGATGAATGAGGATCAAAATGGGTTGGAGGAGGAAGTACCAATCAAACCCAAGAGCAAACTGCAAAACCTCACGGTTAGTCGTGAGGATTCAATGTGTTCTGAAGGTTTTTGGTGTGAAAATTAGGGCCCCTGAAGGATGAGGAGAGTCTTGTGATCATTCTGAGAAATGAACTAAGGTGTCAAACCTTGGGGAGACCGTCGAATGGCTCATGGACTCCATGACTGAAGGGTTCTAATGGTTGAACCACCATTTTAGGTAAGTTTCTCTCAGTTTAAACATAATAGGGATCCTTTTGAGGTTGATTAAAGTCTATTGGATGGTTGGAACGTTCATTTTGGACGTGAAATGACCGAAAGAAGGTCGGGTTGTCGATGCAGGTTGAGCCGATCCAAAACAAGTAAACGGTTTCAACCCGCTGGAGGTAGGGGATAACCTGCAAGCGCGTGCCCACCACGCGCAGGGACCTTCTCTCGGCGTAAGGCGGCGTGTGCGGCGAAGTTAGGCGGTTTGATGAACATGAAGGTTATTCCTTATATTTTTCTAGATTTAATGATACCTAGGTTGTGTTATTTGGAGAAATTTTGGGTACGGTTTTAGATGTGCAAAAGAGTTTTTTATATTGGGTTTTAATTGTGTTTAATAATAATTACAGGATCTTAAATGAAATAATTAGTTAATTAACCTAGATTGTTTTGTGGGTTTAAGGATAACAAATGAGGTGGTTAGCCTTGAATTATTGTATGATTTAACTAAAGGATCATTATAAGTATTCTAGTTTTGTAATTAAGAGCTTGGGTAGTAATTAGTACCATACTTAGTTATGGTTATGATCTTGGTTAAGTAGTATTATATATATGATCTTAGTTATGACTAAAGTTTAGGGATTGTGTGTGTGGATTAATAAGCAATGATCTAATTTGGTAATGCATAAGGATTAATTAGAAGAAAGAGTTTCTTTTGATTATAATTTGAGTAAAATCAATTGGTGGATATTCACAAGAAGTAAAAGTTGTGGTCTTGACAATACTTATATTAACCTTGATACATGTGATTGTGGATGTTATTATATAAAGGTAGTGAACCCAATTATAATCGTAGTCGAATACGGATTAGTATACACACACATATATATATATATATATAAGATAATGTTAAATGGGAATATAAAGATAGAAACAAGTTGTAATTGATAATTTTTTCTCCTTGTCGGGGAGTAGGTTGGATGTGGGCGGTGAAACCCACAAGAGCGGATTAGGTTTAGTTAAATGACTAAATTAGGCGTAATAATGGTTAGTAATATCCCTTGTTTGACCCGAGCTTTCAGACGGGAGCAGGACCGGTTCGGTTTACTTGATAGTTAGGGACGGGTTTTGTCAACTTGGTATCAGAGCCCGATTATAGATATTTTGTTTAAGAAATTCGAGTCGCGCATTTCAATTATTGTTTTTAATAAATTTGATTGACCATTGTATATGCTTTGGTGGTTCGACTAAATTTTGATTGGAATTTGGTTTGATCGGAAATGTGGGATAAAGTTATTAAATGATTTTTGTTATAATACTTTCAAAATGTCAAATGATTTTTGAATATACCTAAATGAAGTTTTATGAAAATTATGTTGAGATTTCATATCAATTTCAAATATTTTTTCTTGAGTTTTAAGTTTGAAGGTTTAAAATTATGGGAAATATAAATATAATTTTCTATGAGTTTACGAAAATTATCTTAGTGCACGAATAATGTGATTGTAAATGGATTAAAGAATAGGTATAAGATGAACTTGATTTTTGAAAGAATATGTTGACGCAGTTTGAGTGATTAGGACTTTTAAATTTAATATTGTTCTGATAATGATTTTTAGAATATGCCTATGAGTATAACTTTAGTTTGATAACTTGATTTTTTATATAATTTGACGATATTATGAAAGTGGGTTATTACACGTTTTATGAAGTTGTGTTGGACTATGGGTTTGGGCTTTGGGCCGGGAGTTTGGATTATGGACTTGATTTGTCAAATGAATATATGAGTTCTTAGTATGGATTATGCGGAACTAATGTGAGATTAGCTGTAAATGGTTATGGATAATTTTAATTTTAACTTGATTCAAATGCGCATTTTGTGAGACTATTTCATTATAATGTTTTGGCTTGTAAGAATGAATGTTGGCATAACCTGAAGGAAATTTTCAATTGGTTACTTGATGATTTTATGGAAACTATTTTAATGTACAATTTACAAGATGGTGAATTGGTTGAGTAGGTAGGTGTAGAAGAAATTGACATAATTGAGTATGACTGATAATCGGTTACCAGATGATTTTTCGGAAGGTTAAATTCCTCTTATGATAGACCATGAGATAATAAGGATGATAGGATGATGTATGATGATAATTTGATTTGATGTTATATATGAATGATGATATATGGATGATGACATATGTGACTGGCGGTGGTTGTGCATGCTTTGTCATCAATGTTTGTTTGGTCGATATTGGTACATTATGTGTTATGACCAGGTTACTCTGGATTGTTGAGTTATGCCTAGATGCTGTATCCCCAGACGACCATTCAGATGATGTATCCCTGAATGGTTGAGTTATGGGTTGACATCTAGATATTGTATCCCTAGACGGCCACTCAGATGCTGTATCCCTTAGTGGTTGAGTGATATGGTTGACACCCGGACGCTGTATCCCTGGTTGGCCACTCGGACGTCGAGCTGAGGCTCCGTAGTTCCTGAGTGGTTATATGATATAATATTTGGCCTGCTTGTAGTGCAGTATGCTTATGTGTGTGAAACCCAGATGCGCTATCCCTGGGTGGCCACTTGGATGTTGTATCCTCGAGTAGTTATGATGTGTTATTAGCGTTCAGATGTTGTATCCCCGAGCGGACACTCATATGTTGTATCCCTGAGTGGTAAGTTGGCCAGCAATATAAGTGATAACTTGGGAAGTGAGTCTTGAAAAATGCACTACGCGTAGTGATGTTATGCATTAAGTGAGAAATTGAGTGTTTGATTGGTCAGCCTGGTCATACGGGTTTCTGAAATAAGGTTATGGGTATAAATTTGATGTGTACAATGTTATTGTGATTGTGTTGATTGGATGTGAGTCTCAGATGTCAAGCTAGGGGCTTCGAATCCTGAGACTATTACTGTGTGAGATTGTGATTGTGATATCTAATGTGGATATGTTCTAGCATTGTGATAAGTAGTCTCAGATGTTAAGTAAGGCTCCGGTTCTTGAGACTGTGTCATGATGACTAGGACGTCGAGCCCGGGGCTCCGGTTCCTGAGTAAGGTTGTGGGTTGCCTACCAGTAGTGCAATTGATTGTGTTAATTGATATGAAGGTTGTGTTGTTTTGTGTGACTACTGTGGTGGTTTGCATGCTGGTTGGCATAAATGTTTGTTGCATTCTGGTTTATAACATGAGATTTAGTAATATTAGATCTTCGGTGATTTTCATATGATTTTTGGACGGTTTTATTTTGGAAGTATTTCAATTACACGCCTTACAAAGTTTCTAATTAAGTTATGCTTTGGGATTAGGCCCGATGTTCTGATTATAGATTAATTTGTAATATTAGGGTGTGCGATGAGTGTGTGTTTCTCGGTACTCGTGCTATGTGGAATTTTGTGATAACTATCAGGGCGATGTGTTGATGTTGTTTTCTGGATTTGGGTTTAGTTGTGAAGTCTGCACAACTTATTCCGTAAATTATATCTATTATTAGGGTGATGTGGTTTCTTGGGTGGTTAAAGTTAAGAATGTCTCCAGATGATTGACGTTCAAGATGCTAGTAAATGTTTACTACTGTTATGCAGTGTGAGTAATAATCGAGTTGAGATTTCACTCACCCCGTTATAAGGTAAGCGTAATTTGATTTGAATTATGTTATGACCGGGACTTAAAATAAATCATAATGATTAATTGGTAGTTAAATAAGCGAGAGTGGAATAGTAAGTCTTAACAATTTGAGTAATGAAGTTAAAGGAAATTACGTGAAATGACGGCTAGCGAGGAATTAGATGCATATGAATGAGTAGTAATCGTAGATTCGTGAGACAACGAAAATTTGATGCTGTGATTTTCACAAGATGCTGATCATGACAAGGCCATGGTATGATAATAATGGCGTTATCAAGATAATGATATTACGAATAAATTATGACGATGTTAGTACCTATTTTGATAATGATATGTTGATGACATATCATAATGAACTTGATAATAGTAGTGATTGATAGTAAGCATCGAGGATAGGAAATTGAGAAATTCGAAAACGGCTGAGACGATTATTAACATGTTTCCTATGTGTTCCCAAGGTTTTGAATTACGTTCCCGTTTTTGTTCAATAATTCTATATGTATGTACCAAAGATTGGATTGTATTGAAATTTCGGGGACGAACTTATTTTTAGGGGGTAGAATTGTAACATCCCAGAAATACAAGGAAGCGAAAAATGACCATTTTGCCCCTAAAAGTCAAAATGTTGACTTTTTAACTAGAATATCTTATGTGTATACTGAGAGGAACGTTATGAAGGTCTCAGGATCCAGAGTGCATAGACAGGTGGCACGTCAAAATCGAAAATCATATGAGGTTATTTTGGGTAAAAAAATCTTAAGGGTATTTTGTTAATTTTTAAATGGAGGGAATTTTGGTCATTTTGTGTGAGAAGCCTAGTCCTATAATGTTCCATACTTCTCCCCTCATTTTCTCTATTGCGGACATGCCTTAAGTGTGTATATATATATCTTCACATTTGTATGAAGGCAGGGAGAGACGGGGAAGGTATAATCGGTGGGCTTCCATCGAAGAAGAGAAAAACAAAGAAAGGGGGCGAAACCCGTGAGAAAAAAAGTAGGGATAAGAAAAGAAAATATATATGGGGTGAAAGGAAAGGAAGAGGGAAGAAGGATGATCAAAATGGGCTGGAGGAGGAAGTGCAGATTGGACCCGAGAGCAAACCGCAAAACCTCATGGTTAGTCGTGAGGATTCAACGTGTTCTAAAGGTTTCTATTGTGAAAATTAGGGCTTTTGAAGGATGAGGAGAGCCTTTTGATCATTCTGAGACGGGAACTGAGGTGTCAAACCCTAGGGAGACCATCAAATGGCTCAGGGACGCCATGGACTTAGGGTTCCAATGGTTGAGCCACCATTTCAAGTAAGTTTCTCCTAGTTTAAACATCGTACGGATCCTCTTGAGATTAATTAGAGTCTACTGGATGGTTGAAAGATCCGTTTTTGACGTGAAATGGCCAAAATAAGGCTGTATCGTTGTCGTAGGTCAGGCCGACCCGAAACCAGTAAATGGGCTCGACCCGCTTGAGGTAGGGGATAACCTGTAGGCGCGTGACCACCACGGGAAATGACCTTCTCCCGGCGCGTGGCGGCGTATGCGACGGAGTTAGGCGTTCCGATCAACATGAAGGTTATTCCTTATATTTTTCTGGATTTAATGGTACCTAGATTATGTTATTTGGAGATATTAGGGGTACAGTTTTAGATGTGCAAAACAGTTTGTTTCTATTGGGTTTTAATTGTGTTTAATAATAATTACAAGATCTTAAATGGAATAATTGTTTAATTAACCTAGATTGTTTTGTGGTTTAAGGATAACAAATGAGGTGGTTAGCCGTGAATTATTGTATGATTTAACTAAAGGATCATTATAAGTATTTTAGTTTTGTAATTAAGAGATTGGGTAGTAATTAGTACCATACTTAGTTATGGTTATGATCTTGGTTAAATAGTATTATATATATGATCTTACTTATGACTAAAGTTTAGGGGTTGTGTGTGGATTAATAAGCAATGGTCTAGTTTGGTAGTTCATAAGGATTAATTAGAAGATACTATGAATTGCACATTAAATTATTAAAATGAGTTTCTTTTGTTTATAATTTGAGTAAAATCAATTGGTGGATATTCACAAGAAGTAAAACTTATGGTCTTGACAATACTTATATTAACCTCGATACTTGTGATTGTGGATGTTATTATGTAAAGGTAGTGAACCAAGTTATAATCGTAGTCGAATACGAATTAGTACATATATATAAGATAATGTTAAATGGGAATATAAAGATATAAATGAGTTGTAATTGATATATTTGTCTCCTTGTAAGGGAGTGGGTTGGTTATGGGGGTAACCCCATAAGGAGAGATTAGGTTTTGTTAAGTGAATAAATTAGGCATAATCAAGGTTTGTATTATTGTAACGACTCGTCCTGAAATTACGTTTTTATCGCGATTAATAAAGGATTAGTTGAGGGTTATCGTGACTAATCGGGATTAGTCGAGGTGAAATGATAATTTTACCCCTAGAAGGAAAAAATGTTGACTATTAACTCGGGTGGTCAATTGCACGTGGACCGAGGTCTATTACATAGATCGAGGGATTATGAGTACGTAGACAGGTGCCACATCGAATTTTGACGTCATACGGGAAAATTACGGGTCTAGAACGATTGTACGAATTGTTTACGGTTACACAATTTACGATGAGAGTTGACTTTGATATTTTAAATGTGACCCAAAATATCTAGTTTGGACCAATAGATGTGTGACAAGTGTCACCCATCCTTTGGTCCATAACCCACATTCATGCATCTCATTTTACTTCATTTTCTTCATTACACCCGAAACCCACCCCAACCATTTTCCCCTTGCTTCACAGTTGGGCTGCATGAGAGAGAGTAGGAGTAAGGCTGAGAGACATACATAGGTGGTGGAGGAGTCGAGGAGCTATGGCGGTGGCTGGAAACCAAGAAAAAGGTAAACCCGTGAACGCGTTATGTTTGAAATTCGAATTTGGTTTTTTGGACGTTTTGGATAGTGACTGAAGCTCTGGTTGTATTCTGTGAGCCTTTGCGAGTGTGTAGGGCCAAGAAACAAGAGGAATGGATGACTGGATGGATCTGGGTTCTAGGTTGAAGGTAGTCGTGAGGATTCCAACTTTGGCTCAAGGTTTTCAGCTACTTTCTTGTTGTTTTGAGGTGAGGGATCTCTTCCTGGGAGGAAGACGATCACACTGGTAGAAAAATGGTGGAAAACTGAGTTGAAATGGAGGAGTTAGGATTGGGTCAAGGTTGCGGGTCGAACGACCTGTTGTAGAGAAACGGGTCGACCCAGCTAGAGATTGAAGACAATGACGTCGCAATCCACGTCATTATATCAGGCCATGTGGTCGTGGCTGGTTGGTACCTTATGGCGAGTTGTTAGTAGGTATCAGGTAACGTGGCAAGCCCACGTCAGCAATGTCAAACCACGTGGGCCAAAAGGTGGTGCCACGTAGTAGTGTGTCAGAGATGTCAGAGCTGACGTGGTAGTACACATGGCAGTGATGACATCATCAGTGATGTCAGAATGATGTCATCATATGACACGTGTCACGTGTTAGAGGGTGACACGTGGCACCAATCAGGGTGTGCCATGTGGCAGGCTATCAGAGCTGTCAGTTGTCAGATGTCACCTATTGGCATCAGGAAGTGACGTCAGGAGGTGACATCAGCAGTGACGTCAGCAAGTGACGTCAGTAGTGACGTCAGCATGTGACGTCAGTGTTGACCAGGCGCATGTGAATTTGCAGTGACGTCAGCAAGTGACGTCAGCAGTGACGTCAGCATGTGACGTCAGTGTTGACCAGGCGCATGTGAATTTTTACCAGTGCATGAGGGCACGTGGACATGAATTTTGAGGTCAACCCAATCTTGTTCGAAAGATTTCGACATTTTGAATCCAATGGTGGTGGTTGCAAGTCAATTGGAGATCATTTGATAGGTGTTTTGGAGGTTTTTCTCCTTGGGAATCGTGTTCGGGATGCGTTCTCAGTTCTAGGGTTTTTTTAGGGTTTATTGTATGGAATTATATGGATTGTTAGTGACCTTTGGGTGTGATTTGGACAGGCTCGGACGTTCTGAAGGCTTCAGATTAGCTTGAGCACGTAGGATGAACCGTGTGTGAATGGAATTTTGTTTATAATTGTGATGCATGCACATAAATGTTTTAAATGCTTTATCGTATGATTTGAGTTGAAATTATTTGATATCATTGCTTGATGATTTTGGTGGATTTAATTATCGGTTTATGAATGATTTTACGAATTTGTGTGAAAATGACATTTTGTGTAACGACCCGGACCTTTAATTAAATTTAAATTAGGAATTTTTATGTAAAATGACCATTTTGCCCCTAGTTAGGGAAAAATTTTGACTTTTGACCCAAGACACTATTTCTCTTTTGACCGAGACCTGTTACGTAGATCGGGACGTCACGAGTTCGTAGAAAGGCGGCACGTCGAAATCAGAAGTTCGATGGGAAATTTACAGGTCATGAAAGCAAATTAGTACTATTCATATTTTACGAGAAGTTGTACAAGACGAGTGGCATTATTGGATTGGTCAAGGGTTTCAGTAGACCAATTAGATGAGTGACAAGTGTCACTCATCTAATTGGCCAACGAACCCAAATAATTGGGTTCATGCATCTCATCTTTTCCCCATCTTCTTCATTCGACCGTGCAACCCAAAACCACAAACACCACAAACCCACACCACCCAATTATACAATCACCTTCTGTGCTTTGTCTGAGAGAGTGAGAGGAAAAGATGGCAGAGGACGACGGAGACGGGCTGAGCGGGGCGGAGGAGTACAAAACAGGTAAAACCAAAACCATTTAAATGAGTCAATTTTTCGAAGTAGGTTTAGGGGGTTTGTTGGACTGTTCTGATGACCCAAAAATAAGGATTGGAGAGACTGGGATCGATGAGAAGCAAGGTTGCAGGTGGCTATCACTGTTCAACGTTTGGAAGGTACAATCTCGACCCTGTTTGCTAGTTCTGGGTTCATATATCCCTTCTAGGGATCAAGACGATCATATAGGAACAAACGGGGTGGAAATGGTGTAGGAATACATGAAATACAACCGGGTTGAGTCGCGGGTCTGGTTGACCCGTTATAGTAAAACGAGTCGACGAGACTCAGGGTAGACGATAATGACGTGGCAATCCATATCGTCTCGGACGTGGTAGATCTGGAGCAGGCACCCCATGTTGATATCACCCCTGATCGCGTTCAGTTGTATCTTGGGATTACTTGGAGATAAGACCCTGAATTGCACGCGTAGCATTATAGATCGTGGCTGGTGTTGATTATAGACATCGTGGATGTCTGGGGATAGGTTATATTGTGTGTTACTCATGTGTGCGTTCAGGTGGTTATGTTCTTATATGATTTGATTTACTTCCATACGTTTTGAATTATATGCATGCATGTTTATAAAACGGAGGGTCCAAATATTACTGTTTTTTATAAATGAGCGTATAACTTATTGATTTTTGGTCCACTCACATTTTGATTATTTTATTAACCCTCCAGGCCGAGATAATAAGGCAAGGAGTAACTGTAACGACCCGTCCCGAATTTTGGGATTAGAATAGTAACTAATGAAGAATTAGTGAGAGTAATCGGTGATTAGTTGAGCGAAATCGAACGGACGGTAAATGACCGTTTTGCCCCTAGTCGTGGGTAAAATTTTGACTTTTGACTTGGGGAGACAAACATACGAGAACCGATGACCATGACGTAGTTTGGGAGTCACGAGTCCATAGACAGGCGGCACGTCGAAATCAGACGTTCGACGGGAAAGTTATGGTCACAAGATCGAAATCGGGGATTTACGGCTCCGGATTTGATTAAAATAATATTAAAATTTGATTGGGGGATTAATTAATTGTGGGGCCCTTAGATGAGTGACAAGTGTCACTCATTCCATTGGTGGCTTCCCTAAAAAGTGGATCTAGCCTTGGATTGGGTGATTAATTAGGATTAAAATATTAATTAATATTATAATAATATTTTAAAATTTCCCTCCACATTTCTCTCTCATCTCCAGCCATCCATTTCCCTCAGATCACTCATCTTCACCGTCCACTTCATCTCATCTGACCATCATCACCAGACCTCAGCTTCCCTCTTCAACACGTGCACATATCTTCATCTTCTTCATTTTTCTCTCTAAAACAAACACCAAAACCCCTCCAAACCTCACCAATGGCTTGTGACCTGTGAATAGAAAGGGGAGAGTGGAAGACGAGGATCGTGGTGGTGTGATCACGACGGACAGTCGTTAACGGTGGCACCATTTCGGTGGTAGGTAGCCTACAGGCTGGTTTTCATTTTCAAAAAGGCAAAATCGAGTTTGGGAGGATGTTGATCGTTTTGGTTGGACCTAACAGGTTCTGGGGGAACATTTTGGGACTGGTTTCGTGTCGATCAGACATCGTTTCGATATTTTTCGGGACGTCCGAAGGTTTAGGATCGGGTTTAAAATAGTTAAAAATTCAGGAAAATTATGGGACTTCATTGAGAGGTTAATGAAGTAGTTAGTAACCCTCTAGTATCATTTGGACAGTTTTGGGAGTCCCGGTGACAGTGATTAGCCCAGGGAGGCTTATGGCATGCAAATCGAGGCGGCAGCGTAGGACGGTCTGTGAGTGGACCTTGATTTCTAAACTGTGATGCATGCATAAATTTTTTTATACGTTTTATAGATATGATTTATATCGTGATGATTATGGATTGGTGATTTACATGATTTCACATATTTCGAGACGATTTACGTATTTGCATGTATATCGAGGATTATGGTTTTGCACTGATTATATATGCCTATGATTTCGGTAATGATTTAATGAAATGGTTTTGGATTTGAAAAGGTAACTCGGGCATAAGACCCATTTGTTTTGGAAACCCTCACACTTGAAGTCCATTTTAGTTACATTCCCGAGCCAGGGGCCCAATTGGTTCGTGAATTGATTTCGGATTTGAAAACATGGAATCAGACATGAGATCCATTTGATTTACGAACTCTCGGACTTAGACTTCATTCGATTTAATAAGGCATCGAGGCGGAGGCCCAGCTGGTTTATGAATAGGGCACGAGGCCCAGTTAGTTTACGAAATCGGGCACGAGGCCCAGTTGGTTTATGAACCGGGCATGAGACCCAGTTGGTTTACGAATTGAGCTTGAGGCCTAGTTGGTTTACGAATCGGGCTTGAGACCCAGATGTTTACGAAATCAGGCACGAGGTCCAGTTGGTTTACAAAATTGGGCACGAGGCCCAGTTAGTTTACGAAATCGGGCACGAGGCCAAATTGGTTTCCGAATCGGGCACGAGGCCTAGTTAGTTTACGAAATCGGGCACGAGACCCAGTTGGTTTACTAATCGGGCTTGAGGCCCAACTGTTTTACGAATTGGGCTTGAGGCCCAGTTGGTTTACAAAATCGGGCACGAGGCCCAGTTAGTTTACAAAATCGGGCACGAGGCCTAGTTAGTTTACGAAATCAGGCACGAGGCCCAGTTAGTTTACGAAATCGGGCAAGAGGCCTAGTTGGTTTACGAATTGGGCACGAGGCCCAGTCTATTTACGAATCGGGCTTGAGGCTCAGTTGGTTTACGAAATCAAGCACGAGGCCCCAGTTGGTTTATGAAATCGGGCACGAGGCTCAGTTAGTTTACGAAATCGGGCACGAGGCCCAGTTATTTTACGAATTCAGGCTTGGGGCCCAGTTATGGTTTACGATTGTGATTTCGGGATGGGGACCCATAAATGGATTTCTGGTTTCATGACGGTTTATGAGGACTGGGCATGAACCCTTTAAAACGTTTTAAGAATGATTACGAAACGGTTTTTCATATACCATCCTTTATTTATGGATTGTCTCCTCTGGGGAGGGTCGTTGGCCTAGGTGGACCCTGGAGTAGTCACAGAGCACTACTTGAGTGGAGTCGCCCCCGTGGGGTACCTTACTCTCAGAAAGGCTTATGGATTATAACCCTCAGGAAGGGTCAATGATCTGCAGACATTGGCCTGGGTGGACCTTGGGAAGACTTGGGATTTGAGACCCCAGGTAGAACGCGCGTAGCTTTGGAAACCGTGACAGAATTGGTGATATGATATTGGTGAACATGGTTTCTTGGATTTGTGGAATTGTGTTTTATGAATAGAAAATGGATTTGGGCAATGACCCACATACTCGAATTTACGATTTTTGGCTGAGTTCCCACATATGGTTGATATTTATGGATTTGTGTAAAATGGTTTTGGGCAAAGGCCCGTATAACTTGAATTTATGGAAATTGGGGTTGAAACCCTAATATTGGTTATTAGAATAAATGGTTTTTGAATGCATGCATGATTTTTAGTGAAGGGCATAAAGGTTTTTTTTAATGAGATGTGTTTTATTAAACTATTGCTTTTCGTCCACTCAGTCCTTTCTAGTTTTTAATTCTCTTCAGGTTGATCACGGATGCGGACTGTAGCAGAGATTAAGACATCACACTCCTCCACCAGACCTTGGCGCGTTCTGGAAGCTGGTCGGGCTGCAGATTTGAATTATCTCTTGTCTGACACTTCGTGTTAGACGGGATCATGATACATCTCGTGTTAATCCCGGGGGGATTAGGATGTGTCGTGACAAGTGATATCAAAGCAGGTTTGCTCTTGTGGTGCGCGCAGGTCAAGGATGTGATGTCTCTATGGGCTGCAGTTCGTTATCAACCTGATAGTTAGGATGCTGGTTTGATAGTTAGTAGTATTGTATCGTGGATAGTTTTAGTTCAGCACTTGACGCCGGGGTTGCCATAGTTCTGTCATGGTTGGCAGTGTGGAATCCTACGACGAGATGAACGTAATAGTACTTTAGAGTTTTAACCGTGGGACGGTTAGGTCGGGAGCGTCTTTCACGATGTTATAGGATCGGTTATGATGATAGTATGGAGTTATGACCATTAGATGGTCATGTCATTCTGAGTTGTGAATTGTGTTGCGAGGAGCAGCAGGGTTCGGGGAATCCTAGTTGAGCCGAGGGTAGGATTCGATTGACGTCCATGCGATGTTAGAACCGCGGGGTCGGTCAGATTTCGGATTATACTGCAGAAGGAAGTTGGGTTCAGAGGAACCCTAGGGTGTAATTATGGAACCCTAGGGCATGATGGATAGTCTGGGAAAGTGAATCCTAATGGTGATTAATGGGTTAGAGTATATGTGTACAACAGAGTTAGTTGATGGCCTTTGTAGGAAACCCTAGTGTTTGTTGTATGGTTCGGAAATGTAAGTCGGTGAGTGGTTTTGTTCTAGCTACTATTCGGAGCCGAGACCGTCGGTCGGTCATGTCATGTCAGCTTTAGTGATGGGACTGCACTCTGCAGTCGAGGTTGTATTAATCGGTTATACCTAGTTGGTTGTCGTACTACTTTAGTTGTGATGGATAGTGGGTGCAGCTAAGGTCATGGATGACCTGGTAAATGACATTGGTTGAGTCGAGTTACGATTGGTTGGACAGGTTACCAAGGTTGGTACTTGTCGATGGAATCTCGGAGTGGGGATACAGAGTGTCGATAGTGGTGTCTGGTGGTTGGGTCTACATGAGTGGTGGTGGCACTACTATCGAGAATGGTTGTATTTGTGGTTGTTGTGAATCGGGGGACGTTCAGGGAACGTTTCCTTTTCTGAGTTGTCAGGGTGACTGTACCCAGAGTTGTTGGGTACGAGGGAGGCAAAGTTTTTCTAACTTGAGCCGAGGTACAGATTTGTTGCTCAGTATGAGCAAAGATCCAGGGTTGTCCGATTTTCACAGGGTGTGCTAGTGTTAGGGATGGTGCTGGTGCCGGTGATTATGATGACGATGAGTCACGAGTCAGAATGTGACTCCGTCGAGATGGGCACATATGTTCGGGACTTGGGATCCAGCAGTGGACCTCAGATAGCAATGGACTGGATGGGATCCAGCAATAATTGATACTTGAGGATCGAGTAGTAATGGACCATATTCTTTTGGATGTGCATAAATGGTATAAACTGATAGGTGAACTTGGTAGGGAGCTAGACTGGTTACGAACAAGTGGTTGATTTCCGAGTGTGTTGGTTCTGACATGGTTGGAACTTTGGAATCCAGAGAGGCTGTGATTGAGGCGACGAGGGGAGTGCTTGATTCCGCATTAGTATTGGGTATTTTGAAGTCTTTTGGTGTGACATCTCATGTTCTACAATGGCAGACGATGGAGGGTTACATGGCCTGGTGGGCGTAGTGGATTTGTGCTTGCATTCACGTAGGATGAATTTTGATGTCACCGTATTGGATCATTCTTGGTATCCCTAGGTGGGATGACAAGGATCGATATGAGATAATCAGAGGGGACCCACAGTCTCGAAGTATCTCGTCATTGATTTATCTGTTTAGATGTGAGAATTGGTTGAGGAGTGATGTGATTGACGAAGGATTCAAGAGGGTGTAAGACTCTATGATCAAATTTCAGGTGGATCCTTAGCTGAGTGAGCATGTGTCGATCCTAGGTGGATTGGGATTTTGATGATCGAGGACTTTGGGCATTGTGACGATCAAGGATCGTGATCTTGATGGTCAGGTTAAGTGGAGAGTTTATTGCCCTGTCTTAAATATTTGAGTTGAGGATGTTGGGACTGAACTTCTTTTCAAGGTTAATCCCATATGGTGTATTAATCGAACGAGAAGGTGTCCGACGGGGTCGGATTTGTTCAACCTTAGATATGTGAATGATGGGATTAGCTTCCTTATGAAGTCAATCGAATGTAATGTGTTAATCATTTGAGCAGGTAACCGATAGGTTCGGAGTTGGTACGTCTCGGTAGACGTGGGTAAGATTGGATGCTTATTTGGCATGAATGGGTACGCCTTGGTGGGCGTGAGTAAGATTGGTACGTGTTGGATTACGTGATTAGGAGTAGACGTATTGATGTTGGTCGGGTGACCGTGGGACTTGAAATGGATGATGGGTTGGGGTTTTGAATCTGTCTAGTATTGGATTGGACAGATGGACTCCAGAATTGAAATGTGATTGACTGCGAACCATGTAGTGGACTGGCTGGTGGATGAATGTACGTACCTTGTACGTTGTTCGATGAATGATTCTGGGCAGGTTTACGGTGCCTGGGGGCGGTATATAGGATATACCAGGGGTACGTTGGTAAGCGTGTTGGTAGTCGGCTTAGCCCCGATACCATTGGATTAGTTGAGGACGTGAACTAGACATTGGATACTGTGCCATAGTCAGGGTGATTCTGATGGGTCCAGTTACACACAAATCGAGTGCTTTATTGGTATACGTATACTCAAGGTGAGTGAGTTGGTGGTTAGTGTAACCACAAGTGAGTATAATGTCAGTTTTGACTAGAGACTGTTAATTGGTGACAGTGTGGGAAGTGTGCTTGGATGTGATAGCTATAGTGGGAGTACATACTTTCAGCTTGACGGTTGTAGGTTGGAACGTGTCAGAGTGATAGACTGATAAGGATCTGACGTCAATTTAGCATCGCTGATCTGTCAGAGTGAGTGACTGACGAGACACCGTTATTGTATCTCGAGTGAGACTTACGAGTCGAAGTGTGGTTATATTAGACGTGTTGACAGGACCCGTCCCAACTGGACGTCAAAAACCGTGCCCGGTCCTGCTCCCGTCTGACAAGTCAACTAAAGGTCCGAAACTCCCCTTCAATGCTTGCCAGACAAGGGATGTTTGCGCGGATTTCTGCTTCTGTCACTGCCTCACGATCAGTCTCGAACGTCGTACCACGGCCTGGAGGGTCACAAAACAGAAAAGGTGTGAGTGGACAAAAATGACCTCTTATAAAAACATTTATCAAAATACAATCTTACCCTCCAGTTTTCACAAACTTGCATGCATATCGTAAAACATGAGTGACCGATAAAATCAAAACATATTTTCCCATGGTCCATAAAACTCATGTTCACCAAATTAGTTCATGTTATAAATCATCAAATCCCGGCTCTCAGGCCAACACATGTGAAAACATAATCACCTGGTCACAAAGACCAAAAATCCGTACTCAATACCAGTACATCATCACAATCAATACCAATCAGCACTACTCACCAGTGCACCATAAATATATCAATCCAATCAATCCGCACTACTCACAAGTGCATAAAATATCACAAATCACATCTGCACTACTCACAAGTGCACAATCAATTATACTGCACTACTCACAAGTGCTGCACTACGCGTAGGCCAATATCCAGTCACTCTCTCGGGAACAGACACCTCTGGGCTCAACCCCCTCGGGCTCAGTCACCTCTGGACGAACACATCCCCAGGATCAGACACCTCCGAGTGGTACATCCAGGCTCAGTCTCATCCGAGAAGCTGACTACCATAGGATCAACTCCGGATCCTACAATCACATCCCCCAAGCTCCGGTCGTTTGGGTAATCCCCCCAAGCACCAACCGTCTGGGAATATCACAATCACAATGAAAACCATCCCGAGAATTACAGCCCAAAACATTTCAATCAAATCTTGACTTCATACCAAGTCAAGATCATTCTCAACTGGGTCTCAAACCCAAAATACCATTTACACGTATTTCTTTAAAATCACCTTTTAATTCAATCAAATATTCCAGAAATCATCATTGACTCACCAACAAAGTCAAAATATCATTTTAGAAATCATTTAGACTCCGGGCCTAGCCCAAAACATCATTTGCACGTTCCTCGTAAAACGTACCCGAAAGACTGATTAAAATAATCATAAAATCCCAATAAATCATTAATTTCACAATTTCACAAGTGACTCCAAATCCGAGTCAAAATCACTATTCACTTGGGTTCTCAAGCCCAAAATACCATTTTCACGCAAATCCATGCGTTGTAACCTCCGTTACCATTTTCACGTAAATCCACGAAATTGACCATTGACTCATTCCCGAGTCACCACATCATTCTCAATCCATGACTCATAATCCGAGTCCACACATTATTTCCAACCAATTTTAATCCCGGACTCATAAACCAAGTCCAAACATCATTTTTTTTACCAAATTTCGTAATTTCTCGAAAATCACCCAATAATAATAATATAATAATCATAAAACCGAGAAATTACCGGATTGAAACATAAATCATGCCCAAGCATATAAAATCATATAATAAGGCATTAGAAATCATATATGCATGCATCATGGTTAGAAAACAAAGTCCACACACACACACCGTCCAAAACGGTCCGTTTCCGAGCTGCACGTTTTTCTGTAAAATCTGGAATTCACAACTCATGTCCAAAATCATTATAGAGGGTTACTAACATCTCAAAATACATCATATAACTTTCCCCAATTTTTTCGGGATTTAAATACGTATTTTTAACATAATACAAAACTTCGGATACGTGGAACATTATCGAAACAATATCCGATTTCCCCGAAATCAACGTCAAAATGTTCGTTACACTGAGAGGATCAAAAGTCATGTTGACCTCACCTTGAGACTAGGCCGGACGCGCCCTCACGCGCCGCCGTGAGTGGCTGCACGTGAAACCCACGCGCCAGCTACAGTACCAGCACAGTCGTCCCCTTCGCCCGTTTGTCTGGTAAACGGGTTGAAAAACCCGCGAACAGACCCGGTTCAAACTCACCCAATTCGACACCAATTTAGTCCGTTCTTTCCACTGATCCCTTCTAATCCATCTCTAATTGAGTTCTGTAAGTTCAATTACTCGAATCATGGTCTAAATCCTCATGACTCTCGATCGATCCTCGACGGGTTTCCAATTCGGGTTCACCAATTCCGTCCCTGATTTCCAAATTAATTCATAGGGTAAGCATCGTGAGAGTGTATTGAATGTTTTTCCAAGATCAATTCAAAGAATTCTTACCTCTAACCCATCGAACCCAAGCTCGAATTGAAGCTGCCATGGGAGCTCAGTTCATCCTCAATCCGACACTGTTTCACTTCGTTTTTGTTGCAGAAAGGTTCGTATGGATCCCAGAAGTCGAATTGAATCATCAATTTCGATCCTCACGGCTCACAATCTCGAATTCGAAAGTCCCCCCAATTTTCAAGATTTTTCGATTCAAAATTAACCCAGGGGCCTCACTGTCACTCGAGTCTCTCTCTCAATTCGACTTCCTCAGTCTCCCAATTGCACAATGAGACCGAAACAATGGGTTATCAGCTGTTAATGGACAATCATTAAGACAACCCACAATTTAGGGAATTTGTGTCTAAAGTGGTATAATTGTGTTTCCCATGATTCCCGTTTCAATGTTAACAGCTGGGGTATGGAAGATGACAAAGTGACAAATGTCACAATCTGGTAGCAAGAATCAATGTTAAAAGACCATTTTGCCCTCCGTTCGACAAATTACCATTTTACCCCTAGACATCCGTGACCCGTAACTTGGTCACCCGAACTCCGTTTTCGACGTGCCGCCTGTCGTTGGATTCGTATCGACGAGACCTACGTAACGTTCCTTGGCCCTCGTCCATCGGGCCTCCCGATCAAAAAGTCAACATTTGGCCCCTAATATGCCAAATTACCAAAATACCCCTCAACTTCTGAACATCATAACTTTCTTTACGAATGCCGGAATCGAACGTGCCACCTGTCTATGAACTTGTGACGTCCCGAACTACGTCATCGTCATCGGTCAAAGTCCATTTGACCACCCGAACTAAAAGTCAACATTATGCCCACGCTAGGGGCAAAACGGTCATTTTGCACAATTCGTCCGATTTCACTCAACTAATCCCCGATTAGTCATTCTAAACCATAATTAATTAATATTCAATCCCGATATTCGGGACGGGTCATTACACGTGTACGATTACACGAGAGTGCCCGTGTAATGGGACATGTTTGGATTTCCACAAGGTGGTTGTGGAATCTGGATAGTTGGAATTTCGAGGACGAAATTATTTAAGGGGGGAAGGTTGTAACGACCTGTCCCGAATTTCAGGATTAGATTAGTGACTAATGAAGAATTAGTAAGAGTAATTAGTGATTAGTTGAGCGAAATCGAACAGACGGTGTAAAATGACTGTTTAACGACTAGTCGTGGGCAAAATGTTGACTTTTGACTCGGGGAGACAAACGTACGTGCACCGATGACCGTGACGTAGTTTGGGACATCACGAGTCCATAGACAGGCGACACGTCGAAATCAGACGTTCAACGGGAAAATTATAGTCACGGGATCGAAATCGAGGATTTACGGCTCGAGATTCAATTAAAATAATATTAAAATCTGATCGGGGGATTAATTAATTATGGGGCCCTTGGATGAGTGACAAGTGTCACTCATCCCATTGGTGGCTTCCCTAAAAAGTGGATCTAGCCTTGGATTAGGTGATTAATTAGGATTAAAATATTAATTAACTATTATAATATTATTTTATAATTTCCCTCCACATTTCTCTCTCATTTCCAGCCATCCATTTCCCTCTGATCACTCATCCTCACCTTCCACTTCATCTCATCAGACCATCATTACCAAACCTCACCTTCCCTCTTCAACCCGTGCACATATCTTCATCTTCTTCATTTTTCTCTCTAAAACAAACACCAAAACCCCTCCAAACCTCACTGATGGGTTTTGACCTGTGAATAGAAAGGGGGGAGTGGAAGATGAGGATTGTGGTGGTGTGATCACGACGGACCGTCGTCGACGGTGGCACTATTTCGGTGGTAGGCGGCCGAAAGGCTAGTTTTCAGCCAAAATCGAGTTTGGGAGAATTTTGATCATTTTGGTTGGACCCAACAGGTTCTGGGGGCTAAGACGAGTCTAGGGGTGGCCACGGCCGTGCATGATGGCGACGGTAAGTGGTTATCTCGAAAATGTTTTAATTTTGATCCAAAAATAGCAGATCTTTATTTAAGGGTTGATAAGTGTTTTGGTTCATTGGATGACGATATTGAGGTTACAAGGGGTCAAACGGGATTGGAACCAAGGCCTGTAGTGGCCGGACGCAGCGGAGGAGGTTGGCCGAGAGTTTCTTCGATCGAAAAGGTAAGGTTTTGGTCGTTTTTCATTGTTTTAGTCACTTGAATAGGTTCCTAGGGTTGAGACAAAAATATAGGGATTAAAAGGGATGAAAATGAGACTGAAACGAGAGAGGAAATTGTGTGAACCGGCCTCGCCGGTTCGAGTTGGACAGGGTTGCAGAACCGGTCTGAATCAGCCGGTCTGTAGAGGTTGAAGACAAATAGTGCAGGCGCGTGGCTTTCACGCGCAGCCTCTTTGGGCTGCGCGTGGGGGCGCGTGGCACAGTGTTTGGGGATGTTGTCAACATGAATTTTAATCTATTCAATATAACAAACATTTTGGGACTGGTTTCGTGTCGATCAGACATCGTTTCGATATAGTTCAGAACGTCCGAAGGTTTGGGATCGGGTTTAAAAATTGTTAAACATTCAAAAAAATTACGGGACTTCAATGAGAGGTTAATGAAGTAGTTAGTAACCCTCAAGTATGATTTGGATAGGTTTGGGAGTCTCGGTGACAATGATTAGCCCGGGGAGGCTTATGACAAGCAAATCGAGGCGGCAGCGTAGGACGATCTGTGAGTGGACCTTGATTTCTAAACTGTGATGCATGCATAAATGTTTTATATGTTTTATAGATATGATTTATATCATGATTATTATGGATTGGTGATTTACATGATTTCACGTATTTCAAGGTGATTTACGTATTTGCACGTATATTGAGGATTATGGTTTTGCACTGATTTTACGTGCCTATGGTTTCGGTAATGATTTAATGAAATGGTTTTGGATTTGAAAAGGAAAATCGGGCATGATACCCATTTGTTTTGGAAACCCTCGGAGTTGAAGTCCATTTTAGTTACATTCCCGAGCTAGGGGCCCAATTGGTTCGTGAATTGATTTTGGATTTGAAAACATGGAATCGGACATGAGACCCATTTGATTTATGAACTCTCAGTCTTAGAGTCCATTCGATTTAATAAGGAATCGGAGCGGAGGCCCAATTAGTTTACGAATCATGCACGAGGCCTAGTTGGTTTACGAATCGGGCACGAGGCCCAGTTGGTTTACGAATCGGGCTTGAGGCCCAGTTGGTTTACGAAATCGGGCACGAGGCCCAGCTGGTTTACGAATTGAGCATGAGGCCCAATTATTTCACGAAATCCGACACGAGGCTCAATAAGTTTACAAAATCGGGCATGAGGCCCAATTGGTTTACGAATCGGGCACGAGGCCCAGTTGGTTTACAAATCGGGCTTGAGGCCCAGTTGGTTTACAAATTGGGCTTGAGGCCCAGTTGGTTTACGAAATTGGGCACGAGGCCTAGTTAGTTTACGAAATTAGGCACGAGGCCCAGTTATTTTACAAATTGGGCACGCTACCCAGTTGGTTTACAAATCAGGCTTGAGGCGCAATTGGTTTACGAATCGGGCACGAGGCCCAGTTGTTTACGAAATTGGGCACGAGGCCCAGTTGGTTTAGGAAATCGGGCACGAGGCCCAATTAGTTTACAAAATCCGGCACGAGGCCCAGTTAGTTTACGAAATCAAGCACAAGGCCCAATTGCTTTACGAATCAAGCACGGTGCCCAGTTAGTTTACGAAATCCGACATGAGGCCCATTTAGTTTACGAAATTGGGCATAAGGCTCAATTGGTTTATGAATCGGGCATGAGGCCCAGTTGGTGTACGAATCGGGCTTGAGGCCCAGTTGGTTGGCTTGAGGCCCAGTTGGTTTACGAAATTAAGCACGAGGCCCAGTTGGTTTACGAGATCAGGCACGAGGCCTAGTTAGTTTACGAAATTGGGCACGAGGCCCAGTTGTATTACGAAATGGGCACCCTGCCCAGTTGGTTTACAAATCAGGCTTGAGGCCCAGTTGGTTTACGAATCGGGCACGAGGCCCAGTTGGTTTACGAAATTGGGCACGAGGCCCAATTAGTTTACGAAATCCAGCACGAGGCCTAATTAGTTTACAAAATCAGGCACGAGGCCCAATTGCTTTACAAATCGAGCACATGGCTCAGTTAGTTTACGAAATCTGGCATGAGGTGTGACGACCCGGACATTCAAAAAGGGAAAAGTTGGAAACTTTGGGGAAAATGACGATTTTGCCCCTGGGATTGGGCGAAAAGTTGACTTTTGATTTGAGCGGTCAAACGGACTTTGACCAATAACCGTGACGTAGTTCGGGACGTCACGAGTTCATAGACAGGTGGCACGCCCAATTCTGACATTCGAGGAGAAAGTTATGACGTGCGGAAGGTGGTAAAATGGGCCGAAAGTTGACTTTTTGATCGGGACATGTTTTGGACTTTTCGAAAATACCGTTGGGTAGGTCTCGTGACGCTGAATCCGTATACAGGCGACATGCGTCAATCGGAGTCCGAACGCGAAAGTTATGGGTCTAGAATGACGAGGGGCATTTTGGTAATTTGTTGTGACAAGGGTAAAATGGTAATTTTCTGCAGTTGGGATTATTGTATGTATTAAATTAGCTGATTCACTTAATTTGGGTGTGGATTGACCAGGGGGTGACACTTGTCACCATTAGAGGAAGATTAGTGGCTAAATGCCTAATACATACAAATGCACCCGCCCACTGTCCCGTGTTGATTTCGATCAAATTGATCGGTGAATAAGGCTAGGTGATGAAACCTGAGACGGGAAGAGGAACTAAGATAGAAAACGAGTGAGGGGGAATCCCGAGGTGAGTTCAACATGAAACTTGTCCTATTTATTGTAACGAACATTTTTTGTGTTGGTTGCGAGTCGATCGGACGCCGTCTCGATAATGTTTCGAGGGTCCGAAGGTTTATGTTACGTATTAAATTAATATTAAATTCCCGGAAAATTGCGAGAAATTAGTATGATGTAAATTGAGTCCTTAGTGACCTTGAATGATGATTGTGGACAGTATTCGGGATTCCTGGAAAATGTCGAAAATTACGAAAACGCGTGCAGCTCGGGAAGCGAGCGAATTGGACGGTGTGTGAGTGGACGTTTGTTTTATAAATTGATATGCATGCATAGTTAAAATGTTTTATATGATTTATGGCATGATTTGAATTGCAATGATTTGATATGATTATTTTGAGATTTAATGATTATTTTAATCGGTACTTCGGGCACGTTTTTCGAGAAAATGAGAAATGACTGTTTTGGGCGAAGGCCTGGGATTTGTGACTGGTTTTGGCTTGGATTATGAGTTGGGAACTTGATTTAATAGATTTGTGATGTTTTCGGATATGATTTTACGAAATTGCGTGTATTGATTTATTTTATGATTTTACGGATTGACGAGAAATGAGATTTGGGCATGTGGACCCGTGATGATGGTTTTTGACATGGTTTTGATACTTGATTTGAAATAATGCTTTTGATTGTGTTTTGATATTTGATGACTCCAGATGTGTAATTCCTGGAGGGACTCCATATGCGTAATTCCTGGAGAAACCGGATGTGTAATTCCCGGTGAGGCTGGATGTGTAATTCCCAGCATTGGATGCCGACTCTGGATGTGTAATTCCCAGAGGATCCTCGGATGTGTAATTCCCGAGTTATCTGCTTTATTATGTGGTGAACTGATTTTATAAAATGATTTAGATGATTCATGTGTTTTATCCTATGCATGCATGATTTGTAAAACTGGAGGGTAAACTGATGTGTTTTGATAAATGTGTTTTAACAAATATTATTTTGTCCACTCACACCTTTGTTTTTGATGACCCTCCAGGCCGTGGCACAACGTTCGGGGCTGATCTCGAGGCGGAGGCATGAGCGATAGTTATCCCTTGTCTGATAGGTGCTGAAGGCTAGTTTCGGGACTTCAGTTGACTTGTCAGACGGGAGTAAGACCAGGCACGGTTATCGACGTCCAGTTGGGACGGGTCCTGTCAAATTGGTATCAGAGCATTTGGTTACGGATTTGCCATGCCTCCGAGATGCGAGCCCTGTGCGCGGCCTGATGATTAGATGTGATATGAGGGTGTCGGAAATCCCTGACGCGATTTGGGCCCTGGATTGGGGGTCGAGTATTGTATCACGTGTTGTGATTGTGTCGGACTTGTATTGGTCCGGATGGTTGGTTATGATAACGATATGGTCTATGGTGGGCATGGTAGGCCCAGGATAACCTCGACCCGAGGATAGCGGGTAATGGGACTCAACAGGAGTCAAGAGTTGGTTTAGGACTCGAAATGAGTCATGATGTGTTATGAGGGCTCTGGATGAGCCGGGAAAAATAGAAAGAGTGGTTATGGTTATACATAACGAGTGAAGGTTCAGGTGGGAACCCAAGATATTAAACTGGATATAATTTGAGTCTCCATGGTTGTTGCTGGAGAGGTTGTTTGAATTTCGGGGACGAAATTCCCTAAGGGGGGAAGGTTGTGACGACCCGGACATTCAAAAAGTGAAAAGTTGGAAACTTTGGGGAAAATGACGATTTTGCCCTTGGAATTGGGCAAAAAGTTGACTTTTGATTTGAGCGGTCAAACGGACATTGACCAATGACCGTGACGTAGTTCGGGACGTCACGAGTTCATAGACAGGTGGCACGCCCAATTCCGACATTCGAGGAGAAAGTTATGACGTGCGGAAGGTGGTAAAATGGGCCGAAAGTTGACTTTTTGATCGGGTCATGTTTTGGACTTTTTGGAAATACCGTTGGGTAGGTCTCGTGACCCTGAATCCGTAGACAGACGACATGCGTCAATCGGAGTCCGAACGCGAAAGTTATGGGTCTAGAATGACGAGGGGCATTTTGGTAATTTGTTGTGACAAGGGTAAATTGGTAATTTTCTGCAGTTGGGATTATTGTATGTATTAAATTAGCTGATTCACTTAATTTGGGTGTGGATTGACCAGGGGGTGACACTTGTCACCATTAGAGGAAGATTAGTGGCTAAATGCCTAATACATACAAATGCACCCGCCCACCGTCCCGTGTTGATTTCGATCAAATTGATCGGTGAATAAGGCTAGGTGATGAAACCTGAGACGGGAAGAGGAACTAAGATAGAAAACGAGTGGAATTGAGGAGAGAATTGAGGAAAAACAGAACCCTAACCCGAGACACCGAAGAGTGAAAAATTGAAGAACAATTGATAGTCGAATTGGACTATGCGGATCATAATTGTTGAAATTGAAGTTGATTTAAGCTTCTTAAGGTTAAGGCGAGTTGAACCCCCTCAGAAATTGAGAGAATTGAGGTCGTTTTGCTGTAGAACCGAATGGGTGACGGCTTCCGTTTTTCGAGATTGAGTCGAGCACCAGGGAGGCTTGAGGGAAGAAATTGAAATTGGAAACGCATTCAGGAGATTTCTATGAAGCTTTTGCCTCAATCAATTTGAAGAAATCGATGGATAATGAACGGAACAGATGTTGAAGTTTCAACAAGAACACTCGATGTTTGATCGAAGGAATTGAGGTACTGACGCTGGTAAGTAACATTGCAGACCTTAAATTAGAGATTAAACGATACTGTTAGAAGCTTGAATTGTAAGAAATGATGCAGAATTGATGGAGTTTGGAACGGGTTGCATCGCGGGTCGAATGACCCGTTTACCAGTCATTCGGGTCGAGAAGACAACAGTGATGGGTACTGTAGCAGGCGCGTGGCACCCACGCGCAGCCACTCACGGCGGCGCGTGGGGGCGCGTGAGGGGGAATCCCGAGGTGAGTTCAACATGAAACTTGTCCTATTTATTGTAACGAACATTTTTTGTGTTGGTTGCGAGTCGATCGGACGCCGTCTCGATAATGTTTCGAGGGTCCGAAGGTTTATGTTACGTATTAAATTAATATTAAATTCCTGGAAAATTGCAAGAAATTAGTATGATGTAAATTGAGTCCTTAGTGACCTTGAATGATGATTGTGGACAGGATTCGGGATTCCTGAAAAATGTCGGAAATTACGAAAACGCGTACAGCTCGAGAAGCGAGCGAATTGGACGGTGTGTGAGTGGACGTTTGTTTTATAAATTGATATGCATGCATAGTTAAAATGTTTTATATGATTTATGGCATGATTTGAATTGCAATGATTTGATATGATTATTTTGAGATTTAATGATTATTTTAATCGGTACTTCGGGCACGTTTTTCGAGAAAATGAGAAATGACTGTTTTGGGCGAAGGCCTGGGATTTGTGACTGGTTTTGGCTTGGATTATGAGTTGGGAACTTGATTTAATAGATTTGTGATGTTTTCGGATATGATTTTACGAAATTGCGTGTATTGATTTATTTTATGATTTTACGGATTGACGAGAAATGAGATTTGGGCATGTGGACCCGTGATGATGGTTTTTGACATGGTTTTGATACTTGATTTGAAATAATGCTTTTGATTATGTTTTGATATTTGATGACTCCAGATGTGTAATTCCTGGAGGGACTCCATATGCGTAATTCTTGGAGAAACCGGATGTGTAATTCCCGGTGAGGCTGGATGTGTAATTCCCAGCATTGGATGCCGACTCTGGATGTGTAATTCCCAGAGGATCCTCGGATGTGTAATTCCCGAGTTATCTGCTTTATTATGTGGTGAACTGATTTTATAAAATGATTTAGATGATTCATGTGTTTTATCCTATGCATGCATGATTTGTAAAACTAGAGGGTAAACTGATGTGTTTTGATAAATGTGTTTTAACAAATATTATTTTGTCCACTCACACCATTGTTTTTGATGACCCTCCAGGCCGTGGCACAACGTTCGGGGCTGATCTCGAGGTGGAGGCATGAGCGACAGTTATCCCTTGTCTGATAGGTGCTGAAGGCTAGTTTCGGGACTTCAGTTGACTTGTCAGACGGGAGCAGGACCAGGCACGGTTATCGACGTCCAGTTGGGACGAGTCCTGTCATGAGGCCCAGTTAGTTTACGAAATTGGGCATGAGGCCCAATTGGTTTACGAATCGGGCATGAGGCCCAGGTTGTTTACGAATCAGGCTTGAGGCCCAATTGGTTTACGAATCGGGCTTGAGGCCTAGTTTGTTTACGAAATTGGACACGAGGCCCAGTTAGTTTACGAGATCGGGCACGAGGCCCAGTTAGTTTACGAAACCGGGCACGAGGCCCAGTTGTTTTACTAATTGGGCACGCGACCTAGTTGGTTTACGAATCGGGCTTGAGGCCCAGTTGGTTTACAAAATTGGGCACGAGTCCCAGTTGGTTTAGGAAATCGGGCACGAGGCCCAGTTTGTTTATGAAATCGGGAAAGAGGCCTAGTTGGTTTACGAATCAGGCACGAGGTCCAGTTGGTTTACGAATTCGGGCTTGGGGCCTAGTTATGGTTTACGATTATGATTTCAGGTCAGGGATCCATAAATGGATTTTTGGTTTCATGACGGTTTATGGAGATCGAACATGAAGCCTTTAAAAGGTTTTAAGAATAATTACAAAATGGTTTTCATATACCATCGTTTATTTATGGATTGTATCCTTCGGGGAGGGTCGTTGGGCTGGGTGGACCTCGGAGTAGTCACGAAGCACTAACTAAGTGGAGTCGCCCCCGTTGGGTACCTTACTCTCAGGAAGGCTTATGGATTATAACCCCCAGGGAGGGTTAATGATCTGCGGACATTGACCTGGGTGGACCTTGGGGAGACTTGGGATTTGAGACCCTAGGTAGCACGCGCGTAGCTTTGGAAACCGCGATAGGATTGGTGATATGATATTGGTGAACAAGATTTCTTGGATTTGAGAAATTGTGTTTTGTGAATAGCAAATGGATTTGGGAAATGACCCACATACTCGGATTTACGGTTTTGGGTTGAGTTGCCATATATGGTTGATATTTATGAATTTGTGTAAAATGGTTTTGGGTAGGGGCCCGTATAACTTGAATTTACGGAAATTGGGGCTGAGACCCTAATATTGGTTATTTGAATAAATCGTTTTCGAATGCATGCATTATTTTTAGTGAATGCCATAAAGGTCTTTTATGAAATGTGTTTTATTAAACTATTGCTTTTTATCCACTCACAGTCTTTTCTGGTTTTTAATGCACTTCAGGTTGATCACGGATGCAAACTATAGCAGAGATCGAGACACCACACTCCTCCACTGGATCCTAGCGCGATTTGGAAGCCAGTCGGGCTGTAGGTTTGAATTATCCCTTGTCTGACACTTCGGGTCAGATGGGATCATGACACATCCCATGTTAATCCGAGGGGGGGGGATTGGGATGGGTCGTGACAGTAACTCCGGAGTAGAGGCATAGATTGTACGATTGCGCACCTGATCACCCTTCGGGGTAGGTTTTCTTGTATTTTGTTATTTGTACTGGCATTATGCTCGTATCCGTGGTCTGACAATGGTGTGTAAAAACTTTGTATATGTGTTATGAACCCGCTTTTAGGGCATTTATGGTATTTGAGTTTATCGTCAGACGAGAGCAGGGCAAGTCTCACGGGGGATCGGGACGGGTCCTGTCATTTTGGGCTTGGGACCCAGTTAAATAGTGATTTTGACTTAGATTATAATCAAAAGTGAATTTGAACAGTGATTTGATTGATTAAATGATTTTAGGTATTGTGAAATGAGGACTAGACACCATTTTTATGGTGTTTGTGGAAACTGTGTTTTGGGCTGAGGCCTTATGCAAAACAATGATTTGATTTGAGATACAACGTTTTATGCAAATATGTTTCCATTGTTTTTACTATGACCATTCTCCGTGATGATTGATATGACTCCAGTAGGAATGTGTTTCCCCGGAGAGGACCCTATGATATGTTGTTGTACCCCCCGGAGAGGTCACGATGTACTCCCTTTGTCGACCAGCCGTGGGAGGCTCGACTCAGGAGTGCTTGTGATGTATGAGATCATTCGTTGATTTGTTCATGACGATATGGACGTCGTCCGTTGATTTATTCACGGTAACGATATGAACATCGGTCGTAGATTTGTTTTCGATGACATTCTCGGACGCGAGCAGTCGTGGAGCTTATGTGCATACGTTGCTTTGATATCGTGATTGATGATGATGTGTTGGTATGAGACAGATGTGGGATTTGAGGATGGGTCACTTGTAACAACCGTCCCTAAAGTTAGGATTAAGACTGTGATTAAGATGGGATTAGTGAGTGTAATCGGTGATTAGTGGGTAAATGACGATTTTGCCCTTAGGTTGGGCAAAAAGTTGACTTTTAGTTTGGGCGGTCAAATGGACTATGACCGATGACTGTGACGTAGTTTGGGACGTCACGAATCCGTAGACAGGTGGCACGCCCGATTCAGACATCCGAGGAGGAAGTTATGATGTTCGGAAGGTTGAGGGCATTACCGTGATTTGGGTAAAATAGGGGAAAAGTTGACTTTTCGTACGATCAGGTTTTGACACGTTGACCGAGGACAGTTAAGTAGATCTCATCGTCCTGAGTTCAACGACAGGCGGCACGTAGTTATCGGAGTTAGGATGCATGAGTTACGGGTCTAGGAAGGTAGTGGTAAAATTGTAATTTTGGCTTAAAAGGAAGGGCATTTTGGTCTTTTGCATGTTGGGATTTGTGCAACAGAGAGGGACAAGTGGATGGCTGAGATTGGGGCACTTGTGAGAGGGGTTTTAGGATGGTGACAAGTGTTAGGGGTCTGGTTGGTTCTAGGGAATACGGTCCAATTATTTGGGCTTTGTGATCGTGTGTACCCGTGTGTGTGTGTTCGAAGAAGAGAGAACATAGACTGAGAGATGGGGAGAATTGGTCGGTGATCGTGTGTGTGTTTGTGCGAATTGGTGAGTGAGGAGTGACCAGAGATTGAGAGGGAGATAGTGAGAAGGTTGGAAGGCGAGGTGTTAGTGTGTGTGCGAGGTGTGAGCTCGCAGGGAAACAAGAAAACAGAGAGGAGTTGAGTGGTGGTGCTGCCGTGTAAGGGGCCAATTGAAGCTGGTGGAGGTGTCCAGAGGCTGGAGGTGGACTGGAAGAGTCGTGTCTTCACGACTGAGCTCACGGTGGTGGTCGGTGTACAGGTAATTCTTCATCTTCTTTCACTTGCTCTGTTTTGCCGTCGACATTCAAATCGATAATCGTGGGTTTGGAGTGCGAGTCGAGGGACTTGGTGACCGTCTAGGGTGGTTGTCGTGACGGGGGGTTACTTGGTTGGTTGAATTGGAAAACAGGGGTTGTTCGGGTTTTTGTTTCGAGCTTGAGTCGACAGGTTAGGGACGGTGTCGAGGTGTTTGAGTGAGGGGAATGAATTGCTGAGGATTGGACGATGAAGATGGTGAAGAAATGGAGGAAAACGGAGACGGGACTGTGGAGAACCGGGTGCGCCGGTTCAAACCGGTTCACTCGAGGTAGACGACGGTGAACAGTGTTCTGTATGCAGGCGCGTGAGGGCCACGCGCAGCCACTTTGGGCGGCGAATGAGGGCGCGTGCGGTGGTTTCTGAGGAAGGTGTCAACTAGGTTTTTGGTATAGGTGTTGTGACGAGTCTATTGGCAATAGTTTCGAGTTATTCGGACGTCGATTCAAAGTAGTTTCGCGAGGTTGAATTTTTAGGGTTCCGGTTCGTTATGTTTAGGACTCGGGGAATGTTAGAGCAAGTTAGGAGAGTCTTGGTAGACGTGTTAGTGACGTACTTTGGTGACTTGTGACAAGATCAGGAGTTCCCGAGGAAGCTGCGGAACGTACAGGACGTTCGGGACGCGATTGAGGGCTCGGTACTGTGAGTGGACCCTTTCTCTAAACTTGAGCATGCATAACTGTTTTTAAATACTTATTTAATGGTTTTACATGAGATTCCATGATTATTGAATATGTGATGTTGATTTTACATAATTGCACGTTTTTCGAGAAAATACAGTTTTCAGCACGTTTTACGAGAAAGACTTGATTTCTAAGTATGATACCATGGTTTTGGGACTTAAATCTATAAATGGTTTTCAATGATTATAAGTGGATTTTGATACATGATTTGAGGATCAAGGTCTTCGGTTTTAGAATCGGATTTCGAGAATCGAGATTTGATTTTAAAGTTAAAAAGTGGAATTCCGGATTTGGGTTCGGAATGACGGTTCTGGATGCCGGAAGGGCGTCAGACTAGTGATTTCGGATTCGAGTTTGGATACGGATTTAGAAATGGTTTTCAAATGGTTTTGGATTGGATTTGCTGGATCTGATTATTGGGTTTAAAGACCCGGATATTATGATTGACGGGGGACGGGCCCGGATTGGGTTTAAAGACCCCGATTGAGTTTAAAGACTCGGGAGTTTAAAGACTAGGATATATTGCTATTTCCCTCGTAGGCCTGTTGAGTTTAAAGACTCGGGAGTTTAAAGACTCAGATATTATTGAGGCCTGGATTGAGTTTAAAGACTCGGGAGTTTAAAGACTCGGATAGATCCAGCAGGTTTGATCGTTTAATGATTGGTTGAAATTGATGTTTTTGATATGGTTTTATGATGCTTATGCCATGATTTCTATAATTGTTTTTATGATGATTCTACAAATGTTTTATGACGATATTCATGTGATTTATAATTGTTTTCAGCAACTGGTTATGCATGTGATTTCAAAACGGAGGGCTAAAACCCTGGTTTTATTATGAAATGGTTTTCGGAAAGTATTTTATTATTTATGGTTCACTCACACCTTCTATTTTAAATTGCCCTCCAGGTCGTGGAGCTAGCGCGGGTTTCGACGTCGAGGCATTGTCATAGGCATAGAGTGACCCCGGAGAGCTTTAGATTTTCCGTTGTGCGTGTACGTTGTTTATCAGTTTTCTTTTATGTGTAATTGGTACTATGCTCTGTATCGTTTGACTCTGGGTTGTATTAATCTTTCTCCTGCGTCTGACTGTGTGTGTTGGTGATTTTTCGTGAGTCAGACGGGAGCAGGATTTACCTCGGTTTTCAGGGCGGAACCGAGGTGGGTCCTGACAAATTGGTATCAGAGCATAGGTTTGTCGAGTTTGTCGGGTTTGTCGGTTTGTGAGGTTGTGTTTCGGTTGTTTGACTGTTTCTATGCCTCTTTCAGTAAGCGGTTGACTATGCCTCCGAGACGTGGACCCTCTCCACGACCTGAAGAAGAAACGGCGAGAGGAACCGAGAGTACTACGATTGAGCGAGCCCAGCGGCTCGGAGCTACGACTTTTAGTGGTGGGGCTGATCTTGAGGAAGCCCAGAGGTGGATCACGAGACTTGAGCGGATCTTTGTAGTGATGCATTGTCCACCGGAGGACCGAGTGTTATTGGCCACGTTTTTACTGGACGGTCCGGCGTACGAGTGGTGGTATACCCTCGAGTTGTCTGGTTGGGAGGCCCACACAGTGACCTGGGAGACGTTTCGGGAGAGGTTCTTAGATCTGTAATACCCTCGTTCTTTTCGAGATGCCAATGAGGCTGAGCTTCTGCAGCTCCAACAGGGGAGTCTGAGTGTGGCGGAGTACGAACAGAAATTCCAGATGTTGTCTCGTTTTGCTCCTGCGTTTGTAGCCACTGAAGCTGAGAAGTTTCGTAGGTTTGAGTTGGGCCTGCGAGGTGAGATTCGAGCCATAGTGACGGTTGGATCGTTTGCTACCCTCTGAGAGCTGTCGGACGCTGCTGTGAGGGTTGAGGCTAGCTTGCTGGTGTGACGCCAGGAGCCACTTTTTCCTAGATCTTAGAGTCAGAGGGTACCGAAGAGGGGTAATTTCAGTGGAGCATCGTCGTCGGGTGATGATCATTTTGGTGGACCTGGTAGTTTCTAGAGTTTAGGATTCCGTGGTTATCGAGCACAGCCGACTCCGCAAGCCAGTGCGACGACTGTTGCGTCGACAGGGAGACCGAGTCCTTATGGTCGGGATGTTTGTTTCTACTGCGGAGAGCGAGGTCACTTCTGACGTGAGTGTCCACTATTACCACAAGAGGGTGGTGTAGGCCGAGGAGTGGCTGAGCCTGGACGGAGTACAGCCTCAGCATCAGGGACAGCCGGCACTAGAGGAGGTGGTGGTGCCACTAGAAGTTCGAGAGGACGTGGTAGAGCGTCAGGACCTTAGGCCGAGTGTTTTCGATGACTCAGCAGGAGGTTCAGTCGGCACCGAGGGAGGAGACAGGTACTTTTACTTCTCTTGGTTGAATTACGCAGTGTTGTTTGGTTTTGAGGTCGAGTCTAAGCTTTCCTTTAGGCGACTTGGAGTGAGATTATCGATCGATATGAGGTTATTGATCGATATGAGGTTATTGAAGAGTTCTACTGACAGGTGATTGGAGCAGCAGTTGATGGAGCTGAAGGCGAAGTATTTGAGTTGGATTCTAGAAAGTGAGGTGGTAGTACGTGATAATGTACTCTATAAACTATGTTTGGGTACTCTAAAATGAGGTATTCTAAAATACCTTTGTTTCTTTAGTTTGTAGAGTTTCCCTTGCGTACACCATAAAGGTTAGTTGCTCGTGTGGGGTTACGGTCTGTTGTTTTGAGGAAGTAGTAGGAGTGTGGGTGCTGTGAAATACCCAAGGTGGAGATGATAGATCGGAAACCCAGGAGTAGTTGTTGTTGAGTTAGTGCGGTCCGGGTAGGAGATCCCATAGGGAATGAGTTGTGGAATTTCGGGGAAGAAATTCTTTTTAGGTGGGTAGGTTGCAACGACCCGTCCCGGAAGTTAGGATTAAGACTGTGATTAAGATGGGATTAGTGAGTGTAATCGGTGATTAGTGGGTAAATGACAATTTTGCCCTTAG
Source organism: Prinsepia uniflora (assembly GCA_032719365.1). Lineage (NCBI taxonomy): Eukaryota > Viridiplantae > Streptophyta > Magnoliopsida > Rosales > Rosaceae > Prinsepia > Prinsepia uniflora. Next base: position 57,821,635 of record CM064876.1, read on the forward strand.
ATTGGGCAAAAAGTTGACTTTTAGTTTGGGCGGTCAAATGGACTTTGATCGATGACCGTGACGTAGTTTGGGATGTCACGAATCCGTAGACAGGTGGCACGCCCGATTCCGACATCCGAGGAGGAAGTTATGATGTTTGGAAGGTTGAGGGCATTACCGTGACTTGGGTAAAATAGGGGAAAAGTTGACTTTTCGTACGATCGGGTTTTGACACGTTGACCGAGGACAGTTAAGTAGATCTTGTCGTCCTGAGTTCAACGACAGGCGGCACGTAGTTATCGGAGTTAGGATGCGTGAGTTACGGGTCTAGGAAGGTAGTGGCAAAATGGTAATTTTGGCTTAAAAGGAAGGGCATTTTGGTCTTTTGCACGTTGGGATTTTTGCAACAGAGAGGGACAAGTGGATGGTTGATATTGGGGCACTTGTGAGAGGGGTTTTAGGATGGTGACAAGTGTTAGGGGTCTGGTTGGTTCTAGGGAACACGGTCCAATTATTTAAGCTTTGTGATCGTGTGTACCCGTGTGTGTGTGTTCGAAGAAGAGAGAACAGAGACTGAGAGATGGGGAGAATTGGACGATGACCGTGTGTGTGTTTGTGCGAATTGGTGAGTGAGGAGTGACCAGAGATTGAGAGGGGGACAGTGAGACGGTTGGAAGGCGAGGTGTTAGTGTGTGTGCAAGGTGTGAGCTCGAGGGGAAACCAGAAAACAGAGAGGAGTTGAGTGGTGGTGCTGCCGTGTAAGGGGCCAATTGAAGCTGGTGGAGGTGTCCAGAGGCTGGAGGTGGACTGGAGGAGTCGTGTCTTCACGACTGAGCTCTCGGTGGTGGTCGGTGTACAGGTAATTCTTCATCTTCTTTCACTTGCTCTGTTTTGCCGTCGACTTTCAAATCGATAATCGTGGGTTTGGAGTGCGAGTCGAGGGACTTGGTGAGTTGGGTGAGCATCAGTGAGGCCTTAAGAACCGTCTAGGGTGGTTGTCGTGACGGGGGGTTACTTGGTTGGTTGAATTGGAAAACAGGGGTTGTTCGGGTTTTTGTTTCGAGCTTGAGTCAACAGGTTAGGGACGGTGTCGAGGTGTTTGAGTGAGGGGAATGAATTGCTGAGGATTGGACGATGAAGATGGTGAAGAAAGAGGGAGGAAAACGGAGACGGGACGGCGGAGAACCGGGTGCACCGGTTCAGACCGGTTCACTCGAGGTAGACCACGGTGAACAGTGCTCTGTATGCAGGCGCGTGAGGGCCACGTGCAGCCACTTTGGGCGGCGAGTGCGGTGGTTTCTGAGGAAGGTGTCAACTAGGTTTTTGGTCTAGGTGTTGTGACGAGTCTATTGGAAATAGTTTCGGGTTATTCGGACGTCGATTCGAAGTAGTTTCGCGAGGTTGAAGGTTTAGGGTTCCGGTTCGTTATGTTTAGGACTCGGGGAATGTTAGGGCAAGTTAGGAGAGTCTTGGTAGACGTGTTAGTGACGTACTTTGGTGACTTGTGACAGGATCGGGACTTCCCGAGGAAGCTGCGGAACGTACAGGACGTTCGGGACGCGATTGAGGGCTCGGTACTGTGAGTGGACCCTTTCTCTAAACTTGAGCATGCATAACTGTTTTTAAATACTTATTTTATGGTTTTACATGAGATTCCATGATTATTGAATATGTGATGTTGATTTTACATAATTGCACATTTTTCGAGAAAGTACGGTTTTCAGCACGTTTTACGAGAAAGACTTGATTTCTAAGTATGATACCATGGTTTTAGGACTTAAATCTATAAAGGGTTTTCAATGATTATAAGTGGATTTTGATACATGATTTGAGGATCAAGGTTTTTGGTTTTAGAATCGGATTTCGAGAATCGAGATTTGGTTTTAAAGTTGAAAAGTGGAATTCCGGATTTGGGTTCGGAATGACGGTTCTGGATGCCGGAAGGGCATCAGACCAGTGATTTCGGATTCGGGTTTGGATACGGATTTAGAAATGGTTTTCAAATGGTTTTGGATTGGATTTGCTGGATCTGATTATTGGGTTTAAAGACCCGGATATTGTGATTGACGGGGGACGGGCCCGGATTGGTTTTAAAGACCCGGATTGAGTTTAAAGACTCGGATATATTGCTATTTCCCCTGTAGGCCTGTTGAGTTTAAAGACTCGGATATTATTGAGGCCTGGATTGAGTTTAAAGACTCGGGAGTTTAAAGACTCGGATAGATCCAGCAGGTTTGATCGTATAATGATTGGTTGAAACTGATGTTTTTGATATGGTTTTATGATGCTTATGCCATGATTTCTATAACTGTTTTTATGATGATTCTACAATTGTTTTTTGACGATATTCATTTGATTTATAATTGTTTTCAGCAACTGGTTATGCATGTGATTTCAAAACGGAGGGCTAAAACCCTGGTTTTATTATGAAATGGTTTTCGAAAAGTATTTTATTATTTATGGCCCACTCACACCTTCTGTTTTAAATTGCCCTCCAGGTCGTGGAGCTAGCGCGAGTTTCGATGTCGAGGCATTGTCAGAGGCATAGAGTGACCCTGGAGAGCTTTAGATTTTTCATTGTGCGTGTACGTTATTTATCGGTTTTCTTTTTTATGTAATTGGTACTATGCTCTGTATCGTTTGACTCTGGGTTGTATTAAATTTTCTCCTGCGTCTGACTGTGTGTGTTGGTGATTTTTCGTGAGTTTATTTTTGTTTAGTCTCGGGGTGTCAGACGGGAGCAGGATTTACCTCGGTTTTCGGGGCGGAACCGGGGTGGGTCCTGACATCACTGATGTTTTGATTTATTACTTTGTGTTTAGATATTTTCACGTGTGTGGGCTTGCAATGATTATAGAGGTTTTCATATATTACTGTGTCATTGGAAAATAAAGGTTTTAAATTGATATGCATGCATGCTTTGTAAAACGGAGTGTTAAATGTTAATTTCGGTAAATGGTTTTCGAAACTATTTATTTTTGTCCACTCACACGTTTTGTTGTTTTTTGGCACCTTGCAGTTTGATCACGGATGCGGGCTGTGGTAGAGATTGAGCCATCACATGAAGCTGCGTACTCTAGAAACCCTGTTTGGGTCACGGTATTATCCTTGGTTTGACACGTCGTGTCAGACGGGAACAGATCATCCCACTATAATCTAGGGGGATTAGGGATAAGACCTGTCAAATATCCCTTGTCTGACTCGAGTTTTCAGACAGGAGCATGACCGGTCTGATTTACTTTATAATTAGGGACGTGCTCTGTCATTCCATGTTGAATAGTCCACCAAAAAACACGCCACATGCCTGTACGTGCCGTCGAGGCCCTCTGCGTGTGGGCCTTATAGAGTAATACTAATCGTGACCTCTTCAAGATTCTTTGGTGTCCGAAGGAAACATCATTGGTAGTCACGGTGCAATATTTTCTCGGGATTCTCACGATGTCCGAGTACATCCTCGGGATCACACGACATTTGAGCAAAGCAACGATAAACTCTCCGGGAACTCAGACATCCGGAGAAACAACAATAACCTCTCTGGGATCACCAGACGTCCAAAAGGAAACAAAAATAACCTGTGACGCCCCGGAAATTCGAGAAATATAAATTTGGAAGTTGGAATGTAAAATGACGTTTTTACCCTTTTAAATGTGGTGGTCAAAATTTGACTTTTTGTTCGGGACACTTTTTAGACCTTCCGTAAAGACCGTTGTGTAGGTCTCAAGATGCTGAGTCCGTAGACAGGCGACACGATGAAATCGGAGTTCAGATGGAATTGTTACGGGCCGGAGAAGATCGGGGGTATTTTGGTAATTTTGCAGACCAAGGGTAAAATGGTAATCTTGGTTAAAGGTTTGTTGAGTCAGTAATAGGGTATGACTCACCACGCTGATTTTGTGACACTTGTCACTTGGAATCGAGCAGTTTGGACGGTGTGTGAGTGGACATTTGTTTTATAAACTGTTATGCATGCATAGTTAAATGTTTTATATCATTTATTGCATGATTTAATTGTAATGATTTGAATGATGATTTGGTAAACTTAATTGTTGGTTTATGAATGTGATTTTACTGATTTACGTGAAAATGGTATTTTGGGCTTGGGACCCTTTTGGAAATGGTTTTGACTTGGTTTTATGTCAAAGTTTGGTTGAAACTAATGATTTGTGTGTAGGCCTAGTTTGATGATGGTATTTGGCTTGGAATGTAAGTCAAGGATGGTTTTGAAAGGATTTTGGGATGTAATTCCAGGTAGTTTCGAGGTGATTGTGATGAGTTCCTAGACGGTCGACGCTAGGGGTATTTCCCAGGCGACCAAAGCTTGGGGTGATTGTGTTTGTTTCCCAGGCAGCCGAAGCTCGGGGTATTTCCCAGACGGCTGATGCTCGGGGTATATCTGTGTTTCCCAGGCAACCGAAGCTCGGGGTGTTTCCCAGACGGCTGATGCTCGGGGTATATCTGTGTTTCCCAAGCAACCGAAGCACGGGGTGTTTCCCAGACGGCTGATGCTCGGGGTATATCTGTGTTTCCCAGGTAGCCGAAGCTCGGGGTGTTCCCAAACGGCTGATGCTCGGGGTATATGTGTGTTCCTAGGCAGCCGAAGTTAGGGGTGTTCACATACGGCTGATACTCGGGGTTATTGACTTATTGTTGGTTGCCTACGCGTAGTGCTAATGTGATTATGTGATTGATTATGCACTTGTGAGCAGTGTTGTTTGATTATTGTGCTTGATATCTGAGTACTGGTGACGAGTACTGTTGTCAATGGCCCTTGTGACTGGTTTGATGATTTTTATGTCATTTGGCTTGAGAGCCGGTTGTTCACACGTTTTATTCTATGCATGCATGTTTTATAACTGGAGGGTAAAGTGATTCATTTTGAAATGTATTTTCAAATGATATTATTTTTTTCCACTCACACTTTTTATGTTTTTGATGACCCTGCAGGTCGTAGCACGAAGTACGGGGTTGATCGAGAGATGGAGGCATGAGCGGAAATCAGTACAAGCATCCCTTGTCTAACAGGTGCTAAGGGTGTTTTCAGAACTTCACTTGACTTGTCAGACGGGAGCAGGACCAGACACGGTTATCAAAGTCCACTTGGAACGGATCCTGTCATAACCTCTCTGGGATTACTAGACGTCCGGAGGAAACAACAATAACCTCTCAGGGTTCACGAGATGTCCGGAAGGAACGACCACATAATATCGGATGGTATATGTGGAAAACAGTCATCAAATCCAATAAAACCCATTCTCATAAGCATTTATGTTTCAATTTATGTCAAAACATTTCAAAAAGGCATGTGCCCAAAACATGGTTTTCACCAAAACAATTACCACAAAACCATCGTAAAACAGTGTCTAGAGATCATTTCGTAAATCCAGAATTCATCAAATTTTCCAGAAAAAAATTTATAACATTTATGCATGTATCACAGTTATATAAAAAAAATTCCACTAACTAAACGTTCGATCGCTTCCCTGGTCTGATTTGATTCTCAATTAACAGGACCCACTCCAAAAGAGCTTTGATAACCGTGTTCGGTCCTACTCCTGTTTGACACCTCGATCAATGTACCTAAAATTCCCTAAACCACAATTTTTCAGACAAGGGATATACATTTATCAACATATAAATGAAACAGATTCCATGCTCGTGGGGTTTCCACCCACATCCAACCAACTAACTCCAGAGTACCGGAAGGTTAACCCTTAGTCACTTTCGATGTGTAAACAACTATTTGGATCATCTTAAATCCGAACTCGGCTATTTTATTACTTCAAATATAATATTCCCATCCTTTTTCACATTACAAAACTTGTACCAACCTCCTAGGATCCTATGAGGTTCACACGTAATCAGGAATAATGGTTAATAAGTATGAACATATATAATCATATCTAAATGAAGTCTATACATAACATTAAATATATCATTGGAACCACGGGAGCGCGAGGAATAATTTCCATGTTGAACAATCCACTAGAAAACACATCACGCACCCGCACACGCCGTCAAGGCCCTCTGCGCGTGGGCCTCACCGCCTTTCAGGTGCAATCGCAGGTGTGCTTGCCTGCAACCTCTAGCCAGGTCTGCGAGTAAACCCATTTCCTAGAAATGGATACCCGCAACCCATTTTCTAATTTCCTTCGATTCACGTCCTTAACACCCAATTAAATGATCAGAACCATCCTAATTTCATCCAAAGACACATTTATGCATTCAAATTCTAAGAAAACCCCCAAATTTGATCATAAACATGACCGTCAGTTCATAGCTCCGTCGCGGGGCTCGATTGCTCCACCACCGTGGCTTCCCTATTATGGGACTGATACCACTGGACTTGCTAGGTTGAGGAGAGCACGTTCCTAGCCTTAGTTTTCCTCAACTCATCCTCCTTCTCTTCTCCTATCCTCGGGAAGGAACTCTCATCACACAATCAAATTCAATCTCTCCTTTACAGCCACCTACGATGGCTTACCATCCACCCAAGATGACGAGGATTGGTTGCTCCACTGTAATCCCTCTACCTTCCAACCCCATATGGTGGAGAGGGTGGTTTCCACTCAATTTGGTGCTTCCCCACCGAAACCTTCCACCAAGAGAGTTCCCACCTGCATTTTCATAATATTTTCCTTTTTAAAAATCACACCACCAAAAAATGGACACTAATCTCTCTTCCTTCACGCCACGTGTCACCAGACAAATGAGTCAGTAACTCTTTTTCTGAATCAACAAATAATCACACATTTTACTAAAATACCCCTCTTTTTAAAAATAATTACCGAAAAGGCCTGTGAACTTCCATAGTCGTAACTTATTCATGTGGCCTCCATTTTTCATGTGCTACCTGTCTATGAACTCAGGACTCCGAGACCTATGCAACAGTCTTCACGAAAGTTCCAAAAAGCATCCCGAACAAAAAGTCAACTTTTGAACATAACCTAGGGGTAAAAACGTTAATTCTCAAATTAATTTACGGAACTACCCTAATTTCTAGGACGGGTCGTTACACATTTCCCTGAAATCCCCATTTATAAAAGCACCTGGAAAACCTGTACACATATATACATATATATATATATATATATATATATAGAAATCAACTCTCGACTCTTCCTTGATTTCTCTCAAATCGCCGCTACGAAGTTGGCTAATTGGATAATCCCCTAAGTTGTAGTTTCAAGCTACTTAGTTGGAATATCTGCACCACACGTAGGTAACCCCTAGGATCTGGTGAAGATGCGCTCTCTAATGCTAGTCTGGAAAATGGAAATCACCATATATCGCGAGGATGATCGATAGTGGAAAACAGTGCAGCAATAAAGCCAAAACCTATCTTTTAAATAAATTTTTAACTCAAAATCCATGTCAAAACATTAAAATCGGGGCATGAGCCCAAAACATTGTTTACACGAAAATCTATAAAAATATATGTATAGAACAACAAATCGAAAAACTATTTTATGACCATAAATTCGCAGATAACATACAATAACATTTAGAATAACTATTCAAACCATTTAATTCCCGATAAGATCATAAATCATTTAAATCTGTTTAATATGCATGCATCATGATTAGGTAAACAAATGTCCACTCACAGACTGTCCAACTGAGCTTAGTGCCTAGCTATGTACTCCTTCAAGGTCCTTAGAGTGGTAAATTTTATCAAAAGTTATAACCGAGTATCACTAATGCCAAAATAAAAACTCGTAATCGAACCTTAAAAATCATAGGACAACAAACACGTCTTAAACATAAGCATAGTCATTTTGGATGCTCAAAATTTTTTGAATCGACGTCTGATTCCCACGAAACCTACTCAATGGATTCAGGACGTCAAAAATTGATCAAAACGTGCTTCCGTGCCCGTAAGAAACCACCACATGTGTCGTCACGCATCGATGGAAGGCCAGCGACCTTCCCACATGCTGTCACAAGCTGCACAGTCAGTCTGATAGCTGCTGACGTGGATGCGGTCATATCACTACCACTTAAATGCCACATCACTACGACGCCAGCTCGTCTCTACCTCTCGACGGGTCGACTCCAGGGTCTACGAACAGGTTTCGACTTGATTTCACAACCCAGCTCCAATTCTTTCAAAACAATGTCCGATTTCACAATTTGACATATGTTCTACTCTAAACCCACCCAAAAACACGAATAAGACCTCAGAATCAAGAAAACTCACCTTGATTTCCCCGACCAAGCTTGGGATGTCTTGGTCAACTTTTGAACTCAATCCTGGGTTCATCCCTGCATCTAAATCCCTTGATTTCTGACATAGTTTAAGCGCAAGAACTCAATGATAATGATGGTGGTATGGGTTTGAAGTTCCAATGATAAAAAAATCCAAACCAATATTCAAGGGTACATGAGTTTACCTAGTTTTTCCAACTCAGTGCCTCACTTCCGCTTCTTCCTCTATTTCCTTCCCTCGCACTCACTCTCTTCCTCTTTGGGTTCCTAATTTGTAGATACAAAAGGGTGAAGGGTGGTGGTGTATGTGTTTCTTATATAGAGGCCACAAAGAAGATGGAGGTGAAGATAAGGATCATATGGTCAAAAAGGTTGGGATGGTGACACTTGGCATTCATTCAACACATTTGGCAAGATTTTTGTGACCTCTCACAAACAAACAACTCCAAAACAAACTCGTAAAATAAAATTACCAAAATACCCTAGATCCCTCTTGTAAAATTACCAAAATACCCTTATGTAAATTACAAAAATATCCTAGACCTCCAATTTTGATGTGCTGCCTATTTAGGGACTCAGGACGTCGAGACATACGCAATAGTAGTCATGAAAAGTCTGAACAACATACTGAGTTAAAAGTCAGCCTTAATGCTTTCAAGGGCAAAATAGTCAATTTATCCTAAAAAATCCAAAATCACATTTTCTGATTTTTCGAACCGTTACAACAAATATTAAAGCCCAAATAAATAAATAATTATTTTTAAGTCTTAGGATCTGACTTTTCGCGCTCTAGTGTAGTTAAAATAGGTACACAAAATAATAACTAAATTTCTTTCATTATTAAATAATGGGTACAAATAATCTTGCTAAAAATTAGTGGCTAACTCTCTCTTGAATATTTTTCTCAAGAATATTTTTCTCTCACATATAAATGAGGTTTTCTCTTCAATTTTGTATGAATTTAGTTTCTCTTTGATTAATTAAGAATGAATAAAGTTCTAGCTTTTATAGCATGACAAAGTTAGAACTAAAAGTTTTTTGGCCTTTCTATTTCACTTCAATTTTTTTTTTCTATTTTTTTTTTTCATTTTCTATTTCCTCTTCTCACCTGTCATTTGTTCTTTAATTATTTTTTCTTTGGTTCATTTTTCTGTTTTTTGTTACTCCAATTAAGGAGGGACACTCATCATTTATATCAAACGGCAGGCATGCATAAAACGAGGGGTTGAAGCAAAAATTTTCACCTCATGGAGCAACATATGTATGAATTGAAGTGTCACGCCAAAGAATTCAAATTTTAAACACGTGACTTTGTTTGTGAAAGGTGGTCTTTAATTCACCGAAATAAGTCCTCTCGCATCATGTTGATGACCCATCCATTGGGGCCTACTCTACCATATTTTCAAAACAATAATTTTGAAGCAGAAAATGAAATATTAATTAAAAAATTAATTATGAAATTGATATTGATGGCTGTGTTGACGCTTTTTTTTGTTAAACAAAAAAGATTATATAATATCAATAAAATTGGCTTCAATAAAAATAAAAAAATAATTCAACAACGAAAATAGAGTTGGAGCAAATTCAACCAAAAACCATAGGTCACAAAGGACCCTCACAATGTTGAAGTTGATGTTGTTGTTGATGTTGATATTTATTATGTTAATTAAGCTTAGTGATTTGATCTTTGTATAATTAATTATATAGTTAAATAATTAGTTGGGTGAATTTTGATGATATATTAAATATTATTATGAATATGCCAGTAGGCTACATGCACTTTGTTGTCCCCCCTAAAAAATTCCATCAAATCCAATATGAAAACAAGAAGAAGCCTAGATTCATGTTACATGGGCACATAAGTTAATCCATAATTACACTTGCTAAACATGTATAAAAGAAATTACGGTGGATTTAACAAAAACAAATAAAAAATTACGGTGGGCCTAATATTTCTCCTTTTGTAGGAATTGATGTTGCAAACTTTTGATGTTTTAATTATATATAGTGCTTATGAGTTTGTATTAGTTAGGAATGATTTCATCATTAGATCAAATTGGCGGTTGCATAATCCAGTCATTCCCCATTAGAAATATTTATTCATACTCGTCGCCTAATATTTTAAAAGTAGCACACAAAATAATATTCTTACTTTTTTTTAATGATAAATTTAATAATAATAGAATGTACCATTTGGAGCATATGGTGATCATGTCTCCCATCCAAATATATTATCTTTACCGTTGATGGTGATGATTTGCGGTGCATATTTAAATCCCGTAATCGAATGGTCACTTACATACACATCTCTCTCTCTCTCTCTCTCTCTCTCTCTCTCTCTCTCTCTCTCTCTCTCTCTCTCTCTCTCTCGTGATAATATTCCATTGTATATACTATGCTAGAACACGGTGAAATCCTGACTAGGCTCCACTCTCGACAATTGGCCTCGAATCAATGAAATAGTATTATTGGTAGAAATTTTGAGCTTCTTCTTTTACAAATTTAAAATAAATGATTATTCATCAAATTTTGATTATTGTAAACAAATTTAATTATAAGACTCGAAATTTTCAAAAAGTTGAGGTTCTATTTTAAAACTAATTGGTAATAAGGTGAGTAGTCCAGTTGTGCTTTTCCTTTTCCTTTTCTGATGTGGTATATTTTCCTCACATCTGAACACACCCTCACACATGTGATAGATTTTTCAGCTTATTACGTGACGATTTGAATGAGTACGTGTGATACATGTGTCGGTTAAACCTATCAAGTGAGATAACTCCGCTTTGATACCATGTAAGAAGTTGGAGTTCCATCTCAAAACCAAATGACAATGAAGACAATAGCATAAGATTATATAAGATACAAATTGTAGTTGTGATTTTCCATTTCGGCTTGAAACATCTTCCTCACATCTCAATAAAATCCACCAACTAAGCATAGTCTCGTAACCTTTAAAATTTTGTGTGTTCTATTTATCATACAGATTTATTTGAAATATTTTAATTTTATGAAATGAATTCATTCTAGTATTTATATTAGTATTCTTTTAATTATTGTACCATATCCTGATTCTTAGAAATTTATCTTTTGCTCGTCATATTAACCGTACCCGTGTCGGTCGGTTTTATTTTCCACGCGTTTCAACTGGAACAGTTGGAGGATCCATTGTGGTCCCGTGTGAGGCATGCATGTTCTGTCAACTTGTGGTACTTGACACTAGCTCCGACCTTTCATTTCCGGAGTATTAATTTTTTTGTCCTGCGGTTCATGGCCTACTTGATCGGGACCCGGTGGAAGACGGAAGCCTTATGATTAAATCCAATGATCTAACCGAAGAAAAAAGATGGCATGATATCAGGTTTTATTGAAAAATAAAAATATAAAAATGAATATCCCTGTGAATCATGATGAAGCTAGCTAATAGCCTAATACGTTAAACATATTGAACCTGAAAGCCTACGCCTAGTGGTTGGTCAATATTTGGACACTTACAACTATGGAAACTGCTAATCCTCGGCTGCTTACGTACCCAACTTACATGCTCTCTTCGTGCTCCTCAAATCCAATCCGAATCTAAGAACTGAAGTCCCCAGTCACATCGCAAACCCATACTATTTACTATTACTGATTCTGCCATATGCAGAAAGGTGTCCATCTCAATTTTTATGATTTTTTAGTCAATTTATTTTTATATATATATAAATTATATTAATAAAGTTAAAAATTTTAAAGATTAAAAAAAATTATTACATATACATTTAAATTTCGTAAATTTGTACTGTTCTTTGCCTTGTTTTCCTATTTTTTTTTCTCTTCGAACTAAAAATGTTCATAAAATGTATTTACTCCATATTTCTAAGGGTCTCCCTATTTATTTTTCCATTTCTGAATATTGATATTAGAGTTTATGAAATTTCGTAAGTCATTATTTTATCAAACTTAAGAGTATGAATTTATGATTCATAATGTACATGATTTATACAAATAAAGAGAAAAAAACAGTCCAGTGAGTCTAGTTTAATTCGTTCTAGTATTGACTTCTAGACAATTGGTTTTAAGTTTGAGCTCCGATGACATTGTATGGATAATTTTTGAAAATTCTCCATCCCCTTAATAAATAAATAAAAAAGAGAACAAAAAAAAATGTAATTTTTTTTTCTTTTTTGAGAAACAGCCAAAATTGGCCTTGAAACTTATTTAAATATATATATTTTTATAACCATGTTCGTAAATTTGTGATAATCAATATCATCAATTAAGAGCATTTTGCAAAAAAAAAAAATGGTTGGGCCCGACTAATTTTGGCTACATCACTATAGATAAAGGGCCCCCTTAACTTAAATTCTCAACTACACATTTGCTAACTCCACAATTGTCTTACTTTTGGACAATGAAATTGAATTGGATTGATAACTCATTAAATTCAGTGTATCTTAAGTACAAAAAATAAATACATGTTTTTTATTGAAAAAAGATTAGAGAAGATTAAATATATCATGAAACATATAACTCTTCTAATCTATTATTTTGGGAGAATTAAATTGAACGTGCTTCGTTGTTCATTCCACGTGTGCTTCGTTGTTCATTCCACGTCTACTCCCCTCTAGTAAACTTCCTTACTATGAAAATATTAATTCTTACATTTGAGATACTTTGAATTAGTTAAATAAATTATAAAATCATATCCAATTCAATTCAATCCAATCTAATTTAATCTGATCTACTGACATGAACTGATGTGGAAAATGAAAGCTCCCCCAATAATGAATTGTTTATGCATGACTCAAAATACTAAAATCCTATTAATATTAGTTGTCGTGCTTATCTATTTGTTATCCAACTAATCTCATCTTTAGGCATTAGTTATGGTAAATTAGAATCTCCCCCAATGAAGAATAACCACCACAACTAAATCAAAATTGAATTTATTAATTAGTATTAGATTCATCGTCTTTTTTGTTATGGGCACCTGTCAGTTTTCCTCATCCAGCTCACTTGTTTTAAAGTTAAATACCTCATTTTGTGGGTGCCATTTACGTACGCTGTGATTCGTTTGAATTTTTCTCTCACTTCAACGTCCACACTCAAGCGAAGACTCTAGAAACCCTATGTTAATTTGCAGACCATATATATCTTTGCACATAGGAACTCCAAACAAAAGCCAAAAGGACAATATATTTAGATTCAAATTAATTAGTTATAGGTGTGATTAATTATCTTTTTCAAGTTATAAGTATAGTTTAGTGCCGCAATACTACTAGTGTATAAGTATTCTTACACAATCTCGAATACAAACTGTTCATTAACAATGAAATTAATATTATTGATTAAATTCCACCGTTGGAAAATACTTGCATTCTATCTTGATCTATTCTCGTATCATTGTGTGATTTATCGAATTGTCTTTATATATCATAATCGGAACTATTAATTCTCTAAATAGATCATCATGTTAAGACTCTCTTCATAAATATCAACAAAATTAGAGATTATTTAGTTATTTATACATATAATAAAAATTAAGAATTTTGATAAGAATTATGAAATTTATGCTAACCATCCATTTATTTAATACATATGAATGACGAAACGACCTATAATTTTATTAATTTTTTATAAGTACAATCTTAAAATAATGATTTATAGAATGAAAGCCACTCATATATAGTTAAGCACTATAGTGGTCATGCTCCTGGTCCGAGTCATGAGCAACGTGGAATCTACGTGTGCGAGTCATGGCTATCCGGTCCGTTGTACGAAAGAACACGTGGCAGCCATGAAGCACTACCGAGTTTCTATTTATAGGAGGGTTCCCATTTGTTTCGGTTAACCTCGTCCAGCATTGCCGTGACAACCTCAACAACTTCCCTATATAGTTTCCCAAACTGGTCCCTCTGTCGATATCTTTCTCCGGCCATTCTTGTTTTTCATCTAGCTAGCTGCTTCAAATTTTCATCTCTGATTCATCTTCCGATCGTCGGCTGAAGCCATTGTTGATCATCGCGCGTCAATCTTCATCATGAAGGATGCCGTTGGAAACCCTCTTCATCTGAAATCCTTGAACCACATCTCCCTCATTTGCAGATCAGTTGAGGAATCCATTGATTTTTACCAGAATATTCTTGGGTTTGTCCCAATCAGGAGGCCTGGATCTTTTAATTTTGATGGTGCTTGGTAATTTTCCTGAATCAGAAAATCAATTAATTCCCACTTTGGGAAAGGAAAAATTGGGTTGATGTGAATTCTGTTTCTAGCTTCTTCTTTTTCTCTTGCATGAAATTTATATTTATTAATTGATTTTTATGATCGAGATTATGATGAATGCATGCTTCATTAATGTTGTGTTGTAGGCTGTTTGGGTATGGGATTGGTATTCATCTTTTGCAATCTGAAGACCCCGAAAGCATCCCCAAAAAAACTGAGATTAATCCCAAGGACAGTCATATTTCTTTCCAGGTACTTAATATTAATTCTATAATTTCTTTGAATTCTTATCGGATTGGGTTTCTTTTTTGTTGACATGCATGATTTGATTTGAGAGATCTATTTTTACTGTACTCCGGCCTGTTTTTTAAACTGGATCAAATGATTTATGAGTTTTGAGAGATCTATCTGTCTATGATTTGGTTTCAGAGATCTTTCTATCTATGATTTTTGATCTATGATTTCAAGTCCATTAAGTAAGCACACCTACTAGCCGACACGACTAGATTTTGCTTTCAAAATTGCCACTGGACAATTATTATTATTCACCTATCCAAACTTCGCATGTCGAATGTATATAAAGTCTGCCGAGTTCGCATTATATGAACATTGGTTTGATACGAATCATCCTCGTAGTGTGAGATTGTTTTGATATGAAACATCCTTATAGTGTGAGAGCATGGGAGCTGTGGAGAAGAAGCTGAATGAGATGGAACTGAAGTACAAGCGAGCTAGGGTGGAGGAAGGTGGCATCCACGTGGATCAGCTCTTCTTCCACGACCCGGATGGCTTCATGATTGAGATATGCGACTGTGACAACCTCCCGGTGATCCCCATCGCCGGTGAGATGGTGCGATCATGCTCAATTGTAAACCTTCCAATTTTGCAGCAGCAACAACAGCAGATAAGACTGGTGCATCAGTAAGATTGATGAGAGACAAGGAGGAGGAAGAACAACTACTACTACTACTATTCGTATGCTACTACTGTGAACCGGCTGGTGTTTTGAGTTCTATATGTAATAATAATATGAATTTAATTATGTAGAGCAAAATGGAATCATTTTCATGCAAGTTGAAAATGGTAATTTTATTATAGTGGGCTCTCAAATCTAGGGTAAGAATCTTCTGAGCTGGCCTGCATATATATATATATATATATATATATTATATATTATATTATATTGTTTGCTTGTTTCCTTAATTTTGTGTCATTTAATTTATTGAGTTGAGAACCTCAACAAGTTGGTGCAACGGTTAGGGACTAGGGAGATCCTAGCTCTGATACAAAGAGCTCGGAGTGTTAGGGTGTCCCCGTGATCATCTTCCCCATCCCCACTTTAAGCGTACCATACTCTCTTATTAAAAAGTGTTTTCTGGTAACCTAGTCTGTTTTGAGCATTCATAGATGTTAAATTGTTTTTTAATTTCCTATTCCTCTTGCTAGAATAGGCTTTGGTTGATCCAATCACCCATCAAAGGTTTTAATTCGGGGTTGTCCTGGATCACTAGGAGGGATAAGACTGTATTAGGTAATCAATTTTTGTCTCGTGATTTTTTGGTCTTGAGTGCATTGAAATGCATGTGTTCGGCCTTTGGAATGAGTTTTTCGGCATGAATTTTTTCGGCTTTTGGAATGAGGAGCTGCTGTGGTTCGTTATTAGCTAATCAATTTTTTTCAGTTAATTTTCGAAGTTGGGGCGCGGATGGAGATTTGGGTTGATCTGGACTATTTTGAAGTTGATGCTTCAGTTAATATTTTTTTTGGGGTGTTTGTGACATTCATTGTTAGATCAATCCATATCTGGCTGGTCGGTTCATGACTATACTTTCGTACTTGATTAAGTTATTATTATTATTATTATTTTAATTCAGTTCATAGCGGTTCTCAAATAATTTGGGCCTACTGCAACTGAGCTGTTGACAACAACTTTGAGCATTCCGATCATTTTCATTGTTTAGATTTTCTTTGGTGTGAAGTATGAACTGTATGTAAAGAAATCACTAAGTTTTTAACCTGTCCCTCTACTCATTCACCGTTTCCACTTTTACGAACACTAGCAGTCTGTCAATAATGAATAATACTTTTGTTACCATATTATCTTTATTATAAAAGCATGCGCTCAAGTGCATGTCTAACTTACCACACCTTTTTTCTTGTCACCTTTCAAATTTTGCCTTTGAAAGTTAGCTGAAAACATGCAGTCCTGTGATTCATGATGCAGATGGCGCTGTCTTGCAATACCTCACAATGCCTTATTTGGGAATCGGGCCGTTACTGTTTTGCGTCTATATCTACAGTGCAGAACTCTGTTGGAGTTCGTCATGATGTGGCCCTGGGCGTATTTTATGACTGCTGCGTAGCTCAACTAGGTGTTACCAAGTACGTACCAACGTAACATGTCAATGTCAAGTAGTATAACAACTTGGTTCTGGGCCTACTGCTGCATGATTCTGTGAAGTTCATATATTTATCTTGGTTCAAGCATATACTTACATAGATGTAATGATATGAGTACATATATGATATTGACATGTCAATGATGATCTACGTATGGTATAGTTTTTGGTCATTAAGACTAGGATTAGTGGTAGACCCATAATTTTTACTCAAAAATGGCCAACATAAAAAAAAAATTAGGGGGTAAAAATATCTTTTAAAACTAACCGATATTATTAAAATATCATAATTTATCAAAGATTACAAACCACAGTTTTTCATTCAACCACTGATCTCCCATTTTATTACGAAATGGAGTTTTTACTATATTTATAGTAGAAAACGCTCTCTCCACTTAAGCGGTGGCAACCAGTAGAGTTAAAGTTAAAGTAAGAAGCAAAATACTATATGCTTCCTCATTTTGACCATTTCCTTTGCAAAACTACCAATTCCTTTCAAACTACAAAATTCATTAATAAAATGTATATCATGAATATAAATCCCAAGTTGATCATCAAGTTTAAAGAGTACTCGAGAATTAAATTCTAGAGGATAAAATTAAGAAAACGAAGTAGTTTGCGTTTGCTAATTAAATATCGAGAAGGAATTATCTGGACTCAAACATGTCATACGAATAAGTAACTTAGTACTTACATCATTGAAGCGATTATTCAATTCTGAAGGTTGGTAATCAATGAAATGAGCAACGAGATCCACACGATAGTGATAACAATTCACAATATCTTGATCTTTCTTTTGTCACGCTTGTGACAAGTCATTTGTGACTCCCAAAATAGTTCTCATAAAGAAGAGATGAAACACAGACTGAAAAGTTTGAATATCTTCAAATTATTTATTTGATTCACCAAAATAATTCGTTGAAACCATCATCTATAAGCAAGTGAAGCGCTTTCACCATAGATTTTAACATAGAAATAATGTGTAGCAAAGTGCATAATGTGACTTCCAAGGTGTGGTACACACACACACTTGAGACTAATTTCTTGATTTAAACCTCGTCCCATTTGAAGACAATTATCTTCAAGATATTCTATAAGATCCTTTTGTAGTTAATCTCTAAGTAAATCACGGGGCTTACACTATGCTCCAATAATATTGACAAGACTGTTAGCCTTTTTGAAAAATGTGGCAATATTAACATGACCTTTTGCCACCGCCACGAAAACTAATTGAAGATGATGTGCAAATCAATGGACATAAAATGCATAAGGATTTTCTTTCTAACGTTTTGTTTTAAAACCATTGAATTCACCTTTCATATTACTCCACCATAACCTTGTTGTTGTAGCATGAACATGCTCATGCTGGTTGTAGCTAACAATCAACCAATAACATCTTTTAATGTGTTTGAAGAGTTATCCAACATGTTGGACTCTAACAAAACTTTCAATTACATGTCCCTTTTTTCTACATAATGAAACACCATCGCCATTTACTCATTTGTTAAACAATCATCAATTATTATTGAAAAGAACTCACCATTCACATCCTTGGTGATATCATCTAGATTTCAACCACACATACATTAACAATGACACGACCCACCCCCAATCCCCCAGGATTAAGGGCTAAGTCATGCTCCTGTCTAACTTACACGTGACACGAAGGCTAAACCGACGTCCAACCTCCATGTAACACGTAAGCTGGACAAGGGATTCCCAAGCTAACCGTCCAAAAACTTCCGGACTTCCCAGAGCGCGCAGAATCTGTTGTGGACCACGTGTGTAATGTCTTCGTCTCTCTAACCACAACTTGTACCGCAACAACCTGGAGGGTATCGAAAACATAAAAGACTGTGAGTGGACAAAAAGAAAGAATATATTCTGAAAACAGATTATAGAAAAGTACATTTATACCCTCCACGAAAAACCAATGCATGCATATGATACCTTTATCATAAAACCATTTCATATCCAGGATAAGAAAACCATCATTGAAAACTCGAATAATATTCTTTTTTCTCAAATCCGTAATTCAAATTCAGGGTCTCAGCCCAAAATGTTAAATCCTCATCAATGTATGGAAACTCAGCCTAAAACTCATCAAATCCAAATCATCCGGGCCATTGCCCAAACCATCTGAAAACCAGTGAAAAACCAATGAAAAACATCAATCATTCGAGTTGCTGGATCTCAAGTGCGCCCGAGTCTTTAAACTCAAAACCATGTGCATAATCAGGTCTTCCCGGGATATCAATGAGTCTTTAAACTCAAAACACAATTAACAGGTCTCAGGGGATATCATAATAACCGAGTCTTTAAACTCAAAACATATCAATCCAGGGCCCTCCCCCGTCAATCAACCGAGTCTTTAAACTCAAAATCAGATCCAGCCGTTTTTCTTTTTTCCGGGTCTTTAAACCCAAAACCATTTTTCAATCAAGTGAAAACCATAGAAAATCCATATCCAAATTCGCAATAATGATTCCGTAAGCTAGCATCCGGAACCATCATCCCGAACCCAAATCCAGAATTTCTCTTTTAAGTTCCAAAACCGAATCAAGAATCATTTTTCCAAAATCGAAATCTCGTTTGTCGAAATCTCGTTTGTCGAAATCTCGTTTGTCGAAATCACTTGAACAGGGCTTCAAGCCCGAAATAACTTTCCAAATTCCATTAGAAATCATTGAAATCAATTCATATATCAAAACCCAAAATCAAATCATCACAACCATGATCAAATCATAATATAATTGGAAACTCGTAAAACGTGCAAATACGTCATAATCTCGAAATTCGTGCAAAATCGTAAATCATCATGATCATAATCATAAACATAGAAATCAAATATAGAAAACATATAAAAACATATATGCATACATCATAAGTTCGAGAGCAAAGTCCACTCACAGACCGTTTACGTCGCTGCCTCGATACGCGTGCACTTACGCCGTTCCCGACCAATCCACTATCACCGGCTTTCCCGAACATGTCCAAATCTCATAATAGGGTCACTAACTACTTCACAATGTTCATACTAAAGCCCCGTAAGTTTTTCGAATTTTTAACTATTTTTAACCGAGCCCTAAAACCTTCGGACATCCCGAAACATATCGAGACGATATTCGATCGACTCGAAACCAGTCTTTAAATGTTTGTTACATCGATTACATCATTTCACATGTTGAACACTTCCCCATCAGAGGCACCACGCACCCTCACACGCCGCCCAAAAGGGCTGCGCGTGGGAGCCACGCGCCTTACTGTTCATTGTATTTTTCCTCTCGCCGACCCGTTCTAGATCGGTTCGAACCGGCGGTTCGAGTTTTCGTCCATTTTTCCATCTTTTTCATCCATTTTAATCCCAATAACTTCGTCCTAACCTATACAATCGATCCAATTTCTTCAAACATAAAATTCAATTCACTAACTTACCTTCCCGATAGTCGATCAAACACCAAACTGTCCTCCTCTGATTCTGTTCACCATAGGTCACCATTGGTCCTGCTTTCGATTCCTATCGACTCCCTTGACCTCCAGACATCACATCTAAACGTTAAAACGCATTAATAACCACAAATTCATGTTTTACCATGTTAAACCGAAACAGGACATGTTCGGGTTGTCACCTCTTACCGTCGCCGTCGTACACGACTGTGGCCTCCATTCTCCTCGTCTTGTATCCCTTACACTCTTTCCTTCACAAAATAACCTCATCAGATGAAAATCGAGGGGGTCGTGAGGGTTGGATTCACGGTAGCTCTGTTTCCTCACTGGTCTCTAGCCACCCTCCATGGTTGTTCCTCACTGTGGCACCACCACCTGCCTCATTATCTAAGCTCTTATTTTCCTACACACGCTATGCAGACTTGTTGAAGATTAAAGGGGGTGGGTTCTTATTTTGCACTAACACACACTCTGTTTTTCCTTTCAAATCGTGCAAACCCATTTAAACACAAACTAAGATATTATGAGAGACGGTGAGGAGGATTCTATGACCTTCCAGTAAGGGACAAGTGTCCCAAAACCAGTGGGCACATCCCCCAAGACACTAGGTGGCACCATTTTACTGGGAACAGATCCCTAGGCAATGAAAAGACCAAATTGCCCCTACATGGAAAATTACCATTTTGCCCCTAGTGTTTTTAGACCCACTCCTGAGTCGTCCGTAGTCCAATGACAACGTGGCGCCTGTCATTGCACTCAGGGAATCGAGACCTACCCAACGGTCCTCGAATTACGTGGAAAGTCCATGTCGTATGAAAAGTCAACAAATTGTCCCTTTTTAATCAAATTACCAAATTACCCTCGAACTTCCGAACGTCATAACTTTTTTCCCGAATGTCGGAATCGGACGTGCCACCTGTCAATGAACTCGTGACGTTACGAACTACGTCACAGTCATCGGTCAAAGTCCATTTGACCGCCCGAACAAAAAGTCAACATTTTTGCCCATTTCAGGAGTAAAATCGTCATTTCGCACCATCCGTCCGAAAGCACCCAACTAATCACTGATTAACTTCACTAATTCGTCATTAACCATTAATCTAATCTCGATTTCCGGAACGGGTCGTTACAAACAAGATCTTTTTAAATTTTAGGAGCTATTAACTTGAGATTCACTGGAACATTATCAAACAAATGGCTTTCAAGTTCACATCATGAGTTGTAATAAATTCCATGAGCTCCACATAATTTCCCTTGTTACTTGAAATTTTTGTTTCATCATGAGCACAAAAGAAAAGACCTTGTAGCAAAAAAAGTCCAGTGCAATCAATTGCCGCATTCAAGCATAAGTTGTAATTAATATGAGTTTGATTTGAATGCTTGATCTCAAATGTATTGATATGTTGCTTTTGGTTCACAAGATATTTACCAGCTTGTTTAGCTTGATTATGAACACTACCAATCCTTCTAATATGCTCCCTATGCTTCTCCTTCTTCTTGTAATTTCTAAAGGCTGCCTCCGTGAAGGCACCATTACACTTGCTCAAAATTAATTAGTTCTAGATAAATAGCAATGGAAGCAAAATCTCACATATTTATCCTTATTATACTCCAACCAAATAAACTCATCAAACCAATCACGGTTGAAGTATCAATTATACCCCGAAATTCATGTTTGTGGAAAATCTTCGACATACGTTTTTGGTTGACAAGGATCCTTACGTAAATAGATTCTACAAATTTTATCCCTAATTTTATAATCAGAATCCAACATTTGAGGACTAAGACCAAGATCTCTAGGAAGATTAGTTAAAATTACACCCAACTCACTTTCTTTTGATGTTGACTCTTTGGGTCATGGCACTTTATAATCATAAAGTTTCTAGGTGATAAAATATGTTTTAATGGACTAAAATAAATTTAAATAAACCACTAAAAGTTTTCAATAACAATTAACAAGATGACAAAACAATATCGCAAGTGAATAAACAATATCGCAAAATCACAACACAATTTACAAAAGTCTTGAGGTGGCCGGCCACTTGGTCTACTTCCACTTGAATGGGATGATTCAAAATTATACAATATCACAAACGAACAAAGCCAAACATTATCACAATTCTCAAGATATTGAGTTTGAGCGAGTTTCTGACTCTTTGAGAGCCAACACATATAGACGTTAAAGGGTAGGAAACCGTTCAAGGCTTCAAGCCTCAAATTAAAACTTATAAACTATCTTTATCATATAATTCAATCTATCCAGAGTTTAAACAAAGTTATATAACAAATTATATGCCAATCAATCAAAGACAATTGGATATAATCATTTTGGGTTTATGAATTAAGTGGTTTCAAATTTATTTTCTTTGATTGAATGGAAGAAACGGTCCACCTCCACCTCCATAGCTCCACATCCTCCACAACTTTCTCTATTGATTCTAGCCACTTAGTGCAACGGCGAACGACATTAGTGATGGTGGGAGAGAGGCCGAATGCTGAGCTAGGTCTTCCTTGTGTACCTAAGAATGGTCCCCAAATCTACAAAAGACAAAGACAATTGCGATTTAAGGCGGTTTCTCCATTTTGTCTTTTTTATTTTTGTTTCACTTAAGCAAATGGCGTTTTTTTGTTTGAGTGGAAAATTTTCACTTAATCAAAACGACGTCGTTTTGTATGAGCTAAATAAATAAAAAAGGATCTCATCTTCTGCAGTGCCTCTCTTCTCAGAGGAATTCTATCGAGCACTTGATTGGCAACCTATGTCAAGAAGCTGTGTAGAGGAAAAGGTCAAGACCTCCCTACATAAGGGTCACTTGACCCTCCTTGCTTCTTGGTCGATATGCCACTGATGAGGATAGTATTTATATCTCGTCCATATGGTACTTCATTGTATCACATTTTTGATATACTGAATAATCTGTATACATATATCTTAATCAAAATAGTTCAACTTTTAAATTATCATTTCAAAAGAATTTACACAAATAATCAATCAAATTGCAGAATTTATGTGTAAACTACATGAATAGTTCACCATGGGGATCTTTACTGTTACTCATGCCGTTGCTTATGTGATATATATAGATCACTAAACGACCTCAATTTTTTTATTTTTTTTATTTTTTGCAAAGATAACCTTTAATTAATTATTTAGGAGTTAGAATGGTTCTATTTTTGAAAAGTGTATATGGTATATTCTATATATTAAAAGGGTCAAATCGCATAGTCACTCAGAGGTACTCATGCGATGCGACACAAATAGTATCCTTACTATAGTGATTTGGTAACATCGCGTATTCATGTTGTGGTTTGATAGTGTACACTGATAAAAAAAATTCTAATTTGTGCAGACTTTATTTGGAGAAAGTTCTGAATATTACCGTATAATTATTTCACACATAATAATATAAATGGACGATATTGTTTAGCAATGATATCTCTAATATTATAAAGTCAAGAAGGTGAATTTGTTGTTGCAAATTTCACTAAAAATATTTTGAACAAAAATACCTATACATATTGAAAGTTATGAAAAAAAAAAGTAGGGACAAAATAATAAAATCATATATTCTTAATTAAATCTTTAAGAAATTAACATTTTAATGGAGAAAAGTGGGTAATTTTCTTTTGGTAAAAATAAGGAAATGAAAAAGAAAATAAGAAACAACAACAACCAAGGGGAGGCCTACCCCCATACGGTCCTCCTCAAGCAGCATAACAACCTCACATGAAAAATGATCAAAGAAATGTGTAAGACCCGTGTGCTTAGAAGTAATAATGGTGAGTAATCCCACATCGCTCAAGGAGAGAAAGGTGAAGTGTCTTATATGTGTAGACGATGTCTTTCTAGCAACGAGGTCTTTTGAGAGCTCATTGACTTTAGATTCCTTGAGAACTCCAAAGTTAAACGAGATTGGGCTAGAGCAATCCCAAGATGGCGCGACTTACTGGGAAGTTGCGCGTGGGTTCCCAAAAACAAAGTCGTGAGGGCATGGGCCCAAATCAAACAATATCGTGCTAAGGGTTTCGGGTCGTGACAAAATGAGCACCCATAGCTAGTCCAGCGCCAAAACTCGCAAGCCGGTCAACAACCCTGTTCCCTTCCCTATAAATATGAAAAACCGTGTAGACCCAATATCTAGTCATAAAATATCTACACCCTACAATAATGGATCCCAAAGGGTGATTAACCACACCCCTCCCCCGATGGTAATCAATTGAATAACCATTGCAGAGTCTGACTTGAACACACTCCACCGGTCCTCTCTATCCTAACCCAACTTCAACGTTTGATAAATGCTCTAGAGCTCTGACTGAATCACTTGACCAGACCCAGCATCATAGAAAACCCAGCAAGCTACTCACCTCCATCATTACGACCTGCTGAAATAGTCCCCTATGGGCCATGAGAGCTATAAGTATTCACTTTGATGACACCAACAAGAGGTCTCACCCAAGAGACACTCAGCCTCTAATAGCAGTGTTTCCCTCGTACGAGTGATGGGTTTCCCTCGTGAGCGTATGATACTAGTAGCAGTGTGTTTCTCGATTGGTCTGCACAGGGTTGGTGGCAGACATTGCTCTTTAAGGATGTGGAGGTGACTACCAAGACTTGGGCGACGTTCAAGGAATATTGCCAACGTTATTTTCACCCCAGTTTATCGGGATTCTAACTACGGAGGTCCTGCGCCTAGAGAAGGGGTATATGATTGCTGCTCAGTATGAGCAGAGATTTTGGATTTGGCTCGGTTTGCACTAGGTGTGACGATGATTAAGGCAATGAGGCTTCGTTGGTTTGTGTCCAGTCTTGGTTAGACTCGAGCGATGGTGCTTGCTAGAGGATTCACCACATTCCAGACTCTATTTGATGTGACGTCTCTGAGGGAGATGAGTTCGATGAAATCCCAGCAGCGATAGAATGTTTCGGACTGACACCAAGGGCATCGAGAGTATGCATTTTTTCATGGAGCTTTGAAGAGGGACACTTCTAGCTCCGAGTCTTCGATGGCAACTGTGTGATTGTAGTGGTCATTGAGTGGGATAAAGAGGATTTTGAGAATGCCGGTTGGGATTACAATTATAATCTAATTCGGTGGGACTCCAGAACACGCGTACTACACATGAAGAAGAGACATGTGTTTTGTCTTGCTTTGCCAGTATGCACGAGTATTGATGAATTACAGACCCACATACTTTATCTCCAGAAGTTTTATGCTTTTGTTGATTGTGAGTGGATCCCACTGGGTTGGGACCTGGGTATCCGTACACCGACTAGTGTTACGATTGGATCACCTATTTTATTTGAGTAGAAGGGTTTGACAGTAAGACGGACTGGAGGACTACCTGTTACTCCTCTATTGCATGTTTGAGGAACCATTTGTCCTTAGTAGTCCTGATTTGTCATGGTTGGTCTTTTGGTGGGACCAGAGGATACTTCCTTTGGGTGTTACATCTTAAAGGTTGAGAAGACACTACATAATGGTGGTTAAGGATATTGGGCACATTTTGCGATGTTATCAGATATCTCAGTGAGCTAGAGGAGATATCAGTTATGGATGAGTCTTCAGATGTGTTTCTGGAGGATTTATGTGGTTGTCACATCAGGGAGAAGTTTCAGGTACTCAACCCCTTTTGTAACCACGATGTCAGAAGGTACCGATAGAGTTGAGAGAATTGAAGGTTCAATAGTAGGATTTAGTGGATTTGGGGTTCATTTGACTTGGTATGTCTCCATAGGGAAGCCCTAGTATCATTTGTGTGAAAAGTGGATCACACCCTGAGATTTGAGTTAACCATTGGTGACTGAACTGGGTGATCATGTGGAACTAGTAATCCTTATCATGGAAGCACTTATTGAAGTTTCTTCATTGGTTTGGCATTTTTGCGTTTTCATGGATGTATAAACTTCTAGGTATACTTGCATCTAGGTTCAATTGCTCTTGGTTTTGAAAGTCGTTTAAGAACTTAACACATGAACTGTGGGCCAAATTTGACTAAGTTGAGGAGCAGCGGATGTTAAGTTGTTTGATGATGATATGTGCAATATGGATTCTTATTCACACATGCGTCAGATGAACTTTGATGCCATCATCTTTGACTTTCTTCATGCAGGATATTATCATGGGCTAAGTGCATGAAATCTGTAATTCATATATTATGCAGTGACAAGTTCTATAGCTTACAATGTAATTGTCTTCTACTTTATTGTGGCATGCAGGAGGAGTGTGTAGACACTTGAGGAATACCGAAGCCTAGTCTTGATTACTATTAGAGGATGCAGTGATATACCAAATAGAGTGTGTATCAATGTTGGTGGACCCGTGTTGGTATTGTGGGTCATATTATTTCTGCCGAGGGGACTAGTGAGGATCCTTGGAGGATCGAGATGGTTTTGGGTGGGCGTTAACCAACCATGGTAACTGAGATTTGGGGTCTCTCGGGTTGGTTGAGTATTACGTGCGGTTTGTAGGGGATTTCCCCGTGATAGTAGCCTGTTAAAACGATTGACTCGGGAGGTAGTCAAGTTGGTTTAGTTCGAGAAATTGTGTTGCACGTGAAGGTTCTGCATATGCAGCTAGGCAGGTGAAATGTCTTGAGATGAACTAATTTATCCATGTATTGGGTGCTTACCGTAGTGGTGCATATATATAAGATTTGGCCTCATTATCTGGTGAGGAGATGTACATGATCTTTATAGACCACTAAAGCCTTATGTATCAATACTCTAAGGGAGTTGAATTTAAGGCAGAGGGGTTGGCTAAAGTTGGTTAAGAATTATGATTGTACATTTGAGTATCATTCAGATGGGTGGATATAGTTGCCGATTGTGATGACCCGAAAATTCGAAAACGGGGAAAGTTGGAAATTTTAAAAGGAAAAGACGATTTTACCCGTGGTTAATGGGGTCAAAAGTTGACTTTTGTTCGGGACACTTTTTGGACTCTCCATAAAGATCGTTGCGTAGGTCTCGAGACGCTAAATCCATAGACAGGAAACATGTTAAAAATGGAGTTCAAATGTGATGGTTACGGATTTAAAACAGTGAAGGGAATTTTGGTAATTTATCGGACGAGGTAAAATGGTAATTTGGGGCAGGAATTTGATGTGTCAATGGAATGGTGACTCATCTGTTATGTACGTGACACATGTCATTGATATTTGTGGGCTTAGTGGCCTGTGTAGCGGCATGGATTTAAATGAATACTTCTCTCATTTGAGATATTCACACAAAACAGTAGAAGACAGCTTGATCAAAA
This sequence comes from Prinsepia uniflora, assembly GCA_032719365.1. Taxonomy (NCBI): domain Eukaryota; kingdom Viridiplantae; phylum Streptophyta; class Magnoliopsida; order Rosales; family Rosaceae; genus Prinsepia; species Prinsepia uniflora. The sequence continues at coordinate 57,849,125 of CM064876.1, forward strand.
AATCCCACCCAACAATTCATCTTGATTCGATCAATCAAGAGGCTTAAAGAGAGTCAAAAATGAGAAGAAAAATGAGAGAAGACAACGAGGAAACCGAATAGAACTCGAAGCCCAGAATTTGAAATTAAAGAAAATTGAAATTTCGAATTTGAAATTGTGGACTTCGATCATTGAAATTGGGTTTGAATTAAGCCTTCTGGGATCAAGTAGAGTTGAACCACTTCAAAAACGAAAGGAATTGGCATAGAAAAGGATAAGAACAGACTCTACGAAAAGTTGGAAAAATTGAGTTTGTGTTCGTGTAATTGAAGGTAAGAAAACGTGAAATTGATCTCGAAATTATGTTTATAATGATCCTAAGATACTTTCTAATTGATTATAATGAGGAAACAAAGGGCAATTGGACGAAATTCTGCCATGACCCTTTCGACACTTGAATTGGAAATCGATCGATTGGGGTATGAATTCATGAAATGAGATATATAGAACTTTAATTGAGAGTGATTAAATGAATTTAAGTGAAAGAATGAAAGAAAACAAGGTCGAATTGATGGAGAACTAGTCGAGTTGGATCGCGGGTTCACAAACCCGTTTAATAGGTAGTCGGGTTGGGAAGATGAATAATGATTGCATTGTAGTAGAGCGTAGACTTCACGCGCAGCCACTTGTGGCGGCGCGTGAGGGCGTGTGGTCACTGTCCTCGAGGTACGGTCAACACGACTTTGAATCTAATCGATGTAATGGATATTTTGGCACAGGTTTCGAGTCGATTAGATTTAGTTTCAATATAGTTTCAATATAGTTTCAAGGGTCTGAAGCGTTACGTTATGTGTTTAAATACGTATTTAATTTCCAAAAATTTAGGGGATTTAACTATGCAAGTATTTGAGACATTAATGACCTTTCGTGGTGGTTTTGACAGGATTTACGATTCCTGAAAAATTACGGAAAAACACGCAGCTTGAAATCGCACGATTTGGACGGTGTGTGAGTGGACGTTTGTTTTCTAAACTGTTATGCATACATAGTTGAATGTTTTCTATGATTTATTGCATGATTTGAGTTGCAATGATTGTATGATGATTTTATATGATTATTTGTTGATTTTATGTATTATCTAATCGATTTATGGGTACGTTTTACGAGAATGGTAAAAACGATGTTTTGGGCATAGGCCCGAGGTTTAAAAGTGGTTTTGACTTGGTTCTTGATTGAAACTAATGATTTGGGTGTAGGTGTCAGGACCCATCCCGAAAACCGAGGTAAATCCTGCTCCCGTCTGTCACCCCGATACGCAACTAAAGTAAACTCACGAAAAGCCACCAAATTACATGCCAGACGCAGGAGAAAATTTAAACATCCCGAAGTCAAACGTATGTACAGAGCATAGTACCAAATACAAAGGAAAGAAAACCGATAAACAAGGTACACGCACAACGGAAAATTTAAAGCACTCCGGGGTCACTCTCGAGTATTCTATGCCTCCGACGCTGCCTCAACGTCAACCCCCGCGCTAGCTCCAAGACCTGGAGGGCAATTTAAAAACAGAAGGTGTGAGTGGACCATAAATAAAAGAAGAGTTTCCAAAAACCATTTCATAGGAAAACCAGGGTTTTGGCCCTCCGTTTTGAAATCATACATGCATAACCCATTTACTGAAATCAGTTATAAATCACATAAAGAGCGTCATAAAAACAGAATTGAAAGCAGTTACAGAAATCACGTCATAAACATCATAAAACCATATCATAAAACATAAGTCTCAAACAATCATTATCTGATCAAACCTGCTGGACCTATCCGAGTCTTTAAACTCAATCCAAGCCTCAATAATTTCCGAGTCTTTAAACTCCCGAGTCTTTAAACTCAACAGGCCTACGGGGGAAATATCAGTATATCCGAGTCTTTAAACTCCCGAGTCTTTAAACTCAATCCGGGTCTTTAAACCCAATCCGGGCCCGTCCCCCGTCAATCACAATATCCGGGTCTTTAAACCCAATAACCAGATCCAGCAAATCCAATCCAAAACCATTTGAAAACCATTCTAAATCCTCATCCAAACCCGAATTCGAAATCACCGGTCTGAAGCCCTTCCGGCGTCCAAACCCGTCATTCCGAACCCAAATCCGAAAAAATCCACGTTTCAACTTTAAAACCAAATTCCACTTTCCGAAATCCGATTCTAACACCGAAAACCTCGATTATCAAATCACGTCTCAAAATCCATTTATAATCATTGAAAATCCCTTATCGTTTGAAATCCCAAAATCATGGCATCGAAATCAAAATCCAAACTTTCCTCGTAAAACGTGCCAAATACGTACTTTCTCGAAAAAAGTGAAATTAAGCAAAACAGTTATAGCATCTTCCAATAACCATGAAATCACATATAAAACCATAAAACAAGTAATTAAAAGCAGTTATGCATGCTCAATTATAGAGAAGGGGTCCACTCACAGTCACCGGCACGTCACTCGCGCCCCGTACGTCCCGTACGTTCCTCAGCTTCCTCGGGAAGTCTCGATCCGGTCACAAGTCACCAAAGAACGTCACTAACACATCTACCAAGACTCTGCTCATTTTCCCCAAAAATCCCCGGGTCCTAAACGTAACGAACCGGGACCCTAAACCTTCAACCTCGCGGAACTAACCTCAAACGACGTCCGAATAACCCGAAACTTATTCCAATAGACTCATTACCAACTCTAGACCAAAAAAACTAGTTGGAAGTTTCCCCAAAAGCCGCCGTACGCGCCCCCACGCGCCGCCCAAAGTGGCTGCGCGTGGGCCTCACGTGCCTGCACACAGTGCACTGTTCATCGTCGTCTTCAATGGGCGAACCGGTCTGAACCCGCGTACCCGGTTCTCTGCCAATCCTTCACCATTTTCCTCCCTTTCTTCACCAATCTCTTCGTCCAGTCCTAAGCAACCTATTCCCCCACTCCAAACACGTTGACACAACCTCTAACCCGTCGTCTCTAACTCGAAACTGTAACCCGTTCATACCCCTGTTTCACAATCCGGCCACCCAAGTCCTCCCCCATCACGGTGGCTACACTAAACAACTCCTAGAACCTCATCGAGTCTCACACAACTCACCAAAACCCTCGACTCGTACTCAAAACCCATGACTATTAGTTTGAACCTAAACGGTAAAACAGAGCAAAACTACGGGGATGAGAAATTACATGTGCTCAGGCCGCCGCCATGAGCTCAGCCGTGCGTATGTAACTCCTCTCGTCCTCCTTCGTCCTCTGGACACCACCACTTGCCTCGATTGATCACTTACACGGAAACACCACCACTCAAGTTCCTCTCTGTTTTCTGGTTTTCCCGTGAGCTCACACTTCCTCCTCACACACTCACGATCACACAAAACCACTCCAATTCACTCCTCAACTCTCCCTTAATCTCTCCTCTCACTCACCAGTTCACAACACCACACACCGCCCTTCACCTGGTCAATTCCCTCTCAACCTCACTCTGTCTCTGTTTCCTCTCGAATGCACGGTTACACAGCCAAATAATTGGGACCGTGCACACGCCTAGAATCCACTACACACTTGCCACATGTCACAATCCCCTCAGCCCTCTCACAAATATCCCAATCTCACCTGTACACTTGTCCCAAACCGGTTGCACATTTCCCAAGGTGCAAAAGACCAAAATGCCCCTCTTTTGAATCAAAATTACGATTATGCCATCGAAGTTCTAGACCCGTATCTTACGCATCCTAGGTCCGATGAACACGTGCCGCCTGTCGTTGAATTCAGGACGACGAGATCTACCTAACGGTCCTAGGTCAACGTGTCAAAACCTCGCCACACGAAAAGTCAACTTTTCCCCCTTATTTAGCCAAATTACGGTAATGCCCTCAACCTTCCGAACATCATAACTTCCTCCTCGGATGTCGGAATCGGGCGAGCCACCTGTCTACGGATTCGTGACGTCCCGAACTACGTCACGGTCACTGGTCAATACCCAATTGACCGCCCAAACTAAAAGTCAACTATTTGCCCAACCTAGGGGCAAAATCGTCATTCGACTGTAACAGACCTTTTGTAACCAACTAACCACCGATTAAGCTCACTAATCCCATCTTAATCACTATCTTAACCCTAAGTTCCAGGACGGGTCCTTATAGTAGGCCTAGTTTGATGGTGATTTTTTGCTTGGGATTGGAGTCAAACGTGTGTTGTATTTGATGATGTGATGGTATGTGTTGTGTTGTGATTCTGGACACTAGTACGTGTCTGGATTATGCGAGTGCAGTTCCTGGATGTGCTTTGGATGTTGCAATGGTGCAATTCCTGAGTGGATATACGTCCAGATGTGCGTGTGTAGTTCCAGGACATGACTCGGATGTTGCGTGAGTGCAGTTCCCGAGTGGGCCTACCCGTAATGCCATTGCGATGGTGTGATTGATTGTGCATTTGTGAGTAGTACTATTTGATTGTTGTACTTGATATTTGAGTACTGCTGACGAGTACTGTTGATGATGGTCTTTGTGACTGGTTTTATGCTTTTTATGTTATTTGGCTTGAGAGCCAGTTATTCATATATTTTACTCTATGCATGCATGTTTTATAACTAGAGGGAAAAATGATTCTTTTTTGAAAATGTATTTTCAAACGATGTTATTTTTGTCCACTCACACCTTTATTATTTTATTGACCCTGCAGGTCGTGGCACAAGGATCAAGGCTGATCGAGAGGTGGAGGCATGAATGGAAATCAGTGTGGTTATCCCTTGTCTGGCAAGTGCTGAGGGTAATTTAGGTACTTCAGTTGACTTGTCAAACGGGAGTAGGACCGGGCACTATTATCAAAGTCCATTTGGGACGGGTCTTGTCACCTATGCCTTGAGTATGAGAATTACAAGCTCGTTATCTCTTATGCATAGTGTTCATCTACCTTTGATATTAGAGCTCCGGATGGAGGATTTGTGCTGATGGTAGATGACCCTGGAGTGTTATTGGACAATGTTACTGCGAGACTGTTATGGCCAGATAAGACGTTATAGCACAACTTCAGGATGAGGGTCAAGGTAAGTAACCAACGAGACTTTTCACTCAGGATTAGTACGTCTTGGTAGACATAAGTTGGTCGACCTTTGGAATTATTCAAAAGTTTGGATTGGTTAGTGAACTGGATGGTTTGTCTTGGGTTCTTGGGAAGTACATGTTGGACATGTCTCGAGTGTTGGTCGGGTGACCAGGAGAACTCGAAAGGGATTTTGCGTTCAATATGTGATTTTTATGGACCTGGGATCAGATAGATAGGGTCCAGTGTTGGGCCATGATTGACATGGTAGCCATATGATAGTCAGATTGGATTCCAGTTTGACTGTTCATTGAGATATTTGGATAAGGCATCGAATACTGTGCTCTAGAGGAAAAAAGCTATAGAGGGTTCAGTTGTTGTACGAGCTTGGAGCTCTAAGCCATGGTTGTTGGCATACGAACCCTAGTAAAACTTATTCGTGATTATCTCGGCTAGAGAGAGTATTCGATGTGGTCAAAATACACTCCAGATGAGTGAGATGCCGGACTGGGATTCGAGAGGAGTGAAGATCACAAAGTTGGTTTCTTGGTGAGTCGAGGTATCGTAAGAAGATTCTGGTGCGAGTCGGATTTTGGTAACGAACTCAGATGGAAATAGTGGAGCCGATGGGTTACCACCTGGTCACGACGGTTTTTCATGGGTATTGTTGACGGTGAGACTTCCTGATGAAAGATGACTTGTGATTGCTCAAAGGGAGTAGAGACATCAGACTAGGTTCTGAGTTGCACATGCGTGGTGGCAGTTGAGGTCGACGAGTGTCGGTGCCTCGAACGAGGAATGGGAGTTGCGTTTTGGAGTTCCAGTAGCAGTTTGACCCCTTACTTGTCAGGTACAGTCATTGAGGATGAGCCGGTTTCGTCATGGACAGTGAGTTGTCATTACCGTTGGGTGACGTTGATTCAGTATGTGTATTGTGGATGGGATTTGGATGTAGACTTGTACATGGGAGCTAGTCTCGGGTTGGAGGCAGTATTGGATTTCCACATTTTTGGACATGAGTCAGCGTGAATTTTGGGGATGAAATTCATTAAAGGGGTACATTGTAACGATCCTGATCTGTAATCACGGGATTACCTGGAGATTAATGAGTTCTAATCGAGGATTATCGAACAATTTGTGGTCAAATGACCATTTTGCCAGTAGAGAGGGGAAGATGGTGACTTTTGACCCGAGAGGTCATTTTCCAATGGACTGAGGTCCATTGCTTAGATAACAGGATGATGATTACGTAGACAGGCAGCACAACGATTTTGGAAGTCGGGAGGTTATTTAACGGGGTCAAGGATTATTTTAATTGGTTTTTACGGTGCACAATTTACGAGGCAGGTTGACTTTCATTTTTTTGTGGGCTTAGATATTTTTCCTCATGATTAATGGATGAGTGACGCTTGTCACTCACCCACTAATCCTTATCCCTTGCACAAATCATTTCCTTCTTTGTTTCATCCATCTGAAAACCCACCCTGCCTCTTTCTATCAAGTTCTTCATCTGTGGCTTTAGTGTGGGAGGGAAAGAGTGATGTTGAGAGTCTAAGAGTGACGATGGAGAGACAAGGAAGCACATAGGGGCTGGCTGGAACCCAGAAACAATCTTCAGGGACAAAAACAAAGGAAAACGGACGCCTGGGCTAGCCTGGGGACGAGCTCGAAGTTAGGCTGTGGGTGTTGAGCTTGGGAGGATGATTTACAGGTACATTTTCTCTGTTTCGTGGTCGTAAAATGTCCTTTGGGTGAGAGAAGATTCGAATGGTGAAAGAACAGAGAGTTTTGGGCTTGATTTGATGAAGATATGATTGGGTCTGCAATTCGGGTTGAACGACCTGTTACATGGAGCAGAGACGTCAAACTGAGTTCTGAGTTGCACCTTTGTGGTGGCAGGTGCGGTCGACGAGTGTCGGTGCCTCGAGCGAGGCTTGGGAGTTGCGTTTTGGAGTTCCAGTGGCAGTTTGACCCTTTACTTGTCAAGTACGGTCATTGAGGATGAGCAGGTGATGTCAGCGTTGATCGACACTGACCAGCGTTGGCCAAACTTTGATCGGCACGTATGGGCTCATGGGTATGAATTTCGAGATCAAATTAATCTTGTTCGAAAGGTTTCGACATCCTGAATCCAATGGTGGTGGTTTCAGGTCGATCAGAGATCATTTGGTTGGTGTTTTGGAGGTTTTTCTCTTTGGGAAGCCTGTTCGGGGTGAGTATTTTGTTTCGGGGTTTTAGGGGTCTCTTATATGGACTTGTATATATTGATAGTGACCTTTGGGTGTGATTTAGACAGGCCCAGATGTGTCGGAAATTTCGGATTGGCTTATAACTCGTGTTTCGAGCAAACGGCGGTATGTGTGAGTGGACTCTTATTTTCCTAACTCTATGCATGCATTTTTATATAATCTTTTTATTGATTTATAATGAGAATTGCTTGATGGTTGGTTACGTATGATTGTGTGGATTTCTTGGGAGTTTTTATGAATATTTAAGAAAAATGATATTAAAACGTTTTGCGAGGAAATTGAGTTTATTAAACCTCGGATCCTCAATGAGTTATAGGGGATGGTTTTATACTTGTGATGTCATGTTTATATGATTTTGAGATGATTTTATGACTATTTTAATGGCTCGTTTTACAAGGTTTGAGGAGACTGTGAATATATGATGATGTGTTTTTGTTATGATGATGGTGATGATTGTGATTATGTGAGATGTGAGATGCGATTGGTGACGCACTTAAGATGCCGATCATGATAGAAAGTCTGGGACGTCGAGCTGGGCTCCGTCATTCCTGAGACTCGTCTCGGACGTCAAGCTGAGCTCCGTTATTCCCGAGACTCGTCTCAGACGTCGAGCCTCGGGATCCGTCATTCCTGAGACTAGGACTGTGACTCAGACATCGAGTTTGGGACGCCGTTATTTCTGATCTGGTACATATTCGGACGTCGAGTCTAGGTCTCCGTCTTTCCCGAGTGATATTAACCTACCGTTAGTGCACCTTGATATGATGATTTAGCAGTTGGTTCAGTATGTTGGGTATTTCGGTATGGCTGGTGCTGTGTAATTGGTATGCTTCTGCACTAATGTGGTCATGTCATTGTTGAGATATTGACAGGGCTGGTTTTCAATTTTATTGAGTATATGCAGTGATGTTTAATATGGTTTCATGTTTGTATGGTTTATGACGTTACTGGTATTCTAGTTACTGCACGTATTTTGAGATTGATATTTTATTTGTAAATTTGATGCATGCATAGCTTTCTTAAACATAGGGTTTAATGATTGATTTCGGAAAATGGTTTTCCAAACCTTTATTTTTTTTTTCCACTCACACTTTTTATTTGTTTTGGCACCCTCCAAGTTTGATCGTGGACGTGGGCTATGTGAAGGCTGAGGCAACTCTTATCATACTGGTTAGTATGTAATGTATCCATGGTCTAACAATGGTTAGGTTTTTTACTTAATCCCGAGGGTATTGTGGCCTTTTACTAGGTCTTGTCAGAAGGGAGCAGGTCTTCCGACATTAATCAAGGGGAATTACAGGGAAGGTCCTGTCAATACTTGAGTACTCCTTTTAAATCTCTCGGTCAAGCTGTTCAAGAAACCCAATAGGTTACAGACAGAAGGCCATTTGCACACCCTCTAACCAAGCCAAAACCTTTTTCTTCCACCTCCAAAGGTCACCTAAGACCCCTCTATTCCACTCTTTCAAAAGCTCCTCAATCTTAGAAAGCTTCCATTGAAAGCCTCCCTAAATACCCAACCACTTGCCCTTGAAAAACACCAAAAAACCATCATGCTTCAACCACATTTCCTCAACCACATTTCCTCAAACTAATATGGTTTAAGGGAAAGGCCACACCGAACAAAAGGATTCAAACCAAGGAGAAGAGCGTAATGATCAGACTTGACTCAAAACAAATGGCTTACATAAGCCTCCGAAAAATGAAGATGCCACCCATTGTTACAAAGCCCTCGGTCATGTCTCATCAAAATCTTTGCACTACCATCCTGGTTGTTTGACCAAGTATATTTGGCTCCCACAAAACCTAAATCAATAAGAGCACTATACTCAACCCAAGGAAATATGCCTCCATAGTGAAACGACCCACAAGAGCTCCATTTTTCACTCAGATGCAGAATTTCATTGAAATCACCATTCACACAGGGGTCGCCATCAAGAAATCATTGAATCAATTTGATCCAACAACAACCTTCGTTAGTTTCTATTAGGACTCACATAAACCATAAAGAGAAGCCAAGGAACCTTAGTACCAACCTTAACCAAAGTTGTGATAGCTTGATTATGCTTAGATATAGCCTACACCGCCAGACGTCCATCATTCCACATCCCCTAGATACCACCCAAGAAGCCTACAACATCAACTCTATCAAATTGAGCAAAGTCCAATGACTGAATAATAGACCGAGTCCTATTCCCACTCAGTCACGGCTCAAGTAACACACAAAGACTAACATCATGAACAGACCAGTGATCTAGCACTACAGTCTGCAAAGTTTTCCTCCATGCCCCTGACACAAAATATTTTACAACATAATAAACTTAGGAGGAAGAAACATAACCTTAATTCACCAACATATATGTTCTCCGCCTCGATGAGGAAGTCCACCATCTTAACCCGCTCAGAAAAGTCTGAAACTATATGGGTAGGGGAGGCACATGGAGTAAAGGGAACATGCACCATGTTACAACCAAGGTCCTTGGATGCCACGGTTCCTACCTCATCCCCTTCCTTCGAAGATAAAACCACCACCTCCACAACTATGCTTGGCCGTTGTCTTCCAAAGAGCCCATCGTGACCTTTAAGCAACACCGTAGACTCTGTATTATCAGGTGAACGAGTCACCTCACTCCAAGTCACCTCAACCTCATTCTCTCTATTCTGGGAACTCAGCAAGAGCAAATTTTTGTTGTCTAGATCGCAGACTTTGACTCACAATGTCAATCAAAGACTTACCCAAGCTTAGGAGGAGGGGGGTGCTACCAACAGGCTTCAAATTACCAACATCCCCCAGCAGCTTACGTGGGTGTCCAACCTTCCTTTTCACCTTCACATGCACCTCGCACGACTTTGAATCATTCACCCCTTCTTTGTATAGTGACTCCCAAGTTTAGTAAATTTCTCATTTCTCCCAAAGAATTGAGGCTCACGCCTAACCTGTTCATTCTTTGCCACCGAATCCTCACCTATACATGAAACACGGAGGGTCGTAAATCGTGAACTACCATTTTCACTAGTACAATTCCCCACACCATTGGAACCCCGCCATTTGGCCTCTTAGTGCTTGACCTCAACCTCCTGATGGCAGTGGGTCTGGACTAAGTTCCACTCTCTGGAGCCCACCATAGACGCCCTATCATTAGTAGCTCGTGACTTTTCATCATCGTTCCCTTCTTTCGGCATTCATTTCATGGGGGTTTCAAGCACCATAGAAGCACTTCCCTCCACCACCGCATCCTCACCACCACATCCTCACCAACTAGATCACCATAGATCATATCATGAATCCCCTTACAGTGATCTTTTAAGAGGCCAACATGACCACAACCGAGACATACTTCGGGCATGTTTTCATATTCAACTCGAATCCATTTCCCCTTAACCTCGACAAAGGGTAGTATAAGAGGTTATGAGCGGTCAATTTTGACACGCACTCTTGCATACTTACCCCTAATTTGATCAATGGTATGGAAGTCAACCTTGTATGTGGACCTAATCAAATTCTCAATCACACGAACTACTTCCTTGTTAAAATATTCAACAAAAATCCCTGATATTCTCGCCCAAATCACCAGCCAGAAGACATCTTCATTTTTAGCATCAAAATAGGGTTGTTGCTTTTGCACTGTGAGACATTGACCTAAAATCACCCAACGTCCCACAATGAACACATAATTCATGTCACATTCCATACCAAAATGACAATAGGTATGGCTCCTTCCCATGAACTTCACAATAATAGAATTCTTGCACGGTTCATGCAACATGTCCTTCACCTTGGAGGAAAATTGGATGGAAAGCCCAGCACCCAACCATTCCACATAGGCATCACCTCCTTTCAAGGACAATGGTGGTGAACTTGTCTCACTAGCAGACGGTGCCCTTCGTTCGAATGCTGTCATACTCTATAACGCAGCCTTGTGGGTCATCCTGATCCCCTCCCATCACTTGCCTGGAGGGTGCAAAAAGAAAAGCAAGGAAAGTTTGCCACGTACATGGTGTTTAGTTTATGCCCAATGACTTAATCTCACTCACTCTCTATTTACTAATGACTCAGTGTTTATGTGTAAGGCTAATCTTCAAGAGGTTTTCTTGTGTTAATGGGATTCTTGGCCCCGCTGTCGGAGAATTTGGCCAACTTATAAACTCTGACATTAGTTATGTTTTATTTGGTAATGATGTTCCCATTTATCGTAAGGCGGTGCTTTCTGCGCTCCTTGGTATTCAATGCAGTGAAAGCTTTGAAAAGTATTTGGGGCTTATGGAAGATTTTGGCTCTTCCAAGAAGAAGGTTTTGAGGATACTAGGTTGAGGATTAAGACTATAGTACAAGGTCTGGCTGAACACTACCTTTCTCCTACTAGTAAGAAAGTTATCCTTAAATCTATTGCTACGGCTATGTCTATATATTCCATGTCGTGCTTCCTACTTCCTGTCACTGTCTGTTAGGACATCACTTGAATGAAGGTTAATTTTTGGTGGGGGAGTCTAGGTCATAAGACTGGAATACGCCGGGGAGGGGATCATTGGACTAATGTACAAAGACTAAACTGGAGGGGGCTTGAGTATCAAGAATTTTAGATGCTTCAATGTGGCGATGTTGGCTAAACTTGAGTAGAGCATCCTAAATAATCCAGATTCGATCTTGACCTAGGTTCTGCAAGGTAAATACTATACTGACGGTCACATTCTCAATGATAAGGAAGGTAAAGGGAGCTCCCGGGTCTGGAAAGGTATCTTACAAGGCTTGGAAGTCCTCAAAGCAAGGCTAGGATGTCAGACTAGAGATAGTAGTAGGGTTAATGTTGGAAAACAGATATGATTAACATAATGTTCAGACATGAGGAGGCCCAAGGTATTCTTGCTACTCCTCTTAGTTATCCTGGGTGCCTAGACATGTATATTTAGCATAATATGAAGGATGAAAGTTTCAATATTAAATCAGGTACTTTATCGCCAGTGAGCTACTGAGAAATGGTGAATTTAGATGAAAAAAGGGCTCCAAGGAGTCCAACACATCAAACCAACAGTTTGAATTGTGGCACATGGCTTGGGGGATTGATGTACCTCCCAAGTTGTAACACTTGATGTGGAAATGTTGTAAACAGTTCCTGCCCATAAGAGCCAATCTGGTGAAGTGTCGTATCATGGTGGATAAACTTTGTCCCCACTGTGGTGAAGCTATGAAAACCCAGGTACATTTATGTTTTCCAATGAAAGTTTTCCCATATTTTCTATTTGAAAGTCCTTTACCGATGGATATGAGTCGTTTGGAAGATAAGGACTTTGTGTGGTATTGGGGCTTTTCTTTCGTACTTTTTCCTTGCATGGTCAGAAGGAGTTTGCCATCCAAATTCTGATTTTTGGTCTATGGAGATTGTGAAAATGTCGTAATATGAGATGTTATAATGATGATGTGATTGAACCTGTCACAACTATTTAGATGATGATGGATCAGATCCAGGGGTTTTAATGCAGCTAAGCTTGACCCTCTGTCTTTGATATATACGGTCCACATGCCTTGGTGATCTCTTGGAGTATTCAATGCTACAGCTAACCTCTATAGGTTTTGTGAAGGTTAACTATGATGATGCTTTTGATAAGGATACATGACAAGGTGCCTTTGGTTGGTTACATAGATCTTCAATGGGGACTTTTATTGTCGAAGGTGGGGAAAGGGGGCATTCCTTCTGGTCGTCCTCTGTAGGCTAAAGCCCATGCTCTTCGTGTTGCTATGCTTGCGTGTGTTGAGTTTGATTGCAAGAAAGTTATCCTCGGGCCAGATTTCCAGAGTCTAGTGAACTGTGTGATAATGGGATGCGTTGTAGATGCTAATATTGAAGAAGTGGTTTTTGATATTTTAGTTTTGTAGTCCCTCTTTAAGAATGTTAAGCATAGATACACTTTTCAAAAGCATAACGTTATACTCATGAAGTTGCAATTTTTTGTAAGCGCGTTAAGTATTGTTCTAAATGGGAGGACTTGAACCCCCTTTATTATTTGATTTCTAACTAAAGATATAGATATTTCTATATGATGGTATAGCGTCAGTGGGTGAAGAAAATTAGGTTTTAAATAAATACATATGACGGTATCATGCTTGGTCTCTTAGCTAAACTTGGTTATCTCTTTTCTTTAGTCTTTTGCTTCATTATTTTCAGAGTATTTGTTCATACATCCAAAGGCTATAATATGTGACAATTTTCAAATTGAGAGATTTGCACCTAGAATTTTTGTAGTATTATCAAAATCCAAGTCATTCGTAGAGATACTAATAACTGGTACAAAGTGAGCTGTAATGTATTCAAAATTGACAGTAGCTAATTTGTCAAAACCAACTAAAACACATACACATGACATTATTCCCACTCATATACGGCTCGCATCCGTCCCTTACAAATTTTAAACTACAATATCCAATGACAAAATATAACCAAAACTTTTGCTTTGTTGTAAAAAATAACGAAAACTACCAAAAAATTTACTCAATTTCTCATTTTAATCCATATAGTTTTAATTTGACTGATTTTAACCTTATAATTTCATATTCATAGAAATTCAAGGACGCATCCAAATTTCCATCCAATTAACACAATAAAGACATGCTCCTCACCATGAAAAGGTATTTCATCTAGATTAGAGTTGTATATCGTTTATTCTTTATTTTTTCACGTAATATGACGAAAATATCTTTTCATAAGTGAAGTACAAGAAAATTCTATTAAAAGGTTAAAATCGGTCGAATTAAAATTACATGGACTAAAGTACGAAATTAAGTAAATTACATGGACCAAAATTGACTTTTGGCAAAAAATAAATTAAACTAGTAAAAGTATTTAAAAAAGACGTTTTTATCCTTGTGTGGTTCAAAGTTCACTTTTTATTTGAAAATATTTTTGAAGTTTTTCTTGTACCTTTATTTAGGTCTCAAATTCACTAGTTACTAAATAAACGACATGCGGAAATTCGAAGTGAATTAATATCCAATATAATAAGAAGATCGATTAATTAGTTTAAAAAAATATAAAATAAATAGTGTTGGTGCAATAGTTTTCTTACTTGTTATCTGTTAGCAGTTTTTTTGAAGTGATTTGACTCCAACCTACTGTGATCTCCATAACCAATGATGACTAATATTATCGATGGTTTATTTTTCACACTACATTTCAATTTCATCCAATATTTTTTAATTTATTTTTTACATCTAAATACGCCGATGATGTCTCAATTCCTCTGGTTTCAAAATACTTTTAATATGATGAGAATATAAAATGAGTGAGATATAGAACAATACAAAAATATTTTGATAAAACAGAAAAACTTAAAGCATTATAGAAATTTAGAATTACTTCAAATCATCAGAAAAATTGATATCTGGATTTAAGAAGAGGGCTCAATTCAGCTTTTAACTTTGCTTTAGTATTTAGTCCAAAATTTCAAGTTAATCGCTATTTCAAGATTTTCGAGATCAGATTTCTAACTTTGTGACTCAGGTTAGGTGTTAGATTGCAAGAATATTATATTAAATATACTAATTTATAGGATCATAAATGATAATAAATAAATAAATTTCTAAAATTCTTGGAATTCCTTCCATCTTCATCGGGGAATATGAAAATGAAAACTTAAACACCCATTTGGAATTTGACTGTTGCTAAATTATTGTCTTCTTGATTCTTGCCCTCCCTATTTTTTTTTTTTCAGTGAAACCATTCTTTGTAAATCATTTTTTTTTTCTTCAGCGGAATTCTGATCAATCAATTCATTCTAGCCTCTAATTAATGTTAAAGGTCTTTGGTTTCTTTGTCTACAATAGGTTTTTTTATTTTTTTAAATTCTTTTTTTTAATTAGTATATTACGATTTTGAGCTTTATATTGTTTTGGGCCTAGGGCTTGCGCCTATTTATCTCTTACCAATGGCCAGCCATGTAGTTGCACATAACTCTACACATATACTGGTTGAAAGTTGCTCGAAAACCTTATACTGAGATTTTCTAGTCCGTTCTTCTGTGGTAATATGGCTTTTTATGTATCTCACTTTCCAATCATCATAATAATTTTTACGGGCAAATAAATCAATCTCTTCAGAGTAGATGATATCACTGATACGCAAAAATTGAGTATTAAAATAAACACAAAGTCACATTAACCACTTAAAAAAAATGTATGCAATTAAAATCCCGCTTTGTTTTTTGTAGATGTAGCATTGGTAAATATGGATCGTTCTAAACCGGGGATTGATGATACTTAAGCATGATTAACGTTTGGATTATAGAATGGGGATAAGAAATTAATTTTAAAGTTCTACGTAACCTAATCTATTATTTATACCTAGTCAACTCATTCTTTATACCTTACTCGTTCATGAATTATATTAACTTCAAACTTACGAAATTCTATAACCTTAGTTCTACGAGATGGTTGCATATTCGTAAGTACATGCACGAGAAGCCCTCTACACTTTCAATAATACACTAGGGAATGCCCAACTCATCTATCAAACATTAAGCATCAATATACAAATATAACAAAAACTAAAATACTATAACACATGAAAGATTTATACGAAATCAATACAAAGCATAAAACCACGATAAGATTAATAATCAATTCATAGAAAGATATTCATGCCAAAAGATAACTACGAAGTAAGAGGTCGTGTTACACTTTTTCTCCCTGAAAGACCGAAGAATGCTAAGCGAATGAACTCTTTTTGGTGAGACAATAGGAAATGCCCAACTGTACCACAAATGAAGGGTAGAAGATGGAGTATGGTGTAATTAATCTTGCAAAGTAATATCGATTATATAAACTGGAAAGTTTGGTCAAGTAGAATTTTGGTACAAAAAAATGAGCGACCCTGAAAAATAATTAACGCTAATTATTTATAGGTATAGGACAAATCCCTAGCTCAATTCCTAATAAAATAAGTAATTCAAATCCTTAAAAAAAATAAAGTAACTAAAATCCTACTTAAAAAGATAGAACAAATCCTAATTAAAAAGGTAATATAAAACCTAATTAAATCCTAAAAGATAAAGGAAATATTACTTCTTTTCTTTGCTTCAAAAACTGAAATTTCTTGATGGAATTTGACAAAGAAAGACAAATCTGGGTTGCTCAAATGGATTTCGGTGGACAGCTACGTGGATTTGCTGGAGCGGTGGACGCAAGAGGCTTGGAAAAATGGGCCGCAGTCGACACGCTGAACTTCGGCAAAAATGGGCCACGCCGCGAAAATTGGGTTGGCGAAGGCCTGCACTATTGGGCTGATAGGAATGTGCACATGATGGGCTGGCGAAGATGCGTGCCTCACAAGAAAGATGAGCTGCTGGGAATGTCTTCGAATTGGACGCGCATGGGCTTGCACGCGACCTAGCGTTGCATTTGGGCCTGCGTGAATGAGATTTGTGGGTTTTTGGCGAGATCGGCTGGCAAGAATTGATTAATGGGCAGTTGCAATTAACAATTAATTAGTACTTATTAATTATGTATTTAGTTTCTAATTTATCAATTCTAATAATTAATATATGAAAATGATAAAATGAGATAGAATAGACATAAATAAGGTTTCAACAAAATGAAATATAAAGAAAATCGATATAAAAATGTGATCAATTATGTTCTTATTAGCCACCATAAGTCCCCAAAAAACGACATTCTTCACAAATACAGGACAAATATATAGATGTTTACACCCGAAATAAACCACTATGGGTATTAGGAGGGTTTAGAAAAAAATAAAGATCCAATCCGACTTTTGGCCCAAGCCTAGTTCGTATTCAGAGCTGGATCATGGGGAAGCGTGAGCTTAATTTAAGCAATTACACTAACACAATGTCGAAACCGTTAGAAGGGGTAAGAGGGATGTGCGACTAAGTCGTCGCAATGGAGATGCATGTGAGAATACACGTATTGATCATCCACACTCTCATTTCACCTGTAAAAGAAAAATAAGACCTCTTCTCAAAGGATAACCAATCAAACAATCAAACAAATAATTGATCAAACTCAATAATTTACAACAACGACAAACCCTCAAAAGTGTATTTGTTACTCAAAAGCTCGCCTTTTTTGGAAAAACCTGTCTTTTCGATCATGGATCAAGATTTAATTTCTCCTCTCAACCTTTCTTAGCTCTTACTAAGAACACCCATATTTCCATCCAATCTGACTTGCATTCCAAGTTTTTTTCTGGAGACTTCCCAGCCACCACACTTCAGTCTGACTTGCTTCCGCAGCTTGTTTGAAGATAATTTCCTCATTTTGGCTGCATCCAACAGTCTTTGAGACCCTCACAATCTCATTTTCTGATATCATCATGTCTTTTTACTGCTCTTCCAACACCTTTGGTATGATTTCCAACGGATGTTCCCCTAGTTGTTGGTTTCTAGACCACAAACGCCAGCTCATGGCTTAGTCTAGAGATAGTTTACTTCACGCTTTTTTAATTCAATTCATAATGCTAATAATTAATTTATGCTCTAAGTATTTTCCTTTCCCTTCTCCGTTTCTATCATCGATCTCTTCATGTCCAACTTTGATAACTGGAATATACAAACTAGTGAGTGCTATGGCTGCATAAACCATAGAACCATTTCGTGTAGAAGTCCGACTTTTCGCCCAAACCCAGCTCGTATCCACAGTTAGATCAGGGAGAAGTCCAAGCTTAGCTTATGCAATTATGTTAACACGTCGCCAAAACCCTCATATAGGGCAAGAAGGATGTTCAACTACGTCACTATAGAGATGCATGCGGAAATACACATGTTGATCATCACCACTTACACGATGCCTATAAAAGGAGGAAAAACCCTCTTCTCAAAGGATAACCAATTAAACAAACAAACAAACAATTGATCAAACTCAATCAATTATAACAACTACAAACCCTTAAGATTTTCTTTGTAATTCAAAGGTTTGCCTTCTTGGAAAAACCTATCTCTTCGATCCAGGATCAAGATTCAGTTCTCCTCTCAAGCTTTCTCAGTTCTTACTAAGAGCACCCAGCTTTCCTCCCAATCCGACTTGCATCCCAAGTTCGTTTCTAGAGACTTTCTGACCACCACGCTTCATTCCAACTCGCTTATGTAGCTTGTTTACTACATTCCTCAATTCAACTGCATCCAACCAGTCTTTGAGACCCTTAAAAACTCACTCCCTAACATCATCATGTCTTTTTACTGCTCTTCCAACACCTTTGGTATGTTTTCCAAAGGATGTTCATTTAGTTATTGGTCTATTGACCACAAATTCCAGCTCATGGCTTAGTCTAGAGATAGTTTACTTCACGCACTTGTAATTCATTTCACAACGCTAATACTTAATTTATGGTCTAAGGGTTTGCCACTCCATTCTCCCTCTCTACAATCGGTCTCTTCAAGTCCAACTTTGATAACTGGAATATACAAACTAGTGAGTTCTATGGCTGCATAAACTGTAGAACCATCTGCGTGTTCTGATTCAGAATTCGAACAGTCTAACGTGAAGAGATTGATTCCATTTAACTTTCGCTTCTAACTCTAAATTGCATGTCGTTTACATAAACACATTGACATTGAATTTAGATTAGGTGAAAAACAGACCTTGCAAGCGGAATAAAAAAGAACAGCGTAAGCAAGATTCCCGCTTGCTCCACTTTCAATTAATTTGAACAATGGTTCTACTAGTGGTATGCCTAAACTTGAAGGCAACTAGAAGGCTAGGTCAGTTGGACTAGCCCACTAAGGCAGGACTGCAACACCATGGCCCAAGGCTTGTAGCCTTCGCTCTATTAGCCTAGTCACTTTCACGCATCTCCATGCACCCGACTACAGTGAGGAGATCCCCATCTCCAAAACACTTGCATATCCGCTCCTTCGGAAGCGAGCTACCAAACGAAGACCCTAAATTCCACTACGACAACGGCATGTCTGGTGGGACGCTAAAGGGAGTTTTTTGAGGTCTACATCACAACAAGAAATTCCTGGGTTAGTGCCAATGGAAGACAAAATGGAAATTACTCGTGACGGAAGTCTCGAAGATATCACCAATTAGGAATTAGCTAAGGAAGATTGATGAAGTTCATCAAGGATTCCCTGGCTCCTATCTATGATCAGATGAAGGCTCTGAGTGAGCAGGTTTAAGAGCACTCCAAGCAAGGGAAGGTGAAACCGAAAGGCACCGTTACCCCACACCTAGAAATAGTAACCTAGGCAAAGGGAAATGAACCATGGCTTGTAGAGTTCTTGCTCTAGAACCTATGGTCACGAGGCCTTTACTCTAAAATGTCTCACCTGCTAAAATCCCCGAAATGAGCAAAACCCGCGAGTTCCAACCGGAAAAGGATATTGGGATCTTGGCCAAATACCGACCACTTTCTTAGGAAAAGTCAAAGGTTAAAATGGCCAAGAGCGTCTCGACTGGCGTGAGATGTGACTCTAAGAAGTGGAGAAGATCTGGCGACATGGAGTCAAAATAGAAATTCAAGCCTAATCAAAGGCCACCCTGTGTAATCGAGCATCAAGACATAATGAGTGAAATGGCCAAAATAAGGCGTATGATTCAAGGACAACCAGTGCCTCATAGGAGAGCCAATGTCCCAATATATAGAAAGCCTTATCCCATGTACATGGAGCAGGACAGTCCTTTTCCCAAGAACATCAAATCGCCATCTTTTTCACTTATTAGGGTAGATGGCAGCGCATTGTCTATGCAACATATTGAAAGGTTCTCGACCCAGTGTGTAGCTCGTGAAGATAATTCATTTCTCAAACTACGTTTGTTCAGCAGTTTTCTAGTTGGGAACACTTTTTCTTTGTACACTTCGTTGCAAGAAACCTCCATACACATTGCGGGCAAATGGAGGCCCAATTCCATGAATAGTTTTACCAGGTTGAGCCTAAGGTCACGATTAGTGACCTAACTGCCATCAAACAAGGAGAGCATGAGACTACTGATAGTTTCATTGCAAGGTTTAAACGACTGAAGATGAAGTGTAGGTACTTCATGAACAATGGCCAAATGGTGGCCATTTCTTAGAGAGCACTAAGGCTCTCACTAAGGAAGAAGTTCGATGACTCCATGTTCTCATATTTGCAGGAGATAGTTACATCTGTGTCAAAATTTGAAATGTTACTGAAAGAAGAACAATCGTAGAAGCATAACTCTAAAGTACCCCCTTTCTACAAAATCAAGATACCTATTCATCAGGTGTATCACAAAGATGCGGAGGAAAAATCCTCGGAAAATAGAGAAGGGAATGAACTAGAGGTAGCTACAGATGAGATCTAGACTTCATGCAAAGGACTCGTGACCATCAAATGATTGGTCATACCTGTTTGGGATCAGAAACCCGTTAACCCAATTGGAGGATACTTTTCTCACAAAGTCCCAACTTGTACTTCATATCTAATTGAACTGACCAAGGCCTTAGAGATATATGATGAACTGGTCAAAGTAAAAGTGCTAAAGCTTGATCCCAAGCAAGAGATGCCTAGATCAGATGAGAACAAGGGGGAAAAAAATTCAAATGGCATGTATCACCACACCACTCCACTGGAAATTGTGTCCAGTTCAGCGATGCAATCCAAAGCTTGATTAACCATGGGTATATCACTCTTGCCTTAATACTAAAGATTCCAATGATAATGGACATTAACCCATTCCCTATGGCGTTAGTTAACATGGTCGACCTACAATGGTCACAGTTAGAAAAAGGCAACATGACCAAAGAGGATCAGCCAAGGACTCCCAAGGAAACTCAGGGGCCTAAAAGATTGCTAGCTAAGAGCCTTGGGGGTTTAGTCATTTGCGACAAGTGCATGATAGAATCTATGCTTAAAATCCCCACACTAGGCCCGAACATAGACCTAGAATTTGAGAGGTCGAGAGACAAGTAGAACGAGGACATCTTCAAATGTCCTAAAACTAACTACAGACTTCCTAGTCCAAAAGGAAAACTCCCTCAAAGTTTTGTCTTCCAAAGGTTAGGGGATATTAAGAAACAGAAATGGCCAGTCAGTCAAATATGTCTAACCAACTAGCAAGATCTCCATGCTAGGAAGGCCACTTTTCCGGGATCATCAATATCTCGACCAAGGAAAGCCATCTTCCAAAATGGGAAATGGTATATGGTCGAAAAAAATGGCATGCCGAGGAAGGAACAAGGATGGACTGCTAGGTGCAAAATCCAATGATAATTCAAAACCTACAAGCTGGCTTAGGTAAGCTTGGTGACAACCCTGCCAATAATCGACAGGGAGTTGAAGTGTCATCCTGAGGAAAACTGGAGAAAAATGAAGGATGGAATTATCCTTCAAAGAAACATATCCCTCCCAAGCTCTTCGTTTGAGACTTTTGTAGAAGCTAGATGGAAGATCACGTTTGGCAACTCTGCTGAAGAAGAGTTATTGAACGACTAGTCCGAAATTCTTCTCATCCCAACAACAGGAGAAAGTTCCGACCACAATATCCAACCAAGTGACGGTTATGACATGACCAAAGAATAGCTTAAATTTTTCGAGAAGGACTTGTTAAAAATCATGGAAGCGAAACGATTTCCCGATGAGGGGCAAGGAGAAGTTTACCAGGAGGTAAACTTAGCATTGGTGCTGCTAGAGCACTTGACAGCAATCTATCACTAGGTGAACTGAAGGAAAGGCGACGTGATTACCTACAAATTATCTTGAGCAGCAATTGAGATCTCGAATAGCTATGGGGTAGCCAAGGTTACATTTCGAAACCTATTGGCTTAAGGGAGAAGATGATCTTTTCATATCCTACATTACAGATCACCTTGGCCCCATCTTCATTACTGCCTACTTAGAAGGTATCCCGATCTGCAAAGTCCTGATTGATGAGGGAGTTTCCATCAATATCCTGCCATCCAGACTACTAGAAAGGCTGGGTAGGACTGTCCAGGACTACTTGTTGATAATGGCGATAATGTCCAACTTCATTACGACCACCACTAAGACTCTATGGGTTTTTCCCTTGGAGATCACGATTCGTTCCAAGAGGCTAATGTTGGCTTTCTTTATGATCAATACCATGGCTAGTTATAATTTACTATTGGGACGAGATTGGATTCATATGAGTATGTGTGTCCCATCCAAACTCCACCACCAGATAGCCCTATGAAACTCCAAAGAGACTACCTTCGAGGGAGATCTTTGGGAAGTCATTCAGGTAGACATGAAGCCATTCATGGCTAGCCCAAGAATAGCTGAGGCTAGTTTTTATGATCCTAACCTACAAAACATTAGGTTGATGGGAGAAGATGAAAATGAACGTCCTACCCAAATTACTACCCACAAGGGAGTAAAGCAGGAGTTCTCGGCTCTTGGGGAAGGACGCCTATTTCGAATAGGGAATAAAGGGTCCCAACTCGACGGGGACCCATCATTGGATACATAGAGTAGATCTCATCACCTGAGACCATGAAGTGTTGGATAATGATCCAATCTATGCCAACTCACCTCAAGAGGTCCCAAAACGCTCTAAGATTCAAGGAAAATAAAATATATGGATATTTATGGTGCCATCTTAAAAGAAAAGAAATAAAGGGAACATGATATTGGTTTTTTAAGAAGATGTTGCATAATAGATCCAGATGGGTAAGAAAAAAAATCACCCAATAAGGGTACGACTCATCCAAAGCCCTAGAAGTACCCTACCACAACTACTATTACCGAACATCTTCTACGACCACATTGAAACACAAGGAGGTCGCGATCTTTGCCATTAGGTTCTCGTACGACCACCCATCATATCCATTCTTGAAGGATACATGAGCAATGGTCTCTATGATTTGATAGCAAAAGTGCACCATTTCCAGCAAGTTAGTGACATTAGACTTTAGGATGGCATGCTCGATCTAGGCATGTTGGATCTCTAAGTACTTTTTTTGGAAAGAAGTTTCCAGAAATATGACCTATTGTTGGAATGACAATAAGGACATAGCATATAAATGAAGATTATTCTACTTATCAACTTGATAGAAATATAGCAAGTCTCGGGGGTGCTAGATTTCAATGGCTTGAGAATTCACCAATCGCCTTAAAGTTATGGTCTGACTTTCCAAAACAGTGACCATATTATAAGATTCAATTTGGTTGTTTTCCACTTGAGGGATGGTCGAGTTTCTAGAAATGGCCATTTTTTAGGAAGAACAAATGAATGGTAAAAAAAGGTGATACCAGACTTGTCGACCTTTATAAGTTGAAGGATCAGGGCTGACATCAACTTATAATGATTATCATGCACGAGTTAGTAGACGAATTGGCGCCCGTGAATAGTGGGATTTGGCCCACTGGAAAAAAGGTGAAATGAGAAAATACTATTATTTAAAGGCTTAGGAGATAATATTATAGTGGAATTTGAGATTTCCTAGAGCCTAAAAGAAAAAATTACAAATTCAAAGTCCTAGGATGGGACTTGCCTACGGTGCTGTCAGTGAAGCCCAGATCAAACCCATCTCGATGAGAAATCCCCTTCAGCTGAAGGAGCCACTTGTCGTGAGATGCAAAATCTGCTTCATGAACATGAACCTTATCTTTTATCACAGTGATTTTGTCACGGTCTAAACCCCTTAGCATGATATTGTTCGATTTGGGCCCAACCCTCACGGTTTATTTTTTCTGGGAACTCACGTGTAACTTCCCAGTAAGTCACCCATCCCAAGGTTGCTCCAACCCAAACTCGCTTAACTTTGGAGTTCCAACCAAACCCAAAGCCTTTCCCTGTGGGTCACCCATCATGGGATTGTTCCAACCCAATCTAGCTTAACTTTGGAGTTCCAACCAAACCCAAAACCAGTGAGCTCCCAAAAGGCCTCATGCTAGATAGATACGTGCCCACACATATAAGGCACTTCACCTTCCCCCCCCCCCCGCGGAGCAATGTGGATTTCTCACCGTTCTTCCCAACACACGGGTCTTATAGATTTCTCCTCCCAACAATGGCAAAGTATCTTAGGATTCCTTTATTTTTGTCATAAAAACCGATCAAATGAAGATTCAAGGAGGACCTTAGCTAGTAGGTCGAGATAAGGCTAGCCTCCTATGAAATTCTCAAGAAATTAACTTCATTTTGGAGATAAATAATTCTTTTCAATTGCTCTTGTGATTCGGCATAAAAGTGAGTAATGAGTCCCTAGAAGTTCTATTTTTCGCTGCTTCAAGTTATCAATGGCAACATGATCGGCTCTGCCCTACCCCCTAGGTCATGCTCACATTTCACCCAAGTCTCCTTCCCTTCAACAAGCTATGTTTTCAGTGTCTTATTCCTATTAGCTTCATACTCTAGCTCCGCGCGAATGATCTCATGCGTGTGGAACATGATATCTTTAGGCAAAGAAGCATTGGAAGCACTGGACCGAGAAAGCCTTGGGGAAGTTTGAGAAGAAGACATATTTTTCTTGAAGTAGTATGGAAAAAGGGAACAAAGGCACATATTTATAGCCAAAACACGACGGTATTGATGATCTCGAATTATGAACGCATTAATTAAAATTAATGGGGAAGTCATCCGTTACATTATTGAGGAGGGTAGACTCTCAAGGATAGAGAATACTATATAAGTAAAAGGGAAAATATTCCAACCCAGTTATTACATTCTTTATTTCAAAGATGAGAAAAGCCTAAAAAATTGTCAAGTATACTTCGAAGGCCTAATTTATGAGAATGCGCATCCTTGGATAAAGAAGAGGCTTAAAGATGAACACTACATACACATTAAGATTTATCTTTAAAATCTCTCCTTAGTTCGTGATATTCGGACTGCCCCAGATCAAATTCATGCTAAGCTAAAGCTAGTTCAGACTCTACTTTAGCAAGTTGATCCTCCAAGGCTTATAGCTCCTCAAGGTCTTTACGCAAGGTTTGATCGCGATGGACACACTCTTTACCATGGACCAACCATTCATAGCGAAGCGCTTCTAGCTCAGCCTCATGTGGACTATCTGTCCGAGGAGAATTTGGTCAATGCGATGAGCACCCACTTGATAACCATCCATTAGGATGAAAATCAAATCCGAAGAACCAGCAGCGACATGAGAATGGTTAGGGAGAAGCCTACACTGTACACATCAGCTCCCCCACATCCTAAGTTTTACCAATATTCAGGAAGAACATCATTATGTCCCTCGTTGCGGATAGCTCAAGAGGAAGGGAATCGACATAAAGCCTACCATTTTTAATAGCAGACGTCATAGAGTCAATCTCTATGTCCACCGAAGTAAGATCTGGAAAAGGAGGTACTTGAAAGCAACAGACCAATTTAATGAACCAACTTCAGCAATACTGGGGGCAATGCCAAAGTAACGGAAAATGGAAAGTACAAACCTAATAGTACATGCCCCAATCCCAGACCACTGGAAGGTTTTGAAAGTTGAACAGTAACAGCAAGAGGCTTCGTAGCTCACTCTTACTGGCGCATGTCTTCATGAAATTCAAGGTAGGATAGCCGAAGCTGGGGATCAATTTCGAGTTGCTCTTCTAACAGAGTAAAATTTGGAATTGAAACTGACGAGGACGATGAAAGGGTAGCCAAAATCTACTGAGCTAGTTTCGATATATATTTACTTGAAATGGCTACATTTTCTAGAAGTTCTAAACAATTTAGCATCGTTGGACGATAAGGAGTATCCTCCATCCAAATCAAAGGATCACTAATCCTCACCACAGATATACCTGCTTCAAACGAGTCAACTGATGCATAGAGTTAGGAGAAAGTATTGCAAGTGGAATAAAGAGACATCTTTCAAAAAAGAACATACCTATTGAAAAACTTCATTAGTCTCCAAAATCTAGTGAGGAAGGACGACTGAGATATACTGGTCATAACCCGAGGACCCCTCTTCAATAGTAGAAATTGATATTGCCACGATGTTGAGAAGGGGATAAAAAATGAAGCCTGGAATTAAGTGGACAACTAGGTTCCAAATTGGGCCATACAATTGTTGCAGGCCTCCATGGAATTTAGGATACGAGTAAGCATAGACCAAAGGATGTCCCGAGCAGTCAGAACATTTGTGTCACCAAAATCACCAAGGCGGTATGCGGTGCCCCCATAGAGTCCTCTTAGGAAGGGGGACAAGAGGGCTTGACAAAATCCAATTGGCGAGCTTAGAAGCTCGGCTGATAGACTTCTAAACCTAGGGACGTTTTGAAATCTTCCCACCACCCTCAAAATATCTAGCGGGGAAAATATAGCTCATAAAATCTTGATTAAACTTCTTTCGACATACGAGATGAGTTAGAATCCTCATAAAACCTCACTATAGAAACCAAGGATATTTTTTGAACAAACTAGCCTCCCAGTGAGTGCTAGGTCGAGGAGATAACGTGTAGAAGAGATACATGCAATCCTTGGTAGAAATTGACGCTGGAGGTAGGGGCATCAACGTTTAAGCTAGAATAGCCTCTTTGGATTACACAGGTTCATATCCTCGAAACTGAAGGAATGACTAGTTAAGCCATATTTAAGCATCCATAGTGGCCATAGAGTTGCACCAAAACTAATTGCCACATGGCCACATTCAAGCAATAGGCTAGAGTTTCTGCCAACGGAATCCATTCTTCGGATGGAAATTGCTTGGTGTTTGGGAACATAAAAAAATATAACCAAAGGCGGAAGATTCCTACCACGTCAAAGCCCAATTTATAGAAATTCTTCTCTGAACGAGGCCTACCATCCCTACGGAAAGGGGATAAGGTGCCTAAAAATAGGTGAAGGAAAAGCGCATCAAAGGCTCGTGGGGGTAACCTCTCGATTGGGGGATTGGAATCCATTATGGATATAGGTTGGAAGGACAGGGAAAAATCAGCAATATATCCCGATACGGTTAGTCCAAAACGGGTAGAGATGTTCAGCAGGGTTGAAGTCATTAGTCTAACACAAAAATTAAAGATGCTGGTACTACTGTCCCAAAAGCACATGGCCACAACAAAAAGATTAAAATATGGAGAAGTGGGAATGGTAGAAAGAAAAACCAATTCGTAAATTCCATTTCTCCTAAGCTCACCAGAATACCTCCGCCGCATACACTAGATCCATAATCCCCAAACTTCCAGATAACCAAGATCGTCTGCGGAAGGGAAAAGGTGTTTCCAATCCTCACAAAGCTTGGTTCTTGTTGGTAAATTGGAGGAGCTTTAAAGTCTTTGAGCGGAGAACTGAGAATGTTTACCTT
The DNA here is from genome assembly GCA_032719365.1 of Prinsepia uniflora. NCBI lineage: Eukaryota > Viridiplantae > Streptophyta > Magnoliopsida > Rosales > Rosaceae > Prinsepia > Prinsepia uniflora. The sequence goes on from CM064876.1 coordinate 57,876,590, forward strand.
AGTTAGAACAAGGCCACGTTAGTAGGGGCTCAAGAAAAAATGGTGCCCCAAATTGATCATGGAACGTGGGTCTTGGATGATATTGCCATTCATCTTTAAAGAAGAAAGGTTATCTCTAGAGATGGTGACATGGTCTGAAAACCCAGGTCGTAAACCCATGAAGAAGTGGTAGTCGGTCCTGGGGTAAGATATGGATTGTCTTCGCTATTTCCTCTTTCTAGAAGCTGAATCAGAAGCCATAGGTTTTTGAGGGAGCAATGAAGAAGAAAGTGGATTTTAGGGATTTTCAATAAAGACATTAGGGCAAAGAGGAAGAATGCCCTTCTAGACCAAGGGCTTCTAAAATTTTTTTTGGGCGGCGGGGGGGGGGGGGGGGGGGGGGGGGGGTGGTGGGGGGGCTCGTATCCACATCTGGATCATAAAGAAGTACAAGAGTAGCTTATGAAATTATGCTAACATGTCACCAAAACCCTCATAAAGGGAAGAAGGATATGCTGACCAGACCCATCCCAATCCCCCTGGATTATCTTGGGATGTACCTGCTCCCGCGTGTCAGACCAGGTATAAACTCGCTCAAGGTTAGCCAGGGTACGCCAGGATCAGTGGTGGCGTGTGATGTCTCGATCTCTGTTACAACCCGCATCTGTGATCAACCTGAAGGGTATTAAAAACGATAAAAGCTGTGAGTAGATAAAATAATATTTTCTTTAAAATACATTTCATAAAAAGGCATTTATGCCCTTCATAAATACATATGCATGCATTCAAAAACCATTTATCAAACATTCATAAAACCACTTGGAAACGTTCTCAAAACCTTTCAAGGGTTCATGCCGGGTCCCATAAACCGTCATGACCCATAAATCCATTTATGGGTCCTCGACCCGAAATCACAAACTCAAAACCATAAATCAATACATGGGAACTCATCCCAAATCTCATCACGTCGGTCTCAGCCCAAAATCATTTCCACAATATCAAATACGGGGGTCTCCGCCCCAAATCACTTTCTAAAACATAGAACACAGGGTCTCCGCCCTCAAATCACTTTCCATCAAAACCACATACGTAGTCATACGTATAACCCATCTGCGACACTTCCGAGAAGATTCCAACTCAGGGCACACAACCCCTAGGGAATCTAGTCCGAGCTCTATCTCCGAATCTAGTCCTATCATCTCTCCGGAATCTGGTCCGGGACCACATCATAACTCATAACTCCCACTCCGAGAATCGAATCCCTATGGGGATACCCATTCTAGTCTGTGAATCATGATTCTCCAGGTCGACGTCTAGAGGAGACCATATAATCATATGGAGAGTTCATATACATTTTCCAAATACTTTCTTTCTCAAAACATTTCTCAACTGGGTCTCATACCCGATTCATCTCAACAAGATTCCTCGAATCCGATTCAAATCCATTTCACAGGCCTCGGCCTAAATCCTCTGTCGAGAAAGAGCTCAGACTAGATCCGGAGATAGAGCTCGGACTAGATATGGAGATAGAGCCTCCTAGAAAGAGAATTCCTGGGGGTAGACTCGGAGTGAGACCCCGAGTAGTGTGCACACTGGTATAGAGATGAATCTTGACATATATCGGGGATGTGTTCCCTAAGGGCTGTGTGCCCCGAGTTGGCATCTTCTTGGAAGTGCCGCAGATGGGTGATACGTATGTCTATACATATGAGGTTTTCTTACGGAAAATGGTTTGGGGTGGAGACCTCGTGTTCTATATTTTGGAAAATGGTTTAGGGGCAGCGACCCCGGGTTCTATGTTTTGGTATTTCACTAAGGATATGGTTTTGGGCTGAGACCCACGTATGTTGATTTGGGATGAGTTCCCATATGGGTTGATTATGGTTTTGGGCCAAGGCCCTAATGATTTTGTAAATATTTTGATCAATGGTTTTCGAATGCATGCATGTTTTTAGTGAAGGGCATAAATATCTTTTGATGAAAATGTTTTTATTTAAATGATTGATTTTCGTCCACTCACAGCTTTTACTGTTTTTAATGCTCTTCAGGTTGATCGCGGATGCGGGCTGCAGTAGAGGCTGAGACATCACACTCCTCCTCCTACGATCCTGGTGTACTCTGGAAACCCCGGTGAGGGCTAGAGACGGAATTATCACTGGTCTGACACTTCGTGTCAGACGGGAGCAGGCACGTCACATGTTAATCCCGGGGGATTTGGGATGGGTCCTGTCAACTTGGTATCAGAGCATGTTTTTCTCTCAAAGTGTGCATAGGTCGAGGATGTGATGTCTCTGCAGTCGTAACAGCCCGTCATCAACCTGCTAGTTAGGGTATTAGTGCGAGGATTCAGTGGAATCGAACCCTAGTTAGATTGTGTTTGGCACGGGGTGCGATATTTTAGGGCTCGATTGGCAGAGGATGTTGCGTATTTCGAGGAAGTAGATCCCGAGTAGGATCGGTATTCTTATGAATCTAACGGCTTAGAGCCGTAGTGTTACTAGTGAGTAGGATCCAGTGGACCAGTAGACACCGTGTGACGGCCCGAGAGTCGAGACCGTTAGTTGGTCGTGTCATGTCGGATTGGAGAGTGTGATGCAGAGAGCAGCTGAGGTCATGGTTGACCCAAGTGAGATTGTTGGGAATAGGAACATTGGACCCAATTTGGCATGAGAGGCTGAGTTTCAGTATGTCGAATCCTGGAGGGATGTCGACTGGCAGTGGATGCCCAGAGTAGTTGTGGTGTGACGCGATAGGATACGATTACGACGTGTAGCCATTGTGCAGTGTTAGGCATAGAGTATGGCCAAGTTCTTGTGGAGGCCAGCGGCTAAGAGCCGTAGAGTTACAAGAGGATGAGATACTCACAGTGTGGTTACTGGTTGTTTGGTACCAGTATTGGAGTATGACGACTCTTCAGAGTCGAGAGCGAGGGATCGGTCAGGATGGTTGGGCTACAGCGGGCATCCGGGATTGTGATAACCCTAGTTAGTGATTGATTAGACAAGTTACCAGGAGTGTGGTACTTGTCGACAGGATCCTGTGGTGGACCGATCGGTGGATGTTGCGTGTGAAGTGGTTGGTATGTAACGACCCGTCCCGAATTAGCGGGATTAATTAAGAATTAATGACGGATTAGCCTTGCTAATCGGGGATTAGACGAGGATTAACGGATGTTCGGGCGAAATGACGATTTTTCCTTTGGAATGGGCGAATCGTTGACTTTTCATTCAGACGATTTTGCTCCTGGAATGGGCGAATCGTTTCGATATAGTTCGGGACGTCCGAAGGTTTAGGTTTGTGTTTAAAAATAGTTAGAAATTCTGAAAAGTTATGGGACTTTAGTGAGGGGTTATTTAAGTAGTTAACAACCTTCTATTACGATTTGGACAGGTTCAGGAATTCGGAAGGCGACGGTTGGCCCGGGAAGACGTTTTGGCACGCGTATCGAGGCGCGAATTTGGACGGTCTGTGAGTGGACTTGTTTTATGAATTCGATACATGCATAAATGTTTATAAATGTTTTAATACATGTTTTGTGATGCCATGAGTGCATTTGGTTATGGTAGCCTAGGATTTAGGTATTTACACGTATTTCGAGATTTCCAGTTTTATACGATGCTTATATGTGCTAGGTTTTCAACAAGGGTTTAATAAATGGATTTTGGATTTGGAAATATGAACTCGGGCATGAGGCCCATTTGATTGGAAACTCTCGGACTTGGAGTCCATTTTATTTGACGAGGAATCGAACTAGGGGTCCATTTGAGTATACGATCGGGCCGAGGGCCCCGTTGATTTATGATCCGGGCTTGAGGCCCATTTGGTTGTAATATTGGGCTTGAGGCCCCTTTGACTGTAGTATTTGGCTTGAGGCCCTATTAGTTGCGAAATCGGGCTTGAGGTCCCGTTGGTTTATGGTTTTGGGCTTAGGGCCCAGTTAGTCGTGGTCTCGGGCTTGAGACCCATTTGATTTTGAAATCGGGCTTGAGTCCCTGTTTGGTTTATGAAATGAGAATTCGGGCATGAGACCCTGTTGAACTGAGGATTTAGGCCGAGGCCTGTGAAATGGATTTGAATCGGATTCGAGGAATCCTGTTGAGATGAATCGGGTATGAGACACAGTTGAGAAATGTTTTGAGAAAGAAAGTATTTGGAAAATGTATATGAACCCTCCATATGATTATATGGTCTCCTCCAGACGTTGACCTGGAGAGTCACGATCCACAAACCAGAATGGGTATCCCCATAGGGATTCCGTTCGAGGAGTGGGAGTTATGAGTTATGATGTGGTCCCGGACCAGATTCCGAAGAGATGATAGGACTAGATCCGGAGATAGAGCTCGGACTAGATCCAGAGATTGAGCCTCCCAGATGGAGAATTCCTGGGAGAAGACTCGGAGTGAGACCCCGAGCAGTGTGCACACTAGTATAGAGATGATATCGTGACATATATCGGGGATGTGTTCCCTAGGGGCTGTCTACCCCGAGTTGGCATCTTCTCAGAAGTGCAGCGGATGGGTTATACGTATGAGTACGTATGTGGTTTTGATGGAAAGTGATTTGAGTTCAGAGACCCTGTGTTCCATGTTTTAGAAAGTGATTTGGGGCGGAGACCCCCGTATTTGATATTGTGGAAATGATTTTGGGCTGAGACCCATGTGATGAGATTTGGGCTGAGTTCCGATGTATTGATTTATGGTTTTGAGTTTGTTATTTCGGGTCGAGGACCCATAAATGGATTTATGGGTCATGACGGTTTATGGGACTGGGCATGAACCTTTGAAAGGTTTTGAGAACGTTTCCAAGTGGTTTTATGAATGTTTGATAAATGGTTTTTGAATGCATGCGTATGTATTTATGAAGGGCATAAATGTCTTTTTATGAAATGTATTTTAAAGAAAATATTATTTTGTCCACTCATAGCTTTTAATGTTTTAATGCCCTTCAGGTTGATCGCGAATGCGGGCTGTAGTAGAGACCGAGACATCACTCTCCTCCTCCTATGAGCCTGACGTACTCTAATAGCCTCGGCAAGGGCTGAAGAAGGAATTTGCCCTGGTCTGACACTTCATGTCAAACGAGATCAGGCGCGTCCCACGTTAATCCTGGGGGATTTGGGACGGGTCCTAACAGAGTGGTATCAGAGCATAGGTTTGCTCGTTGGATCCCCAGGGAACCCTGATGACTGCTCTGATACTGATAGATTAGTGTCAGAGCAGGATGGCTCAGATGATACCCTTGGTACTCTGATACCAGATTGGTATCAGAGAGTGTTTTTCTCTTGGTGCGCGTTGGTCGAGGATGTGATGTCTCTACAGTCGTAACAACCCGTCATCAACCTGATAGTTAGGGTAAGAGTAAGAGAATCTAATGGAATCGAACCCTAGTTGGATTGTGTATGGCACGTGATGCAATGGTTAGGGTTTGATTGGCGCAAGATACCATGCTTTTGAGAGGTTGGATTTCCATCAAGATTGAGCTTTCTTGCGAATCCAACGGCTTAGAGCCATGGTGTTACCGGTGGATAGGATTATGCTGACCGGTAGACACAGTATGACGACTTAAGAGTCGTGACGGCTCGACAGTAGGTCGTGTCGAATAGAGGATGTACGGATTAATACCAGTGGTGGTCAGAGGTCAGGGTCGCCCGATGACCTTGTACAACTACACTCACGACGATTGGGAATAGGAACGTGTGATTCTATTTGGCATGTGATGCCATGGTTTGGTGTGTCGAATCCTGGAGGGATGTCGACTGGCAAGAGATGCCGGAGGAGTTGTGGTGTGATGCGACAGGATGCCCACTGGCAGAGGATGTCGATTGGCAGGAGATGCCCTAGTGTGGTTGTGGTGTGACACGACAGGATGCCGACTGGCAGAGGATGTCGAGTAGTAGAGGATTTCCCAGTATAGATGTTGAGTGGCATGATGGATCATGATTGTGACATGCCATAGATGAGCGATGGTAGACACCGATGAGGGCCGAGTTCTTGTGGAGGCCAGCAGCTGAGGGCTGTAGAGTTACGTGAGGATGAGATTCTCGCATTATGGTTACCGGTTGTTTGGATACCAGTAACTGAGTACGACGACTCTTCAGAGTCGAGAGGGATGGATCGGTCAGGATGGATGTGCTGTAGCGAACAGCCGAGTTATGATAACCCTAGTGTGAGATTGATTGGTCTGATCCTAAGTAACGTAATAGGATTCGGTTCGCGAGTACCATCATGAGACGAGATTTGGAATCCTGAATTGGATCGATCAGAGAATATTTCATGTGGAACAAGTGGTCCGGCGTTGAGTTGGCCGCATGGACATGGAGTTCGATAGCATAACATTTTGGAGATTGGTCTGCAAGAGGTTGTGGCAGACACTGTTATCGATGGACGTAGTTGAGTCTTATCGAGTTGGATAGACTCAGGTTGTCGTGACGATTGTGACGATGGGATTCGTCAGTCGTGACGATGATACGAGGTTCGTGAGTGATGCATAAGTACGAGCAGTGATTCTGGATTCGACTCGGTTATGACTGAGTCCGATCACAGAATGAGACGCTGACGTTGGGTGTTGGCACACTTTCCACGCTACTTCGGTGCGGTGATTATGACGAGTAGGATATACCTGGATGAGTGACAGGTGCCACGCTACCCCTGTGAAGGTGGCTATTATGAGTGGGACAGAGAGGATCCCGAGTGGCTTAGTGCGAGGTACGGGGAGTACTTGATATGGAGACCAGTTTCCCCAGTGATGGAGATTAGTTTCCCCAGTGATGGAGACCAGTTTCCCCGTGATGGAGATCAGTTTCCTCAGTGATGGAGACCAGTTTCCCCAGTGATGGAGACCAGTTTCCCCAGTAATGGAGACTAGTTCCCCCACTGCGGCGAGATTGAGTCGCGAGGGTGTGCTCAGAAGTTGTAACTATTGAGGTGAAATGTGAGATCCATGTACGAATGGATGACGTAAGTGACGTCTTATGACGGAAAGGTCGATTGGTCAGATATGGTGGTATGCAGAGATTTGACTACGATCACAGCAGGAGTCTGTTGTGACTCGCCAGTCGAGTGATACATCAGGGTAGGATGACTCGACATCCTTTTGGTTGACTGCGGTTGACCATATGAGGAGAAATCAGATTGTGAGAAATAGAATGGGTCATTACAATAGTTAGCAACAGTTGTCGTTGATCGGAAGAGATATATATGCTTTCAACATGATTTCAACTTCTCTCTATTCCGATTTGGTTGGGACGCAGGACATGCTCGTCTAGTGAGTAAGCTCAGTAATTGGAAAAGAAACTGAACTTCAGACTCAGGAGAGGTTGTGACTGAGATAAAGAGATGTAAGGGAGATTTATAGCTTTATGCTATTTAAGGGATTATGCTTGGTGCCGTAGAATGACGTAGAATGAACTTTGATGTCATCACCTTGGATTCTCCTCGATTTTCCCTAGGTGGGATGACGAGGAGTGGGATGACAGTCAAGGATTTACGGAAGGTGTAAGCTTTGAACACCTAGGTTGTGGGTCAAATTTGAGTATTGGAAGAGTAGAAAAGTAATTGGCGTCACTGGACGTGACAAGTGAGTGCTTGCGGTGTTGTGACGTGATAAGTGTGTACCCAAGGTGGGTCAGATTGAGTAGCATGAGGATGATCGAGATAACAGAAGTGGATGTGACAAGTGAGTGTCCACTACCGTGGACCCATGTTGGTATCATGGGTAATAGGGGAATCACAGAGGATCAAGATGATAGTGATGATTGTGACGACCATGAATCCAGTAGACCGGTTGGTCGTCATCAAGGAAAATCGTATTGTTAGACAGCCGAGGAATCCCTTAGCATAGTTGGTGAGACGACAAGACAGAGGTTGGATTGTGCCGGTACATTATCTTGGGGAGATATGGTTCTGTCTTGGATATGTGAGGGGTGTATCTGATCTATGTTGGATATGTACAGAGTATTGATCTGTCTTGGAGATTGGTTACGTATTCGGATACGTGAATACGTATGAGACGAGAATGATATGTAGGTATCGATCAGGGAAAGATGAATAACTGATGCCTCGAGATGGATATGAGGATAAAGATTGTTATGGATTGAGGCTGACTGGTGATCAGACGAGGTCTGATGGTGATCGTACCGTGAGTACTACGGTCGGATGTATTCTGACATAGTGATGAGTTTACTAGACGTCGAATATGTTCGACAGGGTACGTGAAGTGACAGTTTGGGACTCGAGATCGAGTCAAGATCAAGTAGCGCAACGGAAGTGTGGTGGACCATAACCCACAGGTCCTAGGATCTTTGGGAATTGTCCGATTGGATGCTGAACAGGATGTCTAACGACCCGAGATTTCTGGAGGTCTCAGTGGTGGACTGAAAAGCCTAATTGGTGTCAGCTTGGTATTGGTGACATGTTGTAGGTGCTACAGGCGAGACATCGACGTTCTGTCTCGAGTGAGACTTACCGGCCGATGTGATGACTCTCACGAGTCGACGATCGGAACACTGTTGATGAGAGTGAAGTTCGAGCTTGGGAAGCTCTAGTAACGGTACGTACCAAAGAATACAACTTGTGTGTTGGATGGGTACGGTTACACGGGTACCCTCGTGTATGGGTGCAATACCCGAGTCGAGGGACATGGTTGGATTCCACAGTTTAGTTGTGGAATTGAGTCGATTTGAATTTCTAGGACAAATTTCTTTAAGGGGGGAAGATTATAATGACCCGCCCGAATTAGCGGGATTAATTAAGAATTAATGACGGATGAGCCTTGCTAATCGGGGATTAGATGAGGATTAAAGGACATTCGGGAGAAATGACGATTTTGCCCTTGGAATTGGCGAATCGTTGACTTTTCATTCAAGTGGTCAAATAGACTTTGACTAATGACTGTGACGTAGTTCGTGACATCATGAGTTCATAGACAGGTGACACGCTCGATTCCGACGTTCGAGGAAGAAGTTATGATTTTCGGAAGTTTGGGGGCATTTTGGTAATTTGGTTAAAAGGAGGCAAATAGTTGACTTTTGACCCGGGAGGTCCGATGGCTGAGGGCCGAAGACCGTTGCGTAGATCTGGACGATACGAATCCGTAGACAGGCGGCACGTCGAATTCGGATGTTCGACGGAGAAGTTACGGTTCACGGAAGTTCGAGGGAACTATTGAGCGAATTACGAAACAGATACCTTTTGGAATTATGTGGGCCCAGATATTTAGGAACATGCCCAATGGATGAATGACACTTGTTATCCATCCATTGCCCACCCAAATTAGTACATGCATTTCACCTTCCTTTCTCATCGATCATTTTTCTCATTTCCAACCCGATCTCACCATTCGAACCAATCCAAACCTTCACCCTATATGACAATGTCTGAGGAACCAAGAGATTGAGAGGTGGCTGTGGAAGCTGAGGAAGGTGGCATGGAGGTGGCTGGACCACCGTGCACGGCTGAGTGAAGGTAAGGGCTCGGTTTGCCCATTTTTCTCATATATTTCGATTTACACATTATGGTTGATTTTGGATGTTTGGATAAGGATTAGTAGGTTGCTAGGAAGCTTTCAGGACAGTTTTGAGGGTGGTTCACTACTGAGGAGGCCATGAGGGTGGCCGGGAAAACAGTGGCTGTGAGGCCCTTTGTACATGGATAAGTTTTGGATGTTTTTCTTAGGATTTCTTGACATGATTAGATAGGAAATGAGAAAATAGGATGAATGGAATCAAAAAGGGAAGAAACGGACCGAAAACAAGGAGGGAAAATGGCTGAATCGGCCACGTCGGTTCCGTTGGACCGACTGCATAGGAACCCGGTTCGAACCGATCTGTTGATGGGAGGAAGATGAACAGTGTGCTGGCGCGTAAGCCACACGCGCAGTGCCATTGGGCGGCGCATGGGGGCACGTCCAACACTATTTGGGGATGGTTCCAACATAAAAAAATCATCTATTCGATGTAACAAACATTTTGCGACTGGTTTCGTGTCAATCGGACATCGTTTCGATATAGTTCGGGACCTCCAAAGGTTTAGGTTCGCGTTTAAAAATAGTTAGAAATTCCAAAAAATTACGGGACTTTAGTGAGGGGTTATTTAAGTAGTTAATAACCTACTATTACGATTTGGACAGGTTCGAGAATTCCAAAGGCGACGGTTGGCCCGAGAAGACGTTTTGGCACGCGTATCGAGGCGTGGCTTCGGACAGTCTGTGAGTGGACTTGTTTTATGAATTTGATGCATGCATAACTGTTTATAAATGTTTTAAATACATGTTTTGTGATGCCATGAGTGCATTTGGTTATGGTAGCCTAGGATTTACGTATTTTCATGTATTTCAAGATTTTCAGTTTTATACGATGTTTATACGTGCTAGGTTTTCAACGAGGGTTTAATAAATGAATTTTGAATTTGGAAATATGAACTCGGGCATGAGACCCATTTGATTGGAAACTCTCGGACTTGGAGTCCATTTGATTTGACGAGGAATCAGACAAAGGGACCATTTGAGTATACGATCGGGCCGAGGGCCCCATTGATTTATGATCCGGGCTTGAGGCCCATTTGGTTGTAATATCGGGCTTGATGCCCCTTTGATTGTAGTATCGGGCTTAAGGCCCTATTGGTTGCGAAATCGGGCTTGAGGTCCCTTTGGTTTAGGGTTTCGGGCTTAGGGCCCAGTTAGTCGTGGTCTCGGGCTTGAGGTCCATTTGATTGTGAAATGGTGCTTGAGTCCCAGTTCGGTTTATGAAGTGAGAATTCGGGCATGAGACCCTGTTGAACTGAGGATTTAGGCCGAGGCCTGTGAAATGGATTTGAATCGGATTTGAGGAATCCTGTTGAGATGAATCGGGTATGAGACACAGTTGAGAAATGTTTTGAGAAAGAAAGTATTTGGAAAATGTATATGAACCCTCCATATGATTATATTGTCTCCTCCAGACGTCGACCTGGAGAGTCACGATCCACAGACCAGAATGGGTATCCCCATAGGGATTCCGTTCCAGGAGTGGTATTTATGAGTTATGATGTGGTCCCTTGACACGACCCATCCCAATCCCCCTTCGCCCCTGGGATTACCGTGGGATGTGCCATGCTCCCGTCTGACACGAAGTGTCAGATAAGGGATAACCTAAAGCCACTGCCCAAACGGGGCTTCCAGAGTGCGCATGGATTGATGGAGGAGGCATGCGACGTCCTGGTCCCTGCTGCAGTTGCATCCGTGATCAACCTGAAGGGCATTAAAAACAACAAAGGCTGTGAGTGGATGAAAATAATTAAGTTCATAAAACACATTTCACAAAGATATTTATGCCCTTCATTTAAAACGTATGCATGCATCGAAAATCCGTAATTCAAAACATTTACTCAAACAAGTCATCAGGGCCTTAGCCCAAAAACCGTAACTCAAAACCAAATGTGGGAACTCATCCCAAAACCGTAAAACCAAATTCAAATTCCAAGTAGGCCACCACCCAAAACCATAAATACCATTCAAGAAAAACATGTTTAAACCATCTTGGGCATCCCAGATGCCTAGCGTCCAGACGCTCGACGTCCCAGACATCATATCTCACGGTATGAGCAATGCGTTCTGCCCGGGGTCTCACCGGGTCCATATCTTTGACATCACAGATGTCTGACGTCCCAGACGTCACCGTGACTTCTCCAGTGTCCCAGACACCAGGAAGAGACCATCCACATATCCTCGTATCAAGATAGTTTATGGAAAACAGTTTATCAATCATTTCAAAACATCTCAAGGGCCCTTCCCGGAATTTCCGTAAAACCATCACAAGTCCAAACATATGATTTCTCAAATCCAAAAACATTTATTCACATCCATTTAGGGTCCCCGACCCGAAATCACATTTATAAACCAACTAGTCCTCATGCCCGATTTCGTAAATCAACTGGGCCCCTGGCCCGATAATATAACTCAAATGGGTCTCAGCCCGATTTCATAACCAACTGGGCCCCTGGCCTGACTTCATAAAGCAACTGGGCCCCCGCCCCGATTACCTAATTCAAATGGACTCCAAGTCCGAGATTTCCAAAACAATTGGGCCTCATGCCCGAGTTCATCTTTCCAATTTCAAAACCATTAAATCATATCATTCATGAAACCACAAGCACATAAAACCAGAATAAAACCATCAGCCTCGATATACATGCAATACGGAAAACATCTCGAAATACGTGTAACATCCATAAAATCAATAACCACAATCATAATCATAGAAACCACGTATATAAAACATATAAAACAGTTTTGCATGCATAATATTTATAAAACCAAAGTCCACTCACAGACCGTCCAACGCTGCGCCTCGATACTCGTGCCATAGGCCTTCCCAGGCCTCACTACTATCATCGGGACTCTCAAACCTGTACAAATCGTAATAGAACGTTACTAACTACTTAATTAACCTCCCACTAAAGCCCCGTAATTTTTTGGAATTTTTAACTATTTTTAATCCCGATCCTAAACCTTCTGATGCCCCGAACATTATCGAGACGGTGTCCGATCGACACGAAACCAGTCCCAAAATGTTCGTTACATCGAATAGAAGATTTTGCGTGTTGAAAACATCCTCAAATAGTCACTCACGTGCTCACACGCGCCCTAGGAACTCCTTGCACGTGAGCCCACGCGCCGGGTACTATAGCATCACCATCAACCTTCAGCGAACCGGTTTTCTGCAACCTGAACAGGCCGAACCGGTCTGGACCGGTTCAGCACCTTAACACGTCCATTTTCGGTCCATTTCGACCTATTTTCATTCCTAAGTGTTCCTATCCTCAAGCCTAAACCTTCTAGCCTTTAATCACATCAAAAATCGAAGGAAAACCGTGCAACCCATACCTCTAAGGTCGACCATGGCGGGGGGTGACTTCCTCCGCCGTTCCCCGTCGTTCCAGGGTGTCCCAGATCCCCATTTTGATTACAATAAGCTCCTACAACTTACACAAACCCTTTTCCATTAATAGAATCGGTTAAAACTCCATAGAATTAAAAATCTAATTTTTGAATCCTTACCTCACGGTTTTCGGGTTTCCCCGCCGTGGACCGCCGTCGTGGCCCGCCGTTCCTTGCCACTCTCATCCCCTCACACTCCTTCAGTCACACTCAAGGTAACACACACACAAGATGGATGATGGAGGTGGGGGATATGTGTGTTTCGGGTTTTTGAAAGAAGAAGAAGGAAATGAAATGATATGGTGATCGTGAGAGAGAAGGAAGATTAATTGGATGATGAGGATGTTGATCAGAAGGGGAGAGATGAGATGGACGGTGATGATTGATTGAGGGATGGAATGGATGGTTAGGATTACAAATGAGATAAATGGAAATTATAAAATAATAAGGATATTATTATTTAATTAATTAGATCCACAAATTAGGGGAATTTACCAATGGGATGAGTGACACTTGTCACTCATCCATAGGTCCCACTAAAATATCTGCCCAATCAGATATAAGCCATGTCATCATCGCCTCGAAGTACGTACATAGTGAAATTGAAATCTGTGACCCATAACTTTCTCGTTCGAAGTCCGATTTCAGCGTGCCGCTTGTCTACGGATTCGTATCGTCCTAATCTACGTAACGATCTTTGGCCCTCGGCCATCAGACCTCCCGGTCATAAAGTCAACATTTTGCCCCTTTTAACTAAAATTACCAAAATGCCCTTAAACTTCCAAACGTCATAACTTCTTTCTCGAATGTCGGAATTGAACGTGCCACCTGTCTATGAACTCGTGACGTCCTGAACTATGTCACTGTCATCGGTCAAAGTCCATTTGACTAGCCGAATGAAAAGTCAACATTTTACCCATTCTAGGGGCAAAACGGTCATTTTGCATCGTTCGTCCTATTTCGCCCAGCTAATCACCGATTAACCTTAATAATCGTGATTAGTCACTAATCTAATCCTGGAATTTGGGACGGGTCGTTACTACCTTCCCTCAATTAATTTCGTCCTCGAAATTCCAACCGACCTAATTCCAATCGTTCTTCCTTCCTTAATTAGTTTCGTTCTCGAAACTCCAACTATCCTGACTCCACATCCACCTCGTGGAATGCAAATCCGATCTTATCTCATATGTACACTCATACATCCAATAACCAATACAATACTCGTCTGCTCCCAGATGTACCAGTAATACTCACTTCGTATCGACTACATCTGACGACGTCGAAGGACAGTAGCCATACGTTCCGAATTGACACCACTTGTCAAATCTACCATTTTGTTGACACGAACAACTCGAAGGTTCCTTACTCAATGACCAACCTATCCTGACGTCTGCTCCCACTGGGAGCCACCAAACCTCACTCATCGATCCACGATGAAACATCCGACAAACTGTCACCACTTGACAGTCGCCAGTCGAAAACTGACACTATAACAACTTGTGGTTACACTAACCACCAACTTACTCAACCTGAGTACACAATCACTAACAGCGCTCGCTCTATGTGTAACTGGACCCATCATAAATACCATGACCCACTGCACAGTATCCAATGTCTAGTCCACATCCTCGACTAATCCAATGGTATCGGAACTAAGCCGACTACCAACACGCTCAACCACATACCACTGGTACATCCGATGTACCGTCACCAGGCACCACTCGGCCTATCAAGTATGGATTCTCGCACAACGTACATGGTGCGCACATCCATCCTCTAACCAGTCCACTACATAGTTCATAGTCAATCACAATTTGATACCGGGGTTCATCTGTCCAATCTCGTACTAGACAAATTGATTACTCTAATTACTCTAACTCATCACCTATCATGAGTCCCATGGTCATTCGACCAACATCACAAAGTCTACTCCCAATCACGTCATCCAAAATATACCAATCTGACTCACGCCCGCCAAGGCGTACCCATTCATGCCAAATGAGCATCCAATCTCAATCACGTCTACCGAGACGCACCAACTCCAAACCTATCGGATACTCGCTCACTCGATTACAATATCATATTCGATTGACTCCGAAAGGAAGCCAATCCCTTCATTCACATATCCAACTATTTACGATAGGGCAATGAGCTCTTCACCTAACCTAATCAACCAGCTCACAATTCAATTCCATCACCACGTCACCCGACCGGTAACATCACGATCCTAGATCATCACAATGCCCTATGTCCACAACATCACAAACCTGATCCTCGTTGCGATCCTAGGTGGATCCACACTTGCTTACTTAGCTATCAATCCACCTGAAATCTGATCATAGGGTCTTACACCCTCTTAAATCCTTTGTCAGCCACAACACTCCTCAACTATTTTCACATCTAATCATTCAGTCAACAATGAAACACATCAAAACTGCGGGTCTCCTCCAATTACCTCAAATCGATCCTTCTCATTCTACCTAGGAGAAATCAAGGATGATCTATATGATGACATCACATCCATCCTCTGTGAGTGCAAACATAAGTCACCGTACCCACCATACCAAGTAACCCGGCATCGTCCGCCACCAAGCAGAAAAATGAGAAGTCACCCCAATGACTTCAGAATACTCATCACCAATGGTGAACGAGCACTCCTCTCATCTCCTCAACCATAACTCTCCTGAATCTGAAGTTCCAACCATGTTGGAAATAGACATGCTCCCAACGAGATGTCAAGTCCAACCACTAGACTTCCCACATCCACAACTCACTTGGACAACCACATGTCCGTAACCAATTTATTACTCAGACCTCAGGTCCGTTCATAACCGTTTATGCACATACACCTATTCCGATTGGGAATCACTCAACTCCTTCTGGATGTGCATACATTACTACCTTCGTCTCACATATCAACCTTTATAGGTTCAACCCTCGGGTTTCCAAGTTATTCACAATCACACATGTTTCGGAGTTGACGAAAACTCCCCAAATCCACTAATTCTCATGACGTAGGGGATGTCACCCCAAGATTCCTTAAGTCTCAATGATACCTCTTTATCCACTCATCACTTGTCATCTCATCACTGTTGGGACTTATCCCAACACATCACAATCTCCATTGGATCTCATCCAATCCATTACTCAACCACTACTGAATCTCAAATACCGAACATGTGTCCATCATGACGGAGTCACATCCCAACTCGTGGCTCATCGTCATCCCATCACCGACACCAGCACCAGCACCAGCGCTAGTACCAGCACCAACACACTATCATCAACACTAGTATCAGCACACATGCATCCATACTAGTATCGGCACACAAGTACCAACATCAACACCAGCATACAAACATCCACACTAGCACACAGTGTGCAAATCTCACAACCCTGGATCTCCGCTCATACCGGGCGACGATCCCGTACCTCTACTCGTACCCCACAACTATGGGTACCACCATTCTGGAAATTCAATCTAGGAAAATGAACGTCCTATGAACGTCCCCTGATTCTCAACTACTACAACCACACCAAATACCTTCAATAGCCAGTCATCTCCCCACGACTATCGAACAACAGTCATCGCTATCGAGATCTGCATCCACACATCACACTATTACCCAGTCTAATTTGGGACTCCATATCTTATCTCATTTGTACTCGTGGATCGAATCCCATAGTTCTGACTAGACTCACTAGAGTCATCCACATGGTCATTCACGACCTCAGCCGCTCGTCGCAGCACCAGTTCTCATCCACTAGTCACAACTAAGGTTCACCTTTCTAATCCATCATATACTAGGGTTCCCCAATCACACCCTAGGGTTCCTCTGAACCCCACAGTCCTCTGCAGTATAATCCACAACCTGACCGACCCCGCGGTCCTGACATCATACAGACGTCAAATCCAATCCTACCATCAACTCAACGTGGGTTCCACCACTAAGGTCATCGGCTAACTCCGATGTACCAACATCCCTTACACTAGCAATCACCACTAGGGTTCATATTTTAGACCATTACTCAACTGAGGTTCACATTTCCAAATCACTACTCAAACGGGGTTCCTCGAACCCAGCTGTGTCCAGCAGAACAAAAATCTAATATCACATGATCGAACCACATTAACGCACGGCGTATCGGGCCAATCATACTCTATCTACTATTCATGATTCATTCCCACTAACTATCAATCTGACACCCTAACTATCAGGTTGATAACGAACTGCAGCCCAAAAAGTCATCACACCCTCGACCTGCGCGCACAAAAAGAGCAAACCTGCTTTGATACCACTTGACACGACCGATCAAAATCATCCCCCCCCCCCATGATTACCCTGGGATGTGCCATGCTCCTGTATGAAGGGCATAAATATCTTTGTGAAATGTGTTTTATGAACTTAATTATTTTTGTCCACTCATAGCCTTTGTTGTTTTTAATGCCCTTCAGGTTGATCACGGATGCAACTGCAGCAGGGAACGGGACGTCTCATGCCTCCTCCATCGATCCTTGCGCACTCTGGAAGCCCCGTTTGGGTAGTGGCTTTAGGTTATCCCTTGTCTGACACTTCGTGTCAGATGGGAGCATGTCACATCCCATGGTAATCCCAGGGGGGGGGGGGGAGGGGATTGGGATGGGTCGTGTCATCCCAGACCAGATTCTAGAGAGATGATAGGACTAGATCCGGAGATAGAGCTCAAACTAGATCCAGAAATTGAGCCTCCCAAATGGAGAATTTCTGGGAGAAGACTCGGAGTGAGACCCCGAGTAGTGTGCACACTAGTATATAGATGATATTGTGACATATATCGGGAATGTGTTCCCTAGGGGTTGTGTGCCCCTATTTGGCATCTTCTCGGAAGTGCCACGAATGGGTTATACGTATGAGTACGTATGTGGTTTTGATGGAAAGTGATTTGAGGGCGGAGACCTTGTGTTCCATGTTTTAGAAATTGATTTGTGGCGGAGACCCCCGTATTTGATATTGTGGAAATGATTTGGGGCTGAGACCCACGTGATGAGATTTGGGCTGAGTTCCCATGTATTGATTTATGGTTTTGAGTTAGTGATTTCGGGTCGAGGACCCATAAATGGATTTATGGGTCATGATAGTTTATGGGACCAGGCATGAACCCTTGAAAGGTTTTGAGAATGTTTCCAAGTGATTTTATGAATGTTTGATAAATGGTTTTTGAATGCATGCGTATGTATTTATGAAGGGCATAAATGTCTTTTCATGAAATGTATTTTAAAGAAAATAATATTTTGTCCACTCACAGCTTTTAATGTTTTAATGCCCTTCAGGTTGATCGCGGATGCGGGCTGTAGCAGAGACCGAGACATCATTCCCCTCCTCCTATGATCCTGACGTACTCTGATAACCTCGGCAAGGGCTAAAGAAGGAATTTTCCCTGGTCTGACACCTCAGGCGCATCCCACGTTAATCCCGGGAGATTTGGGACGGGTCCTGACATGGTACCTGCGGTGAGTCGACCACTTGGATTTGGAGTCTCGATAGCAAAGTGTTTCTGAGATTGGTCTGCAGAGGTTGTGGCAGACGCTGCTATCGATGTACGTAATCGAGTCTTATCAAGTTGGATGGACTTAGGTTGCCGTGAAGATTGTGACGATGGGATTCGTCAGCCGTGACGATGATACATGGTGCGTGAGTGACGCACAGTACGGGCATGGATTCTGGATTCGACTCGGTTAGCGTTGAGTGTGATCGCAGAATGAGACGCAGATGTTGGGTGTTGGCACACCTGCCACGCTACCTCTGTGAGGTGACTGTGATGAGTAGGATATACCTAGATGAGTGACAGGTGCCCTAGATATCCTTGGATGGATTACATGAGTGTGAGTGTTGGAGTTGATCCCATAGAGTTGGGACGTGCGAACCAGTATGCAGACGGAATAGTAGAGGTGCCCAGAGGGGGGAGCATATGAGTTCGATGGGCACTGAGTGGGACAGAGAGGATCCCGAGTGGCTCAGTTCGAGGTATCATGAGTACTTGGTTTTGTGACCAGTTCCCTGGTGATACGAGACTCGAGGTACGAGTGTGTGCTCAGGAGGGGTAACAGTAAAGATTGAAATGCCTAAGTGTCATTCGGATGAAAAGATATAAATGGATGACATGAGTGACGTCACATGAAGTATGGGTCGGTTGGTCAGATATGGTAGTACGCAGAGATTTGTCTTCAGATCACGACAGACGTTGCGATCTGTTTAGCCTACTGACCGATGCCAGTGGATTCCGACCAATTTCGTGAGTCAGAGTTGGATCAGGTTGATTAAAGGTACAAGATACGAGTGTTAGAGGCCATTTATGCACATCCGCAAATAATATACAAGGTCTAACCTTGAGTCACTTGAATTCCACTTAGAATGAGTGTACCTACATAAACGGTATTCACGGATGCGGTATTCACGGACGAGTGGATAGTGTCTGCTTGAGCGGTGGACTAGAGAGTCCATTACAGATTGGTTTTGGTTAACTACTGTTGACCATACCTCTTGAGTTGGGGACTTGGCAATCGTTTACCTATAGGACGAGGGAATGCTTGTGTAATGAGTGATCTCAGTAATTGGAAAAGAAGCATGTTTCCAACGTGATTGGAACTTCGAAATCAAGAGAGGTTGTGATTGAGAAGATGAGAAGAGTACTTGATTCCGCATTGGTGATGGGTATTCCGAGGTCACTGAGTGTGACGCTTTAGTAGATAGTGCTGAGCGCCGGTGGATGACATAAGATGAACCTTGATGTCATCATCTTGGATTCTGCTATATTCGTCCCTAGGTGGGACGACGAGGAGTGATATGACAGCTAAAGGGTTCAAAGAGGGTGTAAGAACCGAACACCTTGGCTGTGAGTCAAATTTGATTGACTTGAGGAGTAGATGGTATTTTGCATCACTTGATGTGACGAGTGTTCACTACCTTGGACCCATAGTGGATTCAGGGTAGATCGAGATGACTGAGGTGATTGTGGCGATCGGGAGGCGAGTAGACCAAGGTCAGGTCGTCATTTGGGAGAATCGTGCTACTGATTATGCCAAGCTAGGAGTTGAGGAGAATCGTACCATGGGACGAAATGATTATCCAACCTCTGTCTTGGATATGTGAGGGGAGTATATGATCTAGGTTGGATATGTGATATGTGGTATGATCTGTCTTGGGTATGACGATATAGATTGTGATGGACTGACGTTCGCCTGATGATGAACGGTTGGGGTCCGAACGATGGTTGGAGTGCGAACGGTAGTACGCGGTTGGACGTTGCCTGAGTGCAATCCTGGAATAGGTCGGGTGGCGCCCCGATGTTGATTTGATATGGGTGCACTGGTGTGTTGTGCACGTTGGACGATGGGATTGACCACGGTTAATTGGTAGATCTGGTTGAGAGTTCCCGAGAGTATACATGTGTTGTCCAATGGATAGAGTCCTAGATGGACATGAGTGGCGATCAGATTAGATCCGATCGTGACAGCTTGGGGACTCGAGTGAGTCAAGATTTCAGCATCGGTTCCTGAGTGACCGAGGTATGATGTGAGGACTCGAGATCAGAGTAGCGCAGCGGAAGCACAGCAGAACCGGGAGTTGTCGGCTGGTCACAATGGTTGTGACTTATGGTGATAATGGATTTAATCGGGATCCGATGCATTCAGATTGGTATGGAGTGATGGGACTCTAAGGAGAGTCAGTATTTGCGTAGGGGAAAATGTGAGAATTGATTAGTTCGAGTGTCGAGGTCGATTGAATCTGCTGCATAGGTCTGAGGATGACCCATGAGATGGGATTCGTGCCATTGTGATGGAAGGATCTAGAGGAAATTTTTGGAATGGAGGCTGAATAGGATATCAATTTCGGTTGTCGGATAGGAAAGGTCATCAGACTGAAAAGCTGACTTAGGTGTCAGATAAGAAGAACCACCAGGCTAAAAAGCCTATGGGACGATAACTTAGTATAAATGACCTATCGGAGCAAGTGACAGGCGAGACGTCAACATTTTATCTCCAGTGAGACTTATGAGCCGAAGCGTGGCTGTGTCGGATGTGTACTGTTACACAGGTACTCTCGTGTGTCTGCTACGACCCGAGTTGAGGAACATGGCTAGATTCCACAGTTGGTTGTGGAATTGGGTCGGTTTGAATTTCAAGGACGAAATTATTGAAGGGGGAAAGATTGTAACGACCCGTCCTGAATTATCGGGATTAATTAAGAATTAATGACGGATTAGTGTGATCAATCATTGATTAGTAGGGTACTTTCGGACGGACGGTGCAAAATAACGATTTTGCTCCTAGAATGGGCGAAATTCATTCAGGCAGTCAAATGGACTTTGGTCAATGACTGTGACGTAGTTCGAGACGTCACGAGTTCATAGACACGTAGCACGACCAATTCCGACGTTAAAGGAAGAAGTTATGACTTTCAGAAGTTTCGCGGTACTATTGCATGAATTACGAGGCAAGTGCCAATTGTCATTAATGGCCCCCAGATATTTTGTTTCTAGCCCAATCGATGAGTGACATGTGTCACTCATCCATTGCCCAGTATGATCACATACATGCATCTGTTTCCCATTCCCTTTCATCATTTGATCTTCCCACAAACCCGATCAAACCATTCGAACCTAATCCAAATCCCTCCCCCCATCTGATCGTGTGTGAAGCCAGAGAGTGACTTGAGAATGTGGTGGTGGTGGCTGACCGAGGACAAGGCTGCCGTGGACGGCAGAGGTGCAGAGGTAAGTCGATTATCCGGTTCTGCCTATTTTTCTTAATTTCATGATTTGAACGTTAGGCCTGGTTTTAGTTGATGGAAAATGGATTATTAGGTTGTTAGGAGTGAGTAGGGACTATTTTTTAGGGCTGTGAGGGTTTGAACAGCCCAGGGGATGATCGGGGTGTTTGAACCGTGAATGGGAGAATGGAATGGGTCGGGTTTAAGGGTTTTTTCTTAGGTTTCTTCACACCATTAGACTTGTAGGGATTAGATAGGAAGAATGAAATCAAAATGGAAGAGAACGGACTGAAAATGCAGGAGTTATAGCGCTAAACTGGCCAGGCCAGTTCGGCTGGACCAGCCGCACAGGAACCCGGTCTGGATTGGCCGTCGCAAGGTTAGGGATGGCTAATGTGCTGGCGCGTGAGCCACACGCGCAGCGCCTTTGGGCGGCGCATGGGGGCACGTGCAACACTATTTGGGGGAGGTTCCAACATGTAATTTCATCTGTTCGATGTAACGAACATTTTGGGACTGGTTTCGAGTTGATCGGACATCGTTTCGATATAGTTCGGGACGTCCCAAGGTTTAGGATCAACATTAAAAATAGTTAAAAATTCCAGAAAATTATGGGGCTTTAGTGAGGGGTTATTTAAGTAGTTAGTAACCTTTTATTACGATTTGGACAGGTTCGGGAACCCTGGAGGCGACGATTGGCCCGGGTGAGACTTATGGAGCGCGTATCGAGGCGCGGCTTCAAACGGTCTGTGAGTGGACCTTTCTTTCGAAATCTATGCATGCATAAATGTTTTATAATTGTTTTAGAACATTTTTTGTGATGCCATGAGTGCATTTGTTTGTGGTAGCTTAGGATCGACATAATTGAACGCTTTTCGAGGTTTTCGACTTTATGTCGTACCTTTACGTATCGCGTTTTCAATAATGATTTAATGAACGAGTTTTGGTTTTGGAAATATGAACTCGGGCATGAGACCCATTTGATTTACAAACCCTCAAACTTGGAGTCTATTTGATTTCACGAGAATTCGGGCTTGAGGCCCGTTTGAGCTATACGATCGGGCCGAGCGCCCTATTGGCTTATGAATCTGGGCTTGAGGCCCATTTGGTTGTAATATCGGGCTTGAGGCCCCGTTGATTGTAGCATCGGGCTTGAGGCCCTATTGGTTGTGAAATCGGGCTTGAGGCCCCGTTGCTTTACGGTTTCGGGCTTGAGGCCCCGTTAGTCGTGATATCGGGCTTGAGACCGAGTTGATTGTGAAATCGAACTTGAGTCCCAGTTCGGTTTATGAAATGAGAATTCGGGAATGATACCCTGTTGAACTATGGATTTAGGCCGAGGCCTGTGAAAATGGATTTGAATCGGATTCGAGGAATCCTATTGAGACGAATCGGGTATGAGACCCAGTTGGAAATATGTTTTGAGAACAGAAATGATTTGAAAATATGTAAACCCTCCATATGATTTGATTGGTCCCCTCCCGTCGTCGACCTGGAGAGTCACGATACACAGACCTGAATGGGTATCCCCATAGGGAGCCCATTTCAGGAGTGGAAGTTATGATGTGGTCCCGGACCAGATTCCGGAGAGATGCGCAGACTAGATCCGGAGATAGAGCTCGGACTATATCCGAAGATAGAGCCTCCCAGACGAAGAATTCATGGGGGTAGACTCGGAGTGAGACCCCGAATAGTGTGCACGCTAGTATAGAGATGAATTGTGGCATATATTGGGGATGTGTTCCCTAGGGGCTATGTGCCCCGAGTTGGCATCTTCTCGGAAGTGCCGCAGATGGGTAATACGTTTGTCTATACATATGAGGTTTCCTTACGGAAAGTGATTTGGGGCGGAGACCCCGTGTTCTATGTTTTGGAAAATGGTTTGGGGGCAGCGACCCCGGGTTCTATGTTTTGGTATTTCACTGAGGATATGGTTTTGGGCTGAGACCCACGTACGTTGATTTGGGCTGAGTTCCCATATGGTTTGATTTACGGTTTTAGGCCAAGGCCCTAATGATTTTGTGAATATTTTGATAAATGGTTTTCGAATGTATGCATGTTTTTAGTGAAGGGCATAAATATCTTTTGACGAAATTTTTTTTATTTAAATGATTGATTTTTGTCCACTCACAGCATTTACTGTTTTGAATACCCTTCAGGTTGATCGCGGATGCGGGCTGCAGCAGAGACTGAAACATCACACTCCTCCTCCTACGATCCTGGCGTACTCTGGAATCCCCGGTGAGGGCTAGAGACGAAATTATCCCTAGCAAGCACGTCCCACGTTAATCCCGGGAATTTGGGACGGGTCCTGTCATGTTTAGTCCTACTTTCTTTTATATTCTTATTTTCGATTCCTTTACTTGTAGGAAAGGTTTTAATTAGATTTCTTAATTATTTAGGAAGCCTTTTCTTTATAGAATTTAATTGTAAACTCCTATTTTTAAGAGGATTAATTAATTCTCTTATAAAGAGAGCTATTGAGGTTTATGAGAAGGGGGGGGGGGGTGCGAAATTACCTCTTGAAGGTCCCCGAAACTCTGTCAAAATTCGTATTTCAATTTATGTTCTTAGTTTAGAGTTTTGTAATCTTAATTCAAGCACTCTTTACAATTCATGCATCTTAATTTCAGCACGTCTATCTTGAGAGAGTTTTCCTTCATCTCTTTTATTCATTATCCTTTTATTATTTCTTACTTTATTTATGTTTACTCTCCTTTTAATTATGTCCTTGTTTTATTCAATAATGTTTGAGTAGTGTAATTAGGGTTAGGGTTACTTGAAGCCCTAGCCATATTAGTTCCTGTTTTGATTTCTGACTCTTGATTATGATTGTTATACATGCCTGGATTTGTTGGATTACTGTGCTTCATTAACTCAATTTATGCTTATAAGCTTAACTACTTTATTTGTGTATAATTGTTGATGTAATTTCTTGATTTCTGGCTCTTGATTATGATTGTTATGCATGCCTGGATTTGTTGGATTGCTATCGCCCTATCGTCAACAAGGAAGTTTTCAACCAATACCACGAGTACAATGATCATACCATCGAAGAATGCATCGCATTCAACAACATCTTAGAGCAACTTGTTTGAGAAGTCAGACTCGACCAGTTCCTACCACGCACGCAAGCCGCCCTAGCTCGTCTCCCAATCAACACCATCAGTGGAGGGCCAACTCTATCCTCCCCCATCACATCCAACTGAGCAAGGAAGGACTTCCGAAGGGCTTCACAATCAAGCCAGCAAGTGCTTCGCATTGGTGCCAGCCGACCTGGAAAGATAGCAAAATTCGGATGGCTGGCCATCACCTTTTCCTGGGAAGAAGAAAAAGTTATTGTGTTTCCGCACGACGACCCTTTTATTGTCCGAGCACTACTATCCAATTGTGACATCATCCACATCCTTGTCGACACCGGCAGCTCTGTTAATGTTCTTTTTTGGGAGGCTTTCTAGCAGATGGGCTTAGACGAAAAGAAGCTAGACCGCATGGTCACGCCCCTCCTGGCCTTCTCAAGCGACTCCGTCTTGCCCAAGGACATCATCACTCTTCCAATCACCATGGGCACCGACCCTCACACCGCTACCATCCTCACTACCTTCCTCGTGGTCGATTACGCAACAGCCCACAATGCCATCATCAGACGAGGGCTACTTAACTGGATGCGAGCCATCGTATCAACACATCTGCTGATGATGAAATTTCCAACACCCGCCGGAACAGGCAAGGTACACAAAGATTAGCTCTCTACGAGAACATGTTACGCCACCGCACTCACCAAAACAAGCCAGTATCATCCCCGGGAGGCCACGGAGACATACTCCGTCGTAGAGACGGCCCTCGGAGACGACCCTGTCGACCCTAAGTACATGCACGAACTCAAGGATAGCCCCCAGAGGATCTGTGAGATCTGGCGCATATGCCCCAAGCAGAACTCGGGGAAGAGACATATACGATCCCCCTATCTAAAACGCACACAGACCGCAAGGTTAGAATTGGATCGAGGCTAAAGCCCAGCATTCGCTATGCCCTCATCAAGTTCCTCCAGGATAACGCAAAAGTATTCGCATTCTCCTATGTGGACATGCCAGACATCTCCGCTGACGTGATCTGCCATAGACTCACCATCAACCTTTCTTTCAAACCAATCACGCAAAAGCAGTGGAGCTATGATGCCGAGAGGAAACTAGCCATACAGGCCGAGATCACCAATCTCAGCACCATCCACTTCATTCGGAAGGCTATCTACGCCACTTAGGTCGCCAATGTGGTCCTCGTCAAGAAACCCACGGGTCTTTAGAGCATTTTCATCGACTTCACAGATCTCAACAAGGCTTGCCTGAAGGACAGTTTCCCCCTCCCCAAAATCAACATGTTCGTGGATGCTACCGCGGGTCACGAACTGCTTAGCTTCATGGATGCCTACTCCGGATACAAGAAGATCCTCATGAATCCAGAATATCAGATCCAAACCAGCTTCAAGACCAACCTGGCATCTACTGCTGCAATGTTATGCCCTTCGGCCTCAAGAACGTAGGAGCAACCTATCACCAATGTCATGCCCTTCAACTTCAAAAGCAGAACGGACGACAGACACATCCCAAACCTGGCCAAAATGTTCAAGGTCCTAAAAGAATACAAGATGCGGCTCAATCTCGCCAAGTGTGTCTTTGTCGTGGGATCCGGCAAGTTCCTGGGCTACATGATCAGCCAAAGAGGCATCGAGGCAAACCCCGAGAAAATAAAGGCCATCCTTGACATGAAGCCCCTTCAAACCCACAAGGACATCCAGAGTATAACTGGACAAGTGGTCGTCTTCACCCGCTTCATCTCTAAGGCAATGAACAAATTAACCCATTTCTTCAAAGCGCTGAAAGGTAGAGGCAAAAGGATTAACTGGACAGAGGAATGCAACAAGGAATTCATCAAGCTCAAATGGTATATGAGCTTGGGACCATTCCTAACTAGACCTGAGATTGGAGAGCACCTCTTCGTCTACCTCTCGGTATCCACTTCAGTCGTTAGTTCCGTCCTCATCACCCAACAGGAAGGAGCTGAACATCTCGTCTACTACGTCAGCAAGGCTTTCTAGAATGCAAAAACTAGGTACCCCGACCTTGAGAAGCTCGCTCTAGCCCTAGTAGTCACCACAAGGCGGCTCCGACCATACTTCCAAGAACATGAAATCAAGGTCATCACCCACAAACTTCTCCACCAAGTCTGCTAGAAACCCGACACCTCTGGTCGACTAATCAAATGGGTCATCGAGCTCAGTGAGTTTGACATCTGCTATGTAGCCAAGACATCGGAAAAGGAATAGACAATGGCCGACTTCATTGCCGAATATTCCTTCCAGCCCACACAATGCATGCCTCCCAAAGACACTTCTCAAGGAAAACCACCCGCCATAGGCGAACCACCACAGCCAGGGTTTCTACCATCAATCGTACATGCCCATTCTGGACACTGTACATCGACGAATCCGCTTGCCACAACGGATCAAGAGAAGGGTTGGTCCTTACATGTCCCAACAAGGTCAAACTCGAGCACGCTCTCCGCTTCAACTTCAGGGCCTCCAACAACGAGGCAGAGTACGAGGCTCTATTAGCTAGACTACGCCTTGCTAAAGACAAGGAAGCTAAGTAACTTTGCATATTTAGTGACTCCCAGCTGGTTGTCAGCTAGATCAACGACGAATTTGAGGCCAAGGACGAGTCCATGACCCTTTACCTGACCCTCGCCAAGCAGCTCCTCCAAGCTTTCCCAGCCTTTGAAGTCGGGAAGATCCCACGATATGAGAACAGTCATATAGACGCCCTCGTTCGACTTGCCTTATCTCTCGATGAAAAAGAAGGACGAAGGATCCTTGTGTAAGTCCAACACAGGCCCAGCACCAGACCCTGTCCCATATGCACCATCAACACAAGTCCAACGTGGATGGACCCTATCAAGGCCTACCTGCATGATGGCTCTCTCCCGAACGACAAACTCGAGGCAAAGAAAATCAGGCGACAGGCTGTTCGCTATACCATTCGGCATGACGACCTCTACAAGCGCGACTTCACCACCCCACTCTTAAAATGCTTAACACCAGAATTGGGGGATAACATCCTCCGAGAAATGCACGAAGGCATATGCAGAGACTATTCTGGTGTACACACCTTGGCACATAAGGCATTCCTCCAAGGCTACTTTTGGCCAACCATGCTCGCTGATGCTACTGAACTCACCCAGAACTGCGACAAGTGTCAGCAGCACACCCAGATCCCTTACCTTTCAGCTAAACACCTCATCTCCATGATGAGCCCCTGACGTTTCTCACAATGGGGACTCGGCCTTATAGGACAGATGCCTATTGCCAAGGGGAAGGTAAAATTTGCCGTGGTGGTCGTGGACTACTTCACCAAATAGGCCAAGGTGAAGCCCTAGCCTCTATCACAACAGCTCAGATCGAAACATTCATCTACCAAAACATCATCTGCCATTTTTGGATTCCGTACACAATCGTCACTAATAATGGGAAGTAATTTGATTGCAATCGCTTCAGGGAATTCTGCCTCACCCTCAATCCAACGGACAGGTCGAAGTTGTGAACAAAAATATCAAATATAACCTGAAGAAGCGCCTTGATGAAGAGAAGGGAAAAAGGACAGACATCATCAGTGACGTCCTATGGTCTCATCGAACTTTTTAGAAGACAGTCACGAATGAGACTTTTCGCCCTGGCATTTGGCACCATTTTGCTTCTAAAAGTCAAAGTGCCGACCTTTTGTTCGGGACATCTTCTAGAAAATTCGAAAAGACTGTTACGAAGGTTTTGGCCTCCTGAGTGCTTAGACAAATGACATATCGAGAAGGGAGTTTGGATACAATCATTTTTGGTAAAAAATGTGCAGGGGTATTTTGGTAATTTTATCATGAAGGGTCATTTTACAAGGAGAACCTATAGTATTCTAGAATAGTCTTCAACCTTTTCTCCTTTTTATCTTTTGCACCTACTTAGGTGCTTATAAATACGTGTGTGAATTGCGTGTATAGGAGTTCAGCAGGGAGAGGCCGAGTAGGAGAAAAATATGAACCCACCACCGTGAGGGAAAAGGAAAAGCCAACGAAAAGAATGAAGAGGGAAAAGATGAACATAAGGAAAAAGGGAGAAGGGAGAAGCTGGGGAGATTTGGGAAGAAAAAGGGAGAAAACAGTGAGGGATACAAAGAACCGAAGAAGTTCCATTTTCAGGTTTCAGTTCTGGGCCAAGAATCCTAGAAGATGAAATTCCATGATGTTCCTAGAGGTCATACGACCCTTTTAGGACAAAACGAGTATGTTGGTTATGGAGAATGGCTAAGATGACAAGACTTGTCCCGATCCCCCTAGATCATAGGGGAACGTGCCCTGCTCCCGTCTAACAATCATACTCAAAATATCGAATGGACCTTTTATGGGTTTAAAAGTAAACATAGTTCAACTACACATTATCAGACAAGGGATAAGTATCTATATACATAGCCGAGCATATGTGTCAGTGTAATACAAGTACTAGAACCTACCCCAAAGGGTGTTAGGTGCACAACAGTACTGTTTATGTCTCTGCCTCGGTGTCAACCCATGCCTCTATGTCACGGTCTGGAGGGTCAATAAAACAGTTAAAATGTGAGTGGACTAAAAAATGAGTATTTTCGAAATACAATTTAAGAACAATAACATTTACCCCTCTGTTTATAAACATGCATGCATTTAAATCAAAACGTATGAAAACAATTCAAATCATATATATAGTTATATCTGGGAACACATATCAGTAAAACACAATATAACCAATCCTAGATATCCGCGATGTCTATAGTTAATACCAGTCACAATTTCCAATGCTTCGCATGCAACTCGGGATCTCATCTCTGAGTACCTCCCTAGGATCCAACTCAACGATGTTCGGGGTGATATCATAATGAGGTGCCTTCCCTGGATCTACCATGTCTGGGGTGATATCATAATCTCGCACTCCTGAACCTGAGCCTCTCCTCGGAGCTACTCAGTTCAGGCAGTGCACCGCGACTACTCTAGGATCCTCAACGTTTGGAAGAGACTATCCAACTCACTTGGATGGTATATGTGGAATAGTAACCAAATACATTTAAAATCATTTTTAAACCGTTTATGTCTCAAATCGAGTCAAAACACTATTCAATTGGGCCAATACCCGAGACATAACTTTCACAAGTCTTTTCCACAAAACCATTAGAAAAACGTGTCCAGAACTCATTTATAATCCTGATTTATCCAAACCGATCATACCAGATCTCATTTCTTTCCAATTTCTCGTTTGACTCTAAATCTAATTCAAATCATTACTCAACCAGGTCTCAAACCCAAAACATCATTTTCACGTAAAGCCGTAAAATAATTCATAAACCGATGATTAAATCCACAACATCATCAAATACGATATCTAACCATTTCAACTTAAATCATATAATAAAGCATTCAAAACAGTTATGCATGCATTTCAGTTATAAAACAAAATTCCATTCACGCTCGGTCCATGCAGCGTGCTCAATATCCGCACCGTAATCTCACCGGAGCTAGTCCAAAGTCTCCGGGCCTATCCAAATCATATCCGAGGGTCACTAATATTCTATACAAGTTCATACACTAAACCCTCACAAAGTCCAATACTAGAAACAAGTCTAGAACACGTTTCTCGAGGCTAAAAACTCCTAAATGACCTATCAAACGGTCTCCGATTGACCTAGAAATTTGTGTCCACTATTACTGTTTGTTGCCGGTCAACGGCGGCCAACGCTCGTCAACAGCTGACGTCATATTGACGTCAGCCTAACAAGTCTGACAGCCTAACACGCGACATTCCCTGATTGGTGCCACGTGCCCTGCCACGTGTCCCTGACACCTTTTACAGTTCTCTAACACACTACCATGTGGCACAACCATAATGGTCCACTTGTTCTTACAGTGCTGACTGGACCTGCCACATTAGCTGCAACGTAGGCCTGACAGATCCTGACAATTTGCCACGTGGCACCACCTTATTAGTCCACGTGTTCTGACAGTGCTAACGTGGACTTGACACGTTAACTACTGACTGGGCCTAACAGCCTGCCACATGGCATCACCTGATTTGCCACGTAGACTGACAGGTCTGACAGGATGATGACGTGGACTGCCATATCATCATCGTCAACCTCCAACCGGGTCGACCTGTGACCCTGTAACGGGTCGTTTGACCCGCGACCCAAACTCTGCCATATCTCACTCATTCCTCGACCATTTCCGCCCATTTTTCTTCTTACATGCTCGTAATCTACCTAATAATTGATCTATGGACTCAAAATCATCAAATAATGGCTAAATATACATGTTCAAGCTTGATGATTTTCAGTTAAACTTCAACCTTCATTTCCAGGCAGTTCCAACAGCCAAAACTCCTCTTTTTGATTCTTGTGAGATCGTAGAGTCCCTAGGAATCAATTCTACACATTAGAATCACCCAACAACCCTCTGATTCCAACTTCGAATTTTTGAATCCTACAACTTACCTCTCGATTTTTCGCCACTGTACACAGTTGTCCTCGTCGTTGCCTTCTTCCTCTTCATCTCAGATCACTCTCTCAGTCTCTCTTTCACTCAGATAGCAAAGGTCGATGGGTGATGGTGGTGTGTGTGGATTTTTGGTTTCAGGTACAAAAAATTGAATACGATGAAGATATGTATGATGCATGAATTTTGGGTTAATTGGCCAATGGAATGAGTGACATTGTCACTCATCCATTGGTCCAAGTTGGATATTTTGAACCAATTAAAGTCAGCCAATGTACACATCCACGAAAAATAGGAATAGTACCTAATTTCTTCCGTGATTTGTAACTTTTCCGTCGGACGTCTGATTACAACGTGCTGCCTGTCTACGAACTCGTGACGTATCGATCTATGTAACAGACCTTGGTCAAAGTCTAAATAGTGTCTCATGCCAAAAGTCAACATTTTTTCTTGACGTATCGATCTACGTAACGGACCTTGGTCAAAGTCTAGGGGCAAAATAGTCATTTCATGTTTAATTTTCCTAATTTACATTTTATTAAAAGTTCAAAGTGTTACATGAGAAGCCTTTGGACTCCATGGCCAAAAGTCCATGATTCTTAGACAAAACGTTTCAGGTATGTTCTTGCCGTTCTCATATTATAGATATTTTCTTGAGTGTATTACGAGTAGACTAGACATGGAAGAGTTGAAATGAGAGAAAAAAGAAGAAGTTATGATTGGGTCTGGTCGCCGGGTTGGGCGACACGTATCATAGACCCGCGCAAGGAAGACGGTGAGTGCACTAGTGACTGTGCACTGTGACGCGCATGACCACCATGCGCAGAGACTTGTAGTGGCGTGTGCGGTGGAATTTCGTCGTCTGTCCAACATCAAAGTTTTTTCTTTTTGTTTTCTAAGTTTAATGGTTCAAGTTTTGGGCTAATTGAACCTGTTTTGAGAGATTTATGCTTAAACAAAGTTATTATGCTTTTATATATATTCTTGATTAAAGTCTAAATAAACAAATTGGGCGTATTTTGGAATCTTAATCACATGTTTAGTATGTGAGTTACATTGAGGTGAATAACTAGGATTAAGGGGAATAAGTTCATTATTTTGAATTGTTGAGGCACAAATGGTTTAAGCTAAACCTAAGACTAATTAGTAGTAAATCTTAATGACGATTTACAAAGGGCTAAGAATACATTAAGAATAAATGTGAATTAAATATTAAAATCAAAGAATTGATCCATGTGCATAATTTATCATGTACCTTGTGGAGTTAGTTACTTTGTGAAGTACTTCCTAATTTATGAATGTAATTAGATGTTAATCAAGAGAACAAAAAATGATTCTTACTTATGGAAATATCTTAATGATGATATGATAATAAGGATGATGCTAATGATGATATGAGAATGGAATGTAAATAATGAACTTGAAGTTATACTTATAGGATATTCATGTATGTGATGTTGATATTATGATTATAAAAGTCCTTAAACCTTTGGATGATACTAACACAAGAATGTTTTTGGGATGAATATTGGGAAACTTAATGAATTTGGTTATCATGTTACTTGGTCATTAATCAATCATAATAGTTATGGTGATATGGTGAATATTGTTAGCATAAATATAATGATATGGATGATGAGTGAAAGTATGTCAGACGAATAAGGAAACAAAGTAATTAGTAAATCATGATGATTTTTATTAATAAAAGAAAGATCCCGAATAAAATCAAATTAGTAATCCCACAAGGACGGATTTATTTTGGGTAATGAAATAAATATGAGAATTGGTAAGATTGGTAATAT
Source organism: Prinsepia uniflora (assembly GCA_032719365.1). Lineage (NCBI taxonomy): Eukaryota > Viridiplantae > Streptophyta > Magnoliopsida > Rosales > Rosaceae > Prinsepia > Prinsepia uniflora. Next base: position 57,909,588 of record CM064876.1, read on the forward strand.
CCCTTGTCTAATTAAGAGTTGTCAGAAGGGAGCAGGATCGGTCCAGTTTCAATGGAAATTAGGGACGGGTCCTCTCACCCCGAACCCACATTTCCCTGAAAACCTCGGCTGTAAATCCTTTTGAAATCCCTTGGACACACCACAAGTCAATAAAAGCCAAACCTGGTTCCGCTGGTTCAACTAGCCACAAAAGTCAAACTTCATGTTGGTCCAACTAGCCTACTAGTCCAACTAGCATCCCATCTATACTACTAGTAGTCAAATACGGGTCATGTGGAGTCCAAATCTATCGGCACGTGTCGAGCCCAACTCTGACCACGTCCGAGCTCGTCCTTGGGAATCCTCAGAGTCCAACTCCATAATAGTGATCCAATCACCTAAGGTTGACCCAACTAGAAAACATAACCATAATTAAACCAAACAACCTTTTGGCCCAGACACCAGCCCAAAACATTTACCTCCCGGGCACCAACCTGAAATCTTGTTTCCAAAACCACCATAAAACTTGTGTCCAAAAAACCACAACTGAATATCCATATATATATATATATACAGAAACCCAGAATTTATCCAAAATCACATAGCATCATATAACCAAACCATAACCATCCAAAACATGCCAATAGACCATTGAAATATGTAAATATGCATGCATCACAGTTATGAAAGAAAATGTCCACTCACAGTACCGTCGAGTGCCCATAACCCTATCCATAAATTAATCTGAAGTCTCTAGGGCAGCCTAGCCTGTGAAAATCACACTTGAGGGTCACCAACAATCTAGATAAGTCTATACGTGAAACCCCAAAAACCCTGAAACCAAAAACATGTCTCAAACACGCTTATCAAGGAGAAAACTCCCAAAACTACCATCAAATGACCTTCGATCGACCTGAAACCAACACCATTGGAATCAGGACATCGAAATTCCTATTGATGCACCACCATGCACCAGTTAAAGTTTAGGTCAATGTCGATGTGTCGCCTGGGTGCATGACATCACTCGCCGACGTCAGTTTCTGGCATCAGCCTTAGCTGGCATGGCCTGCCACGTGTCCTTGTCAACTCTGACAACCTTCCATGTGGCCCCCACTGAGACGTGCCATGTGGCACTACCAGCCACCTGCCACATGGCCCATTGACTACCTGACACATTCCGACAGCCTGCCACGTGGCACCAACCATCCCCTGCCATGTGGGACCCCTACCATATTTCAAATTATGTCATCATGACATCAACTGACATCATCAACCCACCGGAGAAGACGACCGCGGTGCCATGGTCGCTGTCATCAGCTGGCTGGAAAACTCCATTGAAGGTCCAAACTTCAAACCTTCAAATCTCCCTCATTTCGTAACCAAATTGGATGTTCTAATAGTCAAAATTCATTTACTCAAGCCCAGGAATCCAAAACTGAAAGCAGAATTGAGAAATATTATCTAGATTCAATGATATGGGCTCCTAAAGTTTCTACCAAGCTTTGTTCTCTCAAACAGTCCACCTCCAACCTGTTCCACCCTTAAGTCCTAGCTCATTATGATCGTGGGACTCCTTAGAACATGATCCTTGCCTCAATTGAGTCCAAAACCACGTCCAAATCAAGGTGTGAGTTAATTCTGTTAATGTATATTATTTGTGTTTGGGTGGGAAAGGTTGCACATGTTTGAGAGAGAGCGAGAGAATGAGATCAAAATTATGATAATGAACCTTATCCAATAACTTTGAATATGCCCCGTAATGGCTCTCAACCATATACATTCATGAACTACTTCATGAACAACTAGAATCTCTGCATGATTCGAAGATGTAGCATAAAGAGTCTGTTTTGTAGATCTCCAGGATATTGATGTGTTCATAATGGTAAAGACCTAACCAATTTGGGAATGCGACTTATGTGGATTTGATAGAAAATGTGCATCATCATACCTAACAAGGTGTGCATCATTTGGAGGACCAATGGAGTTCGATTCATTCCTCGATGCATAGGGATAAAATAGACTCATATCCATTATGCCTCCGAGGTATCAGAAAATGTATTTTATGTCATCCCATTCTAGTGGCGGCATGTTGGTGCGAACTAAATCTAGCTAGAAAGTTCACATCGAATGAAATGTCTGGTCTAGTGCATTGAGCTAAGTACAGTAATACGCCTATTGTACTTAGATATGTAACATCGGGTGTCAATATCTCTTCTTATAATCTTCGGAATGAAACAGGCCCCTCTTAGGATCTACACTACGGGCGATCATGGGTGTGCTTAAAAGGTGTCAATTTATCCTCACTAAAGCGTCTTAATATTTTCTGGATGTAATCTGATTGGCCGACTAAAATTCCATTTGCAAGGTGCTCGAGCTCCAGGCCAAGACAGAAGTTTGTTCTCCCAAAATTTCCATTTCAAATTCTAACGTTAGGTGCTTAGCAAATTCTTTGATATGTTCAGGAGTACCAATCAGATTCATGTTATCAGCATAAACAGCCACTATAACGTACCCGAAACTTTTTTTCTTAATAAAATATTTCATTATTCACATAACCCACTCTGATTAAATACTCACTTAGAGGGTTATACCACAATCGTCCAAATTATATTAATCCATAAAGTGAACGCCTCTAACAAATGGAAAGCGTGTTCGATGGTCTGGAACTTTTTGCATCAAGTATCCTAAGTCCTTTCGGAACTTTCATTTATGTATATATATATATATATATATATCTATATTCCCATATAGATAAGTAGTAATTGATAAAGCTCAAATTACGCATTTAATTAAACCTGTAATTCAAGTATATACATATTTTAAACCCTTTTTGTGTCATTTTAGTACTGGTAAATAGAGATCGTTCTTAACCAGAGAAATTAGAGAATATTAATAATGGTTAGTGAGAAAGAATAATGAATAATATGGGGAGTTTTGAGTAAGGTGTAATCATAAAAATACAAGTGAAAACAAGTATAAAATTAATTTTACTCCTACTTTTAACCTATGTACAAGTGACTTTCTTCAAACATGAATCTTACCAACATTCTAGTAATTGCAAATATTGAAACCATCACGAAATTTTACCGTAATCATCTCAATTACCTTCATACATTTTTCAATATTATAAATGCACTGACAGCGGCCGACACTTACAATATGATTTACTTTTCGTTTTTTACTGAATGCGCCGACAACGATCAACATTGTCTCTCCAATCCAACTATAAGTGCACCGACAGGGGATAAAACACATAGCATCAAATTGAAGTATGAAGCACTAAAATGTATAAAATAACTAAGATTCATAAAGTAAGACACATGCAGATTGTATTTAACACTTCCAAATATTAGCAAGAAAATTCCACACATATGTTAAACTATAAATAAAACCAATAACAAAAATAAGAGTTCAAGTAAATGGAGAACAATTGTTAAACTTTTAAGGTGGATGAAAACAATGGATTGTTATTCACAAGGTTCTCCGACAGCGGACGAAACCTTGTGAAGATGGTGGAAATAAAACACGGGAAATTCGGACTTAAACTCTAAACTTTGTATTGGAATATTTTGCCATAGTTTCTCTTAAGGAAGGCTCAAAGTGTGCCTCAAGGAAAAGTCCCTAAACAAGGAAAATGAACCCCTATTTATAGGGAAGAAAAACTACTTAAACTCTAAAAAAATAAAACAAAGTAAATAAAAATTACAATAAAAAATTAATTAGAGAAATGATGACTTAGTGACTGATTTGGGTTGAAATCATTGTGAAACCCTGCCCAAAATGGGGCAGGTTTGATTGGTTTTGATGCAGAAAAATTGTAGAGCATGGCTTGGCTTGGACCTGCTGAATTATAGGTCTTGATTTCGACTAGAAGCAGCTGGGCGTGCAGGGGTCAGTCGGTGGGTAGGTAAGGTGTGGCAGCGCATCAGACGAACAGCAGGGGCAGGTATGGTTTTCTGAATTCGGTGCATGCGCGTCGACTTGAATCAGTGGGATTTGGTGCACGTGCGTCGAAGCTAGAAGGAGTGGTCGGCCAGCGACTATCGATGGGTTTTCTAGGTTGCAGTGAAGAGATTGGCCTGGATTTTTAGGCTTTTGGCGAGCTGGGCTGAGTCTTTGGACTTCATGCGGGATGGGCTGGCCACCCTGGGCATCTGGGCTACATGGCTAAGCTTTTGGGCTTCAGAAAATTGAGTTTGGGCTGCCATCAGTGGCTTTCCACTGAAATTCCTTGAGATTTTTGGTGGCCCTTCTTGTTTCGTCCATAATTTCTTCGTTATAATTCCGATCGAGACGATTCTTTGGCCAAAACACTCCAAATTCCAAGATTTGTTTAATTCCACAAAAATACCACAAAATATATTATTTCCCTCAATTTTTTATTATTTTAATATTAAAAGTCAAGTATAAAGGGTATAAAATAATATAAATTAATGCTTAATTGAAAGCTATCAAATACCCCCACACTTAAATTTTGCTAGTCCCTAGGAAATACTAAAATTAAACTACTAATTCAAAACAAGTAAAGCCTTAAACAATTGTCTCAATACTTCATTATTATAATCATGGCATTAAAGCTTTTCACTAGAAGACATTTAGGCATATGGAATTCAAGAGTTAATACATGGTAACAAAATGTTTAGACAAGTAAGACAATGAGTAAACATGGTGAAATTGATCTCAACATGAATAAAACAAGTATGAATCAACTCACAAGGATATGCACTCAAAATTTCACTCAATTTTGTAAGGGTTTGTGTTTGCACTCCAAGTATGTGGGAAAAGATACTCACATAATAGAAATGAAGTACTTTTGCAAAATCTCAAACAAACACCTCAAGATAAAAACAAAACATACTAGCACCAATGAATCAAAACCATAAGCTTACTCAAGTGATTGACTTAACTAATCAAAATTTACCATCTTAAGGATCATAAGGTCTTTACAAAGGTTGTAATGGGGCTAAGTGTAGAGGCAAGGAATATATAGGATAAGTGGTGCTTAAATTCGTTCCAAGACTCAATGGATTCCCAAAACGTATCATAACTTCCCATCCTTAGTGCAATGACGTTAAGAATTTGTCCCTTCGAGCATATGCCAAGTTTCATCATGTTGGGCCTCGTAATCATTCTTTGTGACGGATTTACAAATGTATGAGACTTAACTCAAACTTTTACATGATCAAACCTCATTACATTGATAGAGACTCAAAACATTGTGTTTTTTTTTTCATTTTTTTTCCATATCAAGGTAATAATATGTGCCAATAATACAACAAAGTTTGAGTAAGTAAATCCATAGAATACACATAAAAGTCTTCAAAACATCATCAATTTCTCTTCATACCATTTTCAAGTCTTCAATCGAGTCCTTGGAACAAGGGTGAAAGATTTCTATACTAAGCTCAAGTGTTTAGATAATCATGGTGATGAAAGAAAGGCTTAATGTGGGCTCAAAAGGATTAAAACTAAGGGGGTCGCAACTTGTGCGCACAAGATAGGGAACATGGATGTTTGAATTTATGGTGTTAACCCTAATGCCTTAATCATATCCAAAATCAGAGAGGTTTTTTACTTAAAAGCTTTGAGAATCACATAGAATAAGTTCTAGTACTCTAGAGTTCATTAAAAGCTATGGCAAGCAGTTATGAAGTATATGTATATCAATTTAAACAAATAACTTATGAATCACTCATCAAAGATGTAGCTAAAGTTCTAAAGCTCACATAAGGTTCAAATGATTCATACTTATCTTATCATGCTCGTTTATGTACCAATTTTCATGCGTTATCTACAAGTTATAACACTTAATCACAAAGTATTAACAAACGAATTCAAGTTGTAATGATCATCTTTATATCCATAACATATTTATTTCCCTCCATTATCATCATTGACAGGTTAAAGGGTAACATAAGACTCGTAAAAACACTAAATTAAAACGAAAATACTCAAGAAAGCCAAAAACAAATTTTAAAAAAATTAATTTTTTTTTTGTTTTTGAAACTTTATAAAACAATTTTATTGCACAATAAAAATTGTAAACCATTCCCCCACACTTAAATTCTACATTGTCCTCAATGTAAGCAAGTAGAAAGTAATCGAATATAGAATCAAAGTAAGGAAGAGGATTTACGAAAATGAAGCAAGAAAAACATGAAATAAACAAAGTAAGAGAGTGAAGGATAGAAAGATAGAAAATCTGCACTGATGACTCCTTCACAACTCGGGAACACATTGGGGTGTCTACCAACAAGCGCTTGAAGTTTAACAGCCACCCAGCCTAGACCAAGTGCTTAACTCATATGATGTGAGACGGTAGCATTCTTTCTAACTCCACATTATGTTCTCCAATTGCCTCGATGTAAGGCTTCAATCTGTTGCCATTGACCTTGAACTCCTTTTCTGCTTCAATGCTTTTGATCTGTATGGCTCCATGGGCAAACACATTAATAACAACAAAATGACCTACCCAACTGGAAAATAATTTACCTGGAAAAAGTCTAAGACGTGAATTGAACAATAAAACCTTTTGGCCAATGTCAAATGTTTTACTCTTGATCTACTTGTCATGAAATGCCTTAGTCTTCTCCTTGTAGATCAAAGCGTTTTTCGAATGCATCATTTCTGATCTCTTCAAGCTCACTCGGCTGGAGCTTTCGATGCAACCCAGTGTCATCCAGCTTGATGTTGAAAGTCTTAACATGCCACCATGCTTTGTGCTCCAGTTCCACCGAAAGGTGACATGCTTTGCCATAGACCAACCTATAGGGTGACATTCCTATAGGGGTTTTGTATACCGTCCTGTATGCCCAAAGTGCATCATCCAACCGTTGGCTCCAATCCTTACGATTAAGGCCCACGATTCTCTCTAAAATCTTCTTGATCTCCCTATTACTGACTTTGGCCATTCCACTCGTTTGAGGATGATAAGGTGTAGAGACTCTATGAGTGGCACCGTACCGTTTCATTAAGGCTTCAATGGTCTTGTTGCAGAAGTGACTTCCACCATCACCTAACAGGACCCGTGGGATCCCAAACCTAGAAAGAATGTTAGTTCTAAGGATATCTGCAACATTTTTAGAGTTATTAGTTCTGGTGGCCTTGGCTTCCACTCATTTCGATACATAATCAACAAGATATAGAAATGACCCTTAGATTGAGGGAATGGACCCATAAAATCGATACCCCAAACATCAAATATTTCAACAGTTAAAACATAATGTTGTGACATTTCATCCATTCGTCCTAAGTTTCCGGATCTTTGGAATTTATCACAGGCTAAACAGAATGAATGTGCATCTTTAAACAATGTGGGCCAATATAATCCAAATTTTAAAATTTTAAGTGCAGTTTTTATAGATCTAAAGTGACCTCTACAAGTATGGTTATGGTACAATTCTAGGACTGACCTATGTTTAATATCAGGGACACATCTCCTAATTAGTAAATATGCGCAGTGTTTCCATAAATAAGGTTCATCCCAAACATAGTACCTAGCATGCTTTTTGAGTTTATTTTTCTGTGCACGAGTGAGAGTGGTAGGCAACTGCTTGGTGACTAAGTAATTGACAATATCAGCATACCAAGGAGTACTTACCTCGATTTCGAAGAGTTGTTCATCCGGGAACATCTCTTGAATTGCCACAAGATCTCGTTCATGTACCATGCGGCTCAGGTGGCCAGCTACCACGTTTTCTACACCTTTTTTGTCCTTGATCTCGATGTCAAACTCTTGAAGAAGAAGAAGAATCCATCAGATTAGCCTTGGTTTAGCTTCTTTCTTGTCCAGGAGATACTTCAGTTCTGCATGATCAGTGTAAATAATTACTTTAGTTTGAAGTAAATAAGAACGAAACTTATCTAAAGCAAACACAACAGCAAGTAACTCCTTCTCAGTAGTGGTGTAGTTCATTTGGGCATCATTCAATGTTTTGGATGCATAGTATATGGCACAGGGCTTCTTGTCCCACCTTTGTCCGAGTACAACACCAACTGCATAATCAGAGGCAACACAAATTAGTTCAAAGGGCAGGGAACAATCTGGGGCACAAAGAATGGGTATAGTGGTTAAGAGTTCTTTAAGCTTCTCAAAAGCTTCTTGACCGCCTGCATCAAAGACGAAGGGTGTCTCCTTCTGAAGCAATCGGCACAAGGGCCTTGCAATGTGGTAAAAGTCCTTGATAAATCTTCTATAGAAACCTGCATGGCCATAAAATGAACGAATCTCTCTCATAGGAGTGGGAGAGGGAAAGTGGCGCACAATATCGACTTTAGATTTATCAACTTTGATTCCTCTCTCAGAGACAATATGACCTAAGACTATCCCTTGTCTAACCATGAAATGACATTCCTCCTCATTAAGCACTAGATTAGTTCCGACACATCTTTGTAAGATAAGTTCTAAGTGTTCTAAGCATGCATCAAAACTATCCCTAAAGACACTGAAATCGTCCATTAATACTTCAATTATTTTTTCGACATATTCAGAGAAAATAGAAAGCGTGCATCTTTGGAATATACCTGGGGTGTTGCATAAACTGAAGGGCATTCTTTGATAGGCAAAAGTGTCAAAAGGACAAGTGAAAATCATTTTTTCTTGATCATTTTGAGTGATACAGATTTGATTGTACCCAGAATTACCATCAAGGAAACAGTAATAAGAGTGACCAGCTAACCTTTTAAGCATTTGATCAAAGAAGGACAAAGGGAAGTGGTCCTTCCTGGTTGCTTTGTTAAGGTGCCGATAATCTATGCAGACTCTATATCCGATCACAGTTCTCTGGGGCACGAGCTCACCTTCCCTGTTCTCAACAACTATTACTCCACTTTTCATTGGAACTACTTGGACTGATGAGACCCATTTACTGTCTGAAATTGGGTAGATGACACCACAGTCCAAGAGTTTGATTACCTCTTTCTTCACGACGTCCATCATCGGAGGATGAAGGCGACATTGAGCTTCACGAGAGGGTTTTACATCATCTTCCAACAGGATTCGATGAACACAAGTTATAGGGTTGATTCCCTTGATGTCTGACAAAGTCCATCTAATAGTTGTCTTATACTTCGTCAAGACACATACCAATCTTTCTTCCATTGATTCAGTCAGTGCAGAAGAAACTATGGGAGGTAATAAGCATACTTCAGGTGGTCATGTAAAACCTTGAACTTGAGAATAGGGGTCTAAACTAATGAAGGAAGATTTTATTAGCACCAACTTAAAGTGACAAAGGTATAGGAGTATTTACCATTCCGGGAGCCTCATTGAAGGCCATGACTTCTTCCCGAATCCGAGGCTCTAGTTTATAGTTCATGTCTTCAACCAAGGCGTCCCCCGGTTGATCTAGGCATACTCCTTCCTGAATGGCCATATTGTGTGCGTCTTCTTGAATTCACTTCAGATGTTTCTCTGTAAAAGGAGTGCACACATCAATAGAAAAAGTAGTTTTAGTAGTGGAACTAGGTACCTCATGGAATCAAAAACGTTGAAGCCTATTTTCTCTCGATCGACTTCTATAGTTAGTGTGCCATTGAATACATAAATGTTTGTTTTGGCAGTTCTCATGTATGGTCGTCCAAACAACATCAGTGCAGCTTGATTCATAGAGGAATCATCCATGTCTAGGACATAAAAATCTTCAGGGGAGATGAGCTGGTTAACCTGCACAAGAACATCTTCAACGTAACCCTTAGAATACACATTAGAACGATCGGCTAATTGAATGATAACATCGTCATGTTTTAGCTTACCTAAACCTAGGGCAACATATAAAGAATATGGCATAACATTAATGGATGCACCTAAATCTAGCATGACCTTATCAAAAAATTTGTTACCAATTACGCAGGGAACAGAATAAATCCTTGGATCCTTCAACTTTGGGGGTCGCCAACGTTGGATTATAGCGAAAACTTTTTCACTCACCATCGCAACCTCCTTCTCCCTTGTTTGGTGCCTTAGAGTGCATAACTCTTTCAGAAACTTTGCGTATTTCGGCACTTGCTTGATGCACTCGATCAAGGGCTTGTTAATTTGCACCCTTTTGAAGATTTCCAAGATTTCCTCATCGGATTCATCCTTCTTAGATTTGGCAAGCCTACTTGGAAATGTGCATGCACAAACGGGGAATTAGTAGCAACCGAACTTGATGGGATATGGTCATTACATTGTGTGTGCGTAGGTTGAACTGGCGGTTGTGCCGTGGTGGTCTTAGTTGCTACCTTGTGCTTTTCATCTTCAGAAAAAGGCTGGATCTGGCTCTATTTCATCGAGCACTTACCACTTCGAGTGATAATCACGTTGGCTTCAAGTCTTGCATTCGGGCTGGGCGTAGGTTGAGGTGGAAGCACCCCGCTATCTTTGATCTTACTTATGAATTCCACGACCTTTCCCATATGGTCCTTGAGATCAACGATGTATTTTTGCTGATTTTTCTAACCTGTGACAAGAGCCTGAGTGGAAGCCATTAGTGTTTGCCGCCCTTAGGAAGGAACAACCAACATTTTATCATAATCATGATTAGAAGATGAAGAGATATGATTATTTGCATGATTGTGAGAAAAGTTAGAAAATGGAACCGGGGCCTTGGTTGCCATGTGGGTCTTTAGAAATGATTCGGGGCACAGTTTGGGCTTTTTGACATGTGATGAGGGTTCAGGACGTTGTTCGGGTCCCTCCAACTGTAACCTTGGGTCGTCCCTCCTTGAAAGCCTCCAATGGCATGTGCCATTTCAGTTTCAGGGTCTTCCTCCCTTGCAGTTTATGGGCATTGGTCCTCAAGATAGCCTTGAGAGCATATGAAACAAACCGGCGCTACCTGCTTCTTGAGTTCCAACACATTCGAAAGCATAGAGGTGATCTTATGTAATTTAGAATCATTTATAACATGGGAACTCACCTCATATACCTTTCTTGGAATAGGCTCAACACCTTCGTATTGTGCATCATTGAGTGCATGGCTTTCAAGTAGTGCACGACCGTCTACTAGACTCCAATCTAAGAAACTTCCATTAGTTGCAGCATCAAGTAGTCCTCTAGCCAAACCCTTGAGTCCCTCGTAGAAGTAAGTTAAAAGATAGCCTTCTGTGATCTTGTGAGTCGGGCATGAAGCAAAATGTTCTTTAAACCTCTTGTAGTACTGGATGAAAATCTCATCATGCTCTTTTTGCTTGATTCCAGTGATCTCTTTTCTTAAGACCGTAATTTTTTAGGCAGGGAAGTACTTGGTAAGAAATTCCTGAACCAACTTCTCCTAAGAATATATATGATTAGGTGGGAAGCCCAAAAGCCATACTCGCGCTCTATCTTCCAAGGACAACGGGAAAGCTTTCAGGTTCAAGATTTCCAAATCCGCATCATCGGGACACATACTACGAATAATGAATTAGAACTCCATCAAGTGTTTGTGTGGATCTTCGTTTCTGATTCCATGGAACTTGGGTAGCTGATAAAGGACTCCACTCTTAAACTCAATATCTTTCTTGTTGGTTCTAGGCTCGGGATACTGGATGCAGAAATTTGTAGTGCGATTTGTGTTTGCACAGGCCTGCTCACGGATACTCAGATTTCGTGCCATGGCTAATGGTGTTTCGGGAGTCTGTTCCTCTTCTAAATCACTTTTCTCACTTATGGACTCACCGAGTATTGGGGATGGAGGTCCGGATGAGCCGGTTTTCTTGAGTGCGTCTCTGAATGTTGTGTTTCTTGGTGAGATGTCAAGTTTCTTTCTCAACCGATCAAGCTTAGATTGATGAGCGCGCATTCATAAGCATGTACCTATATTGTTAAAAAGAACTAAGTTAAAAGGAAAGTATATACAAGTAAGTAGCTAGTGAAAGTCAATTAAAACAAGATATTTGTTACAAAAGTTAGGGTTAGTGTTAGGAATGTATAAGTTAAGGAAATCACAACTAGCAAGAAAATGTGAAGTATGACCAAGTATAACTGACATAAATTTAAGCTGGAATTAATATATAGACAAGTAAGAGATAATAAGAGTATGAGAAAGTATAGAATGCACAAATTATGACATAATTTGAAGTCAGGAAAAGAAACAAATAGTCCTAAATAACATAAAGTATGACATAAATGGAAGCCAGGATTAAAAAAAGTCACAGTAAGGGCAAAAAAGTGCACAACTTCCAAATGCATCTAAACTAATGCAACATAAAAGTATCTACATGAATAATGGTATGAATGCATTAGAGAGAAATTGTTAGAACTTGCACAAGACATAAGAGTTACGTGTAAATTCATGAAAGAATGGCCTGCACCTTTGATCTCACTTCCCAAGATTAACTTAGTCTAGGGGGCCTGGTGATGAAATCCGAGCATCAAGAAATCTCAGGGAGGGTATGCAATCTAATAATGCAATAAGTAAAGCTTTAGAGTGTCATGACTAGCTTGCCCCTTCTACTTCTCATAGTACTTTCCTGGGCGTACAGCTTGCGCGTACTGATAACCACCCTTCCACCATTCAATGTTAATCATGGCCAGTTGGGATAGATATAACGTGAGAAGCAAGGATAATTTTGAGAACACCCCGAGGCTAGCTTAGCTAGAGCATATACTTCATTAGTGTTTCCTTTGTTAATCCAAAACTTGTCGCCGGTCATAACCCTCCTAGACACCATGACCAACCGATGAAAGTTTTCGTGAATTACCAAACCCAAGTGTTTACGAACTCCGCCCCAACCTCATGTCCCTAGATTCGAGTCTACGGTGTGCGGTGATGAAATCCACACATCATGAAGGGTTAAAGAGAAATTAAACAAGAGGGGCACTACCTGTTCCCGAAAGTAAGATTTTGAAGAAAAGATGGCATTGAGATTCATGCAACTCTAAAACATTTAATAGGAAATAATATTTACATGTTGGGCAAGTCAAAGATATATAGTTCCTTTTTTCGAAATTATTTTTTTTTAATTTTAATTTTTTAGTTTACAAAAACAAATAAATAATAAATAGAAGATAATTAAAAAAATGAACAAGCATAATATACAATTCATGAACTAATACAATATGGGCATTAAGTACAATTTATGAACAAGTATATTATGAACATTGTGAACTAATATAATATGACAAGTATAAAGATAAAAGTTACGAATAAAAATGTATAAACAAGTATAAACAATATGAATCAAGTATGAACAAGTAAAATATGAACAAGTACAAAAATAAACAAATATGATAGGAGTTTAAGTTTACCTAAACAAGTATCACATGAATATGTATAGACATTTTTATGCTAATACATAAGAAAAGGTATGAACATTTTTATGTATAAGCAAATATGAACATTTAATAAACATACACTTACACATTATCAAATCAAGCATGCACAAAGATATATATATATATATATAGTTCCTTTTTCTTTTTTCTTTTTCTTTTTTTTTGAATTTTTTTGAATTCCGATTTTTTATTATTTTTTTATTATCTAAATTTAGAGTTTATCAAAACATAAACAAACAAATAAATAAGAATAAAATAAAATAAATGTGAACAAGTAGAAAAATATAAACATGTATAATGGAATCAAGTGTAAAAATAAAAGTTAAGAACATTTACAATATGTACACTTTATTCACAAGTATGAACATTTTACACATAAACAATTTTATACATACTAACACATTAAGAATAATTTTTAATTTTCCCGGCAACAGCGTAAAAAATTGATAAAGTTCAAACTACGCATTTAATTAAACCCATAATTCAAGTATATACATATTTTAAACCTTTTTTGTGTCATTTTAGTACTGGTAAATAGGGATCATTTTTAACCGAGGAAATTATAGAATATTAATAATGGTTAGTGAGAAAGAATAATGAATAATATGGGGGAGTTTTGAGTAAGGTGTAATCATACAATTACAAGTGAAAATAAGTATAAAATTAATTCTACTCCTACTTTTAACCTATGTACAAGTGACTTTCTTCAAACACACATCTTACCAGCACTCTTAGTAATTGCAAATATTGAAACAATTACAAAATTTTACCTTAATCATCTCAATTACCTTCATACATTTTTCAATATTATAAATGCACCAACAGCTGCTGACACTTACAATATGATTTACCTTTCGTTTTTTATTGAATGCGTTGACAACGATCAACATTAAGTCTCTTCAATCCTACTCTGAGTGCACCGGCAGTGGATAAAACACATAGCATCAAATTGAAGTATGAAATACTAAAATGTATAAAATAACTAAGATTCATAAAGTACGACACATGGAGATTGTATTTAACACTTCCAAATATTAGCAAGAAAATACCACACATATGTTGAACTATAAATAAAACCAATAAAAAAAATAAGAGTTCAAGTAAATGGAGAGCAATTGTTAAACTTTCAAGGTGGATGAAAACAATGGATTGTTATTCACAGGGTTCTCCGACAGCGGAGGGAACCTTGTGAAGATGGTGGAAGTAAAATACAGCAAATTCGTACTTAAACTCTAAACTTTGTATTAGAAATATTTTGCCATAGTTTTCTTAAGGAAGGCTCAAAGTGTGCCTCGGCCAGCGCCTGTCGACGGGTTTGCTAGGCTATAGTGAAGAGATTGGGCTGGATTTCTGGGCTTTTTGTGGGCTGGGCTGGGTCTTTGGACTTCAAGCGGGATGGGCTGGTTGCGCTGGGCTTCTGGGCTGCATGGCTAAACTTTTGGGCTTCAGAAAATTGAGTTAAGCCTGCCATCAGTGGCTTTCCACCGAAATTCCTTGAGATTTTCGGTGGCCTTCCTTGTTTCGTTCATAATTTTTTCGTTATAATTCTGATCGGGACGATTCTTTCACCAAAACGCTCCAAATTCCTTGATTTATCTAATTCTACAAAATACCACAAAATATATTATTTTCTTCAATTTTTTATTATTTTAATTTTAAAATTCGAGTATAAAGGGTATACAATAATATAAAAAGTCAAGTACAAAGGGTATACAATAATATAAAATAATGCTTAATTGAGGACCTATCAGTAACCACATCCATACTTTGCATACTATGTTTTTTTAGAAACTATCAAACTGAAGGTAGCATAACGTTATGACGTCCATTACAGAAGAATACGTTTCCTCGTAATCAGTCTCAGACGTTGAGAAAGCATTGCACCACTAGACGAGTTTTGCATCTCCCAATCTTGTTCTTCTCATTATGCTTCCTCACAAATACCCATTTAAATCCTGCAGATTTAACATGGGGAGCTGTGACAACTACATGTCCAAACACTTTCCTTTTTGTCAACGAATCCAATTCGACATGGATTGCTTCTTTCCATTTTGGCCAGATTTTTCTACGTTGGCATTCATCAACAAAGCAAGGTTTGATACCATCACTAGTTATTAGTAATCCTTCGAACCCATTGGACTACCTCGCTTCCGAGTAGGGGCATATGACTGGCTAACTGCCATGGTCGTACCTCGTCCATCTAGGACCACTTATCCATCTAGGATGATGTGTTCTACGGAGACAACGCGTCCTAGGAGGACATCTATCCTTGCATGTACGTTTACGTCAGGTATATGTACTCTGGTCACTTTAACTAGATTAGAGAAAGCATGTGCCATATTATTAGTTACGCATTATAAGTCTAGAATTATCCACACTTCATTCTCACTTTGTACGATTCGGGGTTCAAGATGAGACATAGTGGGGACATTCCACGTCAATTCCACATCGTTCTTCAAGAATGTTAATGTTCTTATCTCTTCATAACGGCTAGAAGACTGTCTCATCAAGGTTACTATGCACAAACCTAGCAGTAAAGAGATTTCTTGTTAAGGGCTCTAAATAGCGTATAATAAAGGGGATTCATAACCGACATATATTCTCCTCCTATGTTGAGTTCCAATTTGTGTACATTGTGGCGAGGCAATTGGTATGTAAACTGTACACCCAAAAACATGTAAGTGTGAAACGGCAAGTTCGAATCTAGTTACCAGCTGTAACGCGAAATATGGTTGCGTGGCAATGGGCCTCAACCAGACCAACATGGCTGCATGCAAAATTGTATAGCCCCACACAAAAGTTGGGAACTTGGTGCAAATAAACAAGGTCCGTGCAATCATTTGCAAGCGTTTATTAAATAGGTGTGAACATGTGCAACTGGATGTTCAACATCAATCCCAAGGGACATGCAATAATCATCGAATAACTTCAATGTAAACTCACTGGCATTATCAACTCTTATGGACTGTATGGATAATCTGGGTGGTGGGCCCTCAATTTATTGATTTGGGCAAGAAGTTAGCAAATGCAGTATTGCGCATAAACAATAGTGTCACATGTGACCACCTTGTCGATGCATCAACCAAAACTATGAAATATTTAAATGGTCAGGATGGTGGTTGGATAGGTATGCATGGTGGTTGGATAGATTCACAAATATTCCCTTGTATTCTGTAAAAATAGAGGGTGGATTCTTTACTCATCTTTGCATGTGATGGTCTAATTTTCAATATTCCCATTGAGGAGGCTTGGCATAGTGTTTCACCACACACAAGGTTTTTATTAGTAAAAGATTCATGTGTGATTTAGATGATACGGTGCTTCATATCTTGACCTAAGTGTCTCTACTGATCATTCCATAATAAGTAGTTGTTTGGGTTTGGTAGGTTCTAGCTAGCCATGTAATTTTCCTCAATTGTTCTAATAGTGGTCATATAGGGACCACTTGAGAAGCAATTCAATTTCTCCAATTTACACTTCTAGCTGTATAGGTTGGAGTTTATGCAAAGATAATCTATATTCTCTTATTTTGTGGTTTCAACGTGATAACCACTAGCTCAACTATTCTTAAAACTTAACAACGTTCTTATGGAACATGAAGAATATAAGACTTCATCAATGGACAACATAAAGCGGGCTCTGTCAGAGCCTTCAACTAGCTTAGATTGGCCAGATATAGTTGTCACAAGGGTATGGTTAGGTAATAAGCTAGCAAAAAAATCCTATCTCTCAGGATAGTGTGCATGGTAGTACTGTCCGCTAAACAACAAACTTTCCCACTTGACGTGCCTAACAATAAATTTAACTTGAAACTAAATATCAAATTTATGAAAATAAGTAAACAGATTAAAATGAATAATATTCTTGCAATAAACAAAGCAAGTTCAATGTATACATAAATCAGCAAACATTATCCAAAATTTTAAAAAAATATCCATAAAAAAAACGGCACAAGCACCGTTCATATCCATATTTTTTTAGGTCTTAAGCCTTGTCATATCCAACGGCAGTATGGAAATCAATAATCTCAAGGGTAGTATTGGCTGGAGCTGGTCTTTTAGCAAAGTTGGTCTCTCGAGTTCCACTTCTGGCGTAATACTCTTCAACAACTTGAATTGATGCAAGATAGGTGCAAGACCAATGATCTTGTCTACCGCATAAATAGCATAGGTGTAACGACCAAGAAATACAGAAAATGTAATTCCAAAAAATTATATTATAAATTGGCGATTTTACCCTGGTTTCTAATTAAAGGTCAAAATTTGACTTTGTAAATTGAGAATTTTTTGCATGTTTACCTTAGAGCGTTACGTAGGTCTCGGAACTCAGATTCCATAAACATGTGGCATGTTGAAATCAGATGTTCGAATGTACATGAATTAATTATGGGTTTGCATGCGAGAAAATACTGAGTCATCAAGAAAGCGACTGGTGAGTCATCAATAGGATCATTCAAAAGGTAACAAATGTCATCCTAAAACTAAGTGAAGCGGACTTCATCGCATAACCTCCCTTATCTTCCTATTTGTATTTTTTCGAAAGAAAATAAAAAGAGGGAAGAAGAGAAATCAGAGAAGGAAACAGAGAGAAAAATAGAGGCAAAAAAAAATGAGAGGGAAACCATAGAGAGAATGAGGACAAATTAGGAGTACGACTATAACGCCCCAAACGATTGAGGAAAAGTAAAATGACGATTTTGCCCTTGTAGGGTCAAAATATTAACTTTTTGATCCGGGGACTTTTTGAACGTTCTGAAAGAACCATTATGAAGCCCTCGAGCTCTTGAATACATAGACAGACACCATACCGAAAATATATTTCAAATAAAATTGTTTTGGGTCAAGACAATATAAGGGCATTTTGTTAATTTTGGCAAAAAGGGTAATTTGGTCGTTTTACAAATTTACATGTGATTGATGTGGACATGAGTCTAGAACATTCTATAATTTTCCATGCCCTTCCCTCACCGACTTACCCATGTTATAAGTATGTGTGTGTATTTGGATTTAGGGAATTCGGAAGGGAATGGCCGAAAATGAAGGGAAAATAGAAAAAAAAAATGGAATTTTCCTTAAACACACATTAATTATTTATGTATAATTCCCTTTATTGTATAAATTCATAATAGGTCTTAATAATTAGAACAAGGGATTGAAGCTCAACTAAGATTGGATATATGTGAGACATGGAAATGGACTCTAATTCAATGTGCACATTAATTCTTAGAATAGCTTGGTCATATAATGCATTACGTAATTTAAAATGTAATGATGCACAATGAACGCCCGATAATGAATTGGAATAATAATAACCTCCATTACTTGACGAGGCTAGCGGGATGGATGTAGGCGGTACCCCACAAGGAATGTCGGTTGTTTGGTAACGTGTTTAAAGGAAATTAAATTGAAATATCCCTTATCTGACAAAAGTTGTCAGACTGGAGCAGGACCTATCTGATTTTCAAGGAAATTTAGGGTCGGTTCTTGTCAATGACCTTAGCATTTGGATACGTCTGGAATATGACCGAGCAATAAGGAATTCGAATGGAACACAACTGCCCACGTCCCTTGGATTGGAACTTTGAAATTGTGATAGTGAAACACCAAAATAAGGTCATATTCAAAGGAATTAGACGCGAGAAACCATCCAAAATCGAGCTTGAAACCAGGCCAAAATTTTTGAGATTCTTTATGAGAAATCAAGATGAGGATTTCATGTTTTGAGATCATAGAACTATTCATAGCTTTGATTAGGTTCAATCAGATGTTTAAAGTGTGAGAAATGGAGCGAAAATGGAGGAATTAGGGTCTGTCTAGTCCGTCGGATCGGGTTCTAGTCGCAAACCCATGGGTCGACTTGGTTGAAGGTTGAAGGTGACCATGGTGCATGGGGGAACGACTTCGATCTAGGCCAACATATGTTTTTATGTAATTGATGTAGCTTACATTTTGGTGCAAGTTTCAGGTTGATTGAATATCATCTCTGGGCAGTTTTGTGTGACTTAAGTGTTAATGCATAAGTTTTTTGTGCGTGTTTTATCCCGAAAATGAGGGGATTTAATTATGAGATTACTCTAGACAATAGTGACGTTTATTTATGATTTTAATAGGCCAAAAAGATTCTGGGATTTCAAAGGAACACACAACTTGGGATGGAGCTACTTGGAAAAATTGTGAGTGAAAATTTATTTTATTGCATGATTTGGATTGTAATGGTCAAAATAAATGATTAAAAGCTTATTTGGTAATTTTTGGATTATAATATTTATTCAGGATATGGTTTTTCGACATGAAATTTACGATATTTGTGGAAATGGCGATTTGCAGTTAGGCTCGGTTTGGAAACATTTTGACTTGGATATTGAGTCAAGGATTCAGTTTAAAAGAAAAATTTTGGATTTCTTTCATGGACACTGTAAATTATCCTCGACATATATTGTGATTTTTTTTCATTTTCTATGCATAGTATAGGTTCCTAGGAAACTGAAATTCAGGGTGTTCCCACACGGCTTCATACTCGGGGTATTTCCCAAGAAGCCAAAGTTTGGGGTTGTTCCCACACCATTTATTACTTGGGGTAGTTTTCCCACACGACTGATTTCTTGGGGGTTTTCCCAAGCAACTGAAGTTGGGGGTATTTCCCAAGCAGCCGAAGTTCAGGATTTTTTCCACATAGCTGATTACTAGGGGTAGTCGAGGAGTTGTTTTAATTGGTTTCTGATATATGCATTGTTTTATAACTGAAGAGTGAAAAGGTTTATTTCCTCCAAAATTTATTTCCAAATGATTTTTTTTTTCCATTCACACTTTTATTGGTTTTGTTTTCCCTTCCATGTCGTTGCATAGAGATCCATATGCCTTCAAATAAGAATCATAGCATTAGCTCTTTGATACTCTGAAGTCACGTTATCTTCTTGGATGGTGGAGCAAATTCTCTTCACAGTGGGATGAAGCTTCACATCTTTAGTCCACTGGTAATAGTTTCTCCTGGAAACTTCCAACGCATCAAAATCAAGCTTGATGAGATGTGTGATTCTCTACATATATCAAATAACAATTTTTGTGCTTTGGAAAAACTCATTTATGAGCAACTAATAAGAATTGCAGGTTCTTTATAATGATATAATTAATTTGGAGTAAACATGTAATGGTGAAGTTATGAAGGAAACTTCGGGTTCTTTTTATTTACTATTTGTTTACTTTAGTTTACTTATAAACTTTTGGTTCATGTAAATACATACATTTTTTAAGTAATAATTAAGAAATTAAATGAAGGACAAACTACATAAAAGTACTCAAACTATAGGGTCGATTTCAAAAGTTACACAAACTAAAAGAAGTTTCAATTGCGTACCCAAACTATTAAAATATAACATCTAAATATTCACCGTTAGTGGTCTGTTAAAAAAATATGTTAAGTATCCAAGTGACATTTGTGGGACTTTTTTTTAATCTTGAGTTATGTGGATAAAAAAATAATTAACAATTATATTATATTAAATTATATTAAAAAATTTAATAATTTAATTATATTAAAAATAAATAAATAATTTAATTATATTAAAAATAAATAAATAAATAAATAAGTAAAAAAATCAAATCAAATCCCTCCCCCCGAGAACAATCCCTCCTTCGTCCTCTCCAAAACCCAGTTGCAAAACTCAATTCCAAAAACCCAGATGAGAAATCAGAAGGGAGAGAGAGACTGTAATCTGCATCCCAGCCAGTCCCAAGAACATCAATCTGCATTTCTGCAACATTCAAGCGAAAGAAACTAGAAGTCCCACGAGACTTCCCGTGGGAAATCATCAAAGGTACAGAGCCATAATGCCCAAATGGAGATTCATGAATATACTCAAAAACATCTAAGTTAAACAATCTGTAACATTCAGATTCCTCAACCCCAGGACCTTTGGTGGGTTCCAAAGCAAAGCTTGTAGCACGCTCAGGAATCCCATACACATGATCAACCCCATTAAAGGACACATCAAAACTAATTGATTGTGGGTCATAGGGCCTCGTATTTGTATACCCTTTGAACCTCTCCTCCCAATCCTCACCATCCTTCTTCACTCTCAACAGTTCAAAATCAAATAGCCACATGAGAAACTACATGATTACCTCCCTTTTCACGCATATAAATCTCCAAGGGATCATGTTGGAGGATTGCCTCATAGCCTTCGTGTAAGTAAATGATGGATGAGGGACCTACATCGCCACCGATCGTCTCCGTCGAAATCTTCTGCAACCACAACTTATTGTTCAAAAACTCCGGCAAAATCACATTGAGGACCTCGAAACGCTTTTTGGGTGGGTCAATTTCTATGTCCTCGTCGATCTTGAGCCTTAAGATCCCATCTTGGTACACAGTAAGAGTGAGAAGCAAGGACTTGATTTGATCTTGATCTTGTTAATCTGGGTTTTCGTGGATTTTCTTGAGGATGAGCTTGGTTGTGAGCTCACCATTTGAGATGGCTACATCTTGGGCTACGAATGAGGATGAGCTGGGTTTGCATGCTAGGGGTCGTTTGCAAAATGGGGTTTGGTTACAGATCCTGAACTCGTCCTTCTTCTAGGAGAACACTGAGCAGAGCTGAGAAGTGAGAAGGAGAAGAAGAAGCAGAAGCGTGAGGTTTCTGAGTTCCAAACTTGAATGCAAAACCCAGTTCAGAAATTGGGCGGTTCTGTGTAGCTGTTAAGTTGTTCAGATCTTCCTGAAGAATCTCGAAGCCATAAGGGAAAACAGAGAAGACGAAGATGAAAATCAATGATGCATCTCGTTTTTGGAACTGAGTTTTGCATCTGAGATTTGGAGAGGACGGAGAAGATGGATGAGGGATCGTTCTCGGGGGAGGGATTTGAATTTGATTTTTTTTAATTTTTTTTAATTTTTTTTAATTTTTAATATAATTAAATTATTAATTTTTTAAATATAATATAATTTTTAATTATTTTTTATCCTAATGGAGTCCAACTCAATATAAAAAAAATGTCCCACAAATGCCACTTAGATATTTAAAGATTTTTTTAACAGACTACTAACGATGAGTATTTAGATGTTATATTTTGATAGTTTGGGTATGCAATTAAAACTTTTTTTAGTTTGGGTACCTTTTGAAACCGACCCTATAATTTGAGTATTTTTATGTAGTTTTTCCTTAAATAAAATATTTGATCAATTAAGAAATATAAATAATACTATATAACTTGTATGTTGAAATAAATGCTTCTGGAATTTAATTTAAATGTATAGTGTGATACTTCAAGCATGGTGTTCATGTTTCACAACCGGAAGGGTATAAAGGAAATGCTATTTTTCTTTTTGGAATTTTTTGTTGTAATGAGCTGACGCTGAGTAGCCTCCGATGAGTTGCGCTGGAGAGCCACATAGCCGAGCCGAGCTGTCTAGACGAGTCAGAGCTGAGTTAGGCCCAAGCTGAGCTCAAGCTAAATTGAGTGGGTCAAAGTCGCGGGCTTCCAACCGTTGGGCTAGTCTCTTTTCTAGGCTTGGCATGCCTTCTAGTCTTGGGTTGATTTAGTAGCCTTCTAGGTTTTATATATCCTGGGCTGATGGGCTAATGGTTTCTATTTCCCTTTTATTTTTAGTCCTTGGTAGCCTTCTAGGCCTTTTTTTGTTTGGGGGGGGGGGGGGGGGGGTCAGAGGTTGTTGTTGGCAAAGTAGAGCCCAGGGCCGGCCAATATGGAGGGCGGGAGGGGCCTAGGCCCTGGGCTCAAAATTATTGAAGGGCTTAAAAAAAAATTTTGTTATATTAAAAAAAATAGTAAGATATATGATAATTTAGATGGGGGATACGAGTGAGCGGGAAACAGAAGAAGAGTCTCCTTCAATGTTCCAAGAAGAAAACACAGTGTTTTAATATTTTAATTCAATGTTCCAAAGTTAAATATCAATCTCATTAAATCTCAAATTCTCAATTGTTCTAAATTTTTAATTTTTTGCAATCACATTCAAACTCTCAAACCTTAACCTCAATTTCTCAACAATTTGTTTTTCCAATCGAAAGCATCCAGACATTTTCACCTCCCCTTCTGAAAGCCTTATCCAAGATATTTCTAAGTTACAAACTTCAAAAAGAGGTAATTTAATTTAATAGAATTCATATTACAGTTTTACTAATTAAACACTTCCATTTGGCAACTTTCCCTTATGGATGTTGTAGTTTTTGATGACGGGAAGACCCCTTTATATAATCAAAGGACCAATGTTATGGGTCGAAACCACGAATTTAACATTACAAATGGCAGATCAGTTCTTGCTCTTTGTTAGTAATTAGAAATTATGTCTCTTTAGTTTTTTTTTTTTGTGCCTTTGAATCCTTAATTACCTCTTTTTTGCATGTCAGGAAAATTTTAAGGAACTCAACTAAATTGATAAGGTCACTACTACAAAGATTCTTAGTTTAATAATATTTAATTACATTCTTGTTTTGAATATGAAAGTTTGTATATATTTGCAAATTGTTTATTGTTTTACAAAAAAAGTATAAGATTTATTTTAAAAAAAATTAAATGTAATGTTTTAGACATTATGTATTTTTTTTTTCTGTATTGGGGGTTTTGTCATAATATATGAGTTTTGTCATAACAAAAATTTTAACGATGCTTATTAATAAAAACATAATATAATCAATTTATAAAATTTATATTTTCAATAATTAAATATGCGAATTGAGAGCCCATTTTTTATTTTTGCTCTAGGCCTCTAAATGTTTGGACCGGCTCTAGCATGAAGTCAGCCTAGTGTGAAGTGGAGTCATAAATTTGGGTAAAGTGAAGACGCAAACTGGGGAACATCGTCCTCAATTGGGACCATCAACATCATCATGGATGCCTGGATGCCCATGATGGCCATGATTATCATCAACATTTGCAGGTTTGTTTGATAATTAAGATAAATTGGTTTACAAACAACAATGAAAGCACAACGAGATCAAACAATTAAAGTTCCATAAGGTCACCAATTATCAAAAAATATTCACAGGTACGCCCAGTTAGCACCAATTAACAATTTCGAGCAATTATCAATTATGTTCATTATTATTATAAATCAAAGAAATAGCTGCAAACCATGTCATCAACAATTATCAAGCATATCAAAGCATATTGCAAGCATCAATTCAATATTCAATTTCCATTTTTCGTCATACATAATTATCATTAAGAAATCCTAGAATCCATGTTTCTAGAGTTTGATTCAATTAAAAATAATAATGGACATGAAATTGAAATTGAATTACGAAAAACCTACTTAGTTGAATTAGTCATTCTCTTGAGAATCCTTAATTCCTAATTTGTTCGTACTGATAACATATTGTAAATATTTTGAGAATATACGTGAGTTTGAGAGAAGAGTTTAAGGTCAGAGCGAATGAGAATGAACGTTGTATTACTGTATTGAGAATAATAATAATAATAAACCAATACAACCCTTAAATACATTAGAGAAATATATTAAAACACAAAGACCTACCTACCCATCTACCATTTAGATGCAATAGCCACTTATAATACATTTATTTAACACAATGGTCATAGCCCTTAAAAAGATTTTGCACAGAGAGTCAGAGTTGGGGATTGCTGAAGCAACATGAAAGGGTATCCAGCAAATGCAGACCAATATCATGATCATGGCCCTAATTGGCCAAAAGATCAACAACGTGATTCTTCTCATAGTACACATGACCGAGCTCACGCCTTCAGGATCTCTTCAATATAATTCTACAGTCACATACAAGTGTGAGGAGAGGATGACAAGTATCAATGCGAAATAAGTGAAACAGAAACTTGGGCACATTCCACAATGACAGCTCTTAAATCAGCCTCCTACACCAAACACAAACACAAGGTTAGCAACAAAACCCCATAATTCTAGACTATTACCTCGACCGAGGTTTGCAGTGAACCCCTTGATCCAACTATCTTCGTGGTTATGAATTAAACCACCCGCACTAATACGTTCAAGAGGCATAATACAACTACCATCAATGTCCCCCATAATTCTAGGCTATTACCTCGACCGAGGTTTGCAGTGAACCCCTTGATCCAACTATCTTCGTGGTTATGAATTAAACCACCCGCACTAATACGTTCAAGAGGCATAATACAACTACCATCAATGTTAAGCTTATACTAATCCCTTGGGGGAAGATTCCACTGCATAGAGATGATATATCTAGACTCCATAGAAGATATCTTCATGTTTACATCAAACCAATCTCTGGAAAATCTTATAATATGGGTTTGAGGTCACATGGGAAGTGTGGAAGCAAACATTAAGAAACTGAAGTGTGGAAGCAAACATTAAGAAACAAGGAACATGAACATCATGATGGTGGGAATGGACATTAATATAGGTCCACTTCTGAAAATCCAAAGCAAAAGAATGGCACACCTCGTGGGGCACGTACAAAGTGTTCTAGATGACAAGTGAAAGGGAAAAGAATATGAAAATATGGTCCATGTTCTTTTCAATAGAAGGATAGTGAGGGCAACTAGAGTTAAAAGAGAGACCACGACAGCATCTCTGGAGGTTTAAGAGGACTTTACCATGACCGATAGTCCACAAGAAAAGTCAAGACTTCGGAGGGCAAGGACAACTTCCAAATGAAATCCTAACTCCAAAGGAGACTCATAAGCAGACTTGACAGAGAAATCTTCCAGACAAGTTTGTCATCAATACTATCTTCAAAACAAACATGAATGTTGTGAATTATACCAACAACCTCACAAGGCAATAAATGAGTAAAGAGATTAGAAATCCACCAAGAGTCAGTGTAGAAATCTCTAACCTTCCAATTAAACACAACATCTGATAGGGCCACGACCCAGCTAGTTATCCATCCAAAGTCTCACATGAGTTCCAATACCCACCCTCCATCTTAGGCCGTTAGGCAAAGTTTCAGCTCCAAAAAGGATACTTCTCCAAATGGACGGGACATTACTAACCTTAGCACTCCTTGCCGTGAGTAAGTCCTGATTCCTTAGATACTTCTTCCTTAGGACCTCCTTAGGACATCAGCTTAAAGATCATTCTGACTTTGCATCATCTTCCACCCAACTTGAGCTAATAAAACCTAGCTCATATTATGAGATTTTTTAACCCCAGGCACGCTTATATGTGGAATTTTTCACTGAAGTTAAAGAACAGATACCCTGAATTTTTTTCATGTATATTTATCACAATGATACTAAAACAATCTCATCAAAGTAATCCAAAGAATGTATATACAAAGTATGTACAATTATTTACACCCTTCGAGTTAACCATCACCATGGTCTCTTTACCGCAAACCCATGTCTCCAAGAACAAGATGGAATCCCAGAAAGTCCACTCTATAAGCTAAATAGCTAGATCTTTATCATCAATATATTGGGTTGCCCTTCATAATCCACATTTGCTAACCTCTGTGAATGAATGGTAGAGTGTGACGGGACTTTCTGCTCAATGAAGGTTTCGCCACACGAAAAGCATATGGGTGGGTCTACTAAACCAAAACTTGAGCCATGGGCTTCCCAAGTCAGAGATCTTGTAACTCCCCCAATGGATGATAGAAGCTGAACATCTTCCACATACAATCCTTCGCATGGAGAGTCATCACTGCAAGCAAATTTTATTGCTTCCTCAGTAGCAGAAGTCCCTTTGATGTGCACAAAGGATATGTTCTCCACTTTCACTGCAGAAGTCTGCATAAATAGAGATGTTATCTAAGAATGAGTTTTTTAAGACCATTTGTTTCGCCAGGGAGTTCAGAAGCCTCTCCATGCTAAGTACTTATATCACCAAGATTGTGACCAAATTGTGCAATGCACTTATTAAACAGTGATGCACGAAGATTATGATGCTATCGATATATGGGATGAATGACATGTACATGGAAGTTGGCACTTAAAGTTGGTACAAAGTCCAAACCTGATTTAGACATGGCAGCCTGGAGTCACAATAATATTGATCTATTATTATCGGATTTGATACATTGTCCATCAATATATTTCTGAACATGATGTTAGAGGCAAAACCACTACCACCCTGATGAAGATGCAAGAAAAACAATATCAATAAATTACATATTGGTTCATACCAAAAAGGAAAAGGGAAAAGAAAGTTACATATGCCAGTGTGTGCATGTGGAGAAAGTGCTCCGAGAAGAAACTTACCTGCCATGTTTTGATCCTCACACCATTATCCGTGTTAGACAAGAATGCTGCATCAACCATTACATCTTGCACTTGTGACCAAGAGTTTGATTTTCCTAAGCTTCCGATGCTGAAGAAAGCATTTCCAAATTAGTATGCAGCCCAGATGATTTTCATAGTGAAGCATAAATGAAAATGAAAATCAGTTTTACCTTATGCCATGACCAGGGCCACAAGCAATATTTATGATCCGGATTCGTGAAGAATTGCTGACTATAGAAATGCAGTCATCTCCTGGATTGAGTATATGAAATTAAATAAAGTTGCAATCAGTTCGGCATTCTGATTCTCTATCCTCTCTAGAAGTAATTTAAAAAATGGGTTTATGTTTGATCACCAACAATAACTTGTATTCCGAAATCATCAGAAATTAGAGACTAGTTCTACGATCTTTGACGAATGCAGAAATACTCTATGTAACAACTCAAACATAGAGAAAGGATAAGCTTGTAGGATCAAGAAAAACGAATTTGGGAGCAGTTTTCTTGGATAACTGACTGACCGGTTCTTATTATGCTATTCTTGACTTCAACTCCCCGTGACGCACTAATGTGGATTCCATCAGTATTAGGACTAACATAGGGGGCTATAACTCTGAGATTGGATGCCACTACTCGCCTGCACTTAGTGAACGCCATGTGCATTTGTTGACCATTGAAAATCTTAACATCCTTAACCTTCAAATTCTTGCACCTATGGAACATAACTGCCTGGAAATGTATTTGATATCCCATATTAAGACTATGAAGCCATCAGAAGCCAAGAAAATTTGTCAAGTGGAATAATAGAAGTCAAATAAAAACATTAACAGAAGATCCAAAATGCTTGCTTATAAAATAAGAAAGTAGTGGTACTAACCGTTGGAGCATGTCGGCATGGCTGCCACAAACAAGTCAAACCCACGTTTAGACAGATGCAGGGTTTATAGTCTTTAAACGAAACATAAGCTAACAGGTTCAAGGGAGCAATACATTGGTTGAGTTGGTCTTGCAAGACCGAGCCCACCACTCCTGTCCCATCCCATTGATTGTCCCTCCCCCTTCTACAGTAAGGTGGTTCACCCCGTGGAAATAAAGCCATTTACGTGAATTTAAACCAATCCAAGAATCAGGATTTTTGGGAGCAATGATGGAACCAGAAATCTGTTAAGCAATAACAGATATCAACTGCAAAGTAAATGCATTATCATCTAAATACCGCTATTAGAAAAATTGATGCATTTACCATTAAAGTCACTTTTGATTGACAAGGTCCAGCAATATCAACAGGATGGACAAGGTAGGTGCTTCCCACTGGTATTACAATCCGTGTCCGTGTGGGAGAAGAACAAGCTATCTCCCAAGCATTTTTTAAGGCCTGAAGGCAATGGGAACAGTATCATTCCTCGACATAAACTTCACTAATGGGTTTGTGCAAAAAATGCATAACAAGGTGCCTGCTAAATTCCAGGTCTCTAATCTACTTAGCTATCTCATAAAGCACAAACCTTTATTTATCTCTTACAAATGAATTACGTTTCTCTTCTGTCATTAGATTTAAGACGGGGTAATGTGCAGTGCAACCTCCACTAGGAAAAGGTCAAATGATTGCAAAATGTAGGTGAAAAATTCAGTGATTTTAACTCTGAAACACAATTTGATTATCTAGGTTTAGTATCACAGTTTCTAAATCAAACAAGGCTCTGAAATCGAGCATAATTCGATCTACGCCAGGCTAACTAACCAGATTCACAATGACTGTAACATCTTAGTTCATACATTGAGCCATTAAAACAGTAAAGTGCTACAAATCCCATCTTAGTTCATAATTTAATTTACCAAAATAGTGTTGAAACCTGAAACACACTTGATACACAATGGAAATCCGATTCTAAAAATCGGGCATAAATCGATACACATTGAGTAATTACATCTTAATTCATTAGTAAAGTGTTACAAATGCCATCATTCCTATACCAAAACGGTGTTGAAACCCCAAAATGAAAACATAATTAGTGGATTATCACTATAAATTCTAAAACATAGCTCAGCACAAATTCAAGTTCT
Organism: Prinsepia uniflora; assembly: GCA_032719365.1. Lineage (NCBI taxonomy): Eukaryota > Viridiplantae > Streptophyta > Magnoliopsida > Rosales > Rosaceae > Prinsepia > Prinsepia uniflora. Next base: position 57,939,065 of record CM064876.1, read on the forward strand.
ATAATGATACCTCAGAGTCATCAGTGATACCATCTCCTCTTGCACCAAAATCACCAACAAAGAGAACCCTTCTGGATCTGGACCGGGCTCTGGTTGAACCGGATTGTGGGAGCTGTAAAAAAGAGTCGAATTCTTCGCCATATGAAGTACTGGAGCTCAGCAGAAGAAAGAATGTATGAAAAAGAACAATTAAACATTTTGAAGCAGTTGGGCAAAATATGAGGGTTTTCATTATGTACGAGCATGTCAGAGAGATCTGAAGAGTTCAGCTTGAAGACAGTGGATCTTTGGAGAACCTAAATAATAACCCAGAAGGGCAAGCGCCGTAAATTTAATTACCCAAAAATCAATGTGTCGGTCCTTGTTTTTTGGCTTAAGTAAGTCGGAGGACTCGGAATCATCAATTCATCACAAGTGTGTCCAAAAATTAAACTACAAACGAGATATAAATATAGTTGACTTCCTCAGTCAATTTTGTTATATATTAAAATTTCTGTTTTAAACGAGATATAAACAAGTGTGTCCGTCCTTATATATTAATTTTTGTTTTTTGGAACCTGTGCTTCGAGGTGGTTGTAATTTCCTAACACAACTCAGAAACTAGCTTGATTAAAATTTGAAGTTATTATCGTGTCGATTCTGTATGGTACTTTATTAAATGTATAATTCCGGAATTAATTGGCTAATTTAAAATAATTGATTAACTCATTTAACAAATATTTCAATCAAGTTATATATCTACTTATTTACTTACTCATACACTGGTTAAATTTTTATAATTCTAATATTATTTGGGTTTTTTCTAAATTTTTTTAAGATTATTTGGGGTTGTATTCACAATATATTGATCGTCTTTGGTAGTAAATATGAATTTGAAGGATATATTACCTAAATTTATAAAATTAGATGATGAAATAATTTAAATAGATTAAGCATATCATAGGTTAATCTATTTTTAAAAAAATATATACGTTTATTAAATAAGTTATAGGAGTTACCTGATTCATTAACGGCTCGAATTCTAATTGGTCGTTCTTGACACAATTACTAAAATGAGTATATTTAGGTTAGCTATATTTTAGTATAATAAAGTTCATGATATGACACGAACATGATATGACCATGTCCATTGCTAACTCTACTTGAAAGTTTCATGATAAGTTATGATGCCCATATACTTCAAATTATGTCCACTGGAAATATCGAATATGTGAATATGATACCATATGGATTGGATTGGATATGAAAATACGATATCGAATATTCCGCGTGACATATCCTTTTGAATATCGTTCAGATCAAGATACAGTCAAATGATATAATTGGATGAAATTTTGGTTCGTTTTTTGTTCAAAATTCAAAAATATTAGGGGTCAAATATTAATTAGTCCATATTATAAAATATTAATGTTTTAGCTTGAATTATTACAACGTCAATTTTGTTTTTACACTTCGGATATCGATCTCATCTTTTATGAGAGTTGAACTTAAAATTTCCCACATGATATGTGAAAATAAATAGAATTAGACAATAATACTAGGTGGAAATTACATCATCATAATATGCATGAAAAATGGTTCATTTTCAACTCTCTTTTTTTATGGAAATTCAACTTACACTTTTGAATTACTTAAAAAGTTACGAAATAAAAAATCATATATGCCACTAAAAAAATAATATGTGCCAAAATTAAAATAAATTTATTTATTTCAAAATTTTCCAAATTTATAATTTTTTCTTCTACAATCAGCTGTGGTTGCTAAATTTTCTAAATCGTTGCTTTCTATTTTACATAAATTTGAGAGTCAAACGGTGGCTCCACACATATACGTGGCTCTGCCTATACTATACCTCACTATGTTTCTTCATTGCTATATGCTAATACGCTCCAAAATCAGTATTAGTCACATCTGACATAGAATTGTTTCTACTCAAAATATTTTTCTCGTTTTAGGAGCCGAATATCTTAAGACAACCTTTACTAGACCTCCTCGTGGAATCTAGTCTGCAGAGCAATGGAGGCGGAACACTCGTGAAAATCTATTTTTGTGGTGAATGGTGTAGAGATGCTGGATTGGGTTGAGTTTGATGGGCCTTAGCAAGTAGGCCTTTGAGCTCAAGCATGTCACTAGCAGAAGACTGCTACTAGACTGTGTAAATGAATTTCGTTTTCGGCTCAAGAGCCTTTCTTCTGATTAGTGTGACTGTGAGGCAGGCGGAAATAATTGTCATGCGCTATACTTTTCTATACCTTTTTCAAGGGTTTAAAATATTTTCTTTCTAGCGATGCCCAAGTTAGAAGTTTATTTCGCCAGGAAATTCTTGTAGCCAACATTGTTAATTCAACAGTTAAATGGACAATGGTCCCAAGTTCTCTTAAGTCGGAATCGAAGTATTCAGATCAATACAAAAAGATGGTATCTCGACTTGGTAAGTCACAAACCACGTTTGGATGGTATATCTCAATGTACCAATTACAACTTAAGAGGTTTGAATTGAAGTGGAAATGAAATTACGAATACAAAAATGTAAAAGTATTGGAATTGAATAACAACTGAAAATATTAGTATAGAAAAGTAAATAATTTCCTTCACATTTCAAGCTGGCATCAAGCAAGAAATTTCAGAAACCATTAACTGAAGTTAATATCAATCAGAAATCATGCCACGAGATTGCAAAGCACTCAAATGCGATGACAAGACATCAAAAAGGAGGTTTGAGTCCCTCAATGACCAGCCATGAATTGGCAATCAAAATGACCTTCTGCGAACTGGTAGTCGGGGTGGATTTTCATAAAATGGTGGTCGAAGACTATCTGTGAGACAATTTTCAGGATGAATTTCCATGAGCCGGTCGTAAATAATATCAATCATTATGACACTGAATAGTCAGAAACAAAGTTAATCTTACGCAAACCTCTGCCGAAAGTCCATGAACTGGTTAGTCGGGAAGAAGGCATAAATGGAAATGAAAGTACGAATACATAAATGTAAAAGTACTGGAATTGAATAACAACTGAAATTATAAGTACGAAAAAGTAAATTATTTCCTACGCATTTCAAACCCGCACCAAGCAAGAAATTCCAAAACCCATTAACTAAAAATAATATCAATCAGAAATCTTGCCACGAGATTGCAGAGTACTCAAATGCAACGACAAGACATCAAAAAGGAGGTTTGAGTCCCTCAATGACCAGCCATGTGTTGGCAGTGTAACAACCCGTACCTTCGGGAAGGGTAAAAATGTAATTTTATAAGATTTTTGTATATAAAGGACGATGTTGCCCTTGTGAATAGTAGGCTAAAAGTTGACTTTTTAAATTACCAATTGGATGAGTGTTGACCCTTAACCGTGACGTAGGTTAGGACGTCACGAGTCCGTAGACAGGTGGCAGGTTCGATTTGGATAACCGGAGGGAAAGTTATGACGTTCGGAAGATTAGGGGCGTTATCGTAATTTTGAGTAAACGAGGAAAATGTTGACTTTTTGGAGGACTTGTGATTTTTCACGTAGACCGAGGACCGTTAGATAGGTCTCGACGTCTTGAGTTCAACGACAGGCGGCACGCTGTCGTCGGACGTCGGACGGAAAAGATATGGGTCTAGAACGTTCGAGGGCAAAACGGTAATTATTTACACAAGGGGTATTTTGGTCATTTTCTTTCAGCCAATTGGATGAGGACAAGTGGCTGAGTGGGGTAGGATATTTTCTGCTTGTCCATAGGATTGTGGACACATGGGGAGAAGCCAGAGGCTTCTGGAGGAGTCTACGTGTGCACGGCCACAAACCGTTCAAAAATCAATCGTGCATTTGGTTCAAACACAGAAAACAGAGGGTGAGAAATTGGGGAGGAGTGATCGATTCAGTGCAAGGGAGATGAAGAGTGAGTTGAGAGAAGGACAGTGAGGCAAGGCGGTGCTGGTGATCGCGTTTTGGAGCTGCAACCGTGCACGGAGGCTACACGGTGGACGGCTGGGTTTTTGGAGAAAACAGAGAAGGCGGTGGACTGTGGTGGCTGCTATGCCATGTGGTGGATCGATTCAAGCCACTAGGAGACTCAGGAGACTACGGGGAGTCCAACCAGCACCGCGGTAAGCGGCGGTGCTCACGGCGGAGCCTGAATCGAAGGGTAAGTTCCTTTCCCCTGTTTTCCCGTGGATTTTAAATTCAAAAGTCGTGAAGGTAGGATGAGAATCGAGGGGATTGGTGAGTGCAGTGGTGTTCAGGGAGGTTCTAGGAGTGGTGTAGGATGAACGCCGTGACGGGGGAGGACCTGGGCGGCCGGCGGCCAAAACAGGGGCTACGGGCCGTCTATTTCGGGGCCGTGAACGGTGGGTTTCCAGCCATGATTCTTCAAGGTTAGGACGTGGTTAGATTGCTTAGGATGGGACGAAGAGAATGGGATTGGATTGGACTGGAATGGTGGTCGGATTACAGAGAACCGGTCACGCCGGTTCAACTGTGTTGAACCGGGTGACTCGAGTAAGACGGTGGTACTGTAGCAGGCGCGTGAGGCCCACGCGCAGCCACTTTGGACAGTGCGTGGAGGCGCGTGGGGAGGAATCCGGCCAAGCTTCCAACATGAGTTTAGTCCTAAATGTTCTAAGGAATCCAATGGTATAGTTTTCGGGTGAATCGGACGGTGTTACGAGTTTGTTCGGGAATCCATACGGTTACGGGTTTAGGATTAAAATCTTATTTAATTCCCGAAAAATTGGGGAAATTAGGATTAGGATCCTTGATGTATTTGTGACCCTATTTGGTGCATTTTGACAGGACGGGAGGCACCCGAGACGGTCGAGGAGCGCACGGAGCGCGACTGACTTGCTCAGATTTGTGAGTGGGGTCTTTCTTACTTTTGAGCATGCCTAACTGTTTTATCGATGTTTATGATATTATGTGTGTTTTTATGCTTTAAATGATGGTTATACGTGATTGAAATGTTTGCATGTTTTTCGAGACGTTTTCGGATTTTGGCACGTTTTTCGAGAAAAAGCCGGTTTTCAGATTTTGATGCCATATGTAAGAAATTCACCCTATAAATGTTTTCTGATGATGGTAAATGGGTTATGAAACATGATTTGGGATTTCCTATGGTTTTTGGTATGGAAATGGATTTTCCGGATTTGGGTTCAGAATGTCGGTTTTGAACGCCGGTAGGGCTTCGAACCGGGGATTCCGAATTCGATTTTGAATATGGAGTTAGAAATGGTTTTCAAATGGATTGGATTTGCTGGATCTGGATATGGGTTTAAAGACCCGGATTCTGATTGACGGGGGACGGGCCCGGATTGAGTTTAAAGACTCGGGAGTTTAAAGACTCGGATATTTATGATATTACCCCCATAGGCCTATTGAGTTTAAAGACTCGGGAGTTTAAAGACTCGGATTTATATTTGAGGTCTGGTTGAGTTTAAAGACTCGGATAGGTCCAGCAGGTTTGATCGGAAATGATGATTTGATGTCATGCTCTGCTTTCTATATCAGTTTTATAGTGTATCTGTTTCTTATGATGTTTTATAGTGTTTCTGTTTCTTATGATGTTCCATATTCTGATTTTCTAATATTTAGTTGGGCATGCCTGTTTTCAAAACGGAGGGAACAACTTATTACTTTTCCTTAACTCTGATTTGACGAGAAACTGTTTTGAAACTTCTATTCATTCCAGTCCACTCACACCTTCTGTTTTAAATTTCCCTCCAGGTCGTGGTGATAGCGCTGGGGTGAACGTTGAGGCAGATTTCGAGGCATAGAGCTTACGACGTTCTTCCGTTGCAGACTTAGAATTGTAGGACTTTTTGTGCCCATTTTGTAGAACTATGCTCTGACTTACTGTTGTATATATTTACTCCTTCGTCTAATAGTTGTGCTTATAGTTGTATTAAGGTTAATTGTGGTACTGTAAGTGTGATTGTCAGACGGGAGCAGGGTTCATCCCGGATATCGAGGTGATATTTGGGACGGGTCCTGACAATTGGTATCAGAGCAAGGTTGTGTCGATTTGTGTTGGGTTTAGGTTGTTTTACTAACTCTATGCCTCTTTCAGCGTACGATCGATCATGCCTCCGAGACGTGAACCCCCTCCACGACCTGAAGATGAAGCGGCGAGAGGGACTGAGAGCGCTTCGATCGAGAGAGCCTAGAGGCTTGGGGCTACTACATTCAGCGGTGGGGCCGATCCCTAGGAAGCTCATCGATGGATCACTCGGCTCGAACGTATTTTTGGGGTAATGCACTGTCCTCCTGAGGATCGGGTTTTGTTAGCTACTTTTCTGTTGGATGGAGCTGCATACGAGTGGTGGTACACGTTGGAACTGTCCGGCTGGGATGCACATACCGTGACATGGGAGACTTTCCGGGAGCGGTTTCTTGATCAATACTATCCCCGTTATTTCAGGGATGCGAAGGAGCAGAATTCCTTCACTTGAAGCAAGGGAACTTGACAGTTGCTGAGTATGAGCAGAGGTTCCAGATGCTATCTCGTTTCGCTCCGGCATTTGTGGCGACCGAGGCGGAGAAGTGCCGCCGGTTTGAGTTGGGCCTCCGAGGAGAGATCAGGGCCATAGTGATAGTGGGTTCTTTTGCTACATTTCTGGAGTTATCTGATGCTGCTGCCAGGGTTGAGGCTAGTTTACCCGCTAGGCCACAGTATTCGGGCAGTGTTCGACGCCGAGAGCATTCATTTCCAGGAGCATCGAGTCAGAGGCCCCCGAAACGGGGTACTTTTGGGGGATCGTTATCGGCTGGTGGAGCCCGGTATGGCCGATCAGGCAGTTTTCAGGGCTCAGGATTTCGAGGAGCTAGGGCACAGCCGACTCCTCAGGCGAGTGCGACTTCAGTGGCTTCTACGGGGAGACATACCGGTGGACCCGGTAGGGATACGTGCTTCTATTGCGGAGAGCGAGGACACTTCCGGAGGGAGTGCCCATTGTTAGCTTCGGAGGGTGGAGCAGGCCGAGGTGCACCGGAACCCGGGCGGAGTACTGCTTCAGTGTCAGGGGCAGCAGGCCCTAGGGGTGGCGGAGGTGCCACGAGTAGTTCTAGGGGGCGCGGTAGGTCATCGGGACCTCAGGCGCGAGTTTTTGCTATGACCCAGCAGGAGGCCAGATCCGCACCGGGAGTGGTGACAGGTACACTCACCATACTTGGTCACACTGTTTTTGTTTTGATAGATCCCGGGGCTACCCATTCTTTTGTAGCTCGGAGTTGTAGTTTGGTGACGGAAAGGGAGGTGTCTACTTTGGATTTTGCTTTAGGAGTAAGTACACCTACGGGAGAGGTGTTGGTGGTGACTCAGGTGTTGAGAGAGTGTCCGGTGATGGTAGGTGAGGTTGAGTTACTAGCAGATTTGTTACTCTTGGATTTACGGGACTTTTATGTTATTTTGGGTATGGACTGGTTAACGAGACATCATGCTTCTATCGAATGTTTCGATAGGAGAGTGACTTTTCGGAGTCCGGGATTATCAGAGACTACGTTTCAGGGGGATCAGCGTGCACTTCCTACTGGAGTTATTTCGGCACTTGAGGCTAGCAAGTTGTTGCGTAAGGGATGTCAAGGTTACATAGCTCATGTGGTGGATACACGTGCTACGCCAGTGAGGGCGGAGGACATACCAGTGGTACGGGAGTTTCCCGATGTTTTTCCCGAGGAGTTGCCAGGACTACCCCCACACCGAGATCTTGAGTTCACGATTGATCTTCTTCCAAGTACACAGCCTATTTCACAGACTCCTTACCGTATGGCACCTGCAGAATTGAGGGAACTTAAGGCCCAGTTGCAAGAGTTGGTCGATATAGGATTCATTCGACCGAGTATGTCACCTTGGGGAGCACCCGTTTTGTTTGTCAAGAAAAATGACGGAGGATTGAGATTGTGTGTGGATTACAGACAACTGAATAAGGTAACTATTCGGAATAAGTATCCCCTACCCCGGATTGATGATTTGTTCGACCAATTGAAGGGAGCTCAGTATTTTTCGAAGATTGATCTTCGCTCCGGTTATCACCAGTTAAGGGTTAAAGAAGAGGATGTACCGAAGACAGCCTTTCGGACTAGGTACGGTCATTTTGAGTTTGTTGTGATGCCTTTTGGTTTGACTAATGCCCCAGCAGCTTTTATGGATCTTATGAACCGAGTGTTCCAGCCATACTTGGATCGTTTTGTGATTGTCTTCATTGATGACATTTTGGTGTATTCGAAGAGTGCGAAGGCACATGAGAAACATCTGAGACTTGTGCTTGAGACATTGAGGGGGCATCAGTTGTATGCGAAACTGAGTAAGTGTCAGTTTTGGTTGACCAGTGTTGGATTTCTTGGCCATGTGATTTCGGCCGAGGGCATCAGCGTGGATCCTCAGAAGGTTGAGGCGGTAGCGAAATGGGAACAGCCCAAAACGGTGACAGAGATCAGGAGTTTTCTGGGTTTGGCAGGTTACTACCGGCGCTTTATTGAGGGTTTTTTGATTTTAGCCGCTCCTTTAACCCGACTAACTCGGAAGGGAGTTCGATTTGAGTGGGACGAGAACTGTGAACAGAGTTTCCAGGAGCTTAAAAGACGGTTGACATCTGCTCCTGTGTTAGCCCTTCCAGACGATAGTGGGGAGTTTGAGGTGTACAGTGACGCTTCATTGCAAGGTTTGGGTTGTGTCTTGATGCAGCATGGGAGAGTGATTGCTTATGCTTCCCGGCAGTTGAAATCCCATGAGATGAACTACCCTACACATGATTTGGAACTGGCAGCGGTGGTTCATGCATTGAAGATTTGGCGGCATTACTTGTACGGCGAGAGGTGCAGGATCTTCACGGACCATAAGAGCTTGAAGTATTTGTTCACTCAAAAGGAATTGAATCTGAGACAGCGCCGTTGGTTGGAATTGCTTAAGGACTACGACTGCACGATTGAGTATCACCCAGGGAAGGCGAATGTGGTAGCCGATGCTCTGAGTAGGAAGTCAGCTAGTTCTTTGTCACATTTGAGGACAGTACGGTTACCGTTGTTGGTTGAGCTCCGCAGGTTGGGAGTAGAGTTGACTGTGGTTGATCAGGGAGTACTCCTAGCGAGTTTCCATGTGCGACCTGTTTTGATTGATCAGGTTATTGATGCTCAGTTTGAAGACCCTATTCTGGGCATCATTCGGATTGAGGTCGAGGCTGGAGAGAGACAGGACTTTGAGATCCGCGAGGATGGAGCCTTGGTTAAGGGTGGACGGTTGTGCGTACCTGTGGATGACGCATTGAAGAAAGTGATACTGGATGAGGCTCACTGTTCAGCTTATGCGATGCATCCTGGTGGGACCAAGATGTATCGTACACTTCGAGAGCATTACTGGTGGTCGGGAATGAAACGTGAGATTGCAGAATATGTCAGTAGATGCTTGATCTGTCAACAGGTAAAAGCCGAGCGACAAAGACCCTATGGAGCAATGCAACCTTTGCCGATCCTCGAGTGGAAATGGGATCACCTGACTATGGATTTTGTGTTCAAGCTTCCGAGAACACCGAAGGGACACGATGGTGTGTGGGTTATTGTGGATCGACTTACGAAGTCTGCTCATTTCTTTCCAGTACGAGAGAACTTCAGGTTGACGCAGTTTGCACAGTTGTTCATAGATGAGATTATTCGGTTGCATGGGACTCCAGAGTCGATAGTATCTGACAGAGATCTGAGATTCACTTCCCGATTTTGGCAGAGCTTACAGGAAGCTTTTGGGACTAAATTGCATTTCAGTACTGCATTTCATCCTCAGACTGATGGACAGTCGGAGCGGACTATTCAGATTCTCGAGGATATGATGCGAGCTTGTGTCTTACAGTTCCAGGGTACGTGGGAGTCTCATTTACCTTTGATGGAATTTGCCTACAACAACAGTTATCAGGAGAGCATTGGGATGGCTCCTTACGAGGCTTTGTACGGGCGACAGTGTCGGACTCCATTATGTTGGACTGAGGTTGGTGAGCGGAGATTGACTACTTCTGAGCTAGTAGATCTTACACAAGAAAAGGTGGCACTGATCAGGGATCGATTGAAGGAAGCGCAGGACCGCCAGAAGAGCTACGCCGACCGTAGGATTAGAGATTTGGAGTTTGCAGTAGGAGACTGGGTTTTCTTGAAGTTATCTCCTAGGAAGGGGATCGTACGGTTTGGCAGACGAGGGAAGTTGAGTCCTCGTTACATTGGACCTTATGAGATCTTGGAACGGATTGGTCCTGTTGCATATCGATTGGCCTTACCAGCAGACTTGGAAAAGGTACATAATGTCTTTCATGTCTCTATGCTTCGGAAGTATATTCGAGATGATTCGCATGTTCTGGAAGCACAACCAGTGGAACTGAGGGAAGACTTGAGTTTCGAAGAACAGCCTGTCGTGATCTTGGATCGGAAGGATAAGGTTTTACGAAGGAAGACGGTTCCCTTAGTCAAAGTATTGTGGAGAAATCATCAAGTGGAAGAAGCTACTTGGGAACCTGAGGCCTTGATGCGTGAACAGTACCCTTATTTGTTTCACTGAATTTCGAGGACGAAATTCTTTTTAGGGGGGTAGATTGTAACAACCCGTACCTTCGGGAAGGGTAAAAATGTAATTTTATAAGATTTTTGTATATAAAGGACGATGTTGCCCTTGTGAATAGTAGGCTAAAAGTTGACTTTTTGAATTACCGATTGGATGAGTGTTGACCCTTAACCGTGACGTAGATTAGGACGTCACGAGTCCGTAGACAGGTGGCAGGTTCGATTTGGATAAACGGAGGGAAAGTTATGACGTTCGGAAGATTAGGGGCGTTATCGTAATTTTGAGTAAACGAGGAAAATGTTGACTTTTTGGAGGACTTGTGATTTTTCACGTAGACCGAGGACCATTAGATAGGTCTCGACGTCCTGAGTTCAACGACAGGCGGCACGCTGTCATCAGACGTCGGACGGAAAAGATATGGGTCTAGAACGTTCGAGGGTAAAACGGTAATTATTTACACAAGGGGTATTTTGGTCATTTTCTTTCAGCCAATTGGATGAGGACAAGTGGCTGAGTGGGGTAGGATATTTTCTGCTTGTCCATAGGATTGTGGACACATGGGGAGAAGCTAGAGGCTTCTGGAGGAGTCTACGTGTGCACGGCCACAAACCGTTCAAAAATCAATCGTGCATTTGGTTCAAACACAGAAAACAGAGGGTGAGAAATTGGGGAGGAGTGATCGATTCAGTGCAAGGGAGAGGAAGAGTGAGTTGAGAGAAGGACAGTGAGGCAAGGCGGTGCTGGTGATCGCGTTTTGGAGCTGCAACCGTGCACGGAGGCTACACGGTGGACGGCTGGGTTTTTGGAGAAAACAGAGAAGGTGGTGGACTGTGGTGGCTGCTGTGCCGTGTGGTGGATCGATTCAAGCCACTAGGAGACTCAGGAGACTACGGGGAGTCCAACCAGCACCGCGGTAAGCGGCGGTGCTCACGGCGGAGCCTGAATCGAAGGGTAAGTTCCTTTCCCCTGTTTTCCCGTGGATTTTAAATTCAAAAGTCGTGAAGGTAGGATGAGAATCGAGGGGATTGGTGAGTGCAGTGGTGATCAGGGAGGTTCTAGGAGTGGTGTAGGATGAACGCCGTGACGGGGGAGGACTTGGGTGGCCGGCGGCCAAAACAGGGGCTACGGGCCGTCTGTTTCGGGGCCATGAACGGTGGGTTTCCGGCCGTGATTCTTCAAGGTTAGGATGTGGTTAGATTGCTTAGGATGGGACGAAGAGAATGGGATTGGATTGGACTGGAATGGTGGTCGGATTACAGAGAACCGGTCACGCCGGTTCAATTGTGTTGAACCGGGTGACTCGAGGAAGACGGTGGTACTGTAGCAGGCGCGTGAGGCCCACGCGCAGCCTCTTTGGGCGGCGCGTGGAGGCGCGTGGGGAGGAATCCGGCCAAGCTTCCAACATGAGTTTAGTCCTAAATGTTCTAAGGAATCCAATGGTATAGTTTTCGGGTGAATCGGACGGTGTTACGGGGTTGTTCGGGAATCCAGACGGTTACGGGTTTAGGATTAAAATCTTATTTAATTCCCGAAAAATTGGGGAAATTAGGATTAGGATCCTTGATGTATTTGTGACCCTATTTGGTGCATTTTGACAGGACGGGAGGCACCCGAGACGGTCGAGGAGCGCACGGAGCGCGACTGACTTGCTCAGATTTGTGAGTGGACTCTTTCTTAATTTCGAGCATGCCTAACTGTTTTATCGATGTTTATGATATTATGTTTGTTTTTATGCTTTAAATGATGGTTATACGTGATTGAAATGTTTGCATGTTTTTCGAGACGTTTTCGGATTTTGGCACGTTTTTCGAGAAAAAGCCGGTTTTCAGATTTTGATGCCATATGTAAGAAATTCACCCTATAAATGTTTTCTGATGATGGTAAATGGGTTATGAAACATGATTTGGGATTTCCTATGGTTTTTGGTATGGAAATGGATTTTCCGGATTTGGGTTCGGAATGTCGGTTTTGAACGCCGGTAGGGCTTCGAACCGGGGATTCCGAATTCGATTTTGAATATGGAGTTAGAAATGGTTTTCAAATGGATTGGATTTGCTGGATCTGGATATGGGTTTAAAGACCCGGATTCTGGTTGACGGGGGACGGGCCCGGATTGAGTTTAAAGACTCGGGAGTTTAAAGACTCGGGAGTTTAAAGACTCGGATTTATATTTAAGGCCTGGTTGAGTTTAAAGACTCGGATAGGTCCAGCAGGTTTGATCGGAAATGATGATTTGATGTCATGCTCTGCTTTCTATATCAGTTTTATAGTGTATCTGTTTCTTATGATGTTTTATAGTGTTTCTGTTTCTTATGATGTTCCATATTCTGATTTTCTAATATTTAGTTGGGCATGCCTGTTTTCAAAACGGAGGGAACAACTTATTACTTTTCCTTAACTCTGATTTGACGAGAAACTGTTTTGAAACTTCTATTCATTCCAGTCCACTCACACCTTCTGTTTTAAATTTCCCTCCAGGTCGTGGCGATAGCGCTGGGGTGAACGTTGAGGCAGATTTCGAGGCATAGAGCTTACGACGTTCTTCCGTTGCGGACTTAGAATTGTAGGACTTTTTGTGCCCATTTTGTAGAACTATGCTCTGACTTACTGTTGTATATATTTACTCCTTCGTCTGATAGTTGTGCTTATAGTTGTATTAAGGTTAATTGTGGTACTGTAAGTGTGATTGTCAGACGGGAGCAGGGTTCATCCCGGATATCGAGGTGATATTTGGGACGGGTCCTGACAGGCAGTCATGATGACATTCCGCGTAACTGGTAGTCGGGATGGATTTTTGTAAAATGGTGGTCGAAGACTGTCTGTCAGCCGATTGTCAGGATGAATTTCCATGAGTCGGTAGTAAATAATATCGACCTCTATGACACGGAATGGTTAGAAAGAAGGTTAATCTTTCGCGAACCTCAGCCGAATGTCCATGAATTGGTCAATCGGGAAAAAGGCAACCCAAGGTTTGTATTGGGAAATGAAGCCAACCATTATGACATTGTTGCTGGAGCGGTCAGAAAAACGGTTAGGGAGTTGCAAAAATGCCTCAAAGAGGTGAGAATAGTAGCTGCATCGTAATTTTCTAGGTCGAAAGATGTAGTTTTTGTCACAAGGGTCAACTGTTTTAAACCATGAAACCTGGGTTAAAGGTGTTCATTGGTTCAAAAATTGATGAAGATAATTTGGTGAGTTTGATTGGTTGATTGTCAATCCGTTGAGAAGATGGACTGTTCTTTATTTTTAGGCGGTGAAGAAGTTCTCAACTTACTGAATTAGGTCCCGCATGGATCTCACTTTTCCATTTTTTCCTTTGGGATACTCCTTCATGCCTCAATTTTCTTTGTGTTCTATCAGCAATGCCCATGCTTCCCTCCTCTTCACGCTACTTAGGCTGGGCTTGTGTCAGCCTTGGGCTTTTAATTTTCGTGAGCCTTCAACTTGGGCCAAAGGGGATTTTTTTTCAGATTTAAACATTGCCCTTTGAATTTGAAATGCTTTAGGTATAAAATATTTCAAATTCACACGGTCACATCCTTCGCCCCTTCTCTTGGCTCCACATGTACCTTTTGGCGGTTCCAACTACAGTCTCACATAGCACTGTAACGACCCATTCTGAATTGTCATGATTAATTAAGGATTAATCGTGGATTATCGAGGATTAATCGGGGATTAATCGAGGATTACCGGAAAATCGGGATAAGATGATGATTTTATCCTTGAATGGATGAAAATGTTGACTTTTGACCCAGGAAGTCAAATGCACAGGGGCGGAAGTCCATTACGTAGATCGAGACGTTACGAGTCCGTAGGCAAGAGGGACGTCAAAAACGAACATCATATGAGAAAGATAGGGGTCTATAACTGTTTTTTGAACTATTCACAATTGCACGTTTTACTAGGAGTTTACTTTTGATCTTGTTGTTTAGTGCGCCCAAAATATTTTTCCTGGACCAATGGATGAATGACAAGTGCCACTCATGCCATTGGCCCAAACTCACACATACATGCATCTGCCCCCATTCCCTTCCATTTTGATCAAAAAACCCGAATCCCTCCCCCTTGCTTTATCATCATCCTCATCGATTTGCTGTTGCTAGAGAGGGACTGAGAGGGTGGCTGAGAGACTGAGAGACGGTGGGGGACGGTGGGGGACAGTGGTGAGAGGCGGAGCCGTCATGGATAGCTGAGAAACTCAGAAAAAGGTAACCCGTGAACTTGGTGGATTGGATTTTGATTTTTAGATAGTTGGGGTATGACAACCCGTCCCGAATTAACGGGATTAATTAAGACTTAATGACGGATTAGTAAGGCTAATCGGAGATTAGACGAGAATTAGCGGACGTTCGGGCGAAATGACGATTTTACCCATGGAATGGGCGAATCGTTGATTTTTTGTTCAGGTGGTCAAAGGGACTTTGGCCGATAACCGTGACGTAGTTCGTGACGTCACGAGTTCATAGACAGGTGGCCAACTCGATTCCGATGTCCGAGGAGGAAGTTATGACGTTCGGAAGCCCAAGGGCATTTTGGTAATT
Source organism: Prinsepia uniflora (assembly GCA_032719365.1). NCBI lineage: Eukaryota > Viridiplantae > Streptophyta > Magnoliopsida > Rosales > Rosaceae > Prinsepia > Prinsepia uniflora. The sequence goes on from CM064876.1 coordinate 57,954,121, forward strand.
TGGGTGAATAGGAGGTCAAAAGTTGACTTTTTGACCGGGAGGTCCGATGGCCGAGGGCCGAGCACCGTTACGTAGATCACGACGAAACGAATTTGTAGACAAGCGGCATGTCGAATTCGGACGTTCGACGACGAAGTTACGGGTCACGGAAGTACAAAGTACTATTCACAGTGACACGTTTTACGAGGAACTTTTGGACTGAAGTGGGCCCAGTTGCTTTTTAGCAACCAATGGATGAGTGACAAGTGTCACTCATCCACTGGCCACCATTTCATATACATGCATCCAACCATAACCGTGCATCCCATTTCCATATTTTCCCAATCCAACCCGATCCCATTTTCAATCCAATCCAAACCCTTCAACCCTAAAACCCTTTGTGAGAGGACAAAGAGAGATGAGGGGACCGGCTGGCGATGGTGGCTGGCCCAAGACGGAGCCGCCGTACACGGCGGGGGAGAAAAACCGATCGAGGTATCGGTTAAAACCATTTTCAATCCATTTTCAATTTCTGCTATTATGGATCGATTTGGATGTTTGCTTTGAGTTAAATAGGTTGTTAGGAGGTTAATAGGAAGGTTTTGAGAGTGGTTGGACGACTGTGGAAGCCATGGACAGTTTTGGGAACTTTGAACCGTGAGGTTCATTTTGGAACCCTAGGTTTGGATGGGTTTTAGTTGGTTTTAAGGATTGGGTTAGATAGGAAATGAAGAAATATGAATTTAGGGATTAAAATGGGACAAAACGGACAAGGTTTTAGGGTTGTAGGATCCTGGACCGGTCACGCCGGTCCAGTTGCAGGAAACGAACCGGACAGGCCGGTCTGAACCGGACCGTCGAGAGGTTGAAGACGCACTGTTCACTGGCACGTGGCTCCCACGTGCAGCCACTTCAAGCGGCGCGTGCGGGCGCGTGGGGGAGATTTTGGGAAAGGTTCCAACATGTAATTTCATCTATTCGATGTAACGAACATTTTGGGACTGGTTTCGTGTCAATCAGACATCGTTTCGATAGGTTTCGGGTTGTCCGAAGGTTTAGGTTCGGTTTTAAAAAATAGTTAGAAATTCCGGAAAATTACTAGGCTTTAGTGAGGGGTTATTTAGGTAGTTAGTAACCCTCTAAATTAATTTGGACAGGTTCGGGGATCCCGGAGGCGACGATTGACCCGAGAGACGATTATGGCACGCGTATCGAGGCGCGACTTCGGACGGTCTGTGAGTGGACCTTTCTTTCAAAATTGATGCATGCATAAATGTTTTATAATTGTTTTAGAATATATTTTGTGTTGCCATGAGTGCAATTGTTTGTGGTAGCCTAGGATTTACGTATTTGCACGTATTTCGAGATTTCTGGTTTTATACGATGCATATACGTTCTAGGTTTTCAACGAGGGTTTGATAAATGGATTTCGAATTTAGAAACATGAAATCGGGCACGAGACCCATTTGAATTACAACTCTCGGACTTGGTGTCCATTTGATTTGATAAGGAATCGGACCTAGGGTCCATTTGAGCCATATGATCGGACTGAGGGTCCATTTGGTTTACGATTCGGGTTTAAGGCCCAGTTAGTGTTACTATCAGGCTTGATGCCCCGTTGATTTATGATATCGGGCCTGAGACCCATTTAGTTGAGATATCGGGCTTAAGGCCCCGTTAGTTGTGAAATCGGACTTGAGGTCCTGTTGCTTTATGGTTCCGGGCGTAGGGCCCAATTGGTTGTGATATCGGGCTTGAGTCCCAGTTCAGTTTGTCAAATGAGAATTCGGGCATGAGACCCAGTTGAACTGAGGATTTAGGCCGAGGCCTGTGAAATGGATTTGAATCGGATTCGAGGGATCCTGTTGAAATGAATCGGGTTTGAGACCCAATTGAAAAGTGATTTGAGAAAGAAAGAAAAGAGTATTTGAAAATGTGATTGAACCCTCCATGATTTATATGGTCTCCTCCAGACGTCGACCTGGAGAGTCACGATCCACAGACCAGAGTGGGTATCCCCATAGGGATCCCGTTCCAGGAGTGGTGGTTACTTATTATGATGTGGTCCCGGACCAGATTTCGGAGAGATGTGTGGACTAGATCCAGAGGGAGAGCTCGGACTAGATCCAGTGATTGAGCCTCCCAGATGGAGATTCCTGGGAGAATACTCGGAGTGAGACCCCGAGTAGTATTCATACTAGTATAGAGATTGACATCGTGACTATATCGGGGATGTGTTCCCTAGGGGCTGTGTGTCCCGAGTTGGCATCTTCTCGGAAGTGCCGCAGATGGGTTATACGTATGACGGTACGTATGAGATTTTATGGAAAAATGATTTGGGGCTGTGACCCCGAATACGAGATTTGAGGGCGGAGACCCTGTGTTTTGTGTTTCAGAAAGTGATTTGGGGCTGCAACCCCGTATACGAGATTTGAGAGAGGAGACCCTGTGTTTTGTGTTTCAGAAAGTGATTTGGGGCGGAGACCCCGTTTGTGATATTTTGAAATTGTGACCCGTATTTGAAATTGTGAAAGTGATTTGGGGCGAAGACCCCGTTTGTGATATTTTGAGAATGGTTTTGGGCTGAGACTCACGTGATGTGATTTGGGCGGAGTCCCTAATGATTTGAGGTACAAGTTTTTGGTGATTTCGGGTCGAGGACCCAAATGGATTTACGGTTCATGACGGTTTATGGGAACCGGCATGAACCTTTGAAAGGTGTTTGTGGGTCATGACGGTTTATGGGAACCGGGCATGAACCCTTGAAAGGTTTTGTACATGTTTTATAAATGATTTTATGAATGTTTGATAAACGGTTTTTGAATGTATGCATATGTTTTATTGAAGGGCATAAACGTCTTTATGTGAAAATGTTTTATTAAAATATTAAATTGTCCACTCACAGTTTTCGTGTTTTAATGCCCTTTAGGTTGATCGCGGATGCGGGCTGTAGCAGAGACGAGACATCACTCCCTTCCTCCTACAATCCTGACGCGCTCTGATAGCCCCGGCGAGGGCTAGAGATGAAATTTTCTTTAGTCTGACACTTCATGTCAGACGGGATCAGGCGGGTCCCACGTTAATCCCGGGGGATTTGGGGACGGTCCTGACATGGGGCTCATTCTGATGCCATAGTTGTATGAATTGAGCTCATACGAGCATGTAGGAACAAGAATGAGAGGCTGAGCACCCCTGGACAGGCCTGGAGGCATAGTTGCAGGTGACCCGTGGAAGACTGATCTTGAGACTGAGACATCACTTGCCGCTGCGTATTCTGAAAGTCGTTGCATACTCTGGAAACCCTGAGGGGGTTACAGTTTTATCCCTGGTTAGACACGTGGTGTCCGACGGGAGCAGGGCACATCCCACAATAATTTATGGGGATTGGGATGGGCCCTATCAAATTAGTATCATAGCCTTGGGAAAGTTAACCTAGGATGGGTCCCGTCATCAACCTGGTAGCGAGGGTAAGAATAGGAAAGTTAAGAGGGAAGGAACATATCCGTGGTTCTGTTTGGCACATGTGTCAGTGGGGTCCGACCCTGAGTTGGGCCGAGTAGACCGCGAGTTGGGCCAAGTAAACCCCGAGTTGGGCCTAGTAGACTAGATGAGGGCTGAGTTTTTTGTGGGCCCAGCGACTGGAGGTCGTAGAGTTACTGGTGTATTGGAGCCTAGTATGACGAATTTTCAGAGTCATGAACGATGATTGGTCGGGATGGATGTGTTGCTCCTAGTAGCCGGGGTTAGTGACGACCCTAGCTTGAGATTGGTTTAACAAGTTACCGGGAAAGTGGTAATTGTGGATTAGATCTTGGGGTGTACCGATCAGTGGGTTACATGATTTTGAGCTGATTGTACCAATGATGAGTTTCCATTATGAGCATTTGGTATAGATAGTGGAGAGCTTTTCAGATTGGTCTGCACGAGGTTTGTGACAGACATCTCTATCGACGGACATAGATGAGACTTTCGAGAGTTGGGCGACGTTTAAGGAACGTTTCTTACGTCATATTCGTCCTACTCTTATCGATATACGAGGGAGGTGGAGTTCCTCCGACATGAGCAGGAGATTTGATGGTAGCTCAGTACGAGCAGAGGTTTGTGACCTTGTCATGGTATGTTCATGTTAGTGATGACTGAGACAGTGAGGATTCGCCGATTTGTGTCGGGTCTTGAGATTAAGACTCAAGTGACGATGTGACATCTCAGGTAGAGATGTGTCGGTTGGAATCCAGCAGTGATCGGATGGTTCCGATTGATGCTGAGTGCGTCTAGAGGATGTTTTGCTAAGGAGCTTAGACGAGGATTGCCTCTAGCTCCGAGCTTGGAATAACAGACGTGCGAGTTTTAGTGATCACTGAGCGGGACAAAGAGGATCCCGAGTGGCCCAATGGGATTTTAGTATCCTCCTAGTTCGGTTGATTTACTAGAGGAACGGGGTATGCTTGGATTGGTGATAAATACCCTAGTTATTTTTGGACGGATTGCACGATAAGTCGCAAACCAAGTTTGGATGGTATATCCTGATGTACCAATTACTACCTAAGAAAAATTAATTTGAATTGAAATGGAAATGAAATTACGAATACAGAAATACAAAAGTATTGGAATTGAATAACAACTGAAATTATAAGTATAGAAAGGTAAATTATTTCCTTCACATATCAAGCCCTTATCAAGCAAGAAATTCCGGAATCTATGAACTGAAATGAATATCATTCAGAAATCATGTCATGAGATGGAAGAGCACTCAAATGCAACGGTAAGACGTTGAAAAGGAGGTTTGAGTCCCACAATGACCAGCCATGGGTTGGCAGTCATGATGACCTTCCCTGTAACCGGTAGTTGGGATGGCTTTCCATGAAACGGTGGCCAAAGACTGTCTGTGAGCCGGTAGTCGGGATGACTTTCCGTGAGCTGGTAGTCGATAATATCAACATTTATGACATTGAATGGTCAGAAAGAAGGTTAATCTTCTGCGAAACTCATCCAAAAGTCCATGAACTGGTCAGTCGGGAAGAGGACAACCCTTATGACACTCAATCGGTCAGAAAGAAGTTTTATGCAGGGAAATGAAGCCAACCATTATGACATTGCTCTTGGAGTGGTCAGAAATACGGTTAGGTAGTTGCATAAATGCCTCGAAGGAGTGAGAAGAGAAGCTGCATCTTGATTTCCTAGGTCGAAAGAGGCAGTTGTTGCCTGGGCCAGCTGTTTTAAACCATGAAACCTTGGTTAAAGGTATTCATAGGTTCAGAAAATGATGGAAATTAATTTGTTGAGTTTGATTGGTTGATTGTCGGTCTTTTGAGAAGTTGGATTGTTCTCTATTTATATTCGGTAAAAAAGCTCTCAACTTGCTGAATTGGGTCCCGCGTGGGTCTCACTTTGTCGTTTTTGCCATTGGGATATTTCCCTCTTCCTCAATTTTCTTTGTGTTTTGTCAACACCGTGCACGCTTCCTTCCTTTCCATGCTCAAAACTGCTTGGGCTAGGCTTGTGTCGGTTGTGAGTCTTTAATTTGCGTGAGTCATCAACTTGGGCCAAGAGGGGATTTTTTTGGGTGTAAACAATAATAATAACAATATATAAGAATCAAATGCATCATAGACTCTAATTAGTGTGGCTGAGATCTTATTCAACTACTTTTTAATTTGAGGACTTGTACAGGGTGTCTCCACTTATATTAGTATAGGATTAGTTAATCTCCGATCTCATGGAACTTTGGCACCCATACGAGACCGATTTAAAACTAGAGGCATCCTTTACGCTCTTCAATGACCACAATAACCATAAAATTGGATTTAAACGTTAAACTTATGAACAAATTAGACTAGTGCTCTCCACATATATTAATTAGATTATAAAGGTACCCTATACATTTGGGAAAATTGTATATATATATATATATAACTTCTTTTTTTCTTGGGATAATTAAGAAATTTATACCAAGAGAAGAACCTAGGAAACTAGGAAAACAAATCAAAACCCCCAAAGGGGAGGATTACATGGTAGGAATATTCCAAAACAAAGCTGCGAAAGCGTTCGAGTTAGAGTTCTTAAAAGGCACCGTATACAACCGATTTCTAATTAAATTAACATGTCATTGAAAACAACCAAAGAAGTACTCCTACACAAACCAAGTCTATAGAAATTGTGTTCCTTCCAAATGCTATGAACAGTGGAAGCCAGAGCCAGCCTAAAAGAGATGATTGACAGCGAGGAACCCCATATGTATGTGTTTTTAATAAAACAATAGACCAGCAAATAATTAAGCTAAAAAAATCTCACCATATCCGAAGACAGTAAATTTAGATTTTGCACAATCAATGGTACAATCGTGAAGCCCAGGTATTCGGCGATTCATGCAGATTTCCAAAGCAACAACATAACATGAGGTCGTTTCACTTCTGCAAACAAACCACATCAGCAAATATAATCCAAAATTTTTCTCATGCATTATGTGGGAACTTATGAAAATCTAAGTCAACTAGATGATCAATTGAAGGGAGGAGAGAGTCCTTTTTGGTTTGTAATAAACTTGGTTGGAGCACAGTCAGGATCATCATCAGATTCATCACCACCACTAATCTTCTCACACCATGTCTCACTCTCATCGATGCTACCCCCATGCCCCAAATGGCGTTAGGCGCTCTTGGGCGGTGAGTCGGGGCCTAGCACCTAAGTGGCTAGGCGGGACCTAGGCATTCTTTTAAGGATAAAAATCAATAAATTATAAACTACATAATTACATTATGCATAAATATATACTACATAATTCATTTTGAATACAATGAAAAATTAAATAATGAGTAAAGGCTAAAGAAACCCAATTCCAAACATACCCAAACCCAATATGTTAACAAACCCAAACCTAACATGTTTACAAACCCAAACCCAATGTCATTACAAACTCAAACCCAATATATTTACAAACCCAACCTAGTAATTCCTATCTTTATACTACCACCGTCCACTACCACCAATCCATCAACTATCTTTGTAGTTTCTCCCGATTAATAGTTCAATTCTAATTAATTCCTATCTTTTTACTACCACCATCCACTAGCCCTCATAATTGAGGCAAGTCGGGCAAGCTTGACCCAAATTTTTTGAGTTTGGGCCAAACAGGGTCGGGTCTATCTCATAGTTTGAAAAGTACTAGGGCGAGGAGAGCGGACATGGAAAAAAATATGAAAGTCCATACCCTTTTTCGGGTCGGGTTTGGGCTAAGTTTTTCTCAAGTTTTATGGGCCGGGCCTAATAAGCCCACTCGCGGTCAGACTCAATTGGAGTTGGAAAAAATCGATATGAAAGAAAAAATAATATTAAAAAAATACTCGGGTTTACCCAAAAGGCGAAATTTTTTACTTTATTACGTGATAGGACCCTCCATAGAGTAACCCTCGATACTCTTGAATGGGTCTGCTGATGTCTAATATAAACACTCAAAATTCCAAAAGTACCCTTGATCCAAAAATAAATATGTAATAATGTCAGACAAAGGATATCATTCATGTGTCAACAATTAAACAGAGTTTGAAAATAAAGGTTATACAAAGTACTAGATAACCAAAATAACGACAACTAGAATCCTATTTTGGTAAAAGGGAGTGCGTAGTTCATGGGAAAATGTCCCAGCCTCAGTTTAGCCCTTTTCACGACAACCAGGAGGGTAAGAAAAACCATAGAAATTGTGAGTCGACAAAAAAAATAAAGCGTTGGAAAACCATTTTCCAAAATAATAATTATTTCCCTCCATTTTGTATGCATGCATAAGTAAGTAAACAATTGATTTCAGATAAAACAGTAACATAATAAAAAATGTGGGACCAACATAAATCATGTCAATCATATAATGCCCCTGGCCCACAATCCTGTGTACTACGCATAGACATTACGGAACCTGTGAAGTCTAACCTAGTCTGAACGTGTGGAGTCCAACTCTGACTACTTCTGAGTCCGTATCTGAGAAACTTTAGAGTCCAACTCTAAAATAGTGATCCAATCACATGAGGACGACCATATTGGGTAAAATATTTTGCAAAAATACAATTTAACCTGCTTTAAAACATTTGAAACTCGGGCCTAAGCCCAAAAAACACCATAACTTGTGTCCAAAAAACCACCTACCGAATATATATATTCTAAAACTAGGCATTTATCCAAAAAAAAATTTAGAATCATATATTCGAATCATAGTAATCCAAACATGCCATAAAATCATATAAATATATAAATATGTATGCATCACATTTATTAAACAAATTTTCCACCCATAGTCAAACCGATTGCTCAATCTTGAGTTGTGCGCTTATTGGAAGTCCCCAGAGTGTCCTCGCCTATCAAAGTAATTACCATGGGTCACTAACAATATATATAACCTTGTACATAAACCCCCCTTAAATTCCAAGATAGGCATCCCAAACACGTAATCCAAAAATTTGGATGCCCAAAATTACCCATAAATGAACTCTGATCGATCTGAAACCACCGCCATTGGATTAAGCTTGTCGAAACCTTTCGAACAAACCCGGCCATGCCTCAAAATTCGCACCCACACACTGCTACGCGCTAGTAGAAGGTCGAAAAACCCAGCCATACCTCAAAATTCGCACCCACACATTGCTGACTTCAGCCCTACTGATGTTAGCCTTGCTGATGTGGCACCCTACTGATGTGGCCCTAACATGTGCTAATGTGGTACTGACACGTGGCTTGCTGATGTGGCCCCCAGCCACATAGCATGCTGACATGTCAGCTGACGTCAGTAGGCTCATATCATGCTTACGTCACCTTCCTCACTAGAGAAGATGGATGTGCCATTGCGGCTGCCACAGACGGTTGGCATGAAAACCTCCATTTTGGCTCAATTTTCAAACCTTATTAACTCCCTAAAAACTCAACCAAATTGGACATTTTAATAGTCAAAATCTATATACTCAATCCTAAGAATTCAAATCAAAGACCATAATTGAGAAAAGTTACAAGGATTATAAGATATGAGCCTCAAAAGTTTTGGGTTTGTTCCTCCGTGCTTACCAGCCGATTTCACGTGGTTCTTTCTTCAACTTTGGGTTCGTCTTGATTTTAAGGGTCCAATGATCACGATCCATTACTTCATTTGAGTTGAAATAGTCCTAAAATAGGAGTTGAAAATTTGGAGGTGTATGTATTTTGGGTTGCATGGGAAAAAGAGAGAGTGAGAGGGAGAGTGAATGGAGAAGTGTAAAATGGGAGAGTGGTTCCTAGCCACTAACTTCCAACCTCTCCAAAATAACATAATGCTTCCTATGCCCAAAATACCTCTTCCTTTCTCCAAAATATCATAATGCTTCCTATGCCCAAAATACCTATTCCTTTTTAAGTAACCATCCAAAATATCTAGGGGTAAAATTGTCCAATGTCAAAATAAATCCCTAAAAATCCCTGTAAAAATGTAAATTAAAAAGCCAGTTCGTTACAATTGACCACCCTTAGAGAAATGATTTCCACCAGATTCGTACCTGTCACTAGAAAAGCTATGGATATTGATCCCTCGTCAAAGCCTCGTGCTCCTACGTGGCCTCCTCCATGTTAAAAATCCTCCACAAAATCATAACCAATGGAATAGCTTTCTCACAAAGCACCTTGTTCTTTCGGCCCAGGATCATAACCGGTTGCTCCTTATAGCTTAGTGATAGAAGATTTATCAACCAAGAAATTCTGAATGATAAACTCCTAATGTAATACTTTGCAAGTGCACAAAATTGTATCATGAGTACAATAGGTTTGCAAAGGTCGATCCCTCGAGGACTTGTTCAACATGAATCCATTTGGTTTAGAGTTAGGTAACTTGATTAAAAAGCACAAAAACGTTGGGGGGTTTTTGAGTGATGATGATGAAGAGATTAAATGAAGAAAACAAAGTGAACAATGATGAAAACTTGATTTGAAAGTTACTTGGATGATTAGGACAAATTAGGATATGTTATCCACCTTTACTAATTATAATTCTCCTTAGATCTCATTGATTAGATTAATTATGCATGTATCTGAATTAAGTGCCCATGCAGGGGTCCAGCTAAGGCTCACCCCACACATTTATCTTTTCTTAGATTACATGTTTAAGCGTGATGTACCCGCCCATAAACAAGTATTACCGATGGTGCGTGATAATGCATGAAACATAAAGAAGATTTAATGACACTACATTATCCCTAGAAAAGTGATGTACAGACCTAGGGAGTCATGAGTTTAGATTACGAATAAGAGTCCCCCCCCCCCCTCTCCCTTCCTCTTCCTCCTCCTCCTTAAACGTGACTCCTCAAATTGCAGGGTGAACACAAACATCGAGGTGACCAGTCAACCAATTACATCAACAATTATACGCAAATAAAGTGATCAAACTTACAAGCATAAAACGATCTAGTTAAGATAAGCATTTAAACCTCTAGGTTCACCTTGTAGGAGGAGTTTTGTCTCTAGAGGGTTATAGCAGCACGATACCCACAAACGTTTTACTTACACATCTAAAATGCTAGAAATCATCCATCAACAAGTTAATAAGAACCAAGAACTGAAAAAAAACTCACAAAAACCATGGAACATGCCATAACCGTGAACTCAAGGTGTCGAGTGTTTATACCAATATCTCAAATGATCAAAGTAGAAACCAATGTATCTAAACATCCTAGAAAGATTTCGCCTCAACTCTAATCCTCACTAGGCATCACTCAATAAGCACACGAATCCTAAGGCAGTCACTCAACAAGCATATGTGTTGAGTTTATGTAAAGACAATCAAGTTAATCACATATGAATTTCATTGAAGAAAAGCACTTTATCTGCAAATATGATCTCATGAAGGATTTGAAGTTTAAGAACAGAGATACATACCTTAATCCTTTGCATAACCATTCACAAGATCAATAGGTCTTCATTCACGGGTTGTAATGGGGCTAGGTTCTTGGGTTTAGAAAGGAAAGTTGGAATTCAAAGAACCTAAACCGCATTAAGGCATGAGAATTCATGACTCGGACCTTGAGTATTAGATGATAAAACCGTGCTTAAGCTCATAACAATGCTCTAATTGAGGTACTTGGCTCACTTGACTCAACTCAAAGTTCTTTTTTTTTTTAATCGCAATTTTGCTTTTTTTTTTCCTTTTGCATTCTATTCTTTTCTTTTCACTAATGAACTTGATACATATTTTTTTACATGAGCTAAGCCAAGATCGTGCAATAACTTCCTCAATCTACAACTAAACGAACGATCTTTTCCATTCAAGCATACTTCCATCACATGAGTATAAGTAGCACGAAACATCGACATATTTCCTCCTCACCGTGAATCTCATTTGATACAACCTTGACACAAGTTTAGATTATAGGGTGTAGCTATTATGAACAGTTCAAAACTTGGTTAGGTCATATTGTAGGTGAAGAACAAAACATCTAAGTGTTTGGCTTCAAAGGGGCTTAAGGAGCATGCAATTAGGACGGGGAAAAGAAGGGCCTTTAGAAGCTTAAACACACATAGCCTATATTAAATCTCATTACCAATTACACATTAAATCAAGAGCATCCAATAGATATGGTTCTTTAAACATCAATGCAAATAGAAAGAGATCATGCAATTAAGAACAAAGTGATGAGTGTTTAAGAGTAGAAACAAGTAGATCACTCAGAAGCTCAAAGATCTCACAATGGTAGTCTCCACTAATTTTCTAAGTATGCTCAAATTCAATTATTTTGGTTGCTTAATCACTTGATTATGGTATCGTGAAGTGCAAGTGTGAGTTCAATGGCAATGGCGATGATTCTTAGTAAGTACAAGCAATTCTCATATTTTATGCATTCATATTAACAAGTTTAGGCAAAAAAAAAAAAAACTAGCATCACAACACAAAAAACAGCAAAGAAGTCAAAAAAAAAAAGGAAATAAGAGCAGAAAATAAAAAACAACAAGGAAATCAAAACAGAAACTGAGTTGTGTACCCCTAAACTTAAGTCCAATACTCCCAAAGCTAAATGAAACATTGACCTCAATGTTTTGAGCATAAAAGGAAGACAAAGTCATGAGTTAGAAGGTGAAAAACGTCCATAAGAAAAAGGGAACAAACCAAGGCTAGGTTGCCTCCTAGGAGCGCTTGATTTAACGTCTAGGCGAGACGAGGACAACAGCTCATGGTAGGGCAGGTGCAGGGGCCTCGGGGGCCTCAAGGGGGATGGGAGACGTCCCAAAGTAGGGCTTGAGTCTATGGCCATTCACCTTGAATGGTTCTCACTTAACCGGATGTTGAATTTCAATTGCACCATGAGGGAAAACATTAGTGATAATGAATGGACCAGACCAACGAGAACGTAACTTACCGGGAAACAACTTGAGTCGGAGTTAAAGAGCAGAACTTGTTGGCCAACTTGAAGGATTTTCCTTTGAATGTTGTTGTCATGAAAGGCCTTGGTCTTCTCCGTGTAAATTTTCGTGAGCTTTCATATGCCTCATTGTGAAGTTCATCTAGCTCATTCAGTTGCAACTTTCGGTGAATTCCAGCAGCGTCTAGGTCCATGTTCATGCGCTTAACCGCCCAAAAAGCCTTGTGTTCGAGCTCTACAGGTAGATGAACACCTTTACCAAAGACTAATTGAAAATGGGGCATACCTAAAGGTGTCTTTAAAGCCGTCCTATAAGCCCAAAGTCCATCGTTCAACCATAAGGACCAATCCTTGCGGCTAGGATGAACTGTCTTTTCAAGTATCACTTTGATCTCCCTATTGGACACTTCGGCTTGCCCACTTGTTTGAGGATGGTAGGGGGTGGATACTCTGTGATTTACACCATACTTCCTCATCAAAGCCTCGAAATAACGATTGCAAAAGTGGGAGCCTCCATCGCTTATGATGGCCCTTGGTGCACCCAACCTAGCTAGAATATGGTTTTGAATGAAACTCACAACAATCTTAGCATCATTAGTTTTAGTGGCAAGTGCCTCAACCCATTTAGATACATAATCCACAATAAGCAATATGTAAACATTACCAAAAGAATTATGGAAAGGCCCCATGAAATCAATGCTCCAAAAATCAAAGAGCTCATCAACTAAAACTGGGTTCAAAGGCATTTGATTCCTAGGACCTATGTTATCTTGCCTTTGGCATCTATCACATGTGAGCACGAATTTATGAGCATCCTTGAAGAGTATGGGTCAATAGAAACCACTTTGAAGGACTTTATACGCTGTTTTCTTGGCCCCAAAGTGACCTTCACACGCAAAAGAATGACAAAATTCAAGGATAGAACGTACCTCACAATCGGGAATGCATCGTCGAATGATTTGATCCGGGCAATGTTTCCATAGGTAGGGCTCGTCCCAAATGTAATACCTAGCTTGCTTAGCAAGCTTATTTCTTTGGTATCTGTTCAAAAATGAAGGGGATTTCTTGGTTACAATAAAGTTAATCAAATGAGCGTACCATGGATCGATTGCATCAATGCTGAAAAGTTGTTTGTCGGGGAATGTCTTGTGCAAGGGCGAGTGATCCTCTTCTTCATTCAAGCCATGGATGAGACGACTCATATGATCAGAAACTACATTCTCACTCCCCTTCTTATCCCAAATTTCCAAGTCAAACTCTTGAAGGAGAAGCACCCATCGCAACAATCTAGGCTTTGCATCATTTTTGCTCAACAAATATTTCAACGCTGTGTGATCGGTGTAAACTATGACTTTTGTTTGAATCAAGTAACTCCAAAAATTTTCTAGGGCAAAGATGACAGAAAGAAGTTCTTTTTTTCAGTTGTAGAATAGTTCAATTGGGCATCATTAAGGGTTCGGCTTGCATAGTAGATGACATGAGGAAGTTTTCGCGTCGCTGTCCCAAAATAGAACCTATTGTAAAATCTGAAGCATCGCACATAAGTTCGAATGGAAGGTCCAAATTGGTGGGCATAATGATAGGGGAGCTCGTGAGTTTCTCCTTTAAAGTGTCAAACGCCTTCCTACATTCCCTATCAAAGTCAAACACACTAGCAAGAAAATCACATATAGGTCGAGATACCTTGCTGAAATCCTAAATGAACCTCTTGTAAAATCTAACGTGTCCCAAAAAAGATTTAACCTCTTTGACCGTGGTTGGGTATGGTAATTTCTCAAAAACATCCAACTTAACCTTGTCCACCTAAATACCCTTGCTAGAAATCACGTGGCCCAAGACAATACCTTGTTGAACCATGAAGTGACACTTTTCCTAATTCAGCACTAGGTTGCTTTCTTCGCAGCATTCAAGTACCCGGGAAAGATTAATCAAACACAACTCAAATGAATGCCCAGACACAGAGAAATCATCCATAAATACCTCAATGATATCCTCAACCATATCCGAAAAGATACTCATCATACACCTTTGAAAAGTGGCTGGTGCATTTCATAGACCAAAGGGGATGCGCGGGTAAGCGAATGTTCCATAGGGGCAGGTGAATGTCATTTTCTCTTGATCTTCCAGGGAAATTGGAATCTGATTATACCCAGAATATCCATCTAGGAAACAATAATGAGAATTCCCTACCAATCTTTCCAACATTTGATCAATAAAAGGCAAGGGAAAGTGATCCTTATGAGTGGTGGTGTTGAGCCTTCGGTAATCAATGCATACTCTCCAACCCGTGTGTGTCCTTTGGGGTACAAGCTCATCCTTTTCATTCTTAACCACAGTGATTCCACTCTTTTTAGACACTACTTGCACTAGACTTACCCACTTAGAATCACTTATTGGATAGATGATTCCCACATCCAAAAGTTTCAGCACTTCTTTTTTGACAACTTCCTTCATTGGTGGGTTCAACCTTCTTTGTGCTTCTCGGGAGGGCTTCGAATTTTCTTCAAGGAGAATTTTATGCATGCACTTGGCTGGACTAATTACCTTAATGTCAGCAATAGTCCACACAATGGCCTTTTGATGGGTGCGAAGGACGTGACAAAGCAAGTCTTCCTCGGATGGAGTAAGGTTCGTGGCAATGATGATCGGGAGAGTTTGGTTGCTACCTAACTGAGCATACTTGAGATGTTCCGGAAGGGGTTTAAGATCTAGGACAGGGGAAAAGTTGTGAAAGGGCAAGGTCTCTGTGGTGGTGAGGGGCAAGGCTTCAGAGGGGGCCTTAGACAAGTGCATGGGAGGCATGGCGTTAAGGTATAACAATTCGGCCATAGTGTTTGGATCCATGGTGGTTTCGGGTTTAGGGAAGGTGAGGGTTTTTTCTAGGTCATCTTCCACACATGATAGCTTAAGATTATCATTAAGAAGCATATCCATAGTATTCAAAGGAAAATCAACATTAAGTTCTGCTGGATATTGCATGGTATCATGTATAGAGAAAATATGAAGCTTGCCTAAAACTCGAATAGATACCTGTCCATTCTTCACATCAATGAGACATTCGACTGTGGCTAACAAAGGACGTCTAAAGATCAATGAGGGCTCCCTATTCTTGTCGATTCTATCCATTTTCAAGGCATAGAAATCAGTGGGGATATACGTATCACCAATCTGAACCACAACATCCTCCAGCACACCTACAAGGTTAGAAACCGACGCATTAGCCAATCGAACACAAAGATGAATAGGTTTAAGATCTCCTAAGTTCAAAGACTTATAAATATGGAAAGGCATAATGTTAATTGAAGCTCCCGTATCACATAAACAATGTTCAAAACGTTTAGAATGAATGCCACAAGATAGTGAAGGGGCCCCGAGATCATTGACTTTCAGGGGCATGGAAACAAGGGCTGCCTTGAAAGCTTGGAGCAGGTCCATGACATTTGGGGCTTCAAATCCTCTTTTTCCAGAAACTAAATCCTTGATAAGCTTGGAAAAGATGGGCATGTGCTCTAGGATTTTGGAAAAAGGAAGTGTGATTTGAAGTTCTGCAGCATCTTGATGATCTCGTCCTCGAATGCTTCCTTGTTTTTGTTTTGATTTTGAAACCTGCGAGGGAATGGATATTAGAAATTATTAGATAACTCAAAATACACCTTCTTAGACATTTTATTGGAATTAAAAGAAGTTTTAGGGTTAGAAAGTCCAGCATGTTGCTGGGGTACTGCAGGGGTAGCCGAAATTGATGCATCATGTTCCAATGCTTTGTCCTTCGAGTTCAAGGGCTGCTGTTGGGTACTTGGGCCTTGGGTTCCAAGGACCTTGACCTATGGTTCTTCATATTGAAAGTGAGCTTGAGGTGATGCCACGTGGGTGGGCTCATCCGAGGTCAAAGAGGGGGCAGATAGCAAGTCATAGGGTGCTGGAATTTCCTGATGGTTCCAGCACTGAGTACTTGGGTACCTTGCTGGATTTTGAGTGTATGGCTGTGATTTTTGGATAGCAGGGACCTGGGGTCTTGAATTATTATTCATTGGGGTGTAATCTGGGCTAGAAATTTCAGTGCCACTCCGGAGGGAATTCGCTGTTGGTCCATGGGGACCCTTCAGATTCACCATAACTTGACTAGGGAACTTACTGGGCTCTCTTTGGTTGAGTTGATTGGAAATCTGCCCAAGTTGCCTCTCCAAGTTAGTAATGGCATGTTTAGTCTCATTCATGAAGGCATTGGTTACTGCTTTGTGAGTTTGAGATTCATTCATGAAGGCATAGTTGCAAGTACATCCTCCCATGACTTACCGGTTGAACCTTGAGTTGAGGATGTACCTTGGGGCTGCATAGAAGGGGCAGCAACGTGAGGTTGCTGGAATCCAGGGGGTGGCAAGGGGTTAGCCACGGATTGGTTGTTGTTCCACCTGAAATTTGAATGGTTCTTTCATCCCGGATTGTAAGAGTTCGAAAAATGATCATTTCGGGGCCTTAAAGCATTGTACCCGCCAACATAGTTGGCTTCCCCCACTTGTGTGCACTCATCTGAAGAGTGTCCTTGGACTGAACGCACCTCACAAACCAGGGTATTCTTAACCTTATCCCTGCACAATTGCTTTACCAAAGCCGTGAGTTCAGCAATGGATCCATCTTTGCCCCTAGTGTCAGCCATGGACCTAGATGAGTGGCCTCGGTAACTAAACTGTCTCTCTTTGAGCTATATTCTCAAATGAAATTTGGGCCTCAGTTTCTGTACCATCTAAAATACCTTGAGATAGGGAATTCACCATAGTACGATCCCCATAACTAAGACCTCCATAAAACTACATCATAAGGTGATGATCCTCAATGTTGTGATGGGGAAGAGATCTTCGGGCACATGAGGGGCTGCGAACTCCCGAATGAGCCTAGGGGCATAAGGAGGGACAAGAGCACAGTCTTGTGGGTTGTCCATGGCACGAGGGCTTGGTGGGGAGCTGCCGTGAATTGAAGAGTTCCGGGAGGAACAAGTAGGGCCGTGAGTTGTTCGCTCTACTAAGGAGCTGCGTGACATGAACTAGTACCTGAAAAATAAATAAACCAACCAAGTTAAATAATTCCAAACTATATGGACACTGTTGAGGGACAAGTCCCCGGAAACAGCGCCAAAAACTTGATAGAAGATTTATCAACCAAGAAATTATGAATGATAAACTCCTAATGATACTTTGCAAGTGCACAAAATCGTATCATGAGTACAGTAGATTTTCAAAGGTCGATCCCTCGAGGACTTGTTCAACGTGAATCCACTTAGTTTAGAGTCAGGTAACTTGATTAAAAAGCACAAAAACGTTGGGGGGTTTTTGAGTGATGATGGTGACGAGATTAAATGAAAAAAAAAGTGAACAATGATGAAAACTTGATTTGAAAGTTACTTGGATGATTAGGACGAATTAGGACATCTTATCCATCTTTACCAATTATAGTTCTCCTTAGATCTCGTTGATTAGATTAATTATGCATGTATTTGAATGAAGTGCCCATGCTAGGGTCCAGCTAAGGCTCACCCCACACATTTATCTCCTCTTAGATTGCATGCTTAAGCGTGATGTACCCGCCCTTAAACAACTATTACCGATGGTGGTGATAATGCATGAAACATAAAGAAGATTTAATGATACTACACTATCCCTAGAAAAGTGATGTGCAGACCTAGGGAGTCATGAGTTTAGATTACGAATAAGAGTCCCCCCTTAAATGTGATGCTACAAATTGCAGGGTGAACACAAACATCGAGGTGCTCCGTCAAACAATTACATCAACAATTATACGCATATAAGGTGATCAAACTTACAAGCATAAATTGAGTTCATAAAGCATAGTAATCCAACAAATCCAGGCATACATAACAACCATAATCAACAACCAGAAATCTAATTATGAACTAACATGGCTAGGGCTTCAAACAGCCCTAATCCTAAGGGAAACTACTCACGCATAACTAAGTTAACAAACAACATAATTGAATTCATATAAAGCATAAAGAGATAAGGGATTGAGAAACACAAATACTAAGATGAATTATGGGTGAAAGAAGTGGCACAAACACTTCTTATCCTCCCAGGCGTCATGTCACAATCAAGGTGCAAGAATCAAATCCAAAAGCATGAACACAAGGAAAATTGTGGCTAATAGTGTATAAAATTTAAGTAGAAATTTTAGCAGAGTTTTGGGACCTTAGGAGGTAAATTGGATGTCCCTTCATAAACCCTAATACCTCTATTTATAAGAGAATAATTAATCGCCTTAAAAATAGGAGTTTACAATTAAATTCTATAAGGAAAAGACTTCATAAATAATTAAGAAATCTAATTAAAACCTTTCCCACAAGTAAAGAAATTAGAAATAAGAATTCAAAAGGAAATAGGACTAAAATCCTTATACAATATGGAGATTAGGTATGAAAGGAAGTTGGAATTATCCTAAAAAAAGAGGAAAATCACGGATTAAAGCTACAGGATCATTTTTGTGGTCAACTACCGAATTTGGGCGGTCAAAGGACATGGTCAATGTTGGTCAACATGCCAGGGCTGCTGTGCAGGGATTTTGGTGAAAGCGCATCGAATGGGAAAAGCCAGCTTCAGGACGCACGCGCCATGGCACAGTAAGGCGGTTTAGTAGGCGCTTACCGATTCGGTCCAATTGTACAGTAACTCGCATGCCCATTTCTTCATTCGGTGGATAGCCACCGAATTTCTTGTGCAATCTTCTTTCTTTCATAACTTCTTCGTTTTAACTCCGATGTAGGTGATTCTTTCCCCCAAATTCTCGTAATTCCAAGATACATTT
Organism: Prinsepia uniflora; assembly: GCA_032719365.1. Lineage (NCBI taxonomy): Eukaryota > Viridiplantae > Streptophyta > Magnoliopsida > Rosales > Rosaceae > Prinsepia > Prinsepia uniflora. Next base: position 57,973,269 of record CM064876.1, read on the forward strand.
GATCTAAACATTTCTCACAAAATCTATTATTTTCTCCAATTGAATAGAACGAAATATTAACAAAACATAAGTAAAAAGGCATTAAATCATGGATAAAACATGCATAAATTATGACCTATCACTTATATCCTCCCTGAGTCCGATAGATTACTCCCTTAGCACATATGACTCATCAAATATGCATATTCAGAGCATAGACACGTGGAAAAAATTGTGAATTCGGGACAGTTCTGATGGAAAAGTAAGTCGATAAGCCATTGAACCTATCCTCTCTATAATCTCATAGGGTCCAATAAACCGAAGACTCAACTTTCCATGTTGACCAAACCATACTACACTCTCCCAAGGGGACAGTTTCAAAAAGATCTAATCCTTAACCTCAAACTCAAGGTCCCTGGTGCGAGGATCAACATAACTTTTCTACCGATCCTGAGCTGCCTTCAATCTTTCCTTGATAATCTTGACCTTTTCCACTGTCAAATCAGAAAGCTCAGGCATCTGTAATCTCCTCTCACGCACTTCGACTAACAAAGTGGTGTTTTGCACTGTCGGTCATATAGTGCGTCGAAAGGTGACATCCCGGTACTGGCCTAAAAACTATTTTAGTATGTAAATTCCATCAAAGGTAGGTAAGAATCCCAGCTCCCACTGAACTGCAGTACATAAGCCCTCATCATATCTACTAAAGTTTGAATAGTTTTCTCAGACTACCTGTCTGTTTGGGGATGAAAGATTTTGCTGAAGTGTGTCTTGGCTCAAAGAGATCGAGTAAAACTCTACTAGAACCTTGAGGTATACCTCGGCTAAGACATCGAGTAAAACTCTACTAGAACCTTGAGGTAAACCTCGAATCATGGTCTGAAACAATCAGTTTGTGAATCCCATGTAGACGAACAATTTGATCAAGAAATAACTTGGCCAATTGTTCCATCCTGTAATCCTCTTGCACTGGAAAGAAGTGTGTCGATTTCGTAAGTTTTTCCACAATCACCCAAATTCCATTATAGCGCATTTAGGTTCTCGGAAGCTTAAGCACAACATTCATGGTAAGAGGATCCCACTTTCACTCTGGAATAGGAAGCGGATGTAATGTCCCATAAGGTCGCTACCTCTCCACCTTAACCTACTAACAAATCAAACACCTACTCACAAACTGTGCAATCTATCATTTCATAACCAACCGCCAATAATACTCTCTCAAGGTACAATACATCTTAGTTCCACCCGGATGCATCGTATAAGCGGAACTATGTGCCTCCTCAATAATCTCCATTTTTAACTGTAAGTCCTCAGGCATACACAAACGACTAGCCTAGAGCAAAGCTCCACCATCCCCGAAAATGTCGTTGGTTTCCCTTCTCAACCTCCATCTTGATAACACACAAAGTCGGATCCTGAAGTTGAGGTGCAATAACTTAGTCGAGTAAAACTGGTCTCACGAGGAAACTGGATAGTGAAGCTTCCTGGTCATCTACCTCCAGCATAACCTCCCCATTCTAGAGTTCTAACAATAAAGGTAAGTGAGCATTGTGGTTGTAAGATAATTAACCTGCAAACTTCCTGCTCAAATCCTCTGCCACCACGTTACCCTTCCTAGGATGGTACTCAATAGTGAAGTCATAATCCTTAATCAACTCCAACCACCTCATCTGCCTCTAGTTCAACTCCCTCTGAGTAAACAAGTACTTCAAACTCTTATGATCCGTAAAAATCCTGTATGTTTCCCTGAAGAGATAGTGCCTCCAAATTATCAATACGTGTACGACTGCAATGAGCTCCTAGTCATAGGTAGGGTAATTCATCTCGTGGAGTTTTACTGCCTAGAATAAGCATAAGAAATAACTCTTCCATTATGTATGAGTACACATCCCAAACCTGCAGGGATACATCACTATAGACCTTAAACTCCCATTACTGCCTAAAAAGTCCAAAACCAAAGTAGTAGTCAACTGTTTCTTCAATTCCTGGAAACTCCACTCCCACAGGTCATCCTAGACAAACTTTACTCTCTTCCTAGTCATACGTGTCAAGGGAACTGCGACCTTAGAAAAACCCTCTACGAAACGTATGTAATATCCAGCCAAACCAAGAAAACTCTTAGTCTCGGTTATAGTTGTTGGTTGATGCCAATTCGATAATGCCTCTGTCTTTTGAGGGTCCATACCAATCCTTTCAACAAAAATAACATGACCTGGAAATCCGACGTTAGTAAACCAAAACTAAAACTTGCTAAGCTTAACATACAATTGCTTCCTTCTTGGTACATTCAAAACCAGTTTCTTGTGCGCCTTCTCACTCCTCGTTTACACCAAGATATCGTCAATGAACACAATCAAAAATCGGTCCAAATATTTTTGGAAAACTTGGTTCATCAAATCCATAAACGATATTGGTGCATTAGTTAAACCGAAAGGCATGATCAAAAACCTAGAAACTCATAATGACCATAAGGAGCCCAGAAAACGGTCGTAGGAATATCTGATTCCTTAATCGTCAATTGGTGATACTCAAATCAAAGGTCAATCTTGAAAAAGTACCTCACACCCATCAACTGGTCAAACAAATCGTCGATACGTGGCAAAGGATACTTGTTCTGTAACTTCACCTTGTTCAACTGCCGGTAATCAATACACATCCTCAGACTACCATTCTTCTTCCGCACAAACAGAACCGCGGCTCTACAAGGTGACACACTCAAGCGGATAAACCCCATATCCACCAAATCCTACAACTAAACCTTCAGTTCCTTCAATTCTTCCGGTGTCATATGGTACGGTGCTTGGGAAATAGGTTGGGTGCCTGCAAGGAGTTCAATAGTAAACTTGAACTCTTTTTGAGGCGGTAATCTTAGTAAGTCTTACGGAAACACATCATAAAAATTTCTCACTACTAGTATCTTTTTAATAACCACTGAGACGTCCTAGGACTCTACAACATGTGACAAATACCTCTGACTTCTACTTCTCAACAACTTCATAGCCTCCAAGGCTGAAATAACCCCCGAAGGAAGTACTCGGTGGTCCCTAAGAGAAACAAATAGCAGTAAGTCGAGATTCTAAAAGACAACTATCTTCTCGAAACACTCAATGAAGGCATGATGAGTAGTCAGCCAATCTATCCCTAGGATCACATCAAATTCATAGATGTCCAAAGAAATTAAATCTGTCTTCAGGTCAAAACCCTCTATCCAAACCGAGCAATCTCAGATCACTATACTTCCTGCTAATATAGCACCTCTCCGATACTAATACTCATGTCCTAACCAAGTGGGGTCAACTCTCGGTCAGCAAATGGGGTAAACCCTTTAGAAATAAATAAGTGTGTTATCTTGGGATCCATCAACACTCGTGCATCCTGACCAAAGGTAGATAGAGTACTTGTCATAACTCCGTGTGCTACGTGAGCCTCTATTGCGTAATCGCCAACACGAGCTCATCCTATAACAGATCGGTTGCATTCCCTCTGGCCACCACTAGTCCTACTGGTCCCACAAGTAGTCCTCTGACTCCCAGTAGCTACCATTGAAAAAGGTTTTGTCAACTGCGGACCCTGCTCGGGTATTTCCTGCCCGGTAGCACCAACGTCTAGGTGATAAGGACACTCCCGCTTGAAATGACCAAGATCACCATAGAAAAATAATCCCTCTCAACTGCTTCAAATAGTTTGTCCGTTCTATCAATCAAAAGCTCCAAAAGACTGGGTGGATGATTGGGGCCTCAACCTACGCCCTCGGGAACCTTTCTGTCCCACTCCTCAACCACCGAGATAAGCACAGTTGCCACTAGAAGAGCCGAAGCTAGAGGAATCCCTCCTCAAAGCTTTCTAGGAAGAAGACTCAGCATACTACCGCTCTAGGCGTCTCCATGAACCTCTGTACTGTTGATGTTCCTGAGGTTCTGCCAAACACAACTATGCTTAAGATGTAACGAACCGTCCCAAATTCCTATATTAGATTGGGGACTAATCACGATTAGTGAGGTTAATCCGTGATTAGTTAGGCGAAATCGGACGAACGATGCGAAATGACCGTTTTGCCCCTAATGGTGGCAAAATGTTGACTTTTCATTCGGGCGGTCAAATGGACTTTGATCGATGACCGTGACGTAGTTCGTGACGTCACGAGTTCTTAGACAGGTGGCACATTCAATTCCAACGTTTGAGGAGGAAGTTATGACGTTCGGAAGTTTAGGGGCATTTTGGTAATTTTGGTTAAAAGGAGTAAATAGTTGACTTTTGACCGGGATGTCCGATGTCCGATGGCCGAGGGTCGAGGACTATTACGTAGATAAGGATGATACAAATTCGTAGGCAGGCGGCACGTCGAATTCGGACGTTCGACGGCGAAGTTACGGTTCATGGAAGTTCGAGTGCACTATTGCACATTTTTCAAGACAGACGCTTATTTGGACTTTAGTGGGCCCAGATATTTTATGGACGCCCAATGGATGAGTGACACTTGTCACCCATCCACTGGTCCTTGATTCCCATTCATGCATATCATCCCATTGCATCGATCATTCATCCATTTTCTTCCATTCCTCCCACCAAACCCGATCCCATTTCCCACCCAAAACCCAAACCCTTAACCTTTGAATAATTGTGAGAGACCAGGGAGTGAGAGGAGGACCGGTGGACGTGGTGGCTGGCCAGGCAGAGCCGCCGTGGGCGGCGGAGGAGAAAACCCGCACGAGGTAATCGGTTTACCCATTTTAATTAGTTTTCGATTTCTAGTTGTTAGGGGCTTGTTTGGATGATTGGTTTGAACTAAATAGGTTGTTATGACGTTGTTAGGAAGGTTTTGAGGGGTTTTGGACATTGAGGAGCCCTGGGGTGAGGTTTTGGATTTTTGAACCGTGAGCACCAAATTGGACAGGTCGGATTTAGGTTGTTTTAAAGGTTCTAATCAATTTGGTTAGGTTCCTAGGATTAATTAAGGATGAATGGAATTGATTAGGAGTGAAACGGGTAAAAATTGGACCAGTTATGGACCTAGACCGGTCACGCCGGTCCAAGTTGCAGGTGAACCGGCAGGTTCAGACCGGCTGCGCGAGGAAGAAGACGGTACTGTAGCTGGCGCGTGAGGCCCACGCGTAGGCCACTCCTGGGGCGTGTGACGGTGCGTGACAGGGTTTTTGGGGAAGTTTTCAACACACGAAATCATCTATTCGATGTAACGAACATTTTGGGACTGGTTTCGAGTCGATCGCACATCGTTTCGATAGGTTTCGGGCTGTCCGAAGGTTTAGGTTCGGTTTTAAAAATAGTTAGAAAATCGGGAAAATTATGGGGCTTCAATGAGAGGTTAATGATGCTATTAGTAACCCTCTAAATGAATTTGGACAGGTTTGGGAGTCCCGGTGACAGTGATTGACCCGGGAGACGATTATGACACGCGTATCGAGGCGCGGCTTCGGACGGTCTGTGAGTGGACCTTGATTTCTAAACTGTGATGCATGCATAAATGTTTTATATGAATTATGATTGTTATTATATGATATTGATTTGGGAATTTGTGAATTATATGGTTTCACGTATTTCGAGGCGATATACGTGCTTGCACGTAAATCGAAGTTTTCAATTTTACTCTGATTTTCCATTCTTATGGTTTTGGAAATGGTTTAATGAAATGATTTTGGATTTGAAAAGGTAAATTTGATTTACGAACTCTCGGACTTGAGGTCCAGTTGATTTAACGAGGTATCGGGCCGGAGGCTCAATTGGTTTACAATTCGGACCGGGGGTCCAGTTTCTATGTGGATTCGGACCTAGGGCCCAGCTATGTGTTGCAAATGGCTTTTATGGTTCAAGAAGGTTTATGGGAACCGGCATGAACCTTTGAAATGGTTTTTACGGGTCATGACGGTTTATAGGAACCGGCATGAACCTTTGAAATGGTTTTTACGGGTCATGACGGTTTATGGGAACCGGCATGAACCCATGAAAAGATTTTATGGATTATGACGGCTTATGGGGGCCGGGCATGAATCCTGGAAAGGTTTTAAGAATGATTTCGAAAGGTTTTTCATATTCCATCCTTTATACGTGATTGTCTCCTCCGGGGAGGGTCGTTGGCCTGGGTGGACCCCGGAGTAGTCACGGAGCACTGACTGAGTGGAGTCGCCCCCCAATTGGGTTCCTTACTCTCAGGATGGGCATGGTTCGTTACCTCCAAGGAGGGTCATTGATCTACGGACATTGACCTGGGTGAACCCTGGAGAAACTTGGGTTTGAGACCCCAGTTAGCACACGTGTAGCTCTATTTACCGTGACAGGTTCTGGATATGAAATATAATGGATAATAAAGATGATTTCAATTGGTTTGGGAAGTTGTGTTTATAATGATAAATGGATTTAGGCTGAGATCCCACGTATGTTAACTATACTATGGTTTTCTGTAAATGGTTTTGGGCAGGAGCCCGTGTGATTTGTATTTACGGAACTTGGAGATGTGACCCTAATTATGGATGTTTTAACATATATGATTGGATAAATGGTTTTACTATGCATGCATGTTTTTTAGTGGAGGGTATAAAGGTCTTCTTATGGAAATATTTTTATAAACTCTTTATTTTTGTCCACTCACAGTCTTTCGGTTTTTAATACCCTTCAGGTTGGATACGATGTGGACTGTAGCAGAGACCGAGATATCACATACCTCCTCCGGATCCTGGCGTACTCTGATAGACCGGGAGGGCAAAGGTCGGAAATATCCCTTGTCTGACACTTCGTGTCAGACGGGAGCAGGGTTATCCTGTACTAATCCCGGTGGGATTGGGATGGGTCCTGTCAGCGTGGTATTAGAGCCTAGGATTGTTTATCAGAACAGGCTTGCTCATGTTACTCTGAATTCCATAGCGTGTTTTGCGTACTACTCCTTACGCAGGTTGAGGATGTGATATCTCAATGGGCTACAGTTCGTGGTCAACTTGATAATGGGATGCCGATACGATAGTTAGTAGGACTGTATCGTGGGATGTCTTGGTTCGGCACTGGATGCCGGGGTTGCCATAGTTCTGTCGTGGATAACAGTGTGCAACCCTACGAATGGTGAACATAGTATTACGTTAGAGTTGTGATCGTGTGACGGTTAGTTAGGATCGTCTTTCACGATGTCGTTGGATCGGTTCCGACGACTGATTCGTTGTTGTGATCATCTGATGATCGAATATTGTTGAGTTAGATGGAGTTACTGCTGGGAGCAGTCGAGTTTGTGGTTGGTCAGATTATGGATTACGTTACTGCTGGCGGTTAGCAGTCGAGTTCGGGGAACTATGGTTGAACTTATGGCAGTTGGCAGTCGGATTCGAGTAATCCTAGTTGGATTGATGTCTTTTTGATGTCAAGACCGCGGAGACGGTCAGATTGTGGATTGTACTACAGTTGATAGCTTGCAGTTGGGTTCAGAGTGACTCTAGGTGTGATCGTGAAACCCTACCGTTGGGTGTATGGTTCAAAAATGTGAGTTGACGAGAGGTTTGCCTTTGACGACTATTCAGATTTGAGGTCGTTAGTCGGTCTAGTCATGCCAGCTTTAGTGATGGGACTGCTCTTTGCAGTCGGGGTTGTATTTATCGGTTAGACCTAGTTGGTTGTCGTGCTACTCAGTTGTTATGGATTGTTGGTACAACTAAGGTCGTGGGCGACCTGGTAGACGACATTGGTTGAGTTGAGTTACAACTGGTTAGAGTTCGGTTGGACAAGTTAGCAGGGTTGGTACTTGTCGATGGAATCCCTGAATTGGATCTGGAGTGGTTAATAAGGGCGGTTGATTTCGTTGGATGCGAATCTCGATAGTGATGTCTGGTAGTTAGGTCTGCACGAGTGTGTGGCAGGCGCTACTGCCGAGAGTGGTTGTAGTTACGGTGGTTGGGAATCGGGGACGGAGTTTTCGGGGTGACTGTACCCAGAGTTGTTGGGTACGAGGGAGGCAGAGTTTCTCCTTTTCGAGTAGAGGTACGGGATCGTCGCTCGGCATGAGCGGAGATCCATGGTTGTCTGATTCGAACACTTTGTGCTGATGCTGACAGGTGATAGTGTGTTGGTGCTGGTGCCGGTGATTGTGATGACGGTGAGTCACGAGTCGGGATGTGACTCCATAGAGTTACGTATATGTTCAGTATCTATGGTTCGGGAGTGGATCTCAGATAGAGTTAAATTGGTTAGGGGACACGCGGTTGATGTCCGGGTATGTTGGTTCCAGTTTGGTTGGAATTTCGGAATCGCAGGAGGTTACGATTGAGGTGACGAGGGGAATGCGGGTTTTTCGCATTGGTAACGAGTATTTCGATGTCATTTTGGGGTGACTTCTCAGGTTCTACCGTGATTGGTAGATAATGTTGATGATGTAGATGTTGTTGGTTGCCACTAGCACACTGGTCGTGTATTGGTTGGTGGAACCGGATTTTGTCTTGGGTCATCAAGTGGAGTTGAGTATATCGAAGTTAGGTGACTGAGATTTCTCATGTTCTGCTTGGTGGCAGACGATGTTGGGTTAAGTGACGTGGTGAGTGCAGCGAGTTTTGGTTGCATTCACGTAGGATGGATTTTGTTGTCATTATCTTGGATCATCCTTGATTTTCCTCGGTGGAATGACAAGGATCGATACGAGGTAAGTGGAGAGAACCCACAGTCTCGACGTGTCTCGTCGTTGACTGACCTATTTAGATGTGGGATTTGGTTGAGGACTTTGGACGTCGTGACGATTCTCGATCGTGACGTTTATGGTCTAGTGACGTAGTGTTGGATCTGGATCGTGATCTTGATGATCCAGATAGGTGGAGAGTTTGAGTGGAACATGATGGGACTGAACTTCATTTCGAGGTAAATCCCGTATGGTATATTACTCAGGTGAGTAAGTGTCCGATGAGGTCGGATTTGGTCAGCCTTAGAGATGTGTTGATATTGTGATTGGCTTCCCTATGAAGTCAATCGATGGTAATAGGGTAATCGGTTGAGCAGGTAACCGAGAGGTTCGGTTTCGGTACGTCTCGATAGACGTGAACGAGATTTCGGGTTTTGGAATCAGATTTCTGGATGACGATTCAGGATTTGATTTTGGAACTTGAAAGTGGATTTCTGGACTTGGGTTTTGGAATCGGATTCTGGGTGACGATTCAGGATTTGATTCTAGAGCTTGACACTGGATTTTCTTTTATGGATTTGGGTTCGTAATGGTTATTCCATATGCTAGCTTACAGAATGATGATTTCAGATTCGAATTTGGACATGGTTATGGATATGATTTCTGGGTTTGGATTCGGGATTTCATACGAAATTACGGATTCGGATTCGGATTTGGAAATTGATAATGGGTCGGAGTTTTGATCTGTCTGGTACGGGATTGGACAGATGGACTCCATTATTAAAACATGATTGGCTATGACCTAGGTGGTTGTAGTCTGGTTGATGGATAGATGTATGTACCTTGTGCGTTGTTCGAGGTACGATACGGGACAGGCTGTAGTGTTTGGTGACGATATATAGGATATACCAGTGGTATGATGGTGAGCGTGTTGGTAGTCGGATTGATTCTGATACCATCGGATTAATCGAGGTCGTGAACTAGACATTGGATACTGTACAGAGGGTCATGGTATTTCTGATGGGTCTAGTTACACACAGGTCGAGTTAGTTGTTGGTGATTGTATACTCAGGTTGAGTTAGTTGGTGGTTAGTGTAACCACGGGTGAGTATAGTGTCAGTTTTTGACTGGCGACTGTCAAGTGATGACGGTTTGTAGGAGGTGTCAGCGTGGATCATGGTGTGAGGTCTGATGACTCCCAGTAGGAGCAGACGTCAGGATAGTTAGTGGTTGAGCAAGGAACCTTCGAGTGTTTGTGTCAGCGACTTGGTAGATTTAACAACTGGTGTCAACTCGGAACGTACGATTACTGTCATTGGACGTGGTCGAACGTAGTCGATATGACGTGAGTATTAGGGGTACGTCTGGGTGCAGACGAGTCTTGTTCTGGTTAGTTGTTGTACGAGTGTACACGAGTTTAGAGGTCGATTCTACTTTCCACGTGGTGGATGTGGAATCAGGATAGTTGGAGTTTTGAGAGCGAAACTAAATTAAGGAGGGAAGAACGGCTAGAATTAAGTCGGTTGGACTTTCGAGGACGAAATTAATTAAGGAGGGAAGGTTGTAACGACCCGTCCCAAATTCCTAGATTAGATTAGGGACTAATCACGATTAGTGAGGTTAATCCGTGATTAGTTAGGCGAAATCGGACGAACGATGCGAAATGACCGTTTTGCCCTAGATGGTGGCAAAATGTTGACTTTTCATTCGGGCGGTCAAATGGACTTTGACCGATGACCGTGACATAGTTCGTGACGTCACGAGTTCATAGACAGGTGTCACGTTCAATTCCGACGTTCCAGGAGGAAGTTATGACGTTCGGAAGTTTAGGGGTATTTTGGTAATTTTGGTTAAAAGGAGCAAATAGTTGACTTTTGATCGGGATGTCCGATGGCCGAGGGCCGAGGACTATTATGTAGATAAGGACGATACGAATCCGTAGGCAGGCCGCACGTCGAATTCAGACGTTCGACGACGAAGTTACGGTTCATGGAAGTTTGAGTGCACTATTGCACATTTTTCGAGACGGACGCTTATTTGGACTTTAGTGGGCCCAGATATTTTATGGAGGCCCAATGGATGAGTGACACTTGTCACCCATCCACTGGCCCTTGATTCCCATTCATGCATATCATCTCATTGCATCGATCGTTCATCCATTTTCTTCCACTCCTCCCACCAAACCCGATCCCATTTCTCACCCAAAAACCAAACCCTTAACCTTTGAATAATTGTGAGAGACCAGGGAGTGAGAGGAGGACCGGTGGACGTGGTGGCTGGCCAGGCAGAGCCTCCGTGGGCGGCGGAGGAGAAAACCAGCACGAGGTAATCGGTTTACCCAATTTAATTAGTTTTCGATTTCTAGTTGTTAGGGGCTTGTTTGGATGATTGGTTTGAACTAAATTGGTTGTTAGGACGTTGTTAGGAAGGTTTTGAGGGGTTTTGGACGTTGAGGAGCCCTGGGGTGAGGTTTTGGATTTTTAAACCGTGAGCACCAAATTGGACATGTCGGATTTAGATTGTTTTAAAGGTTCTAATCAATTGGGTTAGGTTCCTAGGATTAATTAAGGAAGAATGGAATTGATTAGGAGTGAAACGGGTAAAAATTGGACTAGTTATAGACCTGGACCGGTCACGCCGGCCAAGTTGCAGTGAACTGGCCGGTTCAGACCCGCTGCAAGAGGAAGAAGACGGTACTGTAGCCGGCGCGTGAGGCCCACGCGCATGCCACTCGTGGGGCTCGTGACGGTGCGTGACAGGGTTTTTGGGGAAGTGTTCAACACACGAAATTATCTATTCGATGTAACAAACATTTTGGGACTGGTTTCGAGTCGATCAGACATTGTTTCGATAGGTTTCGGACTGTCTGAAGGTTTAGGTTCGGTTTTAAAAATAGTTAGCAAATCGGGAAAATTATGGGACTTCAATGAGAGGTTAATGAGGCTATTAGTAATCCTATAAATGAATTTGTACAGGTTTGGGAGTCTCGGTGAGGGTGATTGACCCGAGAGACGATTATGGCACGCGTATCGAGGCGCGGCTTCGGACGGTCTGTGAGTGGACCTTGATTTCTAAACTATGATGCATGCATAAATGTTTTATATGGATTATGATTGTGATTATATGATATTGATTTGGGAATTTGTGAATTATATGGTTTCACGTATTTCGAGGCGATTTACGTGTTTCACGTAAATCGAGGTTTTTCGATTTTACTCTGATTTTCCATTCTTATGGTTTTGGAAATGGTTTAATGAAATGATTTTGGATTTGAATAGGTAAATTTGATTTACGAACTCTCGGACTTAAGGTCCAGTTGATTTAACGAGGCATCGGGCCGGAGGCTCAATTGGTTTACAATTCGGACCGAGGGTCCAGTTTCTATGTGGATTCGGGCCTAGGGCCCAGCTATGTGTTACAAATGGTTTTTATGGTTCAAGACGGTTTATGGGAACCGGCATGAACCTTTGAAATGGTTTTTACGGGTCATGACGGTTTATGGGAACCAGCATGAACCCATGAAAGGATTTTATGGATTATGACGGCTTATGGGGGCCGGGCATGAATTCTGGAAAGGTTTAAAGAATGATTTCAAAAGGTTTTTCATATTCCATCCTTTATATGTGATTGTCTCTTCCGGGGAGGGTCGTTGGCCTGGGTGGACCCCGGAGTAGTCACGGAGCACTGACTGAGTGGAGTCGCCCCCCAGTTGGGTTCCTTACTCTCAGGATGGGCATGGTTCGTTACCTCCAGAGAGGGTCATTAATCTACGGACATTGACCTGGGTGGACCCTGGAGAGACTTGGGTTTGAGACCCCAGTTAGCACACGTGTAGCTCTATTTACCGTGACAGGTTCTGGATATGAAATATAATGGATAATAAACATGATTTCAATTGGTTTGGGAAATTGTGTTTATAATGATAAATGGATTTGGGCTGAGATCCCACGTATGTTTACTATACTATGGTTTTCTGTAAATGGTTTTGGGCAGGAGCCCGTGTGATTTGTATTTACGGAACTTGGGGCTGTGACCCTAATTATGGATGTTTTAACATATATGATTGGATAAATGGTTTTACTATGCATGCATGCTTTTTAGTGGAGGGTATAAAGGTCTTCTTAATGGAAATGTTTTTATAAACTCTTTATTTTTGTCCACTCACAGTCTTTCTGTTTTTAATACCCTTCAGGTTGGATACGATGTGGACTGTAGCAGAGACCTAGATATCACATACCTCCTCCGGATCTTGGCGTACTCTGATAGCCCGGGAGGGCAAAGGTCGGAAATATCCCTTGTTTGACACTTCGTGTCAGACGGGAGCAGGGTCATCCCGCACTAATCCAGGTGGGATTGGGACGGGTCCTGTCATAAGAGGCCATATTTGACAGATCATGGAGAGTGGAAATATCCCCAAATATCATGGATGCCCGAATCTCACTTTTAAGACCAGTCAAGAATTTACGGAGCCTGCTCACCTCGGTCGCCACTACATCCTACACATACCGTGACAGATCCAAAAACCTCTACTCGTACTGAGCAACTGTCATGTTACCCTGCTCCACTCGCATGAACTCTGACAGGACCCGTACTTAATAAAACTTTTAATAATTTTACCCAGTTGTGGTCCTGCTTGACAAGGATCCCAAAATACCAAGACTTCCCTTATTCTTGTCAGATAAAGGATTTTTCTGATTTTAACCGTAATCACATCTTGATATTTTATCCAAACAAAATCCATCCCTAGCGAGGTCACCGTCCACATCCAATCCACTAACCCTGTCAAGGAGTGGAGTTTGTGAGTTCGACTTCTTTCGAGTCTTAAGCTAGTATTAAAATGGTTAAATTATTACATTTAATGTTTACAATATGAATTATTTAATAATATTTTAGAATAATAAATGTGCGCATTAGTTTAAAATCTAATTCCATATCTTGCAAAAATAGTCAATCCTTAGCCACACAATTTAAAATCAATTCCCAATTAATTATCCATTCCTCATAGTTCAACGTTAAATGTCATTAATACCCAAATTAACCTTATCACATATTTCGTAATTTTTATGCTTAAAGCAGGAGTTTTAAACCATGCATAACACATCAAATTATCAAAACTTCCCCAAGCCGATGTATGATCATCTAGAAAATTGTACCTTTGGACTCGTAACATTGAATATAACAAATCAAATGTTCACTGGAATCCCAAGTAGTGGGGCACGCGCCGTCTAAAGTCCCTATGCATAGGTCTCACGCGTCAGGGCATTGTTCATCGTCAACCTTAGGATAGACCCGGTTGGCCTGCAACTTAGGTCATCCAACTTCATTTTTAAACCATTTTTGATGATCCAAATACCAATCTTCATCGTCTCAATCTCAAGAACAGATCAATGGGTTCAAACTAAAGAAAACTTGCCTCAAAATCCTTGTCCAAGGCTCCAAAAATTTTGGCTTCAACCCAAGTTCTTGGTACCTCCCTTCTTCACGTCCAAATTGAATTATTTTTGTGCCATAATGCTCCTAGGAATCCAACAAGTACTTTCTTGAAGGAAGCTGCAAGCTAAAACACCTCCAACTAGGACTTTCGTGAGGGAACCAATTTAAGATTTTTGGATAATTCGGACTTCATGTTGTCGCATACTTGTTTCTCCATTCCTTCTCTTTTCTCTTTATTCCTCCATTTTCTTCTTCTTCTTTTTCCTCTCCTTCCCCTCTAGCTTTCCTCTCCTTCTTCTCTCTCGGTTCATGTTTTCACCCTTTTTCAACTTTTCGGTTCCACCCCACCAAAGCCCCCAAACCAACTACACACACACACACACACACACACACACACACACACACACACACACACACACACACACACACACACACACACACACACACACACACACACACACACACACACACACACACACACACACACACACACACACACACACACACACACACACACACACACACACACACACACACACACACACACATATATATATAGATAAATGAGTAGGTCATTGGAAGAGATAATAGGAGGGGAAATATAGAAAACTCTAGAATATCCTAGGCCCTTCCTATAAAATTACCAAAATACCTTTGGTGATGAAATACCATATTGCCCCTAGTCAACTTTGACTTGTATCAAACTCACTTGATATCCAATTTCAACATACTATCTGTCTATGTACCTAAAAGCTCACGACCTTCGTAACGATTCTCATGAAATGTCCACAAAGTGTCCTGGTCAAAAAATCAATGTTTGACTCTTCAACGGTAAATATGTCATTTTCACTCGATTTTTTAAACTTTTACTCTTCTCGAATTTCGGGCCGTTAAAAACTCTGTCTCCATCGAATCCCAGTAGGACTAGAGATAAGCCCGTCGATAGTAGGATCTGCCACCATCTCTGAGTGCATCCAGTTAGACAGAAGGTGGTCGTCTGAACCATGAACTCTGGAGGGCAGTGCAATACCCGTAAAATCCGCTCAACGTGTGCAATCTACTCATAGGCCACTATTGCATTTGATCCACCATCAAACTCAATGGGTCCCTGTCGTTGATCCTCTCGATATCCGGCCCCATATTGACCCTCCTCCCTTGGATCATGGCATCCAATGCCTACCCAAAACAATCCAAGGTGTGATCTCACCTAGCCTCTCTATCATCACCCTCATTACTAGGCTGTTGATGGGCTCTCGTTTTGGAGGCATAATGTCTGAAAAGAGGCATATGTTAGTAACAAAACTATAATGCACAACAAGTGTGTAGCCCACATGAAATAACCTAGTGCTCTTATACCAAAATGACAGGGCCCACCCCGGAGTATCCCTCGATACTCGTGAAAGGGCATGCTCTCGTCTGACACAAACACTTAAAATTCTAAACGTACCCTCAGTCCAAAATATTTCAAAAATAAAGTTTATACAGAGTACTAGATAACCAAAATAACGACAACCAAAATCTTATTATGGTAAAAGGGAGTGCACAACTCAAGGGAAAATGCGTCAGCCTCAATTTAGCCCTAATCAAAACAACCTAAATGGTAAGACAAACCATAGAAACTGTGAGTGGGTAAAAAAATACAGCCTTGGAAAATTGTTTTCCTCATAAATCCTTTTCCCCTTTGTTTTATGAAAACATGCAGGCATAAGTAAGTAAACAGTTGATTTTAGATAATGCTCCTAGCCCACAATTCCCTAAATTCTAACTATATAAGTATCTTGGAACCCTATCGACACAACCACCAATAGTAGTAAAACCTTGCCCTGCTAATCCAACTAGCTAATCCTATGTACTACGTGTAGACATGATGGAACATGTGGAGCCTAACTCCGTCGGAACGTGTGGAGTCCAACTTTGACTACGTCCAAGTCCATATCTGGGAAACCTCAGAGTCTAATTGTGGAATAGCGATCCACTTGCCTGAGAATGATGATACTGGGTAATAAAGTATTCCCAAAAACCACCACAACTCGTGACAGGACCCATCCCAATCCCCCCGGGATTACCGTGGAATGTGCCCTGCTCCCGTCCAACAAGGGGTGTCAGACAAGGGATAACCAAGAGCTACTGCCCAAACGGGCCATCCAGAGTGCGCAAGGACCGATGGAGGAGGTGTGCAATGTCCCAGTCTCTGCTGCAATCGCATCCGTGATCAACCTGAAGGGCATTAAAACCAAAAGCTGTGAGTGGACAAAACTAATGAGTTCATCAAATACATTTATAAGACATTTATGCCCTCCAATAAAAACGTATGCATGCCACCAAAACCAGTAACCAAAACGTTTGCTCAACCGAGCCATTAGGGCCTTAGCCCAAAAACCGTTAACCAAAAACCAAGTGTGGGAACTCAGCCCAAAACCGTGGAATACCACCACCATGCATATACGACCATGTGGGTCACCACCCACTACCATAAATGAACATTAATTCATTAAAATCACACAATCATAAATCCACCCGGAAAGCCATTTCATTAATTCGTATTTTACCATTACCATCACCAGCATCCCTGATGCTAGACGTCCCTGACGTCATGTCTCACGGTTTCACAAGCTACGCGTGCTGCCCGGGGTCTCTCCGGGTCCTTATATCTGACATCCCTGATGTCTGACGTCCCTGACGTCAATCATAGCAATCCTGCTCTTGAGTCATCATACGGTCCGGCTGCTCCGTATAATGACCCCTCGCAGGCAATGCACCGTGACTTCCCCAGTGTCCCAGACATCTGGAGGAGACCATCATATATCCTTGTATCCAGATGGTATATGGAAAACAGTTTTATTAAATCCTTTTATCACATTATTACCATTGGGCCCTGCCCGAAATTTCCATAAAACCACATAATTCCATTTAGGGTCCCTGACCCAAAATCACAATTATTAAATATAGGGTCCCTGACCCGAAATCACATTTATTATCCAACTGGGCCTCATGCCCGATTTTATGAACCACTGGGCCCACGGCCCGATTTGTAAACCAACTGGGCCCGCAGCCCGACTTATAAACCCACTGGGCCCACGGCCCGAATTCACAAATCAACTGGGCCCCTGGCCCGATAACATAACTCAAATGGGTCTCAGCCCGATTTCATACCAACTGGGCCCCTGGCCCGATTTCATTAACCAACTGGGCCCCCGGCCCGATTCTCAAATGGACTCCAAGTCCGAAGTTTCCAAAACAAGTGGGCCTCAAGCCCGAGTTTATATTTCCAATTTCAAAACCATTTCATCATATTATTTATTTAACCACAAGCACACAAAACCGCAAATAAACCGTTAATCCCGATATACGTGAAATACGGAAAACACCTCGAAATACGTGCAACATATCCAAAATCAATGCTCACAAATACCATCATAGAAATCATGTATATAAACCATATAACACATTTAAGCATGCATAGGATTTATAAAACCAAAGTCCACTCACAGACCGTTTTAACCGGGTGCCTCGATATGCGTGCCACCGGCCCTCCCGGGCCACACAACTATCACCGGGACTCCCAATCCTGTCCAAGTCACATTAGAGGGTCACTAACCTCAACATTAACATCCTATCAAAGTCCCGTAATTTTCCCGAATTTTTACTTATTTTTAAACTTAATTTAAAACCTTCGGACATCCCGAACAATATCGATACGGTGTCCGATCGACACGAAACCAATTCCAAAATGTCTGTTACATTAAATAGGACAGAAGTCATGTTGACCTCATCTCGAGATTCGCGCCCACGCGCCGTCACGCGCCGCCGTGAGTGGCTGCGCGTGAAACTCACGCGCCTGCTACAGTGTCACCATCTAACCCGTATGTCTGGTAAACGGGTCCAGTGTGCCCGCGATACGACCCGGTTCCAATCCTATCAATTCAGCCTTAATTACATCAATTGATCATTCCATTAGCTTCGTTTTAAGTTAAATTAAGGTTCTGTAAGCTCAATTACACAAAACATTACCTACAATTCCACGATTCAACGATGAACACTAAGAACACTCCGGTCACTGTTCAATCATGGGATTCCTTCAATCTCGATTGATTTCCCTAAATTGGTTCAACCAGAAGCATCAGTGGACCACGAGGAACAATTCCCCCACATCAATTTCGTCGTTTGATCAGTAAATGATCACGACTCAAGTATGAACACCGTCCACTGTGCAACCATGGAGTTCCATCGATCTCAGCCGGTTTCCTTCAATTGATGATCCCAGGAGCATCGTGGGATCATGAGAAATCATTTCCCCACAACAATTGAGTCAATCACAGCCCCAAACTCCACGACTCAGCCTCGATTTCTTCCTCTGTCACCAAGCTCGATCAGAGCCAAAACGGCACCATTCCTTCTCGTTTTTGATGTGGATCGACTCGTCACAACCTCAGGAAGATGTTTGTAACCTCCAATTCGAACATCACAGTCCAATTCCTTCAATTTGATTTTCCCTCCCAAAACTTAATTTTTCGAATTCTCAGTTCTTCCTCACCGTCAATCTCTCGTGTTTACCCAGTTGAAATCACACTCAAAACGCTCACAAAATCACACTCTCAGGTTCAGCAATGGCAAAGGATTTTAGGTTGGGTAGAAGCTGGGTTGGTTGTACACGGTTAAGCAAATTAGGGAGGGATAATGGGAATTAAAAGATTAATTAATTAATTAAAAATTAATTAAACATCATGATGAGGTCTCCCCCAAAAACATGGATTCTGATTTCAAGGGATGAGTGACACTTGTCACTCATCCAGGTGTGTAGGGTCAACGGTCACTATTCATTATTATATTATTATTTTAATCCCGGCCTCGGTTCGTTAGTTCGTTTCCTTGACCATAACGTCGTCGTCGGAACTCCGATTTCGGCATGCCGCCTGTCGTTGGATTCGTATCGACGATACCTACGTAACGGTCCTTGGCCCTCGCCCACGACCAGGGGCAAAATGGTCATTTTGCACAATTTATCCGATTCCGCCCTACTAACCACCGTTCAACCTCACTAATCAAGATTAATCACTAAACTAATCCCGGAATTCGGGACGGGTCGTTACAACTCGTGTCCAGAAAACGCCTCCTGAATATATATTCCAAAACCAAGCATTTATCCAAAAAAAAATATTTAGAAACATTTATTCAGATAATAACAATCCAAACTGACACGACCCATCTCAATGCCCCCGGGATTATAACGGGATGTGCCATGCTAGACAAGGGATAATTCAAAACCTTCAGCCCAACTGGCTTGCAGAGCGCGCCAGGATCCGGTGGAGGAGTGTGATGTCTCAGTCTCTGCTATAGCCCGCATCCATGATCAACCTAAAGGGCATTAAAACATCAAAAGCTGTGAGTGGACAAAAATAAACAGTGTAATAAAAACTCATTTCATAAAAAAGACATTTATGCCCTTCACTAAAAAGCATGCATGCATACGAAAACTATTTATCAAACCATATATTCAAATAACCATTATTAGGGTCTCAGCCTCAAATTCCGTAAATCCAAATCATACGGGCCCCAGCCCAAATCCATTTACACAAATTCAAAACATATCAACTATATATGGGAACTCAGCCTAAAACCGTAAATCCGAGTATGTGGGTCATTGCCCAAATCCATAAAACACATAAATACCATTTCTGAAATCCAATTACCATTTCATAAATCCAACAAACCGTGTTTACCAAATATCATATAACCACTCCTATCACGGTTTCCAAAGCTAGGCGCGTGCTACCAGGGTCTCAAATCCCAAGTCTCCCCAAGGTCCACCAAGGTTAATGTCCGCAGATCAAAGACCCTCCCGGGGGGTTATAATCCATAAATGCCCTCTTGAGAGTAAGGTACTCCACGGGGGCGACTTCACTTAGTTAGTGCTCCGTGACTACTCTAGGGTCCACCCAAGCCAACGACCTTCCCCGGAGGAGACAATGCATAAATACAAGGATGGTATATGAAAAAAAATTTCGAAATCATTCTCAAAACCTTACAAACCTTTCATAGGATCCATGCCCAGTCCCCATAAACCGATATGAAACCAGAAATCCATGTTTCCAAATCCAAATCCATTTTGGGTCTCCGAACCCTAAATCACCTTTATAAACCATAAATGGAACTCATGCTCGATATCATAACTAATTGGGCCTCAAGCCCGATCATGTAAACCAACTGGGCCTCAAGCTCGATTTCATAAACCAACTGGACCTCGAGCTCGATTTCGTAAACCAACTAGGCCTCCGGCCCGATCCCTTATTAAATCAAATGAACTCCAAGTCCGAAAGTTCATAAATCAAATGGGTCTCATGCCCAATTCCATATTTCCAAATTCGAAATCAATCCATCAATCCACGAACCAATTAGGCCCCTGCCCGATAATGTAACTAAAATGGACTTCAAGTCCGAGGGTTTCCAAAACAAATGGGTCTCAGACTCGAGTTTACCTTTTCAAATCCAAAACCATTTCATTAAACCATTATCGAAACCATAAGCACGTATAATCAAATCAAAACCATAAACCTCGATATACGTGCAAATATGTCAATCCCCTCAAAATACGTGTAATTATGTAAATCACCATTATCCCAATCATCATCATAGAAATCACATATGTAAAACATATAAAGTATTTATGCATGCATCACAGTTTAGAAATCAAGGTCCACTCACAAACCGTCCTAGCTGCCACCTCGATATGCGTTCCATAAGCCTTCCCTAGCTAATCACTATCACCGGGACTCCCAAACCTGTCCAAATAACACTAGAATGTTACTAACTACCTCATTAACCTGTCAATGAAGCCCTATAATTTTCCCGAATTTTTAACTATTTTTAAAGTCGATCCTAAACCTTCGGACATTCCGAACTATATCGAAACGATGTCCGATCGACACGAAACCAATCTCAAAATATTCGTTACATCGAATAGATTAAAAGTCATGTTGGACACTTCCCTAAAAGAGGTTCCACGCACCCTCATGCGCCGCCCAAAGGGGCTGTGCTTGAAAGCCACGCGCGTACTACAGTGTCACCCCTAACCTCTTGCAGACCCGGTCCAAACCAGTTTAGACTGGCACAGTCCAACCCAAACCGGCATTCCCGATTTTTAGCTAATATCCAACCTTTTTTCATCACGCTTGATCCTTAATCTTTGCCTATCCATTTCCAATCGTTCAAAAAACTCAAAAAGTCAAGAAGCACACGAGAAAGTACCTCCTTAATCGAAGAATGGCGACGGTCCCTGCAACCTCATTCTGCCGTCGACTCCGGCCACCATTCCCTTCGAAATCGAGTCCCCTGTGTTCGTCTTGATCCCTAGATCATGTCCCAATCTATCAAATAGATCAATAAACCTTAAAACCTAACCTTCGATTTTTTTAATCAAAACTTATACCTTGACGGTTTCTGGTCACCGCGTATTGCCGTCCGAGTCGTTTGCACCGTCGTGCTCTTCTCGTTCTCCCCCCTCACGTTCATTCATGGGTCATCAGTGTTGGATGATGTCTTTTGGGGAACTGGGGTGTGCTGGTGTTTGTTTGTTTAGGAAGAAATGTGGTGCCCGGTTTGGAGAAGAAGAAATGAAGTTTAATTGCGATGATGATGGGTCAGATGAGATGAAGTGGACGGTGAGCATGAGTGCTCTGAGGGAAATGGACGGCTAGAAATGAGAGAGAAATGTGAAGGAATTATAAAATAATATTATAATTAATATTTTAACATAAAAACCATCCAATCATGATTAAGATCCACAAATTGGGGGAGATGGCCAATTGGATGAGTGACACTTGTCACTCATCCATTGGGCCTGACATAAATATATGGGCCCACATGAGTACAAATGTAATCCGTCTCGTAATTCATGCAATAGTTTCCCTGAATTTCCGTGAACCATAACCTCTCTTTTCGACATCCGATTTCGACGTGCCACCTGTCTACAGACTCGTGACGTCCCGATCTACGTCACTGTCATCGGTCCTCATACGTTTGACTCCCCGAGTCAAAAGTCAACATTTTACCCAAGACCAGGGGTAAAATGATCATTTCTCGCCGTCCGTCCGTATTCACTCAACTAATCACCGATTAGCCGCACTAATCCTTCATTAGTTACTAATCTAATCTCGGAATTCGGGACGGGTCGTTACAACCTTCCCCCCTTAAATAATTTTGTCCTCAAAATTCCAACTATTCTGATTCCACAACCTCCTCGTGGAAAGCAAATTCGACCTCACATTCAGGCTTCGCATTTAGTATATCCTCGCATACGTACTGCGTGCATACGTGTATGTCCAAAAATTGGCCACAATTTTCCCACTCAGAATTAAGCACCAGATCACGAATTAACCACAAATTTTTCACTCAGAAGGTGTCATCCCCGTATTGACACCACCCGACAATTCTGCCATTACTCCGACACTTCCCACACTGTCACCACTTGATAGTCGCTAGTCAAAACTAACATTATACTCACTTGAGGTTACAATAACCACCAACTCACTCGATCTGAGTGTAACTGGACCCCATCGAATACCTACCCAGCAGTGATAACACTTCTCAGCTCTTGGGTTCCACTAGCCATCCACGGCTCTGAGCACCTGCTCGTACGATCACTGAACCCATCATAATCGCTCTGGCCCAACACACAGTATTCAACGCCCAGTCCACCAACTAGGCTACTACATAGCTCGTAGCCAATCACATTTCGATTATGGAGTCCATCTGTTCAGTCCAATACTAGACAGATCAAATACTCCAACTCATCATCAATTCCGAGTCCCATGGTCCCCCTACCATCATCAAAATGTCTACTCCCATTCATATCATCCAATACGTACCAATCCGTATCATGCCTACCAAGGCATACCCATTCATGCCAAATGGGCATCCAAGCTCACCCACGTTTACCGAGGCGCACCAACTCCGAACCTATCGGTTACCTGCTCATTCGATTACCATACCATATTTGATTGACTTCGAAAAGAAGCCAATCCATCATTCACATATCCAAATTTTCAAGACAGATCGTAAACACCTCAATTCACTCAACTACCGTCTCTTATCGGATTAACTTCGAAAAGAAGTCGACCCAACATTCCCATATCTAACTTCTGTCTTATCATCTCACTAACTATTCCAAAAGGTTCCTTAATTGTCCTACAATACAATTCTCCTCTGCTCCTAGCTTAGCATAATCTGCAAGGCGAAGTCTGCCAGCACGACACGACATCACAATCCACGCATGTTCTCACTCAGCTAACTACCAGATTTCAGGTCATAGGGTCTTACACCCTCTTGAATCCTTCTTCAATCACATCACTCCTCAAACATTTACCACATCTCAACAGATCAGTTAAAGACGAGACACGTCTAGACTGTGGGTTCTCTCAAATTACCTCATACGATCCTTGTCATTCCATCTAGGAAAACTCAAAAATGGTCCAAGATGATGACATCAAAATTCATCCTACGTGAATGCAAACAAAAACTCACTACACTCACCACACCATGTAACCCAACATCGTCTGCCACCAAAAAGAAAATGAGAAATCTCATTCACCTAACTTCAAAATATCCAACGCCTCCTGATGATCACCCTAAATGACTTCGAAATATCCATTACCAATGCGGAAGCACGCACTACCTTCGTCGCCTCAATCACAACCGCTCTCGATTTCGAAGTCCCACCCAGGTTGGAACTAACCCACTCGGACATCAACCACGGGTCCGTAACCAGTCTAACTCACTACCAAGTTCGTCTATCGGCTTATACCATTTATGTACATCCAAAAGGTTGTGGTCCATTACTACTTGATTCACACGTCTCAACTACTACTGGATCCCATCCAGTCCATCACTATCTGAGATCCACAACTAGATCCCAGGTACCGAGCGTATGCCCATCATGACGGAGTCACATCCCGACTCGTGGCTCATCATCATCATAATCACCGGCACCAGCACCAGCGCTAGTACCAGCACCATCACCAGCGCTAGTACCAGCACCATCACCAGCACCAGCACTAGCATCAGCACACAGTGTGCAAATCAGACAACCCTGGATCTTTTCTCATACCGAGCAACGACCATGTACCTCTGCTCAAATTGGAGAAACTCTGCCTCCCTCGTACCCAACAACTCTAGGTACAGTCACCCTGACAACTCATACAAGAAAAGGAAACATTCCTTGAATATCCCCCGATTCACAACAACCACTCTCGATAGTAGTGCTTGCCACAACTCGTACAGACCCAACCACCAGACATCACTAACGAGACTCCGCATCCAACGAAATCAATCACTTGTACTAACTACTCTGTATCCCTACTCCAGGATTCCATCTACAAGTACCAACCCTGGTAACCTGTCCAACCAATCTCTAACTAATCTCAACTCGACTCACATTTTTGAACCAACACCAAACACTAGGGTTTCCCACCAAGGTCAACAACTAACTCCGTTCTACTCATATACTCTAACCCATCAATCACCACTAGGGTTCACCTTTCCAGACCATCCATCATGCTTTAGGGTTCCATAATCACAAACTAGGGTTCCTCTGAACCTAACTGTAGAGGGCAATATAATCCACAATCTAACCGACCCCGAGGTCCTGACATCGTATGGACGTCACTCGATTCTTACCATATCGTGATAGACGATCCCGACATAATCGTCCCACGGTCAAAACTCAAAAGTACTGTTACGTTCATCCCTCAGTAAGATCCCACACTGCCAAACCACGACAGAACTATGGCATACTCAGGCATCAAATGCTGAACCAAACTATCCACGATTCAATTCCAATAACTATCATACCGGCATCCTAACTATCAGGTTGATAACGAACTGCAGCCCATAGAGACATCACATCCTCGACCTGTGCGTAGCTCAAGAGCAAACCTGCTCTGATACCACTTGACACGACCCATCCCAATCCCCCCGGGATTATCACGGGATGTGCCATGCTCCCGTATGACATGAAGTGTCAGGCAAGGGATAATTCAAAACCTTCAACCCAACCGGCTTCCAGAGCGCGCCAGGATACGGTGGAGGAGTGTGATGTCTCAGTCTCTACTACAGCCCGCATCCATGATCAACCTAAACGACATTAAAACATCAAAAGCTATGAGTGGACGAAAATAAACAGTTTAATAAAAACTCATTTCATAAAAAGACATTTATGCCCTTCACTAAAAAGCATGCATGCATACAAAAACCATTTATCAAACCATATATTCAAATAACCATTATTAGGGTCTCAGCCCCAAATTCCGTAAATCCAAATCATACGGGCCCCTACCAAAATCCATTTACACAAATTCATAACATATCAACCACACATGGGAACTCAGTCCAAAATCGTAAATCCGAGTATGTCGGTCAATGCCCAAATCCATAAAACACTGAAATACCATTTCTGAAATCCAATTACCATTTCATAAATCCAACAAACCGTGTTTACCAAATATCATATAACCACTCCTGTCACGGTTTCCAAAGCTACGCGCATACTACCTGGGGTCTCAAATCCTAAGTCTCCTAGGGTCCACCCAGGTCAATGTCTGCAGATCAAAGACCCTCCCTAGGGGTTATAATCCATAAATGCCTTCCTGAGAGTAAGGTACCCCACGGAGGCGACTCCACTCAGTTAGTTCTCCGTGACTACTCCGGGGTCCACCCAGGCCAACGACTCTCCCCGGAGGAGACAATCCATAAATAAAAGGATGGTATATGAAAACCCATTTCGAAATCATTCTCAAAACCTTTCAAACCTTTCATAGGATCCATGCCCGGTCCCCATAAGCAGTCATGAAACCAGAAATCCATGTTTCCAAATCCAAATCCATTTTGGGTCTCCGAACTCGAAATCACCTTTATAAACCATAAATGGGACTCATGCCCGATTTCATAACTAATTGGGCCTCAAGCCCGATCATGTAAACCAACTGGGCCTCAAGCCCGATTTCGTAAACACTAGGCCTCGAGCCCAATTTCGTAAACCAATGGGCCTCCGGCTCGATGCCTTATTAAATCAAATGGAATCCAAGTCCGAGAGTCCGTAAATCAAATGGGTCTCATGCACGATTCCATATTTCCAAATCCAAAATCAATCCATCAATCCACGAACCAATTGGGCCCCTAGCTCGATAATGTAACTAAAATGGACTTCAAGTCCGAGGTTTCCAAAACAAATGGGTCTCATGCCCGAGTTTACCTTTTCAAATCCAAAACAATTTCATTAAACCATTACTGAAACCATAAGCACGTATAATTAGTGCAAAACCATAAACCTCGATATACATGCTAATCCATAAATCGCCTTGAAATACGTGTAATTATGTAAATCACCAATATCCCAATCATCATCATAAAAATCACATATGTAAAACATATAAAACATTTATACATGCATCACAATTTAGAAATCAAGGACCACTCACTGACCATCCTAGATGCCGCCTCGATATGCGTGCCATAAGCCTTCCTGGGATAATCACCATCACCGAGACTCCCAAACCTGTCCAAATCATACTAGAGGGTTACTAACTACCTCATTAACCTCTCTTTGAAGTTCCATAATTTTCCTGAATTTTAACTAATTTTAAACTCGATCCTAAACCTTTGGACATCCCGAACTATATCGAAATGATGTCTGATCCACATGAAACCAATCCCAAAATGTTCGTTACATTGAATAGATTAAAAGTCATGTTGTAAACTTCGAAAAAAGTGGTCCCACGCGCCCTCATGCTCCGCCCAAAGGGGATGCGTGTGAAAGCCAAGCGCCTGCTACAGTGTCACCCCTAACCTCTCGCAGACTCGGTCCATACCGATTCAGACCGACCCTGTCAGGACCGATCCCAAATCTCCCGGGATTAACGTGGGACCCGCCTGATCCCGTCTGACACGAAGTGTCAGACCAGGGAAAATTCCATCTCTAGCCCTCGTCGGGGGTATTAGAGTACTTCATGATTGTAGGAGGAGGGGAGTGATGTCTTGTCTCTGCTACAGCCTGCATTCGCGATCAACCTGAAGGGCATTAAAACACGAAAACTGTGAGTGGACAAAATAATATTTTCATTAGAAACATTTTCGCTTAAAGACATTTATGCCCTTCATAAAAGAATATGCATGCATCCAAAACCATTTGTTAAATATTCATAAAAACCACTGGAAAACATTCACAAAACCTTTCAAGGGTTCATGCTCGGCTCCATAAACCGTCATGACCCATAAATCCATTTGGGTCCCTGACCCGAAATCCCAATTCAAAACCCGTAGGTAAAATTAATAGGGACTTAGCCCAAATCACATCACGTGGGTCTCAGCCTAAAACCTTTCTGAGGGAAATACCAACACACAGAATGCGGGGTCTCTGCCCAAATCATTTCTAAAACATCGAATATGGGGTCTCCGCCCCAAATCACTTTCTAAATCATAACACACAAGGCCTCTGCCCTCAAATCACTTTTCATAAAAATCACATACGTATCAACATACGTATAACCCATCCTAGGCACTTCCGAAGAAGATGCCAACTCGGGGCACACAGCCCCTAGGGAACACATCCCTGATATATGCCACGATATCATCTCTAAACTAGTGTGCATACTACTCGGGGTCTCACTCCGAGTCTTCTCCCAGGAATCTCCATCTAGGAGGCTCAATCTCTGGATCTAGTCCGAGCTCTCTCTCTGGATCTAGTCCACACATCTCGCCGGAATCTGGTCCGGGACCACATCATATCTAGTAACCACCACTCCTGGAACGGGATCCCTATGGGGATACCCACTCTGGTCTGTGGATCGTGACTCTCCAGGTCGACGTCTAGAGGAGACCATATAAACATATGGAAGGTTCATTCATTTCAATTCTTTTCTTTCTTTCTCAAATCACTTTTCAACTAGGTCTCATACTCGATTCATCTCAATAGGATTCCTCGAATCCGATTCAAATCACTTTCACAGGCCTTGACCTAAATCCTCAGTTCAACATGGTCTCATGCCCGAATTCTCATTTCACAAACTGAACTGGGACTCAAGCCCGATGTTACAATCAACTGGGCCTCAAGCCCGATATCACGACTAACTGGGCCTTAAGCCCGAACCGTAAAGCAACGGAGCCTCAAGCCCGATTTCACAACCAATAGGGCCTCGAGCCCGATACTACAGTCAAATGGGCCTCCAGCCCGATATTACAACCAAATGAACCTCAAGCCCGGATCATAAATCAGTGGGACCCTCGGTCCGATCGTATAACTCAAATGGACCCCCGGTCCGATTCCTCGTCAAATCAAATGGACTCCAAGTCCGAGAGTTTGTAAATCAATTGGGTCTCATGCCCGAGTTCATGTTTCTAAATCCGAAATCCATTTACTAAACCCTCGTTAAAAACCTAGAACGTATATGCATCGTATAAAACCAAAAATCTTGAAATACATGCAAATACGTAAATCCTAGGCTACCACAAACAAATGCACTCATGGCATCGCAAAACATAAATTAAAACACTTATAAAAAATTTATGCATGCATCAAGTTCGAAAGAAAGGTCCACTCACAGACCGTCAGAAGCCGTGCCTCGATACGTATGCCATAATCATCTCCCTGGTCAATCGTCGCCTCCGGGATTCCCAAACCTGTCCAAATTCATTTAGAGGGTTACTAATAGCCTCATTAACCTCTCAATGAAGTCCCATAATTTTCCCGATTTTCTAACTATTTTTAAACTCTAACCTAAACCTTCGGACGTCCCGAACTATATCGAAACGATGTCCGATTTACACGAAACCAGTCCCAAAATGTTTGTTACATCGAATAGATGATTTCACGTGTTGGAACTTTCCCCAGAGGATGAACCACACGCCCTCATGCACCCAATGAAGGTCCTGCGCGAGGGCCTCACGCGCCGACTGTTCATCTTCAACCTTGGCCGAACCAGCCGGTCCGGTCCAGCCTGTGCAGCCGGTCTAACTGGACCGGCGTGACCAGTCCAGGGCTCCCCACTCTTCATTTTTCGTCCAATCTTCTCCTTTTTGATTCCTTTCTTCCTATTTTCATGTTTCCTATCAATCCCAATCCTTAAAACTAACTAAAACTCCCGAAAATCTATGGTTCAATTTTAAACCTCACGGTTCAAACTTCTCAGTTTTCTTCCCACGGATTCTCAGCTATTAACCACCACCAAAACCCTCTTAAAACCTTCCTAACATCCTAATAATCATTCCCTAATCATTCAAAACCAACCATAATGCTCAAATCGAAAAATATGGAAAAATGGGCCTAACCGTGCAATCAAATCCTTCTTGGCTTTTACTGCCGTGCACGGCGGCCCAGCCACCGTCCTCTGTTTCCTTAGCCTCTCTCTCACTCTCTGGTCTCAGTCATGATCATAGGGTTAAAGGGTTGGATTTGGGGTGATGGTTTGATCGGGTTTGGTTTGGGTTTGGTTTGCACGAACAAAGAAATGGGGGAGGCATGAATCAATTTGGGGGGGGGGGGCAATGGATGGATGACAAGTGTCATTCATCCATTGGGCCTGCCTCAAAATATCTGGGCCCACTTAAGGCCAAAAGTAATCCATCTCGTAATTCGTGCAATAGTTCCTTCGAATTTCCGTGAACCGTAACTTCTCCTTCGAACGTCCGAATTCGACGTGCCGCCTGTCTACGAATTCGTATCGTCCCTACGTAACGGTCTTGGGCCCTCGGCCATCGGACCTCTCAGGTCAAAAGTCAACCGTTTGCCATTTATCAACTAAATTACCAAAATGCCCTTGGACTTCCGAACGTCATAAGTTCCTCCTCGAACGTCGGAATCGAGCGTGCCACCTGTCTATGAACTTGTGACATCACGAACTACGTCACAGTCATTGGCCAAAGTCCAATTGACCGTTCGAATGAAAAGTCAATGATTTGCCCATTCCAAGGGCAAAATTGTCATTTCGCCCGAACGTTCGCTAATCCTCGTCTAATCTCTGATTAGTCTCGCTAATACGTCATTAATTCTTAATTAATCCCGCTAATTCGGGATGGGTCGTCACAGACCCCGTCCAACCCGAACCGGCATTCCCGATTTTCAGCTAATATCCAACCATTTTTCATCCTGATTGATCCTAAAGCTTTGCCTATAAATTTCCAATCGTTCTATAATCTCAAAAAGTCAAGAAGAACACGAGAAAGTACCTCCTCGATTGAAGAATGGTGACAGTCCCTGCAACCTCATTCTGCCGTAGACTCCAGCCACCATTCCCTTCGAAATCGAGTCTCCTATGTTCGTCTTGATCCCTAGATCACGTCCCCGTCCATCAAATAGATCAATAAACCTTAAAACCTAACCTTCGATTTTTGAATCAGAACTCATACCTCGACAGTTTCTGGTCACCGCGCATCGCCGTCCCAGTCATTTGCACCGTCGTGCTCGTCTCCTTCTCCCCCCTCACATTCATTCACGGGTCATCAGTGTTGGATGATGTCTTTTTGGGAAGTGGGGTGTGCTGGTGTTTGTTTGTTTAGGAAGAAATGTGGTGCATAGTTTGAAGAAGAAGAAATGAAGTTTAATTGTGATGATGATGGGTCAGATGAGATGAATTGGACAGTGAGGATGAGTGATCTGAGGGAAATGGACGGCTGGAAATGAGAGAGAAATGTGAGGGAATTATAAAATAATATTATAATTAATATTTTAACATAAAAACCATCCAATCATGATTAAGATCCACAAATTAGGGAAGATGACCAATTAGATGAGTGACACTTGTCACTCATCCATTGGGCCTGAAATAAATATATGGACCCACATGAGTACAAATGTAATCCATCTCGTAATTCGTGCAATAGTTTCCCCAAACTTCCGTGAACCATAACTTCTCTGTTCAACGTCCAATTTCGATTTGCCGCCTATCTACGGACTCGTGACGTCACGATCTACGTCACGACCATCGGTCCTCGTACGTTTGACTCCCCGAGTAAAAAGTCAACATTTTACCCAAGACTAGAGGGGAAACGATCATTTCGAGCCGTCCGTCCGTATTCACTTGACTAATCACTGCTTAGCTACACGAATCCTTCATTAGTCACTAATCTAATCCCAGAATTTAGGACGGGTTGTTACACAAACCATGCCATATAATTATATAAATATATAAATATGCATGCATCGCATTCATTAAACAAATTGTCCACTCACAATCACGTTGCTAGCTCAATCTTAATTTGTGTACTTCTTGGAAATCTCTATAGCATCCTCGCCCGTCAAAGAAATAACTGTGGATCACTAAAAATATATATAATCTTGTACCCCTAAACAAACTCTGATCAACCTGAAACCATCACCATTGGATTCTTCTAGTCAAAGCCTTTTGAACCATCATGACCGTGCCTCGAAATTTGCACCCATGCGCCGCCCAGGTGCAAGTGACGTCATTGTTGTTGTCACCTGTTGATATCAACCCTGATGACGTGGCACCCTTCTGACGTGGCCTTGACAAGTGCTGATGAGGCACTGACAAGTGCTGACGTGGCACTAACACGTGCTGACATGCCACTAGCACATGCTGATGTAGTACTAAAACATTGTGAGGTCCCACTAACACGTGGCATGCTAGTATGGCACGTGGTATGGTGACGAGGCACCCTGCCATGTGATACATAGGCTGACATCATCATGACACCATACTAACATCGTCCTCCTCGACAGAACTATGGCATACTCAAGCATCAAATGCCGAACCAAACTCTCCATGATTCAATTCCAATAACTATCATACAGGCATCCTAACTATAAGGTTGATAACGAACTGCAGCCCATAGAGACATCACATCCTCGACATGCGCATAGCTCAAGAGAAAACCTACTCTGATACCACTTGACACGACTCATCCCAATCCCCCCGGGATTATCACGGGATGTGCCAAGCTCCCATCTGACACAAAGTGTCAGACAATGGATAATTCAAAACCTTCAGCCCAACCGGCTTCCAGAGCGCGCCAGGATCCGGTGGAGGAGTGTGATGTCTCAGTCTCTACTATAGCCTGTATCCATGATCAACCTAAATGGCATTAAAACATCAAAAGCTGTGAGTGGAAGAAAATAAATAGTTTAATAAAAACTCATTTCATAAAAAGACATTTATGCCCTTCACTAAAAAGCATGCATGCATACGAAAACCATTTATCAAACCATATATTCAAATAACCATTATTAGGGTCTCAGCCTCAAATTTCGTAAATCCAAATCATACGGGCCCCTGCCCAAATCCATTTACACAAATTCAAAACATATCAACTATATATGGGAACTCAGCCTAAAACCGTAAATCCGAGTATGTGGGTCATTGCCCAAATCCATAAAACACATAAATACCATTTCTGAAATCCAATTACCATTTCATAAATCCAACAAACCGTGTTTACCAAATATCATATAACCACTCCTATCACGGTTTCCAAAGCTAGGCGCGTGCTACCCAGGGTCTCAAATCCCAAGTCTCCCCAAGGTCCACCAAGGTTAATGTCCGCAGATCAAAGACCCTTCCGGGGGGTTATAATCCATAAATGCCCTCTTGAGAGTAAGGTACTCCACGGGGGAGACTTCACTCAGTTAGTGCTCCGTGACTACTCTAGGGTCCACCCAAGCCAACGACCTTCCCCGGAGGAGACAATGCATAAATACAAGGATGGTATGTGAAAAACCATTTCGAAATCATTCTCAAAACCTTTCAAACCTTTCATAGGATCCATGCCCGGTCCCTATAAACCGTCATGAAACCAGAAATCCATGTTTCCAAATCCAAATCCATTTAGGGTCTCCGAACCCGAAATCACCTTTATAAACCATAAATGGGACTCATGCCCAATATCATAACCAATTGGGCCTCAAGCCCGATCATGTAAACCAACTGGGCCTCAAGCCCTATTTTGTAAACACACTAGGCCTCGAGCCCGATTTGGTAAACCAACTGGGCCTCCGGCTCAATGCCTTATTAAATCAAATGGACTCCAAGTCCGAGAGTTCGTAAATCAAATGGATCTCATGCTCGATTCCATATTTCCAAATTCGAGATCAATCCATCAATCCACGAACCAATTGGGCCCCTAGCTCGATAATGTAACTAAAATGGACTTCAAGTCCGAGGGTTTCCAAAACAAATGTGTCTCATGCCCGAGTTTACCTTTCCAAATCCAAAACAATTTCATTAAAGCATTACTGAAACCAAAAACACGTATAATCAGTGCAAAACCATAAACCTCGATATACATGCAAATCCATAAATCGCCTTGAAATACGTGTAATTATGTAAATCACAAATATTCCAATCATCATCATAGAAATCACATATGTAAAACATATAAAACATTTATGCATGCATCACTATTTAGAAATCAAGGACCACTCACAGACCGTACTAGCTGTCGCATCGATATGCGTGCCATAAGCCTTCCTAGGCTAATCATCGTCATTGAGACTCCCAAACCTGTCCAAAACATACTAGAGGGTTACTAACTACCTTATTAACCTCTCATTGGAGCCCCATAATTTTCTTGAATTTTTAACTAATTTTGAACACGATCCTAAACTTTCGGACATCCCAAACTATATCGAAATGATGTCTGATCGACACAAAACCAATCCCAAAATGTTCGTTACATTGAATAGATTAAAAGTCATGTTGGCCACTTTCCCAAAAGAGGTCCCACGGGTCCTCACGATCTGCACAAAGGGGCTGCACGTGAAAGTCACGCACTTGGTACGGTGTCACCCCTAACCTCTCGCAGACCCGGTCCTTACCGGTTCAGACCGACCCCGTCCAACCCGAACTGGCATTCCCGATTTTCAGCTAATATCCAACCATTTTTCATCCTGTTTGATCCTAACGTTTTTCCTATAAATTTCCAATCGTTCTATAATCTCATAAAGTCAAGAAGCACACGAGAAAGTACCTCCTCGATCGAAGAATAGTGACGGTCCCTATAACCTCATTCTGCCGTCGGCTCCGGCCACCATTCCGTTCGAAATCGAGTCTCCTATGTTTGTCTTGATCCCTAGATCACGCCCCAGTCCATCAAATAGATCAATAAACCTTAAAATCTAACCTTCGATTTTTGAATCAGAACTCATACTTCGACGGTTTCTGGTCACCCCGCATCGCCGTCCCAGTTATTTGCATCGTCGTGCTCGTCTCCTTCTCCCCCCTCACATTCATTCATGGGTCATCAGTGTTGTATGATGTCTTTTGGGGAAGTGGGGTGTGCTGGTGTTTGTTTGTTTAGGAAGAAATGTGGTGCATAGCTTGAAGAAGAAGAAATGATGTTTAATTGTGATGATGATGGGTCAGATGAGATTAATTGGACGGTGAGGATGAGTGATCTGAGGGAAATGGACGGCTGGAAATGAAAGAGAAATGTGAGGGAATTGTAAAATAATATTATAATTAATATTTTAACATAAAAACCATCCAATCATGATTAAGATCCACAAATTGGGGGAGATGGCCAATTGGATGAGTGACACTTGTCACTCATCCATTGGGCCTGACATAAATATATGGGCCCACATGAGTACAAATGTAATCCGTCTCGTAATTCGTGCAATAGTTTCCCTGAATTTCCGTGAACCATAACTTCTTCGTTCGACGTCCGATTTCGACGTGTCGCGTGGCTACTGACTCGTGGCGTTCCGATCTACGTCACGATCATCGGTCCTCGTATGTTTGACTCCCCGAGTCAAAAGTCAACATTTTACCCAAGACCAGGGGTAAAACGATCATTTTGAGCCGTCTGTCCGTATTCACTCGACTAATCACCGATTAGCCGCACTAATCCTTCATTAGTCACTAATCTAATCCTGGAATTTGGGACGGATCGTTACACAAACCATACCATAAAATCATATAAATATATAAATATGCATGCA
This sequence comes from Prinsepia uniflora, assembly GCA_032719365.1. Lineage (NCBI taxonomy): Eukaryota > Viridiplantae > Streptophyta > Magnoliopsida > Rosales > Rosaceae > Prinsepia > Prinsepia uniflora. The sequence continues at coordinate 58,008,224 of CM064876.1, forward strand.
TCGCAATTATTAAACAAATTTTCCACTCACAATCAATTTACTAGCTCAATCTTAAGTTGTGCACTTTTCGGAAATCTCTAAAGCAGCCTCGCACGTCAAAGAAATAATTGTGGATCACTAAAAATATATATAATCTTGTACCCCTAAAAAAACTCTAATCGACCTGAAACCATCACCATTGGATTCTTCTAGTCAAAGCCTTTTGAACCATCATGACCGTGCCTCGAAATTTGCACCCTTCTGACGTGGCCTTGACAAGTGCTGATGAGGCACTGACAAGTGCTGACATGGCACTAACACATGCCGATGTAGTACTAAAACATTTTGAGGTCCCACTAACACGTGACATGCTAATATGGCACGTGGTATGCTGACGTGGCACCCTACCATGTGACACATAGGCTGACATCATCATGACACCATACTAACATCGTCTTCCACGACGGAGAAGATGGCTACGCCGCAGGTGGTAGGTCGAAAAATCTCCGTTTTTGGCTCGATTTTCAAACCTTCCTAACTCCCTCAAAACCCAACCAAATTGGAGGTTCTAATAGTAAAATCTATATACTCGTTCTTAGGAATCCAAATCCAAGACTAGAATTGAGAGAAACTACTTGAATTCTAAGATATGAGACTCAAAAGTTTTGGGTTCATTCCTCCTTATGTACGGGCCAGTTTCACGTGGTTTATCCTTCAAATTTGGGTTCTTCTTGATCGTGAGGGTACTAGGATCACAATCCACTACTTAGTTTGAGTTGAAATGGTCCTAAAATCGGAGTTGAAATTTTGGTGTATGAGTTTTGGTTGCACGAGAAAAAGAGAGACTGAGAGGGTGAGAAAATGGATAAGTGTGAAATGGGAGAGTCGTTCATAGCCACCAACTACCAACTTTTCCCGAAATATCATAAAACCTCCTAGGATTTTTACTTCAAATGCGCCCTATTCTCAGGCAATGATTCCACTTTGCACCCCATTCTTATTAATGGTGTTAAGTTCACCCTATTCTCACCGAGTTGTTGCAACTCTGATGGTTTCCATTAATACAGTCAAGTGGGGATCCAAAATTTTACTTGGCGCTTACCTGGCGCTAACATGGACAAAGAGAATACAAGTCAGATAAGAGAATAATTAGAACTTTGATCAAACCCTAAATCCCTAAATTTGTTCGCACCTGATTATCCTCAAATTCGTCAATAAATCCCTAAATCCCCAATCTCCTTCTCATATCTAATCGCTTTCATCTTCATCGTGTTCAACTTCATTCTTGAATTCCTTCTTCGTCTTCATCTTTTTCTTCATTATCATTCTTCATTCAAGTACTTCGTCATCTCGTCTTCTTCTTTATCGTTCTTTGTCATCTCATCAGTTGCATCTTCGTTCGTCAGTCTCGTATTCTTCATCTTCATCTTTGATCTCCAGTCTTTATCTTGAACCCAGAATCATCAAAACCCCACCTGCAGAAAAAAAAAACCCAGCTACATCAAAAAAGATGAATATCGTTGAAGCCAATACGAACAGCATTGAAGCCAAGAGGTGTTTCTGTGGAAACCTCTGCAAGGTGAGGACATCTTGGATCGATAGACATCCTAGGAGGCAATTCCATGTATGTCCAGTAACTGGGGTAAGGATTGATTCAGTTTCTGGGTTGATTTTAGGTCTTTTGTTGATTTTGGTGATTAATTTTGGCTTGTTACATTGACTTGATCTGTGTATGTGAGTGTTGAATTTAGGGTATTCGGGTTGAATGTTTAAATTATGCTTATTACATTGATTTCTGGATGTAATTTAAGCTTCTTACATTGAATTTTTAATCTTGGTTGATTTCAATTTATAAGATGTGTCATATTGATTGCAGGGAGGTAACTGTGGGTTCTGGGAATGGTATGATCCCGATAAATATCATAGATGTAAGTCAATTATACCGGCTATTGAGAAATATTGGAAAATTGGAAGATGAACTCAAGAAGTCCAGAGCTAGGACAAGGAAGCTATGAGTAGCTCTTATTGTATCCTAGGTTGTGATGTATATGATGAAAGCTTGAGGTAGATGTAATTGTTTAATTCCCAACAAATCCAATTTTATATTAGATTCTAGGTTGTTAGGTAGTGTTGATGGAATCAATTATTGTAACAAGGCTTGTAGGAAAGGCTATGTTGTAAGGAATGACTTTATGGAACTCTTTTAAGTTCTATTTCCTGTTACTATGCTAAATTGGGTCTAAAAGCTATAAAGCTTACTTATCTATTAACTTGCATCTAAATTGGTTCCAAAGTAACAAAGCTACAATGAATGTAAAAGCAAGATAGCTCGATTGTCTCCAAAAGAAGCATATGTACATAAACTTCACTGTCTATATTAGGCCAACCTAATTGTACCTAAATTTAAAAGGCCAAACTGCACAAAGCATGGCCAAACTACACAAAAAACGTGCCAAACTACACAAGGCCATTGTTGTAGACTAGTAGACAATCATCTATTTCTTCCTCTTTGTTAGGGATTTAAACCTCAATTTCTTTAGTGGAGAAGCTTGAGTTAAGGGGGATGTTGGTGGTATAGGTTGTGAGTGGTTGTGTCGGGTTTCCAGGAGATTTTCCATGTCCATTTTAGGTGTAGGCAGTTGGGACAAGGATTGTGCAAAGGCTGGAGCAAGGGCTGGAGCAGGGTCTGGAGCAAGGTCTGGAGCATGGTCTGAAGGAGGGTCTGGTATAGGAGCTGGATTAGCTTTTTTGATTCATGAATGCCTTCTAGTTGAGGAAGATTTTTCTTTCCACCTGTCTTTTGCCTCCTTTCTTTTCTTCCTCAGAGACTCAGCCTTCTCTGTAATAAACACCTGCTTGTCAAAGGTTAAATGAGATGGAGATAGTTGCCACCCTGAACTCATATTAAAGTTCTGGTTTACACCCTATAAGTACATTTCAATTTCATATTACACCCTAAACTCACCTTACAGTTTCAGTTTACACCCTACCGTTAATTTGAATTCCCACTTTGCACCCTATTTTAAACACATCTTAAAGTGAAGGCAATACAACTCATATTACACCTTACAGTTAAATGATTCCATATTGCAAATCACCCAAAGCCTAAACCCTAAATTGTAATGCCAAACACATCACATTTCACAATAATCAATTCAAGGAAAATGTTAAAGCCTCTTTCCACATTTCACATGTGAACGCATCTTTCCAAATTTCACGTGTGAAAGCTTGGCTCCACATGTGAAAGAATGTTTCATATTTCGCTAAGTATAACCTATATAACACTTCAATGAAATTGAAAGGATAAGATCTTTACCTGCCACTTGTTAAGCCTGTGGCCTAGTTCATCACAATTGCTGCACTTAAGCTTAGTGTGGTACGTCAAAGCTTGGTTTGATCTTGTGGTTGCTCTATCTCACCAGCTGAATTATTCGTGCTTTTCCTTGGCCTGCCTGGCTGTTTGTGGTAGGTTGGTGGCTTCAAAGAAGGTAACTGAGTGGATTCCCATTGATCTTGGATTGTCATAGGTTCAATTATCCTATCATAGCATTTCAAGTAGACCGTTTTGTTGTAGCATTTGTGTACATACTGTTCTGCTTGCCTGTTTAACCTATTGATTACTATGCAAGCATGTGGGCATGGGATTCGATTCAAATCCCATTCCCTACATAAACATGTTCTTCCTTTCAAATCGACCCTAAATTGCCTCCCAGCTTGGTGGTTCACTTCAAAGACTTCATTACATGCATGCCTTGGAATATACTATTACCCCTCTTTCTTTTTCTTTTCTAAATAGACTTTATCCTTGGCCCAAGATCTCCATTCCAATTAACAGCTGCCAACTTCCTTGTTGAGAACAACAACATCACATAAGTTCTTATTCTTTCCAGCATAGTTATAATTGGCTTGTCCCTAGTAGGAAATATTGCCTTGTTGAATGCCTCGTTGAGATTATTGAGTAAAATATCCACTTGATAGTTTGTGCTGAAATGAGACCTTGTCCATTGCCTCGAATCCATCTTTCTTAACCAATCATGGGTTGTAGGAATTAATTCTGCCATTGCCTTCAGTTCTACTTTGTACCATGCAACAGTTGTTGACCTTGAGATTTTCTCAAACTGCAACTTCAATACTAATTCTTTGTGTATTGCATTGAAATTCCCATAAATAAGCATGATACAGTGACTATGATCAGCCCTTGGAAACAACTCATTCACATCCTTGGCCTTGATATCTTCTGAAGAGGCTTATTGTCCCCACCATCTGGTTATGGTTTTGGATCAAATGAATCCAACCTTGGAGAGCTTGGACCATCATCTGCTTGCTCATTCTCACCACCACCACTAGAAGGTGCACAATCAAAGGCAGCATCAAGGTCTACATAGGCTGTAAATAGGTTGTCATCATCTTCTTCCAAAGTAACCTCCTGTGTTTGTGCATAATCTTCATCAACAACATACTCAGGATCACTGGTGGAATCATCATCACCATTTCTATCTACACTTTCACTTGTACTTGAACTAACATAACCTGGCTGTTCAAATCCCTTTCTTGCAGCAACAGGCTTACCCCTACCCTTCACCAGTTCAGCATTAGGAGCATCTCCTAACTCCACATGTTTTGGTAGTTTAATCCCATCACCACCTCCAGATTTCAAATAAATAGGTACACATTGCCTTCTCTTTGCATAGTTGACACAAAGTCAGAATAAGTCTACATCCGAGTACACTTTCATCAATTTACAACTATCCAAGTCCACAGAAAAGATAGATAAGGTACTAGGGGTATAACCAAGCTCAACCTCTAAGCTCTTAAGTTCCGATATGGATATAAACTCAATTGTGCAACAATCTATGTAGATTAATTCACCTCCATTGTAAGACCAACTCGACTTCTCTATACAAAGTATCCCACCATAATGAATCTTCATAGTGAATAAGCCTACATCATCTGCATTCAAGAATCACCCAATAAATAGCTAAGTAAAAAAGATCAAAGTCCATATTGAGGAGCAGGTTTCAATATGACAGCAGGTTTTAATATGCACCCTATTCTCTCTAATATAGTGCCTATTTCAACCCCAATGCTCCATAGTGGTGCACCTTGTCTCACTATTCCAGTACCTATTCCCAATTCCAGTGCAACATACAATTCCATTCCCTATTCCAGTGCCTACTCCATATTCCAGTGCCTACTCCCTATTATGGTGCTTACTCCCTATTCCAGTGCAACATACAAATCTAGTGCAAGCTTCAAATCTAGTGCAACATACAATTCCAGAACCAATTCCAGTGCAACATAGAATTCCATAATACAATTTTAGTCATAAGTACTTACTCCAGTCCCAATTCCCTAATACAATTCCATAATACAATTCCAGTCCCAAGTACGTATTCTAGTCCCAATTCCCTAATACAATTCCCGTTTGCAATATACAATTACACAATGCAACATACAATTCCATAATGTAACATACAATTCCATAATGTAACATACAAGTGCCAATTCCAGTCATAGTTCCAGTCCCAATTAACAACACACACTTTCATTGCCAATTCCAGTCCCCAAGTGCCTACAATTCCACAATCATTAATAACATGCAATTCCACAATCAGTAACAACATAAAATTTCATGCAACATACATACAGTGAATACAATTCCAGTCCATACAAAAACCAATTGAAATCAAGCAAACAAAGTGCATATTTTTCTAACTGAAAATGAAGAAGCAATTACCATAAATGGGCTGCTCAGCCCTTTCAGTTCGCCGAATCATCCTCGCAATAGTCTTCGAACTTCTCAAACGACTCCAATGTCGAGAGCATGGCTACTAATTTCCCCAACTTTTGAAATCCCCAAATCACAATTTCTCCAAACCCTACAATTCCCCAATCGCGTGAAATCCCCAATTTCCTGATTTCACAATTTAGCTTGCGAGGGAGAGACAGATTAGTTCGATTCCATGTCAATTCGATGTCGACTTTGTCTATACCAGCGTCTACCACTTCCACGTCAACCTCTTCTATTCGACGTCCTTATTTTGCCCCTATTTTGGACGCCCAGTTAACTATATTAAAGGAAATAGCCGATTTGCAACAACTCGGTGAGAATAAGGTGAACTTAACACAAATAATGAGAATGGGGTGCAAAGTGAAACCTTCACCTGAGAATAGGGTGGATTTGAAGTAAAAAGCCAAACTTCCTATGCCCAAAAGATCCCGTCCCCTTTAAGTAACCATCCATCTAGGGGTAAAATCGTCTAACGTCAAAATAAATCCCGAAAAATCCCCGTAAAAATGTAAATTAAAAAGTCGGTTCGTTGCATTACACTTTGCAAGAAGAAGGTTCTAGATCATCCGTGTCCAAATCCATTAACTTTATAATTGGTCCTGCATTAATATTGGCATAGGTACATTTTCAATTTCCACATATGTAGGTTCATTCCTTGCCTTTTTTCCCATCATTTCAGGTTGCCCCTTAGATACAAGTAATAATGCAGAAAATTATAGCAAAAATAATGTTCCCCATTTGATTTTTGAGCCTAAACCATGTCATATCATCTTTATCATCATCACCATCATCACAAGAGAGCCACTCCAAAAAACTTAAGCCATCAAAACAAACTCAACCAAATTTACAGTCATCCAATATATCCAAATTTAAAAATCCAAAATTGCACAGAGAACCCATTTTGATTCCAAATTTAAGATTCTAAACACACAACCAATGGACAAAGAAAGTTAAATCACTAAAAAAATTCAATGACCAGTTGGTGTAGTCACGTCACAATTGAAGATATTCTCTCTAATCAGCACAAACTCACAAATTGAGCCAAATCTAAATATAAAACTTCCAAATAAAACTCATTATCATAAAAAAATATGGACTCTCAAAATATTGTCAATGCACATAAATTTTCAGTTAGTGAAATCGAAAAATCCAAGCTAGCACGGAACGCACATTTGAACTTCATGTTCTAAACACAGTAGTAAACTGAGAAAAAGAAAAGCATGTGTGGAGTACAATGAAAAATGTAGCTGCATAAAAACATAAAATATTATCTTAGTTGTCCAATAAACTGTGAATATCCAAATCATTCTCTAGTAGTTTAAGCCTAGTGCTACACCAACTTAGAATGTGCTCCTCCGTTGATATTGAACAGATATTCACAAACAGAGATTGTTTAGAACTCCCAAAAGATTGAATTGATGGAAAGAAAAAATTTAAAGCATCCATATTTACACAACATTTGAACAACAGTTACCATTGACTATCTTAAACATGGAGAACATTGCTTGACAGTAGTTGTGGTCAATAAACCAAATAATAGGGTCTCTCGTCTTCTCTAAAGTAAAATATATTGAGCTTTGGATTTGGGCTGAGATAAAAATGTTTGGGTTATTAATAAAAAAAAGGCTAGGTATTAAATGCCCATTCGGGCTTACGAGTTGAGTTTATATAGGCAAGTCATGCTAGGCTTGCCAGGCTCGAACCTATCGGGTTTGAATACCATAAGCCCAATTTCAGCCCACTAACTTTTGGTTTGGGCTGGGTAAAGGCCTATAGTGGATCAGGTTGGGATTTTAGTCAACAGGCCTACCGGTTACCCATAAGCTCATGGGCTTCTAGGGAAAAAGGTGAGGGCTACCGTCCACTATCACCAATCTATCCACTATCTTTACAGTTTGACAAGTTTCTACTGATTAATATTGATTCCTATTAATTCTAGACACCTCACTCAATTTTTAAAAGAGAGCGAGAAATAGAAAGCACGAGGGAGAGAGAAATTTTCTTGTTCATCGTCTGAGAGAAATTTCTTGTTCATCATCTTTGAGAAATTTACTTCTTCATCATCTTTCTCTACTCTTCTTCGAGCTCTATTGAGATTCTAGTTTCTATAATGCTTGCCTATTCAGTCTGAGTCGCGAAGTCGAATCATTCATCGAGTTGGAGAAAGAGATTGTAAAAATATTGGATGGGTTACTTGATCGATGGAGACAGAGGCAATGACGCGATAGCGAGAAGGTGAAATAGCCGGTATAGGACAAGCAAGACCTAGCTTCCCTTCTTATTACCTACTTTGGGGGCTGCCTTGCTCCTTGTAATATATTCCCACTCTTTCTTTTGTTTTTAGCTTTCATAATCTAGGTATTTTTCTTCTGTAATTTTAGGTTATTTTTTTATTAATTTAGGAGGAGCGGCATGGAAGATACCAAAAAATATAGAAAAAAAATCAAATTACTAGAGCCGCTTAGCCACTAGCCCACCCAGGGATGCTAGGAGCCGCCGAGTTCGCATAGGTGCAGCAGAATACCCCTATCGCGTATAGTTTCCACATAGCCTATACTCGAGGGGGCGTTGCTCCGCTTAGTGCCTAGGCGGCTCCACACTTAGACTTTACTATTCCCTAGAAAATACCAAAACAAACTAAGGATTTACAACTTATTAAAATCAAAAACTACTAAGTCGTCAACCATTTGTCTCAAATTGTATCAATAGAAGTATGGCATCAAAATTTACACTGAAGTGCTATATAGCATATATAATTCAAAACTTAATACATCATAACAAAATCCTTTGACAAGTAAGACAATGAGTAAACTTGGTGAAATGTATCTCAATATGAATAAAACAAGTATGAATCAACTCACATGGATATGCATTCCTAATTTCACTCAATGTGTATAGCGTTTGTGTTTGCACTCAAGGTATGTGAGAAGGATGCTCACATAATAGAAAGTAAGTTACTTCATAAAAATTTCAAACATAAACCATAAGAAGGTAACATACTCACACAATTGAACCATAATCATAAGCTTACTCAAGTGATAGACTCAACTAATCAAATTTTACTCATCTCAAGGATCATAACGTCTTAGTTTAAGGTTTTAATGAGGCTAGGTGTAGAGGCAAGGAATATTTAGGATAATAGTGTTAAATTTTGTTTCAGGAAGACTCCATCACATAGGCATAAGTGCTTTGAATACCCCTACACTTAGATTTTGCTAGTCCCTAGCAAATACTTGAAACGCGCTAGAGCATTCTAATTAGGACAAATGTCGAAATCTTCAATGTTTCCAAAATCTTCAATGTTTCCAAATTCACAAGTATAAAAGACTTAACTCAAACTCAAAACTTATGTACCGTTCGAGATATTCAAAACATTGTTTTTTTTAATTTATTCTTTTCTTTTTCGTTGTCAGGACCCGACCCTCCTCGGTTAGGACTTGACTCATCTAGCACAATATTGTCCGCTTTGGGCCTCCTTGCCCTTGCCCTCACGGTTTTGTTTTCGGGAGCTCACGGTGCAACTTCCCAGGGGGTCACCCATCATGGAATCGCACCAGCATCAACTCATTTAACTTTGGAGTTCCAACCGAACCCAAATCCACTGAGCTCCCAAAAGGCCTCGTGCTAGATAGGTGTGTGCCTACACCTTTAAGGCACACCACCATTCCCTTCCCAGCCCATTCCCCCTCACAGGAATGTGGGATCGTTCACCGTTCCCTCCAGGACATGGGTCTTACAATCCACCCCCCTTAGCGCCCAGTTTCCTCGCTGGCACACTTCCCGATCGGGATCTGGCTCTGATACCATTCTGTCAGGACCCTACCCTCCTCGGTTAGGACCTAACTCATCTAGCACGATATTGTCCGCTTTGGGCCTCCTTGCCCTTGCCCTCACGGTTTTGTTTTCGGGAGTTCACGGTGCAACCCAGGGGGTCACCCATCATGGAATTGCACCAGTCTCAACTCGCTTAACTTTGGAGTTCCAACCGAACCCAAATCCACTGAGCTCCTAAAAGGCCTCGTGCTAGATAGGTGTGTGCCTACACCTTTAAGGCACACCATCATTCCCTTCCTAGACCATTCCCCCTCACAGGATTGTGGGATCGTTCACTGTTCCCTCCAGGACACGGGTCTTACATTCGTTCCTTTTCTCTTTCCTTTTTTTTTAATTTATTCTTTTCATTTTTGTTCCTTTTTTTTTGTATCACTTTTTTTTTCATTCTCTCGTATTTTTTTTTCTTTCTCTCATATTTTTTTCATGGTAATTCTATGTTTACAATGTAGTTTGAGCAAGTCCCTTCCTATACGTACATACAAGTCTTCAATCATCATATCTCCTCTTGCACACCACTTTGAAGTCTTCAACCAAGTCTTTGAACTAGGGTAAAGGATGTCTATACTAGACTCCCAGGAATAGATATTTAGGGTGATGAAAGAAAGGCTCAATGTAGGCACAAAGGAGTTTAAACTAGAGGGATCACACAAGTAGGGCTAGAATATTTGGATAAGTGGTGTTAACCTAATTGCCTTAATCATGTCCAAAATCAGAGAGTTTATTGACTTAAAAGCTTTGAAAATCACATAGAATAAGTTCTAGTACTCTAGAGTTCATTAAAAACTCTGGCAAGCAGTTGTGAGGTATATGTATATCAATTTAAACAAAGAACTCCTATGAATCACTCAACAAAAGTATATAAGGCTCTAAAGCTCACATAGGGTTTATATGATTCATACAAATCTTAACATGTTCGTTCTATACCAATTTAACATGCATCATCTACTACAAGTCATAAACATTCAATCATAAAACATTAACAAATAAATTCAAGTTGAAGTGATCATCTTTTAGCCATGTCTTATCTTTTTGTTTTTCATTATTATCATCGACATATTAAGGGCATCCTAAGACTCTTGAAAAACAAAAACTTAAAACACACAATTTTTTATTTTGAATTTTTTTTAAAGACTCATAAAGTTGTAAAACCCTCCCCCACACTTAAAGTTGGCATTATCCGCAATATATCAAAGTAAAATCATAGAAACAAATATGAGATAGAGTTTTACGAAAATAAAATAAAAATAAAAACAAATGAAAATATAAGATAAGGGAAGAGAATGCAAATCTGTTGTAGACTCCCCCATTGGGTTGCCTCCCAACAAGCGCTTAAGTTTAACGTCTTCAGCCTAGACATAGTGCTTCAATCAACTCATTTGATGTTGGGTCTATGCACTCTTTCGAGCTCCACATCGTGCTCACCAATTGTCTCTATGCAAGGCGGCAATCCATCTTGAATCTGAGGGTTGAGTTCATGTGCGATCTCCTTGACTAGGGCGTCCCCAAGTCTAGTTCATGGGCCTTAGATTAAGTGAAGTGTAATAAAATGTTCCTTCAAGAGACTTAGGTGAGAATATGTACATGAAGAAAGAAGATGAGAGATAGAATTAGTGATGGAGGCTGAAATTAAAGGAATTTGAAGGATTTTAGGGTGGTTGGTGTTGGTGTTGGTGTTGATGTTGTTGTTGGTGTTGATGTTGATGGTGTTGTTGTTGGTGATGATGTTGTTGTATTTGTTACTTTATTTGGTGTAGATGTAGTTGTATTTGTTCTTGTTGTAACCTTTTATTGTTTTTGTTCTTGTTGTTATTAAATGAGACTCATGCATTGTCATCATTAGCAAGTGATCACTTCAACTAGTGTCAAAATGGATCAATTCAACTAGTTTCATCATAATGGCATCATAATGTCATCATAACCAAGTGATCAGAAAAGCATTTCAACAAGTTAACCTTAACTAGACAGCAAAAGATTACATCCATTTCTAATACCAAATTCAAAAGCAAGTGATTACAAAAGCTTTGTAGATAAAACTTGGTGCATGTTGTAATTTCGTATTTGGTTGTCCAAATTGTCCAAATTCCAAATCTCCTTCATATTCTAGATGGCCTATGCATCTTAGCTATTTTCATAAATCTTGGAGAAGTCTTCCAACAGTCGTTGGGATGAAACTTGGGCAGCAGGTGGATTTAATGGAGTTGAATCATGAACTGGCTCTGATGATGCAAATAAGGTGGTGTGAGGTTTTAGGATTCTTGAATTTCCTGGGAAGATGATCGTAACACAACTCCAAATTAAAACAAAAACAAAGCCAAAATAGAACCAAATTGAAGCAAATTGAAACAAACCCAAAACAGAACCAAATTGAAGCAAAAAAAAAAAAATAACCAAAACAAAACTAAATTGAAGCAAACAAAACCAAAACATAACCAAATTGAACCAAAACAGAACCTAAACCTTGAACATCTACAATTCCATATGCAAATGTAACCAAACAGATAAATCCAATTCCAAATGACCAAACAGATCATATCCAAATATAAGCAAAAAAATTATGTATGTGAAGATGATCATATCATACAACTCTAAATCAAAATCAAATTCCAAATGATAATACATAAACCATTCCAACAAAAAAAATCATTAACATATCACATCCTACACAAACCATGAGCAGCTCTTCATCCTCTTCCGTTTCCTCTTGTGTGTCCTTTTCCTAGTCCTCTTTTGTGTCCTCTACCCAATCATTTTTATCACCTCAAAGGTTGGTCCTACAAAGAAAAATGGATATGAAGAACAAGTAAGATCATTAGTATCAACAAGCTTGTTAAAGACATGTCAATTTATCATTCCTGAGATAAAGCTTGAAATGGAACTTGAGAAGCCTCTTGAGAATGGGCTTGAGAAGCTGCTTAGTGCCCACGTTTAATATGACCTTCTTGGCTAGATATAGAGCACCTTATCTTCACCCATATTTTCTTCAGTTTTGTAGGTGGTGGATGGTAGTTTGGTGGAATTAGGTTAGGAGGAAGAGGGGTAGGAACTTCAACATCTACTACTTTTCTTCTTCTTTTCTTTTTTGGTCTTTTAGGTTGCTGCCTGTAAGTTTGAGGCAATATAGGACCCAAGTTGGTTTTCTCCCATTAGTCTAAAGAGGGGACAGGGTACACAATGGGATTGTAAGCCTTCAAATAGCTCTCCTACTTATACCAGTGGTAAAACAATCATACATATTATGATTGGCATTCAAAATGCAACATGTTGCATGTGAGCAAGGAATTCCACATAGATTACATCTTCTACGTGAACACGCCTTCTTGATCAAATCCATAGAAAACACAGCTCCATGGGTATGAGTCACTGCGTATATACCCACTTCTGCCAACCTAGGAAAAGATTGACTCTGTTTAAGCCTATTGAACTCCAATATCTTGAACACCCAAGTTCCAACAGGGTGCTTCCAACCTCTTCCTACAATCCTACTATTAGCCATCTGCATCGTCAAATACCCTTATATTCTCTAGACAAGTCAAAATGTCTGTTTCTCTAGCTTTAGGATGCAAGCATTGAAGCTTTCACATGGATTATTCAATAGAAAATCATACTTAAACTTTAATCGAAAATGAGACCTACTCCAATTCTTTGTAGGTCTCTTTTGAAGCCATTCCCAAGTTGCTAAATCAAGTTACTTCATTTTCACCATCTCTGCATCGAACTAAGGTTCTGTAGTTGCCCTCGCTGCTGTCCACATTAAATTCTTCAATGCAAGCCTAGGATGTAGGGATTTGAAGTTGTTGCATAAATGCTTAACACGCATCATAGAAACCATTTAAGGGCAAGGATTAAATCTGGAAACACGACTTTAAGGGCAGGGATTAAACCTTTCTGCTTGTCACTTATCACCACCCAAGCTGCTTGATTTTCAATCTTTAAATCACCCTTTAGGATTTCTAGAAACCATTTCCAAGAAATCTTGGATTCAATCTCCATTACTGGATAAGTAATAGAATACATTCCATTGTTCCCATCCACACCAGGCGCTGTCAAAATCTATCCTGGGTATGGTCCTTTCAAATGTGTGACGTCCACTCCAATGAAAGCCTTAAATCCCTCTAAAAACCCATTTCTTACAGCCACCTAAAAAAACATAGATCCTCTAGAAAATAGGATTATTAGCCTCCATTACAGTTTTATGACAATTGTACTATCCTTGTTTGCTCTCTTCAAATTTAAATCATAGTCCCTTAAAAATGCATATTGCTCCTTATAGCTGCCTTCCATTATAAATTTGGCTATTCTCTTATCTCTGTAAACTTGATTCCTAGTCACATTCATCCTATATTGTTCTAGGACCTCTCCTTGAAATGCACCAACACCCCATTTGGGCTTTCTTTTGAACTTATTAGCATATCTTTCTGATAACCATCTCGAATTAGCTTATCTAATCGTATTAAGCCTCGATCACTCATGCTCTAACTGCATAGCCTTGATTGTAAAATAGTCATCTTCTTTATCAATCTTTGATCTTATAATAACAAACATGCAATGGTTCTTGTTCCATGCACACACTGCTCTAACTCTTACCTTGTCATTCTTTTGAAAAGTGATTTTACCCCCATTCAAAATGGTATACTCCCTTATAGCTTTCTCCAATTCTTGTTTATTTACAAACTTCATTCCCAAATTGAAAGTCGGGTTAGTAAAATCTATACGCTTCCGGAACTGCTTGACAATATTCTTCTTCCAATCCTTCTTTCCAAACATCTTCTTGAATGAACATTCTGTAACTTCCTTGTCACTGCCAGAAACACGCTCCTCACTCCCTTCATTACCTGACAATATCTCCCCTCCTAATTCGTGGAGAGGCCCCAGTCTGGGTCCATGGCAGCAGATTTCGGTTTGCCTACATCTTGTGCATGTCCATTAGATTTTCGTTAAGATCCTCATCACTAACCCCATAATCAGAGTCTTTCAATATATGGTCATCCTTTTTCATCATGAATGTATTCATTATTAGCATCACCCCCAAGCACATCACAGCTGAAGTTGGCCCAATATGTATCAAAGTCATCATTGAGAATTGTGTTGTTATCAAAAGGATCATGGAAATACACACTGATAACCTAATCAGCTTACATGATTACTACCATCCCAAGAATACACCCATCATCCACAACCTCCTTCACTGACCTTTCACCTTCTTTACCAACCTCAATATAAAATACCTTCAAACTTGTTTCACACTATGTAAGGTTTATTTGATATCCTAGTTCAAGTGCGTACCTCTTTAATTTCACCAAAGTCAAGTTATTGTCATAACATAACTTTCCACCTCTGTAACTTCCATTTTCTATCATTCTAAGAAAATGCAATTCTATAATGCAACATTTTGTTATATCTGCCAATTTAAACTATTTATGTCAAGCTATAACTCCACACTAAAGCTAAAAACAAAGAAACCATATATCTCTCAAGCATTAACTATGTTAAGAAACTATATTAAGCAAGAATATTAATCAACTATATTAATGAACTTAGATAACCATAAATCAAAAAAATTATATAATTTTCATGCTTAAACCTGAAATCAAACAAATTATATTTGCAACACACACCAATATATGCACTACACAGTAAAGCTAAAATAAAACAAACTATATTAATCAACTCGTTGTTTGTTTTTGGGTTTTGCTTCCTAAACAGAGGTTCCACAAGCACCCATCGCCAACAATAACCCTATTTTTTCAATTGTTTCTCTTATAACCGTCGCCACCTCACAGGTCAGAAACTGCAGGTGATGATGATTTTAAGAGAAAAATCATATCATGAACCACCGTACCCAAGAACAAAAAAATAAGGAAAACAAAGAAATTGTAATACAAGAACCAAAATCAATATCAAAATTTTCGTTCCTTGCCACTTACAAAACTTAGGTATATCTGGATGCTAACGAAACGGATATTTCGCCATGAGTAGAAGCACCCAAATTGAGCCCTAGTTTTCACAAACCCGAAAATGATTCCTGATTGCGCAACCCAATTTTCAGCCTAAAACCACACTAATATCAAAATGCAACACCTTACTAAGCAAAATCGAACCATATTTCACGAACTGAAACAAACATTTCACTTTCAAACCCTTAAATTCAAACCCTCTCGCCTGCTCTACCATGTTCATACCATCCCTCGCCATGTTTTCGATATATTCGAAGTGACATCTCAATTCAGATGAACTGAAATGTCGTTTATGCCCTTACTGTTCACTCACGTGTCATGCACGAGCGTCATTTTTAACGAAAAATGTATTGGATGGACCATGACTACTATTTCGAACATGTTTAAGGACCTTTTAATCTAAAAACAAGTTTATGGACGTCTGTTCTAAATAGTGTAAAGTTAAGGGACCATTGCGACAAATTTTCCATTTTTTTATGATAAACATGTTTCTCTATTCTTATGAGGAAAAGGAATAATATTCAATGTTTAAAATAGTCTTAAAATAATGAATAGCTCAAAAGGAGTATAGTAGCCAATTTCTCAAATATAAATTCATAACACATTTTCCTATCATGTTTATAAACGTGGCTCCAAATTTTCATTCAAAAATAGAGCACCCTGAAAATTATTTGCAAAAATAGATACTATAAAATACTAGCTGCCGACCTTGTAGTCCCATAGTGGAGGGAAAAATATTCAACAAATTTGACATGATGCCCCATAATAAGAACATTGAGAATTGCGGGAAGCTTTGTAGGGGGGACCAAAATATCTATGAAATGTAGAAAGATTCAAGTTCCCCAAAATTACTTTGAATATTTGTTGTCATACTCTATTTGAGTGGTGTAATAGCTCATGTAAGATTGTACTCGTGATAATCATATGTTCGGTATTCTTATTCTACAAATTTGAACGTTATTATAAAATAGATAGTATTTGAAAATTAATGATGTAGTGGATTGTGTTTACACAAAAAATAAACTACTATGGGCCTAAAGAAGGCTTCAACAAAATTAAAGATTAAATTTGACTTTAGACCAAAGGGCAGCTTGTATCCAACAACTGGATCATGGGGAAGCGCGAGCGTGATTTTCGTAGTCACACTGAAAGTGCGCCGAAATCGCCAGAAGGGCCAAGGGGAATTTGCAACTAAGTCGTTGTGGGGGAAATACACGCTTGGATGCATGTGTCAACCAATTGTACTCCCTTGCAACCTATAAAGGAGAAGAAGCCCTCTTCTCAAAGGATAACCAATAACTCAATCAAACAAAAAAATTGATCAAACTCAATCAATTTCAACAACTGCAAACTCTCAAAATTTTCTTTGTTACTCAAAAGCTCGCCTTCTTAGAAAAGCTTGTCTCTTCCATTCATGATCAATGATTCAATTCTCTTCCTAACTCTTCTCAGTTCTTACCCCAAGAACAACAAGATTTCCTTCAAATCCAACTTGCATCCTAAGTTCATTTCTAGAGACTTCCCAACCACCATACTTCATCCCAACTTGCATCCATAACACGTTTTGAAGGCCACCTAACACCCTCCTCATTTTGATTACATCAAGCCAGTGTTTTAGACCTTCACAATCTCACTCCTTGACATCATCATGTCTTTTTACTGCTATATCAACACCTTTCGTATGATTTCCAAAGGATGTTTAATACGCTTGGACTACGCATTTAAATAAACCCGTAATTCAAGTATATGCAATTTAAACCCTTTTTGTGTAAATGTAGTATTAGTAAATAGGAATTGTTCTTAACTGGAGAAATTAGGGAACATTAAATAATGGTTAGTGAGAAAGAATAATAAATAATCAAAGAATAAAATAATAAATGAATAAAGGAATTAAAGAATTAAAGAATTAAGAACTAAAGAATTAAAGAATTAAAAAAAAATAAAGAATTAAATAATTAAATAATTAAAGAATTATAGAATGAAAGAATGAAATGGTTTGGGGGGTTTTGGAAAGATTTGTAGCCGAAACTACGTTTTAAAAAAAAAACTAAGAATTAAAATGCGAATGCGAATGCTAATTAGAACTTACAAACTATAGATTAGTTTCATAGACAAACCTGACACTTTTACGTAAGTAAATTCAAATTAACAATCACATTATTTAAACTACTCTTACAATGGACTTTCTTTAAACACAAATTTTACCAACACTCTAACATTTTGCTCTTATTGAATCAATCACGAAATCCTACCTTCATCATCTTAATTACATGCATATAATTTTCAATACTATAAATGCACATAACAACAGTCATAAACAATTATAATACGATTCACCTCACGTTTTTTATTTGAATGCGAGTGAAACATTTAAATCTCTTCAATCATATTCTAAGTGCACCGAACATCCGTCATAAACACTTAGTGTTAGATTGAAGGTTAAGCACTAAAACGTATGAAGTAAATGAAATTCGGAAAGTAAAATACATGGAGATTGTATTCGTATTTACAAATATGAGAAAGAAAATAACAACACATATATTGAATTATAGGTAAAACCGAAACAATAACAAGAGTTTAAATAGAAAAAAAAGGTTTTTCCCAAGGATCCTTGACAGCGGACAGAACCTTGTGAAGATGAAGGAAGAAATACGAGGAATTCAGTCTTTAAAACTCTCAAATTGCCTTAGAATTGCCTAGATTTAGGTTTTTCTTAAGGAAAACATAAAAATGTGTACAAAGAGAAGTCTAAGAAAATCTAAGAAAAAGTAAATAAAATCTAGCAGAAAATAGGGATTCAGCTAGTGCTCACCGAACCCGCCGCTGGGTTGGAGAAGAAATTGGGTCACAAGCTGAAGGCTTGGGCCTGCGCAGGTGGATTGGGCTGATGCTGAGCTTGGATTTTGGGCTGCAATTAAATATGGATTTGGGCTAATTCGGTAGTTTCCCACTAAATTTCCTTGCGATTTTCGGCGGTCATTCTTGTTTCGTCCATAATGTTTTCGTTATAATTCCGATTAAGACTATTCTTTCACCAAAATGCTCAGAATTCCAAAATTTATTTATTTCTACAAATTTCCTACAAAATAAATTATTTTCTCCAATTGTTTGGTATTTTAACATTAAAAGATAAGTATAAAATAATATAAAATAAAGCTCAAATCAAGGCATATCAATGTTCATCTAGTTGATAGTCTCTCGACCAAGAACGCCAACCTATGGCTTAGTCTAGAGATAATTTATTTCCCGCAATTGTAGTTCAGTTCATCACGCTAATACTTAATCATCTTTACTTTCTGATTGTTTTCACTTCCTCTCTCTTTACAATCGGTTTTTTCAACTTTGACTTCGATAGCTGGAATACACCAACCATTGAGTTCTATGGCTGCATCAGGTGTAGTACCATCTTCATATTTTGGTTCAGTATTCGAAAAGTCTAACTCGAAGAGGTTGATCTGCCTAACTCACAGTTCTAACTCTGAATTGTATGCCACTAACATGAGCACACTGACATTGAACTTGGACCAAGAAAAAAAATATTGAAAGTTCTCGAAGAAGGCATAGAAAAGAATTGCGCAAGAAAGATGCCTTCCTAATCAACTCTCACTTAACTTAAATGATATTTTATGGCCTGCAATTCAGAAACCTTTTCTAACCTTGAAGGCAGCTAGAAAACCAAGTCAGCTGGACTAGCCCATCTAGGTCAGGACTGTGACTCCATAGCCCAAGGCTTTTAGCTTACGCCCCACTCACCTTCGTTGCTTACATCGCACACCGCTGCATCAGATTGCAGTGAAGAGATCCACCTCACCCAAACACTTGCATATTTGCTCCTTCGGAAGCAAACCACTAAACGGCGACCCTAGATTCCGCTACAACAACATTATGGGCATGAAAATAATCTGGCACGCCAAGTGGAACTTTTTTGTAGTTCATGTCCCAACTTCCGATATACAGAACAAATATGTGATGCAAAAGGGAAATTTGTGAGCTCGAAGCCACAACAAGAAATTTCTGGGCCACCACTAATGAAAGTAAATATGGAAACTTCTCGTGATGGAAATGTCAAGGATATCACTAGTTAGAAATTAGATAAGGAATAATTGATGGAATTCATCAAGGATGCCTTAGCTCCCACCTACGATCAGATGAAGGCTCTAAACAAACAGATTCAGATGCTCTCCAGGAAAGTGAAAATAGAGTCGAAAGGTATCGCCACTCCACCTCCCGAGTATCTACTCTAGAACCTGTGGTCACGAGGCCTTTGTTCTCAAACGCCTCACCTTTCCAAGTCCCAGAAACTAGCAGGACTCACAAGGTCTAATTGAAAGGTGACAACGAGTTCTAGGCCAAATATCGACCATTGTCCAAGGAAGAGTCGAAGGTTAAAATAGTCAGGAGTGCCTTAACTGGTGTTAAAGGTGATTCTGAGAACTGAAGACGATTTGAAGACACAGGGTTAGAAAAGGAATTCAGGTGCTCATGTTAGTGCCTCCTAGGAGAGCCAATGTCCCACACTGCAGGACGACCTACCTCATGTACGTGGGCCAGTATAATCATTTCCCAAGAACTTCAAACCGCCAGTTTTTTCACTCTTTAGTAGAGATGGTAGTACATCATCCCTGGAACATATAGGGAGATTCTCGACACAATGTGTAGCTCTTGAGAATAATTCATATCTCAAGCTATGACTATTCAATAGCTCTCAGGTTGGGGTTGCTTTTTTCTAGGTACACTTCGCGATCATAAGCCTCCATACATACTTGGGGGCAAATGGAGGCCAAGTTCCATGAGTAATTTTACCGGGTTAAACCTGAAGTCACGATCAGTGACCTGACTGCCATCAAACGAGGAGAACATGAGACTACTGAGAGTTTCATCACCAAGTTTAAAAGGTTGAAATGAAGTGTAGGTTCTCCATGAACAATGGCCAAATGGTTGCCATTGTGTAGAGAGCACTAAAGTTCTCACTATGAAATAAGTTCAATGACACTTCTATCTCAGACTTGGAGGAGATCGGTGTATCTGTGTCGAAATTTGAGAGATTTCTGGTAGAGGAACAACGACAAAAGAGTATCTCTAAAGTACCATGTTTCTATAAAAACAAGAGACCGTTCATTAGGTAGACCATAAAGAGGTCGGGGAGGAATCCATAGAAAATAGGGAGTGTTAGGACCCAACCCTCCTCGGTCAGGACCCGACCCTCCTCGGTCAGGACCCGACTCATCTAGCACCATATTGTCCGCTTTGGGCCTCGCCCTCACGGTTTTGTTTTCGAGAGCTCATGGTGCACCTTCCCAGGGGGTCACCCATCATGGAATTGCACCAGCCTCAACTCGCTTAACTTTGGGATTCCAATCCCCCCCAAAGCCACTTGATCTCCCAAAAGGCCTAGTGCTAGATAGGTGTGTGCCTACACCTTTAAGGCACACCACCATCCTCTCCCAGACCATTCCCCCTCGCATGAATGTGGGATTGTTCACCGTTCCCTCCAGGACACGGGTCTTACAATCCACCCCCCTTAGGGCCCAGCATCCTCACTGGCACATTTCTCGGTCGGGATCTGGCTCTGATAGCAAATTGTCAGGACCCAACCCTCCTCGGTCAGGACCCGACTCATCTAGCACCATATTGTCCGCTTTGGGTCTCGCCCTCACGGTTTTGTTTTCGAGAGCTCATGGTGCAACTTCCCAGGGGGTCACCCATCATGGAATTGCACCAGCCTCAACTCGCTTAACTTTGGGGTTCCAATCCCCCCCCCCCCCCCAAGCCATTTGAGCTCCCAAAGGGCCTAGTGCTAGATAGGTGTGTGCCTACACCTTTAAGGCACACCACCATCCTCTCCCAGACCATTCCCCCTCGCAGGAATGTGGGATTGTTCACCGTTCCCTCCAGGACACGGGTCTTACAAGGAGGGGAAGGAGCTATAGGTGGCTACAGTCGAGATCTAGACTTTGAGAAAAGGGCCCATGACCATCAAATCATTGCAATATCAAACTATATGGGACCAGAAACTTGCTAATCTGACTGAGGGGATACATTACCAATAAGGTCTTGATTTTCACCTTGCATCTTTTTTACCTGGCCAAGGATGGGGAGATATACAATGAACTGGTCAAGGAAAAAGTAATTAAACCTGATCCCAAGCAAGAGATGCCTAGACTAGGGGAAATCAAGGGAAAACAATTTTGTAAATGGCATGTATCATCACATCACTCCATTGTAAACTGTGTCCAATTCAGGGATACATTCCAAAACTTGATCAACTAGGGGCATATCGCCCTAGCCCCAATAATAAAAATGCCAATGAAAGCGGACACTAATATGTTTCCTATGGCATCAGTGAACATGGTCGACCTACGATCGTCATAGCCTGAAAAAGGTAGTATGGCCAAAGAGGGCTAGTTAAAGGCTCCCAAGGAAACTCAGAAGCTTGAAGGATCACTGGCTACAATCATTGGGGGCTTGGTCATGTGCAGTAAGTGCATGACAAAATGTGTGCTGGAATTGCCTACCCAAGGAGCTAAAATAAACCAAGAACTAAAAAGGACAAGAGAATGACATGTTGAGGATCTCTCAACTATCCCAAAACCAGTTACAGACTACATAGCCTGAAAGGAAAGCTCCCTCAAAGTTTGTCTTCCAGAGACTAGAGGATATCAAGAAACACAAATGTCAAGCCAATTAAATAACTCAAACCAATCAGTTGGATTCCGATGGCCGAAATGCCACTTATCCAAGGTCGTCAACATCCCGAACAGGGAAGGCCATCATCTAGAAGGGGAAATGGTACATGGTTGGTAAGAATGGCAAGCTGAGTACGGAATTAGGAAGAGCTTCTAAGCACATGATCAAGAGACAGTTTAAAACCTACATGTTGGCCCATACGATCTTGGGGATAACCCCACCAATAACCAACAGGGGAGTCGATGTGTCCTCTTAAGGAAAGATAGAGAAAGAGAAAATATGGGGCCAATGTTAAAAGAAGTATATCCCTTCCAAGCTCTACGTCTTAGAATTCTATAAGAGCCATAAGAAAGATAACGTTTTTCGACTTCACTGAGGAGGAGTTATCAAACGGTTAGTCCAAAAATCCTTACATCCTGACAACGGGAAATAATTTCGACCAGGATATGCAACAAAGTGACGGTCATAGCATGACCAAAGAAGAGCTTAAAGATTTTGAGAATTACTTGTTATAGATCATTAGGGTGGAAGGATTGTCCGATGAGGGGCAACATAAGGTTCACTAGGAGGAAAACCTAGTGGCAGTGTTGCCAGAGCACTTGGCTGATGTCTACCACCATGTATACCAAACGAAAGGAGAATGATAGCCTACAAACCATCTCAAGCAATGATCGAGACCCCAATCTGCCACAGGGAGAGCTAGGGTTTCATTTTGGAACCTCATTACTCAAGAGAGAAGATGAATTTCTCAAATCCTACCAAGAAAATGACAAATCACCTACACCCCATCTTTCTTACTGCCTGCTTTGAAGGTATCTCATTTATAAAGTCATGACCAATGAGGGAGTTTCCATCAATGTGCTATCATCTAGAATGCTGGAAAAACTGGGTATGACTATCCAAGATTGTTTTCCGAAAACGGCGATAATGCCCAACTTCATTGGGACCATTACTAAGACTCTTGGGGTTCTACCCTTAGAAATCATGGCCAATTCCGAGAAGTTAGGGCTAGCTTTCTTTGTGATCGATAGCACAGCTAGCTACAACATGCTATCGGGATGAGATTGGATTCATAAAAGTTTGTGTGTCTCATCCATTCTTCACTAGGATATTGCCCTATCGAACCCCAAAGAAACTACTTTGAGGGAGGCTTATAGGAAGTCATCCAAGCGAACGCAAAGCCTTTTATGGCTAATCTAACAGTCGCTGATGCTAGTTTTTACAATCCCAACATGCAAAGTATCAGGTTGATAAAAAATAATGAAAATGGTCGTCCCACCAAAGCAACTGCCCACAAAGTAATGGTGCAAGAGCTTTTAGCTATTGGGGGAGAAATCTTGTTTTGAACAAGGGGAAGGGTCCCAACTCGACAGGAGACCTATCTTTGAATCCACGAAGTAAATCTCCTTGCTTGAGGCTATGGTGTGTTGGATAATAACCTGATCTACTCCAATACACCTCAAGAGATCCCAAAATGCTCTAGGATTTAAGGAAATGAAACATATATAATTATTTTTTATACCATCTTAGAAGAAAAGAAACAAACAAAACATAATATTGATTTTAAGAAAGTATTACATGGAAGAAACATATGGGCCAAGAAACAAAATCACCCATCAGTGAGGCTAGTGGCTCTACAAACACGAAAAACCAACCACCTCCAAAGCCCTAGAAACACCCCACCACTACTATTGTTGACGATCATCCTCCGTGACCACATTGAAGCACGAGCAGTTTGCAATCTCTGCCATCAAATTCTCATTAGGCTATCAGTTAGGATGAGGACAACAAGTGGCTGAGGCCGTATACCCATCATTGTATCCATTCTTGAAGGATAAAGGTGCAACGGTCTCAATGATATGGTCACGAAAACACACCATTTCTAGAAGGCCAAAGACACGAGACTCCATGACATTATGCTCATTCTGGGCATGCTGGATCTCTAGAAACTTTTTTTGGAAGGAGGTCTCTAGGGATTGGACCTGTTACTAGAACGACAACAAGAAGAAAAATGAAGATTGTTGACTTGGTGGGAGTACACCAAGTCTTAGAAGTGGTTCATTTTGATGGCCTGGGAATCTACCAAATGCCTCAAGGTTATGGTTTGACTTTCTAAAAAGATAACAAAATTAGAAAATCCACTTTAGATATATTCTACTTGAGGATTGGTCAGATTGCTAGAACTGGCCATTTTTTTAGGAAGACGAAGTGAATGGTAAAAAGGTGATACCAGATTTGTCAACCTTTATAAGTTAAGGGATTAGGGCTAACGTCATCTTGTAATGATCATTATGCACCAGTTAGCAGACAAATTGGCGCTCATGAATAGTAGGATTAAGCCCGCTGAAAAAAGGTGAAATCAGAAAATACTATTATTTAAAGGCTTAAAAGATAAGGTTATAATAGGATTTGAGATTTCCTAACACCTAAAATGGGAAATTAGAAATTCAAAGTCCTTGGATAGGACTTGTCTATGGTTCTATCAGTAAAGCCATGATTGAACCCATTTCAATGAGAAATCTCTTTCAACTGAAGGAGCCACTTATCCCGAGATGCAACATCTGATTCGTGAACCCGATCCTCATCTTTTATCACATCGATTTCACCTTCCAAATATAGTAAAGAATCATGAGCCTCTCTTACTTTCTCATAAAAGACAATTGACTGAAGATTCAAGGAGGTTGGTAGTTGGTAACTCGAGATAAGAACAGCCTCTTATGTAGTTCTAAAGGAATGGACATGTGGTTTCCATGACGTGTGCTTTCATTGAAAGGAAAAGAAAAAATACAAAGATTCGATGAAAGCCCATGTCATGGTAACCACAGGAAAGCTCCCTCATGATGACCTGGTCTCTGTCCCAACATACCCTTTTTTTCATAGAGAAGTTAGGATAACTATTCTCGAAGCTTTAGTCTTTACTGTTTCAAGTTTTCCATGGTGGCATGGATAGCTCCACCCTATTCCCCTAGGTCATGCTTGCACTTCACCCAAGTCTCATTCACTTTAGTCAGGTGAGCTTTCAATACCTTGTTCATGATGGACTCATACTATAGTTCCTCGCGAATAGTCTCGTGTGTAAGGAACATGATATCTTCAGGTGTAGAAACCTTGGAAGCACTAGATCGGGAAATCCTTGTGGAAGTCTGAGAGGAAGACAAGTTTCTTTTAGATTTATGTGGGAAGAATCTTGAATACAACGATGATGATGGTCTTGAATTATGGTTTCATTAATGAAAATTAATGGAGAAGTTAGCTATTATAATATCAAGAAAGATGGAATCTCAAGGACAGAGAAAACTATATGAAAACGGCCAAATGGGAAAAGTTTTAAATTGGGTCTATAAAAGGCCCAGTTATTACATTCTTTATTTTAAAGATGTGACAAGCCCAAAAAATCACCAAGCATGCCTTGGAGGCCCGATTTATGAGGATGTACATCCTTTGATAAAACGGAGGATTGAAGTCAAGCGCTACAGATGCGTTGGGCTTTATCTTCAAAATCTCTTTCCGCTTCATCTTATACTAGGCCATGAAAAATTGCTACTGAACGAAAGCTAATTCAGATTTTGCCTCAACAAGTTGATCCTTTAGAGCTTATAGCTCGTCGAGCTCTTTACATAAAGCGCAACCTCGACTGATGCATTCTTTACTACATGTAAACCACTCACGGTGGAGCACTTCGAGCTCGGCCTCACACAAATTATCTATCTAAGCAGGATTTGGCTGCTGATGATGAACGTTTTCTTGATAATGATCCATTAAGAAGAAAATCATATATGAGGAACCAGGAAAGGTAGAAGAATGGTTGAGAAGAACCTTCACATCATGCGCCAATTCCCCCACGTCCTGAGTTTCACAAGTATTCACGAAGGACATAATTATATCCCTAATAACAGATAGCTCATGAGGAAGGGAATTGACAAGAGGTCCACCCTTGTTAACGGAAAACACCATAGAGTTAATCCCTATGTCCACCGAAACAGGATCTAGCAAAGAATGCACCTAAAAACAGCGGACAAACTCAATGGACCAACTTCAGTAATACTAGGGACAATGGATAAAACAAAGGTCAATGGAAAGTGGGAAATTACCAATACATGGCCCAATCCCAGGTCACCAGGAAGTTCTGAAGATTGCACTGTGGGAGTAAGAGGTGTCGTGATCAACTCTCGCTGGTACATATCTTTAGGAAATTCAGGGGTGGATGGCCTAATATGGGGATCAATTCTTGGTTTTTTTTGGTCAAGGGAAAGGCCAGAATTGAAACCAATGAGGATGCGGGAAGGGTAGCCAGAATCTGTTGAGCCGGCTGAGATCCCTTTTCACTAGAAATGGCTAAATTCGGCAAACGTTCCAAATGATTTTGTGTCGGTGGATCATATGAGGCATCCTCCATCCAAATCAAAGGATCACCAATCCTCATCACCAACAAACCTATTTCAGAAGACTCAACTAAAACATAAAGTTAGGAGAAAGTAATGAAGTAGGGATGAAGAAAACATCCTTTAAAAAGAGCATACGTATTGGGGAAGCTTCATTACCCTCCAAAATTTGAAGAGAAATGAGGAATGAGGTAAACTGGTCATAACTGGAGGACCCTTCCAAAATTAGGAACCGATGGCTCCATGCTATTGAGAAGGGGGTCGAAAAGTAGCCTGGAATTAAGCAGCCCACCATGTGCCGAATTAGGTCGTACATCTGTAGCATGACTCCATGGTATTTGGGACACAGACAAGTATGAACCAAATAATTTCTCAAACAGCCAAAACATATGCATCATTAAATTCACTAAAGTAATACGAGATGCCTCAATTTGCTTTTCTTAGGATAGGGGTCTGAATAGCTTGACAAATGCCAAATTGACGAGCACAAAAATTCAGTGATACACTTCGAAACCTAGAAACGTTCTCGAAGTCTTCCCACCACCCCTTAAAAGACCCTAAGTGAGAATACAACTCATGAAATCCAGACCAAATGCCTTTCGATGCACATGATGAGTTGGAAGCCCCAAAAATCCTCTCTCTAAAAACCAAGGATATCTCTCCCAACCTGTGCAAACCCCAAACAAACACAAAACCTATACGCACATGAACACTTTGATTTTCCGTCTCCATTTTTAGGGGTTTCTTTTTTGAGAAACCAAGGTTGGAAACTCACTCACAAGAACCCCATGATCAAATAGAGCTTAGTTTGAATGAAGGAACGATTGGGATTGCATGGTTGGAGGAAAGGAAGTTTGGATGAATCTTTCGAGGCTCATATCTTCAAATCCAGGCTCGGACCTCCCAGAGGCTTCTGAATGGCTTATGGCTTAAGTTTTGAGCGAGCGGCCATACAGTGAGTGGACAAGTTCTTTCATAACTCTGACGCATGCATACTTATATGTTTTTACTGGCTTTATGATATGATTTTCCATGATTATGGATATGGTTATGATTGCTAGATAAATGTTGGATTTGAAATGTATTTATAGTTATATTTCTGGATATTGAATTATGATGATTTTAGGAAAGTGGTAACTGTTTTGGGCTGGTGCCCAAGTTAAAATATATTTTGGTATGGATACTATTTTTTGGTCAACCACAAGCGATTGGATCGCTATCCAGATTTAGACTCCGAGGATACATAGAGACGAACTTGGACGTGGTCTAAACTGGGCTCGACACATGCCGACAGAGTTGGAATCCATAGATCTGTAGTTATCTACCCGTAGTATAGATGAGATGCTAGTTGGACTAGCATCTGGTTGGACCAACAGGATGAGGTTTGACTTATGGCTGATTGGACCAGCGAGACCAAGTTTGGTATTTATTGATTTTTGATGTGTCTAGGGGTTTTAAAAAAAAATATTTACAACAAGGGTTTTTAGGAAAATTTAGGCCAGGGGCATTTCTGTTATTTTATATGTTTATGCATCCATGGTTTTATAAAACGGAGGTTTAAAGGTATATTTCGGAAATTGGTTTTCTAAAACTTTGTTTTTGTCCACTCACATTTTTTTATTGGTTTTGGCACCCTCCAAGTTGATCGCGTACGCGGGCTTTATGAAGGCCGAGGTATTACGTGGAATTGCGTAATCTAGAAATCCTAAGTGGGTCATGGTAGTATCCCTTGTCTATCACGTGGTAAGTACATTTATATTAATTCCGAGGGTAATTTGGCAATTTTATAAGGATGTGTCAGACGGGAGCAAATTCTCCCACATTAATCGAGGAAGATTACAAGGAGGGTCCTATCGGATTAATAGTGCTAGTATATATAATGTGTAATTTTATAAAGAAAAATTAAAGATTTATATTTTTGAATAAAATTTTACTAAATCACCTATTTCCATCCATTTTCTTTCTTCTTTTTCTCTTTTTCGGGTTAGTCACTTGGTATCTTTTTATATTTTTTTATTCATTTGGTATCTGACTCAATAAGCTTTATAGAGGTTACTTTAAAATTCCAAATAAAAACCCGCGAAACCCCAAAACCCGAAATAGATAAAAGATTTGAGTTTCTCACATTTTCTCTCCCTCCGAAGTCTAACTCCAATGGATGCCATCCATCCCTCATCTTTCTGATAATTTCCTTCGACAACATAGAAATCTAATCTAATAATACCATCAAGCGCTTCCAAGTTCCAAGCTCTATTAGATAAAGCACCAGCCGAGAAGAAGCTTGAGGCTTATAATTCATGTTCACCAACTCTGCTGGATCTTATGATGCTTTCATTTTTGTGGATTCAGACTAGACCCATTAATTAATCTCTGCGAATTCTTCATATATCTCACTTTGGAGGTGATTTTTTTTACCTGGTTTGATACTGGTATTTTCGGGTCTCAATTTGATGTGCTAAACTGTTTGATGAAATGTTTCAATGAATGTTAATAACGGACGTTCATTTAGATCGTAGGGCAGGGGTGGCCTTTTGTGAATTTTGAAGATGTATGGGACAAAAGGCATCCAACTGGTCAAAGAAATTGCAAGCGGCGAAAAGGGGCAGCTCACGCCTTTCAGTGTAAAGAGAGAACAGCCCTATTTCTCATTTTTATCTGAATTTCCCAATATATGTCTTTCTTCTTCCCTGTAATTTGATTTATGTAACTTTCATGCTGTAGAGTGATCTGTTCAGTGACGTAATTTCAGAATGTATCCAACACTATGCTGAGTTTCGGTCCTTGATAAGGTAACACAATTTTGAATTATTTCTTATAATTTTCATTTTATTTTGCTGAGTTTCAGTCCTTGATAAGGTAACACAATTTTGAATTCTTTCTTATAATTTTCATTTTATTTTGTATCCAATCCCGTAGCAGCAAATCATGCTCAATAAAGTAATTGTGCGAGAGGTTTCTGAATTTTGGCTGCTGCGTTAAATTAAGTTTGAGGCTGGCTTAGTTAAGTACTGCTAAGACTTCAGAAACATAGTTCATATGAGTTTTGTAAATAGCACCTATGCAACCCAAATATCATGTATCATATATAGTATGCGGCAGTCCAAGCATAAGTTTTGACATCTGTGAAACTCCGCATTGATTTTTAACTTATGCTGCTGCTATTGTCCAGATACTGGATTTTGGTGCTATACATAAGGCGACTTTGTATTGTGTTTAATTGGTTTTGTATATCATTTTCATTCTTCTACTTGCATTCAGAATCTAATAACCATTTTTAAGTTGCTCCCATATAGGTATTGTAATTGTCACAACTCATTTGAATCACAGATGATGGTTTCTGTATATGACTTCCTGTAACAATGAGTTATGGTTACTTCATTTGATTCAGGCTTTTTTGCATGCATACCCAATTCAATATTATAACTTTTGTCTTCCTAAACTTACAATATACTAGTAAAATAATCTTTTGCCAGTTTAGACATTAAGCCTAAGAATGCGTTGTATTACCATGCTGGCTCAGTACCAGCAGATATCCTTTCCGATCACTTTTTCATTATACTGTTTTGTTGGTTGGTACGTATACTTTGTTAGGCCAGACTTTTACATTTTTGGGCATGGGCTTAGATTTTCCCATTCATAGTTGGACTTGATCATCATATAATTGGTGCACCGTAGTACTTGTTCCTAGAATCCAGTTACCTTTCGTTTGGATGGGGGAAATAAATTTTTGGTATTGTAAACAAGTAAGAACTAAGAAGTCAAGGTTTCATATTCTTTGTTTCGAAACCTCCTATTCCATCTATTGACCTAAAACTGTGTATCTCACTGCTTTCTTTCTACATTTCCATAAGCATGACGTCTTTTTTTAAGTGTAGACTCACTCACTAACAAATGAGTTGATGTTGCAACAGGAAAATGCAGGAAGCAGGATTAGATGTTGAAACAACTAGGAATGAGGACCACTATGGGCAATTCGTTCACCATCTCTCTCTACTTCGTAATAAACGCTGCTTAATGGCATATATGTAATGTTTTATCTGTGGCGTATTATATGGTTATGCTTCTTTCTGATTGGAATATTGTAGGTTTATCATCTTCGCCAGCTATTAATGTACATGATTCTTATAACCATGCAGGTACAACCGAGCAGAAATTTTACGAAATCTTATATGGAAGGTGGGATCTGAAATTCCAGAAGAAATTCAAGAGAAGCTTAGTCAGTCAGAGAAAGAGTACTTTAAGAAACATTCAGAAGCTTTAACATCATATATGTCGAGAGTTCTTCTTGAGTTGTCTGTGGTACTCTCTCTCTCTCTCTCTCTCCCCTCCTCCTCCCCTCTCTCTCTCTCTCTCTCTACACTTGCTATAATCTTTGTGGTAAAATAAACTCATTGGTTTGAGTCTTTCTTTTTAGCGTTTAGATATTTCTGTGAATTACAACTAAGATTGTCGTTGCTTCAATGGGCATGTTATTTATGGAAAGGCTGCAGGCAAGATTACTATTGGTTGTTAATAACTTTAATCTGTACTTTAATTGAGTGCCACAATGCAGATGTTATTTTACTAATTCTTGAGAGGAAAGATGACTCCTTGTTTACTTTGATTATCATTTTGAGTTCTCGTGTTTGCCAGGATATGGTACCACCGAAAGATCCCTACATTAAGGTGAGAGTCCTCGATGACATGGGTGAAGTAGAGTTACCGAGCGATAACACAGCCAATTTTGCTCGTCACTCAATGCATTTTCTTAAACGAACTGATGCTGAGAAGTACATCTCACAGGTATGTTTAGTTAGCCTCACAGCTTGATTCTTCATCCACTCTGGTTTTAGCTTCCTAGCTCTTTAATCGCTGTCCTCCACTACAGGGCAAGATGGAAGAGCTCACAGGCTGATCAACTGGCGTGACCTACTAAACCGTTCTTCCTCGGTCTCTATGCACTACTGAATCATGTTCAGTTTATTGTCATACTGATAATTTTATTCTTCATTTTTCTTAATAGTAGTTTTTGAGTAACAAGCATAAACATTTTATGCGTGGCAGTTCCCTGCACAATTCATGATAATGAAGTCGACAATTGCTAATTTAAATACATTTCAAAATTGATGGAGGCTGGATTCAAAATTGATATATGAAGTTTTTGCTGGCATGGTAAAATCTCAATGTAAAGTTCATGCCTCTCTCGAGCAGCAAGATCATGAACACTCCTCTGAAGAAGCTGCCATGTTATGACCCTTCTATATTTATCACTGCCGCTGCTGCTGCCACAGACTGCTCCCAGCTTTTGAGGCCCCAGATATGGGATTTAAGGGAAGCCCCGATCTTCCTAACTGCTTGCTTTTTTCACTATACGGCTCTGCCATAGAAAGGTGCTTATACTTAGCTATCCCCTTTAGAAATCCAAGCAAAGTTTCACCAGAATCTTAACTAGTTTTTTCAAGTTTGACAAGCTTCTCCACCACCAGCAGAGAAAACATCAGTTGTATGTAGGATTTGTTTCCAAGTTCTACAATATCTATAAGAAGCACCGGAAATTGCCTTCTTGGGTCGTCGTTGATTTGCTTTCCAGTGACAGGCAACCATCCGATTTGCTTTCCAGTGACAGGCAACCATCCTCTATGTTCGTATCTAATTTGGTTAGCTACCAACCTTTGGCTTCGAACCTAGGTGCCTAGGAAAGAATGCTAGCTACAAAACCAATCCAGCTACTCCACACATGTTACAAGTTTAAAGCTCGTATAATATATAACTCATAAACAGTGACAGTTATCTTCTTCCTTCAATGGGTCTGCAACTTGGATTTCTCGACCTGACGACTTGACCCGATTCAAACTCCTTTGTTATACATCCAATTTTCACTAATTAACATCCTATCTCGATTGTTTTGGTCCCATAAAGAGATATATGGACTCAGAATAAGAAAATTTGGCAAAATATCGGTCAATTTCCTTCACACCCCCACCACACCCCTCCTCTCTCTCTCTCTCTCTCTCTCTCTCTTCCCCCCACCCCAAAAAAAATGATATTTCGACGAAATATTGAGCGAAATGTTCGATATTTTCATCCATGGTCGTAGCACACCAAACATGGCAAAGAAAAACTTTCTCAGGGCTACACAAGCCAACCATCATGTACTTAGCATCGACGCAAGCTGAGTAAGTAAGGTAGCCAAGCTAGGATGAGAATTGATCACCTACGCAGAGGAGGAAAGGAAGTGCATCATTTTTCTGCACGACGATCCTCTCATCATCAGGGTTTACATCTCCAACTACGATGTGGATAGGATACTTGTATACACTAGGAGCTTAGTCAATGTTCTCTTCTGTGAAGGCTTCAAGCAAATGGGCATAGACGAAAAGGAACTTGACCTCAAGGTCACACCACTTCTGGGTTTCTCCGAAGACTCAGTCTTAACTAAAAGGCATCATCTCTCTTCCTGTATCCATGAGCACCACCGCCATGGTCGCAACGACCATCACAACCTTTCTTGTGGTCGATTATCCAACGACTTACAATGCCATCATTGGAAGAGGCTGCTCAACTAGATGCACTCCATTGTATACACCCACCTACTAGTGATGAAGTTCCCAACACCCTTGGGAGCAAGATAGATGCAGGGAGATCAGCTCTCGGGAAGGAAACACTATGCCATGACTTCCTTTCCACGTCCAAGTTCACTGGGCTCGGTTTGTGTGTCTTTGGCCCTTTAATTTCGTGAGCCGATATCTTGGGCCCATAGGGTATTTTTTTCGGGTGTAAACAGGTACATACCAATGAAGCCTTGTTCGAAAGAGAGAGAGAGAGAGAGAGAGAGAGAGAGAGAGAGAGAGAGAGAGAGATGACACGCTCACAAAATGTCTTATTTAATTAGAATATGCAAGAGGGTACAATATTAGGATGTAAAAGAACTTCTTTAATTTGTAAATTTCTCACTTGTTTTCTCTAATTGAAAGGCACCCTTCAATCCAAAACCACTCCCATTTGCTCTTCTCTCTCACTTCCCTCCAAACCACCGTTCCTGACCAAAGATTTCTATACAATTAAATATCCCCATCACTCCCTACACATTTTGTGCTACCCCAACTCCCCATTTTCCCTCAACAATGTCCTTCTCAATTCACTTGGAAAATCCTCAACCAACACCACATTTCCCCCTCCCCCAAGCTCTCATATACAAACACCCGACATGAACGCCTCGCCGCCAACAAATGTCAGCCGCCCATTGCGCATAACTAGCACAGAAAATTCCATCTTGTTCGCCATTGGCACACTCAGCTCCCTCCAAGTGTCACACCTAATCTCATAGCCCATTAAGTTATAGGACCGGGCCGAAGTCATCCAATAAAGCACCCCATTACAATACACACTCTCCTTCGGGGTCCAGAGAAATAGTCCTATCGCAAATTCCATAGGTATGGACCCCATAAATCCGCCACGTGTCATGTTGCAGATCATACATGTCCAAAGTGGGCTCATACGTCACACCTCGTGGGATGCCTCGGTCATCCTGCCCGTCTCGTACACTTTAGAATTAAAATATAAATTCCCTATGATGTTCGGCTTACAGAATAGGTTCGAGGCCTTATTTGTTTTAGGGAATGAGAATACTGAGAGTGGCACAACACCAACACCTAGGTTGGTCCTTTTGGGTGTTCAACATTGGAAAGTACTTGTATTGCCTTGTGAAAGGGTTGCACGTGCCCAATTGGAGAAATGTGTAGCTTGTGGGCCTTAGCAAAATGAGCCTATCTAGTGGGCCCACAGGCCTAGCTGGGTGGGGTAGGAAATCCAAGGAGAGCACATACCAATGGTTGGTGATGGGGTTGAGAGCATAGCTTTGGGTATGGTTATGGAAAGGCAATGCTACGAGGCAAGGAGGGTGATTATTGGGTAGCTGGAGAGATGGGTAGATGTGATTGGGTGCGGTGGAGGCACAAGCTTGCCAATGCCTGCATGTTGACTTGGCACGTGCAAAGGAGTTAGGGGGAGGAAGGAGAAGATATTGGGGTGAGAGATCAAAAAGGAGACTATTCCACATATTCTGAAATTAAGGAAGGCTGAGGGAATGAATGAATTGTGAGAGTTTTAAGAGGCTTTGTAGAAATAGTGTGGAGGTATCGTGGGTGGTGGCATTGCAATAATTAGATGGAGGTGAATTATTTGAAGATGAGCAGCATATGCCTTGGGATGTGTGATCCATAGAGTGATGAGGTACCTTATAATCTTGTATATATCCGACTCTGACTCACATGTGATATTAGTTTTCATTTTTATTTGTTGTACTTTTGTCGGAAAAATTTTGTATAGAAAAAATGATGCTTGGTTGAGCCAAAGGTCAAGACTCAGAAGAGACATCAATGAAGTTGGACATAATCTCTCTTCATATATCTGAGAAATGAAAGGTCATCCATATTCATAATGCTCAAGATAATTTTTTCAAACAGAATTTGAGTTCATAATGAGACGTCTATGAGATACCGTATAAATTATGTTATTGTCTTGATCGTGTTTAGTATAGTTCCTGGAATAATTTATCTAGATTGGTTACTAAGATTGGCATCTACATATCGATAATTAGTTAGGTGAATTATTGATTTTGATTTTAGTATACCTAATATTTGCGTCTACAAGGTTATTTCGATATGATCCATATAAACTTTGGAAAATATGGGCTCTATCTTGGTTTAAAAGTTGTTTAGTTATTGATTTCCCACGGTTTATGGTTATGTGAGATAAAACAAAATACGTAAGTAATGATTCAATTAGTGAGGTCTTGATGGTTAAGGTTCAAGGTGCGTGTTCATGTCTTGTGATGTGGTCCATGGTAACTTTGGATGGAGTTAATGATTAGTTCCGTTCGGCTGGCTGAGGCCAAGCCTAAAAAAGGTAGTGTGATTTTAAGCATATCCAAGAGCATGGAGTGTGATTTCTGCACATTTATGAGAGATGCTAAGTTGGTTCTTGGGCAGCCTATACGTAGAATTGTGATACACTGTAATGGAAATTTGAGTTGAGACGCCTGATTATGAAGCTTGGGTACACTAGTGGATGTTATTCATTACTGATGTGATAAATGAGTGGATATGACTAAGATATATATATATATATATATATATTCGTGTAATCCCCAAGGTTAATGGGGCTAGGTTGGTAGATTTTTGAACCTCAAGAAAAGGGTATAGCAATGTGATTCTTATCATGGTTCTATATTTCTTAATATTTGTTTGATTATACTATTGTTCGATTTTATATTTTAAGGACTACGATTATTTGTTCACGACAATTAAATAGGTGATATAGGTCAAGAGCTACATAGGTACACTCATAAAAATTTGGAGATTTCTTGTGTGACTTAGTTAGAGTATATGATACTTCTTGATTCTACCCCAACTCACGGGTTGAAACTTCGAAGACGAAATTTCTTTAAGGGGGTAGGCTGTAACGACCCAAACAATTGAGAAAACCAAAATTTTGAAAACTCTGTGGAAATGACTATTTTGCCCTTATAAATGGTTAAAAGTTGACTTTTTGACTTGGGCATCTGTTGGACGATCTGTAAAGACCATTACGTAGGTCTTAGACTCTTAAGTCCATAGACAAGCAAGACGCTAAAATCGGAAGTCAAATGGTTCCGATATGAGTAAAAACGATTAGGTGTATTTTGGTAAATAGAACTTGAAGGGCATTTTGGTCATTTTGCTTGAGAGATCTTTTAGGTTGTGACACATTTCTAGAATCATCTGGTCCCTTCTTCTTCTTCTATCTCTTTCACCGACCTAAGCTTTATATGCATGTGTGATTAGTGGTGTGATGGTGATCAGTGAAGACCAACTGAAAATGAAGAAAAAATGAAAATAAAGAAGAAATAGGTGGAACCGTGTGAGGGCCAGAGGGAAATAGAGGGAAGAAGGATCCTTGGTAGAGAGAAGGAGTAGGGCTGCGGGAAACAAAATTACCCATACCAAGTTGGTGTTCTCGACGTAGGGCTTGGAAAACTCATTTATCACTTTTTTTGTGATCAAGTTGTCAGGACCCACCCCGGTTTCACCCCGAAACCCGAGGTAAATCCCGCTCCCGTCTGACTCCACGACACAACACCCAAGTAAAAACTCACTCAAACCCAGTCAGACGCAGGAGTAATTAAACAAAATATCCCGAAGTTATCATTTACAGCGCATAGTACGAAAATACAAGGAACTAAAAACCGATAAATTACACGCACACGGACGACTTTAAACGATTCCGGGATCCCTCACGTCACTTCTATGCCTCGAACACTGCCTCGACGTCAAAGACCCCGCACTAGCTCCACAACCTGGAGGGCAAGTTAAAACAAAAGTGTGAGTGGACCATAATAAAAGAAAAGTTCCAAAACCATTTATCAGAAAACCGAATTTAACCCTCCGTTTTGAAAACTACATGCATAACCACCAGTTGTTAACACAGTTATAAATCAATGTTCACAAAACATCACAAAACATCATAAGAAACAGAAACACTGAGTATCAAAACCCGTATCATAAACCATAAAGCTCAAATCATCATTTCCCGATCAAACCTGCTGGACCTATCCGAGTCTTTAAACTCCCGAGTCTTTAAACTCAATCCAGGCCTTAATCATATCCGAGTCTTTAAACTCCCAAGTCTTTAAACTCAAGGCCTACGGGGGAAATCAATATATCCGAGTCTTTAAACTCCCAAGTCTTTAAACTCAATCCGGGTCTTTAAACCCAATCCGGCCAGTCCCCCGTCACATATATCCGGGTCTTTAAACCCAATATCCAGATCCAGCAAATCCAATCCCAAAATCATTTGAAAACCACTTACCAATCCACATCCAAACCCGAATCCAAAATCACTGGTCCGATACCTTTCCGGCATCCAGAACCGTCATTCCGAACCCAAATCCGGAAATTCACTTTCCAACTTTAAAACCAAATTCCGCTTTCCGAAATCCGATTCTAAAATCGAAAACCTTGATCATCGAAATCAGGTTTCAAAATCACTTTATGAACATTTAAACCATGTATCCATTGAAATCCCAAATCCATAGCATTATTCTCAGAAATCGACATTTCTCGTAAAACGTGCCAAATACCGTACGTCTTCGAAAAACATGCAACAATGTAAAACCAACAAAGCATATGTGATGAACATAGAATCATGGTTAAAACCATAAAACAAGTAATTAAAAGCAGTTATGCATGCTCGAGTTAGAGAAGGGTCCACTCACAGTACCGAGCCCTACTCGCGTCCCGAACATCCAGCACGTTCCTCGGCTTCCTCGGGAAATCCCGATCCTGTTCACAATCACCAAATTACGTCACTAACACGTCTACGAAGGTTCACCTAAATTCCCTCAAAATTCCCCGAATCCTAAACGTAATAACCCGAGACCCTAAACCTTCACCCTCGCGGAACTAAACTCAATCGACGTCCGATTGATCCGAAACCGACTCCATTGAATTCACCATAACTCCTAGACCAAAATCCATGTTGATCGT
Organism: Prinsepia uniflora; assembly: GCA_032719365.1. Taxonomy (NCBI): domain Eukaryota; kingdom Viridiplantae; phylum Streptophyta; class Magnoliopsida; order Rosales; family Rosaceae; genus Prinsepia; species Prinsepia uniflora. The sequence continues at coordinate 58,046,355 of CM064876.1, forward strand.
TTTCCCCATCGCCGCCGTACGCGCCCCCACGCGCCGCCCAAAGTGGCTGCGCGTGGTCCTCACGCGCTGCTACAGTGCATCCCCTACCTCGAACAAACTCGGTTCGATACAGTGTCTCTAATTCGAACCGGCGAGAGCGGTTCTCCACCGTCCCGTCTCCATTCCTTCCCTTCCTTCACCATTCTCATCGTCCAGGCCTACCCTATCGATTCCCCAACACTCCTAACCTCGACTCTGTCCCTAGCCCGTCGACTAAAGCTCAAACTAGACAACCCAAAACCCCTGTTTTCCTTTCCGACCACCCACGACTTCCCCCTTCATGGTGGCTTCACCAACCTCTTCCTAGGACCCTTCTAAGCCTAACCCGACTCACCTTGACCGTCGATTCTTGCCCACACATCACGACTAGCCGTTTGCACATCACGGAAAAACAGAGCATACAGGTACCCCCATCGTGCTAACCTCCGCCGTGTACACCCCCGTCACGGCGACCATCCTAGTCGACGCCTAGGACCCTCCTGAACCTCACCCTGACCTCCATTCCTCTCGACTCTAAGCCCTACCTCACGACTTTCAAATTGAGCAGCACGGGAAAAACAGAGCAAAAGAGCTCACCTTTCGATTGCGTCTCCGCCGTGCGCACCGCCGCGTGCCACGGTGCTCGTTGGACTCCCTGCAGCCTCCTGCAGCTCCCTCTGCCTTGGTTTGAGCCACCACACGGCGTAGTCACCACCCTTGTATCACAGCCTCCCTGTTTCCCCAAAACTGCAACCGTGCCACCTCCGTGACGCCGTACACGATGTCGCCACCAAAACACGACCACCTGCTCAAACTCTCCTCCCTGTCACTCTCACAAGCACTCTTCACTCCCCCTCTTGCACTGAGTCGATCAATTGCTCCCCATTCCTCACCCTCTGTTTCTGTCTGTGTCGAAGAACAACACACGGGCACACACAGTTGCACCCAAATAATTGGGACCGCGCACATACAGGATTCCACCAGAATCCTCTAGCCCCCCAACACCTGTCATCATCCACTCCCTTTCTCTCACACCTGGCCCAATCTCAGCCGTTCATTTCCTTTCTCTGTGCACAAATCCCAATGTGCCACAAAGACCAAAATACCCTCCAATTTAACTCATTTTTACGGTTTTGCCATAACTTCCTAGACCCATAACTCACAACTCGTAAGTCCGATGAATACGTGCCGCCTGTCATCGGACTCAGGACGACAAGAACTAGCTAACTATCCTAGGTCAACGTACCAAAACTCGATTCTACAAAAAGTCAACTATTCCCCCTAATTTACCCAAATTACGGTTATGCCCTCAACCTTCCGAACATCACAACTTCCTCTTCGGATGTCGGAATCGGGCGTGCCACCTGCCTACGGATTCGTGACGTCCTAAACTACGTCCTAGTCACTGGTCAAAGTCCATCGGACCTCCCAAACTAAAAGTCAACTTTTTGCCCGAACTAGGGGCAAAAGCGTCATTCTACACTAATGACCTGATCGGAACCACCTAACCGCCGCTTAACCTCACTAATCACACCTTAATTAGTCTACTTATTCCGGTTCTCGGAACGGGTTGTTACACAGGTGACCTCAATAAGCCAAGCTTCCAAGCTTTGGACGTAGAGACATGGCAGGAGAGTTATTAGAAGCCATGGCCGAAATCCATCAACCAGGATGTTAAGGTGAGTTTGCAATTTTTAGATCATAGATCTTCTCCTGGGAACATTTAGATGAAGATAGGTGATTAAAACAATAAAATCGAACGTGGGATGTGGAAGATATAACCAGGTCGTGGCTGTTGAGTCACTCGACCCGAATTACAGACCAGTGAAAGGTTGAAAGCGAGTGGCTCTGCGATTGCAGTGCAGTCGCGCGAGCCCACTTGCAAAGGGGTAGGGAAGTGCTCTGAGTAAGAATATACTTTCTTTTCCCTAAACCCTATGCATGCAAATTTATATGGTTTTACATGATTTAATATGTGATTTGATTGTCGATGATTTAAGTATAATTTTATATCATTTTATATGATTTTTGGTGATTTTATGGTAATTGCTAGATTGTTCGTTTTACGAGGAACTTGTTTATATCATGTTCTGGATTTCTACTAAATTTTGGAAATTGTTTTTAAACTCAATATGACTTTCCTATATGGTTTTAGTATTATTTAATTGATGGGAATTTTCTATGATTTTTGAGGGCTGTATGGACTTTTTAATGGCACAATTTACGAGGTTTTTAGCATAATTTATAATTTGGGCTTATGCCCAGGTTTCGAGGTTTTGTTTTGATTTCTGAACTTGGTTTTGGTTATGGAAATGAGAAGTGAGATGATTATGTGACACGACCCACCCCCAATCTGTAACAACCCGTCCCGAGAATTGGGATAAGTAGAGTGATTAAGGTGTGATTAGTAAGGTTAATCAAGGGTTAGGTGGTCAAGTGGGAGTTGACCGGTGACCAGGACGTAGTTGAGGATGTTACGAATCCGTAGGCAGGTGGTACGCCCGATTCCGACATCCGAGGAGGAAGTTGTGATGTTCGGAATGTCGAGGGCATAACCGTAATTTGGCGAAATTAGGGGGGAAACGTTGACTTTTTATACGAACGGGTTTTGGTAAGTTGACCTAAGACCGTTAGATAGATCTCGTCGTCCCGAGTTCGATGACAGGCGGCACGTATTCATCGGACGTACGATGTGGGAGTTACAGGTCTAGAAAGGTAGTGGCAAAGTTGTAATTTTGGGTAAAACAGAAGGGCATTTTGGTCTTTTGTGCTCTGGGGTGTGTGCAACAGATAAGGACAGATGAAGGGTTGAGATTGAGCCACATGTGAGATGAAGGGTAGGATGGTGACACGTGCTAAAGGTGGAGTGGTTTCTGGGGGGTTCCAGTGTGTGCACGGTCCAATTATTTGGGTGCAACCGTGCAAGTGTGAGTTTTTCTTCGACCCAGATAGAAACAGAGTGAGGCGGTGAGGAAAATTGGAAGGTGATCGTGGATGTTGATGAGTTCTGGTGAGTGAAGAGTGATCAGAAGGAGGTTGAGAGATGCTGGGGTGGTGCTGAGAAGGTTAGAAGTGTGCAGGTGGTGTGTGAGTGAGTTGAGAGCCACGGGAACTTCAGAGAAAAACAGAGAGGAACTGAGGGAGCTGGTGGTGCTGCGGCCGTGTGTAAGTGCGATTGACCTCGAGAGGAGGCTGAGGCGACGTTGTGGACTCCAGGAACCGCGGCGGCGAGCACGGTGGTGGACGGTTACAGGTAATCCCTCATCCTTGTAAACTTGCCCTGTTTTCCCGTCGAGTTTTGAATCGAAAGTCGTGAGTCTAGGGGTTGAATCGATGGGTCTATAGTGGTTTAGGGGATTTAGTTGAGTCCTAGGAACCGTCTGGTTGTGTTGCCGTGACGAGAGGTGCACGGTGGTGGTTGGCGCGACGGAGGGACTCTGTGTGCCCTGTTTTTCCGTTTTGTTTCAATCCAAGAGTCGTGATCCCAGGGACTGAGTCGAAGGTTTAGAAGAGTTGGATTAGGTTCAGTGAGGTCCTAGGAAGAGTCTGGGACAGTCACCGTGACGGGGGGTGACCGGAGTGGCTGGATCGCGAAACAGGGGAGTTCAGGCCGTCTGGTTCGAGCTTGAGTTGACGGTGTAGGGGCCGTGTCGAGTTCTAAGGAGGAGGGGGATGGATAGCTTAAGGTTGGATGATGAAGATGGTGAAGAAAGGAGGTGAAATGGTGGCCGGACGGTGGAGAACAGGTCTCGCCGGTCCGAGTTGCAGGCTCCTGTTGCGAACCGGGTTGGTTCGAGGTTGACGGTGGCACTGTAGCAGGCGCGTGAGGGCCACGCGCAGCCACTTTGGGCGGCGCGTGGGGGCGCGTGCGGCGGTTCTGGGAGAAACGGTCAACATAGTTTTTGGTCTAGGAGTTGTTGTGAGTTCAATGGAGTTGGTTTCGGGTCAATCGGAAGTCGTTTGAGTGTAGTTTCGCGAGGGTGAAAGTTTAGGGTCCCGGGTTCTTATGTTTAGGATTCGGGGAATTTTGAGGGAATTTAGGTGAACCTTCGTAGACGTGCTAGTAACGTAATTTGGCGGTGTTTGACAGGATCGGGATTTCCCGAGGAAGCCGAGGAACGGGCTGGACGTTCGGGACGCGAGTAGGGCTCAGTACTGTGAGTGGACCCTTTCCTTAAACTCGAGCATGCATAACTATTTTTATATACGTGTTTTATGGTTTTACTTATAAATCTATGTTTATTGAATATGAAAGGATGATTTTATGTGTTTGCACGTTTTTCGAGAAAAAGACGGTTTTGGCACGTTTTTCGAGAAAATGTTGGTTTTCGGATTTTGATGCCACATTTGGGGATTTCCACCGATAAAGGTTTTCAAATCATGATAAATGGGTTATGAAATATGATTTGTGATTACATGTGGTTTTGGTATGAAAATGGATATTTTTCCGGATTTGGGTTCGGAATGACGGTTCTAGATGCCGGGAGAGCATCAGACCAGTGATTTCGGATTCGGGTTTGGATGAGGATTTGGTAAATGGTTTTTAAATGGTTTTGGGATTGGATTTGCTGGATCTGGATATTGGGTTTAAAGACCCGGATATATGTGACGGGGGACCGGCCGGATATTGGGTTTAAAGACCCGGATTGAGTTTAAAGACTCGGGAGTTTAAAGACTCGGATATATATTGATTTCCCCCGTAGGCCTTGAGTTTAAAGACTCGGGAGTTTAAAGACTCGGATATGATTAAGGCCTGGATTGAGTTTAAAGACTCGGGAGTTTAAAGACTCGGATAGATCCAGCAGGTTTGATCGGACAAATGATGATTTGGGATTTATGGTTTTGATACGGTTTCAGATACTCATGTTATGATTTCTTACGGTATTTTATAGTGTTTCTGTTTCTTATGATGTTTTATAATGATTCTTTTGTTAATGTGTTTATAACTGTTGGTTATGCATGTGGTTTCAAAACGGAGGGTTAAACTCGGTTTTCTTATAAAATGGTTTTTGAACTTTTGTACTTTCTGGTCCACTCACATTTTCTGTTTTATTTGCCCTCCAGGTTGTGGAGCTAGCGCGGGGTCTTGACGTCGAGGCAGAGTCTGAGGCATAGAAGTGACGTGAGGGTTCCCAGAGTAGAGTAAAGGCTTCCGTGTGCGTGTAGTTATCGGTTTTATTTTCTTTGTATGTTCGTACTATGTTCTGTAAATGCTACCTTCGGGACTTTGTGTCTACTTACTCCTGCGTTTGACTGGATAGAATGTGAGTGAGTTTTACTTGCGTTTTGCGTCGGGGAGTCAGACGGGAGCGGGATTTACCTCGGGTTTCGGGGTGAAACCGGGGTGGGTCCTGACACAATCCCCCGGGATTAAGGGTCAAGTCATGCTCCCGTTTAACTCAAGTGCGACATGAAGGCGAACCGATGTACACCCTCCGTGTAACACGTAAGCCAGACAAAGGATTCCTGACGATCCGTCCAAAAACATTCGGACTTCCCAGAGTGCGCAGAATCTAATGTGGACCGCGTGTGTGATATTTCCGTCTCTCTAACCACAGCCCGCACCGCATCAAACCTGGAGGGTATCGAAAACACAAAAGACTGTGAGTGGACAAAAATAAATAATACATTTTGAAAACAGTTAAGAAGAAAAGTACATTTATACCCTCCATTTAAAAACCAATGCATGCATATCAAAAGCATTCCATAAAACCGTTTCCTATCCAAGATAGGAAACCATCATTGAAAACCAGAATAATTTCCTTTTCTCAAATCCCGGGCCTCAGCCCAAAACCATCAAAATCCATATCATCCGGGTCATTGCCCAAAACATCGGAAAACCATTAATGAAAACCATCCTTATCATCGAAATGCAAAACACAATGGAAAGCCATTTGAAATCCTTTGCAATCTATCGAACCTACTAGATCTATCCGAGTCTTTAAAATCCCGAGTCTTTAAACTCCCGAGTCTTTAAACTCCCGAGTCTTTAAACTCAATCCAGGTCTCAATATAATCCGAGTCTTTAAACTTCTGAGTCTTTAAACTCAATAGGCATACGGGGAAAACCACAATATCTGAGTCTTTAAAGTCCCGAGTCTTTAAACTCAATCTGGGTCTTTAAACCCAATCCGGGCCCGCCCCCATCATAATCATATCCGGATCTTTAAACCCAATAACCAAATCCAGCAAATCCAATCCAAAACCATTTTAAAACTATTTCCAAATTCATGTCCAAATCCGAATTCGAAATCACCATTTCGAATTCCAAGCCGAATCTGAAACCATCATTCTGAATCCAAATCCAGAATCATATTCATATCCATTTCCAAATCTGAATCCGAAACCATCATTCCGTAAGCCGGCATCCGGAATAACCATTTTGGACCCAAATCCGGAAATTCACTTTCAAGTTCCAAAATTGAATCCCGAATCGTCATCCTGAAATCCAATTCCAAAACCCGAAATCACCTTTATCAAAATCTCTTTTCTAAATTGGGCTTCAAGCCCGAATCCCTTTTTTGAAATCCATTAGAAATCATGGAAATCAAATCATAATTCAAATCCCGAAATCAAATCATTAAAACCTTGGTCAAATCACAGTATAAATCGTAAGCTCGTAAAACGTGCAAATACATACTTATCTCAAAATCCGTGCAAAACCGTAAATCATCAATATCAATTCACAAATATATAAATCACGTATAAAAAACATATAAAAAGATATATGCATGCATCATAAGTTAGAAAGCAAAGTCCACTCATAGACCATTTACGTCATTGCCTCGATACGCGTGCAATTGCTTTCCCGACCAATCCACTATTATCGGTTTTCCCGAACCTGTCCAAATCCTATACTAAGGTCACTAACTACTTCATAAAGCTTATACTAAAATCCCGTAATTTTTTCGAATTTTTAACTATTTTTAACCGAGCCTTAAAACCTTCGTACATCCCAAAACATATCGAGATGATGTCCGATCAACTCGAAACCAGTCTTAAAATGTTTGTTACATCGATACGATAAAAGTTCGTGTTGACAACTTCCCTATGAATAGTGCCATGCGCCCTCACGTGCCTCCCAAAGGGGCTGCGCGTGGGAGCCACGCGCCTCAGCACTGTTCATCGTCTTCCTCAAGTCGACCGGTCTAAACCGGTCTGCAAATCCGATCCAATTTTGAACTGGCGTGAGCGGTTTTTGTCCAATTTTAGTTCAATTTCAATCTTGTTTCTTCCATTAATTTCATCCTAAGCTCTACAATTGATCTATGTATTAAAAACATGAAATAAAGTTCTGACTTATACCTTCCAAATCGAAGATTAATCTCAGAAAATTCCTCCTCTGTCCGGCCGTCACAGGCCACCATAAGCCATGGTTTTGATCCCATTCTTCCTCTGGTCACCTCTAAGACATTATCCACTAATTAATATCGATTAACAAACACTGAAACTCATTTTACCATTTTCGAATTCAAAGTCGAGTTTAATAGGACCTCTATTTACCGTCTCTTTCAAGCATTAACTTTGAGTCCATGGAGCTCGACTCGACCTTCCAAACAACTTTCATCCAAAAACCATGAGATTAAGACCAAGATTGAGGGTGATAAGATTCTTAGTTCCTCACGGTTGCTCGTGTGCCCTGTTCTCACGGTGTTGTGGCCACCGTTCACGGCTGCCCTCATGGCACTACCACCGCAATCCCCTCATCAGTCTCCCTCAGCTCCCTTCTCAGGTTTCACACAGGAAATGAAGATCAAGAAGTTTATGGAATGGTTTCTCACGGTTTACTCTGTTTTCCTGTTCCATGATCGTGCAACTACCATATTTAAAAACAAAGAGAGACGATGAGGAGGGTTCTATGACCTTCCAGCAAGGGACAAGTGTCCCAAATCTGGTGGGTCACCATCCCTACATGTCACAATTCCACTGGCACAAGTCCCCATATACTGGAAAAGACCAAAATGCCCCTTTTACGCCAAATTACCATTTTTCCTCTCAAGTTCCTAGACCCATAACGTTGTCATCCAAAATCCAATTGACACGTGCCACCTGTCGTTGTATTAAGGAGATCGAGACCTACCTTACGGTCTTCAAAATGCTTGAAAATAACTTGTTGTCTAAAAAGTCAACCATTTGCCATATTTCAACCAATTTACCAAAATACCCTTGAACTTCCGAACATCATAACTTCCTCCTCGGATGTCGGAATAGGACGTGCCACCTGTCTATGAACTTGTGACGTCCCGAATTACGTCACAGCCATTGGTTAAAGTCCATTTGACCACCCGATCCAAAAGTCAACTTTTTGTCCATTCTAGGGGCAAAATCGTCATTTCGCACCATCCGTCCGAAATCACCCAACTAATCACCGATAAATCACACTAATCCGTCATTAACTATTAATATAATCCCGATTTTTGAGACGAGTCATTACATTCTTCCCCCCTTAAAGAATTTTGTCCCCGAAATTCTGAATCTCGTACGGTCTTAACTTACTGAGGGAAATCCAACTGATCTCACACTTGGGTCTCCTACTCACTGTCCATCATCTGCCAATCCAAATTATCCTGACAGTTCCCAAACTATCACCCCAACTCGGTCAAGCGAACCAACTCAACCATCTTTCAGTCCTTCTGACGATCATCTCATTCTCACGGAGGTCAAATACCTTCCGACTCGTACCCGCGATATTTCTAACGTCGCATTAGCTGACATTTACGGTTCCACTGACAGTAGGTGCAATACAACACCACTGCCACCAGTCTCGTCATCCTTAATCCTACCTCGTACCAACACTTTAGTACATCGTGCGAGTCTACCGTTGGCAGGCACAAGTCGCAACTTGTATGCCCCCAACAGCCACGATACTCGTGTCCATCGATATTCGCTCAATGTTCCGACTTCCATCAGCGACCCGCGCCAACCTCACCAGAGTCATAATGTCCCGCTTTCTACAACTATACAACAAACCATCTCACTGGTGGTTCCCCTAACTACCAACACATTTATTCCTGTGGAAACACTATCCATATCCCATACTATCTTCCACTAACGGGACCCTATCACAAACCAACTTAACCGTGATCAAACATCTCAATGTCAGGGTCTCACCAGCCACTCATGGCTCTGAGCATCCAGCTCACATCAACACTGCATCCTGCTATAACTAATCAAATCACTCAGGATCACCCGGATCCAGTCTTTACCTCAACCAATCAATCATATCGATACTGCTCTGATTGGTAAGATAACCAACAACATACCTTGGCACCAAGCCAGTTACCAACACCTCTATCAGAACATAACGATACACGCCCAATCACATCGGAACATATCTCAAGTACATGCACCACCCACCACCAACCAGAACCACGGTGCATATCACCAAACACATGCAAAGACAACCCTACGAACTTTAAATAAAACATAGATATTTTAGAATACCTCCAATACAGCTCGTAGAGTATCCTCACGTACTTCCAACGTCATCCTATGGTACGTCCATTAATCAACTACATCGGCATCAGCCACACTCTACGATATTCAAAGTCCAACCAACAACATCATAGTGTACCTGTCACCCTCACAATGAAATCTCCAGGGCACACAAACGTCCGTGTAACTATATTGATTACTACCTACCGAGAGGCCAAACACGCTTCACGTTTGAAGCCCATCGGTCCAATCCAATACTAGGCCAACACGTCACGCCAAACACGTCTTCTGAAGAACACCTGCTCAAATCTATATCGAGTCTCCCTTTTTCCTGGGTCTCCCAACTCATATGAAATCCAATCACACCTTAACTACGAATACCGGGTAGACCCAGTACCAGATCCAAGTCCAATACACATTCGTATGCAACAACAGACCACACTACTCCAACATAGTCAAGACCTCCAGCCACTTTCACTCCTACCATGTCCAAAACTCTGTCTTGCATACGGATTTCTTGATCCACAATAACTCAATCCAGAAGCGATCCAATCCTGATCCACTCACTCCTAAGTGGATCCCACTTCTTATCCATACCACTCTTACCATCCAACCATCACTTCGATCCAGAATACCACACGTCTAGATTGTGGGTTCTCTTCAATAACCTCATATCGATCAGTTATAGTCACTTCTTCTCATTTTTCTTCTGTCATCCTACAACGGATCTCACAATGGTCCATAACCAAGGCATCACAAGTTAGCCTACCATAATCCATCTTAACTCCATCCCCTGATACTCGCCACACAGGCTACTCCCGACGTCACCAAGTACTCTTTCTATTGCCAAACACAACCACCCGTGTCCACGACCAAGGGGGGTCAAAATTCCTGAAGTTCCTTCAATGAATCCCCAAATCGACTCAACAGTATCCATCTCTCATACTCAACATCTAACACCAGCTCGGAATCAACACACATCTCATCGTCTAAACTACAATAGCTTCTGATTCCGAGATTCTAACCATGTTGGAAGTATGTCCATCTTTCCAACCATGGGACTTCATACTTAACAAGTATACCACCATTTGATTAACCGTCCAAACGTCAACTCCGCTACACTTAGGCGATCCACAACTCATACAAATTACAACCACGTGTCCGTAAACAAACTCACCGACCAACTCGCCTGTCGGTTAACACCGTTTATGCACATCCAAAAGGATGGCAATCATCACTCTTTCTGATGATCGCATCCCAACCTTTCCGAGGTTCACTTCTGAGCACTACTATCATACAGGTCACCAACTCTCGGGATCACAGTCAGTCACTACCCTCGAGGTCGTCAATCCCTAGTCTCGAGGAGTCACCAAATACCAACCTCGGCATCAGCTCAGGCCATTCCTGGCATATTTCGCTACATCCAACATCCCTACCTTATTCGTCACACTCTACAGTAGCTACGAAAACCAACTCACTCAGGGTCAACCTAACCTTCCCGATCCGATACAAAGCATAGGTCCACTGCGCTTCCGATGCGCTACTCTGATCCACCTCAAGGCATCCTGACCGTTCGTCCCGAAACATGACCTGCCAATGGTCATGGATTATCCCAGCTCTGTTAGTAAGTCCTACCAAACACCAGCACCCCACGACTGGACACAATTCCAACTCACGATGTGCCCATTCTACCATTCACACGTGTCCCAGCTCGTGGCACATCATCCTCTATCTCGTGCTCACAGCACACCAGTCCCGAACCTCCGCTCTTACTGAGCCAAAACCCTCGATCTACGCTCTAGTCGAGGGGAATAAACATCCCTCGTAATCCACAAATCTGAGAAACTCAATGCTCAACCAAGGCCGCAGTCTCACTGGACTCGTCCAGAGTCGTCCACCAACCATCCACTACTCCGGCTGCACCTAGCGGCACCATCTCTAATCCGGCCGTAAATCGACCCAATCACAACAACTATCTAACCACAAACCCCAAACTCACGGTTTCCAAACCAGTCATTCCTCAGGGTTCATCAAATCAGCCTCATCATACGGGTTATCGAAACCCGTGACAGCCGCTAGTTCACAACAACCTTCACTCGGGTCATCACACCCGGCTAAGACCATCCTTTATCGTAAAGTCTACACACCAACGTCAACCAGTAACTAATGCTAGGGGGAAATCCCTCAGATCCTCAAGCTAGTTTCCTAAACCCCCGCCACTCGAGGCATCCGTGTAACAGTCCATCCTGAAAATCGGGATTAGATTAGTTGTTAATGACAGGTTAGTGAAGTTAATTGGTGATTAGTTGGATGTGTTTGGACGGACTGTGCGAAATGACGATTTTTCCCTTGAAATTGGGCAAAATGTTAAATTTTCGATCGAACGGTCAAATGGACTTTGACCGATGACCGTGACGTATTTCAGAACGTTACGAGTTCATAGACAGGTGGCACGTCAGATTCCGACATTCGAGGAAAAAGTTATGGTGTTCGGAAGTTCGAGGGGATTTTGGTAATTTTGTCGAATATGGACAATTTGTTGACTTTTCAAACGACAGGGACTTTTCACGTAATTCGAGGACCGTTAGGAAGGTCTCGATGCCCCGAATACAACGACAGGTGCAGCTTGGTCATTTTTCTCACAGCACACCAGTCCTGCACCTAACTACTTCATAAAGCTTATACAAAAGCCCCGTAATTTTTTTGAATTTTTAACTATTTTTAACCGAGCCTTAAAACTTTCGGACATCCCGAAACATATCGAGATGATGTTCGATGGACTCGAAACCAGTCTTAAAATTTTTGTTACATCGATATGATAAAAAAGTTGTGTTGACAACTTCCCCATGAACAGTGCCACGCGCCCTCACGCGCCTCCCAAAGGGGCTGCGCGTGGTAGCCAGGCGCCTCGGCACTATTCATCGTCTTCCTCAAGTCGACCGGTCTAAACCGGTCTATAAATCCGGTCCAATGTTGAACCGGCGTGTGCGGTTTTTGTCCAATTTTAGTTCAATTTCAATCTTGTTTCTTCCATTAATTTCATCCTAAGCTCTACAAATGATCTATTTATTAAAAACATGAAATAAAGTTCTGACTTATACAATCCAAATCGAAGATTAATCTCAGAAAATTCCTCCTCTGTCCGGCCATCACAGACCACCATAATCCATGGTTTTGATCCCATTCGTCCTCTAGTCACCTCCAAGACATTATCCACTAATTAATATCGATTAACAAACACTGAAACTCATTTTACCATTTTCGAATTCAAAGTCGAGTTTCATAGGACCTCTACTTACCGTCTCTTTCAAGCTTTAACTTCGAGTCCATGGAGCTCGACTCGACCTTCCAAACAACTTTCATCCAGAAACCATGAGCTTAAGACCACGATTGAGGGTGATAAGATTCTTAGTTCCTCATGGTTGCTTGTGTGCCCTGTTCTCAGGGTGTTGTGGCCACCGTCCACGGTGCCCCTCGTGGCACTACCACCGCAATCCCCTCATCAGTCTCCCTCAGCTCCCTTATCAGGTTTCACACAGGAAATGAAGACCAAGAAGTTTATGGAATGGTTTCTCACGGTTTAGTCTGTTTTCATGCTCCATGATCGTGCAACCACCATATTTAAAAACAAAGAGAAACAATGAAGAGGGTTCTATGATCTTCCAGCAAGGAACAAGTGTCCCAAATCTGGTGGGTCACCATCCCTAGGCAGCCACATGTCACAATTCCACTGGCACAAGTCCCCATATACTGGAAAAGACCAAAATGCCCCTTTTACGCCAAATTACCATTTTGCCCCTCGTGTTCCTAGACCCATAGCGTTGTCATCCAAACTCCAATTGGCACGTGCCGCCTGTCGTTGTATTCAAGAGATCGAGACCTACCCAACGGTCCTCGAAATGCGTGAAAATAACTTGTCGTCTAAAAAGTCAACCATTTGCCCTATTTCAACCAATTTACCAAAATACCCTCGAACTTCCGAATGTCATAACTTCCTCTTCGGATGTCGGAATCGGATGTGCCATATGTCTATGAACTTGTGACATCCCGAGTTACGTCACAGTCAGTGGTCAAAATCCATTTGACCGCCCTATCCAAAAGTCAACATTTTGCCCATTACAAGAGCAAAATCGTTATTTCGCACCGTCCGTCCGAAATCACCCAACTAATCACCGATAAATCACACTAATCCGTCATTAACTACTAATCTAATCCCGATTTCGGAGACGGATCGTTACATTATGTGTTCTCTAGATATATGTGGTATGATTGGATGTGATTTCTGGATATATATGGATTGTGTGATTGGACAACCCTCCTCAAGTTGTGGATTGATTATGTCTTAGATGCCCGCAAAGCTCTATTTTCCTAAGATGGTTACTTGGACTAGTACCCAGACGTCCAGAGTTGGGTTCTATTTTCCTGGGATCGGTTCACACACAGATGTCTAGAATTGGGATCTATTTTCTTGGGTGATTCCAGGACGTCTAGAGCTGGACTCTGTTTTCCTGGGCACTCGGACGTCTAGAGCGGGGCACTATTTTCCCAAGTGATTTGGCTTAACGGTAGTGTGCATATGATTTGGTGATTGAGATTCTGATATCGAGGATGGGTTGGTTCAATATGATTGTGTGGCTGATTTAGTATGATTGTTATGTTTATGCAATGGTACTTTGATATGAGTTTATATTGGGCAGGTTTTCTGAAATTATAGCATTTTTTGTAATTGCACGTATTTCGAGGTTACATGTTTTCTATATGTTTTCTCGAGATTTGAGACCTTATCATGTTCATGCATAGTTTTATAAAATGGAGGGAATTACTTATGCTTTCTATCGATGTTTTTTTAATATTTATTTTCATCCACTCACACGATTTCTTGATTTTGAAACCCTCCAGGGCCACTACACTAGAATCGAGGCTGCTCAAGAGGCGGAGGCATGAGTTGACGAGAGCCCAAATATCCCTTGTTGGACGAGTGTTAGGGGCAATTTTGGTAGGTTATGTTAGGTTTCAGATGGGAGAAAGGATCAAGTGTGACTTTCGACGTGTTTTTAGGGTCAAGTCCTGTCACCTAATTAGAGTAGAAATAGCAGTAAAGTCTGCCCCAGTAATAATAATATCGTCAACATATAATAGAATGTTGAGCAAAGTGGAACCACAATGTAAGACAAATAGAGCGGAATTAGAGAAAAATTAAGTAAAGCCAAGTTTGAGCATGTGGGTGGTAAAGCGAGCATTCCATGTCAGGACCCACCCCGGTTTCACCCCGAAACCCGAGGTAAATCCTGCTCTCGTCTGACACCCCAACACAACCCAGTCAGACGCAGGAGAAATTATACTACATATCCCGAAGTCAACAGTTTACAGAGCATAGTACTCAATGCAAAAGAAAGAAAACTATTAAACTGTATACACGCACGCGGAAATTAAAATTAAAACCCTCTGGGATCCCTCTCGTGACTGCTATGCCTCAGACGCTGCCTCGACGCTGGAACCCCGCGCTAGCTCCACAACCTGGAGGGCAGTTAAAAATAAAAGGTGTGAGTGGACCATAAATAAGAAAAGAGTTCTAAAACCATTTTAAGAAAACCCAAGTTTAGCCCTCCGGTTTGAAAACACATGCATAACCCAGTTCTAAAAACAGTTATAATCAAGCACCATAAAACATCATAAGAAACCGAAACACTATAAAACAGTTATAGAAATCACAGAATATGAATCATAAAACCGTATCAGAAACCATGAATATCAAATTATTATTTTCCGATCAAACCTGCTGGACCTATCCGAGTCTTTAAACTCCCGAGTCTTTAAACTCAATCCAGGCCTCAATAATATCCGAGTCTTTAAACTCCCGAGTATTTAAACTCAACAGGCCTACGGGGGAAATATCAATATATCCGAGTCTTTAAACTCCCGAGTCTTTAAACTCAATCTGGGCCCGTCCCCCGTCAATCAATATCCGGGTCTTTAAACCCAATATCCAGATCCAGCAAATCCAATCCAAAACCATTTGTAAAACCATTGTCCATTTCCATATCCCAAACCCGAATCCGAAATCACTGGTCCGATGCACTTCCGGCATTCAGAGCCGTCATTCTGAACCCAAATCCGGAATCCACTTTTCACCTTGAAAACCAAATTCCGCTTTCCGAAATCCGATTCTCAAACCAAAAACCTTGATTATCGAAATCATGTTCCAAAATCCCTTTATAATCATTGAAAATCATAAACGTTTGAAACCCCCAAAACCATAACTTTATATTCAAAATCACCCTTTTCTAGTAAAACGTGCAAAATACGTTAATTCTCGAAAACTGTGCAATTATATAAAACCAACATAACATAATCCACAATCATGAAACCACATATGAAACCACAAAACAAGTAATTAAAAGCAGTTATGCATGCTCGAGTTTAGGGAAGGGGTCCACTCACAGTACCGAGCCCTCACTTGCATCCCAAACGTCCTGCACGTTCCTTGGCTTCCTCGGGAAATCCCGATCCTGTCAACAACCGCCAAATGACGTCAATAACACGTCTACAAGTATCCACCTAAATTCCCTAAAAAATCCCCGGGTCCTGAACGTAACGAACCGGAACCCTAAACTTTCACCCTCACGGAACTAAACTCAAACGACGTCTGATTAACCCGAAACCAATTCCAATGGACTCGTCACAACTCCTAGACCAAAAACCATGTTGACCATTTTCCCCAGAACCGCCGCACGTGCCCCCACGCGCCGCCCAAAGTGGCTGCGCGTGGGCCTCACGCGCCAGCTACAGTACCACCGTCAACCTCACGACGACCCGGTTCGCACCAGTGGTCTGTACCCTGAACCGGCGAGAGCGGTTCTCCTCATTCCGTCCACCAAAACGACTCCTCTCTTCACCAACAGCATCGTCCCATCCTAGGCTACCCATTCCCGTACTTCACTCACCTCGACTCACCCTAAAACTCGTCGATTCAAACTCGAAAAAAACCCATACACTGCCCTGTTTCCTTCTCCGACCACCCAGGTCATCTCCCTTCACGGTGGCAATTCCAAACCCTTCCTAGGACCTCACTGAACCGAACCCAACTCTCCTAAGCCTTCGACTCAATCCCTAGGTCCACAACTCGCCGTCAGAAACTCACGGCCAAAACAGAGCACATAGAACCTCTCCGTCGTGCCAACCGCCACCGTGCACCTCCCGTCACGGCAGCACAACCAGTGACCTCCTAGGACTCCCCTGAGTCCCCTAGACCTCCTTATATGCTTCGATTCAACCCCGTGACTCACGAATTCCGATTCAAAACTCGACGGGAAAAACAGGGCAAATTTACAGGGATGAGAGATTACCTGCAACCGTCCACCACCGTGCTCACCGCCGCGTTCCCTGGAGTCCACAGCGTCGCCTCAGCCTCCTCTCGAGGTCAATCGCACCCGCACACGGCCACAGCACCACCACAAGCCCTCAGTCTTCTCTGTTTTCTCTGGTTGTCCCCGTGAGCTCTCAACTCACACACACCACGATTCCTCACCTCCCAACCTTCTCACTAGCTCCCTCTCACTCTCCGATCACCCTCACACACTCACAACTCAGCAGCACACACCATCACCCTCTATCACCCCTCAACTTCCCTCACAATCTCCCTCTGTTTCTGTCTGGTGCAAGAAACCATCACGAACACACGAACACGGTTGCACCCCAATTATTTGGGCCGTGCACACACTCGAACTCACCAGAATCCACTAGCCCTCTTGCACGTGTCACCAATCCTCCCCATTCTCTTACCAAATGGCTCCATCCTAGCCGTCCATCTGCCTTCTCTGTGCACAATTCCCCAGACAACCAAAAGACCAAACTGCCCCTCCTTTTAACCCAATTTTTCACTTTTGCCACTAACTTCCTAGACCCGTAACTCTCACATCGTAAGTCCGATGAATACGTGCCGCCTGTCATCGAACTCAGGACAACGAGATCTACATAACCATCCTCGGTCAACGCACCAAAACCCGATCGTCCAAAATGTCAACTTTTCCCCCTATTTTAACCAAATTACGGTTATGCCCTCAACCTTCCAAACATCATAATTCCCTCCTCGGATGTCGGAATCAGGCGTGCCACCTGCCTACGGATTCGTGACGTCCCAAACTACGTCCTGATCACCTATCAAAGTCCATTGGACCACCCGAACTAAAAGTCAACTTTTTGCCCAAACTAGGGGCAAAATCACCATTCTACACTTACAGACCTATCGGGACCACCTAACCACCAATTAGCCTCACTAATCCCACCTTCATCACTGTCTTAATCCCGGCTCTCAGGACGGGTTGTTACATTCCAGGCTTGTGGTGCTTGTTTGAGACCATATAAAGATTTCTTGAGCCTGCAAACATGATGAGGAAAATCAGAACTCTCAAACTGAGGAGGTTGGTCCATGTACACCTCCTCATCCAAAGTGTCATGAAGGAAGGCATTATTTACATTGTGCTGCCGCACGGGCCAATGATTATATGCAGCCAAGGCAAGAACAAGACGTACCGTAGTGTGCTTAACAATGGGACTGAAAGTCTCTTCAAAATCCATTCCAGCTTGTAGAAAATAACCCTTTGCCACCAGACGAGCCTTGTGTTAAGAAATACATACATCATCATTAAGTGTGAGTTTAGAAACCCATTTACACCTAATAATGCCACACGCAGCAAGTAGAAGAACCAACTGCCAGGTGTTTTGATGATGTAAGGCATATTATTATTCCTTCATAGCCTGATACCACTCAAACACAAGCAGTGCCTGCTTAAAATGAACAGGCTCAACTAGAAAGTTAGGGGAAGGAGCAATGATGTGCAGAGAAAGAAAACCTTTGTGAGAGGGCTTGAAGACACCAACATTGGCCCTAGTGAGCATAAGATGACAAGGAGCCTTAGAGAGATGACCAAGTGTAGAAGAAGCCACAGGGGGTGCAAGATCCATAAGAAGCTCAAGAACCATAGCAACAACGGGAGGCACATGAGCTAGAGAAGGCTCAAAAACAAAAGGAGCTTGGACCTCGTCTAGAGGTTGGGAAGCACGTTAAGTGGACGAGGAAGAGACCACCTGAGAAGTAGAGGTAGAAAACATGCCACAAGAATTATAGGTACTAATCAATGGAATAAATCTAGGTTGGTCCATAGAAGGTACATTACAGCCAGGAAGCAAAGAAGAAACAGCATGACGTGAAGCAGGAAATGGAAACATAGTTTCATAAAAAACAACATGATGAGAGACAAAAGTTTTCTTCGTTGGAATGTGGTAACAAAGATACCCCTTATAATCAAGAGTATAACCAAGGAAAACACGTTGAAGAGTTCGAGGCTCAAGTTTACTTTTGGTGTATGTACCTAAATATGGATAACACGCACAACCAAAGACACGAAAGTGATGCACAGATGGAATAGAACCAAAAAGAGAAAAGTAGGATGATTTCATATAGAGAGTTGAGGTAGGCATGTGAATAATAAGGTGATTAGTAGTGGAACATGCATGGAACCAGAACGAGAGAGGCAAGGAAGCTGTTTAAAGTAGAGTAAGGGTAGTTTCGATGAGGTTCCTATGTTTTCTCTCAGCAAGGCCATTCTGCTGAGGTGTATAGGGGAATGATTTGTGGTGTAATATACCCTTAGATGCAAAGAAATCACGCATAGCCTTATTGAAAAATTCTCCACCCCATCGCTTTGAAAGATCTTAATAGACTAGTTAAAGAAATTCAAAATGTAATTGTAAAACGTAACAAAGAGAGAAAACCCATCAGATTTTTTTATTAACAGATACAACCTAGTTAAGCGAGTACAATCATCTATGAACACCACATAGTACTTATAACAGAGCATTGAAGGGCATGAACAAGGGTCCTAACATCAGAATGCACTTTAAAGAAAGTGACAGAAGAACGGTCCTCAGACAAGGAAAAGAGAAGTCCAAAGATTTTTCCTTGAAGTCAAGGCTAACAAACGTGTGTGGGATGATCAGGAGAGACATGAATTTGAGCTTGAGTCATCATAGTTGATAGGATAGGGTTGGCAAGATGCCCAAAACGATGATGCCAAATAATGAAAGAAACCTTGTGTCCCACATAGGAAGTATATGTGGTAGGAGGAACAGGAGGTGAAGGTAGTACCTTGGGAAGAAAAGAAATGCCAGAGATATTAGGAATCTTGTAGAGTAGCCTCCCTATTCGATCTTGGATACGCAAACAAGAAGCATCAAACAACATTTGACATTGATTGTGCAGACAAAACTTGTGAACAGATAGGAGATCATGAACAAGATTGGGAACATGAAGAACATTTTTCAGATTGAAAACATGATTAGAACAAGTAAGGACATAGAACGAACACTAGAGATAGGTAAAATATTTACATTGCCTACTGAGATACCTGACTTGGCTGTGCATGTTAAAGCTAAGAAACATCATATGTCATATGATTGGTAGCCCCAGAATCAGCTAACTAAAAGTTTGGATAAGTGTAGTCATAGCTTGTGGTTGTAGCATAGGCATGTGGATTAGATCCTTGTTTCACAGTGGCACATTCGAGGGCCTCATGTGTTGGGAGCTTACAAAGCTGACATACAGGAGTAGGAGAAACACCAAGAACACTTGGACTGGGTTTAGGCACAATAGAGTACTAAGGACAAGGCATAGGAAAGGAACACAACTACTGCATTTGAGGAAAACTTGAAGGTCCTTGTGAGTAGTATGGTGGTGATGACTAAATGTATCCACCTTGATGCTATGCATAAATTGTAATCATAACCACCTCCATTGTTATATCCACCATGGTTGTATCCACCACGGTTATACCAGCCTCAATTACCACGATTGTTATTAAAACGACTACGGTGATTATTGTACTAACCATTGCTAGACCTGCCATCACCATTTTTGTACCTGCCACGACCACAATTGTTGTTTCTCCCACCATGCCAGTCAAAATCCTGCCAGCCTGAAGAATTTCCTTGCTACCAATGAGATTGTGTCTAAGAACTCACATTAGAATCACATAGTTGTGGAGTAGTAGATTCTTTAGTTGCCACCATTGCAGTAAGAAGAGATGGATGTGTAGCAACCTTACTCAAATCAACTTCCTCATCAAGCAAGAGAGTTTTGATCTCAGAAAGAGTGATATGAATTGGTCTAACTTGGATATGTGACTTGAAAGGATGATACTCTGACGGAAGACCATTGAGAGTAATCAGAATGACATCTTTATCAGTAACATTGAAACCTGCACTGGCTAATCGCTACCTAGTAGCCCTAATCTTGCTAAGGAAAACTTCCAGCGTATCAGTGCTCTTCTGGATTTCATGAAGATTAGTTTTTAGCTGCATTAGATTTGCCTCAGAGAGTGACGAGAAGCGTTATTTTAAGGTGATCCAAGCTTCTCAAGAAGAATCACAATTCATGATATCGTTGAAGGCATCTTCAGAGATCATAGCAATTAGCATATTGAGTAACGAGGCATCCATGTCAATCTAGCTTTGATAAGTAGCGTTAGTAGTTGCAAGACAAGGGCAAGAACCATTAAGATAGCCAAAAAGGTGGAATCCTTTCAAGAAACGCTGGATCTTGACACTCCATGATATATAATTAGTGTCATCCAGTTTCACTGACACGAATTCAGACGCGTGTTTAAGAAGCTCCATGATTGATCATACAAAAGGAGTAAAGACAAAGAAAATTCTTAAAAGAGTATGAAATAGACGATCTAGAAAATCTAGATTACAAATTGTAGATTGATGAACACATGAACATCATAAATGCATACACTAGGTAATTAAGGAGGAGACAAACAGAGAATTGGAAGAAAAATATTTAGGCGAAACTCAGATATCAAGAAAGCATGAAACAAAAACTGGAAGTAAAAACCTGATAAGCGAGACATAAGAAATGTTTAGCATAGATGCCAAAATTGAAGATGATAAGCGATTAGCATATAGTTTTGACACCTTAAAAGCTCTAACAGAGATCGAAGAAGAGAAGAACGTAGAAAAATGAGGAGAGAAGGAATTGAATTATATATTCTCATTCAATGATTAATCTCACATCTTATACATTAGTATCTATTGATATATATATACAGTACGTCAGTAACACACTAACATAGATACTAACAACCCTCACAAGTAACTCGTGTACAACTGGTGCCAGCTAGTTGGCTTACAAATCTAACAGACTTAACAACCCTAACGGTTGTAACAAACCCTAACTATCAGGTATGTTAGCTAACAACAGACCTTCCATCACGAGGCACGTAAGCAAAAATCCGAGGGTACAAACGACATTTCATTTGTTCAACTGAAAAGTCTCTCTTCTTTTCCAAAAACCAGAGGCACAAACTCATCCGAAGCGAAAGTGCTATACTAAGGCTAGAGAATTGGTGATAATGAGAGTGTAACAATGAAGGGAAAACGGTTAATAGAGTTCGATTATCCGTGATAGGTGTTGCATGTGGTTTTTAATTTGGATTTAGGTGATAATTTGGGTGGGTTTTCAAAAAATCATTTCTCATTTGAGGACGAATAGGGTTCACTTTCATGTGGTTCTTCTCATGGACTTAAGTATGCTTCAGTGGGAAGATGCGACACCTAAGTATGGTAAGAGTTTGGAATTGAAATTTTTTGTTGTTCTTGGTTTGGGTTGTTCGAAATGAAAATTTGAATTTTGTTGGTCTTGTTTTTGGTTGTTCTTGTATTTGGGTTATTGGTTTCCATATACGTTCATGTATTGTCACCTCACAGTGGCATTGCTACTAAGATAAGGAGATGTACAAAATATGGAGTTTTGGGTCCATCGAAAACCTCTGTTACGGATGGAGAAATCCAAAAAAGAACAAAGACATTTGTTGGTACACTTGAGTTTTTAGAATAGGTTTTTATGTCCAAAATATATAATGGTATGCTATAATTCTCATTTATGTGATGGTATGCTATATGCTATATAGAATGTGCCTATTGGTTTTGATCATTTAGCTTGAAACCTTATTATAAAAATGAGTTATGTGATGGTATGCTATATAGAATGTGCACTTTGGAATTGATCATTTAGCTTGAAACCTTATATATAAATATGAGTTATTTTAGCAGAGAGTATATACTTTTGCATTCTGAATTTGAACCATTTTGGCTTGATGAAGTTAGGAAGTTACAAAGGAGAATACTTGTTATGATTGGATTTAAATAATTATGGTATAGAACTAGGATATGAATTGGACATTACTCAGAGAGAGAAAAGCTTGCAAATATTTTATAAGGTTGTGAGGAAGGTGAGAGATTAGTGAAGGAGGTTGTAGATGATAGTTGTATCTCTGGGTTGGTAGTAAGCATGTCAGATGATATGGTTATTGAATTGTATTTCCATGATCCTACTAATACAAACAAGAGTTTGCATGAAAACTTTGATGTATATTGGCCAAGTAGAGGCACTAATGATGTTCAATTTGATGTTGAACCAGAAGCTGACCTTAATACACAAGTGGAGGGAAAGGAAGTTGGTCTTAATGCAGAACAGGGAGCTGAGTTTTTTTCAAGATTCTAATTATGGTGTTTGATGTGCCTAAATTCTATACAAATTTTGTCATACGTTATTTTTAATTTTGTGCTTAATTTTCTTATTTATTATAGTATTTAAATGTTTTGTTTATTGTTTTTATTAGGATGAAATAAATTGAAGGATTCATGGGAATTGATGAGAAAATTGATAACTCCTTGCTGTTTCAAATGCACAGAAACGTTGAGAAGAAGAAAAAAGGCATAACGACCATCAGTTTCAATTTGAGCTATTACACTCATGTTATTATGGCCATTAACTTATCCAATACATGAAGGACACCTGCCCTACTCATCTTTATGGAAGTTCAACATCACCATCAGGTGGAGAAAAAATAATAGGGGCTATAAAAGGCCATTGGGGGGAGGTGCATAAAAAAAAGAAAAAAAAACTGCAGAGAGAAAAATAAGGACGAATGGAGTTTTTCTTCCATCCTTCAAGCACTTGAAGCTGGAAAACAGAGGAGAAAGAAGGTGACTACGTTGAAGCCGGTCGTCGATTGAGATTCTCAATCTGCATACAGTTCCCTTCTCAACTCTTGTTCATCTTCTCTTTCCACAAATTTCTTTATGAATTTTAGAGTTATTATGGTTTATTTCAATTTAGTTATGAACTAATTTTTATTGCTAAGGCTATGATGTAGCTTATCCATGACAATTCCAAATCAGTTTTCTATGTGATTATAATTTTATCATTCCTTTTGAGTGTATATCATTGAGTTTAATGCTTTCAATTATCTGGCCACTAGTTGAATGATCAGTTGTGCATGTAATTCGAGAAATGATACATGCAATTTTGCTTCATATGATGTATGCCACGAATTGAACGAAAGACAGGAATGTGCCAACGTGATTTGTGCGGCGTTTATATGAAATATTGTGAATCTTAATACACTCGATTGCTTTTAAATTCGCATAGACATATTGCGGGTTATTGTATGTTGGGTAGTTCTAATTCTACTCGAAAGAGGGACTTAGATAAATTAGATTTTTCTGCCATCAAATAAGGTGATAATTGATTAGTTATGTGGTTAGGATTTGGGATTGGATTGGTTAGGTGAAATCAGATGCCTTAGTGTTTTATTCCTTGCTGAACTCCTTCTTCTTAAGTGTTTGAAAAATTCTCATTTGTTGACTTAATTTTCTTTGTTCATACTGTTTCTTTTTAAATTCAAAATCCATCACTTCCCTTGATTTTCAAATAATTTCGAGCTAGAACAATTTCAATAGTTAATAGGTAAGTAGTCCTCGTGGGTTCGACATCCTTCTTTATCAACATACTACTTGTTCTGATTTCGTGCACTTGTGAATTTACATATCAGTATTTGTAATGAATTGGATCATGATGGCCCTAACAAAGGCAATAGAGATCTTGGTTTGCAGAAAGAGGTAGAAGGTAGTGAAGGTCCTAGTTTGTAGAATCAAGCAGCAGGCAATGAACATTGGGTTCTCTCCGCAAATCCAGGAAGAGAGATAGCTTCAAGTGGTGAAGACAATGAGAATCTCCAATTAGACAGTGATAATGGATATGAAGAACAAATAACAGCAACAATGAGGAAGAGGTCCAGAATGAGGGCCTAGAAAACTAGCTCTGAAAAGCAATATATGCGAGCAACAGATCTTAGAAACCCAAAGTTTAGATTAGGCATGAAATTTGCAAGTATGAAAGAATATAAGGAAGCTGCAAAACAGTATGCCATTGTTCATGGGAAGAAAGTTGTGCTAGTAATGAATGACAAGAGAAGAGTTAGAGCAAAGTGTTTAAGGAATGGGAACAAGTGCCCTTTTGTTATACTATGTTCCATGATTGATAAAGATCAGGAGACATTTGCAATCAAGACGCTTTATTTAGAGCATGAATGTTTAAAAGTTGATAAGATCAAATATGTTAACTCCATATAGATATCAGAGAGGTTTGCAAATAAGTTCAAGAGAACTCCAAATTGGGAAGTGAGTGATTTTCAAGAAGAGGTTCGAGAGAATTATACGCTAAATGCTACCATAAATCAAGTACAAAGAGCAATATGCCAAGTTACAGGACTACACTGCAAATTTGATGGCTGTTAACAAGGATAGTACAATGGTTATTAAAACTGAGTTGTAGGGTAATCAACCTATTTCCCAGAGGATTTATGTGTGTTTAGGTGGATGCAAGAGCTATTTTTGGAGAGATGTAGAGCTATAATTGGTTTGGATGGCTACCATCTAGAAGGGCTCTTCCCAGGACAGATTTTAACAACTATTGGGGTACATATATAGGAACAATGGAATGTTCCCAATTGTTTATGCTATTGTGGAGATTGAATCAATAACTTCTTGGATGTGCTTTATGGAAATTTTGAAGGATGATCTTATGACAGAAAATGAGAATGCTTAGGTTTTCATTAGTGATAAGCAAACAAGCTTAATACCTGCCATTGAAAATGTGTTTCCAAAATTAAGCATAGAATGTATGTTAGGCATTTATAAAACAACTTTAGGGAAATTCATCCGGGCCTTACATTGAAGGAGGTTTTATGGACAACAGCTAGGGAAATTACCATACCATGGTTTGAAGCAAAGATGGAGAAAATCCAGCAGATAGATCAAGCAGCTTAACCGATAGTGGCTTTCATCTAGACCTACAAAGAATTGGAGTAGGTCTCATTTTCGAACAATTTTTAAGTATGAATTGTTGCTGAATAATTTGTGTGAAAGATTTAATGTTTGCATCATAGAAGTTAGAGATAAGCCCATTTTGATATGTCTTAAGAAGATAAGAACGTGATGTTAAGGATGTCTAATAAAAGGATTTTTGGTAGAGGTTGGAGGCATCCAGTTGGCCCTAGGGTGTTCAAGTCAAGCTTGGATAGAACCTGTTTATTCCTAGGTTGGCAGAAGAGGGAATATTCCAAGTGACACATATGTATGGTGCTGAATTTTTTGTGGACTAGCTAAAGAATGTTAGTTCATTTAAAAGATGGGACTTGTATGGAATTCCTTTCTCACATGAAATTTCGTGCATTTTGGATGCACATCGTAACATTTATGCCTATGTTTACCCAATTTCATCCTCAGACAAATGGGAGAAAACAAACTTTGTTCCCATACTACCTCTAACTTACAGGAAGCAACTTGGAAGACCCAAAAAGACAAGAAGAAGAGAAGTTGTTAAGATTGAAGTACCCGTTCATGTTCCTCCTAATCATATTCCACCAAACTACAATCCAACTCCAGCTAGGTTGAGGAAAATATGGAGTAAGATTAGATACTCTATATGTGGCCAAGAAGGTCATAACAAAAGAGGGCACTAAGCAGCGTCCCAAGCTCCCTCTCATGTATGATATTAGCCATATATCATCATCATATTGTTCATATTTGCATTATTTGAATCATTTATGACTTTTTTCCCTCCTAGTGATTTCGTGGGCCAAGCTACTAGCACTAGTGAAGGGAGATGAAGAGGAAGAGGAAGAGGAAGAAGGACATCGAGCATCAGCAATAGTCACACCAATTGTTGCATCAGGCGCTGTCATTGAATAGCATATGTTATGATTTTATGCATCTTCATAATATGCGTATACTCTGTCTATAACAAAAGATTATATTAGGGAAATCTATATGTGTGCGTAAATTGATTAGAAATCTGGTTGTGTATACTTTATCTTGAAAGAATGGAATATTATATTAGGGAAATATGCTACTCTTGGAAATCAGTATATGTATAATGTTGTTAAGGAAATTTACTCTTTTTTATTTTATTAGAGAAAACCAGCACAATCTACATCCCAGCAACTCACACCTTTTAAGGTAAAACCATCATCGTAGCATGTGTTAAGGACATCTCCCAGAATGAGTGTTCAAGTAAAGATGCGTAAACTAAGGAAAATATGAAGACCTTCACTTTTGCTTTTGTATTCTCTTACTTTTGAAATCTTTGGTATTGTAATATCTTGAGATTGTAATTCTTTGCATTGAACACTTTGGTGCTATTTTGCTTGTTATGTATCTTGAGATTGTGATCTCTTGCCATTGGAATTGAACACTTTGGTGCTACTTTTGATTTCTCTTCATTGAAGGCATGGAATTATTAAAGAATGCTTTGGTACAATGAAATGCAATTCATTGAAACTTCATCATTTCTATAAGTTTTTCATAAAGCACATAACTAAAACACCAAAAACAACAAAACAAACATCAAGAACAACAAATGTCGTTCGAAATTACTTTCAAATGCCTTCTACGTCGGTCACAATCACCAACTTTACCACCAACATGAATAACAATAGCACCACCAACTTTGACATAAGCATCCTTCACAAATTTTTATCTAGTTCTTCATAGCCCAAGGTCAGAATACTCAACTTCGTTGCTTCCTTCCTTAGTTCTCTATGCACATGGAGCAATTAAATTGTGGTTTCTTAAAGTGTCATGTAAAAATCATGTTACGCGAAAATTCAAATAAATTAATTATAAATTATTTAGACATTCATATTTATCAATTAATTGAATCCAGGTACAATATCATATATATATATATATAATTGTTTTTGTTATTAAAATTGTCCATCGTTTTTTGCACATATAGATAGCAAAAAAGGCTCCAATTTGGTTGATATTTTTTTTTTTGCCAATATGATCTTCATGTAATTGTAAGGATCAATTAAGGGCTCTAATTATTGGTTATATATATATATGTATGTATATATATATATGTGGGTAAAAAAAATGTTCAATAACCAACAATGGAATGAATGATTCCATAATCCACTCTAGAGTTAATGTACACAAGTATTTTTTTTACTTTTCTTCGTACGTGCAATGATATTAAGATGAGGAGAATTACATTGTACACATTGAATATTGACATCACTCTTGAACCTAAAATCTCCTATATAACATATGATGATAAATATGTCATTAAATTGTAATAATAATTAAGGGGGGTGTTTACTTAGACTAATTAAATTAGACTGGACTAATTAAATTGGACTGGGCTAAACTCAAAATTCTAAAAGGCCAAACATTGGGTGGGAAGGGCTACGGACCTTCTAGCCCAAGGCTACCATCCGTCGTTGTATATGTATATATCAAATAAACGAACAGTTTATTAAGAAAATTTCAATTCTTACTAAAACTATTAATACATGAGAATCAAATGAGAATCAAATGCATGAGTTTCATAGACAAACTCAAATAATTAATGTTCGTCAATCATAACGCCTTCCGCATGGGTTCATCCGTTCATATGCATTTGATTCCTATTTATATAAATTTAGTTTTTTGAGTTTAATTCCTATGTCATTAAATTGTTGGCCTTTTGAAATTGGTTCAAATTACTCTCCTTCAAAAATTACTATGTCATTAATATAAGAAATATCTCACTAATAAAAATTACTCTCCTTCAAATTAAATTTTCCGATTTAATATGAGAATTGGATTATTTTATGATTTAAATTTGAAATTATTTAGTATACGTGTAGGACTTAAGGGACTCTAATTTTCGACCTATTATAAGAGCTGTAAATTTATCATAGGAGTTATTTTGATCCATAAGAATCAAACTTTCTGAGGCCTAGCTAGTTTGGGATACAAGGTACAACTCATTGAACTGGGTTATGAAATTATGTTTGGTCCTTTGGAAATTGTTTTGGGGAGGGTTACTTTTGCTAAGATGAACTCTTGTTCAATTATTTATTTTCCTCAAATAAATATTTTCCGTTTAAAAATTTTATATTTCCCTTTTATTACCCTTCGATGTACCGATGTTTGATTATTATATAACCTTGTATTACCCTTTTTTTTCCACCTTCGACCTAGCTGGAGAAATTTTCTATACGTGTGCAATTCAATTTTCTTGACTTACAAAATTATGAGTTGAAATCATTGGAGATGTATATATAGTACGTAAGAATTTTGTAGTTAAAATATGAAAATGTAAAAGTGACTACTTGATTGACAAATTCTACAAGAATGTCTCACCACAACGCCTAACGATACTTTGAGACAATTATAATTTATGTCTAGAAATATTGATGAGTTCTTTATGACTTCATAGAAATTGAAAAATAAAGTCATTTTCGAAATTTGTTGAGAACACTTTGGAATTAGAACAAAAATGAGGATTGTGCTCATTCCTCGAGTGTGGAGACGTTCTTGATAACTTTACTAAAGAAAAAAGAATTAGATTCATGCCGCTTGGATTGGTAAAAAGAAAGACATTCGCATTTCGAAGTAGGTTTAAGTTTATTGAGAGTTTCAAAACATGTTAAAAATATGGACGAAAAAACTCAAAAAAGGGATATCTGGTAATAAAGTAAATATCAGATAAATAAATTTTTGTATCAAAATGTGTGATAAAAAAATTACTATCAAAAGTGAAGAACAGAAGGAGCGGAGTTCAACAAACTAAAAATGATTTTGTGTTTTTGTTGGTTCACCAAACTTATCTATAAATTTGAAAAACAAGCGATAATTTATGCACATAAAAATGAAAAAAAAAAACAAAACAAAAAGGCATGGATTTTAGGGGAGGAAATACACAATGTTTGGGCTTGGGCCGGTTGGCCCCAGCCTACTGATCCAAAATCCAGCTGTTTGTTTGCTAGAGGTGAACTGGTATCGTATATTAATTCAATTGCCATTCCTGGAACTTAACGGCCGGGTGTCTCGCTCAGTGCTCACCTCTCAAACTCTGAACTCTCTCGCCTTCTGGTTTTCGCTGAGTTTACACTGTCATTCAAATTGGGTTTTTTTCTTGTGAAGTTTCTGAGACCTTTAAACCACTTTCTAGATACTTTGGCCCCATAAAAGCCCAATCTTTTTTTATGGCTTCCTGTAAGTCTCCGATTTCACTTCTTTTTGTGAATTGCACATGTTTATTTGGGTTATTTATGCTTTTGGGATGTGGGTTTTTGGTGAAGTAATTTGTGATTATGGTTAGGAATTTGGGGTTGACATTTTTGGGTTGTGTTTCTTATATCCGTTGAAGTTTTTGGCACAGTTCATGAAAATGTTAACCATGTAAATGCAGCAGTAGTCAATGCATGTTTGATAAATTGCACTCATTTCCCAATTCCCATGTGAGTCTAATTCTTGAATACCTTGGTTCTGGTTAATTGTGGTAAATGGTAGATGATGAAGGCAGATAAACGAGTATAAACTACTTACCTGAGTCATCTAAATTGCAATTGTACCTAGTGGATCATTAGATTCTACTTGATATTTTATTTGAGTTTTCTGATTTTTGCTTCATTTGTAGTAGGTTTTATCATTTTTTGATATCAAGATTTTGCATTATGTATGTGAATCTTTTATTATTCATTGTACCGAAGCATGGATACATACTAAAAAGGAAATGAAATGTATGTTATGGAAATTCATCTGATTGTTATATAATCTTAGTCAATTGTGACCTGATTCGGCTGGCAGGTAGCCTCAGGAAGTTGAATGCTAAAATTTCACCCTTGAGCTTTGGTAGAGCAAGAGTTGGGATTATACAATCATATGGCCTAAGAACTTGGACAGGACATAAACAGAAAATTCACCCATGTTTGTCAATATCAAGACAGTCAGAGAAAGTATTACATGTACACAGTGCTCCATTGTTAGAAACCCTGTGTAAGTGATTTCTGAGGATATTTGTTTTCTTTTCCTTCCCCCAGTAATACATCAAATCTGGAATTTGTTATCAGTAGTTGAAAAGTTAGAGTTTGTTGAATATCAAAATATTTTTATTAAGTTTGAAGTTGAGCTTGTAGAAACTCAAAGAAGCTTTTCACTGCATATAACATGACCTTGATAATCATCTCTGGTCCTGTAATGTATAACGTATTTCATATGACCATGCTTTTGTTGATGATGTAACAGCTGCTACAAGTTTAGAAGATATCCCTGAAGAGAGTAAAGATTCTGGCCCGACGAAGCAGCTCAGTCCCAATTTTGAGGAGGTAAGTTCACTTTTAATCTGAGACCCCTTTTTTATGACCCTTTCTTCCATTGGTAGAGCTTTAAAGGTTAGTGGAGTTGTGAATATGGTTGTTTCATGGTCTTTTTCTTTTAGAAGAAGTATGAGGCAATAAATAGTTTTGGATGTTTGTTCTTTCTTTTTATCAAATGGTAAGACAGAGAGAAGATCAAAAGTAAATTCTTTATTTTCCAGTATCATGTCAATTTAAAACTTGTACTTTTTGATTTACCATGTAGACTTCTGAGATCTCTCTTTCATGCTTGTCACAAAATAGTACATAGATATAACCATGCTCTTTAAAGATCACATCCCTATGCTTAAAATTTACCATTGTATCTTGCGTTTATTAGATTTCTTTAATATTTTCATCCAAAATTATCATTGCCTGTGGGATATTGTTATTGTTTATTGTATATTGAAAATCATGAATTCTAGTACTTCAAATTTGAACCAGAAAAGATAACTAAAATCCTTATAGACTTGCCACTTAGTGCTATGGCCTAGTGGTATTCCTCTCCACACGTTATGTGGGAGGTCTCGGCTTCGTCTCTTTTAAAGGGCGAGATTGATACCCTACCCAATGTGTAGAATATAATCGCCCTTCCTCAATACCATTGTATCAACAAAAAAAAAAATCCATGTAGACTTGAAAATATGTACTGCTAGCTTAGATTATTATTGACCTGGAAGATATGGTGAAATATCCCTATAATTGCTTATGAAATTCCTCTACATTAATGTTTCCTTAACTATTATTTTAAAATATGTACCCTCTTCTCTTTAGGTGTTTGATTAAAATATTGATTCACTGATTTCATCTGTGTTTCTCGTGAAGATGTCTTCAGTTAAAATTTACTTCCATTTAATATTGCAAGTAATTCCCTAACTAATATTGTTCACAATTTCATCTTTCTCTTCATGCAAGAAAAGTCCCCGTCTTTCATTTGCATTATAACGAAATTACAGAATTTGCTCTTAACAAGTTTTCACAAACACATGGCAAGTTCTCACTTAATGAGAAAGCATTTATATGAGTTTGAGACCTGTATATTGGTTACTATTTTTGCAGGTAAAATCTTTGGTCTCAACAGTATGCGATACAACTTCAGTTGCAGAGTTTGAATTAACCGTAAGCAAGAATGTTGTCTTTCCTTTTTTTCTTTGTCGGTCTTATAATATGAATTGTAATTTGGTTACAACATAAAGAGTAAATATTTCATTTCCTGCCCCTTTCTTTTTTTCTCTGTTCATCCTATTAGTAAGTGATGCTGCTGTTTTACATTCTTCTATTTCAACCATATAATCAGATTGGTGGATTTCGGTTACATGTGTTGAGGGAATTGACGGAAAAAATTAGCACTCCACCTCCACCTCCACCTCCACCTCCCTCAACTCCTGCTCCTGTTAGTGTCAATGCAACTACTGAAGCGCCTGATTCAATTCCTACACAATCTTTAGCTATCTCAAAGCAAGAACCTTCTTCAAGGAATATCCAGACATTTCTAGATAGAGCTGCAGATGAAGGCTTGATGTTAATTCGTTCTCCACGAGTAAGAACCAGCATTAAGTTTCTCTGTCATTAATAAAATCTGGATGCTGAAACAATCAATGGTGCAGGTGGGTCTATTTAAGAGGTCTAGAACAATAAAGGGGAAGCGTGCTCTGCCATCATGTAAAGAGGTATATATGTTTTAGATCGAGAGAAAAATTGTTGAATTTCCTGCTTCCTTGTAGTTAGTACTGGAAATCCTTGGCTAGCCCACAGCCAGTAAGAAGGGATGTATACTCAGGATTTGGAACTCATTTGGTGTTTGGGGCCAACAGAACATAAAGTTTTTGAAACCAAATTTGTTTTCTTGTACTTTTTTTTCTCTCCTTGTACTTCTTGGCTTGCTTATTTCCATGGGTTCTTGTTAGCCGTAAAACATCTACATAACCTATGTTACATGGAAAGAAGTTAAAACAGTCGAAATTCTCCGAGCAAAGTTCTTCCCGTCTAAATGCCTATTGTATCTGCTTGACCTTTCATAAATGGGACCATAACAAAGTATCAATAATAAAGGTGCTTGCTGTGCTCTTGATTCAGCACTTCCAATATGAATAGTCTTTCCCCAAGAATAAGATAAATAAATTTTCCTTCTTGCCTACACCCTATATGCTTGCTTGATTATATAACATAGACAGAACCCAGCAGCATTTCTCTATGCATAGTATTTAAACGGATTTTTGAATTTTTACACAACAGAAGCAAACAGTGAAAGAAGGCCAAGTGATTTGCTACATAGAACAGCTTGGTGGAGAGCTTCCAATTGAGGTATGTTTCCAATAGAGGGAGGGTGTTTGGTTCTTTTCTCTCCCCAGCTGTTGGTCCATCATTTTAAATATAGTTTTGACTCATTCATTGTTCCTTTGCAAGTCGGATGTGTCTGGTGAGATCATCAGGATACTACGAGAAGATGGCGGTAAGTTTGACTGTGTGCCAGTTCTTTTTCCGGCAGGATTTTTTTGATTAGTGGCGGTAAGTTCTCATTTATTCTTTTTTCTTCTTAACAGAACCCGTTGGATATGGTGATGTTCTCATTGTAGTTCTCCCCTCATTTCCTGGGATTAAGAAACTTCAATAGATGATTGGTTTAATATTCGTGTACTGAAAAGTGAAATAGATTTGTTCTAAATTTCTTTCGTTTGTTCCCAACATCGCCCTGCTGTTTTACGAGTAATATTCTGCCGGCCGTTTTTGTGCAATGGTTGTTAGCGTTACAGAGGTAGGCTTCAGTACTTTATAAACGAAATTTGAATCCCTTATCGTAAAGGTACTATTTGAATTCTTGTTGAATGTGAGAAATTATAATTTATCAAAAAAAAAAAGTGAGAAATTATAGTGATACAGTGAAGAACTACGAGTTTAGCTACAAGTACGAACATCTCAATTTGTCCAGAACTGGTATAACACGGAAGAGTTGAAGGTCTTGGCAGAGCTAAAATATTTGAACTTACACAATATGCTTGTGCTTTTTCCTGATCCCCACTTTATATTATCGAGTTTTGTGACTCTAAAATTTTTAAGAATGCTCGGCCTTTTAATGGAAGAAAGGCCTCGGTGCATGAATTGCAGGCTTTGAAACACTTGGATTTCTTAACTCTCAGTACAAGAGATACCCATGAATTCCAAAAAAAAAATTGAGCTGCCACAACTTAGTGTCCTGTACTCGAATTGTATGCTTCCATGATTCCCTCCCCTTTGAACTATTAGATGAAGTGGAGATTGTGGCAAAAGAGTCAAAACCCATTTGCAAAACTTAGAGGCCTTGCCTTTGATTGATCTACTGATGTAGAAGCTTTCCATATTTACATGGAATCTATGAATCTATATCGTACTGGATCTCCGCGTGGAACCAGATCTACAGAGTGAGAGGGGTGGACCACTTGTAGGATCTCTTTTCGTTAGTGATGTATTACGGGTGATGATGGATGGGGCGAGCATGATGGGCCATTACCTATGGTCGTTCCTTGAATAGACAAACCAGGAATCAACTCAAGTACAGATGTGCCACTAGTAGAGACTACTACTAGACAATGTAGATAAGTTCCATTTTCGACCCAAGAACCTTTATTCTTATCCAAGCGATCGTGAGTTAGCGGACAAGATTCGCTTGCAGTGTATTTTTTTATACCTTTCTCAAGGACTTTAATAATTTTCTTTCTAGTGTTGTCCAACTTCAGTTATTTCGCCATGATATTTTGACTGGCTACATTGTTATTTCAGTAGTCAGGTGGTTAGGAATCTCAGGTTCCCTCAAGTCGGAATCAAAGTATTCAGATCAATACTCAAAGATGGTATCCCGACTTGGAAAGTTATGAACCACACTTGGATGGTGTATCCCGAATACCAATTACTACTTAAGAAAATATGTTTTGTATTGAAATGGAAATGGAAGTACAAATATTAGAGTGTAAAAATACTGGAATTGAACTGGGTAATAACTTAAATTAAAAGTGCAATAAAAGTAAATTATTTCTTTCGCGCTCAAGCCCGTATCAAGCATGAAATTCCACAAATTATCAACTGAAACGAATATCTGTCAAAAAAACATGCTATGAGATGGCAAATCACTCAAATGCGACGACAAGACATCGGAAGAAAAGTTTGAACACATCAATGATTGGCCATAAACTGGCTGTCAAGATGACTTTTCATGAACCGGTAGTTGAAATAATTAACCCTTATGACAATGTCTAGTTAGAAAGAATATTAATCTTCTACGAGCCTCAACGACCATCTATGAACTAACAGTTGGAATGAGGTTAACCTTTATGATATTGTTGATTGAGCGGTTAGAAAAACTGTTAGGCGTTTACATAAATGCCTCGAGAATGTGAGAAGAGAAGTTAGATCTTGATCTCGTACTTCAAAAGAAACAGTTTATTCCACAAAGGTTAGCCGTTGTTAAACCATGAAATCTTGGTCAGGTGTTCATAAGTTCAAAAATTGATGGAGAACAATTTGATGAGTTTTATTGGTTGATTGTCCGTCTTTGAGAAACTGGGGTCATCTTCTTTTATAGGCAGTGAGGAAGTTGATCAAGTTGCCAAGTTGAGCCTCTGATGGGTCCCATGCTGCCTTTATTTCAGTTGGAAACCTCCTTCTTGCCATTATTTTCTTCACGTGGCAGAACCGCCCATTCTTCGAGGATGATGGTGAAGTTATCTGTGATCCCCGTTTCATGATCGACTCTGATTGCAGTTTTGCTTTAGGTCCTTGTTGGAAAAGTTCTCCTTTTGGATAGAGCGACAACTCTCAGCCTTCACTTTAAAGAGCTTCAGGCTCTGCCCATATATCAGTGGAGGTCATTCCTGTGAGAGAATCTAGACCTTGCATGGAAACATCTCTTTCCTTCTCTGCGCCATATGAGCTTTGCATGTCCCTGGACACTGTGGGTTCAAAGGATGCAGCAGATGTACCCAGATGAACTTTGGAGCAACATAATTTATCATAGGTCTCTCTACTTTCTCCATCACTTCTGACTTTGGTCTTCTACACTTGGTGTTGTGTTTCTAGAACAACAGTACAGACACATTTGATTTTCGAGTTGGGCTTATGACGCTGAAACTTTTAGATATGGCTGTTTTGTTCAGGATGTCCCTATCTAGGGATACGGTTGACTTTACTTGCTATTTTCCTTCCAACTTGAACAAAAATTTTTGGCCTTTTGATCATTAGATTGCCTTCGGACATTCCTTCTGTACTTTTTCTCTCCCAATTTTTGTCCATTTTTTGCCCATTTGACTAGAACTACCAATTTAAGATTGAAAGTGAGTTTGAAGATCTTGGGTTCACAGATCCCTACTTGGGATCTGTTTATGAGAAGATCCAATTCTACTACTTTTGGTTGGAGTGGTTTGTGTTTCCTAATGACATGAGGAGTCCAACGCTGGAGTGGACCTCATTAGCTGAAGTACTAGTCCCTCGCTCCAACATAGCTCTAGGCCCCTTGTCCTGGCCCACATGTATAGCGTTCTATGCTCTATAGTCTTCCAACCCATACTGTCAGGACCCACCCCGGTTTCACCCCGAAAACCGAGGTAAATCCTGCTCCCATCTGACACCCCGACACGGAACTAAAGTAAACTCACGAAAAACCGCCAAAATACATGTCAGACGCAGGAGAAAACTTAAACATCCCGAAGTCAAAGTTTTACAGAGCATAGTACCAAATACAAAGGAAAGAAAACCAATAAACAAGGTATACGCACAACGGAAAATATAAAGCACTCCGGGGTCACTCTCGAGTATTCTATGCCTCCGATGCTGCCTCAACGTCAACCCCCGCGCTAGCTCCATGACCTGGAGGGCAATTTAAAACAGAAGGTGTGAGTGGACTATAAATAAAAGAAGAGTTTTCAAAAACCATTTCATAAGAAAACCAGGGTTTTGGCCCTCCGTTTTGAAATCACACATGCATAACCCATTTACTGAAATCAATTATAAATCGCATAAAGATCGTCATAAAAACAGAATTGAAAGCAGTTACAGAAATCACGTCATAAACATCATAAAACCATATCATAAAACATAAGTCTCAAACAATCATTATCCGATCAAACCTGCTGGACCTATCCGAGTCTTTAAACTCCCGAGTCTTTAAACTCAATCCAGGCCTCAATAATATCCGAGTCTTTAAAATCAACAGGCCTACGGGGGAAAATATCAGTATATCCGAGTCTTTAAACTCCCGAGTCTTTAAACTCAATCCGGGTCTTTAAACCCAATCTGGGCCCGTCCCCCGTCAATCATAATATCCGGGTCTTTAAACCCAATAACCAGATCCAGCAAATCCAATCCAAAACCATTTGAAAACCATTTCTAAATCCACATCCAAACCCGAATCCGAAATCACCGGTCAGAAGCCCTTCCGGCATCCAGAACTGTCATTCCGAACCCAAATCCGGAAATCCCACGTTTCAACTTTAAAACCAAATTCCGCTTTCCGAAATCCGATTTCAAAACCGAAAACCTCGATTATCAAATCACGTCTCAAAACCATTTAATATCATTGAAAACCACTCATCGTGTGAAAACCCCAATTCATGGCATCAAAATCAAAATCCAAACTTTTCTCGTAAAACGTGCTGAAAATCGTACTTTCTCGAAAAACGTGCAATTATGTAAAACCAACATAGCATATTCAACAATCATGAAATCACATGTAAAACCATAAAACAATGATAGAAAACAGTTATGCATGCTCGAGTTTAGAGAAGGGGTCCACTCACAATCACCGGCACGTCACTCGCGTCCCGTACGTCCCGTACGTTCCTCATCTTCCTCGGGAAATCCCGATCCTGTCACAAGTCACCAAAGTACGTCACTAACACGTCAACGAAGACTCTCCTAATTTTCCCCAAAAATCCCCGGGTCCTAAACGTAACGAACCGAGACCCTAAACCTTCAACCTCGCGGAACTAACCTCAAACGACATCCGAATAACCCGAAACTTATTCCATTAGACTCGTTACAACCTCTAGACCAAAAACCTAGTTGACACTTTCCCCAGAAACCACCGCACGCGCCGCCCAAACCCACGCGCATGCACACAATCACTGTTCATCGTCGTCTTCAACGGGTGAACCGGTCTGAACTGGTGAGAGCGGTTCTCCGCCGTTCCTTCACCGTTTCGGCTCCTCTCTTCACCATCCTTAACGTCCAGTCCTAAGCAACCTATTCTCCTTACTCTAACACTTCGACACAGCCCCTAACCCGCCTTCTTCAACCTCAAAACAAAACCCGTACAAACCCCTGTTTTCCATTCCGGCCACCCAAGTCCTCCCCCGTCACGGATTCGATATTAACAGGTTCCTAAGGACCTAAGAAGTCGACTACGACCAACCAGACACCTCGACTCAGTTCCCACCTTCACGACTTTCCGTTTGAAATTCACAGCAAAACAGAGCAAACTAACGGGGGAAAGAAATTACCTGCCTGTCGATTGCCGCCGTGCTCGCCGCCGCACTCCCTGAAGTCCACAGAGTCGTCCTAGCTTCCCTTCGAGTCCAATTGGATCAACACACGGCGACACCACCTCCAAGGTCCCTCAGCTCTCTCTGTTTTTCCCGTAACCTCACCCTCTTCACTCACCAAACCTCCTCACACGAGTTGCCTTCCCAACTCACTCACTGTCTCTCTCTCGATCTCTAGTCCCTCACTTGATCACTGAACACACAAACACACTCTGCACTCGTCCAATTCCTCCCTAGCTCTCAGTCTGTTTCTCTCTTGTTCGAACACGACCACAACACCTGCACGATTTTGAATACACACACCGTGCACCCTAGAACCCACTACACACACTGCACGTGTCCTTCATCCAATGGTCCCCTTCCAAAATATCCTATTAAACCTGTACACTTGTCCTCATCTGGTGTGCACAAATCCCAATGCAGCCAAAAGACCAAAATGCCTCTGTAAGTTAAAATTACTGTTTTGCCCTTGCCGTTTTAGACCCATATCTGCCATGTCAAATGTCCGATGAACACGTGCCACCAGTCGTTGAAATCAGGACAACGAGATCTACCTAACGGTCCTAGGTCAACGTGTCAAAACCCGAACGTACGAAAAGTCAACTTTTCCCTCTATTTTAACCAAATTACGATTATACCCTCAACCTTCCGAACCTTCCGAACATGATAACTTCCTCCTCGGATGTCGGAATCGGGCGTGCCACCTGTCTATTGATTTGTGACGTCCCGAACTACGTCACGATCATCGGTCAATACCCAATTGACCGCCCGAACTAAAAGTCAACAATTTACCCGAACTAGGGGCAAAATCATCATTCTACGCTAACAGACCTATCGTAACCAACTAACCACCGATTAAACTCACTAATCCGTCACTAATCACCGTCTTAACCCTAATTTTCGGGATGGGTCCTTACACATACGATTAACTTCTTTGAATGGTCCCCTTCTGGATGGTTCAAGTATGGTTAAATTGGACATTCTTTCAATTTTAGAGCTGCACAATCAAATACCCTGATGACGTAGTTCCGAACCAATTGCTGATGTCTCTACCTCCCCTATCTCTTTCCACCAGAAATTATATGTCCTTCTTTTGTACGTTGGTTTCTCGCCCTCGAGAGCACTCGGTGGTTAGTGTGACTAGGAAGTCTCCATGGTTCCAAGAAGAAGATATCCTTTGTCTATCAGCTGACCTAGTTCTCAGAAAGTTCTGGTCTGAGATTTCATGAGTTGCACCCTTACTCGAGATCTTCTAAAGAGTGTTGGAAAAATCTGTAGAATAGTACACGTTCTGTAGCTATTCAGTATACTGTACACTGTATTTAGTAGACAGCAACAGCAGTTATTGGACAGATGTCCATAGACAGTTACCTAGGCAGTTACTCTAGCAGTTATACTTAGATTCAGATAAGGGAGAGATAACTGTTTGTAGTTATCTCAATCCCAAGACCTGTATATATAGGCCTATCGGCACATCAATGAAATCATCAGATTTCACAGAATTCTACATGGTATCAGAGCTTATAGTCTGACCACCAACCCGATCATCTTCCTATCTTTCTCCCAACTATGGCAACAGATTCCTGCTCTTCCCCCACCGTCTCTCCCACCACCATTTCAACCCTAGTTTCGGTTAAACTCAATGAGAGTAATTACCTTCTCTGGGAAAGCCAGATTAAGCCCTTTCTCATTGGGCATAATTATTGGCGTTTCATAGATGGCACACATCCTTCCCCTCCTCTTACCCTACCACCCCAAACGCCTACTACTTCCCCTCATTCTGATACTTCTGTTTCAGATCTGATCCCTGCCCCTATTCCTGTCCCCAATCCTGCCTATCACCAATGGTTTCAGATTGATCAAACCTTGGTCAGTATGCTCAGAGCCACCCTCACAGAACCGATCTTGTCCCAGGTT
The DNA here is from genome assembly GCA_032719365.1 of Prinsepia uniflora. Lineage (NCBI taxonomy): Eukaryota > Viridiplantae > Streptophyta > Magnoliopsida > Rosales > Rosaceae > Prinsepia > Prinsepia uniflora. The sequence goes on from CM064876.1 coordinate 58,086,766, forward strand.
GTTGGCCTCCAAACTTCCCGTGCAATCTGGCAGTGTCTCCAACAAAATTTCTCCCAACAATCCCTAGCCAATGCCACTAACCTCCGTTTTCAACTCATGTCTCTCACCAAAGGTCAGAAAACTATCTCAGAGTACCTTTCCCAAGCCAAAACCTTGGCTGATTCTCTTGCTGCTATAAACGAGCCTTTCTCCCCTACGGACCTTGTCACTGCTGTCCTTCGTGGCCTCGGTCCTGAGTACACCATGTTGGTGACTGCCATGCTGAACTTCCCACCCCTCCCTCCCTTCTCTGATCTCCGGGCCCGGTTACTTTCCTTTGAGGCTCAACAAACTTCCTCTGCAAATCCAGCAACCGCAGTTCCTCCTACTGCTTTCTATGCCAATTCTACCCACCCCACTCCAGTCCCCTATGCCAATGCCTACTACAGCACCCGTGGAAGACAACCCTACAACCGTGGTGCTCGCCCAAATCGTCCCCCACGGTCCTCCTACCGCAAAGGCTCTGGCCGTCCCTCTCCTATTTCCAATGCGCCAGGCATTCTTGGAACTTATCCAACCAACACTTCCCGTCCAAATGGCCCCCTATGCTGGTCCTGCAACCGCCATGGACATATTTCCGCACACTGTCCCCAAATTCAACAGAGCCCTGATCATGACCTTGCCCACGCCTTCGCAGGACTACATATTACCCCTGCTGCTGCTGATCCTAACTGGTATCCTGACAGTGGTGCCACTCATCATATGACCCTCCAACATGCTCCCCTTCACACTCCAGCCCCTTCCTCCACAGATCACGTCATGGTAGGCAACGGTGCCACTCTTCCCATTGACCACACTGGTAATCTCACCTTTTCCTCTGGTCCCTATGTCTTTCATCTCTCAAATGTTCTTCATATTCCTACACTACGCAAAAATTTGTTATCTGTTGCACAGTTCACTAATGATCAGCAGGTCAGTATAACATTCTTCCCCACTCATTTCCTCATCCAAGACCTAAACACCAAGGCTGTTCTCTTTCAGGGCCCCTGTGAAAATGGGTTGTACCCCATCCGTCCATGTCGCCCTACCCACCCTCAGGCCTTGCTAACAAGTGCAACAAGTTCTCTCTGGCACAACCGCTTGGGTCATCCATCTCCTCAAGTCCACTGTGTCTTAGCCTCTCAAACTGCTGTCATTACTTCTGCTTCCTTAGATAATATAGGCTTCTGTAATAGTTGTGCTACAGGAAAATCAACTAGACTATCTTTCAATTCTGTTGTACACACTGCAATAAAACCTTTTGATTTAATCCACTCTGATGTCTGGATGTCTCCAGTCCCCTCTGTGTCTGGTTTTAGATATTATGTGTTATTTACAGATGATTTTACCAGGTACACCTGCATTTTTCCACTCCGCCAAAAATCAGAAGTTTTTGCACACTTCTCCACTTTCCTCACCTATATTAAAAACCAATTCTCTACCACCATCAAACAATTCCATAGTGATGGTGGCAAAGAATTTGATAATCACTCTTTCAAGACCCTCTGTTCTAACCATGGCATCCACCACCGTTTTTCTTGCCCTTATACCCCACAACAGAATGGCCTGGCTGAGAGAAAACACAGGCACATTTCTGAAATGGGCAGAACTCTACTGATCACTGCTAACCTGCCCCACTGTTATTGGGCCGAAGCAGTAACTACTGCAGTTTTCCTCATCAACCTTCTCCCAACTCCAGTGCTCAAATGGACCTCCCCTTACTTTAAACTACACGGCAAACAACCTCCCTATCACCTCCTTCGAGTTTTTGGCTCTGCTTGTTACCCATATATTGGCCACAACACTAAACACAAACTAGAACCCAGGTCCATTCCCTGTACCTTTCTCGGATACAGCTCTCATCACAAAGGGTATCGCTGCCTTCATGTACCTAGTGGTAAGGTTTACATCAGCCGCCATGTTGTTTTCAATGAACACCACTTTCCCCATGCCACAAATCCTTCCCCTCAAGTTCCTGATTTCTGCTTCATCCCTGCGATTCCAGCCCCTCTGAACTCCCACCACACCACAACTAATCCGCAGCCACCTCCCTCTACACCTCCTCAACCCACCCTCCCCCCCACTCCTTCCACCACTTCCCCCACCCACCCTAACCCTACCACATCAGTTCACACTCAGTCTGATCCACCTACATCAGCCTCTTCTACCCCTGTTCCTCCAGCCTCTAGACCCCCAAACACTCATCCCATGATAACCCGCAGCAAGGCAGGTATCTCCAAATCTCGAAATCTCCTATTTGCCACTAAATACCCTATTCCCCAGGCCTTCCTTTCCTTGGCTCAGACCATCATTGAACCTACCACCTACCAACAAGCCTCTAAATCTCCAGAATGGACCAAGGCAATGCACACTGAGTTTACGGCCCTTCTCAACCAACAAACCTGGTCTCTTGTTCCCTTACCACCTCAAGCCAATACAGTTGGCTGCAAATGGGTTTTTAAACTCAAAAGACATGCTGACGGCACGATTGAGAGATACAAGGCCCGTCTTGTTGCCAAAGGCTTTCACCAACAGGCCGGCCTAGACTACACAGAGACATTCAGTCCCGTTGTGAAGCCCCCTACCATCAGAATTGTGCTTGCACTTGCTGTTTCTAACAACTGGCCCCTACGACAAATGGATGTCACAAATGCATTTCTCCATGGTACCCTCACTGAAGAAGTATACATGCAACAGCCCCCTGGATTCACTGATCCCCACCGTCCTCACCATGTCTGCAGACTACACAAAGCTATTTATGGGCTCAAACAGGCCCCACGGGCCTGGTTTGACCATTTTCGATCCTTCCTGCTTCTCTACGGCTTCCAACAGAGTAGAGCTGATCCCTCCATGTTTGTTTACCGTCACCAATCTACCCTTCTGTATCTCCTACTCTATGTTGATGATATAATCTTAACTGGAAACTCCCAACCTGCGGTCTCCACCTTCATGACAACATTGGCCCGTGCCTTTTCCATCAAGGACCTAGGTCCTCTCCACTACTTCCTGGGAGTCGAAGCCAAGTCCATAGACACTGGCCTCCACCTCACTCAAACCAAGTATACACTGGACATCCTGCAGCGCAGTGGTTTAACTGATTGCAAGCCAGCCCTCACTCTAGTTGCTCCAAAACAGGCCCTCTCTGCTGCTGTTGGCAACCCCCTCCATGATGGCTCTACCTATAGACAACTTGTCGGTGCACTACTCTACCTGACTTTAACAAGACCAGATATATCCTTTGCTGTTCAGCAAGTTGCACAGTTTTTGAGCTCTCCTACAGATGTCCATCTCACCGCTGTAAAAAGGATCATCCGCTACCTCAAAGGAACCCTTGGACATGGCATTCACATCCGCAGGTCTCTATTTCCCTTGCAAATTCATGCATTTTCTGATGCAGACTGGGCTGGGTGTCGCGACACTAGGCGATCTATCACAGGTTTTTGTATCTTTCTTGGCTCCACTCTGATTTCCTGGTGTGCAAAGAAACAAAGACTGTTTCCCGCTCTAGTTCTGAGGCAGAGTACCGTGCTCTAGCCTATACCTGTGCAGATACCCTATGGATACTAAGTCTCCAGCAAGAACTAGGAGCCCTTCCAGCGATGCCGGTGCAGCTGTACTGTGACAACCTAAGTGCCACTTACATGACACGCAACCCAATCTTTCATGCTCGGACAAAGCACATCGCCTTAGACTATCACTTCCTACGAGAAAGGGTCGCTTCAGGAACTCATCACGTACAATTTGTTCCCTCTACAGCACAACTTGCCGACCTCTTCACCAAAGGGCTTCCAGTCAATCGCCATTTATCCCTTGCTTCCAAACTTGTCACCCACGGGGTGCCACGTTTGCGGGGGGATGTAGAATAGTACATGTTCTGTAGCTATTCAGTATACTGTACACTGTATTTAGTAGACAGCATGTAACAACCCGTCCCGAGAATTGGGATTAGTAGAGTGATTAAGGTGTGATTAGAAAGGTTAATCAGGGGTTAGGTGGTCCCGAGGGGTTCGGGAACTTAGAATGACGATTTTGCCCCTGGGTCGGGCAGAAATGTTGACTTTTATTTCGGGTGGTCAAATGGGAGTTGACCAGTGACCAGGACGTAGTTGAGGACGTTACGAATCCTTAGGCAGGTGGCACGCCCGATTCCGACATCCGAGGAGGAAGTTGTGATGTTCGGAAGGTTGAGGGCATAACCGTAATTTTGGAAAAATAGGGGGAAAAGTTGACTTTTTGAATAATCGAGTTTTGGTAGGTTGACCTAGGATGGTTAGATAGATTCCGTCGTCCTGAGTTCGATGACAGGCGGCACGTATTCATCGGACTTACGAGGCGAGAGTTACGGGTCTAGGAAGTTTTGGTTAAAACGTAAATATAAGCTAAAAAGAAGGGTAATTTGGTCTTTTTGCACATTGGGATTTGTGCAGAAAGAAGGAAAGGGACGGCTGGGATGGAGCCAATTGGTGAGAGAGTGAGGAGGATTGGTGACACGTGTTAAAGGTGGAGTGGCTTCTGGTGAGTTCGAGTGTGTGCACGGCCCAAATAATTGGGGTGCACCCGTGTTGTGTGTGATGCTGGTTCAGAAAACAGAGGGAGGTCGTGAAGGAAATTGAGGGCGGTGGTGTGTGTGTTGTTGAATTGTGAGTGTCTGAGGATGATCAGAGAGTGAGAGGGAAGCAGTGAGAGAGGTTGACGGTGTGGTGGCCGTGTGTGAGGGTGTCGGGAGCTGCGGGAAAATCAGGGAGGAAACAGGAAGGAATTGTGAGAATTGTGGCGGTGGTAGCCGTGTACGGGGCAATTGAGTCCGTGGTGGTGTCGTGCGGGTTGCGAGGAGTCAACCACTACCAGCGGAGCTCACGACGGCGACTGGAGGCAGGTAATTCTCTCATCCCCAAATCGATACTCTGTTTTCCCGTTGAGTTTCAACGTGGAAGTCGTGGTTTGGGAGGTTGAATTGATGAGTCTAGAGTGATCTAAGGGCTTTAATTGAGTCCTGGGAGTAGTTTGGTGGTGCTGCCGTGAGGAGTGGTGCACGGTGGCGGCAGGCACGACGGAGGTGTCTGTGTCCTCTGTTTTGGCCGTGGGTTTCAAACGGCGAGTCGTCGAGCTTGGGGCTGAGTCGACAGTCCAGGAAGGTTGGTTGAGGTTTGGTAGAGTCCTAGGAAGAGGTTGGTGTAGCCTCCGTGAAGGGGGAAGTCGTGGGTGGCCGGAGTAAGAAACAGGGCAGTGTACGGGTTTTTGTTCAAGGTTAAGTCGACGAGTTTTAGGGTGAATCGAGGTGAGTGACACACGGGAAGGGGTAGCCTAGGACGGGTCGATGCTGCTGGTGAAGAGAGGAGTCGTTTTGGTGGACGGAATGAGGAGAACCGCTCTCGCCGGTTCAGGGTCCAGACCACTGGTGCGAACCGGGTCTGTCCAAGGTTGACGGTGCACTGTAGCTGGCGCGTGAGGGCCACGCGCAGCCACTTTGGGCGGCGCGTGGAGGCGCGTGCGGCGGTTCTGGGAGAAACGGTCAACATAGTTTTTGGTCTAGGAGTTGTTGTGAGTTCAATGGAGTTGGTTTCGGGTCAATCGGAAGTCGTTTGAGTTGAGTTCCGCGAGGGAGGAAGTTTAGGGTCCCGGGTTCTTACGTTTAAGATTCGGGGAATTTTGAAGGAATTTAGGTGAACCTTCGTAGACGTGTTAGTGACGTATTTTGGCGGTGTTTGACAGGATCGGGGTTTCCCGAGGAAGCCGAGGAACGGGCTGGACGTTCGGGACGCGAGTAGGGCTCAGTACTGTGAGTGGACCTCTTCTCTAAACTCGAGCATGCATAACTGTTTTCTATAATTGTCTTATGGTTTTCAATCATGATTTTGTGTTTATCGAATATGTTTGGTCGGTTTTGCATTATTACACGTTTTTCGAGGAAAGTGATTTTTAGCACGTTTTACGAGGAATGGTTGGTTTGTGGAATATATGTTATGATTTTGGGATTTTAAATGATAAGTGGTTTTCAATGGTTATAAGTGGATTTTGGGGAACAGGATTTCGATGATCAAAGTTTTCGATTTTAGAATCGGATTTCACTAATCGGAATTTGGTTTTAAGATTGGTAAATGGTTTTTAAATGGTTTTGGGATTGGATTTGCTGGATCTGGATATTGGGTTTAAAGACCCGGATATATGTGACGGGGGACCGGCCGGATTGGGTTTAAAGACCCGGATTGAGTTTAAAGACTCGGGAGTTTAAAGACTCGGATATATTGATTACCCCCGTAGGCCTTGAGTTTAAAGACTCGGGAGTTTAAAGACTCGGATATGATTAAGGCCTGGATTGAGTTTAAAGACTCGGGAGTTTAAAGACTCGGATAGATCCAGCAGGTTTGATCGGGAAAATGATGATTTGGTGATTATGGTTTTGATACGGTTTCTGATACTCATGTTATGGTTTCTTATGATATTTCATAGTGTTTCTGTTTCTTATGATGTTTAAGAATGATTCTTTTATTAATATGTTTATAACTGTTGGTTATGCATGTGGTTTCAAAACGGAGGGTTTAACTCGGTCTTCTTATAAAATGGTTTTTGAACTTTTGTACTTTCTGGTCCACTCACATTTTCTGTTTTAATTGCCCTCCAGGTTGTGGAGCGAGCGCGGGGTCTTGACGTCGAGGCAGTGTACGAGGCATAGAAGTGACGTGAGAGTTCCCAGAGTAGAGTAAAGGCTTCCGTGTGCGTGTAGTTATCGGTTTTATTTTCTTTGTATGTTCGTACTATGTTCTGTAAAGGCTACCTTCGGGACATTTTGTCTAATTACTCCTGCGTTTGACTGGGTTCGAGAAAGTGTTCCTTAGGTGTTGTGTCGGGGAGTCAGACGGGAGCGGGATTTACCTCGGGTTTCGGGGTGAAACCGGGGTGGGTCCTGACACAGCAACAGCAGTTATTGGACAGATGTCCATAGACAGTTACCTAGGCAGTTACTCTAGCAGTTATACTTAGATTCAGATAAGGGAGAGATAACTGTTTGTAGTTATCTCAATCCCAAGACCTGTATATATAGGCCTATCGGCACATCAATGAAATCATCAGATTTCATAGAATTCTACAAAATCGATAGATTGTACCTTGGATTTGAGGTATACTAACCTAACGATTGCGCTCCTCAATTCAGCTTCGGTCAAGTAGCATCTGAGAGGTGCAAATGCTGGGGAATCTTTCAGATTGGAGGTTCCTGACCCAAGGTTGGCAATTACCGCTCAAAATGTCTTGTCCTATGTGTCTTCCTCAGATAATTGAAATTGAATGTAGTAATAATTAAGGGTTAAGGTAAGTAATATTGGTTGGCCTATAAAATCATCAACCTTCATGCAAAATAATCAACGTCTTCATTTTTAAACTTGAACATGGAAAATGCCAAAAATCCCGCTAATGCATAAGTAGGTCCTTCTGCCCCTAATGCTGCACAAAACCTTTTGCTCTTCTTTGAAAACCAAACCATCAACCTCCATCGTTTGGTGGAAACCCAATCTTTGGAAATTCAACACTTGCAAGAATTGATGTATGCCCCTCATATTGATAAGAAAAAACAATGTTTAGCATCGTGGCGTCATTGAGTAAACTTGTATTTGGGCATGCACTACAAAGGGTCCTACTGGGCGTGCCAGATTATGTTCATCCCGAAATCTTTTACTCGTTTTAGGAGCCGAGATGCCCCAAGGCAACTCTAGCTGGACCTCTGTGTGGAACCTTTTTTGCAGATCGAGTGAGGCAAACCGTTCGTGGGATCTCTTTTACTTCAATACAATATGGAGATGCCCAAGAAGCAAATGGGCCTTTTAACTTAGGTGCAGGCGTGCCACCAGTAGAAAACTACTACTCGACAGTAAAGTTGGGTTATGTTTTCGGCCCAAAAACTTTCCTTCTGATCAATGCGATTTTGAGGCGGGCGAAAAAGAAATCCCCATGCTATTCTTTTCTATGCCTTTTTCAAGGGCTTCAAATATTTTTGTTTTATCAGAAGTTATTCCGCCATGATATTCAAACCTAGCGATGTTATTTCAACAGTTAAGTAGGAGATGAACCTAGGTTCCCTCAAGTCGGGATCATAGTACTCGGACCAATGCACATAGATGGTGTCCCGACTTAGTAAGTCGTGAACCACACTTAGATGGTATATTATGAGGGACAATCGCTACTTAAGGAAATCTCATTGTCAGGACCCGTCCCCAATCCCCCCGGGATTAACGAGGGACGACCCTGATCCCGTCTGACACGGAGTGTCAGACAAGGGAAATTTCCGACCTTAGCCCTCTCGGGCTTCTAGAGTACGCCAGGATCCGGATGAGGTATGTGATGTCCCTGTCTCTGCTACAGTCTGCACCGTATTCAACCTGAAGATTATTGAAAACAGAAAGACTGTGAGTGGACAAAAATAAAAGAGTTTATAAAACATATTTCATAAAAGACCTTTATACCCTTCACTAAAAAGCATGCATGCATAGTAAAACCATTTATCCAATCACATATGTTTAAACAACCATATTTAGAGTCTCAGCCTCGAGTTCCATAAATACAAGTCACACGGGCCCCTGCCCAAAACCATTTACAGAAAACCAAAACATAGTAAACATATGTGAGATCTCAGCTCAAATCCATTTATCATCATAAAACACAATTTCCCAAACCATTTGAAATCATGTTTATCCAATATATTTCATATCACCAAATTTGTCACGGTAATCTAGAGCTACGCGCGTGCTAACCGAGATCTCAAACCCAAGTCTCTCCAGGGTCCACCCAAGTCAATGTCCGTAGATCAATGACCCTTCCTGGAGGTTACGAACCATAGCCTTCCTAAGAGTAAGGAACCCAACTAGGGGGCGACTCCACTTAGTCAGTGCTCTGTGACTACTCCGGGGTCCACCCAGGCCAACGACCCTCCCCGGAGGAGACAATCATATATAAAGGATGGCATACGAAAAACCTTTTGAAATAATTCTTTAAACCTTTCAAGGATTCATGCCCGGCCCCCATAACCCGTCATGAACCATAAAACCTTTCAAGGGTTCATGGCGGTTCCCATAAACCGTCATGAACCATAAAAACCATTTGGGGGTCCCTGACCCGAAATCACCATCGTAACACATAACTGGGCCCTAGGCCCGAATCCATATACAAACTGGACCTCCGGTCCGAATCGTACCAACTGGGCCTCGTGCCCGATTTCATAAACTAAATGGGCCTTGTGCTCGATACGTAAGTCAACTGGGCTCCGAGCCCGATTCATAAACCAACTGGGCCTCAGGCCCGATTCCTCGTTAAATCAAATGGCCCTCAAGTCCGAGAGTTCGTAAATCAAATGGGTCTCGTGTCCGATCCATATTTCCAAATCCGAAATCGATTCAAGAACCAAATTGGGCTTCTGGCCCGAGAACGTAACTAAAAGGGACATCGAGTCCGAGGGTTTCCGAAATAAAGGGGTCTCGAACCCGAGTTTACCCTTTCAAATCCAAAACCATTTCATTTAAATATTTCCAAAACCATAAGTACGGAAAATCAGAGTAACACTGAAAACCTCGATTTACGTGCAAACACGTAAATTGCCTCGAAATGCGTGAAATCATATAATTCACCAATATCCAAATCAACATCATAGAATCACATTCATAATCCATATAAAACATTTATGCATGCATCACAGTTTAGAAATCAAGGTCCACTCACAGACCGTCTTATGTTGCCGCCTCGATTTGGTGCCATAAGTCTCACCGGGCAAATCGTCGTCACCGGGACTCCCAAACCTATCCAAATCAATCTAGAGGGTTACTAATTACCTTATTAACCTCTCATTGAAGCCCCGTAATTTTCCCGAATTTTTAACTATTTTTAAACTCGATTCAAAACCTTCCGATGCCCCGAATATTATCGAGATGGTGTCCGATCGACACGAAACCAGTCCCAAAATGTTCGTTACATCAAATAGAAGATTTCACATGTTAGAACTTTCCCCAAATGACCCACCACGCGCCGTCGCAAGCGGCTGCGCGTGAAGCCCACGCGCTTGAACAGTGTCATCCCCTACCTTGCACTGGACCCGGTCCTCTGGTTTTTCCGATTCGATCGAACTGGTGAACCGGTCCGGCCGGTTCTCAGCCAATACTCAGTCATTTTCAATCCTAATTCCACCTAGGTTATCCTCTAATCCCCAGCAACCCTTTTATGAATTAAAAACCTAGAAAACTAAGCTTAACACTCACCAGAGATTGATGCACAGTAACCATGGCCTTCCTCCCCTGTTTCCAGCCATCCCAGACGTCCATTCTCCTCAAAATCAATCCCAAACAGATTTTCCTTGTCCCTAGGCCATAATAGAATCACAAAGGAGCTCAACCCACGACCAAAACCTGGTTTCTAAAATTCGAAACTCATGGGTTATACTTACCTCCACCGTGAACCACCATTGTGGCTCTGGCCGTCGTGTCCTCACTCTCAGCCTCTCACTCCTCACGGTCAGCCGCTCACAAACAGATGAAGATGAGCTGGGGTGGTGATGGTGTTGTGTGTGTGTGTGTGTCCGGTTTTTGAAAGAAAAAGAAGAAGAAATGAAATGGTGATCATGGGAGAGAAGGAAGATTAATTGGATGATGGGGATGTTGATCAGAAGGGGAGAGATGAGATGGATGGTGATGATTGATTGAGGGATGGAATGGATGGCTAGGATTAGAGATGAGATAAATGGAAATTATAAAATAATAACGATATTATTATTTAATTAATTAGATCCACAAATTGGGGATTCCAATGGGATGAGTGACACTTGTCACTCATCCATGGGTCCCACTTAAAATATCTGTCCAATCAGAATAAGCCAAGTATCCTCGCCTCGTAATGCGCGCATAGTGAAATCGAACTTCCGTGACAATAACTTTCCCGTTCGAAGTCTGATTTCAGCATGCCGCCTGTCTATGGATTCGTATCGTCCCGATCTATGTAATGGTCTTCTGCCCTCTGCCATCGGATCTCCTGGGTCAAAAGTCAACTATTTGCCCCTTTTAACTAAATTTACCAAAATGCCCTTGAGCTTCCGAACGTCATAACTTTTATCTCGAACGTCAGAATTGAACGTGCGACCTGTCTATGAACTCGTAACGTCCCAAAATACGTCACGGTCATCGGTCAAAGTCCATTTGACAGCCGGAACGAAAAGTCAACGTTTTACCCATTCCAAGGGCAAAATCGTCATTTCGCACCGTTCGTCTGATTTCGCTCAACTAATCACCGATTAACCTCACTAATCGTGATTAGTCACTAATCTAATCCCGAAATTCGGGACGGGTCGTTACACTCATTGTATTGAAATGAAAAATGGAAGTACAAGTATAGGAATGTAAAATTATTGGAATTAAATAACAACTGAAATTATAAGTGCAGAAACAATAAACTATTTTCTTAGCATTTCAAGTCCGTAAGTAGCAAGAAATTCAAGAAATCTTCAACTGAGATGAATATCAGTTCAAAATCATACCATGAAATGGAAGAGCACTCAAATGTGACGACGAGACGTCGGGAAGGGAGGTTTGAGTTCCTCGATGACCTTTCGTATGTCGGTAGTCAGGATGGCTATTCGTAAGACCGTGGCTGGAGACTGTCCGTGAACTGGTAGTAGGAATGACTGTCCGTAAGCCAGTGGTCGGGATGATCTTCCGTATGTCGGTAGTCGGGATGACTATCCGTGTAATCGGTGGTCGGAGACTGTTTGTGAGCCGGTAGTCGGAATGACAGTCTGTGAGCCGGTAGTTGATAATATCAACCCTTATGACACTGAGCAGTCAGAAAGAAGGTTGATCTTCCATGAACCTCAGTCGAAAGTCCAAGAACTCGTTAGTCGAGAAGAGGGCGACCCTTATAACACTGAGTGATCAAAAAGAAAGTTTGTGCAGGAATGAGAAGCCCACCATTATGACGATGTTTGTTTAGAAATACAGTTAGGAAAGTGCATAAATGTCTCGAAGGAGTGAGAAGAGAAGCTGCATCCTAATTTCCTAATTCGAAGGAGCAGTTTTTGCCACAAGGGCGAGCTGTTTTTAAATCATGAAACCTTGGTTAAAGGTGTTCATAGGTTCATAAATTGATGGAAAACAATTTGCTGAAGTTGATTGGTTTATTAGCTGTCCTTTGAGAAGCTGAGTTGCTCCCTATTTATAGGCGATGAATGAGCTTGCCACTTGCATATTAGGGTTTCCCAGTGAGTCCCGCTTTGCCGTTTATCCAGTTGGAATACTTCCCCTTCCTCTTTTTTCTTCGTTTTCTCTGTCATCACCACCCAAACTTACTTCTTTACTTTCGAGCTCATTGAGCTGGGCTTGTGTGTTTTTTGGCCTTTAATTTCGTGGGCCGATATCTTGGGTCCAGAGGATGTATTTCAGGTGTAAACAGTTATACATGTTAATTAATAAGAATTTTGATCCTGTAAATGGAATTAAGGATCCATTAGGTAAGAGTGAGTTAGTATTGAGGCTGATGTAGATGGTGGAATTCTTCAAACAGCTCGAAAACAAACTTTGAGAGCCCTTGAATCATTCCGAGATGTTGCCTCATGCTCAAGGAATCTCTAAAATTCGACATGTAAATTAAAGAGTAGCAAATCAAGATTTACATATAATTTTCTCTTTAGAAAGCAGAATCAGCAGTAGTAAACTAAACAAATGCAATTTGAATCGAAAGAAAAACGTGATCGAATGACCGATGACAAACACCAAGCTAGGCAACTATCAACAAGATAAAAAATCATTTGCATCAAATATAGCCTTTTTTTCTCGGATACAGCAAGAATACAAATGTAAGGAGTTAAGAAAATGTTATGATTCTCAGAGGCATCGACTTATAGAAGTTTTGGTTTTACAATTCGTGGACCTCTCCAACTGCGAATTATTCTTCTGACATCCTTTGTTATTGACAAGAAGGAAGCAAACAGGGCGATTGACATTGCTGGGTAAATATATATAAGATTTGTTCTCTTTCTTGAAATGATTTCCCTAAAAAGTCCCCATATGATAAGAAGTGTGCCAAAGAAACTCATTCTTCCCGGTTTAATGAGACCCAGAAGAGCTCCTGCCACTGATAAGTAGCTTCCAACAAGAACCTGGTCCATGCCATACTCAGAAAAATTATAACAAGATTTACTTTTTCTTTTCTATTGTGTACTTAAATTTTCTTTTCTACTCTTTTTTTTACCGTTCATTCAAAATGCTCAATTGGTGCATTATTTCTTATCTGGCAAGATAGGAGAATAGGCAATGATTCAAGAGCGGAAGTGAGGGAGAGAAGGAGAAGATAATATGGAACTAAAAAGGAATTCGAATGGCGGTGAGTTTTGTTTTTTTTTTCTTTTTTTTTTAAACCATTCTACATCCTTCCTCATCTCTTCCTCGATGACATTTTCCCAAGATGATTCTTAGTTGTAAAGGGTGTTGCAAAAGCCACCGGGAAGTTCCAATAGGTGTTGTACATGGATTTTCCAAGATAAATTTTTTTGTAAACTTGCAACAACCATACAACAGTTGCGAAGAAAAAATAGAGCAAAAGACAGATTGAAAAAAGCAAAAGAGGAAAAGGGAGACATTTAAAAAAAAAAAAAAGAAAGAAGAAAAGTGAATTTTACAACACGTTATTAACAACAAGAATGATGTGTACTGGGGTTGTACGAATTGAAGTAGATTTATAACATCCTATTGGAGATGTTCTAAACAACTGAAAACAAAACAGAAAAATTACAATTGCGGTTAATTCTTGTTCAGTTGCATCTTTTAGCAATATAACTATAACATTTGGAAAAACCAATTGGTTAAGCGCAGATTGTTGATTGTATGGCAAATACCCCTATATGACTACCCTAATCAAAGAAAAACACGGTAAAGGTTACCGAGATATCAGATTCGATATGAGAGAAATTGCTAAGGATATACTAACCTCTAGGCGGTGCAGATCAGAAATCGCATCAACGGCCCTTACATTTGTGAACTTATATAGGTTCAAGTTAATATTGCCTGGGATTTGTTTTTTTTCTATAAACGCATTCGCAAAGGCCCCCGGGTAGAGTAGTGCCTTCACTGCAAATAAAGGGAAAACTTCACATGCAATTAACTGAGAAGATGCTACCTCTACTGGTGTTCTACATATTCCACCTGTGCAAGGGACACTGGAGCAAAGATGCAAGTAATATGTCAACGGTTTTCTTTCATCATCGTCCAAGAAGACTGGTTTCAAACATGAGACATTTTCCAACATTGAAAAGAGATGTCACACTCGACCAGCAAGCTAATTCGTCAATATGTCAACTGTTAGAAACATATTACATGCCTCACGAAATTAAAGCCCTAAAGTATCAAACTTTCAGATCATTCATCTTCGAACATAAGACCTCTTTCATTGCCATTTTGGAAATTATGACTGATGATGGTTCCCACTTCAGGAAAGTAAGTAATTGTACTGGATGTTGGCCATTTGTGCAAGTGTGGCCTAAATAAATATTAAAATGAGTAGAACCCACAATTCAGATTTCAGAAATGATAACAAAGCAGTTTTATACTGATTTTTATAATGCCTTAGTAAATCTAACACATAAAAGCTTGGGCAAACAAAGATGTGGTTTCGGCTTACAAATTTAGACAACGAGAAGAGAACCCATATTAGCAAAGAAAATAATACTCTGTAAGATTTGTTATTTTTTAGGCACGTAAATCAATGACCATCTTCATGAATCATGATAATAAATTGCAAAATCAAAAGAAAAAGAAGAAACTGAAATTACCTGAAAAGAGGAATTTGTAGGATAACGACGAGGAAATATACACATGAAGCAATGGAGGATATGATGCTTGCCCATTTCTTTGAAGAAGCCATTGATCCGAAGAAGTACAAAAGGGCAGACGCAGAGGGAATCGCAGTTATCGGAGTGCTCCCTTCGTCGTGTTGGGCTATAATATTCATATAAGGCCCGTCCAATAATACTGGCAATCAATCATTTTGGGCTTTGCGTACTAAGATTTCAATTGAGGGCTAAGATTTCATTTTGGACCGAAGTTACGGACTCATTAATCATCTAGCGATATTTTTCGCTTTAGTCCTTATTTTCTAACGAAAATGGAAAAGAGACAAAAATTTCACTTCAGTGTCTTGATTATTGAATTTTAGCAATTTTTCTAGGGGTGGCAATGGGCTGTGTTTTGTCAAGTTTGTGTCGTATCACATACTATGATTTATCTATTTAAGCTTAATCCGAATCCGATCCATTTATTAAACGTATCGAATTATATCAACTTGAATCTGGCCTGTTTATGAAACAGGTAACCCGAATTCACATGTTTAACCTGTTCATTAATGAAGTCATGTTGAATAATATGTTTAACTCGTTTAACATGTTTAACATATTTAATCTATTTAACCTATTTAACTATAAGATATAATATTTGAAACGGAATTTTCATAAGTTTAATCTATTTAACCTATTTAACATGTTTAATTTATCATACCAACCATTAACAAACTTCATAATTCATAATTCATAAGTTCATGCGCATATGTTTAATCTATTAAAAATTCAAATTAAGAGAATTATTGTTGGTTTGATCTGTTAAGGGCGCGTTGCGCGCATATGAAATTATTTATTAAACGGGTTGGAGAGGATGGCGAGGATGGAGGCGTGGTCGTGTGGTTACTTTCACAAGATTTGCGTGGTCCTGTGGAGAGGATGGAGGTGTTGGAGCTTTACAGTTTGTGTAACGACCCAGATTTTCAATGAGGGCAAAATCGGGAAACGGTCGAATGAAATTGACCGTTTTGCCCTTAAGGCAAAGAGTTGACTTTTCTTGGTCAAAGTCAGAGTGTTGAATTTTTGACCGGGATGGTTTTTGGCAATTCCAAAAATTCCATTAAGAAGGTCTCGAACTCCCGAGTACGTTGACAAGCGGCATGTCGGAAACGGAATTCGGTTGGTTTCGTATCGGTTTAGGTTTTTGTAGGGGCGTTTTGGTAATTTGATTAATGAGGGCATTTTTGTAATTTACTTGTGGAATATTTTCTTGTGGCTGAATTGGGAGGTGACATGTGTCCCTATCCCTTAGGGATTTGTGCCACCATTTGTTGCATGTGTGTGTTATGTTTTAAGTCTTGTGTGTGAAGTGTGCTCTCAGCCAAGAGAGAAAGATGAAGGAAAAACATGGTGAATCACGGGGGAAAACAGGGGAGAAGAGAGGAGAAGGGAAAACAAAGGGAAGAGTTAACAAAAGACTAAGAAAGGATGAAAGTTGAGTTCAACTCGTGAACTACCATGGGACCCGAGAAGCAACCGTGATACTAGAGAGGAATTGTTGAGTTTTGAGGACCAAGTTAGTGTCTTCGATGGATAAGCTTGAAACTTGGATTTCTGGTCATTTCGGAGTAGTCATGCGACGTAACCAAACCTAGAAATTGAAATTTTGGGACGCGAGAAGGCTGAGCAAAGACAGGGGAAAAACAGGCCGAAAATGGAAGCTTGTATAGGGCCGGTGAGGTAACATTTTATCGTTTTAAACATGTAGATCCATTGGTAACTTAGTGTAGAGTAGATTAGAAGAATTGGGGAAAAAATGACTAGAAATGAGGGAGATAGCACCGGGTCGAGCGACGCGAAAACCATAAATACAGGTGAGGAAGAACACTAGAGTAGTGTACAGTGCCCATCGCGTGGCTCCCACGTGTAGCCACTTCAGGCAGCACGTGGGGGCACGTAAGGGGGAAATCCAAGGTGTTTTCAACGTGTGTTTTCATCATTTCGATGTTACGGACATTTTGGCACAGGTTTCGAGTTAATCGGACACCGTTTTGGGATAGTTTTAGGTGTCCGGAGGTTTAGGGCCCATTATAAATTAGTTTAAAAATCCAAAAAAAAATATGGGATTAAAATAGAGGATAATTGGGATGGTTGGTGACCTTAATATGTGGTTTAAGGCAGGAAGTGACATTCCCCGAAATTACGGAGAAACATGCAAAGGTGAATTCGACGATTCAGAGGTGTGTGAGTGGACTTTCTTTCCCTAAACTATTGTGCATGCATATTGATGTGATTTAAATGGGTTTCTATGTGATTTTGATGATTTTGAGTGATTGGAAATTTTATTGGATTTTTGGTGAATTTTTTAATATTTTATTTTATTTTAATGCACGTTTTACGAAGAGTTCTAGAAATTGGTTTCGAAGACCATTTTGATTGTAGTTTCGAATTGAACTTGGTTTTCGGAGACCGTTTTACATGTTATTTTGGAACTTATATGATTTACATATGATTTCTAGACAGGTTTTACAAAATTCATGTAATGACACATTTTTCGAGAATTGGTGTTAAGCTGTGTTTGGGGCTTAGGCCCGAGATTCTAATTGAGGATTTGGATTGTGATACATGTTTATGGTGATTGAATTTAGATGTGATATGGTATGTTGTGATGATATGTGATATTGAGATGTGACGCATGTATATGTTGTTGGTATTTATGGTGTAAAGTTGTGATGATGATGCTCGTTGATGGATTGGTCCCAGACTTCGAGCAGAGCTCCAGTTCTTGTGCCTGTGTCACTTGGACATCAAACTGGACTTCAGTTCCAGAGTATATTGCCCACCGGTAGTGCACTTGTGATATGATGACTGATATGAGGCTTGATGTGGTGCACGTGATGATTGCTGTTGTGCTTGTGCATCGATGTTGAGTGATTGTTGTGAATGTTATGATAATGTTTATTATAGATTGTTTGGGTGTTACTATTGTGCTTGTGATGAGTTACTTCCTCGAAATATGTGTTGATTCATTATGAAATCTCGGACGTCGAGCTGAGCTTCAGTTCCCAAGTGAATTTATGATGTGCCTTCCTATAGGGTAGTGGTTGATGGTTGACATGGTGATGATGGTGGGTCGATTGGTTGTAATTGATGTGTTGTCCTCATGTCGATAGTTGTGATCTTGTATACTGGCTTTATATAAGTTTTCACATACTTCAAAAATAATAAACGGTGTTTCGTTCTAATTGAAGTGAAACGGTTTTGAAATGGTTTTTGTATGCATGCATGGTTTTTGAAAACAGAGGGTAAAATATGGATGTTTTCAAATTATGTTTTTAAACTCTTTCTTTTGTCCACTCACACGTTTTTTTAGTTTTGTAACCCTCCAGGGCTGCTACACGGAGATCGAGGTTCGAGAGGCGGAGGCATGAATTAGCGGAATTTGCGTTTATGCATTATCCCTTGACACGACCCACCCTCAATCCCCCGGGATTAAGGGATAAGTTATGCTCCGGTCTAACTTACGTGTGACACGAAGGCTAAATCGTCGTCCAACCTCCATGTAACACGTAAGCTAGACAAGGGATACTAAGCCAAAGCACCAAAACCACCTCCCGATGTCCCAGAGTGCGTAGAACGTATTGTGGATTGTGTGTGTGATGTCTCCGTCTCTCTAACAACAGCCCGCACCGCATCAAACCTGGAGGGTATCGAAAAACAAAAGACTGTGAGTGGATAAAAATAAATAATATGTTTAGAAAACGGTTTATAAGAAAATACATTTATACCCTCCACGAAAAACCAATGCATGCATATGAAAACCATTTCATAAAACTATTTCATTCCCAAGATATTAAAACCGTTTCTAAAACCATAAATCCGAATCAAGTACGGGTACTCAGCCCAAAATCCATCAAAGCCAAATCATCTGGGTCACAGCCCAAAACATCTGAAAATCAGTGAAAACCCAACCGAAAATCATAATCAAGCAATCTGCTGGATCTCACATATATCAGGCCTTCCCGGGATATCAACGAGTCTTTAAACTCAAAATACATTCAACAAGCCTCGGGAGATATCACGATAACCTAGTTTTAAACTCAAAACATATGCCAAGTCTTTAAACTCAAATATATCAATCCAAGGCCCTCCCCCATCATCAATCAACCGAGTCTTTAAACTCAAAACCAGATCCAGCCATATACCGGGTCTTTAAACCCAAAACCAAGTATCAACGGGTCTTTAAACCCAAAACCAAGTGAAAATCATAGAAAAGCCAGAAATCCGTCTAAAATCAAATTCCAAAACCAAATCCGAAATCAACAGTTGAAATCCCGATTTAAAATCCAGGAATCACTTTAAAACCGAAATCTCGTTTATCGAAACCACTTTTATGAATGGGGCCTCAAGCCCAAAATCATTTTCCAAAATTCATTTATCAAGCCTTGAAATCAAATCATAATTCAAATCCAAAATCCAATCATCGAAATCACATCAAATCGAAGCATAAGATCATATCTCGTAAAACGTACAGAAACGTAAATATATCGAAATACATGCAAAAAAAAAAATCATAAAGATCATAAACATAAACATACACTGGGACGGGTCGTTACATCCCTTATGTGACAACATTCCTATTAGACGGGAGCAGGGCCCCAGTGTATTATGCTTGTGTAGTCGGGTTGGGTCCTGTCAGCTTGCCATTGGCTCATTTCAAGGAGAAACATACACTGGTTGTCATATTAACAGAGCTAAGTTCGTGTGCAGAGAACGAGATGACAAGTTGTCAACACTAAATAGGGGGATCTTCGTGTCGGGGATGGTACAAATGCTAATATGGGGTTTTACGAAAAATTGTTAAGTATGGTTAAGCTCTTTTATGCGGACCGCAAGGATGTGATCTTGTTCAAGTGTCACTAGTTTGATACGAACCCAAGTATCCCAAGTAGGGTCATTAAAGATCATTTTTGTACCTCTGTCAACACAAACACCTCGTTTGAGAGTGATCCCTACATTCTAGCCAGTACAACGAGACAAGTATTCTATGTGGATGATCCAAAAAGCTGGTGGTGGTTAGAAAGTAGCTGAAATCGTGAAACATAGAAATATCTGGGACTCGGATGACCGACACCATGAAGCGGATGGGAAAGCAAAATATGACCAATTTTTTTACCACGAGGGTTCTTCGGCATCCACCCTAAACATGGAAGAAATATAGACTGACAACCTCACCCCTGCAGTTGTGATTAAAGACATTTTTATTGATCTTAGTAACTTCGAACCAATTGAAAGTGAAGCTGAGGAAAAAATTAGTATGCGTAGCTCAAATGACGAGGGTGAATAGGACGAGGATAGTGAAACTGGTACTGATTAAAAGTTATCAAGAAAATCCTTCAATTATATATGTAATACAAAGTTTCAAGTCAATATATTATGTTTTCATATTGATAAGTGTCATATAATGTTTTTAATATATTATGTTTTCATATTGTTAAGTGCCATATAATATTTTTAATATATTATGTTTTCATATTGTTAAGTTCCATATACAAAGTTTCAAGAAAAAATTAACTTTGCATGGCGAACACATTTGTCGAGCAAGGAATTTAAAAAAAAAGTTTCCTTCAAATGTTTCTAAGTGTTAATGAATAAGGTGGTTTTACAATATTCAATAGTTTCCTTTAATAATCCGACTGATCCAGCTGTTCATATTTATAAGTTGAACTCATAGAACATTCAAGTGAAAAAATAGCAAATTTGAAAGTCACGGGACTAGATAACAATGCACAACTAATCAATGGTAACAAAACGTTTTTTCTTGATCCGGCACATTTAAATCTTCGAAACCTCACTATTTTTTACATGTGAGGTCTAGGCACGTCCTATCAAGAACTGAATGATCTTATTAGTCATATTCATTCGTTTGAATATCAATCAAACTAAAAACTCGAAATAAGTATTGAAGTTTCCTTCAAATATTTCTAAGTGTTAATGAATAATGTGGTTTAACGATTTTTAATAGTTTCCTTTTGTAATTCAACCATCCATATTTATAAATCGAACTCATAGATCATCTATGCAAAAATTAGCGAGTTCAAAAGTCTCGAGATTGGGTAACAGTATGCAACGAATTGACGGCAACAAAACATTTGTTCTTGATCCAACAACTTAAAATCCTCAAAACCTCGTGATTTTTTACAGTTGAGGTCTAGGCACGTCTTATCACAAATTTAGAGGTATGAAATTTATTCGTTTGGATATCAATCAAACCAAAAACTTGAAATAAGTATTGAAGTTCCTTCAAATGTTCCTAAGTGTTAATGAATAAGGAGGTTTTATGATTTTCAATAGTTTCTTTTAATAATCTAACTGATCTAACTGTCCATATTTATAAGCTGAACTCATAGATTATTTACGTGAAAATTTAGCGAATTTGGAAGTCTCGGGATTAGGTAATGGTGCGCAACAAATCGGCAGAACAAAACATTTTTTCTTGATTTGTCAACTTTAAATCCTCGAAACCTCACGATTTTCAATGGATAGACCATCCAGACATTTCAAGGCCATGCCACCACTGGTAGGCTCCTCCTTCCAGTAAGAAGGTCTAGATATGTTTTATCACGAATTGAATGGTCTAGTTATTCAAACTCAATTGTTTGAATATAAATCAAACCAAAAACTTGGAAAGTGTTTGAGTTGATTTATAAGTTTTTCCCGATGGATGTGCTAGGTTTTTTTAGCAAACTTTTATTTTGCAAAAATTCAAAAAGTGCGCCAAAAATTCCGTGAAAAATTGAAATCGCCGTCAAGTTTCGCCCGATGGATTATTAAAGATTGCTCGGTGAATATCTTCACTGGGCAAAGTCGTCTAATACCCAAGGATTGAAATATCGATATCGACGGATATATCGCTAGTCAAATTTACGGATATCTCGCCTCAAATATCGATATCGTTTACTATCAACAAAAATGACGGAAATTAGGTCCAAATGACGAAAATTTGGAATGAAACTTTATAATGGTTATATAGGACTAATAAAAACTATAAAATGACTTTGATATAATAAATATATGATGAATCATATGATAGAATATAAGTCTGCCGATATTGACAAATAATTAGACTTTGATAATGACAAATAATCATAATAATAAAAATACAACTAATAATAAAATAATATTAATAATTCTAAATTACAATCACGTTATTTAAATTATTAGAATTAAAACATATATTCCTACATTAAAACATATATTCTAAATTATAACATAGTTTATTGTCTAATTTAAATGAAAAACAATTAGACTTTGATAATGACAAATAATCATAATAATAAAAATACAACTAATAATAAAATAATATTAATAATTCTAAATTATAATCACGTTATTTAAATTATTTGAATTAAAACATATATTCCTACATTAAAACATATATTCTAAATTATAACATAGTTTACCGTCTAAGTTAAATGAAAAATAATTAGACTTTGATAATGACAAATAATCATACTAATAAAAATACAAAAATAATAATAATAATAATAATTCTAAATTATAATCACGTTATTTAAATTATTTGAATTAAAACATATATTCCTACATTAAAACATATATTCTAAATTATAACATAGTTTACCGTCTAGTTTAAATGAAAAATAATTAGACTTTGATAATGACAAATAATCATAATAAAAAAATACAACTAATAATAAAATAATATTAATAATTTTAAATTATAATCACGTTATTTAAATTATTTGAATTAAAACATATATTCCTACATTAAAGTAATATATGATTATTTCAATATTCTAGATTATAACATATAAAAAAAGGAGTTAAGGATAAAAGAAATCTATCAAAAATAATAATCTAGGTTTTAAATTTTAAATATATAAAAAAAAGGTTAAAAAAAAATGAAACGCCCTGTTTCATTTGGTGCGTGCTTGGGTATATTTGTTTTACAGTAATCGCATTATCCCTGTTGTCTGTCTAGTTTGTGTTTGGAGAGGACGACTGAGACGAGACCGTGAGGGCTACTGGGCGAGAGGCGGAGGGGGCGAGACGGCGAGGCGGCGAGGCAGCGGAGAACTGAGACCGTGAGGGCGAGAGGCGGCGCGAGCCACAGAGAGCAAAGAGGACGAGTTCAATGGTGGAGCGGCTCCACAGAGGTTGCCGTCGAGGGTGGCGGAGCCACAGCGGTTGTTCGTTTGACTGGGCTTTGTTTCGGCGCCGACAGATCAGGAATTGGGGTGGGTTTTTTCTTCGATGTTGCCCCCAATTTATACTTTTCCCGAATTGGTGAGTCCATGATTCCAATTTCGTTCTTTCCTGCCATAATTTCGTTCGCCCGTGAATTGAATCCATGATTTCCTGATTTTTTGTTCAATGGGTGGGTCCAATATCGGTGGTTTCGGTCAATATCGCCGGAAATCGACGATATCCGTCGATATTTCCGGAAATCGTCGATATTGGTGGAAGAAAGAGCTTCACCCCCGCCTTACCTGCCGTCGACCGGAAAAGCCGATATATCGAGCGATATATCGGCGATTCCGTCGATATTTACTTCCCTGCTAATACCTCAAAATAGTCGTGGTCATTCCTTTTATCTTCATCTTCATCACTTTGTTCCTTCTGCCTCTGCAAATACCCAAACACCCTCCCAAACCCGTGAATATATATATATATATATATATACATCTCTTTCTCTTTCTATCTATCTCTTTCTCTCCCACCCCCCCTCTCTCTCTCGCTCCTCTCTCTTTGGCTCGAATCTCAAAAACCCAAACATCCTAGCCGCTAATCCCAAACATCCCAGCCATGAATCTCTTCAATTTGAGCTTATCCATCTCTCTCTCGGGTGCTAATCGAGCTTCTTTCTTTTTTCCTCACTGTAAGTCCTCTCACAGATGGTTGATTTTTTATTATCGGATATTATTGGATATTATTGGATTGATATGAATGTTGATGTTGGATATTATTGGATTGATTTGAAGTTTGGATTATTGGACTCTTAGATTTGAATGTTGATGTTAGAATTAAAAAGTTAGAATTTTAGGATTATTGGATTATTAGATTTGAATGTTGATGTTGGAATTAAAAAATTGGAATTTTTGGATGATTGGATTGGGTAAAATTATTGGATGGGTTAGAATCAAAAAGTTAGAATTATTTGCCAATTTATTTTTGTTTTTTTTGTTTTATTGATTTGTTGATTTAATTATTATTGGAATTAAAAATAGGGAGTTAATTTTAGAAGTGTTTTTGTTTAATTTACTATTAAAATTTGGTGGTTTTTTTTACATTGTGAATTTAATATAAAAATTACATTGTTTGATTTCTTTTTATTTATTATTCACTTCATAATACTTTGGTTAATTTTATATTAATTATTTTAAATTTTTTTATTGTAGGTGTCTCAACGCAGATTGATTACATTAGGAACTCCTCCCTATCTTGTAGATGATTCGTCGGCGGATCAACCATTTCTTGCATTAACGCCCTCCTCGGCGGAGCATCCATTTCCTCCATCAGGTCCCTCCTCGGTGGAGCAGTCAAACCCTGCCACAACACCCGTTGCCCCTACTGAAGATCGATTGATACCAGGTGTGCGATCGGTGAGGCTCTGCCACATCAAGAAATATGGGCAACCTCGTATCGACCTCTAGCTCACTGAAGAGGACGTACCAGGAGAGATCGTTGATGTACGACTCCCTCCGGAGAAGTTGAATGCTTGGTTTATTTAAAAAAAATTTATTTGATTTTTACTCATATTTTGTACCAATGTCCATCGAATTTTCAGGGAGAAATATAAAGGTCCACGACATTAACAAGGGTTTGGTGTCCTAGTGGATCTGTAGGTCAATTAATCTCAAGATCTCGGTCGGGTGGGTGAAACGACTCAGGGCACCGTCGCCCAAAATGCAGGCCCTTGCTAATGCAGGACATGGGTGCGATTCTTCACTCCAAGTATATGATAAAGGCAAATAATTTCAGGAGCCAATCTCTGAAAGAGCTCGATCGCTGCTAGTAAGCTTTAAGAGTATGAGTTTCTTATTTCTTTTTCATTATTTTCATTAATTTAAATAATTTTATAGACTTTAATATTTTATTGCAAATTAATTTTGAGTGGGACGAGAATAACACCGATCTCATGACCCACATAAACTTACATTGGTAGAAGTGGTACGTTGACTAGAAGTTCGAGTTCCACGAGTACTACAAGGACTGGAGTTCCCCGGATGTAGCTCGTTCAAATCCTCCGAAGGAGTTGCAGGGGCCTAAGGAGGAAGGGTGGACTTGGTTGTGTAATCACTTCGTGTGCAATGGGTTTTTGGTATATGTTAATTTATTTACTTTTCATTTATTTATTTATTTAGTATATTTGACAGGACCCATCCCAATCCCCCCGGGATTTGTGCGGGATGACCCTGCTCCCGTCTGACACGAAGTGTCAGACAAGGGATATTTCAGACCTTTGCCCTCCCGGGCTATCAGAGTACGCCAGGATCCGGAGGAGGCATGTGATATCTCGGTCTCTGCTACAGTCCACATCCGATGTCAACCTGAAGGGCAGTCAAAACATTAAAAACTGTGAGTGGACAAAACAAAAGTTTATAAAAACATTTCATAAGACATTTGTACCCTCCACTAAAAAGCATGCATGCATTCGAAAACCATTTATCCAAAACAAACCATATGTGGGACTAAGCCCAAAGCAGATATAAACCAAGGTCGAAAGGACCACAATAAAACGACCATACGGGCCACTGCCCAAATCCATAAGGGACTCGGCCCCAAACCATAAAGAAACCAAGTACATGAGCCACTGCTCAAATCCTGTGCACACCACATATCATATATCATATATACATATAAGTCACACAACCAATCCTGTCACGGTATCCAAAGCTACGCGCGTGCTACCCGGGTCTCAATCCGAGTCTTCTCAAAGTCAAGGTCAATGTCCGCAGACCACTGACCCTACCCGAGGTAATAGTAACATAGCCTTCCTGAGAGTAAGGAACCCAACTAGGGGGTGACTCCACTCAGTCGGTGCTCCGTGACTACTCTGGGGTCCACCCAGGCCAACGACCCTCCCCGGAGGAGATAATAGAAGTAAAAGAAGATAGATGAACATATATATACATAACATAATATCCATGCCCGGTTCCCCTGAACCGTCATGATTCGTAATATCCATAACAAGGGTTCATGCCGGTTCCCATAAACCGTCATGAACCAGAATGACCTGACAAAGGTTCATGCCGGTTCCCATAAACCGTCATGAACCACAATGACCTTTCCAGAGTTCATGCTGGTTCCCATAAACCATCATGAACTTGGAAATCCACGTAGGGTCCCTGACCCGAAATCATCAGTGTAAAACAACTGGGTCTCGTGCCCGAACATATGACTCAACTGGGCACCGTGCCTGATATCTAAGGGTCAGTCACGACTCCGATCATAGTGATGTGTGCAACCATCCATCCAGGACCGCTCTCAATCCTGGTATGTCGCCGTGAACGAATCAACCGACGCGACCACCACAAGATCATGGTGCACTCATCACCGATCGTTATCCTGAACCGTCAGCACTTCGAAGTCGAGCCTCCCCAGGCTGCCCGACCACGAATCGTGCATCGTGACCTCTCCGGAAGGAACACATCCCAATCCGGAGGCGAGCGTCGTATCGTCGATCGCCGTGCACATAGCACCCGTCGCGACCACGAAGTCACTGCGCGTGGGCCTCACGCGCCCTGCACAGTGTCACCAGCTCCAGCGATCGAACCGGTCCGGGCCGGCCGATCCGGTCCAACCCCTGCAACTGGACCGGCGTAACCGGTCCAGGCCTCCTTCTCCCTCATTTTTCATCCGTTTTCCTCCATTCCAATTCCTAAATTCCAATTTTTTTCATTTCCTATCTAACCCAATTAACAAAACAACCTAAAACCCTCTAAATCGATCCCTAAAAATTAACCCCCCACGACCCCTGTTTTCCGATTCCGTCCCCAGGCTTCACAGCCGTCAACCCCCGTTCAAAACCATCTCTATACACCCTAAACAATCTAACAAACATTCCCTAATCAACCAAAACTATCCATAATGTAAAAATCGACAAAATGGGAGATTTGGGCCTAACCGGGTACCCGTTCGGGTTTGGGTCTCCACCGTGCACGGTGGCTTCGTCCTGGCCGGCCACCACGTTTCACCGGTCCTCCTCTCCCCCTCTGGTCTCTCTGTCATGATCATAGGGTGAGGGTTGGATGTTTGGGTTGCACAGATGAGAGAAAATGGTGAGATCGGGTGGGTGTTTGGATGAAAGGAAAGCAAGAAGATGATCGATGCATGTATGGGAATTAAGGGCCAGTGGATGGGTGACAAGTGTCACTCATCCATTGGTTGCTAAAAAGTAACTGGGCCCACTAAAGACAAACGGTCCTCGTAAAACGTGTCACCGGGAATAGTATCCCGAAACTTTCGTGAATCGTAACTTCGCTGTCGAACATCCAATTTCGACGTGCCGCCTGTCTATGGATTCGTATCGTCCTTATCTACGTAACGGTCTTCGGACTTCGGCCATTGGACCTCTCGGTCAAAAAGTCAACATTTGCCCCTTTTTAACCAAAATTACCAAAATGCCCCTAAACTTCCGAACGTCATAACTTCCTCCTCGAATGTCGGAATTGAACGTGCCACCTGTCTATGAACTCGTGACGTCACGAACTACGTAACAGTCATCGGTCAAAGTCAGTTTGACCGCCCGAATGAAAAGTCAACGTTTTGCCACCATCAGGGGCAAAACGGTCATTTCGCATCGTTCGTCGGATTTCATTCTACTAATCACGGATTAGCCTCACTAATCGTGTTTAGTCACTAATCTAATCATGGAATTTGGGACGGGTCGTTACAATATTGCTTTACTTTTGGAAAATAATGATTTTTTTTTACAAATGAGCAGCAAAAAAAAAAAATCAAAGGCCAACAAGGAAAACTGTCGAACAAAGAAATTTGATCACGATGGGGATCGCTGCCCTTGATAGCCCGACATGAGGCTCGTCGCACGGCTGGGTCATCGTTCCCATAAGTGGATACTTTGGGCGAAGTCTACATTGGTAGGCAGTCAGGTGGTTGACGCTATTCACGTTAATTTATTTATTTTCATATTAAATATTAATTTTTAATTTGATTATTGACTTTGTAATTATTAATTATTCCAATTTATTAACGGTGATGGTGCAGGACGTCTAGCAGACTCGACACAAGCTGACACAGTAGAAACCCGAGGTCATGCTAGAGAACCAGCTACCAAATCCTGGGGCATTGATCACCATTCAAGAGAGGCAAATTGGTAGGCGTCCCGAGAAGGTTATCCGAGGACAAGGGAAAGGCTAGTTTGGAATGTCTCGAGTCGATCTTCTTGTTCTTCCTACGGAGCCATTTATGAGGACGTCTCATAGTTTAAGAAAAATTTGGGGACCATTCAAGCTGAGAATGCAGATATCAAGGGCCAGAATGTGGGCATCCAGGCTCAAAACAAGTGAATCTAGGCCCAGCTCGCCTTATTGCTTAACCAAATATGTGAGTGTGGGCTGGATGGGGCCTTGACTCACAGCCGCATAACCTGGTCCAACAGCCAGCCTAGGAAGCCGACCACCCCCCGCCCACTCCGACTCACCACCGATTAATTAGCTTTTCATTAGAAGTTTTTTTATTTTAAATTATTTAAAAATATTACATTTAAATTTATAAAAATTATTTTAATTTTCATATAATTGCTATTTTCACTACTACAAAAAATGGATAATAGGAGGCCCTCACATTTGAATAAAATACATCACAAAAGTACAAATGTAAGGAATATAGTGTGTCATTAAGGGCGTCACATTAGACCCTTCACAGAAGACCAAATGTGATGAATGTATAAATTCGTCACTTTTATCTAAATGTGACGCATACTATTTTCGTCACAGTTGGGAATATATTGGTGTCACTTTTGCTCAAATGTGATGTCTGGTATTCCTCATATTTAGGATGTAACGACCCGTCCCGAATTCCGGGATTAGTTTAGTGACTAATCTTGATTAGCGAGGTTGAACGGTGGTTAGTAGGGCGGAATCGGACAAAATGTGCAAAATGACCGTTTTGCCCCTAGTCGTGGGCAAAATGTTGACTTTTTGTTCGGGCGGTCAAATGGACTTTGACCGATGACCGTGACGTAGTTCGGGACGTCACGAGTTCATAGACAGGCGGCACGTTCGATTCCGACATTCGTAGAGAAAGTTATGGTGTTCGGAAGTTGAGGGGTATTTTGGTAATTTGGCTTATTAGGGGCCAAATGTTGACTTTTTGATCGGGAGGTCCGATGGGCGAGGGCCAAGGACCGTTACGTAGGTATCGTCGATACGAATCCAACGACAGGCGGCATGCCGAAATCGGAGATCCGACGACGACGTTATGGTCAAGGAAACGAACTAACGAACCGAGGCCAGGATTAAAATAATAATATAATAATGAATAGTGACCGTTGACTGTGCACATCCGGATGAGTGACAAGTGTCACCCATCCCTTGTTTCCAGCTCCATGTTTCCCTCCCAACACCATCATTACAACATCATCATTCCTTATCCACCATTATCCTTCCTTTTCCTTTGTTTTTCTTTCAAACCGTGCATGATTTAGGGAGAGTATGAACTGGGAGAATTGGCTCCCTTCTTCTGCTGTTCTTGTGAGAAAATGGGAGACTTTGATGATTGAATTAACAGGGAAACACGAGGGGTTGTGAGGGTGTCGAATTTTGGATTTTGGATTTCGGGAAAATTGGGGGGAAAATTCGAATACTGGGAATTGGGCCGTGAGGATCGAATTGGAGGTTACATTCAGCCTTCTGGGAGTTCCACGATCAGATTTGTCGAAGGAACGAAGGGATTTGGCCACCAATTGGCTCTGATCACACTTGGTGACAGAGGAGGAATTTCGAAGTTGAGTCGTGGAATTGGAGGCTTTGTTGGATGAAATTGAGGTGGGGAAACTGCTTCCCATGATCCCACGATGCTTCTGGGATCGTCAATTGAAGGAAAACGTTGGAGAATGGCAGAACTCCATTGATGAACAGTGACGGTGCTCGAGTTTGAGTCGTGACGTTTGAGCACCGGTTTGATGCAATTGATGTGGGGGAATTGTTCCTCGTGGTCCACTGATGCTTCTGGTTGAACCAATTTGGGGAAATCAATCGAGATTGAAGGAATCCCATGATTGAACAGTGACCGGATGTTCTTCGTGGATCATCATCGAATCGTGGGAATTTGGGTAAGGATTTGTGTAATTGAGTTTACAGACTTATAATTGGACTTAAAACGAAGCTAATGGATTGATCAATTGAAGGATTTAGGATCGAATTGACAGGATTGGAACCGGGTTGTGTCGCGGGTGAATTGGACCCGTTTACCAGACAAACGGGTTGGGCTGGTGACACTGTAGCAGGCGCGTGAGTTTCACGCGCAGCCACTCACGGCGGCGCGTGACGGCGCGTGGGCACGGATCTCGAGGTAAGGTCAACATGACTTCTGTCCTATTTAATGTAACGGATATTTTGGAATCGGTTTCGTGTCGATCGGACACCGTCTCGATAGTGTTCGGGATGTCCGAAGGTTTTTAATTAAGTTTAAAAATAAGTAAAAATTCGGGAAAATTACGGGACTTTGATAGGATGTTAATGATGAGGTTAGTGACCCTCTAATGTAATTTGGACAGGATTGGGAGTCCCGGTGATAGTGGTGTGGCCCGGGAGGGCCGGTGGCACGCGTATCGAGGCACACGGTTAAAACGGTCTGTGAGTGGACTTTGGTTTTATAAATCCTATGCATGCTTAAATGTGTTATATGGTTTATATACATGATTTCTATGATGGTATTTGTGAGCATTGATTTTGGTTATATTGCACGTATTTCGAGGTGTTTTCCGTATTTCACGTATATCGGGATTAACGGTTTATTTGTGGTTTTGTGTGCTTGTGGTTAAATAAATAATATGATGAAATGGTTTTGAAATTGGAAATATGAACTCGGGCTTGAGGCCCACTTGTTTTGGAAATTTCGGACTTGGAGTCCATTTGAGAATCGGGCCGGGGGCCCAGTTGGTTAATGAAATCGGGCCAGGGGCCCAGTTGGTATGAAATCGGGCTGAGACCCATTTGAGTTATATTATCGGGCCAGGGGCCCAGTTGATTTGTGAATTCGGGCCGTGGGCCCAGTGGGTTTATAAGTCGGGCTGCGGGCCCAGTTGGTTTACAAATCGGGCCGTGGGCCTAGTGGTTTATAAAATCGGGCATGAGGCCCAGTTGGATAATAAATGTGATTTCGGGTCAGGGACCCTATATTTTATAATGGTGATTTTGGGTCAGGGACCCTAAATGGAATTATGTGGTTTTATGTAAATTTCGGGCAGGGCCCAATGGTAATAATGTGATAAAAGGATTTAATAAAACTGTTTTCCATATACCATCTGGATACAAGGATATATGATGGTCTCCTCCAGATGTCTGGGACACTGGGGAAGTCACGGTGCATTGCCTGCGAGGGGTCATTATACGGAGCAGCCGGACCGTATGATGACTCAGGAGCAGGATTGCTATGATTGACGTCAGGGACGTCAGACATCAGGGATGTCAGATATATGGACCCGGAGAGACCCCGGGCAGCACGCGTAGCTTATGAAACCGTGAGACATGACGTCAGGGACGTCTAGCATCAGGGATGCTGGTGATGGTAATGGTAAAATATGAATTAATGAAATGGCTTTCCGGGTGGATTTATGATTGTGTGATTTTAATGAATTAATGTTCATTTATGGTAGTGGGTGGTGACCCACATGGTTTTAATATGTATGGTGGTGGTATTCCACGGTTTTGGGCTGAGTTCCCACACTTGGTTTTTGGTTAACGGTTTTTGGGCTAAGGCCCTAATGGCTCGGTTGAGCAAACGTTTTGGTTACTGGTTTTTGGTGGCATGCATACGTTTTTATTGGAGGGCATAAATGTCTTATAAATGTATTTGGTAAACTTATTGGTTTTTGTCCACTCACAGCTTTTGGTTTTAATGCCCTTCAGGTTGATTACGGATGCGATTGCAGCAGAGACTGAGACATTGCACACCTCCTCCATCGGTCCTTGCGCACTCTGGATGGCCCGTTTGGGCAGTAGCTCTTGGTTATCCCTTGTCTGACACCCCTTGTTGGACGGGAGCAGGGCACATTCCACGGTAATCCCGGGGGGATTGGGATGGGTCCTGTCAACTTGGTATCAGAGCATGGTTGCTCTATTTGTGCGCGCAGGTCGAGGGTGTGATGTCTCATTGGGTTGCAATTCGTTATCAACCTGATAGATAGTTTTTGGGTTTGGATAGTGGATGGAGTGCGATTGGCCCGATACGCCGTGCGTTAATGTGATTCGACCCAAGTGGGGTTGATTGTGGTGAACTAGTATAGTGGGACCGTCGGTTTGGTCATGTGATATTGGATTGTTGTGCTGCTAGGTGCAGCTAGGTTCGGGGAACCTCATGTGAGTAATGGTCTAAAATGTGAACCCTTGTGGTGGTTTCTAGTGTGAGGGATGTTGGTTCATCGGAGTTGGCCGATGACCTAGTGGTGGAACCCACGTTGATGGGATGGTAGGATTAGATTGGATGTCTATTCGATGTCTAGACCGCGGGGTCGGTCAGGTTGTGAATTTTATATTACGGAGAGCTGTTTGGTTCGGTTGAACCATAGGGTGTGATTGTGGAACCCTAGTATTAAAAAGGTAAACCTTAATTGTGATTAGCGGGTGAGAACTTGTGCTGCGAGAAGTGGCTGAGGTCATGGATGACCATGTGGATGGCTCTGGTGAGTTTAGGCAGAACTATGGGATTCGATGTACGGATACGGTTCTGAAATAAATTATGAAATCCCGTGTTGGATCGGGTATTGGTGTGATGTGTGGATGCGGATCTCGATAGCAATGACAGTTAGTCGGAAGTCATATGGAGATGACTGGCTATCGAGGGTAATTGGTATGGTTCTGATACTTGGGGATCAGGGGACGTTCGGGGAACGTTCATTTTCCTGATAGGGATTGTCAGAATAGTGGTACCCATAGTCGTGAGGTACGGGATCGTCGTTCCGTATGAACGGAGATCCAGGGTTATCGTATTTGCACACGGTGTGCAGTATGGATGTTTGCGGGGTTGGTACTTTTGTGCTGATGCTAGTATGGATGCATGTGTGCTGATACTAGTGATGTTGATAGAGTGTTGGTGCTGGTACTCGCGCTGGTGCTAGTGTCGGTAATGGTGTTGACGATGAGCCACAAATTGGGTGTGACTCCGTCATGATGAACATATGTTCGGTCTTTGAGATTCGGTAATGGTTGAGGGATGGACTGGATGGGATCCAGTTAAGATTGTGCTGTGTTGGGATAAGTCCCAATAGTGGTGAGATAACCAGTAAGGAGTAGATTAAAAAGGGTATAATTGAGACTCGAGTAATCTTGGGATGACGTCCCCTACGTCATGATAATTGGTGGATTTACTGGAAAAGACGAGGAAAACCATTAGTGGTATAAAGGTAGGAATTTGTAATTGCGAACTTGGGAAAACGAGTGTTGAACCTGTAAAGGTCGGGATGTGCGAACGGAACAATAGCGGATTGATTGTGGACACGGGGTTGTCCAAGTGAATTGAGGAGGTAGGAACCTTAGTGTCAAGGAGAGTTGTGATTGGGGAACGAGAGTGGTGCTCGTTTTTGGTGATTGGTATTCCGAAGTCCTTGGGGTCGACATATCATTTTCTGCCCTGGCAGACATTGACTGTAGTTACCTGTACGTTGAGCGTGTATTGGTTGGTGGGTCAGGTGTAATTGCGAGGTCATTAGGAGGAGCTACGTGTTCGAAATTAGGTAAACGAGATTTTTCATTTTCTGCTTGGTGGCAGACAATGTTGCGGTACATGGCGTGGTGAGTGCAGTGAGTTTTGTTGCATCCACGTCGGATGAGTTTTGACGTCATCATTTTGGATCGTCCTTGGTTTTTCCTAGGTGGAATGACAAGGACTGATACAAGGTAATCCGTGAGAATCCGCAGTCTCGACGTGTCTCGTCGTTGACTGATCTGTCTAGTTGTGGGCGTCGGTTGTCGATCGTTGTGGCGATCTAGGATTTTGACGTTATTGTCAGGGACAGTGTCTATCTGGGTCGTGATCTTGATGATTCAGATAGGGGGAGAGTATATCACTCTTACCTTGGTACGTGAGTCGTAAATGACGGGATTGAACTTCTTTTCGAAGGGCCCGTAGGGTATTCTACTCGGGTGACTAGGTTTTCAAGGTAGTTGAATTTTGTCAACCTTAGACGTGTGGAGGTTGGATTGGCTTCCCTATGAAGTCAATCAAGTGTATTGAACGGGTAACCGATAGGTTCGGTTTTGGTGTGTCTTGGTAAATGTGAACGAGATTTCGGGATTTGGAATCGAATATCTGGGTGACGATTCAGGATTCGATTTTGGAACTTGAAAGTATATTTCCGGATTTGGGTACGGAATGGTTATTCCAAATGCTAGCTTACGGAATAATGATTTCGGATTCGGATTTGGAAATGAGTTAAACTGTGATGTCTGGGTTTGGATCCGGGATTTCTTACGAAATTGCGGATTTGGATTCGGAATTGGAACTAGATGTTGGGTGGAGTTTCGTTTTGTCTCATGCTGGATTGGGCAAACGTACTCCATTGTTGGAACGCGTTCGGCTATGACCTAGGCGGTTGTAGTCTGGTTATTAGGTAGATGTGTGTACTTCGTACATGGTTCGAGGTACAATACCTTGTAGACTTGTGATGTCTAGTTACGGTATACGGGATATACCCGAGGTGTGTCGGTGAACGTGTTGGTAGTCGGATTGGTTCCGATACCATGGGATTGGTTGTGGACCGGACATTACTATGCAATGGGTCATGGTAATTCCGATGTGTTTAATTACACACAGGTCGTTTGAAAGGTCGGTAATCGTTTACTAAGTTAAGTACGTTGGTGGCATGTGTAGCCACGAGTGAGTCTAGTGTCAGTTTTCGACTGACAACAACTGTGTGGTGACAGTTTGTCAGGATGTGTCAACATAGATTGTTGAGTGGGGTCAGCTGACTCCTAGTGGGAGTGGGAAAGGAACCGTCGAGTTGTTGCGTCAACGAGAGGGTGGATTTGACAAGTGGTGTCAAATTCGAAACTAGTAGTTTCAGTCATTCGACGGGGTCGAATGTAATCGTTGTGTTTTGAGTACTAGTGGTACGTTTGGGTGTAGACAAGTTTTGTCTAAGTAATTGGTGTGCGGGTGTACACGTGTTGCGTGGTCGATTCCACTTTCCACGGGGTGTTTGTGGAATCAGGGTAATCGAGTTTCGAGAGCGAAACTTTTTAAGGAGGGAAGTACGTTGAGATTAGATCGGTTGGAATTTCGAGGACGAAATTTATTAAGGAGGGAAGGTTGTAACGACCCGTCCCGAATTCCGGGATTAGTTTAGTGACTAATCTTGATTAGCGAGGTTGAACGGTGGTTAGTAGGGCGGAATCGGACAAAATGTGCAAAATGACCGTTTTGCCCCTAGTCGTGGGCAAAATGTTGACTTTTTGTTCGGGCGGTCAAATGGACTTTGACCGATGACCGTGACGTAGTTCGGGACGTCACGAGTTCATAGACAGGCGGCACGTTCGATTCCGACATTCGTAGAGAAAGTTATGGTGTTCGGAAGTTGAGGGGTATTTTGGTAATTTGGCTTATTAGGGGCCAAATGTTGACTTTTTGATCGGGAGGTCCGATGGGCGAGGGCCAAGGACCGTTACGTAGGTATCGTCGATACGAATCCAACGACAGGCGGCATGCCGAAATCGGAGATCCGACGACGACGTTATGGTCAAGGAAACGAACTAACGAACCGAGGCCAGGATTAAAATAATAATATAATAATGAATAGTGACCGTTGACTGTGCACATCCGGATGAGTGACAAGTGTCACCCATCCCTTGTTTCCAGCTCCATGTTTCCCTCCCAACACCATCATTACAACATCATCATTCCTTATCCACCATTATCCTTCCTTTTCCTTTGTTTTTCTTTCAAACCGTGCATGATTTAGGGAGAGTATGAACTGGGAGAATTGGCTCCCTTCTTCTGCTGTTCTTGTGAGAAAATGGGAGACTTTGATGATTGAATTAACAGGGAAACACGAGGGGTTGTGAGGGTGTCGAATTTTGGATTTTGGATTTCGGGAAAATTGGGGGGAAAATTCGAATACTGGGAATTGGGCCGT
The DNA here is from genome assembly GCA_032719365.1 of Prinsepia uniflora. Classification (NCBI taxonomy): domain Eukaryota; kingdom Viridiplantae; phylum Streptophyta; class Magnoliopsida; order Rosales; family Rosaceae; genus Prinsepia; species Prinsepia uniflora. The sequence goes on from CM064876.1 coordinate 58,122,909, forward strand.
GAGGATCGAATTGGAGGTTACATTCAGCCTTCTGGGAGTTCCACGATCAGATTTGTCGAAGGAACGAAGGGATTTGGCCACCAATTGGCTCTGATCACACTTGGTGACAGAGGAGGAATTTCGAAGTTGAGTCGTGGAATTGGAGGCTTTGTTGGATGAAATTGAGGTGGGGAAACTGCTTCCCATGATCCCACGATGCTTCTGGGATCGTCAATTGAAGGAAAACGTTGGAGAATGGCAGAACTCCATTGATGAACAGTGACGGTGCTCGAGTTTGAGTCGTGACGTTTGAGCACCGGTTTGATGCAATTGATGTGGGGGAATTGTTCCTCGTGGTCCACTGATGCTTCTGGTTGAACCAATTTGGGGAAATCAATCGAGATTGAAGGAATCCCATGATTGAACAGTGACCGGATGTTCTTCGTGGATCATCATCGAATCGTGGGAATTTGGGTAAGGATTTGTGTAATTGAGTTTACAGACTTATAATTGGACTTAAAACGAAGCTAATGGATTGATCAATTGAAGGATTTAGGATCGAATTGACAGGATTGGAACCGGGTTGTGTCGCGGGTGAATTGGACCCGTTTACCAGACAAACGGGTTGGGCTGGTGACACTGTAGCAGGCGCGTGAGTTTCACGCGCAGCCACTCACGGCGGCGCGTGACGGCGCGTGGGCACGGATCTCGAGGTAAGGTCAACATGACTTCTGTCCTATTTAATGTAACGGATATTTTGGAATCGGTTTCGTGTCGATCGGACACCGTCTCGATAGTGTTCGGGATGTCCGAAGGTTTTTAATTAAGTTTAAAAATAAGTAAAAATTCGGGAAAATTACGGGACTTTGATAGGATGTTAATGATGAGGTTAGTGACCCTCTAATGTAATTTGGACAGGATTGGGAGTCCCGGTGATAGTGGTGTGGCCCGGGAGGGCCGGTGGCACGCGTATCGAGGCACACGGTTAAAACGGTCTGTGAGTGGACTTTGGTTTTATAAATCCTATGCATGCTTAAATGTGTTATATGGTTTATATACATGATTTCTATGATGGTATTTGTGAGCATTGATTTTGGTTATATTGCACGTATTTCGAGGTGTTTTCCGTATTTCACGTATATCGGGATTAACGGTTTATTTGTGGTTTTGTGTGCTTGTGGTTAAATAAATAATATGATGAAATGGTTTTGAAATTGGAAATATGAACTCGGGCTTGAGGCCCACTTGTTTTGGAAATTTCGGACTTGGAGTCCATTTGAGAATCGGGCCGGGGGCCCAGTTGGTTAATGAAATCGGGCCAGGGGCCCAGTTGGTATGAAATCGGGCTGAGACCCATTTGAGTTATATTATCGGGCCAGGGGCCCAGTTGATTTGTGAATTCGGGCCGTGGGCCCAGTGGGTTTATAAGTCGGGCTGCGGGCCCAGTTGGTTTACAAATCGGGCCGTGGGCCTAGTGGTTTATAAAATCGGGCATGAGGCCCAGTTGGATAATAAATGTGATTTCGGGTCAGGGACCCTATATTTTATAATGGTGATTTTGGGTCAGGGACCCTAAATGGAATTATGTGGTTTTATGTAAATTTCGGGCAGGGCCCAATGGTAATAATGTGATAAAAGGATTTAATAAAACTGTTTTCCATATACCATCTGGATACAAGGATATATGATGGTCTCCTCCAGATGTCTGGGACACTGGGGAAGTCACGGTGCATTGCCTGCGAGGGGTCATTATACGGAGCAGCCGGACCGTATGATGACTCAGGAGCAGGATTGCTATGATTGACGTCAGGGACGTCAGACATCAGGGATGTCAGATATATGGACCCGGAGAGACCCCGGGCAGCACGCGTAGCTTATGAAACCGTGAGACATGACGTCAGGGACGTCTAGCATCAGGGATGCTGGTGATGGTAATGGTAAAATATGAATTAATGAAATGGCTTTCCGGGTGGATTTATGATTGTGTGATTTTAATGAATTAATGTTCATTTATGGTAGTGGGTGGTGACCCACATGGTTTTAATATGTATGGTGGTGGTATTCCACGGTTTTGGGCTGAGTTCCCACACTTGGTTTTTGGTTAACGGTTTTTGGGCTAAGGCCCTAATGGCTCGGTTGAGCAAACGTTTTGGTTACTGGTTTTTGGTGGCATGCATACGTTTTTATTGGAGGGCATAAATGTCTTATAAATGTATTTGGTAAACTTATTGGTTTTTGTCCACTCACAGCTTTTGGTTTTAATGCCCTTCAGGTTGATTACGGATGCGATTGCAGCAGAGACTGAGACATTGCACACCTCCTCCATCGGTCCTTGCGCACTCTGGATGGCCCGTTTGGGCAGTAGCTCTTGGTTATCCCTTGTCTGACACCCCTTGTTGGACGGGAGCAGGGCACATTCCACGGTAATCCCGGGGGGATTGGGATGGGTCCTGTCATAGGAATATGTGAAACTTATATGAGTGTCTCTTTTTTTCTAAAATGTGATGCATACATTGTGTTTGTGAGGACGCCTTGGGGGCATGGTTAGCAATTCCACATCGCCCGGGGGGATCTGGGGGATGTGCATTATATGTGTGGGCGCACATTTATCCAATAGGTGGACTTTTGGGAGCTCACTGCTTTGAGTTTGGTTGGAACCCCAAAGTTAAGCGAGTTTGAGCTGGTGCAATCCTAGGATCGGTGGCCCATTGGAAATTTGTACGTGAGCTCCCGAGAACAAAACCGTGTGGGCTCGGCCCAAAGCAGACAATATCCTGTTGGAGAAGGTCGAGTCGTGAAAATTTGGTATTAGCGCCCAACCCCGCCCCGAAATTGAGTGTGTCATCGAGGACTCTGGGCCTTAAGGGGGGTGGATTGTGAGGACCCGTGACTTAGGGGTATGGTTAGCAATCTCATATCACTTGGGGAGATCCGGGGGATGCGCCTTATATGTGTAGGCGCACATCTATCCAACAGGAGGCCTTTTGGGAGCCCACTAACTTTGAGTTTGGTTGGAACTCCAAAATTAGGCAAGTAGGAGCTGGTGCAATCCCAAGATGGGTGACCCACTGGAAAGTTGCACGTGAGCTCCCGAGAACAAAACCGTAAAGGCTGGGCCCAAAACGGACAATATCTTGTTAGAGAAGGTCGGATCGTGATAATTTGGTATCAGAATCCAATCCCGGTCGGAATTGAGTGTGCCAACGAGGACGTTGGGCCCCAAGGGGGGTGGATTGTGAGAACCCGTGCATTGGGGGCATGGTTAGCAACCCACGTCGCCTGAGGGGATATGGGGTATGCGCATTATATGTGTGGGTGCACATCTATCCAACATGAGGCTTTTGGAAGCTCACTGACTTTGGGTTTGATTGGAATCCTAATATTAAACCAGTTTGGACTAGTGCAATCTCAAGATGGGTGACCCATTGAAAAGTTGCACGTGAGCTCCCGAGAACAAAACCTTGAAGGCTGGTGACAGGACCCATCCCAATCCCCCCGGGATTAGTGCGGGATGACCCTGCTCCCGTCTGACACGAAGTGTCAGACAAGGGATATTTCTGACCTTTTCCCTCCCGGGCTATCAGAGTACGCCAGGATCCGGAGGAGGCATGTGATATCTCGATCTCTGCTACAGTCCACATCCGATGTCAACCTGAAGGGCAGTCAAAACATTAAAAACTGTGAGTGGACAAAACAAAAGTTTATAAAAACATTTCATAAGACATTTGTACCCTCCACTAAAAAGCATGCATGCATTCGAAAACCATTTATCCAAAACAAACCATATGTGGGACTAAGCCCAAAGCAGATATAAACCAAGGTCGAAAGGACCACAATGAAAACGACCATACGTGCCACTGCCCAAATCCATAAGGGACTCGGCCCCAAACCATAAAGAAACCAAGTACACGAGCCACTGCTCAAATCCTGTGCACACCTGTGCACACCACATATCATATATCATATATACATATAAGTCACACAACCAATCCTGTCACGGTATCCAAAGCTACGCGCGAGCTACCCGGGTCTCAATCCGAGTCTTCTCAAAGTCAAGGTCAATGTCCGCAGACCACTGATCCTACTCGAGGTAATAGTAACCATAGCCTTCCTGAGAGTAAGGAACCCAACTGGGGGGTGACTCCACTCAGTAGGTGCTCCGTGACTACTCCGGGGTCCACCCAGGCCAACGACCCTCCCCGGAGGAGATAATAGAAGTAAAGGAAGATAGATGAACATATATATACATAACATAATATCCATGCCCGGTTCCCCTGAACCGTCATGATCCATAATATCCATAATCAAGTAACATGCCGGTTCCCATAAACCGTCATGTACCGTAATAACATAACCAGGGTTCATGCCGGTCCCCATAAACCGTCAAGAACCAGAATGATCTGACAAAGGTTCATGCCGGTTCCCATAAACCGTCATGAACCACAATGACCTTTCCAGAGTTCATGCCGGTTCCCATAAACCGTCATGAACTTGGAAATCCATCTAGGGTCCCTGACCCGAAATCATCAGTGTAAAACAACTGGGTCTTGTGCCCGAACATATGACTCAACTGGGCACCGTGCCCGATATCTAAGGGTCAGTCACGACTCCGATCATAGTGATGCGTGCAACCATCCATCCAGGACCGCTCTCAATCCTGGTATGTCGCCGTGACCGAATCAACCGACGCGACCGCCACAAGATCATGGTGCACTCATCACCGATCACTATCCTGAACCGTCAGCACTCTGAAGTCGAGCCTCCCCAGGCTGCCCGACCACAAATCGTGCATCGTGACCTCTCCGGAAGGAACACATCCCAATCCGGAGGCGAGCGTCGTATCGTCGATCGTCGTGCACATAGCACCCGTCGCGACCACGATTTAGACCGGAAGGTCATAAATAGCGTCATATGCCCGAGACACAACCAAATGGGTCTCATACCCGAGTTTATCCTTTTAGAAATCCAAAACCATTTCATTAAAACCAATAAAGAAATACAGACCCGTAGAAGCACCGTATAAGGATGAAACCTCGAAATACGTGCTTATACTTAACCACATAATAATGCCCCCATGGCATCATCAAACAAGTAATAAAACATATAATAAACATTTATGCATGCACCAATTTAGAAAACAAAGTCCACTCACAGACCGTCCAAGCTGCCGTCTCGATTTGCGTGCCATACGGCTCCCCGAGCCGATCACCGCCACCGGGACTCCCAAACCTGTCCAAATCGTAATAGAAGGTTACTAACTACTTGATTAACCTCCTACCAAAGCCCCGTAATTTTCTGATATTTTTAACTATTTTTAAAACCGAACCTAAAACTTCCGATGCCCCGAAACATATCGAGACGGTGTCCGATCGACACGAAACCAGTCCCAAAATGTTCGTTACATCGAATAGAAGATTTCACGTGTTGAACACTTTCCCAAATTCCCTGCCACGCGCCGTCTGAAGTGGCTGCGCGTGGGCTTCACGCACTAGCTACTGCACCTGTTGACGTCATCGATGACGTCAGCATGACGTCATCTGACAGCTGTCAGGTCTGACATGTCAGACTCTGATAGGTGCCACATGTCACGCTCCCATTGGTCCATGTCACTGTGCTGTCAGTGCCACGTGGCAGTCTGACATGTGCCAAGTGTCATCACGGCACTGGTCCACGTCTGTGCCACGCGTCAGCCCCTAATTGGGCCACATCACTAACATGTCAGTGCTGACTGTGCACTGACATGTGACACGTGTCGGTTGATGAGTGGTCCACGTCACCTGACAATCTGACAGGTGCCACGTCATCATGCCACGTCACCACCTTCAACCTCGCACAACTGGTCCGGGCCGGCCGGTCCGGTCCAACCCCTGCAACTGGACCCGCGTAACCGGTCCAGGCTCATTCCGGCCTAGTTTTTCACCGTTTTCAATCCTAATCAATCCTAACCTTCCTATAATCGTCCTAGGAACCTAACCCAATTAATTAGAACCCCTAAAACCCACGAAAATCCACGGTTCAATTTTGAACCTCACGGTTCAATTTTCCCGAAACCTCCCAGGGCTTCCCCGACGTCCAACCACCACCAAAACCCCTCTAACAACTCCCGAGCAACCTATTTAACTCAAACCAATCATCCAAATCAATCCATAACATCAAAATCCACGCAAAAATTGAAAATGGGCTTACCGGGTACCCGCTCGGGTTCTGGGTTCCCGCCACCGCCCACGGCGGTTCCAGCCACCAGCTGCCGTCCTTAGTCCTCCTCTCTCACCCTCTGGTCTCAGTTATGGTTACAAAGGAAGGGTTTGGTGTTTGGGTGAGAAATGGTGATCGGGTTGGTTTGGGAAAAAATGGGAGAAATGGATGCACGGTTAAGGGGTTTGATGCATGAATGAAATTGGTGTCCATTGGATGGGTGACACTTGTCACTCATCCATTGGGCATCATGACAAATATCTGGGCCCACTAGAGACAAAACTGCACTTTTTGTCTCGTAAAACGTACCGTTATGAATAGTAACCTGGAACTTTCGTGAACCGTAACTTCGCCGTCGAACGTCCGAATCCGACGTGCCGCCTGTCTACAGATTCGTATCGTCCTTATCTACGTAATGGTCTTCGGCCCTCGGCCATCGGACCTCCCGGTCAAAAAGTCAACATTTGACCCCCATTTAAACAAAATTACCAAAATGCCCCTAAACTTCCGAACGTCATAACTTCCTCCACGAACGTCGAAATCGAACGTGCCACCTGTCTATGAACTCGTGACGTCACGAACTACGTCACGGTCATCGGACAAAGTCCATCTGACCGCCCGATTGAAAAGTCAACGTTTTGCCGCGATCAGGGGCAAAACGGTCATTTCGCACCGTTCGTCCGATTTCGCTCTACTAATCACCGATTAACCTCATTAATCGTGATTAGTCACTAATCTAATCATGGAATTTGGGACGGGTCGTTACAGCTGGGCCCAAAGCGGACAATATCCTGTTGGAGAAGGTCGAGTCGTGATAGTGTTACATTTAACAATATGTGAAGCTTAGTTGTGTCACTTTTACTAAATGTGATGTCTGTGTTTTTTGTCATTTAACAATATGTGAAGGTTAATTATTGGTCACTTTTATTCTTCGTATAACAATAGGTAAAGCTTGCTTATTTTTCACCTTTAACCAAATGTGATGTTTGGCAATCCTCACATTTTGTAATATGTGAAGATTTAGGATTCGTCACAATAGTAAATATGCATGACCAATTCTCTAGGCACTTTAAATAATAATCTAATCATTTAGATTAAAAAATTTACTACTTAACATAAAATATATAACATTAACCTATAAAATTCAAACTAATAAAATGTCTTAAATAATATGTTTTTTAAAAAAACCCCTTAAATCCTAAAGATTTGCAATCTCAATGTTTCCACAACTACATAGATTTGTAAGCCAAATAACCAGCCAAAAGATTTTCAACGTTTCACTCTCGTTGATCTATGATCACTTTAAGGTATGATCACTTTAAGGTGGTGTTGATGAAGACGTCAAAGTTTCTAGTAGAACTCTCATATTCGGATTCTCTAATCTATTGGATCTCTCCAAAGTTAAGAGCAACTGAACTTTTAAGAGTGCATTCTCATGTTGTACATTTTAAAAACTAGATGCAAGATCCGTAGACATTTCCTTCAACTCAATAATATTTCTGAATTGGAATCCTCTCCAAGAACAAGTGAGGAAGGCAAGAACACTTTCAACTTGTAGTGATATCAGCATTGTACGTGCTAATTGTGAAACTTATTGTTTCCTCGCTACGTAGAGTTATAGACCATCCCATAAGAATTGCTTCAATTAACTGTAAATAAAAAAATTGTGCAGGAAAGTACATAGACATGCAGCCACTGCATAGAGAGATCAGGCAAGCATCTTGCTAATTAGTTCCACATCACAACAATCCAGACCAGTGGGTGCAATGTTAAGATCATCCAGAGTAATTATCCTCCTCCCCTGACGCATGAGAAACTCCTAACTATTCTACAACAAAAATATTAATAATTAGATATCCATTTATAAACATCACATGCTAATCAAACGCCTAAATACATTATTCCTAGTGTTTATTTTAATTTTATTTATTTAAATATATATATTCATATTAATTATATATAATTAATTAAATATTACAAATATTAAAAAATAAAATATATTGCATAGTTTTGTCGCGATCCATCAAGCAAACTTCGAAATAATTCACTTTGCAGGGTGAAACTTCGTCAAACAAACTTTGAAATGAACAACTTTGCACGGCGAACTTTCATCGGGAAAAGGTAGATCATGCTTCGGATTGATGGTGTTGCTCGGTGAATGTGTTCGTCGGGCAAACGCCGTTGATTTCGGTCTTACTCGGTGAATGCCCTTCTCTGTCGAGTGAAGTCCTAACCTGACAAATTTCGCGTGACAGAGGACGCCCAGCGGAGGATCGCTGGGTTAACATATGGCCTGGTAGATGTTTGGGCTTGCCCTTCGTCGAGTTAACCTACATTTCTTGTAGTGTGATGTTTGCTATAAGATTCTTTTTGCCTAACTAATTGAAATATAATAAAAACGTGTCATAAGTTATTCATTTGAAGACATTAGATATGGGTGATTTCAATTCCGAATTTGGAAGTTTTGTTTCGAATGAGTAATGTACTTGTGACTCATATATGTTTCATTATATTTTGCTTGTTTTGACAAAAATAAGCTCAACAATAACGTCAAGTGACTCACATGTGATCTTTTTAACAAAATTTGTGAGAGGATTGATCATAAGTAGGTATGTCATAAAATAAAAAGCCATAGGCGATGAAATGTCATAAAATGAAAGTATAGGCGGTGAAATATCAGAAAAAGAAGTATTTATAGGTTGTCAAGTATCACATACAAATAGTAAAGTTGAGGATTGAGGTGGTATATACTAATGCTAAACTTTTCCCTATAATTTATTTAAAGCATATAGAAGTCTAGTAGAAACAATTTATATTAGTTACTTTGTTTTTGTTAATCTTTTTTTTTTCTTTCTAAACTTGGCTTGATTGTAACTTGATATTGCACCTTGTACTACTTTCAAAGCAATATGCTTATCCATTTCATGTATATAGTACTTATCAGTGGACTTCATCGATCACTAGTACTAGCCGAGCTCTCCATTTCATGTAATTAATTTTAATATAAAAACAAATGCTAAGAATGAGAATGTTTCTCTTATATTAATTATGAAAGAATTATCAGAACAATTTGTGGATCACTGATCATGAAAGCATAGATCTTAATTGACGTTTCTACACATCATGTTATGAGAAGGAACAAGGAATATATATAATAATCATTTCATTTCAGAAGCCAGGCAGATTACAATGATTAATTAAAATGGAAGATTAACACAAATGATGACACAAATAATAATGGGAATGGGATAAGATAAAGATCAGAAGCACCAAAATTACATTGATTTAGCAATCATAATTCTTATGGCGAAAACCTAACAAAATGCTAGGCAGCATATATCTAGCTTCATCGTGTGAACATATATATGGGTTCTTATGCCCTATTTCACCATGAAACAAAAACCCTAGAGCTAGCTAGCCAGCACCTCATCAGAAATTACAATCAAAGGAATAAAACTGGTGATCATATCATCTCGATCTCTCTTGCTCATCAGCAATGCCTGCATGGAAAAAAAAAAGTTGCGATTAATCGATGAATCAAGATATAAAAATCTTTTAATTACGTGGTTAATGATGAGACCATAAAACTAATTGATTAACGTACCCAAAATTGGATAAGACACGTCTAGTAGGAGTCTCTTGGGGCATTGCATCTAAAGCACTCCATTCTGCTGGCAAAGTTGTGCTCGTTGCACCCCAATCTGGCCAAGAAAAAAAAAAACAGAAAAAACAATCGGTCATTTTGGTCCTTTTAGGCAGAGAGAAAAGAAAGAGAGAGACTCTTAAAGTACGTATCTCAAGTGGAAAAGCAGCCAATGATAGATAAACAAGTACTCTTCTGGTCAGATTATGTAATTAATAAGCCGGCATTCTTAATACTACTATCGAAAAAATGTTAACAAATTAAATTCTCTTAAATTTTTATTTTAATTTGTTGTTTAACCTACAATTTTACTTAAAATTTTACATAGAAAAGCTCTAGCTCTTAAGTTTCCATGTGATCTTATTACTGTGCTAACTTATAAGGTTACGATCGAAAATTTACAATAATTAATACACTAAATATACCTAATTAAAAACTTAAGAATTTCGAAGGAATTTTTTTTCTTTTTTCTTTTTTGTTGCTATATATATATATATATATATATATATATATATATAGTACCAATGAGATTTCTTTTCACCTGGTACAAATCCAATCACCAGATTTCCATCCAGGTCGACCAGCGCCTCCTCCGCCCCCGCCAAGCCCTAACCCGAAACTTCGGGAGCGGGAAATGTCGGAGTCAAAGCCGCCCATACCACCGCCACCAGCGCCGGAATCATCCTTGAACACACCACACTTGAAGCAGGTGGAGCGGCTGGCAAAATTGTGGGCGCCACAGTTGCCAGCAGTGCAGTACCAGTCACCGGGCCGAACATCTGAGCCAGTACTCATGAACCCAAATGAAGATCCTCCTCCTCCTCTTCCACCAAAACCGCCAAAGTCAACGCCGGACTTGGCATCACCGCAACGTTGGCAGGAGTCACGCCTCTGGAAGTTGAGGTGCTGACATGACCTGCAGTTCCAATCTCCTGGCCGGCTCATCTTCTAATCTGCATTAATTAATTATATTATAAAAACGTATATATATTTTGTTTAGTGATAAATAATTTGTCACTTTTTCCCCTATGTACGTACGGATGTGGTAGGCTCGCTCAACACATAAAAAACTTGGTTAATTATAAAAATTTCATTAGGTACAATTTGTCGTTTTAGTGAGGGATTGAATCCGCTTATAATAAACGGATCGTAAATGCATACCAAAACTAAAATATATAGATATGATTAGTCATGCACATACATAAAAAGTTAAACTTGTAGAAGACTTATGTGATATCGTATATATATATCGATACAATCCCACACAAACTAATTAATGAAACTATATATGTAGAAAAGAAAGGAGAGAGAAGTAAAGCACCTGCTTTGAGAAATTAAATTAATTATATGATATATGATGGATGCTAATTAAGTACGTAGTATTGGATGTGATTTGAGAGAGCAAGATAATATATAATTAGGAGGAGTGGTGAAGTACTGATGAGTGAGTGATATGGAGGGAGGAGGGGGTGGTTTATATACATATTAACTTAGCTAGCTAGGGCAAAAGAAAAAGGGAATAAATTAATGGAGGGCCGTGTCGGCTTTTTCGTATTCTTCAATTAGCAACCTTGATAAATGGAATCAGACAAATCCAAAGGAAAGGAAAAAGAGAATGAGAAAACTCCACAGTCCATGATTCTAAAGCGCGAGGAGAGAGAGAGAGGGAGAGAGAGAGAGAAATTCAAAGAAATTTTGTTCCATCCTTAAAAGATATGAAATCCCCGGCCCTCTTGAGCATAGTAATTATAAATTCCTAGCTAGCTAGCTGATCTGCCTTGCCCATGAGTTGAAGAAAATCTTGGCATGCAATTGAAGTGATCGATCAGTTTCATACTTAATTATAATAAGTTCTTGGCATCCATATATATTATCCATAAGTGTAGGAAAGCAAGCTAATTAATAGGCCGCCGTATATCTTTAAGAATCTTGTGAAGATTATAATAGGTTGACTGAAGGGAACATTAATATATTTTGATATACATTCAGCCTTGGAGGGTCGGATCTAGCTAGCTAGATATAGGCCTATAGGCTATAGCTAGCATGCTACCCCAAACAATTCAAGACCCACAAAAAGAAATTACAGATTCTGTAGCCTAATATCACAACAAATCTACCAATTAACCAAACCATGAACCTACAAATTAAGGAACCCCTTTGAGTCTTTGACCATGCCACTTCATATATATATATATATATATATACATATATACTTCATTAATATGGCATCTGAAAATGATGTGTCAATCAACTCTATAATATATGCAACAAGTATCTTTTCATAGCAATACTTGCCTTTGTTATAAGGTGGACGTGCTCGTTCTTCTTATGATCGATTAATTGCCAAATATTCTCTGCATATCTAATAGTAACTAATCATCAAAACGTATAATTATTTCTTTCTTGTGATTAGTTGATATCGAATATGCTAAATGATACCTAAAAACTTCATCCACATATGTAAGAGACAATTCGTAACACAGGTCCAGGAAAACTAGAAACGTACGTAGGTAAGCAAGGCGGGTGCAAGTAATTGGACAATGTGGAATCATAATGAGCATCTAGTACGTAATTCCATGAAATCCATATTATTCCCCAAACATAATTAAAGCAGTTGGCAGGGCCACTCATCTTATAATTGCTCCCACTATCCACCAAGGACCAAGGTGTCGTCTCTTTCAAATATTTTACTTTGAGAATCACCAGATTGCCAGTCAATTTATTGGAAAAATTGCACTTGCTTTACAAATTTGAATATTCCTTTATTCCTACTACGTTTCATAATTACAGACAGCACCATCAAAGTGGCGTTAATTAAACCCCACCCAACTTTCTAAATCTGGAAAATATATTATTGCAACTATATCGATCACATATATTATATATCCAACTCCATGGAATTTTAACAATTAAACAAGAACACACAATCATCAATCATCAATCATCAATCACATGAATGATGAATGGTAGGTTAACTAATTATATTAATTTTTCTTCTTCTCTAGTACTGTGTGTGTATATTTATATGTATATGGATATGTATATGCTGAAGAAAGAATTATAAACTGGAAAAAGAGAAAGAAAAAAAATGAGAAAACCAAAAAACAGAAAAAGAAGCAAAATGGTGAGTTTCAATAAAGGAAGTTGAAGCTGATGATGGAATAACAAGTCTTCGAGGTATGGCTTCATTTTGACCATCTTTTTTTTTCTTGCTTCTTTTTCTTTTCTTTTTTTTTTTTTTTGGTTTTTGCTGCGGCTGCTATTCCTTACTCTCTCTCTCTCTCTCTCTCTCTAAGCTCCTTTTAAGACCAAAAAATAAAAATGAGAAGGAGATCTGGCCTCCATTCTCTTGGAGAGGGGTAAAGGGGAAGAGAGGCAAACTGTAAAGAAGAGCGGAGAGAGAGAGAGAAGTGGGCAACTGATGATTCGATTCTCTCCTCGGGAAACGCTTCCATGCATGAATGACTGCGACTAACTTATTATTTCCTTCTCCCACCATTTTTCCCCCCTTCTTTGTGTGTGTGTGTATCCTCAATAATAATATTCCTCACTCACTCGTTAGCCTTAGGTTGTATTTCTCAAATTGATCTTTCATAAAAGGAGATGGCAACTACAATGTACTCAATCTCTCCTGTTGAGCAACTATAATGTACTAAGGTAATGCGTTCTTAAGTTAGATTTTAGAGTTTAACAAAATCCTTATTTAGTATATATGCACTCTATAAAGTAAATTAGGCTAATTTGGGTGAAAAATTACTTGGAAGTACAAAATTTAAGTTAAATTAGTTGAAAATATCAACGATATAATGGATTTAATTTTAAAATTATGCTTAATTTTAAAATTATGCATAATTTTAATAATGTGGGTTGTTCATTTGTTTGCGCGGTTAAAATCCACTCTATAATTGCTATATGTATATATATTTGTATAAGGAAAAATATCAATATACCGTAAACCTCACCCTTTCTTCTCTGTTATATAAATTAAGGAGAATTTGTGAAAGAAAAAAAAAATTCTGTATTCGCTCGCATCCCCGAAGAAGAAAGGCAAAAGGCGCATACACATGAAAAATTGTCCAAGTCCAAGAGCCACAAAAACACAATCAAATTCCATTGACCTTTTCATTATATCTGCACACAACATGCAGATGGTATTTTGCACGATGGTTGTCCTCTATTTACCTAATACAGTAATACTGCATCGTTCGTTCAACAAAAAAGGTTTGCGCGTACTCCATACACCAGATGCAATTTTCAAAACACATTCCATAACTAGCGCAAATCATCTTGGCAAAAGTAACAATGCAGCACAAGCTAATCCAATCACCACAGAATGCACTATAATCCTTTCCGGCTCCTACCAACAGCACCAGCTTTACTCCTTGAATTGAAAGATTCAGTTTGAGTAAACATCTCCCTGTGACCCAATGGAGCACTTCCTCCAGGTATTGGCGATGAAACTTGGCGAGAAGCTCCTGAATTTGACTCTCTTGCTCTACGTGTCTCGATTTCCATATTCTTCACTTCATTAGTGAGCATTGCTAACTGTTTCAGCAAAGACCGTTCATCCATAAATATAGAATCATAGATTGCATGAGAAACATGCTATGTTAAATGTAACAAACTAGGAATCAAAATTAAGGAAATTTGAGGGATCCACCGGCATCACTAAGGACCAAAGAGATGGAACATCCCAATATGTCATCATGTATGCTCAGTGTGCAACCCCACTTAGCATATGCAATGAGTCGTAAAAATAATTTTGTATTATGAAATGGTAATTCCCAGGTTGAAATTATTAAATAGCTCAACCTCAAGATGCCATTTTTAATCAACCAACTTCCATCCAGTTGGAAAAAAAACTTTCGACATGAACAAAGCATCCTTACTATCTACAAATTGGATGGTTTCATACCCGAGTTTCATTCTCTCTTAACCGACACTGAAGTGCATTTATGGCAGGACTTAAACTGCAAAGGATTTGAAAGTAAGTAAGTACAACATTGAAAGTAATAAAAAGGTCAGACATAATCAATAGAAAGGTGGCTGTAAATATCTGACCAATATTCAATTAACTTGCACATGGAAGACTGGTACATGGATGTGTGATGTATGAAAGTAAGTGGATGCACTTTGCCGTCCCTAAGCAAAAACCAAATCCAATTAGAATTAACAACCAGTTGATTATTCATTAGTATAAAGTGATGGAACATCAATGGATCACCTTGTATTTTGTAAGATTGCTTGGTTGTATGCCACTCGCTCCTCTTCATAGAGTACTTGTTGCAATTCAGTGAATGATATTAAAGGTGAATCGAGCTGAATAAGAGAGGAAGTCGGTAAAACATGAAGAGGAACTTCTTTCCTGACATACTCGGCACCACTGCAAGCAATAAAGAAAAAGAAAAGAGATAATTGGGCTTAGAAATTCAAAATTGTCTTTCATGTCCAAAATGGAATTGGACATTCTTTATTCATTAAGAGATATAATTGTTTTTTTTTTATCTTCATTTTTTTTTTGGGCTTGAAAATACGAATGTTAAAATGTATTAAAGAAAAGGTGCATAAAAACAGAGTGATATAGCCAAAATGACCCACCAAAGAGAAACCAAAAATCTATTAATCAAACTATCAAATATAGGATTGAACAAAAGCCCTCAGGCTCCTCATAAACATGGAAGATCACAGTGATTTACTCACAATCAATGCATGCTTACAAAAACAACATAAATACACCCAAAATGAGTATAACATCATTTTCCATATTCAAATTGAAATCTTGACTGCAATTTGATGCATGAAAACATCCAGATGCTAGTAGCTAGTAATACTTATTCATCAATGTGAGAACCAGAGAAGAGAGAATGTATAAGTTGGATACATGGAAGACATATTTGGATCACTTAGGCGTCATAAGGATGAATTGGAAAGCATCAGGAATAAAAAGGAGAAAGACTATTTGAGTCAGGGAAACAACAAAATAAATTATAAACAGTTCAGTCCCCAAGTCACTTGCTTTTAAAATGGAGTAAGGCCAAGAAGCCACAGGTTTACGAATCACTGAATCTGAGCACTTATTTATTTTCGGGAAATTTTAGGCAGCTATAGAAATGGCGTTAAGTCTGCTGCCAGACACAAATGTCCACTGTTCTGAATCTACTCCACCTAGCAAAGCTAATTATCTTCATTAAAACACTGATACAAGCCACGGGATTCTACAACATTTATAATCTTCACATCATGTGTAACGAGGAGAGGAATAATCTTACTTTAATTTAATTTGCTTCTAAAGTTTTCAGCCCAAAGTTCACTATTCTGTAACAGTAAAACATTTTAAGGGAGGGAATGCATGAGTAGAAATCGGTCCACATGTCACCAAAGGAGAATATACCAGCATTCACAATTTGCAGCGATCACACAATTTTCACAAATCACAGTAAAAGAGATAAAAGGTGGTGAAGCACAAGTTCAAGCATACCTCATATCCAAGTTTGAGCGGTGCATTGCTTCTTGCATACTCTCTGACATATCCATGGGATCTATGTCGTCAATGATGTTTCCTGAAGTGTCAGTTTGGTAGCTGCCTCCAACTCTTTCTAAATGATTCGCATCAGCATTTGCAAAGAAAAGCCCCAGATCTGAAGATCTTCCCCCACCCTAGGCAAATTGCCATAATTTACAAATAGCATAAATTGACCAGTATGAAAACAGTATCCCTAGACATGCAAATATGCAAAAAAAAAAAAAACAGGTCACGAGTAGAACAGAATTTAATTAGAAAGCAACTCCTATCCGGTAGGAAACATCCTCTGACTTCAGACACTAAGTAGGAAACATCCAGTGACTTCAGACACTAACAAAAGCAACTTGGGCAAGAAACTAGACAGTTAATAAGCACAGAAACAAACTACTTACACTTTTTATTCTTGTTCTTTCTTTAATACAAGCAATCATTCCACAGCTCATACAGTGAAATTTGAGATGGTGATTGAGTTTATTGGGAAAAAATAGCTGGAACAAGTTAGATCCTTCTGGAACTACTCGGTAGTTGTACATGTTTACCATAGAATATTTCTCCAGTAAAATCCTCCAACTAGAAGTCATTTCTAACAATATCTTACAACCGAAATGCACAAAAGTTAATAAAAAGTTGGAATGAAACACGGGCTCAGTAAAATTATCAGCAATTCAATATTTATTTATAGGTAATTCAGGTACCAAAATAGAGTCTCAGATGGGAACAAAAATGGCCTTTCTTGGGAAAAAAATAAAAAAAAACTGGCTTCATTCCATAAAGAGGCAGCCAAATGGATGTTCAGGCCAAGCCTAGCTGATGTTTCAACTAATATTCCTCCTATCAATACTCCAATTGAACTTAATATCTCAATTTACATTTACCTATAGTAAAATATTAATCCTATGACTAGGCAGGTTCTGTATGCTCATGTATGTGCTTACCCACTTTAGATAAAAGTTACGAACCCTTTCTTAGCCCATCAGATTAAGCACTTACATTGAAAATGACATCGACTAAATGAATGAAATTTCCCCACTTAAACTCCAATGTTACAGAAATATGAACCAACGACTAGAGGTGATTAGTTGACAGATGAGTTTCACCATTTAGAACACATCAAGATATCAATGCAATAAATTTAAAAAAAAATTATAATTAGGTTGTTTACTCACTGAAACAAGTACCAAGACTAATTTGTAATCATCCATCACGAAACCAAACAGGTTTTAGAGCTCTGCTGCCTCAATTGACTTGAATGGTTTTGTATCTTTTCTTCCTATTTTCATTTTTATTGAATGGATATAATACCTTTATAATTCCAGAATTTCTTGAATCAGCTGTGTCTTGCTCAGGATTATCTGCTCTATTAGAGCCAGATCTGAGACGTGCATTTTCTGAGATACTTAATGATGATTCAACTTCTATAACTGGACTTTTATTTACCGGAGATAAAGATATAGGCCTTGGCATGTGATGCTGCCTACCATCCGAAGACTGAAAAGCAATTACTTGGATCCGTCCAATCTGAAATACCACAGTATGACTAAATAACATATTCACAAACAAAATTTGTTTATATCAGCATAGGGTAAACCCACTATTTTGCTAATACCGTGGATACTACAAACCTTGTTTATATCTTCACTGAAACAGGAAAATATAAGCCCGATGAACCCAGAGTCTAGAAGTTGATACATTGCCTGGGTTCGCACGTCTGCACAAAGTAGAAAGCAGGTGTAATATCGATCTCCAGCAACTGACTATGATAACATGCCTAACAAATACAAGGACACCGTCCAAATGTTACAAAGAATTGAATACTTCAAAATAACATCAATACATTACTGTAGACCAAAATAGCTTCAATACATTACTGTAGACTAACGGTGTGATATATACGGGGTCATGCATATGGGCTACAGATAACCATATTTTGAGACACATCTTCAACTTGTAGATGTTTGACATGTAAATGGCACAAAAAATTATAAATAACAGTCATTATTTACAATAGACATTAGCTTTCTGCATTATGTACGACCTCCGAATGTTTTTAACTCTACCCAACTGTAAATTCTCCTCTTTTAACTCATTTCTCTCCCTTGAATCATTATCTCCCTCTCTTCATCTTCTTCCACCTCAAAAACAGAAAATGGCTACCTAACTGGTAGCATAACACTATTACTAATTCATTAGTCAACACATAGCAAGGACCCCAAGAATTAAAAGGAATGAATTCCATATTAGCAGTAGACAGATTTGAAACTTCACTTTATCGTTTTTTCATCTTCTGTTTCCTCTTGGGATTATTGTCAGCTTGTCAAGTTTTGGGTTGGATGTATGGTCATTCGAGTACATGCTTGGGAATTCTGAGATGGAAGTGATGAAGTCGAAGGATAGGTTTGAACATTGGCAGTCTTTCATTCTTTAAGTCCTTAATTAGTGATAACGATTGGTGAAGAGTGGTTTTATTGCCACCCCCAATTTGTTCAAACCACCGCCCTGCTTAAAAAAACCTGAAATTTTACAATTTCCTTATTTAAGGAAGCACCCACCAAATTTGTCCAAAATACCCTCACTAATCTCGTTGCACAGCCACATATTAAAACAAAAACACAAACATATTTTTGTCGACCATCATCGAGCAAACTCAGAAAACAACGAAGACGAAACTCAGCAAAGTTATATATTAATTTCCTCTGCTTTGGTGGTGTTCAATGCACAGTTTCTTGTTATTTCTTGTCAAATTTGATAGGAAGGCCCCTTGTTGATTACTAAAATAGAACAATCACCAAGATAATGACTATAACTTTCATTTTGTGCATTGGAATTTGGAATCATAACCTTATGATCCCCGCATACCTTTGAAATTTTATTGTTTTATTCGGTACAATTGGGGATTTGGGGTCAGGAACCCAGACAACTATATGTTAGCACCACAGTAGTTGCTCGAATGTATGCAATAGAAAACAAAAGACATAGAGAATAAAATTAGAATGATAGGATCTATATGTTGCTTAATCAACACCATAAGGAAAAAATTTAATCGTTGTTTGAATGTAAGGAAAAAAAAATTAGGTTTAGGGTTTTCAGATTATACCTTATATGAAGGTTCCCTAGAGCCAAACTGATATTTGTTCATCAAAGTAAAAAACAAATTCATTGAACTTGTGTAATTTTTTGTCAATTTAGATGTATAATTGAGAGAAAAGAAGATAATAATAATTAGGTTTGGAAGCTTGAAGAATATGATGTATATTATGTGATAGGTTTTTGGGGTGTTAGAGGTGTAGTCATCAACTAATTGTTCATTTAAAAATATCTTTCGTCATATTAGTAATTTCTTATATGGGTAAATCAGCCTTTTAATAATTGAATTTTAGGGAGGGTGATTTTAACAAATTAGGGGGGTGGAAATAAAATCACCTATTAGTAAAAAGTAAATTCATGAATCATTAGCTACCATAGATTCTTCCTTCATGTTCCATCGATCTTTGGGTGTGCTCCTGATTAAAACAAATCAAAATTCCCTGACACAAAAATCCACCTCAAAAGATTAAATAGACCCTAGATATTCTTCCTCTAACCTAGTATGGGTCCATCATACTAATCCCAAGAACTTACAAAGTAAAATTGCACCAAATTAGAGGTGACTGATTATCCACGAATGTAATCGGGTCTCAACCAAGTCATTAGATTTGATACTTGCCAAAGAAGTACTAGGTTCATGAGTATGAAGCTCTACTGAACTTATTCTAACCTCACAACATTAAAGAATGCGGTGGCATGAATAAAATGACACAAAGCAAAGTATTTAGACAACACTCACCAACATGGGATGGAAGTACTGTAATATGAGGATGTGAGTGATACCACCCAATCACTCTAGTTGTTCTTCCAGTAGACAGTGTCATTCTGTGTTATATAGTTAAGTAAACAATATCATCAATAACCATCAAAAGTAAGATACTAAAAGAACTGCTAAATGCAAAATACCATGAGGCACTACCACTATGGGTAGCTATATAAGATCAATATCACCCTTTTAAGGCCGGAGCAAAAACTACGTTAAAAACAATAGAATCCTAATATATGAAATAAGTAGAGCACAACCCTAACATTAAAGTTTTTTTGACTGATACACTGTAATTTAAGCAAGCTGCAAGCTAGGTTTTACTCGGTTAGGGATCCAAGTAACCAATTTAAGCTTTTTTTTCTTTTTTTTTATTAAACCTCTTCCCTTTGTCAGCTAGTCATGAATTTAGTGGTCTAGGCAGAACTTCATTGAGGAGAAAGTTTACCATAAAATAGAAAATAAGCATATTGTGAAAACCTATGGTGGTCCCCTTAAGCCAAAGCACTTTTATACTTGGAGATCATCGACTATAATATTTACTAGATATTTGTTTTTTTGGCTTTTGGCAATAATTGAAGCAAACAAACCAATTAGAGATTTGAAGGACCTTTTTTTGTTATTGTCTTTGTGTTCTGTATGTGTACAACAAAACATAAAAATATCAAAAAGGATAAAAATAAAATATAAAAAAAGCACTTATAAACACATCAAGGATATTTCAGCCTGGGCTGATGCAGCAGCCAACTGCTCAGGATTAGTCTCTACACGGTCCTTCCTTCGATCCGAGCGTGTCTGAGGTGATGCTCCCCAAATTAGTGCTGTCACACCTCCATTTACAGAGTTCTGAAATCCCACCATCATGGGGCGAAGAATATGTTATAACTTTAATATACAGATAAAGCATATTCTACAAGAGAAAACCTAAAAAAGTGTACAATCTGAATTACAAGAAATTAATTCTATAAATCACAATTACATTTGTGGCCCATCATATATATCAACTTCAGCAAATAGCTTCACCAAACAACGATAACAAAAATTCTCACTCCAAAAACTGCCAAACATGCAATTATTTTCTCGTTCACATGTTAATGCTTAACGTTTATTCGTACAACGCACTAGGAGGGTCACAGAAATCATTAGGCCAAACCATTGGGAATTTTCCATTTAAATCTGCACACTTGGAGCACCCAAAAACCCGACATAACAGGTGAAACAGGTAACTGTGTAAGCCGATCTGATATCTTCGTATGGAATGAGTGACGGAGACAAGCCTTGGGTCTAGACAGAGTGACTGGCAATTACAGGAGATTTTCAAGGAAAGGGATCTTAGAGTCAATAGGAAATCAAAGATCCTGGAACAATATAGTAACATAACCATGAGTCAGAACTCTTTATCAATGAGATATTGGAAACTGGAAACCAGAAACTGAGGTGATTGTGAAATCTGACTGAATCACTGAATTTACAAACCTAATACAAAAGACGCCCTATTTTACACTTCCATTGCAAAGTTTCTACCTCCAAACTTTCTAAAGTACATTGCAGTTCTTCGGAAAATAAAGAATAAACAACATTTGCAGAAGCACATTGTTCATTTACTAATTTACAAACAAAGAGAAAAACAGATAAATCAAACAAAAATAAATAAAAAACAGAAGAGTTCAAGTACTTCGCCCTATTTGAACAGTGGAAGTATTCCAAGGAGTCCAATTTGACGAAAATCCAGCAAATAACTGAAACTCGAAGAAACCCATTTCAAAACACAACCCAAACCCCAATATAGCTTTAACCATTGCAGCTCTACATTTACTCCAGCGTCAAAGGGATCAAGCAATATCAGAATCCAGAGACTAAGAAAACCTAATACACACTAACAAAAGTGGAAGATAGAGAAATTGAAACAAGGAAATGGCAAAGAGTGTACCTCAATATCACCAAGGAGGAGGCCCATGATCTCCTCTGTCTCTGTGGACAATGCATGAGTGAGACATGTCAGCCAGACGTCTTCGGACATTTTCACAGACGTTAAAGACATTCTTCACGCTTTCTCACTCTATAAACTGAACTTTGTCCCTCTACTATATCTGGCCCTGCAGTCTGCAACAAGAATTGGAAGAAAGAAAAGACAGAGAGTGAAATTGATTCCTAAATATTTTCGAGACCCTTGGAAAGGAAGCGTCTCGTCGTACCCTGTCAAGGGCTCTATTGTAAGTAGAAGATGCCAGCTCCTTTCTGAGGAATGATGCAGTACGGTAAGTTCTACCTTGTTACTGTGGCACTCAATTGAGTGCCTTCCGGGTTTTAATACGTTGATGTCATTTTCTAATCTGACTTTTTTATTACTATAATTTCTAGGGTTAGGTAGGTCATCTAATCATTCAGCAACCAAATGCCTCATTCCAAATCAAAAAACCAAATGCCTCATTCCAAATCAAAAAACCAAATGCCACATTTACGTTACAAATTGATAAATAATGCTAGGTGAAATGTGTGAAACCTAAAATCGTCTGAAAATTACGTGACTCATAATTCTTAAAATATCCAAATTACCTTGATTGACTTATAGACACCCGCACAGTAAATAATATATTTCCAGCTAAGTACATTATTAAATTGGATTAACATCCGATAATATTAATATTTTCCGAGAAATAATTGATATTCATAATAATAAACAATTATTATTAATATAAATTATTATTATTATCATAATTACTATTAATGTTAATTATCATTATTATCATAATTATTATTAACATTAATTATCAATATTATCATAATTACTATTAATGTTGATTATCATTATTATCATAATTATTATTAACATTAATTATCATTATTATGATCAATTATTATGATTATTAAATAATATTTAAATATCTTATTTAATTACAAATTCAACCGACCAATCAGAATGCTCTGAGACTCTCAAGGCGGAATAAATAGCGGAGCTTATTTTATTTACAAGGTAATTCGGTTCAACGCTACTTAAGTTTTTGAAATTTCTCTTTCAAAGCTGACTAAAACATTGGAGCGTTCTTGGTCGAACAACCCCCAAGGTCTAGATCTTGAACGAACGATAGTTTACTGTTTATTGTTTGCAAGAATCTAGGAGACTTTTGAGCGTAAATGACGAATTCTACTTCAGCCACTGGTGTTTTCATTGAGACCCGATTGAGAAATATTCAAGAAGAGCTCTCGCGTCATTCATTGTTCTTCAAAATTTCTTCATCGTTCATCTTACTTTGTTCGTCGTTCGTCGTTCGTCGTTCGTCGACATTATTCAAAGATCTTGAACGTTGTTCATCGTCCAACAAACACTTTCCGCTCAAGATTCTCCGATTTAGCATAGCTAAGGGTTCGTCGATCCGTCCGATTAGCTAAAGATTTTGTTTCAACCTCAACAACTCGTGCGAGGAATGAAGCTCACATAGAGACGTCAGTGGAACGCCCAATTCTCCCCCAATGTGTGTCCATCGATGCTCCCATGGAGACGCAGGGTCTGATTCCAACTTTTAGTTTCGGAGCTTTTCCTTCCCCAACAACTCAAGTGTCTGGGCTAAGAGAATGAACTTTGGCCTTACAACAAGCAGGCGGGCAACAGATGGGATGAGCATCAAAGCAAAGTCAGCCATGTGCAAGCATGGATCTGCGTAATTTCTTAGATGGATGCCATGACGTCTCAAGGAGAATTGCCACCAAACCCCTCAGGACAACTTGACTCAGCAAGTCGAAAGGTTGAGCAGCCAAGTTCAAGTGCAGTCAGAGCCTTTGCAACGGCTCTTGGCAGAGAGAACAACTCAAGAGCCTGAGAGATGCTCCATTTCACGTGGAAGGGAGGAAGGACTTCCCAAGGCCCCTAGGAAAGGAAGTGATCGGATGCCCAACGATGTCTCGTGACATGTCGCTATGTGACTCCAGAGAAGAAAGTGACAGAACCCATTCTAATCCCCTTGGATTATCTTGGGATATGTCATGCTCCCGTCTAACACTACGTGTCAGACCAAGGATAAAACCGTAACTCACTCAGAATTTCAAGAGTACGTAACATTTTCTAGAGTACGCAGCGGCATGTGATGTCTTGATCTATACTACAGCCTGCATCCATAACCAACCAGAAGGGTATCAAAAACATTAAAACTTTGAGTGGACAAAAATAAATAGTTGGAAAACAATTTCCGAAATAACATTTATACCTTTCAATTAAAAACATGGATACATCCGAAAAACAAGTATCTCAAATACTTTCTTAAAATGAATCAATTTTCTTTTCAAATCAAATTAAGCATCTCAATAGGGTCTTAACCCAAAACCAAATCACGTAAAGTCTCCGCCCAAATCCAAATCACGTAGGGTCTCAGCCCAAATCAAAACATGTAGGGTCTAGGCCCAAATCAAATCTCATAAATCATCTCAATAGGGTCTTCACCTGTAACATACACATGGACTCACACTCGGAGTCGTATGAAAACATAAGCAACCAATCCTCAATATCCAATATCCAGTAATTCATCTCAATAGTCATGATATCAATGCAATGCGTGCAACTTGGGATGCTACGTCCGAGTATACACTCAAGATCTACGACATCTGAGTGATGGAATTCCTAGGAACTTCGACGTTTGGGTAATGTCCATATTTGACACTCCTGAGCATGAACCTCACCTCCAAGCAGTGTAATCGTGACCTCTCCAGGATCTACGACGTCTGGAGGCTCTTTAGGATCTAAGATGTCTGGAGGATACCACTCTGGGATCTACGATGTCCGAAGGGAACAATCACATCATAGAGGATGGTCGTGTGGAAAACAGTTCCCAAGGACTCACAATTGAGTGAAAATCATTTCCAATGGGGTCACAAGCCCGAAATATCATTTCGTAAATCCACCACATTGTTCAGTTTAAGGTTTGACTATACTCTAAGGCAAACTATAAATCAACTAGGACACAAACCCGAAATATTATTTCCAAATCCGAAAACCATTTCACTATTCAAATCACTGTTTAAAATCACCTTTAACTATAATCCAAGTCAAAGTCAATAACCAATTAGGACTTAAGCCCGAAATGCCAAGTTCACGTATCTCCGTGAAAATTTTCAAAACCGATAATTAAATCCTCGTTCAAATCATTGAAATCTCATGCACGTAAAAAACTCTGTCTAAGCCCAAAGTATCATATAAAACATAAATCTCGAAATACGTGCATAATAACATTTTCCACAAAAATGGTCAACAAACATACTCAAATTATATGCAACCATTGCATTTCAAATCACGATCATAAAACATATAAAAAAAGTTATGTATGCCTCATATTCATAAAACAAATGTCCACTTATAGACCATCCAAGCTGCACGCTCACAATTCGCGTCGTAAGCCACT
Source organism: Prinsepia uniflora (assembly GCA_032719365.1). Classification (NCBI taxonomy): domain Eukaryota; kingdom Viridiplantae; phylum Streptophyta; class Magnoliopsida; order Rosales; family Rosaceae; genus Prinsepia; species Prinsepia uniflora. The sequence goes on from CM064876.1 coordinate 58,148,486, forward strand.
CCGAGGTTAATCCAGCGTCTCTGAAATGTCCAAACCTGTCCAAATCATACCCAAAGTTCACTAACCATCTATGCAAGTCCAAACAATAAATCCTCAAAACTCCCAGAACAGTAAATTTGTCCCGAACACACTTCTCGAGGCTAAAAACCTCCAAATGACCTATCAAATTATCTCTAATCAACCTAAAACCACCACCATTGGATTCAGATCGTTGAAACCTTTGGAATAAGATTGGTTTGACCTCAAAATCATGCCCACACGCCCACACATGCCAGTCAAACCTCACACACATCTGGTCAACGCTAACGTCATTCGCTGATGTCATCTGCTGACGTCAGCCCTAGCTAACGTCACTACTGGCGTCTTCTGTAGACGTCAACCTGACATCTGACAGCTCTGACAACATGCCACATGACATCACCCTCTGACACTACCACGTTGCACGATGACGTCACCTGTTGACATCATCATTGCCACATGTCACTGACACCTCTCGAACACACTACCACGTGGCACCACCTCATTGGTCCATATGATCTGACAAGTTTGACGTGGACTGCCATGTCATCTGACACGTCACTTGATAACTCATAACACACTACCATGTTGCACCACCTCACAGGTCCACGTGATCTAACAAGTCTGACGTGGCCCTGCCATGTCAGCTGCTAACTAGACTGACACCTAGCCATAGCTCACCCTCTGGTTGGCCACGTGTTCTGACATGATGATCGTCTTCAACCCTCAGACGGGTCAATCCGTTTGACTATAACGGGTCATTTTGACTTGCAACTCGACCCGATCGGATCTCCACCGTCCGACCACCGTTTTCTTCCATTTTTCTTCTGCTTAAGTTGTTTTAAACCCAGAACCCTTCCCCCGACCTCAAAATCAAGAGAAAAGGGCCTGAGATTACTTGTGAAACTCAATCTTCCACAACCAAACTTCGAGCCTCCTTCAGAGAACATGGACAAGGCTTCAGAATGGTTTCCAAACATCCAGAAATTAAAACTAAATTTTCAAACTCACGGGTCACAGCTTTTTACCTGGGTTCCACGTCTAACGTACTTCGTCGTGCCTCCATCGTCCATGCCGTCACTCTGTCTCTCCCTGTTGACTCACTCTCACTCTTAGTGCCTCTCTCAAGCAGAACCAAAGAAGAAGAAGGATGAAATGGAGAAGAGGTTTTAGTTTTGAATGAGAGAAAAAAAAGATGGTGGTGTAATGAATGCATGAATGTGGGGGAAAGGGCCAATGGGATGGGTGACACTTGTCACTCATCCATTAGTCCAAAACTATATATTTTAAGGTCCTACAACCAAACAACAAGTCAACTATCTTGAAAATTGTGCAACTGTGAATAGTTTAAAAATTGGTTCTATAACTATAGCCTCCCTGTACGATGTCCGATCTCGACGTGTTGCTGTCTACGGACTTGTAACATCTCAATCTACGTAATGGACCTTCGTCCACATGCATTTGATCTCCAGGGTCAAAAGTCAACATTTTCACCCGTCTAGGGGCAAAATCGTAATTTCACCTCGATCTCCAATAATCCTTAATTTATTTCCGATTAATCTCGATAATTCTCAATTAATTATCGATAATTCCTGTACATTCGAGACGGGTCGTTAGAATCCACCATCCTTAAAGAAACTTCATCCTTGAAATTCACATTAACCTAAATCCACTGCAGAAATCCTATCATGCCTCTAACCCGAGGCTCCCACATGTGTATGTATGCATCCAACAGAAACCAACGTCACTCGGCGTCAACTGCAATCCAACGGTCAATGTTGCAACTCAGCTCAATCCTCTGTGACTGTATCCCTCAAACGCGTCACCAAACTGTCACTGGAATCTCCAAAAGGCAATCTCAAGTCTCGAACGAGACATCGACACTCGTCAATCTCACCTGTCACCTACGTAGGTGCGCTCGGAATCCAATTTGACAATCCTGCTACTGCTAAGCATGCTAAGTCCTCTGTCACCAGATGATTTCTCAACGTCAAACACACTCACGATGCGCTGTCGAGCTGGTAACTCACGGCTTACCTGTCACCACTCGAGTCACTATCAAAAACTCGACTCGCTATGATCTTGACTCCTCTCGAGTCTCAAACTAACATCTCACTCATCTTGAGTGCATCCAGACCCCATTGAATACTTACTATAGCGAGACAATCACAAACAGAATCACCAAGGTTCCTTTGGCCCACCATGGCCTTGAGCTCCAAGCTCGCACAATCACTGAACCCTTTAAAGCCACACTACGCTAGTGCATAGTATTTGATTACCATCGGATCCAATTCAATTACCATACCATGTCCATCTCGGACTCAATCTGATGATCGTACCACATTAATCAAAATGATCATTACTCAACAATCATGTCATCAAAAGTGCACTACTCACGGGTGCACACATATCACACAACCACATAGGCCTCACCTGTAGGCCTGCTCAAGGACTGCACTCACACAACATCTGAGCTACGTTCAGGGACTGTGGACACACCATCCAGTCACATACCAATAGCCACCATCAAATCCACACATCGTAACGATCTCGGATCTAATCTGTCTATCATATGGCTGACATGCCAATCATAATTTGATACTGGAACCTCTCTGTTCGATCTGTGCTTTGGAAAGATCACATACAAATGCACAAAGTCCTCTCTGAGTTCTCGTGGCCACCTAACCAACTCCATAGACAATCCAACCAATTTAATAACCAATCTCATTCGTTAGTTAACTCCAAAGACTAACCAACCTACGCGTACCAAGACGTACCAAATTCTGAATGTAAAGTCCAGCCGGTTACCTACCTTGACCACGATCCTGATGATACAATAGGTCAGATCCTGAAACTGTGTTGTAACATCTAAGCCAGCCTATACGTTTCACTGGAACACTGTCCAAAAACACTACATGGTCATCCACCACTAACATAATCCCTCCATCCATAGCACCAATATCGAAGGTAGATGAAAAACGCACAAAGAGATAACGAGCCAGCAATATCCAACTCGAGGCATCAGCTACTATGTTCGCTTTTCTTCTATTGATACCTAAATGTACCATCTTAGTCTTTAACCAACTCTAGCCAATTCCTCTGCCTTGAGTGTAACTCCCTCAGAGTAAACCGACACATAAAGCTCTATGATCTCTAAGATCCCGCACATCTCCCCGAGGAGATAGTGAATCCAACTCTCATGCACAAGCGTTATCGCAGTAAACTCCCACTAATATACGCAACGGTTTCTAGAGTACACATCGGCATGTGATGTCTCGGTCTCTACTACAGCATGCATATGTGATCAACTTGAAGGATATTAGAAACATTAAAATTGTGAGTGGACAAAAATAAACGGTTGGAAAACAATTTCTGAAATAACGTTTATAGTTTTCAATTATAAACACGCATGCGTCCGAAAACAAGTATCTCAAATACTTTCTTAAAATCAATCAATTTGCTTTTCAAATCAACAAACAATGAAAACATTCATAAAATCAAATCAAGTATCTCAATAGGGTCTCAGCCTAAAATCAAATCACGTAGTGTCTCAGCCCAAATCCAAAACACGTAGGGTCTCATCCCAAATCAAAACACGTAGGGTCTCGGTCCAAACCAAATCCCATAAAATCATCTCAATAAGGCCTTTGCCCGTAACATACACATGGACTCACACTCGGAGTCGTATGAAAACATGAGCAACCAATCCTCAATATCCAATATCCAGCAAATCATCTCAATAGTCACAATATCAATGAAATTCGTACGACTCGGGATTCTACGTCTGAGTATACAGCTAAGATCTTCGACCTCTGAGTGATGGCATTCCTAGGATCTTCAACGTCTAGGTAATGTTCATATCTAACACTCCTGATTCTGAGCATCCCCTCGGAGCTACTCACCTCCAGGGAGTGTAATCGTGACCTCTCTAGGATCTACGACGTCTGGAGGCTCTCTAGGATCTACGATGTCTGGAGGCTCTCGAGGATCTACGACGTCTGAAGAATACCACTCCGGGATCTACGACGTCTGAAGGGAACAATCACATCATAGAGGATGGTCGTGTGGAAAACAATTGACAAGGACTCACAATTGAGTGAAAATCATTTCCAACGGGGTCACAAGCCCGAAATATCATTTCGTAAATTCACCACATTGTTCAGTTTCACGTTTGACTATACTCTAAGTCAAACCATAAACCAACTAGGACATAAGCTCGAAATATTATTTTCAAATATGAATACCATTTCACTATTCAAATCACTGTTCAAAATCACCTTTGACTATAATCCAAGTCAAAGTCAATAACTAACTGGGACTCAAGCCCGAAATGCCAATTTTACGCATCTCCGTAAAATCATTCAAAACCGATAATCAAATCGAGATTCAAATCATTGAAATCACATGCACGTAGAAAACTCGGCCTAAGCCCGAAGTATCATATAAAACATAAATCTCGAAATACGTGCATAATAACATTTTCCATGAAAATGGTCAACAAACATACTCAAATCATATGAAACCATTGCATTTCAAACCACGAGCATAAAACATATAAAACAGTTATGCATGCCTCATATTCATAAAACAAATGTCCACTCACATACCGTCCAAGCTGTGCGCTCCCAATCTGCGCCGTAAGCCACTTCGAGGCTAATCCATTATCTCCGGAACGTCCAGACTTGTCCAAATTATATCCAAATGTCACTAACCATCTGTACAAGTCCATACCATAAACCCTCAGAACTCTCGAAATAGTAAATGTGTCCGAACAAGATTCCCGAGGCTAAAAACCTCCAAATGACCTATCAAACGATATCCAATCGACTTGAAACCACCACCATTGGATTCAGATCGTCGAAACCTTTTGAACAAGATCGGGTTGACCTCAATATTCATGCCCACATGCTGGTTAAACCTCACACACACATGGTCAATGCTTACGTCATCTGCTGACTCAAGTGAACATTCAAATTATTGCAACTCAAGACATGCAATAAGACATTTAAATAATTTAATTATGCATGCATCAAAATTATAAAACAAATGTCTATTCACACACCCTTCACGTAGTCTGATTCCGAGCCATATGCTCCTCGGTAAATCCTAGGATTCATCCATCCTATCAAAAACCATCACTAAGGGTCACAACGTCCCAAGTAATCTCATATTAAAATTCCATAATTTTCAGGGATAAAATATGCACTTTAAAACATAACATAACCCTTCGAACACCCAAAATTACACCAAGACAGTGTCTAATTGACTCAAAATCTTCGCCAAAATGTTCGTTACATCAATTCCATGAAAAATCATATTGATCGCACCTTGAGAAACCATCACATGTGCCCCACGCCCATTCCAAGCCCCCTACGTGTGGGCCTCACGTGCTGGGCGGGTCACCCCTAGCCTCTGTCGGGGTCAAACTACGGGTCTGAGCACAACACCCGACCCGATGAGCCAACCCGATTCAAACCCGTCCAAACCCGTCCAAACTCAACCAATATTTATGTCCAATTCATCTAAACAGCTCTAATCAATCCCAAAACCAAGAATTTTCCATCAAAGCCTATAATTCTTACCTTAATTTCAAGATCCAATTCCAAGATTTTCGGCTAACTTTCAGTCCTTCAAACACAGGCTTTCCCGCAACCAGTTCCAACAATTCTCAATGTTATCATGATTGTACAAGTTCAATGGTGTCTAATTTGTCCTTAATTTAGTGTTCTTAACAACAAAACCTCAAAGATGGAAGGATCCAAGCATGATGGCCTTTCGGATTTGAACAATCAACACACACACACACACACACACACACACACACACCCATGAGCACTCTCACAAAGAGAATAGTGTGTGCCGCTAATCTCAACAGGATGGTGACATTTGTCACCATCCCAATTAAACACCACACAATTGTTGATGTACGTCTTCTAATCAAAAGACGAAAATACCCCCAATCTCAAAATTGCCAAAATGCCCCTAGGTATTCGAGACCTATAAGGGCAACGTCCAAACTTTGATTCCAGCTTGTCGCCTATTTACGAACTCAAAATTTCCAGACCTACGCAACGGTGATCGCAAAAAGTCTAAAAAGTATTTTGAGCAAAAAGTTAACTTTGAACCATATAAAGCAAGGATAAAACGTCAATTTACGTTCAAAACGTCAGAGTTATCATTTCTCGAATTTTTGGGTTTCTATAATTAACTTGGACAAATATTTTAGCAACAAAATTATCGATTTTGGGTCTAATCATAGCCCCATTTTAATTTATCAAAATGCAACCATCCAGAAGATGAAAAAAACTGTTTCGATTTGAATCATATTGGACTGAGGACCCTTAGTGTAAAATAGTCATCGATTCATGCTAGAATAACCCTTTATTTTCCTCGTGGCAATCATGGGAGCAGTAGTAAGCAAATTGCATAAGGAGTTTAATTGCTTGGAGCTGTGAGAAGTACCCCAACAATAAGAAATATAAATATGGTTACCATTCTGGATCATCTCCAGCTGAACGAGGAAGACAATTACGCCTCGCATGGTACGCTGTTTTGTACTGACTATTTCAGTCGAATAACTAATCTGTCAATCGGATAAACTAATATGTCCATCGGATAGACTGAATATTTAGTCGGGCATTTGGTGCTCAACCAGATTAAAAAACCGACTATATTATAATAGACAGATTGTATTATAGTAGTTTATTAGAAATATTTATATCATAAATATCAATTATGTACATTATTATTTTATTTCTATTTTTATTTTTAAATTTTAATTAACTATTGATATATTATTATTTCTATTTATTAAAATTTTATTTTATTTTATATTTATTGTTATTATTATTATTATTATTATTATTATTATTATGATACATTTTAAGATTGTTAGCTATTTGAATATTTAATACGGACAACTTGGAAAGTATTATTTTAGCGTATATGGACCGTATAAAATCACTCAATTGTATTAACTTACACTGTGACTAATTAATACAAGTGGTACCAAACACTGTATTGTACTCAGTCCCTTATACGATTTACCAAACGTAGCCTTATGATAGTACTTGTTGAATCAAAGATTGAACTCGTCGCGAAAAGTCCTCACAATTCCTGCAAACAGCAAACAATTAGCTATCGTTGCTTCGATCGATTTACCCGGGGGGTTGTTCGACCAAGAACACTCCGATGCCTAAGTTAGCTTTGAGAGAGGAAAGGGATATACTTCGAAACGAAGAATCAACGTACCTTGAAATGAAATGTGCCTTGCTATTTATAGGAAAATCTTGGGAGCCTTGGAGCGTTCTGATTGGTCGGTTGAATATTTAATTAGTAAATAATATATTATTATTAAATATATTATTTAATAATTGTAATGATGGCTCATCATGATAGTAATGATATTTATTGTATTTTAATATTAATATTAATTATCCATTATTAAGAATAATGATAATTAACTCTCGGGGAGAATATCAATCTTACGGAGATTTTAACCCGATCAAATATCGTATTTAACTGGTAAATAGATTATTTAATGTGCGGGTGTTTTCCAAATGATCAGTGTTATTTCCAAGGGTAATTTGGTCATTTTTAGGAATTACGGGATACGTGGCAGCTCCATAATTTTCGGATGATTTTGGGTTCCACAAATGCCCCCACATCGATTCGGTATTCAGGGAATCTGGAGGGATGTATATTGTTTGGAATCTTATATTACCGGGTTTCCGGTTACTGTTGGGTACAAGAAACGAGTCAGTATTTATTTGACGATTATGCCCCTGATTATAAGGGTTAAAAGTCCATTATTATTTTTAGAATGACTAATCTGGGTTTAGTGGTGTGAATCGAACATAATGTGCAAAAATGACCATTTTGCCCCCAAGCATGGGCAAAATGTTGACTTTTGAGCCCGGGGGTCCAAAGGACGTGGGCCAGAGACCGTTACGTAGGTTGAATCGATACGAATCCATAGACAGGCGGCATGCCAAAATCGGAAATTCGTCGACAAAGTTGTGGTCTCGGGGACGAAAACGATTAACCGAACAAACCGGGATTTCGATTAAAATAATATTAAATTGTGAATAGTGATCGTTGAGTGTGAACACTTGGATGAGTGACAAGTGTCACTCATCCCTTGATTTAGGGACCCCTAAACACAGCTCCATGTTTTATGGAATTTATCATTATTATGTTTTAATTATTGTTTAATTATTTCTAATTTGTATTTAAGCATCATTAATTCTCTTCATCCTACATCTTCAATCCGTGAAAACACTGGATGAAATTGTTCTTGAGCGTGAGTAATTGAGCGTTTGAGGAGTCAGATTTAACTGAGGGAAAACACGGGGACAGTGAGTGTGAGGAGAAACCAGAATCGAAAATTTTGGTGTTTTGGGGGGAAATTCGAAATTGAAGTTACGAACTTTGAGGATCCAAATTGAGCTTACTTTGAGCTTTCTGGGATTGCCACGACCAGAATCATTGAAAGAACGAAGCCAATTGAGGCCCAATTGGCTCTGAACGGTCAAGTCGACAGTAAGCAAATTTCGACGTTGAGTCGTGATCGTGGAGAGATTAATCGATGCAATTGAAGTGGGGAAAGAGTTTAACATAGTCCATTTGAGCTTCTGGATGGATCAATTGAAGGAATATGTTGCGATTAAGGAATTTCGAAGTTTGAACAGAATCCGGGTGTTCTTCGAAGTTCATCTTCGAATCGTGTGGTTTAAGGTAATCAATTGTCTAATTAAGTATATAGAACTTTAATTAGACTTACACCTAAGCTTTTTGAATGTTCAATTGAAGGATTAGGTGTTAAATTGACGTGGAACTAGTCGGGTTGCGACGCGGGTTGCACGACCCGTTTATCAGAGAAACGGGTTGTAGGGACGACACTGTAGCAATCACTGTTCACCGCGCGTTGGTTTCACGCGCAGCCACTCACGGCGGCGCGTGAGGGCGCGTGGTAGAATTTCTGGGGAAGTTTTTAACAGGCGTTTTACTATACTTAATGTAATGAACATTTTTGGTATTGGGTACGAGTTAATCGGACACTGTTTTGATACTGTTTCGGGGGTCCGAAGGTTTAGTTTATGTTTTAAATCAATATTTAATTCCCGGAAAATTGCTTGAAATTGATATGATTTTTTTTTTAGAGTCATTAATGACCTTTCATGTTGTTTTTGGACAGGATTCGAGATTCCTGGAAAGTGTGGGAAATTACGGAAGTGCGTCCAGCTTGGAAAATGAGCAGTTTGGATGGTGCGTGCGAGCATTGGTAGGCTGGCTCACATTTAACGTGACCATTGCTAGTACCGCAAATATGCTTGCTACACATCAAGAGTCCGTCGAAGGTGTTTAAAAACTTTGTTGGAGCGGGTGTACTACCGGTGCCACGTGGTGGGCGGAGTTTGGCTGAACAGTCGACGGGGACTTGGCGGTGACTGAGTGCACTTGCGGACGTGACTAGTGAGCATCGGTAGGCAGGATCACACTCACTGTGACTCTTGCTAGTACCACATACATGCTCGCCATGCGTCAAGGTGCTGAGAGACCTGGCAAACTTGCCCTGTGGGAGCGTGGCGGTTTTTGTGGCCTAAGTCCATTCCGAGGGAAAGATATGGAATCTGAGAAACCCGAAGACTTCATGGAGTGGAAGGCTCGCAATCAAATTGCCTTTCCAAGCAACGTTCTCGTGGAGCTTGGCGACAGATGTTCTTCTAGAGTTCCGGGACATGAGCCGGCTACTCTCTCCATGAATGGCGAGAAGCTTTCAGACATCCCGATCAAGGAGTGGTTGTGCGTTCCACTGTGCTTGAAGGAGACCGTTGTTCAGAAGAAGGACAATAAACAAGGACTTATTGGTTCTTGGGAGAAAAAACCATGCCGAGCAACTTCTTTCCTAACCCATAAGCATACCGAGCAACTTCTTTCCTAACCTATCTGCTCTGGTCCCGCAAATGTGCCATCTTGACGCGAAGGGCCTGCAGAAATGGAAAGTTATGTTGTTGATGTGAGATTGTGATAACTTAAGAAAACTTGAGGTCCTAATTTCACATCGGAAGCCAAAATGGGCGAGTTGGAGATGAGCCGTGCAGAGAGGATGCTGATAGAAAATGAGCGAGATACCGCTCGAGATGAGCTCTCCCTGCTGCGTAGAAATTTGGAGGACTCAGAAGGCTTTGATGCTTCGATGACGAAGGCTTGAATGCTTTGATGACGAAGGCTTTGAATGCTTCGCAGGGCGAAGGTTTAGATGCTTCGCAGGGCGAAGGCTCGAATGCTTCGATTACGAAGGCTTGGATGCTTCGATGACGAAGGCTTAGGTACTTCGCATGGCGAAGGCTTCGATGCTTCGCAGGGCGAAGGCTTTGAATGCTTCGATGACGAAAGCTTGGATGCTTCGATGACGAAGGTTTAGGTGCTTCGCGTGGCGAAGGCTTAGATGCTTCGCAAGGCGAAAACTTGGATGCTTCGATAACGAAGGCTTGGATGCTTCGATGAAGAAGGCTTTTTACACTAGAGAGAATAAGCTTTGAAAATTGTACATGGTGAACAAATCAATTTGTTAATCTCATTTCATTGATACTTGAATTTAGAAGGCAACTTGAAAAGCAAAATTGAAAAGCTCCATAGAATTTTATGTCTTTCTAATGTTGAGTTGCGTCTAGTTGATGCGGATCACCTTTGACGCTGGCTCGTTTGACTCTTTGTTCTCCATGTGATTTACAGTCTTGTTTTTGATGTAGTCTGTACAATGCCCCTCGCTCAGGAGATTTCGGAGATATCTTTCGAAAGATATACATGTGCTGATATTGTGCCCATAACATTCATGATAGGCGCACCATTTGGTTTTATCAGTATTCTCTTGATTGCCTTTGACTGGCTCCGGCTTCTTAAACCATGGCTTGTTCTTAATTTCATTGTGGATCTGATGGGCTGGTAAAGATAGCTGCAAGTTAGGCTTCCCCATAACTGGCGTTTGGGAGTGTTGCCCCGCCTTTCGCTTGTTGAGCTTTCCAGTCGCAGACTTTCCATGGGGTTCATCCTCATTGGAGGCTTTTTCACTAGTCCCGGCATGGTCATGAGTATGAGCGGCGCTCTTCTCGTCCTCCCAACTTGCATGTCGCTCTGCTAGCGAAAGTATTTTGGAAAGACTTCGCGCATTGCTCATGACGATGTCCCCGTAAAGCTGGCTGTCTCGAGGGAGTCCTTGCTTGAATGCCATTGCTGCAACAAGGTCATTACAGCCGATAATGCGAGATTTCTCCTCACAAAATCTCCGTATGTATTGTCGTAGAGTGTCTTTTGCTCTCTTTTGGACAGAGAAAAGATGGTCGTCTTTCACCTCGATTGTCCGAAGTTGTGCGTATTCCTTCACAAATGTCGAAGCCAACTCTTCGAAGGACTCAATCGGCCTCGGGGGGAGATGATTGAACCAAGTCATGGCTTGGCCTTGAAGGGAAGCTTGAAAAACTTTGCACATGTGCGCATCGTTAGACCTGTGGGGGATCATGACTCCTCGATAATAATCTATGTGTTTTACCGGGTCAGAGACTCCTTTGAATGGAGTGAAGTTTGGCGTTGCGAACCTCTGGGGGAATGGCTCCTCCTCAATATCCCTTATAAAGGGCGTAGAGAGCCGTATCTGGCGACGTAGATCGTCCTCTAGATCGCCACCTTGTTGAGCACGAAGGTGCATGTCCAGTATTTTTTGAACATCATTAGCCTGCAACGCTCCTTGCTGAGGAGATGAGACCCTTTTTGCTAATCGTTGAGAACCTCTTTGAGCTTCTCCCCCTAATCTCTGGGATCGTGCAGGGGAGTAGGCTTCATCTTCCCCTTTACTGCCGTGGGCAGATCGTTTTGGGTTTTTGTATAGAGCTCGAAGTTGCCCCTGCTCCCATGTGAGTGTTGTGAGTGCTCTGCCCGTGAAGTTGCCCCAGTCTTACCTCCTAGCCGTTCACGTACTAATGGCTTTAGGCGTTGTGGGCTTTCTGCTCGATGAGCGTGACTTTCTTCTCCAGAGTCGCCTAGCGAAGTATCTCGTGACATTGTTTGGCAGCGAACCTGCTCTTTCCCAGGACGTCTTTGGGCATTCTCTTATCTTCCACGTGACGTGGATCGTCTGTCCTGCTCCTGGATTGGTCTCCTTGCTAGGAGTTGCTGCAAGAGCTTTGACTGAAGTTGAACTTGTTTGCTTAACCCTTCAACTTGCTGCGCCAAGTTGTCCTGGGGAGGTTGGTGACGACTTCTCCCTGAGATGTCATGACAGCCGTCCAGAAAGTCCCTTAGGACCATGTTTGTTGTGAGTTGATCATGTCGTGATGCATTTCCTATCAACCTCTCGTCTGCATGTTGTAAAGTCGAAGTTCCATCCCCTAGCGCGGGTACTTGGTTAACTGGAGAAGGGAATGCTCCAAAACTGAAGGTTGGCCTCCCTTCGAGTGTCTCAATGGGCGCTTCTATGGACACACGCCTGAGTTGAGCTGGGCGCTTCTCCGGAGTTTCTGTGTGAGCTTCATTCCTCGTCTGAGCTGTTGAGGCAGAAACACCTTCTCCGGCTGACTGAACGGATCGACGAACCTTAGCCATGCTGATTCGAAGAATGTTGAGTTGGAAAGCTATTGATGGATAATTTGAACAACGTTCAGAATCTTCGAACAATGTCGATGAACGACGAACGAAGGGAGATGAATGATGAACAAACGTTCAAAATCTTCGAACAATGTCGATGAACGACGAACGAAGAAAGATGAACGATGAACGAATTCTTGATGAGTGATGAACAACGTTCAAAATCTTCGAACAATGTCGATGAACGACGAACGAAGAAAGATGAACGATGAACAAAATCCTGATGAGCGATGAACAACGTTCAAAATCTTCGAACAATGTCGATGAACGACGAACGAAGAAAGATGAACGATGAACAAATGAGAGAGCTTCTTCTGAGTATATCTCAATAGCTCTCAATGAAAGCACCAATTGTTGAATCAAAGATTGAACTCGTCGCGAAAAGTCCTCACAATTCCTGCAAACAGCAAACAATTAGCTATCGTTGCTTCGATCGATTTACCCGGGGGGTTGTTCGACCAAGAACACTCCGATGCCTAAGTTAGCTTTGAGAGAGGAAAGGGATATACTTCGAAACGAAGAATCAACGTACCTTGAAATGAAATGTGCCTTGCAATTTATAGGAAAATCTTGGGAGCCTTGGAGCGTTCTGATTGGTCGGTTGAATATTTAATTAGTAAATAATATATTATTATTAAATATATTATTTAATAATTGTAATGATGGCTCATCATGATAGTAATGATATTTATTGTATTTTAATATTAATATTAATTATCCATTATTAAGAATAATGATAATTAACTCTCGGGGAGAATATCAATCTTACGGAGATTTTAACCCGATCAAATATCGTATTTAACTGGTAAATAGATTATTTAATGTGTGGGTGTTTTCCAAATGATCAGTGTTATTGCCAAGGGCAATTTGGTCATTTTTAGGAATTACGGGACACGTGGCAGCTCCATAATTTTCGGATGATTTTGGGTTCCACAGTACTAATGCACTGAGGGTGTGTTTGGTATGCCGTATTACACTCCGGATAGGCTAAATAATCTGAAACCTGTGTTTGGTACCACTCGTATTAATTAGTCACCGTATAAGTTAATACGGTTGAATATTTTTATACGGTCCAGACACGCTAAAATAATACGCTCGAAATTGTCCGTATTAAATAGTCGGATAACTAGTAATCTTGTAAAATATAATAATAATAATAATAATAATAATAATAATAATAATAATAATAATAATAATAATAATAAATAGTAATATAATAAAAATAAAATATTAATGTAGTAAATATTAATAATTAAAAGTAATAAAGTAATAAATTCTAATAATAATAAATTAATAATTAATAATTAATGATATTTTAATAAATAATAATGATAAAATTAAAAATAATTAATTAATAAAAATGTAATAAATAGTAATAATAATAATTATTAAAATAAATAATAATAAAAAAATGACATATATAATTAATATTTAAGATATAAGTATTTCGTCAATTACTATAATATAATCCGGTCAGTATAATATAGCCGGCATTATAATCCGGAAAAGTACCAAACACCCGACTAAATAATCAGTCTATCTGGTGGACAGATTAGTCTATCCGATTGAAATAGTCAGTACAGTAAGACATACCAAACGAGACCTGAAGGGTGAAATTTCTAAAGACTAGACACTAGAAGTGAAATACTAGCAATTAAGTGGTTGAAGGATGGGATAGAAACTCAACTTCTTCCCACCATTCAAATGTGCAATGGAGGAGGCAAAATCTTATCATTAGAGTTCGTACTGGTGCGGAAACTTGGGCATCAACTGATGCATCCATCAGGAATGCTATTGACAATTACTTCAACGATATTTTCTCAACTGGAATTGAGCGGGATTGGGGTGATATTCTAACTTTCGTTGAACCCTCAATCAGTGTCCATATCAACATTGAGCTAATCAAAGCAGTTATCATGGAAGAGATAAATGATGCAACTTTCTAAATAGGGACTCTAAAGGCACTTGAATTAGACAATTTCTCTAGTATTTTTTTTATCAAACTTATCAAACTTAGCAATATTATCTGTTGGTTATTCTTAACAAGTTCTTTGCAGGAGAATCCTCGTTGGAATCCCTTAACTCATCCCACATAACTTTAATTCCCAAGGTGTTGAATCCAGAAGTTGTGGCGCAATTCCGTCCCATTGCTTTATGAAATTATTCTTACAAAATTATTGGTAAAGTGATCACAAAAAAAATTGAAAAGTATTCTCCCTAGCGTTATTTCTCCTCAGTAGAGTGCTTTCATCTCTAGATGTCAAATCCAAGATAATATTTTAATGACTCATGAGGTCTTTCATGCTCTCAAGATTTGCAACACAACAAAATATCTCCAAAATGAGAATCAAGTTGCATATAACAAAACTTATGATAGAGTTAAATAGGATTTCCATCGGTCGGTCGTGCTAAATATTGGTTTCAATTTAAGGTAGGTGAATCTGGTAATGAAATGTGTCTCATCTGTTAGCTTTTCGGTGTTAGTGAATGGATAGCCTGGGACGAAATTCAGACCATCTAGGGGAATCCGACTGGGGGACCCCTTATCACCATAATTTTTTTTTATCATTGTATGTGATATATTATCTCATATGTTCAATCAAGCTGTGCAAGCTAGGCTACTCGAAGGCATCCAATTTCATACTTTTGGCCTCATTCTTTCACATTTCTTTCACATCTTTCAAGCCAAAAATGAGGATCTTGTCAAAAAAGTAGCTCATGCAATCCCCACTTATCCAATGATAGTTTTCAAGTTCCCAAAGAATGTTTGCCATGCTATTGACTTTGAATTGGAAAACCTCAGGTGGAGTCAATCAGGGTTCAGTAATAAGATCCACTAGATTAGTTGGGCAAAATTGGGTCCTCCAAAAGTTGAGGGAGGAATGGATTTCGAGAATGTAGAGGAGTTTAATATTGCCCTTCATGTAAAATAGGGCTGGAGACTTATTCGGGAACCTAATTTGTTCTAGGCTCAATTGCTAAAAAGTAAATACTTTCCTAATCGGAATTTTTGGGATGCTTACAAGGGAAACTATGCTTCTTGGGCATTGACAAGTGTTGACTCAAAGATTGAACTCGTCGCGAAAAGTCCTCACAATTCCTGCAAACAGCAAACAATTAGCTATCGTTGCCTCGATCGATTTACCCGGGGGGTTGTTCGACCAAGAACACTCTGATGCTTAAGTTAGCTTTGAGAGAGGAAAGGGATATACTTCGAAACGAAGAATCAACGTACCTTGGAAATGAAATGTGCCTTGCTATTTATAGGAAAATCTTGGGAGCCTTGGAGCGTTCTGATTGGTCAGTTGAATATTTAATTAGTAAATAATATATTATTATTAAATATATTATTTAATAATTGTAATGATGGCTCATCATGATAGTAATGATATTTATTGTATTTTAATATTAATATTAATTATCTATTATTAAGAATAACGATAATTAACTCTCGGGGAGAATATCAATATTACGGAGATTTTAACCCGATCAAATAACGTATTTAACTGGTAAATAGATTATTTAATGTGCGAGTATTTTTCAAATGATCAGCGTTATTGTTAAGGGCAATTTGGTCATTTTTGGGAATTACGGGACACGTGACAGCTCCATAATTTTCGGATGATTTTGGGTTCCACAAATGCCCCCACATCGATTCGGCATTCAGGGAATCCGGAGGGATGTATATTGTTTGGAATCATATATTACCGGGTTACCGGTTACTGTTGGGTTCAAGAAACGAGTCAGCGTTTATTTGACGATTATGCCCCCAAGTGTAACGCCCTGGAAATTTGGAAAATACAATTTTGTAAAATATTAAATAAATGACGTTTTTATCCTTGTGAATAATATGGGCAATTTGTTGACTTTTTGATTGGTGAATCAAACGGACGTTGACCGATGACCGTGACGTAGTTTGGGACGTCACGAGTTCATAGACAGGTTGCACGTCCAATTCCGACGATCGGGGAAAAAGTTATGACGTTCGGAAGTTCGAGGGCATTTTCGTAATTTGGACGAAAAGGGGGAAAATGTTGACTTTTTGTTTGACAACTAATTTTCACACGATTCAAGGAACGTTAGGTAGGTCTTGATGCCCTGAGTACGACGACAGGCGGCACGTCAAAAACGGAGTTCGGATGCGAACGTTACGGGTCACGGAAGGCTAGGGGCAAAATGGTAATTTGTCGAACCAGGGGCAAAGTGGTCCTTTAATCTTGATCAGACAATGACACCTGTCCTTTGTCCTCCTCTTGCCCCAGATAACATGGAATCTGGTTTTGGGGACTTGACATTCACTTTTGACAATTATCCCTTAATTAAGGGTAATTGTAATCATTTTGTCCAAATTGATTCGTGATATCCCACTGTCTCATCGTCATTGTGCAATTTAAGAGCTTGAGGAACTGAATTGAGAGAGAGGAACTCAAGGGGCTGAGAGAACTGGGTGTATTCAGAGTTCGAAAATTCAGAAAATCAAGGGAAATTCGAATTCGAATTTGTGAGCTTGGAGAAGAGAAATTGAGGATTGAATTAAGCTTCTGTGATCAAAACGAAACTCCCTGCAACAAAAACGAAGAGGAATCGTGTCGAATTGGGGAAGAATAGAAGCTTCCATGGCTGCTGAAAATCGAGCTTGAGTTCTACTAGCTGGAGGTAAGGAATTATCAAATTGATCTTGTAAAAACGTTCCTTACACTCTCACGATACTAACCGTATGAATTAATTTGAAAATCAGGGTCGAATTAGGTGAACCCGATCATGAAACCCGTTTGGGAGTTCATCGTGGGTTTGTTGGATTTTAGTTGTAATTGAAGTAATTAAATGTACAGAACCTAAATTAAGATGGTCTAGATGAAATCAGTGTAAAGAACGGAAGAAATCAAGGTCGAATTGATGAAGATTTTTTCGGGTCTGATCGCGGGTACAGGACCCGTTTAACAGAGAAATGGGTTGTAGGGACGACATTGTTCACCGCGCACTGTAGCAAAACACTATTCACCGAAGGTTTAGGTTATGTTTTAAATTAATATTTAATGCCCAAAAAATTGTGGGAAATTGATATGATACTCATAGAGTCATTATTGACCTTTCATGATATTTTTGGGCAGGATTCGAGGGTCCTGGAAAGTGTCAGAAATTACAGAATCGGGTGCAGTTTGGAAAACGAGCAGTTTGGACGACGCGTGCTCGCATTGGTAGGCTGGATCACATTCAATGTGACCCTTGCTAGTACCACAAATATGCTTGCTACGTGTCGAGAGTCCGTCGAAGGTGTTTGGAAACTTTGTCGAAGTGGGTGTACAACCAGTGTTACGTGGTGAACGAAGTTGAACAGTCGACGGGGATTTGGCTGTGATTGAGTGCACTTGCGGACGTGACTAGTGAGCATTGGTAGGCTGGATCACATTCACTGTGACTCTTGTTAGTACCACAAATATGCTCGCTATGTGCCAAGGTGTTGAGAGGCCCAGCAAACTTGTTTTGTGGGAGCGTATCGGTTCTCGTGGTCTAAGTCCATTCCGAGGGAAAAATATGGAGTTTGAGAAGCCTCAAGACCTCATGGAGTGGAAGGCTCGCAATCAAATTGCCTTTCCAAGCGACGCTCTCGTGGAGCCTGGCGACAGTCATGCCTCTCCAAACTTAAGGATGGCCTCGCACTTCCGCATGTTAGATGAGCTGTACAACGGGTTTGGAGGTCAGCCTGATCTCAAAAAGATTGACATGGCCCTTAGAATTCCTCCAGAGTCCCGGGACATGAGCTGGCTACTTTCTCCATTTAGGGATATGAATGGTGGGAGGCCTTCAGTCATCCTACTCAAGGAGTGGTTGAGCGCTTCGCTGTGCTTGAAGGAGACCGTTTTTCAGAAGAAGGACAATAAACAAGGACCTATTGGTTCTTGGGAGAAAATTGTATGCCAAGCAACTTCTTTCCTAACCAAAAAGCATATCGAGCAACTTCTTTCCTAACCTATCTGCTCTGGTCCCGCGAATGTGCCATCTTGATGTGAAGGGTCTGCAGAAACGGAAAGCTATGTTGTTGATGTGAGATTACGATAACTTAAGAAAACTCGAGGTCCTAATTTCACATCGGAAGCCAAAATGGGCGAGTTGGAAATGAGCCGTGCAGAGAGGATGCTGATAGAAAATGAGTGAGATACCGCTCGAGATGAGCACCCCTTGCTGCGCAGAAATTTGTAGGACTCAGAATGACAGGACCCATCCCAATCCCCCCGGGATTAGTGCGGGATGACCCTGCTCCCGTCTGACACGAAGTGTCAGACAAGGGATATTTCCGACCTTTGCCCTCCCGGGCTATCAGAGTACGCCAGGATCCGAAGGAGGTATGTGATATCTCGGTCTCTGCTACAGTCCACAATCTGATGTCAACCTGAAGGGCAGTCAAAACATTAAAAGCTGTGAGTGGACAAAAATAAAGAGTTTATAAAACATTTCATAAGAAGACATTTGTACCCTCCACTAAAAAGCATGCATGCATTCGAAAACCATTTATCCAGAAAAACAATAATGAAATCAAATACACGGGCCACTGCCCAAATCCATAAGGGACTCAGCCCAAATCATAAGAAACTAACCATACGGGCCACTGCCAAAAACCTGTGTAAACACACATCATATATCATATATAGCATACATCACATATACATATAATTCACACAACCAATCTTGTCACGGTTTCCAAAGCTACGTGCGTGCTTCCTGGGTCTCAATCTGAGTCTTCTCAAAGTCAAGATCAATGTCCGCAGACCACTAACCCTACCCGAGGTAATAGTAATCATAGCCTTCCTGAGAGTAAAGAACCCAACTGGGGGGTGACTCCACTTAGTCGGTGCTCCGTGACTACTCCGGGGTCCACCCAGGCCAACGACCCTCCCCAGAGGAGATAATAGAGGTAAAGGAAGGTATATGTATACATATATATACATAACATAAACGTTCATGCCCGGTTCCCTTGAACCGTCGTGATCCATAACATCCATAACAAGGGTTCATGCCGGTTCCCATAAACCGTCATGTACCATAATGACCTGACAAGGGTTCATGCCGGTTCCCATAAACCATCATGAACCACAATAACCTTTCCAAAGTTCATGCCGGTTCCCATAAACCGTCATGAACTTGGACATCCATCTAGGGTCCCTGACCCGAAATCATCAGTGTCAAACAACCGGGTCTCGTGCCCGAACATATGACTCAACTGGGCACCGTGCTCGATATCTAAGGGTCAGTCACGACTCCGATCATAGTGATGCGTGCAACCATCCATCTAGGACCGCCCTCAATCCCGGTATGTCGCCGTGAACGTATCAACCGACGCGACCACCACAAGATCACGGTGCACTCATCACCGATCGATATCCTGAACCGTCAGCACTCTGAACTCGAGCCTTCCAAGGCTGCCCGACAATGAATCGTCCATCGTGACCTCTCTGGAAGGAACACATCTCAATCTGGAGGTGAGCGTCGTATCGTTGATCACCGTGCACAAAGCACCCGTCGTGACCACGATTTAGACCCGAAGGTCGTAAATAGCGTCATATGTCCGAGACAAAACCAAATGGGTCTCATACCCGAGTTTACCTTTTTAGAAATCCAAAACCTTTTCATTTAGAACAATAAAGACATACAGACCCGTATAGGCACCATATAGGGCTGAAACCTCAAAATACGTGCCTATACGTAACCACATACAAATGCACCCATGGCATCACAAACAAGCATTTAAAACATATAATAAATATTTATGCATGCACCAATTTAGAAAACAAGGTCCACTCACAGACCATCCGAGCTGCCATCTCGATTTGCGTGCCATATGGCTTCCCGAGCCGATCACAGTCACCGGGACTCTCGAACCTGTCCAAATCGTAATAGAAGGTTACTAATTACTTAATTAACCTCCTACCAAAGCCCCGTAATTTTTCCGATTTTCTAACTATTTTTAAACTCGAACCTAAACCTTCCGATGCCCCGAAACATATTGAGACGGTGTCCGATCGACTCGAAACTAGTCACAAAATGTTCGTTACATCGAATAGATGATTTCACATGTTGGAACCATCCCCAAAATCTTCCCACGCGCCCGCACGCACCGCCTGAAGTGGCTGCGCATGGGCCTTACGCGCCAGCTACAGTACCATCTTCAACCTCTCGACGGCCGGTCTGAACCGGCCGGTTCGGTCCGTTCCTGCAACTGGATCGGCGTGACCGGTCCAGGATCCTACAATCCTCATTTCTCATCCGTTTTCTTCCATTTTAATCCCTAAATTCCGATTTTCAAGTTTCCTATCTAACCCAATTAACCAAAACTCCTAAAACCTTCGAAATCCGACCGGTTCAATTGAACCCCTCACGGTTCGAATATCCAAAACCTTCCCCAGGCTTCCTCGACTTCTAACCACCCTCAAAACCTTCCTAACAACGTCCTAGCAACCTATTTAACTCATTAAAACCGTCCAAATCGACCCATAACAATTAAAACTGAAAATGGATTAGAATCGGTTAAACCGATACCTGCATGGGTTTTGGGCCTCCTCCGTGCACGGCAGCGCCGTCCTGGTCGGCCACCACTTCCTTAGCATCCTCCTCATCTCTGGTCTCCCACTGATGATCATAGGGTAAGGGTTTGGGTTGGTTTGAATGGTTGGGTGAGATCGGGAAAATGTTTTGGGAATGAAGGAAAATAGATCGATGAAGATGATATGCATGAAGGCATAAGGATAGCCTGTGGATGGGTGACACTTGTCACCCATCCATTGGGCAGAAGCTAAATGTTTGGGGCCTACTAAGTCCAAAAGTGAACTCGCCTCGTAATTCGTGTAATAGTGCACTCGAACTTCCGTGAACCGTAATTTCGCCGTCGAACGTCCGAATTCGACGTGCCGCCTGTCTCTGGATTTGTATCGTCCTTATCTACGTAACGGTCTTCGGCCCTCGGCCATCGGACGTCTCGGTCAAAAAGTCAACATTTGACCCCTTTTCACCAAAATTACCAAAATGCCCCTTAACTTTCGAACGTCATAACTTCCTCCTCGAACGTCATAACTTCCTCCTCGAACGTCAGAATTGAACGTGTCACCTGTCTATGAACTCGTGATGTCACGAACTACGTCACGGTCAGCGTTTTGCCCACGCCCAGCGGCAAAACGGTCATTTCGCATTGTTCGTCCAATTTCGCTCCACTAATCACGGATTAGCCTCACTAATCGTGATTGGTCACTAATCTAATCATGGAATTTGGGACGGGTTGTTACAACCTTCCCTCCTTAATTAATTTCGTCCTCGAAATTCCAACCATCCTAATTCCAACCGTTCTTCCCTCCATAATTAGTTTCGTTCCCGAAACTCCAACTATCCTGATTCCACATCCAACTCGTGGAAAGAAAATCTGACCTCGAAACACGTGTACACTCGTACACCTACTAACCAAAACTATACTTACTCGTACCCAAGCGTACCACTAACACTCACGTCGCATCGACTACACTCGACCACGTCGAGTGACAGTAATTACACGTTTCGACTTGACACCATTTGTCGAATCCACCAACTCGTCGACACAACCAACTCGACGGTTCCTTACTCAATCTCTAATTATCCTGACGTCTGCTCCCACTAGGAGTCACCAAATCTCACTAATCGATCCACGATGACACCTCCGACAAATTGTCACCACTTGACAGTCGCCAGTCAAAAACCGACACTATACACTCGTGGTTACACTAACCTCCAACTTACTCAACCTGAGTATACACTAACCAACAATTCACCCGACCTGTGTGTAACTAGACCCATCAGAAATACCGTGACCCAGTGCACAGTATCCAACGTCCAGTTCACGACCTCAACTAATCCAATGGTATCAGAACCAATCCGACTACCAACACGCTCAACTTCCTACAAATGGTATAACCTATATACCGTCACCAAGCACGACAAGTACACCCAGTATCATACCTTGAACAACGTACAAAGTACGTACATCTACCCATCAATCAGCCTACAACCATCCAGGTCGTAGTCAATCACGTTTCAATTATGGAGTTCACTTTTCCAATCCAGTATCAGACAAATCGAAACTCCAACCCATCATCCGTTTCCAAATCCGAATCCGAATCCGCAATTTCGTAAGAAATCCCGAATCCAAACCCAGAAATCATATCCATTAACATGTCCAAATTCGAATCCGAAATCATCATTCCGTAAACCGGCATTTGGAACAACCATTCTGAACCCAAGTCCATAAAAGGAAATCCACTGTCAAGCTCCAGAATCAAATCCTGAATCGTCATCCAGAATCCGATTCCAAAATCCAAATCCAGAAATCCTCTTTGAAGTTCCAAAATCAAATCCTGAATCGTCATCCAGAAATCTGATTCCAAAACTCGAAATCTCGTTCTCGTCTACCGAGACGTACCATAATCGAACCTATCGGTTACCTGCATAATCGATTACCACATTACCATCGATTGACCTCATAGGGAAGCCTGTAATGACCCGTCCCGAATTCTGGGATTAGATTAGTGACTAATCTTGATTAGTGAGGTTGATCGGAGGTTAGTAGGGTGGAATCGGACAAAAGGTGCAAAATGACCGTTTTGCCCCTAGTCGTTGGCAAAATGTTGACTTTTTGATCGGGCGGTCAAACGGACTTTGACCGATGACCATGACGTAATTCGGGACGTCACGAGTTCATAGACAGGTGGCACGTCCGATTCCGACATTCGAGGAGAAAGTTATGATGTTCGGAAGTCGAGGGGCATTTTGGTAATTTGGCATATTAGGGGCCAAATGTTGACTTTTTGACTGGGAGGTCCGATGAACGAGGGCCAAGGACCGTTACGGAGGTATCGTCGATACGAATCCAATGACAGGCGGCATGCCGAAATCGGAGATTCGACGACGAAGTTATGGTCACGGGAACGTATTAACGAACCGAGGTTTCGATTAAAATAATAATAAAATAATGAATAGTGACCGTTGACTGTGCACACCTGGATGAGTGACAAGTGTCACCCATCCCCTAATCTAAGCCTTAAAACCTGATCCATGTTTTCCTCTAAACATCATCATTTCCTACATCATCATTTCTCCTTCATCATTTCTTCCATCATCCTTTTATTTTTCTTGTTTCCCTTTGAACCGTGAGCAGCACAAGAACAGAGTGTGTGAGCTGGGGGAATTGGGTTCCTTCCACAGCTGAAATTGAGGGGCTTGAGTGATTGAAGGGACTGGGATAGCAAAGGAAACACGAGGGATTGAGGGAGAGCTGGAAATCGAAAAAAAATTGAAAATTAGAAAATTGGGGGGAAAATTCGAATACTGGGAGTTGGACCGTGAGGATCAAATTGGAGCTCACATTCATCTTTCTGGGATTCCTACGATCATATCCATCGAAAGAACGAAGGGAATTGGCCACTGTTTGGCTCTGAACGAGATTGGTAACAGAGGAAGAAAATCGAGCTTGAGTCGTGATCATTGTGTGATCAAACGACGAAATTGAAGTGGGGAAATAATTGCTCATGGTCCGTTGATGCTTCTGGGTTCATCAATTGGAAGAAATCTGTGGCCATTGTGGAAGTTCCAAGATTGCACAGTACCCGGGTGTTCTTGGTGTTCATCATCAAATCGATGGGTTTTAGGTAAGTGATCGTGTAATTGAGGTTGTAGACCTGTAATTGAACTTAAAACAAAACTAACTGGATGTTCAATTGAAGTAATTAGGGTCGAATTGATGGACATTGAACCGGGTCATCTCGCGGGCTAATTGGACCCATTTATCAGACAAACGGGTTAGGACGATGACACTGTAGCAGGCGCGTGGGTTTCACGCGCAGCCATTCACCGCGGCGTGTGACGGCGCGTGGGCACGAATCTCGAGGTGAGGTCAACATGACTTCTGTCTTATTTAATGTAACAAACATTTTGGGATTGATTTCGTATCGATCGGACACCGTCTCGATATTGTTCGGGATGTCCGAAGGTTTTAAATCAAGTTTAAAATTAGTTAAAAATTCGGGAAAATTACGGGACTTTGATAGGATGTTAATGAAGAGGTTAGTGGCCCTCTAATGTGAATTGGACAGGATTGGGAGTCCCGGTGATAATGGCGTGGCCTGGGAGGGCCGATGCATGCGTATCGAGGCACACTGTTAAACGGTCTGTGAGTGGACTTTGGTTTTATAAATCTTATGCATGCTTAAATGTGTTATATGTTTTACATACGTGATTTCTATGATGGTGATTGTGAGTATTGATTTCGGGTATGTTGCAGGTATTTCGAGGTATTTTCCGTATTTCACGTATTTCGAGGTTAACGGTTTTATTGTGGTGTTATGTGCTTATGGGTTAATGGCTTAATAAATAATGTGATAAAAAGGGTTTTGGAATTGGAAAGATGAACTCGGGCTTGAGGCCCAATTATTTTGGAATCCTCGGACTTGGAGTCCATTTGTGTTAATGAAATCGGGACAGGGGCCCAGTTGTTTATGAAAACGGGCTAAGACCTATTCGAGTGATATTATTTTACGAATTCAGGCCGTGGGCCCAGTGGTTTATAAAATCGGGTCGCCCAGTGGTTTACAAAATCAGTCATGGGGCCCAGTTGGGTTATAAATGTGATTTCGGGTCTGGGACCTTATGTTTAATAAATGTGATTTCGGGTCAGGGACCCTACATGGAATTGTGATATTTTATGGAGATTTTGGGCAAGGGCCTATTGTAATGTTGTGAAATGATTTAATAAAACTGTTTTCCATATACCATCTAGACACAAGGATATATGATGGTCTCCTCCAGATGTCTGGGACACTGGGGAAGTCACGGTGCATTGCCTGCGAAGGGTCATTGTACGAAGCAGCCGGACCGTATGATGACTCAGGAGCAGGATTGCTATGATTGATGTCAGGGACGTCAGACATCTGTGATGTCAGAGATATGGACCCGGAGAGACCCTGGGCAGCACGCGTCGCTTATTATACCGTGAGATATGACGTCAGGGACGTCAAGCGTCTGGGACGCTAAGCATCTGGGACGCTAAGCATCTGGGATGCTGGTGATGGTAATGGTAAATATGGATTAATGAACTTATGAAATGGCTTTTCGGTTGGATTTGTGTTTATGTGATAAAAATGGATTATTGGTTATGTTATGGTATTTCGGGTCGGGGACCCTAAATGGTTTTGGATTTATGTTTATGGTTTTGGACGGTGGCCCACATGGTTTTAATATGTCTGGTAGGGGTATTCCACAGTTTTGGGCTGAGTTCCCACACTTGGTTCTAAGTTAACGGTTTTTGGGCTAAGGCCCTAATGGCTTGGTTGAACAAACGTTTTGGTTACTGGTTTTCGTGGCATGCATACGTTTCTATTGGATTGCATAAATGTCTTATAACTGTGTTTACTAAACTTAATGATTTTCGTCCACTCACAGCTTTTGGTTTTTAATGCCCTTCAGGTTGATCACGGATGCGACTGCAGCAGAGACTGGGACATTGCACGCCTCCTCCATCGATCCTTGCGCACTCTGGAAGCCCCGTTTGGGCAGTAAATTTTGGTTATCCCTTGTCTGACACCCCTTGTTAGATGGGAGCAGGGCACATTCCACGGTAATCCCGGGGGGATTGGGATGGGTCCTGTCAACTTGGTATCAGAGCTAGGTTTGCTCTTTTTGTGCGCGCAGGTCGAGGGTGTGATGTCTCTTGGGGCTGCAGTTCGTCATCAACCTGATAGATAGTTTTTGGGTTTTAATCGTTGATAGAGTGTGTTTGGACCGATACGCCGTGCGTTAATGTGATTCGACCCAAGTGGGGTTGATTGTGATGAACTGGTATTTTGGGACCGTCGGTTCGGTCATGTGATATTGGATTGTTGTGCTGCTAGGTGCAGCCAGGTTCGGGGAACCTCATTTGAGTAATGGTCTAAAATGTGAACCCTAGTGGTGGTTGCTCGTGTGAGGGATGTTGGTACATCGGAGTTAGCCGATGTCCTTAGTGGTGGAACCCACATTGAATTGATGGTAGGTTTGGATTTGACGTCTATACGATGTCTAGACCGCGGGGTCGGTCAGGTTGTGAATTTTATATTACGGAGAGCTGTTTGGTTCGGTCGAACCATAGGGTGTGATTGTGGAACCCTAGTATATGTTGGATTAAAAAGGTAAACCTTAATTGTGACTAGTGGATGAGAACTTGTGCTGCGATGAGCGGCTGAGGTCGTGGATGACCATGTGGATGACTCTAGTGAGTCTAGTCGGAACTATGGGATTCGATCTATGGATACTGTTCTGAGATAAATTATGGAATCCCGAGTTAGACCGGGTATTAGTGCGATGTGTAGATACGGATCTCGATAGCAATGACCGTTGGTCGGTAGTCATGTGGAGATGACTGGCTATCGAGGGTATTTTGTGTGGTTACAATACTTGGGGATCAGGGGACCTTCAGGGAACGTTCATTATCCTGATGTGGATTGTCAGAATGGTGGTACCCATAGTTGTGGGGTACGAGTAGAGGCTCAGATCGTCGTTCGGTATGAGCGGAGATCCAGAGTTGTCCGATTTGCACACGGTGTGCAAGTATGGATGGCTGAATATTGGTGCTGGTGTGTTGATGCTAGTATGGATGCCTACGCGCTGATACTAGTGTTGATGATTGTGTGTTGGTGCTGGTACTAGCGCTGGTGCTAGTGTCGGTGATTGTGTTGACGACGAGCCACGAGTTGGGGTGTGACTCCGTCATGATGGACATATGTTCGGTCTTTGAGATTCGGTAGTGGTTGAGTGATGGACTGGATGGGATCCAGCAGAGATTGTGATATGTTGGGATAAGTCCCAACAGTGATGAGATGACAAGTAATGAGTTTATAAAAGGTACAATTGAGACTTGAGGAATCTTGGGATGACGTCCCCTACGTCATGAAAATTAGTGGATTTGGGGAGTTGTGGGCAACTCCGAGGTTAGTGTGATTGTATGTTTCTAATATCTCCAGAAAGGACAAGGAAATGATTGGAATTGGAAGAGACGAGGAAAACCATTGGTGGTATAGATATGGGGATTGGTAATTGAGAACTTGGAAAACCGAGTGTTGAACCCGTGAAGGTTGGGATGTGCGAACGAAACAATAACGGATTGATTGTGGACACGTGGTTGTCCAAGTGAGTTGGGGATGCAGGAAGTCCAGTGGTTGGATTTGACATCTCGTTGGGAGTAGGTCTGCTTCCAACATGGTTGGAACCTTAGTTTCGAGGAGAGTTGTAATTGTGGGACGAGATGAGTGCTCGTTTCCGCATTGGTGATAGGTATTTTGGAGTTCTTGTTTTCTGCCCTGGCAGACGTTGATTGTAGTTACCAGTACGTTGAGCGTGTATTGGTTGGTGGGCCCATGCGTGTTTTTGGGTCATTAGGAGGAGCTACGTATTCGAAATTAGGTAAACGAGATTTCTCATTTTCTTCTTAGTGGCAGACGATGTTGGGTTACATGGCGTGGTGAGTGCAGCGAGTTTTGTTTGCATCCACGTAGGATGAGTATTGACGTCATCATTTTGGATCATCCTTGGTTTTCCTAGGTGGAATGACAAGGATCGATACGAACTTGGGTATGTGAGTCGTAAATGACGGGGTTGAACTTCTTTTCGAAGTGGAGCCCGTATGGTATTTTACTCGAGTGAGTAGGTTTCCGACTGGTCGGATTTTGTCAACCTTGGACGTGTGGAGGTTTCCGACCCGTCGGTACCGATCCTACGACATCGTGAAGACAATCCCAACTAACTATCTCACGATCAAAATCTATAAGAATACGTTTATCCCTTTGTAGGGTCCCACACTGTCATCCACGACAGAACTATGGCAACCCCGGCATCGAATGCCGAACCAAGACGTTCCACGATCCAATCCTACTAACTATCGTATCGGCACCCCAACTATCAGGTTGATCACGAACTGTAGCCCATTGAGATATCACATCCTCGACCTGTGTACATACTCCAAGAGCTCCGCGGTTGCTCGAATAGAGACAACCCCGTTCTGATAAGCATCCTATGAGCAATCCTATGCTCTGATACCACGCTGACATGACCTGTCCCAATCCCCCCGGATTAGTGCGGGATGACCTTGCTCCCGTCTGACACGAAGTGTCAGACAAGGGATATTTCCTACCTTTGCCCTCCCGGGCTATCAGAGTACGCCAGGATCCGGAGGAGGTATGTGATATCTCGGTCTCTGCTACAGTCCACAATCTGATGTCAACCTGAAGGGCAGTCAAAACATTAAAAGCTGTGAGTGGACAAAAATAAAGAGTTTATAAAACATTTCATAAGAAGACATTTGTACCCTCCACTAAAAAGCATGCATGCATTCGAAAACCATTTATCCAGAAAAACCATAATGAAATCAAATACACGGGCCACTGCCCAAATCCATAAGGGACTCAGCTCAAATCATAAGAAACTAACCATACGGGCTCCGTGACTACACGTGCTACCCTGGTCTCAATCCGAGTCTTCTCAAAGTCAAGATCAATGTCCGCAGACCACTAACCCTACCCGAGGTAATAGTAATCATAGCCTTCCTGAGAGTAAAGAACCCAACTAGGGGGTGACTCCACTCAGTCGGTGCTCCGTGACTACTCCGTGGTCCACACAGGCCAACGACCCTCCCCGGAGGAGATAATAGAAGTAAAGGAAGGTATATGAATACATATATATATACATAACATAAACGTTCATGCCCGGTTCCCTTGAACCGTCATGATCCATAACATCCATAACAAGGGTTCATGCCGGTTCCCATAAACCGTCATGTACCATAATGACCTGACAAGGGTTCATGCCGGTTCCCATAAACCGTCATAAACCACAATAACCTTTCCAAAGTTCATGCCGGTTCCCATAAAACTTCATGAACTTGGAAATCCATCTAGGGTCCATGACCCGAAATCATCAGTGTCAAACAACTGGGTCTCGTGCCCGAACATATGACTCAACTGGGCACCGTGCTCGATATCTAAGGGTCAGTCACGACTCCGATCATAGTGATGCATGCAACCATCCATCCAGGACCGCCCTCAATCCTGGTATGTCGCCGTGAACGTATAAACCGACGCGACCACCACAAGATCATGGTGCACTCATCACCGATCGATATCCTGAATCGTCAGCACTCCGAAGTCGAGCCTTCCCAGGCTGCCCGACAACGAATCGTCCATTGTGACCTCACCGGAAGGAACACATCTCAATCTGGAGGCGAGCGTCGTATCATTGATCACCGTGCACAAAGCACCCGTCGTGACCACGATTTAGACCCGAAGGTCGTAAATAGCGTCATATGCCCGAGACAAAACCAAATGGGTCTCATACCCGAGTTTAACTTTTTAGAAATCCAAAACCTTTTCATTTAGAACAATAAAGACATACAGACCCATATAGGCACCATATAGGGCCGAAACCTCAAAATACGTGCCTATATGTAACCACATACAAATGCACCCATAGCATCACAAACAAGCATTTAAAACATATAATAAATATTTTTGCATGCACCAATTTAGAAAACAAGGTCCACTCACAGACCGTCCGAGCTACCGTCTCGATTTGTGTGCCATACGGCTTCCCGAGCCGATCACCATCACCGGGACTCCCGAACCTGTCCAAATCGTAATAGAAGGTTACTAACTACTTAATTAACCTCCTACCAAAGCCCCGTAATTTTCCCGATTTTCTAACTATTTTTAAACTCGAACCTAAACCTTCCGATGCCCCGAAACATATCGAGATGGTGTCCGATCGACTCGAAACCAGTCCCAAAATTTTCGTTACATTGAATAGATGATTTCGAATGTTGGAACCATCCCAAAAATCTCCCCCACGCGCCCGCACGCGCTGCCTGAAGTGGCTGCGCGTGGGCCTTACGCGCCAGTTACAGTACCGTCTTCAACCTCTCGACGGCCGGTCTGAACCGGCCGGTTCGGTCAGTTCCTGCAACTGGACCGGCGTGACCGGTCCAGGGTCCTACAATCCTCATTTCTCATCCGTTTTCTTCCATTTTAATCCCTAAATTCCGATTTTCAAGTTTCCTATCTAACCCAATTAACCAAAACTCCTAAAACCTTCGAAATCCGACCGGTTCAATTGAACCCCTCACGGTTCGAATATCCAAAACCTTCCCCAGGCTTCCTCGACTTCTAACCACCCTCAAAACCTTCCTAACAACGTCCTAGCAACCTATTTAACTCATTAAAACCGTCCAAATCTACCCATAACAATTAAAACTGAAAATGGATTAAAATCAGTTAAACCGATACCTGCACGGGTTTTGGGCCTCCGCCGTGCACGGCAGCGCCGTCCTGGCCGGCCACCACGTCCTTAGCATCCTCCTCATCTCTGGTCTCCCACTGATGATCATAGGGTAAGGGTTTGGGTTGGTTTGAATGGTTGGGTGAGATCGGGAAAATGTTTTGGGAATGAAGGAAAATAGATCGATGAAGATGATATGCATGAAGGCATAAGGATAGCCTGTGGATGGGTGACACTTGTCACTCATCCATTGGGCAGAAGATAAATGTCTGGGGCCCACTAAGTCCAAAAGTGAACTCGCCTCGTAATTCGTGCAATAGTGCACTCGAACTTCCGTGAATCGTAATTTCGCTGTCGAACGTCCGAATTCGACATGCCGCCTGTCTATGGATTTGTATCGTCCTTATCTACGTAACGGTCTTCGACCCTTGGCCATCGGACCTCTCGGTCAAAAAGTCAACATTTGACCCCCTTTAACCAAAATTACCAAAATGCCCCTTAACTTCCGAACGTCATAACTTCCTCTTCGAACGTCGGAATTAAACGTGCCACCTGTCTATGAACTCGTGACGTCACGAACTACGTCACGGTCATCGGTCAAAGTCCATTTGACCATCCGATCAAAAGGTCAACGTTTTGCCCACGCTCAGGGGCAAAACGGTCATTTCGCATCGTTCGTCCGATTTCGCTCTACTAATCACGGATTAGCCTCACTAATCGTGATTAGTCACTAATTTAATCATGGAATTTGGGACAGGTCGTTACACAGAAGGCTTAAATGCTTCGATGACGAAGGCTTGAATGCTTCGCAGGGCGAAGGCTTGGATGCTTCGATGACGAAGGCTTAGGTGCTTCGCATGGCGAAGGCTTAGATGCTTCGTAGGGCGAAGGCTTGAATGCTTCGATGACGAAGGCATGGATGCTTCGATGACGAAGGCTTAGGTACTTCGCATGGCAAAGGCTTGGATGCTTCGATGACGAAGGCTTTTTACACTAGAGGGAATAAGCTTTGAAAATTGTACATGGTAAACAAATCAATTTTTCAATTTTATTTCATTGATACTTGAATTTAGAAGACAACTTGAAAAGCAAAATTGAAAAGCTCCATAGAATTTTATGTCTCTCTAATGTTGACTTGCGTCTAGTTGATGCGGATCACCTTTGACGCTGGTTCGTTTGGCTCTTTATTCTCCATGTGATTTACAGTCTTCTTCTTGATGTAGTCTGTACAATGCCCCTCCTTCAGGAGATTTCGGAGATATCTTTCGAAAGATATACATGTGCTTATATTGTGCCCATAACATTCATGATAGGCGCACCATTTGGTTTTATCAACATTCTCTTGATTGCTTTTGACTGGCTCCAGCTTCTTAAACCATGGCTTTTTCTTAATTTCATTGTGGATATGATGGACGGGTAAAGAGAGCTGCAAGTTAGGCTTCCCCATAACTGGCGTTTGGGAGTGTTGCCCCGCCTTACGCTTGTTGAGCTTTCCAGTTGCAAACTTTCCTGAGTATGAGCGGCGCTCTTCTCGTCCTCCCAACTTGCATGTCGCTCTACCAGCGAAAGTATTTTGGAAAGACTTCGTGCATTGCTCATGACGATGTCCCCGTAAAGCTGGCTGTCTCGAGGGAGTCATTGCTTGAATGCCATTGCTACAACAAGGTCATTACAGCCGATAATGCGAGACTTCTCCTCACAAAATCTCCGTATGTATTGTCACAGAGTGTCTTTTGCTCTCTTTCGGACATAGAAAAGTTGGCCATCTTTCACCTCGATTGTCCGAAGTTGTGCGTATTCCTTCACAAATGCCAGGGCCAACTCTTCGAAGGACTTAATCGACCTCGGGGGGAGATGATTGAACCAAGTCATGGCTTGGCCGTGAAGGGAAGCTTGAAAAACTTTGCACATGAGAGCATAGTTAGACCTGTGGGGGATCATGACTCCTCGGTAATAATCTATGTGTTTTACCGGGTCGGAGGTTCCTTTGAATGGAGTGAAGTTTGGCGTAACGAACCTCTGGGGGAATGGCTCCTCCTCAATTTCACTTATAAAGGGCATAGAGAACCGTATCTGGCGATGTAGATCGTCCTCTAGATCGCCACCTTGTTGAGCTCGAAGGTGCGTGTCCAGCATTTTTTGAACATCATTAGCCCGTAACGCTCCTTGCTGAGGCGATGAGTCCCTTTTTGCTAATCGTCGAGAACCTCTTTGAGCTCCTCCCCCTGATCTCTGGGTTCGTGCAGGGGAGTAGGTGACAGGACCCATCCCAATCCCCCCGGGATTACCATGGAATGTGCCCTGCTCCCGTCCAACAAGGGGTGTCAGACAAAGGATGACCAAGAGCCACTGCCCAAACAGGGCATCCAGAGTGCGCAAGGATCGATGGAGGAGGTGTGCAATGTCCCAGTCCCTGCTGCAATCGCATCCGTAATCAACCTGAAGGGCATTAAAACCAAAAGCTGTGAGTGGACAAAAACCAATAAGTTTACCAAATACATTTATAAGACATTTATGCCCTCCAATAAAAACGTATGCATGCCACCAAAAACCAGTAACCAAAACGTTTGCTCAACCGAGCCATTAGGGCCTTAGCCCGAAAACCGTTAACCAAAAACCAAGTGTGGGAACTCAGCCCAAAACCGTGGAATACCACCACCATACATATTAAAACCATGTGGGTCACCACCCACGACCATAGATGAACATCAATTCAAAAATCCAAAACCATTTAGGGTCCCCGACCCTACATACCATATCATAACTAATAATCCATTTTATTCATTAATCCATATTTTACCATTACCATCACAAGCATCCCAGATGCTTAGCGTCCCAGACGCTAGACGTCCCTGACGTCATATCTCACGGTTTCATAAGCTACGCGTGCTGCCCGGGGTCTCTCCGGGTCCATATATCTGACATCCCTGATGTCTGACGTCCCTGACGTCAATCATAGCAATCCTGCTCCTGAGTCATCATACGGTCCGGCTGCTCCGTATAATGACCCCTCGCAGGCAATGCACCGTGACTTCCCAGTGTCCCAGACATCTGGAGGAGACCATCATATATCCTTGTATCCAGATGGTATATGGAAAAACAGTTTTATTAAATCCTTTTATCACATTATTACCATTGGGCCCTGCCCGAAATTTCCATAAAAACACACAGTTCCATTTAGGGTCCCTGACCCAAAATCACAATTATTAAATATAGGGTCCCTGACCCGAAATCACCATTATAATCCAATTGGGCCTCATGCCCGATTTTATGAACCATTGGGCCCACGGCCCGAATTCATAAATCAACTGGGCCCCTGGCCCGATGACATAACTCAAATGGGTCTCAGCCCGATTTCCTACCAACTGGGCCCCTGGCCCGATATCATTAACCAACTGGGCCCCCGGCCCGATATTCAAATGGACTCCAAGTCCGAAATTTCCAACATAATTGGGCCTCAAGCCCGAGTTCATATTTCCAATTTCAAAACCATTTCATCACATTATATCCAAGTCATAAATATGGAAAATCCATGTAAAACCGGAAAACCTCGATTTACGTGCAAGCACGTAAATCGCCTCGAAATACGTGAAACCGTACAATTTACCAACAACCAAATCAACATCACACAATCACAACCATAATCCATATAAAACATTTAAGCATGCATAGAATTTATAAAACCAAAGTCCACTCACAGACCGTTTTAACCGTGTGCCTCGATACGCGTGCCACCGGCCCTCCCGGGCCACACCACTATCACCGGGACTCCCAATCCTGTTCAAATCACATTAGAGGGTCACTAACCTCATCATTAACATCCTATCAAAGTCCCGTAATTTTCCCGAATTTTTACTTATTTTTAAACTTAATTAAAAACCTTCGGACATCCCGAACACTATCGAGACGGTGTCCGATCGACCCGAAACCAATTCCAAAATATCCGTTACATTAAATAGGACAGAAGTCATGTTGACCTCACCTCGAGATCCGTGCCCACGCGCCGTCACGCGCCGCCGTGAGTGGCTGCGCGTGAAACTCACGCGCCTGCTACAGTGTCACCAGCCCAACCCGTTTGTCTGGTAAACGGGTCCAATTCACCCGCGACACAACCCGGTTCCAATCCTGTCAATTCGATCCTAATTCCTTCAATTGATCAATCCATTAGCTTCGTTTTAAGTCCAATTATAAGTCTGTAAACTCAATTACACAAATCCTTACCCAAATTCCCACGATTCGATGATGATCCACGAAGAACACCCGGTCACTGTTCAATCATGGGATTCCTTCAATCTCGATTGATTTCCCTAAATTGGTTCAACCAGAAGCATCAGTGGACCACGAGGAACAATTCCCCCACATCAATTGCGTCGTTTGATCAGTAAATGATCACGACTCAAGTATGAACACCGTCCACTGTGCAACCATGGAGTTTCATCGATCTCAGCCGGTTTCCTTCAATTGATGATCCCAGAAGCATCGTGGGATCATGAGAAATCATTTCCCCACAACAATTGAGTCAATCACAGCCCCAAACTCCACGACTCAGCCTCGATTTCTTCCTCTGTCACCAAGCTCGATCAGAGCCAAAACGGCACCAATCCTTCTCGTTTTTGATGTGGATCGACTCGTCACAACCTCAGGAAGATGTTTGTAACCTCCAATTCGATCATCACAGCCCAATTCCCAGTATTCGAATTTTCCCCCCAATTTTCCCGAAATCCAAAATCCAAAATTCAACATCCTCACAACCCCTCGTGTTTCCCCGTTAATTCCCTCATCCTAGTCTCCCATTTTCTCACAAGAACAGCAGAAGAAGGGAGCCAATTCTCCCTAATCCGAATCCCACATTTTGTGCACGGTTTAGGAACAAAATGGAGAAAATTAGGGGAAATGGTGGATTAGATGATGATGATGTAGTAATGATGATGTTTGGAGGGAAACAAGGAGCTGGAAACAAGGGATGGGTGACACTTGTCACTCATCCAGGTGTGTAGGGTCAACGGTCACTATTTATTATTATAATATTATTTTAATCCCGGCCTCGGTTCGTTAGTTCGTTTCCTTGACCATAATGTCGTCGTCGGATCTCCGATTTCGGCATGCCGCCTGTCGTTGGATTCGTATCGACGATACCTACATAACGGTCCTTGGCCCTCGCCCATCGGACCTCCCGATCAAAAGTCAACATTTGGCCCATAATAAGCCAAATTACCAAAATGCCCCTCAACTTCTGAACACCATAACTTTCTCTACGAATGTCGGAATCGAACGTGCCACCTATCTATGAACTCGTGACGTCCCGAACTACGTCACGGTCATCGGTCAAAGTCCATTTGACCGCCCGATCAAAAAGTCAACATTTTGCCCACGACCAGGGGCAAAACGGTCATTTTGCACAATTTGTCCGATTCCGCCCTACTAACCACCGTTCAACCTCACTAATCAAGATTAGTGACTAATCTAATCCCGGAATTCGGGACGGGTCGTTACAATCTTCCCTCCTTAATAAATTTCGTCCTCGAAATTCCAACCGCTCTAATCTCAACTTACTTCCCTCCTTAATTAGTTTCGCTCTCGAAACTCGACTACCCTGATTCCACAAACACCCCGTGGAAAGTGGAATCGACCACGCAACACGTGTACACCCGTACACCAACTAACCAGGCAAAACTTGTCTACACCCAAACGTACCACTAGTACCCAAAACGCAACGACTACATTCGACCCCGTCGAATGACTGAAACTACTTGTTTCGAATTTGACACCACTTGTGAAATCAACCCTCTCGTTACGCAACAACTCGACGGTTCCTTTCCCACTCCCACTAGGAGTCAGCTGACCCCACTCAACGATCTATGTTGACACATCCTGACAAACTGTCACCACACAGTTGTTGTCAGTCGAAAACTGACACTAGACTCACTCGTGGCTACACATGCCACCAACGTACTCGACTCACCAATACCCTTACCGACATTTCACACTACCTGTGTGTAATTAAACACATCGGAATTACCATGACCCATTGCATAGTAATGTCCGGTCCACAACCAATCCCATGGTATCGGAACCAATCCGACTACCAACACGTTCACCAACACACCTCGGGTATATCCCGTATACCGTAACTAGACTTCACAAGTCTACAAGGTATTGTACCTCGAACCAAGTACGAAGTACACACATCTACCTAATAACCAGACTACAACCACCTAGGTCATAGCCGAACGCGTTCCAATAATGGAGTACGTTTGCCCAATCCAGCATGAGACAAATCGAAACTCCACCCAACGTCTAGTTCCAATTCCGAATCTGAATCCGCAATTTCGTAAGAAATCCCGGATCCAAGCCCAGACATCAAATTTTAATTCTTATCCAAATCCGAATCCGAAATCATTATTCCGTAAGCTAGCATTTGGAATAATCATTCCGTACCCAAACCCGGAAATATACTTTCAAGTTCCAAAATCGAATCCTGAATCGTCACCCAGAAATTCGATTCCAAATCCCGAAATCTCGTTCACATTTACCAAGACACACCAAAACCGAACCTATCGGTTACCTGTTCAAAACACTTGATTGACTTCATAGGGAAGCCAATCCATCCTCCACACGTCTAAGGTTGACAAAATTCAACTACCTTGAAAACCTACTCACCCGAGTAGAATACCATACGGGCCCCACTTCGAAAAGAAGTTCAATCTCGTCATTTACGACTCACACACCCAAGTTCGTATCGATCCTTGTCATTCCACCTAGGAAAAACCAAGGATGATCCAAAATAATGACACCAATACTCATCCTACGTGGATGCAACAAAACTCACTGCACTCACCACGCCATGTACCCCAACATCGTCTGCCACCAAGCAGAAAATGAGAAATCTCGTTTACCTAATTTCGAATACGTAGCTCCTCCTAATGACCCGCAATTACACCTGGGCCCACCAACCAATACACGCTCAACGTACTGGTAACTACACTCAACGTCTGCCAGGGCAGAAAGCAAGAAGTCAACTCCAATGACTTCGGAATACCAATCACCAAAAACGAGCACCACTCTCGTTCCCCAATCACAACTCTCCTCGACACTAAGGTTCCAACCATGCTGGAAACAGACATGCTCCCAACAAGACGTCAAGTCTAACCACTAGACTTCCTACCTCCTCAACTCACTTGGACGACGTGTCCACAATCGATCCGTTATTGTCCCGTTCGCACATCCCGACCTTTACAGGTTCAACACTCGGTTTCCCAAGTTCTCAATTACAAATTCCTACCTTTATACCACTAATGGTTTTCCTCGTCTTTTCCAGTTTTAATCATTTCCATGTACTTTTTAGGGATATTTAAAAACATCAAATCACACAATTTTTGGAGTTGCCAACAACTCCCCCAAATCCACCAATTATCATGACGTAGGGGACGCCATCCCAAGATTACTCAAGTCTCAATTATACCCTTTTAATCCACTCATCACTGGTTATCTCACCACTATTGGGACTTATCCCAACACAGCACAATCTTAACTGGATCCCATCCAGTCCATCACTCAACCACTATCGAATCTCAAAGACCGAACATATGTCCATCATGACGGAGTCACACCCCGACTGGTGGCTCATCGTCAACACCATTACCGACACTAGCACCAGCGCTAGTACCAGCACCAACACTCTATCAACAACACTAGTATCAGCACACAGGCATCCATACTAGCATCAGCACAAAAGTACCAACCCCGCAAACATCCATACTGCACACCGTGTGCAAATACGACAACCCTGGATCTCCGTTCATACGGAACGACGATCCCGTACCTCACGACTATGGGTACCACTATTCTGACAGTCCACATCAGGAAAATGAACGTTCCCTGAACGTCCCCTGATCCCCAAGTATTATGACCACACTGATTACCCTCGATAGCCAGTCATCTCCATATGACTTCCGACTAACTGTCATTGCTATCGAGATCCGCATCCACACATCACACCAATACCCGATCCAACACGGGATTCCATAATTTATCTCAGAACCGTATCCGTACATCGAATCCCATAGTTCTGCCTAAACTCACTAGAGCCATCCACATGGTCATCCATGACCTCAGCCGCTCATCGCAGCACAAGTTCTCATCCACTAGCCACAATTAAGGTTTACCTTTTTAATACTAGGGTTCCACAATCACACCCTATGGTTCAACCGAACCAAACAGTTTTCCGTAATATAAAATCCACAACCTGACCGACCCCGCGGTCCTGACATCGAATAGATGTCAATCCAATCCTACCATCCCATCAACGTGGGTTCCACCATTAGGTCATCGGCCAACTCCGATGAACCAACATCCCGCACACGAGAAACCACCACAAGGGTTCACATTTTTAAACCATTACTCACATGAGGTTCCCCGAACCTAGCTGCACCTAGCAGCACAACAATCCAATATCACATGACCGAACCGACGGTCCCACTATACCAGTTCACCACAATCAACCCCACTTGGGTCGAATCACATTAACGCACGGCGTATCGGGCCAATCGCACTCCATCCACTATCCAAACCCAAAAACTATCTATCAGGTTGATAACGAATTGCAGCCCAATGAGACATCACACCCTCGACCTGCGCGCACAAATAGAGCAACCATGCTCTGATACCAAGTTGACAGGACCCATCCCAATCCCCCCGGGATTACCATGGAATGTGCCCTGCTCCCGTCCAACAAGGGGTGTCAGACAAAGGATGACCAAGATCCACTGCCCAAACAGGGCATCCAGAGTGCGCAAGGATCGATGGAGGAGGTGTGCAATGTCCCAGTCCCTGCTGCAATCGCATCCGTAATCAACCTGAAGGGCATTAAAACCAAAAGCTGTGAGTGGACAAAAACCAATAAGTTTACCAAATACATTTATAAGACATTTATGCCCTCCAATAAAAACGTATGCATGCCACCAAAAACCAGTAACCAAAACGTTTGCTCAACCGAGCCATTAGGGCCTTAGCCCGAAAACCGTTAACCAAAAACCAAGTGTGGGAACTCAGCCCAAAACCGTGGAATACCACCACCATACATATTAAAACCATGTAGGTCACCACCCACGACCATAGATGAACATCAATTCAAAAATCCAAAACCATTTAGGGTCCCCGACCCTACATACCATATCATAACCAATAATCCATTTTATTCATTAATCCATATTTTACCATTACCATCGCCAGCATCCCAGATGCTTAGCGTCCCAGACGCTAGACGTCCCTGACGTCATATCTCACGGTTTCATAAGCTACGCGTGCTGCCCGGGGTCTCTCCGGGTCCATATATCTGACATCCCTGATGTCTGACGTCCCTGACGTCAATCATAGCAATCCTGCTCCTGAGTCATCATACGGTCCGGCTGCTCCGTATAATGACCCCTCGCAGGCAATGCACCGTGACTTCCCCAGTGTCCCAGACATCTGGAGGAGACCATCATATATCCTTGTATCCAGATGGTATATGGAAAAACAGTTTTATTAAATCCTTTTATCACATTATTACCATTGGACCCTGCCCGAAATTTCCATAAAAACACACAGTTCCATTTAGGGTCCCTGACCCAAAATCACAATTATTAAATATAGGGTCCCTGACCCGAAATCACCATTATAATCCAATTGGGCCTCATGCCCGATTTTATGAACCATTGGGCCCACGGCCCGAATTCATAAATCAACTGGGCCCCTGGCCCGATGACATAACTCAAATGGGTCTCAGCCCGATTTCCTACCAACTGGGCCCCTGGCCCGATATCATTAACCAACTGGGCCCCCGACCCGATATTCAAATGGACTCCAAGTCCGAAATTTCCAACATAATTGGGCCTCAAGCCCGAGTTCATATTTCCAATTTCAAAACCATTTCATCACATTATATCCAAGTCATAAATATGGAAAATTCATGTAAAACCGGAAAACCTCGATTTACGTGCAAGCACGTAAATCGCCTCGAAATACGTGAAACCGTACAATTTACCAACAACCAAATCAACATCACACAATCACAACCATAATCCATATAAAACATTTAAGCATGCATAGAATTTATAAAACCAAAGTCCACTCACAGACCGTTTTAACCGTGTGCCTCGATACGCGTGCCACCGGCCCTCCCGGGCCACACCACTATCACCGGGACTCCCAATCCTGTCCAAATCACATTAGAGGGTCACTAACCTCATCATTAACATCCTATCAAAGTCCCGTAATTTTCCCGAATTTTTACTTATTTTTAAACTTAATTAAAAACCTTCGGACATCCCGAACACTATCGAGACGGTGTCCGATCGACCCGAAACCAATTCCAAAATATCCGTTACATTAAATAGGACAGAAGTCATGTTGACCTCACCACGAGATCCGTGCCCATGCGCCGTCACGCGCCGCCGTGAGTGGCTGCGCGTGAAACTCACGCGCCTGCTACAGTGTCACCAGCCCAACCCGTTTGTCTGGTAAACGGGTCCAATTCACCCGCGACACAACCCGGTTCCAATCCTGTCAATTCGATCCTAATTCCTTCAATTGATCAATCCATTAGCTTCGTTTTAAGTCCAATTATAAGTCTGTAAACTCAATTACACAAATCCTTACCCAGATTCCCACGATTCGATGATGATCCACGAAGAACACCCGGTCACTGTTCAATCATGGGATTCCTTCAATCTCGATTGATTTCCCTAAATTGGTTCAACCAGAAGCATCAGTGGACCACGAGGAACAATTCCCCCACATCAATTGCGTCGTTTGATCAGTAAATGATCACGACTCAAGTATGAACACCGTCCACTGTGCAACCATGGAGTTTCATCGATCTCAGCCGGTTTCCTTCAATTGATGATCCCAGAAGCATCGTGGGATCATGAGAAATCATTTCCCCACAACAATTGAGTCAATCACAGCCCCAAACTCCATGACTCAGCCTCGATTTCTTCCTCTGTCACCAAGCTCGATCAGAGCCAAAACGGCACCAATCCTTCTCGTTTTTGATGTGGATCGACTCGTCACAACCTCAGGAAGATGTTTGTAACCTCCAATTCGATCATCACAGCCCAATTCCCAGTATTCGAATTTTCCCCCCAATTTTCCCGAAATCCAAAATCCAAAATTCAACATCCTCACAACCCCTCGTGTTTCCCCGTTAATTCCCTCATCCTAGTCTCCCATTTTCTCACAAGAACAGCAGAAGAAGGGAGCCAATTCTCCCTAATCCGAATCCCACATTTTGTGCACGGTTTAGGAACAAAATGGAGAAAATTAGGGGAAATGGTGGATTAGATGATGATGATGTAGTAATGATGATGTTTGGAGGGAAACAAGGAGCTGGAAACAAGGGATGGGTGACACTTGTCACTCATCCAGGTGTGTAGGGTCAACGGTCACTATTTATTATTATAATATTATTTTAATCCCGGCCTCGGTTCGTTAGTTCGTTTCCTTGACCATAACGTCGTCGTCGGATCTCCGATTTCGGCATGCCGCCTGTCGTTGGATTCGTA
This sequence comes from Prinsepia uniflora, assembly GCA_032719365.1. Lineage (NCBI taxonomy): Eukaryota > Viridiplantae > Streptophyta > Magnoliopsida > Rosales > Rosaceae > Prinsepia > Prinsepia uniflora. The sequence continues at coordinate 58,190,998 of CM064876.1, forward strand.
TCGACGATACCTACATAACGGTCCTTGGCCCTCGCCCATCGGACCTCCCGATCAAAAGTCAACATTTGGCCCCTAATAAGCCAAATTACCAAAATGCCCCTCAACTTCTGAACACCATAACTTTCTCTACGAATGTCGGAATCGAACGTGCCACCTATCTATGAACTCGTGACGTCCCGAACTACGTCACGGTCATCGGTCAAAGTCCATTTGACCGCCCGATCAAAAAGTCAACATTTTGCCCACGACCAGGGGCAAAACGGTCATTTTGCACAATTTGTCCGATTCCGCCCTACTAACCACCGTTCAACCTCACTAATCAAGATTAGTGACTAATCTAATCCCGGAATTCGGGACGGGTCGCTACAGTAGGCTTCATCTTCCCCTTTACTGCCGTGGGCAGATCGTTTTGGGTTTTTGTATAGAGCTCGAAGTTGCCCCCTGTTCCCATGTGAGTGCTGTGAGCGCCCTGCCCGTGAAGTTTCCCCAGTCTTATTTCCTTTCCGTTCACGTACTGATGGCTTTAGGCCTTGAGGGCTTTTTGCTCGGTGAGCATGACTTTCTTTACTAGAATTGCTTAGCGAAGTGTCTCGTGACATTGTTCAGCAGTGGACTGGTTCTTTCCCAGGACGCCTTTGAGCATGCTCCTGTTTTCCACATGACGTGGAATGTCTGTCCTGCTCTTGGACTGGTCTCTCAGCTAGGAGTTGCCGCAAGAGCTCTGACTGAAGTTGAACTTGTTTGCTTAACCCTTCAACTCGCTGCGCCAAGTTGTCCTGGGGAGGTTGGTGACGACTTCTCCCTGAGATGTCATGACACCCATCCAGAAAGTCCCTTAGGACCATGTTTGTTGTGGGTCGATCATGTCGTGATGCATTTCCTATCAACCTCTCGTTTGCTTGCTGTAAAGCCGAAGTTCCTTCCCCTAGCGCGGGTACTTGGATGGCTGGAGAGGGGAACGCTCCAAAACTGAAGGTTGGCCTCCCTTCAAGTGTCTCCATGGGTGATTCTATGTACACACATCTGGGTTGAGTTAGCCGCTTCTCCGGAGTTTCAATGCGAGCCTCATTCCTTGTCTGAGCCGTTGAGGTAGAAACTCATTCTTCAGTTGATCAAACGGATCAATGAACCTTAGCCATGCCGAATCAAGGAATTTTGAATTTGGAAAGCTGTTGATCGATAATTTGAACAACGTTCAGAATCTTTGAACAATGTCGATGAACGACGAACGAAGGGAGATGAACGATGAACAATGTTCAAAATCTTCGAACAATGTCGATGAACGACGAACGAAGAAAGATGAACGATGAACGAATTCTCAATGAGTGATGAACAACGTTCAAAATCTTCGAACAATGTCGATGAACGACGAACGAAGAAAGATGAACGATGAATGAATTCTTGATGAGTAATGAACAACGTTCAAAATCTTCAAACAATGTCGATGAACGACGAACGAAGAAAGATGAACGATGAACAAATGAGAGAGCTTCTTCTGAGTATATCTCAATAGCTCTCAATGAAAGCACCAATTGTTGAATCAAAGATTGAACTCGTCACGAAAAGTCCTCACAATTCCTGCAAACAACAAACAATTAGCTATCGTTGCCTTGATCGATTTACCCGGGGGGTTGTTCGACCAAGAACACTCTGATGCTTAAGTTAGCTTTGAGAGAGGAAAGGGATATACTTCGAAACGAAGAATCAACGTACCTTGGAAATGAAATGTGCCTTGCTATTTATAGGAAAATCTTGGGAGCCTTGGAGCGTTCTGATTGGTCGGTTGAATATTTAATTAGTAAATAATATATTATTATTAAATATATTATTTAATAATTGTAATGATGGCTCATCATGATAGTAATGATATTTATTGTATTTTAATTTTAATATTAATATTAATTATTCATTATTAAGAATAACGATAATTAACTCTCGGGGAGAATATCAATATTACGTAGATTTTAACCCGATCAAATAACGTATTTAACTGGTAAATAGATAATTTAATGTGCGGGTATTTTTCAAATTATCAGCGTTATTGCCAAGGGCAATTTGGTCATTTTTGGGATTTACGGGACACGTGACAGCTCCATAATTTTTGGATGATTTTGGGTTCCACAACAAGCTTGTTAGAAGGAAGACACATTATCCTTGAAGGAGCAAGATGGCATGTCCTGAATGGGAACGACATAAAGGTGTGGGATGATTGCTAGATACCAGGGTCTGAGGATAAGTTGCTACACCCAATATATGATGTTGCTCGATGTATATCACTACCGGTCGCCTCATTGATTGACCACTCCTCATGCTCTTGGAAGCTGGATCTAATGGAACCCCAGGTGCCTAATTTTGTTTGTGAGATAATCAGGAATATTCCCTTGGATAACCCTTTCAACAAAGACGGAATCATTGGGCCACATTGCAAGTCGGGTGACTATAGTGTCAAGTTAGTTTAGTTCTGGTTGAAATCTAATTTTTTGTCCACAAATATCTCTGGTATCTCTAGACCTTCATGGCAGGACCCGTCCTGATTACCACGAGAACCGGACCGGTCCTACTCCCGTCTAACGACCCAAGTCAGACAAGGGATTTTACAAACTTTCACCCAATTCGAACCTTAATTAAAATAATCCAAAATAAGTTCATCTCTTGAGGAGTACAGCCCACTTCCGACCCACTAAACCCCGTCGAGTGGAGGAAAAAATACTTGTTTACTTTTATTCAAAATCTTATACTACTAACATTTAAATGTATCCCTTAATTCCCAATCCTTGCCATGATCAAGTTTATCCTTATAATTTCCTAAGAATGTCCTTCTTCTATTATAAATTCTCTTGTTATAGAAAAAGAATCAAATTATTTACTATATAATTTAGATAATTATATTCCACAAAATTACATATAGATTTATATAACATTAAAGCTGTTTTTATGTTTCCTTTAATCTATATATTTCAACTTACCACAAATTATCTTAGTTTACCCCAATCATAATTCAAATTAGGCTAATAGCTCAATCCTTCAATCTACCCAAGTTTAGGATTAATTAAGAACAATAAATAACACATAAACTTTGAATAATCATAACTATTTCATACAATATCCGATTGACTCCATTCTTGGACCATTGTGTTCATAAGACAAAAATGAACGATTTTCATGTTAACCATTTTCCCAAATTCCAACCGATGTGTCCGCATGTGCTGCTTTCAAAGTTTGCGTGTGGGAGCCACGTGCTGAGTTACAGTGATTCATGAAAATCACTGTTTATCTCCCCGTACCTTTTGCGGGTCTGCAGGTCCAACCCAACCCGACGGGCTAACCCAACTATATCTTCTTCATTTGTCAATCTTTTTGCATGCCTTAGTTATCAAACTTCATCTATTCAATCCTACAAAGAGTTCTACAATGTCAAAACACGAAGAACGTACCTCGATCGTACTGTCCAAGTTCATGGCTTTTGGCCATGGCTTCCAAGATTGGCTGAGTGGCCTCTCCGTGTCCAAAGTCACACATTCTTGGCTCAGAATGATCATAAAACTCTTAGAAGCACGTTGGCACATCTGTTAGTTGGTTTCCTATCCTCAAACCAAAAACCTGACTTAGGAAGTTACGGGCTTCTTGGTTTTCCTCACCTTTTCTTGTGTGTTTTCCCTTCGATTTCCTCTCAATTTTCCTCCCTTATTCATCATGATATTCTCTCCTTTCTTTCTTCCCCTTTTTTTTTCCTCACTGACTCCTTCTCTTTCCATTTTCTTGTTTTTCTTTTTCTTTCCATACTTTCGGCCCTTAAGCACCGAACTCCCCCCACCCAAGCACACATACACACATATAATCAAGCATGTCGGTGGGGGAATGTGGGAGGGAATTGTTGAGAAATTTCTAGAATCCCTCATGTGATGCACAAGCTCAATAGAAAAATTTACCAAATTACCCTTAGAGGTAAAATTACCAAAATACCCTTTTTCTTTGTAAGCCCATAACTTTCTTATCCAAGTTCCAATTTTTACGTGCCACCTATCTATGGACTCAGGAGATCGAGACCCTCCTAGTGGTACTCTCGGTATATCAATAAGATATCCTAATAAAAAAGGTCAACATTTTGACTTTTTAAGGGCAAAATGGTCATTTCCAACCTTTTGAAAGTCCGGGGCTTTGCAATCTAACCCCCTTAAAAAAATTTGTCCTCGAAATTTTAATAAAACCAAACCAAATTCATCCTTGATGCTTATCATAATCATAAACTTATAACACATAACCACATCATAACCAAGTCCAATGTTTAATTTAGAGACCATGATCAAACACCAAAACTTGGGCTTAAGCTCAAATCACAAGTCTATTCAAATTCGTAAAGCAAGCCATTAACATATTTCATAACGTCATATAAAAGTCATATAAGCATAACATGAAAATATAGAACCATTATCCAAAATTCAGTGATCAATTAGATATAGTAAACCTAATTTCCCCGCAAAATGTGCTATTAAAATTTTCCTTTAATAGCCAATCCATCGAAAAGCCACAAAGATCTTAACTGATCAAACTTCGTTAAGACAGGTAGAAAACCGATTAAAATATTTGGGTATGCATGTATAAGGTTAAACAAAAGAGGATTCTACAAACCTAATTATCACATTTCATATTCCACAAATATCGAGAAACAATTTCTCACCTTGGGAACTACACAGAGCAATGTTCGTGTCATACCCAACCATCTCTTATATCCGGATTAATATTTACTCACTAATACGTTCATCCTCTTATCTAGGCTTTAACCAATCTTTCAAATTATACACTCTTTCAGGATCCCATATGATCTTGACTTCCTTAAATCGCCACACACTAGGCACTTTAAAGTTGCCACTTTACATGTATTCCACCAATCCATAAGCCACTCATCCAATGACCATCCACATCATTTATCACACAATGACACTACGTGTAAGCCCTCGTCACATTCTACCACGGTATTACCAGTAGGCCAAACTGTAACCAATAATAGGTATCAAATGTAAGGTCTCGTCTCGAATTTATGGATTAATTAAGGACTAATCGAGGGTTAGCGGATGATTTGGATAAAATGACAATTTTGCCCTTAGAAAGGGCAAAAAATTAACTTTTGACATTGGAGGTCAAATGCACGTGGACCGAGGACCATTATGTAGATCGAGATTATACGAGTCCGTAGATAGGTGGCACATCGAAGGTGAACATCATACGGGAAAGTTACGGGTCACGAAAGGTTTTGAGAACTATTCATAGTTGCACATTTTACGAGACGATTGACTCTTGGGTTTGACTTGAGTGGGCCCAAAATATCAATTGTGGGCCAATAGATGAGTGACAAGTGTCACTCATCCATTGATCCCCATTTCACATACATGCACCTACCATTCCCTTCCCTATTTCATTCATCGAAAATCGAAAACCCCAAACCCAATCTCACCCATCTGAACCAGCAACTGGGCTGTGAGATAGAGAGAGTGAGTGGCGCAGAGAGACTGAGACGATAGCGTGGACGACAGAGGCACATCGGAACGGCTGGCCGTGCACACAAGTAAAACCGTGAGATTTTTGGATGTTGGTTTCAATTTTCTGGACATTTTGGGATTATTTTAACGATTTGGTTGGGTTTATTGAGCTCTTACGAGCCTATAGGGATCATTTTGGACGAAAAAGGATAACAAGACAGCCTAGGAATGAAGCTCGAAAATTGGTCGTGAGCTTTGACCTTAGGTGGAGGTTTTGCAGGTGAGTTTTTCCCCTTTTAAAATCGTAGAGAAGCTTCTGGGAATGAGACGATGAGATTGGGAGAAAATTGGTGAGGATTGGTGGTCGAACGAGGGATAACGGATCGAGTCAGGGTCGCGGGTCGAATGACTCGATTGCAGGAAAATGGGTTGACCTACGAGAGGGAGACGATGATGATGTGGCACCTGTCAGACCTGTCACGCCACGTGGCTAGCTAGAGGATGACTCGTGGCAGGCTGTCAGGCCCAGTTAGAAGCTGACGTGTTAGAATGTCAGACCACGTGGACCAATCAGGTGGTGCCACGTGGCAGGGTGTCATGACTTGTCAGGCCTATGTGGTAGTTGATGTGGTAGATCCAATTAGCATTTTAAGAACACATGAACTAATAGGGTGGTGCCATGTGGTAGTGTGTCAGAGATGTCAGAGACACGTGTCAAGACACGTTGCACCAATTAGATAGTGCCATGTGGCAGGTGTTAGACCTGACAGTTGTGTCAAACCAGGCAGGATGACGTCAGCAGATGACATCAACGTTGACCATGATATGACATCAACGTTGACCATGACGTCAACATTAACTTTGCTGATCTTAGCGTTGACCGTTGACTTTTGTTGACCGGAACTTTAACCTGCGTGTGAGGGAACGTGGGCACAAAATTCGAGGTCAAACGGGTCTTGTTCGGAAGGTTTCAACATTTTGCATCCAATGGTGGTTTTAGGTCGATCGGAGATCGTTTGATAGGTCATTTAGATGTTTTTAGCCTAGAGAAACGTGTTCGAGACATATTGACCTTTCTGGAAATTGTGAGGGTGTTTGATATAAACTTGTATAGATGGTTAGTGACCTTTGAGTATGATTTGGACATGTCTGTACGTCCCAGAGAGTATGGATTAGCCCCGGAGTGGTTTACGACATGTGTTGCAATCGTGCAGCTTGGATGGTCTGTGAGTGGAATTTGTTTTCTGAAATATGATGCATGCATAACTGTTTTATATGTTTTATGAACATGATTTGAGATGCATTGATTCTATATTCTTAAAATATGATTTGATTGGCATTTTCGTAGAAAATGCAATATGGCACGTATTTCGGGATTTATGTTTATATGATATTTGGGCTTCGACCTAGTATTCTACGTGCATGTGTTTTATGTGATTTTGATGGTTTCACAAATAGGCGTGAAACCAAGGATTAGATTTACAGTTTTGAAGGATTTCACGGAGATATGTGAAATCGACATTTTGGGCCTGAGACCCAGTTGGACATTGACCTTGAGTTGGATTATAGTCAAAGGTGGTTTTGAATAAAGATTTGAATTGTGAAATAGTTTTCGAATTTAGAAATATCTTGAGGGTGTATAACCCAGTTGATTTATGGTTTGACTTAGAGTATAGTTAAACGTGTGCTATATGGAGCTGTGACCTAGTTATGAGATTTATGAAAGATATTCCGGGCATGAGACCCAGTTGTGGGTTTGATAGGCTTCGAGGAATCCTGGGTTTATGAGGTGTTGATAGACACTGTTTTCGAGCTTGTGACCCAGTTGATGATAATTCGGGCTTGTGTCCCTATTGATAATGATATGATTTTGATTTTAAAGACTCAGGAGTTTAAAAACTCGGATTTTATGAGAGAGCCTCCATTTGTGAATATGTTTCCCCGGAGAGCACTCTAGAGATGATGCTCGCCTCCAAGGTACAGAGTGATCAAGATGTGCCTACTGTCGAGCAGCCGAGGGAGGCTCGAATCAGGAGTACAGTGTATGAGATCGATCAATGATATGTTCACGACAATCTAGTGATTGTCAACTAGTGATGTGTTCACGATGACATGCTCATGATCAGAGCAGTCCTTAATATTATGGACACGCATTGCTGGGATTGGAATCATGACAGACGATGATGGGCTGAGATCCCATATGGTTTTACAGTTAGGCCGAGTTCCCACATGGTTTTATATTTGGGCTTAGACCCTATGTGATTTGATTTGGACTGAGACCCTTTATGATTTGGTTTTGGACTGAGACCCTACTGGGGAAATGGCTTTGATTGAGAAGCATTTTTCACTATGTTTTGATTTGAAAAGTAATACGACTTATTTTTAAGAAAGTATTTGAAATACTATTTTCGGATGCATGCATGCTTTTACGTGAAGGGTCTAAATGTCTTTCGTTAAATTGCTTTTATAACTGATTATTTTTGTCCACTCACAGTTTTTATGGTTTTTTATACCCTTCAGGTTGATCGCGGATGTGGGCTGTAGCAGAGATCGAGACATCACATGCCATTTAGTAACTCCATAGATCTTGGCGCACTTTGGGTAACCCCGAGCGAGTTACGACCTTTATCCCTTATCTGACAAGCGATGTCAGATGGGAGTAGGCACATCCCACTTCTGGATTGGGATGGGTTCTGTCAGTTTGGTTCAGAGCACTAGGTTGCTCTTGGAGTGTTTCGCATGTGCCAGATGTGATGTCTCTGGGCTGTTGTCATCCCGCCATCAACCTGATAGTGAGGGTAGGAATAGGAAAGTTAAGTGGGAATAGTCCCCAAATGGGTCTTGATTGGCATATGATGTCGTGGTTGAGCAGTGTTAGGCCCTGATTAGGGCTGGATGGACCCCAAGTAGGGCCGAGTAGACCCGAGGAGGACCACATTTTTTGTATGCCCAGCGGCGGAAGCCGTAGTGTTACTGGTGGACTAGGTCCCAATATGACGACCTGTCAGAGTTGGGACCGCTGGATGGTCAAGATGAATGTGCTGCTAGGAGCAGTCGAGGTCATGGCTGACCCTAGTTTAAGGTGGGTTGGACAGGTAACTAGGAAAGACATACATGTGGATCGGATCTCGGGGGTGTATCGATCGGTTGACTAGACGTTACGAGCGGTTGTTACAGGCGGTGAGTTAGCCGCATGAGTATGGAGTCCTGATTAATGGATTTTACATGTTGAGCGAATGGTACAGACATTGAGTTGCGCTTAGGACTCACATAGTGTTGGGTATAGATAGCAATGATATCGTGAGATTGTGCAGACCCAGCCGCACGAAGTTTGTGGCAGACATTTCTATCGATGGAAGTAGATAAGTTTTATTGACCTAGATATGCTCATGTTCTAGTGACGACTAAGATGAGAGGGTGTAGAGGTATGTGAGATCGTTGTCGCACGTAGGAGACGACGAGAGGAAACGATGAGCTTGGTCAGTGGCGATTGTTTCGAGAGGTTGCACTATCACAGCGGAGATGAGTGAGATAAACTGGATGGAATCCAGCAAGTGACTGAGGTGTGATTGGTGGAAACCCAACAGAGATGTATGAGATGAGTGGACAGAATCTCAGCAGCAATTGGATTATTCAAGATGCAGTGATCAATGAGCAGTACAGAGGGTCCCGAGTGGCTCAGTAGGATTTCAGTAATCCCACCGAACATGGGGTATGCTTGAGTTACTGGAGGCATGGGGTATGTCTGGATTAATGACAGGTACCCTAGTTATCTTTGGACGAATTGCACAAGTATGGGGTACAGCAGTTGATCTCATAGAGTTGGGACATGCAATCCAGTACCCCGACTAGTACTACCTTATCCAAATCGAATAGATAAGGTTTTGACTTTAGATAAGGTGTTTTGTTTTCCAAGACATACAAGATTCGTGGTGATGTTCCTGATGGATGGGTGGACTAACCATTATTCCTTATTTAGTATTTGAGGAACCGGTTGTAGTTGGTAGTCCTAAGTTGTTATGATTAGTCCGTTGGTAAAACCAGAAGAGATCACTAAGGAAGAGTATTCATCTTTTTACAAGAGTCTTACCAATGCTTAGCTAGAGAATACATCTTTGTGAGTTACGACTTGGAGGCTGGGACCAACCTGTCGTTTGGCATTTAAGAACACGAGACTTGTACAGGTTTGGTCATTAAGGTCATGGGACACGTGTTGTGATGTCCCCAGTTAGCTTAGTGAGCTTGGAGTGAGTTTTAGGTTGTGCTCGAGTTTCTCGATGTGTTATCGGTGAGTTGTGTGGTTGCCATGTTCAGATGTGGTTTTCCGGGTACATAACCCATGTTGCAGCCATCTTATCGAGAGATACCAATAGCGTTGAGATCTTTGAAAGTCCAGTCATTAGACTTAGTGGATCTAGGGATCAGTTGGCTTGGTATGTCATTGTGAGAGCCCCAGTGTTCTATGGGAATTCTATGGAACTTCGGGAGTTGGTTTTGACAAAATAGCTAGACAGTAAGGAACAGAAGGTGGAGGTTTTGGAAATGACAGTGATGCATGGATACACGCATTTAGAAGGTGTACTTATAATGCACATAGAGATTTTGCATATGTAGCTAGGAAGGTGAGATGCCTTGAGATGATCTGTTTATTTGTGTTTTGAAGTTCTAGATGAGTATATGTGGACACATCCCGAGTGGTGGTCTGGTGACCTGGAAAACTCAGAAAAGATGTTGAGGTAGAGTGAACGATCTATCCAGAGTGGAAATCAGATAGATAGGTTATGGTGTTGGATCGTGATTGGCATAATAGCCATGTAATAAATAGACTAGATCCGAGATCGACTTGGAGTGTGGATTTGTGTGGATATGAGTACGTGATCGGATGTTACATGAGTACAGTCCTTGAGCTGGCCTATCAGTAGGACCTATGTGATTGTTGAGTGTTGAGAAATCTGATCGATGTGGTATGATCATCAGATTGAGTTCGAGATGGACATGGTATGGTAATCAGATTGGATCTAATATTGATTTTTCGATGAGCTCATTGATGAGACACTGAGTACTGTACTCTAGAGGTGAAAAACATTTAGAGGGTTCGATTACTGTGTGAGCTTAATGCTCAGGGCCATGGTTGTGGGCTAGAGGAACCCTAGTGAGACAGAGTTGCGATTATCTCAACTAGAGCAAGTATTCGATGGGGTCAACATGCACTCTGGTGAGTGAGATGATAGTAGGGGATTCAAGATGAGTCAGGATCACAACGTTAGTCGTTAAATAATAAGACGTATCCTGATAAGACTCTAGAACAAGTCAAGATCAGAGTTGCACAAAGGAAGCGTAGTGGAACCGCGAGTTACCAACTGGACACGACGATGTGTCGTGAGTGTGTTGGACGTTGGGAAACCATTTTACGGGACAAGACATGTGATGTTAGTTTGGTACAGCAGGATCAGAGGCATGATTTCCAAATCGGATGTTGAGTAGAATCGACATATTGAAAGCTTAATAGGATGTCAGCTTGGTATCATATCAGCTGGTATAGTAGGATTGTCGGCCTGGATTATCAACCGAGCAGGATGGTAAGATCGACTGTCAGATTAGACTGTGTGGACTCCTGCGTAGGTGACAGGGAAGATCAACGAGTGTCGATGTCCCATTCGAGACTTGAGATTGAACAGTGAAGATTCCAGTGACAGTTGGGTCACTCGTTATCGGATACGATTATCGCTGAATGGTAGTTAACGTCTAGTGACGTATGTGTCTAAGACATATTGTGGATAAAGGATTTTAAGTGTGCCTCAGGATGGAGGCAAGGTTAGATTTCCGATGTGGAATTGAGTTAATTTGAATTTCGAGGACAAAATTCTTTAGGGGGGAGGGGGGGGGGGGGGAGAGAGAATGTAAGGGCCTGTCCTGAATTTACGGATTAATTACGGACTAATCGAGGATTAGCGTATGATTTGTTTAAAATGACGATTTTTCCCTAGAAAAGATAAAAAGTTTACTTTTGACATGAGTGGTTAAATGCTCGTGGACCGAGGACCATTACGTAGATCGAGACGATACGAGTCCATAAATAAGAGGCACGTCGAAATCAGACATCGTACGGGAATGTTACGAGTCACGGAAGGTTCTGAGAACTATTCATAATTGCATATTTTACGAGACGATTGACTCTTGAGTTTGACTTGAGGGGGCCCAAAATATCAGTTGTGGGCCAATAGATGAGTGACACTCATCTATTGATCCTCATTTCACAAACATACACCTACCATTCTCTTTCCTATTTCATTCATCCAAACCCGAAAACCCCAAACCCTAATCTCACCCATCTGAACCAGTAGCTGGGTTCCTTGAGTGAGACAGAGAGAGTGAGCGGCAGAGACAAATTGAGACGACGCCGTGGAAGGTGGAGGCATGGCAGAACGGCTAAACGTGAAGCCAAGTAAAACTGTGAACTTGTTGGATGTTGGTTTCAATTTTCTTGACGTTTTGGATGATTTTAAAGATTTGGATGGGTTTATTGATTCTCATACGAGCCTATAGGGATCGTTTTGGTCGAGAAATGATCACTGAACAACCTAGGAAGGAAGCTCGAAAGTTGGTAGTGAGCTTCAACGTTGGGTGGAGGTTTTGCAAGTGAGTTTTTCGACTTTTTAAATTGTAGATCAGTTTCTGGGAATGAGACGGTGAGATTGGGAGAAAAATGGTGAGGATTGGTGGTTAGATGAGGGAAAATGGATCGGGTCAGGGTCGCGGGTCAAATGAACCGATTGCAGGAAAATGGGTTGACCCGCGAGAGGTTGACGGCGATGATATGGCAATCCACATCATCACCTATCAGACCTGTCAGGCTACGTGGCTAGCCAGACGGTGACACGTGGTAGGCTGTCAGGCCCAGTTAGCAACTAACGTGTGAGCATGTCAAACCACGTGGACCAATCGAGTAGTGCCACGTGGCAGAGTGTCAGGACTTTTCAGGCCTACGTGACAATTAACGTGGCAGGTCCAGTCAGTACTCTTAGAATACGTAGACCAATAGGGTGGTGCCACGTGGTAGTGTGTTAGAGATGTCAAGGACACGTGGCACCAATAAGAGAATGCCATGTGGCAGGTGTCGAACTTGACAGTTTTCAGATCTGACAGGTATCAAACTTGTTAGGCTGACGTCAGAGTTGACCATGACGTCAGAGTTGAGCATGACGTCAACGTTGACTTTGCTGATGTCAGCGTTAACCGTTGACTTTAGTTGATCTAAACTTTGACCAGTGAGTGAAGGCGCGTGGGAACAAATTTTAAGGTCAAATTGTTTTTTTCCGAAAGGTTTTGATGTTCTAAATCCAATGGTGGTAGTTTCAGGTCGATCAGAGATAGTTTGATAGGTCATTTAGAGGTTTCTAGCCACGGGAAGCGTGTTCGGGACACATTGACCATTCCGAAAATTATGAGGGTCTTGATATAGACTTGTATAGATGGTTAGTGACCTTTGAGTATGATTTGAATAGGTCTGGACGTCCCAGAGAGTATGGATTAGCCCTGGAGTGGCTTACGATGACGGTTGCAGGAGCGCAGCTTAGATGGTCTGTGAGTGGACTTTGTTTTATGAAATATGATGCATGCATAACTGTTTTATATATTTTATGAACACGATTCGTAAAAAATGCAATATGGCCCGTATTTCAGGGTTTATGTTTATATGATGTTTGGGCTTCGGCCGAGTATTCTACGTGTATGTGTTTTATGTGATTATGATGGTTTTCAAGGATTGGATTTACAGTTTTGAAGGATTTCACGGAGATGCGTGAAATTGATATTTCTGGCTTGAGACCTAGTTGGACATTGGCCTTGACTTGGATTATAGTCAAAGGTGGTTTTGAATAAAGATTTGAATCATGAAATGGTTTTCAAATTAAGAAATATCTTTGGCGTACGACCCAGTTGATTTATGGTTTGACTTAGAGTATAGTCAAATGTGTAATATATCGGGATGTGACCCAGTTATGAGATTTATGAAAGATATTTTGGGCATGAGACCTAGTTGTGGGTTTGATAGGATTCGAGAAATGCTGGGTTTATGAATTGTTTATAGACATTGTTTTCGGGCTTGTGATCCATTTGATGATAATTCTGGCTTGTGACCCTGTTGATGATATTCAAGCCTGTGTCCCCGTTGATGATGATATGATTTTGAGTTTAAAGACTTGGGAGTTAAAGACTCAGATTTTATGAGAGGGCCTCTGGTTGTGAATATGTTTCCCCGGATAACACTCTAGAGATAATGCTCGCCTCTGAGGTACGGACAGGTCACGACGCGCTTGCTGTCTAGTAGCCGAGAGAGGCAGCAACTGAGGGAGGCTTGACTTAGGAGTGCGGTGTATGAGATCAATCGATGATATATTCACGACGATCTGGTGATTTTCGACAGGTGATGTGTTCAAGGCGACATACTTAGGATCAGAGCAGTCCTTGAGCTTATGGGCACGCGTTGCTGAGATTGGAATCATGACAGATGATGATAGGTTGAGATCCCACATGGTTTTACAGTTAGGCTGAGATCCCACATGGTTTTATATTTGGGCTGAGACCCTGTACAATTTGGTTTTGGGCTGAGACCTTACTGAGGAAATGGCTTCGATTGAGAAACATTTTTCACTATGTTTTGAAACGAATACGACTCGCTTTTAAGAAAGTATTTGAAATATTGTTTTCTGATACATGCATACTTTTACATGCAGGGTATAAAAGTATTTCATTAAATTTTTTTTATAACTGATTGTTTTTGTCTACTCACAGTTTTTATGGTTTTTTATACCCTTCAAGTTGATCGCGGATCCGGGCTGTAGCAGAGACCGAGACATCACATGCTGCTGCGTAACTCCACAGATATTGGTATACTCTGGGTAACCTTGAGCGGGTTACGACCTTTATCCCTTGTCTGACACGCGGTGTCAGATGGGAGCAGGCACATCCCACGATAATCCTAAGGGATTGGGATGGGTCCTGTCATCAAATCTCCAACACAAATTTCCCCCGGGGGTATTATTACATAATACACGGGAATCTGAGCCCCAGCCTCGATGTCCAAGTGAGTATTGACCCAGGAACCAGAGCCCCGCTAAACATCTGAGTCAGCATCTCATACTTGTCTCAGGAACCGGAGCCCGTAGCTCGACGTCTGAGACGTACCAACTACCATCCACTCAAGAACTGGAGCCCTTGGCTCAACGTCTTAGTGGTTACTTCACATCACACTGCTCATAACATCGTATCTTATATCATTACATCATAGCGTTATATCATCAAATGTAGCATCCTATATCTCATCAACTGGTCATATCATTATTTCATCATCATTATGTTATCACCATCATTATGTGCTTATTATCAATAATCATTTATACTCAAATTATCAATATACGCCACCGTAACATCATCATCTCATACACATATCTTTTTATTCATCATTACACAGTTTCATACACAACATTATCTAATTGTTTTCATCAACACGTCATAATTGTTTCAATTTGATAGCTTCCAAAAGGTCATTTTAACACATATTCATTCTAATTACCAT
The DNA here is from genome assembly GCA_032719365.1 of Prinsepia uniflora. Lineage (NCBI taxonomy): Eukaryota > Viridiplantae > Streptophyta > Magnoliopsida > Rosales > Rosaceae > Prinsepia > Prinsepia uniflora. The sequence continues at coordinate 58,206,052 of CM064876.1, forward strand.
ATTTTTTTAATTCTTTAATCAAATTATTTCAAAAATTCAAATTTCAACTCAATCAAATTGTTGTTGTGAAAACCTCGAAAAAAACACAACATAAAATAGCAATAAAATATTCATAAATCATCCCAAAATCCAATAAATTTTTCAATCACTTTTAATATCACAATACCTCAAGTCACACATCACATACAAATCGAATCCATCATCAAACGATAATCATAAATGTCGCTTACGAAAAAAACCTCATATATTGTGTATTAAATGATTTCCATAAAGGCACCAACCATTACTATCGTATTTTTACTTTTTTAATCAAAAAAACCACTACAAAAAAAAAATCAATAATTACCAGAGGCAAGGAAATCAAGCTTCGAAATTTAATCTTATCCTAATTTTAAATGAAACATTTCCTTTGGCATACTCAAGAATTATTCATAACCATAAACAAATTTTCGTGTCATTCCGTAATTCGTCAAAGTTCGTTAACACATAGTCAAGTCATTGTCATTTAATTGATATAACATGATTAAAAAAACAAGGCGCATATTTCAAGAACAAAATCATTCAATAACATAGCTCTGATACCAAGTTGACAAGACCCATCCTAATTATCACAAGAACCGGACCAGTCATGCTCCTGTCTGACGACCTAAGTTAGACATGGGATTTTACAAACTTTCATCCGATTCGAACCTTAATTAAAATAATCCAAAAACAGTTCCTCCCTTGTGGGGGACCACTTCGACCCACTAAACCACGTCGAGTGGAGGGAAAAATACTTGTTTACTTTTATTCGAAATCATATACTACTAACATTTAAATGTATCCCGTAATTCTCAATCCTTACCATGATAAACTCTATCCTTATAACTTCCTACGAATGTCCTTCTATTATAAATTTCCTTGTTATAGAATAAGAATCAACTTATTTACTATATAACTTAGCTAATTATATTCCCCAAAATTACATATAGATTTATATAACATTAAAGCCGTATATATGTTTCCTTTAATCTATATATTTCAACTTACCACAAATTATCTTATGTTACCCCAATCATAATTCAAATTAGTCTAATAGCTCCATCCTTCAATCTACCCAAGTTTAGGATTAATTAAAAACAATAAATAACAAAAAAAACTTTCAATAATCATAACTATTTCATACGATGCCCGATTAACTCCATTCTTAGACCATTGCATTCAGAAGACAAAAAGGAACGATTTTCATGTTACATATTTCCCCAAATTCTGACCGACGCGCCCTCATGGGTTGCTTAAAGAGGTTGCGTGTGGGACCCTTGTGCTCAGCTACAGTGATTCGTGAAAATTACTGTTCATCTCCCTGTACTTCTCGTGGGTTTGCCGGTCCAACCTGACCCGAAGGACTAACCTGACCATATCTTCTTTATTTCTCAATCTTTTTACACTCCTTAGTAATCAATCTTCGTCTATTCGATCCTACAAAGAGTTCTACGATGTCAAAACACGAAGAACGTACCTCGATCGTGCTCTACAAGTTCATGGATTTCGACCATGGTTTCCAAGATTGACTGAGTAGCCTCTTCGTGTCCAAAGTCACGCATTCTTTGCTCAGAAGGATTGTAAAACACCTAGAAGAACGTTGGCACATCCGTTAGTTGGTTTCCTATCCTCAAACCAAAAACCCAACTTAGGAGGTTATTGGCTTCTTGGTTTTCCTCACCTTTTCATGTGTGTTTTCCCTTCGATTTCCTCTCAATTTTCCTCCCTTATTCATCATGATATTCTCTCCTTTCTTTCTTCTTTTTTTTTCCTCACTGACTCCCTCTCTTTCCAATTTTTTGTTTTTGTTTTTCTTTCCATGCTTTCGGCTTTTAAGCACTGAACTCCCCCCACCCAAGCACATATACACACATATATAATCAAGCATGTCAGTGGGGGAATATGGGAGGGAATTATTGAGAAATTTCTAGAATCCCTCATGTTATGCACATGACAAAATTACCTAATTACTCTTAGAGGTAAAATTACCAAAATACCCTTTTTTTTCTTTGTAAGCCCATAATTTTCTTATCCGAGCTCCAATTTTTACATGTTGCATGTCTATGAACTCAGGAGATCAAGACCTTCGTAGCGGTACTCTCGGTATATCTAGAAGATATCCTAATAAAAACCAACATTTTGACTTTTTAAGGGTAAAATGGTCATTTCAATCTTTTGAAAGTCCGAGGCGTTACAATCAAGTTTTAACAATTTTCTGATGCAACTTTGAAGTATAATATGGAAGATAAAAGCGAATCCCAAAGATATTAATTTTATGCGGAAGAGCGTGAAGGGTAGTATTCCAACAAGGGCGAATCTATTCTGTCATCACTTAGGGCGAATCCAACTTTTCCTTATTTGTGAAGACTACACAGAATCTACTGAGAACCTTCACCTCCAGTGCTCTAGTACAACTGCTCCTGATTTAGAGGTCCGCTAAACTACAAGATTGATATCCTGCAAATATCTTCTTTTGAATCCTAGCTGATTTCGATCTTGTTGCCTAACTCATGTGTGGGTATGAACCATGTGTGGACTGCTTTTGTGGTAGCATATACATGCTAGGAAATGGGGATACACCTGTATATGTTTATCTATGATGGAAAATCCCTTTCAACCCTCACATTATTATTAGATCAATCTCAAGATAGGTTGCTGACTTATGGACCTACCATCACACTCCTCTTAGTCCTATTTTGCAAGTGAGATAGATTTAGGCTTCCCTTGATAAGTGGTGCCCTCCCACAACTACGACTATGAAGATCAATTGTGATGCAACTTGGAAGGGTAAGGATGAACATGTTGGCCCTGGAGTTGTTATTTGAAATCAGGAGGATTCTTTTTGTGGCGCAACTTGTGATTCCAAATGCATAAATTATGCCCTCCTTAGAGAAACTTAAGCAAGCTTACATGTGTAAAATTTGACCATGAAAGAAATTACCAAAGTTTGATTGTGGAATCTTGTAACGGAATGTCCTAAATATTAGACTAATTTGGAAATTTCATTTGGGAAAAGGACAATTTTATTCTCTAGTCTAAAAATGAGTAAAAGTCAATTTGAACTTAGGGAACTTCTCATAAGTTCTAATTAGACCTTTGTGTAAGTCTCGAACTCACAAGTTTCATAGATAGGTGGCACTTGTAAATCAAAGTTTGTATGAAAAAGTTATAGGTCTAAACACCCAAGAGCATTTTGATAATTTGGGCCATTTTATTCTGTAGTTGGATGTTTGCTTGAGAGGTGAGTCAGCACATCCTTTGTGGAATTTTGAAGGTGGCATATAAGGAGAGGAGTGACTCAGCTTAAGGAGTGACACATGTCACACCTTGTTAAGAAGGATATGTAGCTTCATTTACTATTGGATGGCAATGTAGCTTGCGAGATCATCTTTAGGTTGTTCCTCTTAACTCGTTGAATGAAGTCCAGGCTACTTTGAGTGTCGTTGACAGTTGTGGGTGGAAATATAAAGATTGGTTATGTGATGACGTTACTTCTCGGGAAAGGGGGAGGAGAGAAGGTTCGACTTGATGGTAACTAAGGCCAGGGAAGCGCTCATCTCATCCCTACGATGACTAGTTAATCGAAGCTCGACAATGGAGAAGAAACTTCACAGTCGTATTTTCAGCCAAACTCGGTGGTGCTTTCTAGTTTTAAATGCATAATTGAGTTCCTAGTGTTTATTGGATAATTTTTGATGTAAAAACCCACAAGAAATCATTGAGAAAGGACAAAGTTAGGGTTTTAAGTAACCGAATACCCGTATCAGAGAACCGCGTCAACCCGTCGACCCAGCTAGAGGTTGAAAACGTGTAACTTTCCATCCTTTTCTAACACAAGTAATGGATATTTTTGGAACATTGGTTTGGTCGTCAGAAGATGTGACGACCCAAAAATTTGAAAAAGGTAAATTCGAGAATGTGAAATGGAAATGACGTTTTTGCCCTATAATTGTGGTGGCCAAAAGTTGACTTTGGGTTTGGCATAGTTTTTGCACACTTTTTGAAGACCGTTGCATAGGTCTAGGAGTCATGAGTCCATAGACAGGCGACACGTCAAAATCGGAGTTCAAACAGATTTGTTATGGGACTAAAATGATGAAGGGCATTTTTGTAATTTGGACCTTGAGGGCAATTGGTCTTTTTGATGATTTTGATGACTCATCAAGAAAGGTTGGTGGATTATTGACACATGTCACTCACTGGATAAGATTAATGGCACTTTGGCATTGTGCCATGTGTGTTGTGATATTTGAGCAAAACCCAAAACCGTGTGTGTTTATTTCATGAATAATAAACCAAATTAATTTATTACCACACCAGCTACTTGAGAGAGAAATAGAGAGAAAATATAGAAACAAAGAGAGGAGAAGAGAGAAAAATAGAAAGAAAGAAAAGGTGAAGAAAACTCAGAAATTACCCAAGAAACCCGAAACCCGGAATTTTGGAATTTGAGAATGTGAAATCTAGTTTTGGACTTTGATTGTTAAAACTAAGTTTGTGTTAGGACCCATCCCAAATCCCCCTGGGATTAATGTGGGACGTGCCTGCTCCCGTCTAACACCGCGTGTCAGACTAGGTAAAATTCCCGCCTCAGCCCACTCGTGTAACGCCCCGGAAACCCAAAGAATGTCAATTTATAAAATAATATGTAAAATGACGTTTTTACCCTTGTAAATAGTATGGTCAAAGTTGACTTTTTACATGACGTGTGTTTTTCATGTAATTCAAGGACCAGTAGATAGGTCTCGATTCCCTGAGTCCGTAGACAGGCAGCACGCTAAAATCGGACTTCGGATGAATAAGTTATGATTCTAGAACGAGGAAGGGCATTTTGGTAATTGTGTGAAGGAAGGGTAAAATGGTAATTGGACGGTGAAAGCTTAATCAGCTAAAGTGGGATTTTTAACTTAGCTGTTTAATTAATTGAGTGACACTTGTCACTAGGGAAAACAGAAGGGTGGCTCGGCTGTGGGTGAGTGTGTGCACAAGTGTGGGTGTTTGGAGAAACATAGCACCGTTTGCAATGGTAATCTCTGATTGAATTAAGTTAACCAATTCACCGTGAGGGACTGGGAGAAACAGAGACACTGGAGAGACTTGATAGATCGAAATAGAAAGAAAAACCAAGAACAAAGAGAGAAAGAGGCCCAGAAATCGTGAAAATTAGAAAAATTGAGTGAGAATTCAAATGTTAATTTGTGAGTTGAGAGGATCCAAACGGAGATTAGAAACAGTCTTCTGAGCTTATTTCGACTTCAACCACATAAAAATTGAAGGAGTTTGGCCATGTTTCGACCAAGAACTGGAGTTCCAATTTCTTGGAAAATTAGAGGTTGAGTACGAGTACTTATAGGTAAGAAATTGTGTAATTGATTATTTCAGAACGTTCATTATAACCTCACGATGCTTTTGTATCAAGTAATTAGAAGACTAAGATGAATTGAGTGAGATTAGAAGTTGAAAAACCGTTTAAATAATCATTAAAGAAATGATGGATTAAGGGTTTGAATTGTGTAATTAATGACGGGGAACCTAAATTGAGATAGAATTGATGGAATTCGGTGGAAGAATTGAAAGAAACAATGTAACGACCTGTCCCGAAATCCATGATTAGATTAGTGATTAGTCACGATTAGTGAGGCTAATCGGTGATTAGTTGAGCGAAATCGGACGAACGATGCAAAATGACCATTTTGCCCCTAGTCATGGCAAAATGTTGACTTTTCATTCGGGTGGTCAAACGTAATTTGACCAATGACCGTGACGTAGTTCGTGACGTCACGAGTTCATAGACAGGTGGCACGTTCAATTCCGACGTTCGAGGAGGAAGTTATGACGTTCGGAAGTTTAGGGGCATTTTGGTAATTATGGTTAAAAAGGGGCAAATGTTGACTTTTTGACCAGGAGGTCTGACGGCCGAGGGCCAAGGACCATTACGTAGATCGGGACAATACAAATCCATAGACAGGCAGCACGCTAAAATCGGACTTCGAATGGGAGAGTTATAGGTCACGGAAGTTCGATTTCACTATGCACGTACTTCGAGGCGGGCTGAGTTGGCAAATTCTGATTGGCCAGATATTTTGAGTGGGTCCCATGGATGAGTGACAAGTGTCACTCATCCCATTGGCTAAATCCCCTAAATTGTGGATCTACCTAATTAACTATTATTATTTTTTATTATTTAATAATTAATCTCCCCATCATTCAATCTTGGCCATCCATTCCAAATTCATCTTTAAATCCACACCCTTCATCCCATCTTCCTCTCATCTGATCAGCCTTCATCCTTCTTCATCTTCAAACCCGAAACACCATCACCATATTTCTCCATTTTTCTTCAAAACACAAACCACCACCTTGCTTCCTCACCACCATTCATCATGTGTGTCGTGTGTGACCGTGAGTGGTGAAGAGTGACAGAAACGGCGAGCCACGGCTGAGGACTACGGTAGTGGACACGGTGGAGAGAACCCGTGAGGTAAGAAAATATTCAAAAATTCGAATTTCAGTGTTAATGGTTTTTAATCGATTTTTTTAATTGGGTAAGGTTTATGGGGACCCTAGGAGTAGAATATGATTGTTTTCGTGGTTTAGGACGGCTGGAAATGGCCGTGGACGGCGGGGGAAAGTCCGGCCGCCATGAACGGCGGATGAAGCAAGGTTTTGGGTCGTTTTTGCTCGGGTTTTAATGTCTAAATGATATGAAATAGGATTAGGATGATATTAGGATTAAAAGGAGATGAAATGGACCTAAAATCGGTCCGAAAACCGGAGAAAACCGAGGTTGAAGATGAATGAACAGTACTGTGAACAGTACCATGAACAGTAGCTGGAGGTTGAAGATGATGAATAGTGTTTTCGACCTTCTAGGGAAAGTGAGGGGGCGTGGACCATAATTTGGGAAAGTTTTCAACACAGGAAATCTTCTAATCGATGTAACGAAGATTTTGGGACTGGTCTCGTGTCAATCGGAAATCGTCTCGATAGGTTTCGGGCTGTCGGAAGGTTTAGGATCGATTAAAAAATAGTTAAAAGTTCAGGAAAATTACGGGGCTTTGGTAGGAGGTTAATTAAGTAGTTAGTAACCTTCTATTAAAATTTGGACAGGTTTGGGAGTCCCGGTGATGGTGATCGGCTCGGGAGAGCCCATGGCACGCAAATCGAGGCGGCAGCTCGGACGGTCTGTGAGTGGACCTTGTTTTCTAAATTGGTGCATGCATAAATGTTTATTATATGTTTTAAATACTTGTTTGTGATTCCATGAGTGCATTTTGATGTGTGGTTACGTATAGGCACGTATTTCGAGGTTTCGGCCCTATACGGTGCCTATACGGGTCTGTATGTCTTTATTGGTCTAAATGAAATGGTTTTGGATTTCCAAAAGGATAAACTCGGGTATAAGACTGATTTGGTTTTGTCTCGGGCATATGACTCTAGTTACGACCCACGGGTCTAAATCGTGGTCGCGACGGGTGCTATGTGCACGGCGATCAACGATACGTCGCTCGCCTCCGGGTTAGGATATGTTCCTTCCGGAGAGGTCACGATGCACGATTCGTGGTCAGCCAGCCTGGGGAGGCTCGACTTCGGAGTGCTGACGGTTCAAGATATTGATCGGTGGTGAGTGCACCATGATCTTGTGGTCGCGTCGGTTGATACGTTCACGGCGACATACCAGGATTGAGGGCGGTCCTGGACGGATGGTTACACACATCACTATGATCGGAGTCGTGACTGACCCTTAGATATAGGGCACGATGCCTAGTTGAGTCATATGTTCGGGCACGAGACCCAGTTACTTTACGGTTTATGATTTCGGGTCAGGGACCCTACGTGGATTTCCAAGTTCATAACGGTTTATGGGAACGGCATGAACTCTGGAAAGGTCATTGTGGTTCATGACGGTTTATGGGAACTGGCATGAACCTTTGTCAGGTCATTCTGGTTTATGACGGTTTGTGGGAACCGGCATGAACCCTGGTTAATGGATGTTATGGATCATGACGGTTCAGGGGAACCGGGCATGATTGTTTATGTTATGTATATATATGTTCATATACCTTCCTTTACATGTTCTATCTCCTCCGGGGAGGGTTGTTGGCCTGGGTGGACCCCGGAGTATTCACTGAGCACTGACTGAGTGGGAGTCGCCCCAATTGGGTTCCTTACTCTCAGGAAGGCTTGTACTATAACCGCAGGGCGGGTCGGTGGTCTTCAGACATTGACTTGGTACCTGAAAGACTTGGGTTTGAGACCCCGGGTAGCACGCACGTAGCTTTGGAAACTGTGACAGGATTGGTTGTGTGAATTATATGTATATGTGATGTATGCTATATGAGATATATGATATGATGTATGCTATATGAGATATATGATATGATGTATGATGTGCGTTTACACAGGTTTTGGGCAGTGGCCCGTATGGTTAGTTTCTTATGATTTGGGCTGAGTCCCTTATGGATTTGGGCAGTGGCCTGTGTACTTGATTTCATTATGGTTTTTCTGGATAAATGGTTTTCGAATGCATGCATGCTTTTTAGTGAAGGGTACAAATGTATTTCTTATGAAATGTTTTTATAAACTCTTGTTTTGTCCACTCACAGGTTTTAATGTTTTGACTGCCCTTCAGGTTGACATCGAATGTGGACTGTAGCAGAGACCGAGATATCACATACCTCCTCCAGATCCTGGCGTTCTCTGATAGCCCGGGAGGGCAAAGGTCGGAAATATCCCTTGTCTGACACTTCGTGTCAGACGGGAGCAGGGTCATCATGCACTAATCCCGGGGGGGATTGGGATGGGTCTTGTCAAATAAGGTTGAATTGAAGGAAAACGAACCGGGTCGTGTCGCGGGTTCGTAATCCATTTAGCAGAAAAACGGGTGAAGCAGACGACACTGTAGCATTACTGTACAGGGCGCGTGACTTTCACGCGCAACCCCTTTGGGCGGCGCATGAGGCCGCGTGAGGCAGTATCTCTGGCCAAGGTCAACATATGATTTTATCCTTTCAATGTAACAAACATTTTGAGAGAAATTTCGAGTCGATCAGACGCCGTTTCAGGATAGTTTTGAGTGTCCGAAAGTTTAGGGTTTTAATTTAATTACGTTGAAAAATCCCAAAAAAATTGGGGAAATTAATGTAAGCTTAATGAAAATATTTGTGACCCGAAATTATGATTTTTGACAAGCCAGAACATTCCTGAGGAGTCTGGGGAACGTGCAGGACATGTTTGACGCGTTCGGACTTAGTGAATGGAATTTTGTTTTCTAACCGAGCATGCATAACTATTTTTACTTACTCGTTTCATGTTTCCATATATGCTTTTATGCTTATGATTATGATATTCCTGCGTTACGAGATTGCGCACTTTGGGATGTGATTTATCGTATTTTACGTATTTCGAGACTATGGTTTCTCCTATGCTTTGATGGTGGTTTAATGAATGATTTTATATGATTTGTGTGTAGCATGTTTTGATGATGTTTTGATTATGACTTGTGAGTATAATTTAGGATTTGAACGTGAAATTCGGACATGAGTTCCATTTTGATAAAATATGATTTCGGATTTGGTTTTGGAATTTGGATTACGACGGATTCTGGATTTGCGATGAATTACACATGGTTTTGGGTTTAAATACCCGGTACTATTGCTGGATCTGGTTTTGGGTTTAAAGATCCGGTTGATTGATGTCGGGGGAGGGCCCTTGATTGAGATATGTTGAGTTTAAAGACTCGGTTACTGTGATATCCCCAGAGGTCTATTGATTGTGTTTTGAGTTTAAAGACTCGTTGATATCCCGGGAAGGCCTGATATATGTTACTTGAGTTTAAAGACTCGGATAGATCCAACAGGTTCGATTTATTGATGTTACATTCGGCTTTACATGATTTTATAATTATCTTCTATAACGGTTTCCATACGGTTCATGCAATCATTTTCAAATACTTAGTTATGCATGCGTGTTTTGAAAATGGAGGGTGAACCCTGATTTCATTAAAACTGTTTTCTATAACTATTAGTTTAGTCCACTCACACTTTTATGTTTTAATACTCTCCAGATCGTGGTGCGAGTTTTGGGGCTAATGCCGAGGCAGAGGCAGTGGCATAAAGTTTTCCTGTTGCGTGTGTAGTTAGCTCATAGAGTAGGGTTTTATCCTTATCTTGTACTGTTAACTATGCTCTGTGATACTGATGACTTGTTGTACAGTATGTTGTATCGTACATTCTCCATGGTCTGACAATGTATGTGATGTAATTATTATGGTTATTTTGGTCATTTGTGTTCGGTTGTCAGACGGGAGCAGGATTCTTCCCGATTATCGAGGTGATAATTGGGGTGGGTCCTGTCAACTCGGGGCTTCAAGAGTGCGCCAGGATCGGAGAAGGAATGTGATGTCTCGGTCTCTACTACAGTCTGCGTCCATGATCAACCTGAAGGGCATTAAAAACCATGAAAGTTATGAGTGGACGAAACAAATAATTATAAAAATAATTTCACAAAAAGACATTTATGCCCTTCACTAAAAAGCATGCATGCATTCGAAAAACCATTTCTCAAATCATTCATTAGGGCCTTGGCCCAAAACCGTAAACCAAGTATATGGGAACTCATCCCAGAACCAATCAAGTGGGTCTCAGCCCAAATCAAATACATGTGGGTCTCAACCCAAAACCATTCTCAGTGAAATCTTATATACATATACATATATATATATATATATATATATATATATATATCTCTCATCCTTGGCATCTCATATGCCCAATCAAGAACTTGTCACGATATATCTAAGTATGCATATTATTTGGGGTCTCACTCCGAGTCTACCCCTAGGATCTAAGACGTCTGGAAGGATCTATCCAAAATCCAGGATCTACGACTTCTGGAGGACTGTCTGCGGACCCAGTCCGAGACTACATCATATCTCTCATTCCTGGAATGTGCTCCCTCTTGGAGTCACTCATTCCAGGTAGTGGATCGTGACTCTATAGGATCTACGACGTCTGGAGGAGACCAATCCGCTAATATAGGAGGGTATATACATTTTTAAATACTTTCTTTCAAATCACAATTCAACTGGGTCTCATACCCGAGCGTCTCAATAGGATTCCTCAAATCCGATTCAAATTCAAATCTCACAGGGACTCAAGCCCAAATCCATCTCAATAGCGTCTTAAACCCGAATTCTCATTTCATAAATCACAATTGGGACTTAAGCCCGATTTCACGATCCAATGGGGCCTCAAGCCCGATTTCACAACCAACTGGGCCTCAAGCCCGATACCATAAATCAACAGGGCCCCAAGCCCGATATCACAAATCAACTGGGCCTCAATCCCGAATTCGTAAACCAACAGGGCAACCAGCCCGATCGTATAACTCAAATGGGCCTCCAACCCGATTTCTCATTAAATAAAATGGACTCCAAGTCCAGTAGTTTCCAATCAAATGGGTCTCATGCTCGATTCCATATTTCTAAATCCGAAATCATTTCATCAAACCATCATAGAAAACATAGCACGTATAGGCACGACTTAAAACCTCAAATCTCGAAATACGTGCAAATACGTAAATACTCATTACCACAAACATATGCACTCAAGGCATTCCAAAACACGTATTTAAAACATATAAAACATTTATGCATGCATAAAAATTTAGGAATCAAGTTCCACTCACAGACCGTCCAAAGTTGTGCCTCGTTACGCGCTCCATACGCCTCTCCAAGCAAATCACTATCATCGGGATTCCCAAACCTGTCCAAATCATTTTAGAGGGTTACTAACTACCTCATTAACCTCTCATTGAAGTCCCGTAATTTTTACGAATTTGTAACTATTTTTAAACTCAATCCTAAACCTTCGGACGTCCCGAACTATATCGAAATGATGTTCGATTGACTCGAAACTTGTCCCAAAATGTTCGTTACATCGAATAGATGAAATTACATGTTGGACACTTTCCCAAAAGGTGATCCACGCACCGCGCAAAGGGGCTGCGTGTGAAACCTATGTGCCTGCACAGTATCATCTTCAACCTTCGGCCAGACCGGTCCGACCGGTTCACTGGTACGGCTGGTCCAACTGGACCGGCGTGACTGATTCAGGGCCATAATGTCCTATTTTTTCGTCCTTTTTCTTCCTTATTTCCACCAATCCTCTCTAATCTATCCTAGGGATTGTTTTATGAAATCAAATTGAAGGAAACAATCCTAAAACCTATTGGTTCAATAATCCATTTAAACACAAAATTTCCTATCTATGTTCTGGGCATAACCAATGGCCAAAACTTCCTCATAAGGATCTCATTTAGTTTCTAGGAACCTTAAAAACATGGTGGGAGGTTCGAATGGGGCAAGGGTTTGGTTTTGGGTTCACTGGGGTGTTTGGTCGATCGAATGAGGAAGGGGATACAAATGCATGCATCTGTGTAATGGGAGTAATGGATGGGTGACACTTGTCACTCATCCATTGGGCCTGTACAAAAATATATGGGGCCCACTCCAGACAAAAGTCCACCTTTGCCTCCTAAAACGTGCTGCCGTAAATAGTTCCTCGTAACTTCCGTGACTCATAACGTTCCCGTCGAATGTTCGATTTTGACATGCTACCTTTCTACGGATTCGTATCGACTCGATCTACGTAACGGTCCTTGGCCCTCAGGCATTATACCTCCCGTGTTAAAAGTTAACTTTTTGCCCTCGTTTAGGGGCAAAATTGTAATTTTTCCCTTAACATCTGATAATCCTCACTAATCCATCATTAATTCTTAATTAATCTCGATAATTTGGGACGGGTTTTTATAGTTTGGATTTGTGCTTCTTAGGAACAAACGAGTCAAACCATCATTTAATTGAAGGGAATTGATGAGGATTGTGCCCAGAACAGAGGCTGCGACTCCTTCGAAATATCAAACTGAAATTAGACTAGTTTGAGGTAAGAAGTCATGAAATTGAGATCATGGATCCTTAATTCTGATTATTTCGATGCAATTGGCTGACTAAAATATAGAAATTGGTGTAGAATTAAGTGGAATTAAATTGGGTTATGGAACCGGGTCGAACAACCCGTTTTGCAAAAAACAAGCGAGGGAGATGATGAATAGTACTAGGCGCGTAGGGGCGCGTGGATGACAAGTTTGAGGTACGATCAACATATGTTTTGATGATTTTGGATACGGACCTAATGGCATAGGTTTCGAGTCGATCAGATACTGTTTCAGTATACTTTTGTGTGTCCGAAGTGTATGTGTACGTATTTGAATCTCGAAAAATTAGGGGATTTTAATGTGAGGTTAATTGAAGTGTTAAGTGACCCTTAATGGTGATTTTGACAGGATTGGTGATTCTTCGAATTACGGAGGAGCGTACGGCTCATAATCGAACCGCATGGACGGTGTATGAATGGACGTTTGTTTTATAAATCGTTATGCATGCATAGTAAATATTTTCCACGATTTATTGCACGATTTGAGTTGCATGATATGATTATTTGGTGATTTTATGGATTTAATAATCATCTTGTGGATACGATTTACGAGAATGGTGAAAACGATGTTTTGGGCTTAGGCTCGGGTTTTAAAATGGTGTTTTAACTTGGATTATGAGTCAAGAATGATTATATGGATTTACTTAATGATTTTCGGATGTGATTTTACGAATTTGAATGAAAATGGTATTTCGGGCTTGGGACCTATTGGAAATGGTTTCGACTTGGTTTTAAGTCAAGGATGGTTTTGAAACTATTGTTTTGGGTTCATGGTCAGTGACCTAGATGTGTAATTTCTGGGAAAAACCCAGATGTGTAATGCCTGGGAAAACTTGAATGTGTAATTCCCGAGAGAGCTCGGATGTGTAATTCCCGAAATGCCCCAGATGTGTAATTCCCGGAAGCCTGGATGTGTAACTCACAAGAAAGACCTCGGATGTGTAATTCCTGAATTTCCCTCCTATGCATAATTCCTGATCTTTAAGTTTTGGATTATGTTTGATATTGATTTTGTATTCAAATGTCTTATGATGATTCTTGGAAATGGATTTTGGAAATGTGGGCCACGGGCTTATTATGGGTCCCAGGATTTGTGATGTGATATGATTTGAAATCCGATTGTTCATGTTTTAATCTATGGATGCATGTTTTACAATTGGGGGGAAAAGGATTCGTTTTTGAAATGTATTTTCATACGATATTATTTTTGTCCACTCACACTTTTGTTGTTTTGATGACCCTCCAGCGGTGGCACGGAGATCAGGGCTAACCAAGAGGTAGAGACAATAGTGGAAATCAGTACAGCTATACCTTATCTGGCAAGTGATGAGGATGTTTCGGAACTTCAGTTGATTTGTCAGACGGAAGCAGGATCGGGCACGGTTATCAAAGTTCATTTGGGACGGGTTATGTCAAAAGATATATCCCATATTGTCACAGCTGCATGTTCATTGCAATTTCTTCAAGAAAATCAAATTTCCCATGGTAGCTAATATCTTAGCTAATCAAGCCCGATAAAAAATACATAGGGAAGTCTGGATTGATCGTCCTCCATCTTTTCTAGTGTTTATTTTAAACAATGATGGTCTCGCTTATCGTCCTACCTAGTTTTACTTTATATCTGGGGACAGAGGAGTGGATGTTTCATGGTTTTTGTCATTAGTCTATACTCATGGATTCTTATCTGGCTATTTTTTTCTTGTATTCTGGTTTCCATTGTTTGTTTATTCCTATTTTGTTCAGTCTTGATGTTTTTCAAGGAAAATTCATTCAGATAAAAAAAATATTGATGTTTTTCAAGGAAAATTCATTCAGATAAAAAAAATAGAACGCAAGTATTATCCATATAATAATATGTTCTAATAATAATCACCAATGTCCCAATCATTTCCTTGCTTTCAAAGAATCAAAGGGTGCAAAAAGAACTGCTCTCAGTTACTACACATATGTGTATATATATATATATATATATATATATATATATATATTATATGTATCATCTACGTACCAAAATTATAAAGAAGAGATATAGTAAAAGAAGACATCACTGCTAGAGAAAACGCTTTAAGCAACAGAGAAAAAATGTTGCTTATTTCTCTTATTTATTGTGGTATTACTTGGTGATGCTTTTGGGAGTCTTTAGATAACGGATTTTCTCCGTTGCCTAAAATGGTTTTTTGCAATGGTTTTTGTATAATACCATTGCCTATTCATCATTTGTTAAACCATAATATAGTAAATAACGATGCTTGAAGTGGTTTTTCGTATAAATTTTTATGTAATACTGATATCTAAAGCTAATTTATGCAATAGTATGTTTAATAAAATTGATACCTAAAACTACTTAATGCAACGGTATTTTGTAAAAATTGATATCTTTAGATACTTCTCGCAATGGTTTTTCTAATTTTACTGATGCATAAAGATTTGAACAATATCATAAATATTATTATATATGGCTTGATGTATGCATATAACAACATTATATTTGACATCGATAACTAATATTTCACTATTTTAACAGCAGTATATAACACATATCAAAATTATATTCCAATAATCCATGAGAAACAAAAGTACTCATACATTAATCGTTAATCACATTCACAAAGGTGACAGGACCCATCCTTAATTTACTTAAAAAGTCATACCGGTCTAACTCCCGTCTAACAATTTCTTGTCAGACCAGAGATTTTCTAACTTACCCTACTGTTGATGCATAAAATGTGCCAACTTAGGGGTGAATCTTGCTCAGCCACGTGTCCTTAGATTGACTTGTCAAAAGAGGGTAATTAGTCATCGATCAAAGGTAGGCACCAGTGTCATACCAGCTTAAGGGTACTGAGATGTCGAAGTCAATGATGGGACTATGTGTATAAGGAGTGTGCGGTGAATAGTGACACGACCCATCCCAATCCCCCCGGGATTACCATGGAATGTGACGTGCCCCCGTCTGACAAGAGGCGTCAGACAAGGGATAACCGGTTGCCATTGCCCAAACGGGCTTCCAGAGTGCGTAAGGATCGATGGAGGAGGTGTGCGATGCTCAAGTCTCTGCTGCAGTCGTATCCGGAATCAACCTGAAGGGCATTAAAAACAAAAGCTGTGAGTGGACGAAAATAAACAAGTCTATTAAAAACATTTATAAGACATTTATGCCCCTCAGTAAAATCATATGCATGCACCAAAAACCAATAATCCCATATTTATTTAGAAATAACCACTAGGGCCTTAGCCCAGAACCCAAAGTATAGTTTCAAATTCCCAAAAGTCAATCCAAGAGTTATTTCATCAATCCAGTAATATTCATTTATTATTTTTCCATCTCCGGCATCCCCGATGCCTAGCGTCCTAGACGCTTGACGTTCCAGACGTCATATCTCACGGTATTATGCAACGCGTGCTGCCCGGGGTCTCACCGGGTCCATATCTCTGACGTCCCCGATGTCTGACGTCCATGACGTCTAGCAATCCTGCTCCTGGATCACTATACGGTCCGGTAGCTCCGTATAATGAGCCCTCGCAGGCAATGCACCGTGACTTCTCCAGTGTCCCAGACACTTGGAGGAGACCAGGATATAAATATCCTCATATCGAGATGGTTTTATGGAACACATTTTATTATTCATTTCCAAAATATCACAAGGGCCCTGCCCCGAATTTCCATAAAACCGTCATAAGCCCAAATAGTTGAATCAAATCCGAAATAGTTTATTCAATTCCATTTTAGGGTCCCCGACCCGAAATCACATATATAAGTCAACTGGGCCCCTGACCCGATTTCATAAGTCAACTGGGCCCCTGGCCCGATTTCATAATTCAATTGGGCCCCTGGCCCGATTAACAAGTTAACTGGGCCCCTGGCCCGATTTTACTTTATCAAATCCGTAACCGTTTCATGAAATCATATCCATCCATATTTATGGAAATCAGTGCAAATTCAGAAAACCTCGATTCACGTACAAACACGTAAATCGCCTCGAAATGCGTGAAAACATATAAATTCACTGATATCCAAAACAAATCATATAATCCCAATTATAACAATCATGAAACAGTTATGCATGCATCGAATTTATAAAACCAATGTCCACTCACAGACCGTTTAACCGAGTGCCTCGATACGCGTGCCATAGGCCTTCCCGGGCCACACCACAATCACCGGGACTCCCAATCCTGTTCAAATCACATTAGAAGATCACTAACCTCATCATTAACATCCTATTCAAGTCCCGTAATTTTCCCGAATTTTTAAGTATTTTTAAACTGGATTTAAAACCTTCGGGCATCCCGAACAATAACGAAACGGGATCCGATCGACACGAAACCAATCCCAAAATGTTCGTAACATTGTATAGGATAAAAGTCATGTTGACCTCACCTCGAGATTCGTGCCCATGCGCCGTCACGCGCCGCCGTGAGTGGCTGCGCGTGAAAGCCACGCGCCTGCTACAGTGACTGCCACAGTCACCACCTTCACCCGTTTGTCTGGTAAACGGGTCTGATTACCCGCGATAGGATCCGGTTCAATCACACCCAATTCGACATCAATTCAATCCGTTCTTGATCCTAAAACAATCATTAGCATATGAATTTCAGTTCTGTGACATCGATCAACATCAACTATTCCTTAATCAAGCCATTAACCCGTGATCACCCAAAACGGGTCAATCACCAAAACTCCATCAATCCTTAACCATTGTCAAATTAACTTCATATGAAGCATATAAGGACTAACACGAACCAATTAGCATTATTATTTGAACACGACATTACCTCAATCACCACAACTCAAGCTTGAGTTTTCCGGCCGTCCACCTCGTCCGTTCACGGCCCTAGGAGCCCCAAAGCTTGCCCCATTTGATCTGGTTCGACACGTTGAAGTTCCAGAAAGCTCAATCCATCCTCAATTAGGCTTGGGCTGGCCTAAAACTAGGAATTTGTATTTGAATTTCCCAGAACCCAGTTTTGGGTTTTCAGAGAATTCCATCCCCAAACTCACTCATTCCTCTCATTCTCAATCTCAGTGAACCACTCTCGACTCACACACCATTCTTTTAATTCAATTCAGCCGTTAAAGGCGTCCAAAAGTGTCCTCAAATGACTATGCAAAGTTCCCCTGCACTGACCCGAAAACATTAAACAACCAGTGCCCATGTCCTTTTGATCGATTGCCAGCACCAAACATGTGCAATTCTACCTCATACTGGTCCAATTAACTCAATTAAATTGATAAACAATCACGGGATCGATCGCACAAAGCATCCACCTTCACGGTTGTTCAATGAAACAGTACCCCCCGTGAAATTACAATTCTGCCCTTGTGCAGAAAATTACCAAAATGCCTCTCACGCATCCTGACCCGTAACTCGGTCATACGGACTCCGATTGATGCGTGCCGCCTGTCTACGAACTCAGGGCATCGAGACCTTCCTAACGGTTCTCGGTCCTCGGCCATCGGACCACCCGATCAAAAAGTCAACATTTCCCCCTTATTACGTTCAAATTACGAAAACGCCCATGAACTTCCGTACATCATAACTTTCACCACGAACGTCGGAATCGAACGTGCCACCTGTCTATGAACTCGTGACGTCCCGAACTACGTCACGGTCATCGGTCAAAGTCCATTTGACCATCCGAATTAAAAGTCAACGTTTTGCCCACGCCTAGGGGCAAAACGGTCATTTTGCACAATTCATCCGAAATCACACAACTAATCCCAGATTAGTAAATCACCTTTAAATATTATTAAATCCCGATATTCGGGACGGATCGTTACAACCTTCCCTCCTTAAAAATTTCGTCCTCGAAATTACCAATAACCTTATTCCACAACCACCACGTGGAAAACATTTCGACCTCATAACATGTGTACACCTGTACACCCACTTGCTGGGTCAACACCAACCTCGTCTGTACCCAGACATCCCATCACAGTCATACGTCACAATCAACAACATTCGACCACCTCGAGTGGACATAATCACCTGATTCGTGATAAAATCGCTTAGCCATTTAGCTGACTCTTTCAGCTAGACGGTTCCCTTCCATTGCCAATATATCCTTACATTTGCTCCCATTGGGAGTCACCAAATCTCATTTGTCAGTCCACGCTGACACCACCAGTCAAACTGTCACCGCTAAGCTTTACCACCCTAGTAAAGCCCCAACCATCTGTCCGTCCGTGACAACACCACGTACTACATCACCCTCGATGCAGCGTAAGATCAACCACATGATCTCAATTCGCAGGGCAAGCCCAATCCTGCGATACAAAATAATCTCAATGTCCATAATCGCCGACTCCCTCAGTGAACCAAAACACTGGGAAATCACGGTGTGATAAAATCACACAAGGCTACTCGTGGTTACTCAGACCACCAATTCACTCATCCTGAGTGTACCATCAACTTACACAATCAAGTGGTGTAACTGGAACACATTGAATACCAGCCCAGCAGTGAACACACATCTCAATACTAGGGTTCCACAAGCCAACCATGGCTAAGAGCACCTGCTCATAAAATCACTGAACCCGACAAGATCAATCTGCCCAGCGCACAGTATCCAATGGCCAGTCCACAATACAGCCAAACAAATGATATCGGAACCAAGCCGATTACCAACACGTTAGTTACACACCACTGGTACATCCCATGTACCGCCATTAGGCACCACTCAGCCTAACCAGTATCAATCCTCGTACAACGTACCCTGTACGCACCTCAATCCATCAATCTACCTATAACCACCCAGGTCATAGCCAAACACGTTCCAATAATGAAGTACCTTTGCCCCCAAACAACATGAGACAAAGCGAACTCCACCCGTCATCTAGTTCCAATTCCGAATCCGAATCCGCAATTTCGTAAGAAATCCCGAACCCGAACCCAGACATCATATTGTCAATCCATGTCCAAATCTGAATCCGAAATCATTATTCCGTAAGCTAGCATTGGAATAATCATTCCGCACCCAAATCCAGTAATCCATTTCGGAGCTTCGCAATCGAATTCTGAATCTTCACCCAGAAATTCGGTTCCAAAACCCAAAATCTCGTTTACGTCCACCAAGACGTAACAAAACCGAACCTATCGGTTGCCTGTCCGAAACACTCGATTGACTCATAGGGAAGCCAATCCTAATATCCATACGTCAAAGGTTGACAGAATCTGACCACATCGGAAACCTACTCAACCGAGTAACAAACCGTATGGACTCCACTCCGAAAAGAAGTTCAGTCCCGTCATTTACGACTCACATATCAAGGTAAGAGTGATAAACTCACGTCCCATCTGGATCATCACGATCACAATCCATATCCATTGCTACGTCACCCGATAAGTAACATCACGATCCTAGATCATCACATCGACCAAAGTCGACAACATCACAAATCAGATCCACCTAGGATCCACACATGCTCACATAGCTAACAATCCATCTGGAAGCTGATCGTAGGGTCTTACACCCTCAATTGAATCCTTCGCCAAATTTCCCTTGGTGGAAAGATGACCACGCATATCACCACCAAATCCAAAATCATACAAAACTTCTTGTGTCCAATGAACCCAAGCCAAACATGGGTCCACCTACCAATACACGCTCAACATACTGGTAGCAACAATCATCATCTGCCACGGCAGGAAATATGAAGTCAACCCTAATGACTTCGGAATACCAATCACTGATGCGGAAACGAGCACTCCTCTCGTTCCCCCAATCACAACTCTCCCCGGATCGGGAGTTCCAACCTTGTTGGAAACAGACATGCTCCCAATGAGATGTCAAGTCCAACCACTGGACTGCCCACGTCCATACCTCACTTGGACCACCATGTGTCCACAATCAATTCATTACTCGGACCTCACGTCCGTCAATAATCATGTATGCACACACCCCGATTCCGAACGGGATATCTCCAATTTTGCCTGAATGTGCATACCATACTGCCTCCGTCTCACATCTCAACCGAAACAGGTTCAATCCTTGGGTTCCAAGTGATTCGCAATCACAAAATCACACGTCAATACCACGAATGGTTTCCCCGACTTTTCCAGTTTCAATAATTTCCTTGTACTTCCTGGGGATATAAGAAGTATACCATCATACCAATCTCGGAGTTGACAACAACTCCCCAAATCCACCAATACACATGACATAGGGAACATCATCCCTAGATTCCCCAAATTTCCAATCATACCATTTTATCCGTTCATCACTTGTCGTCATAATTCTGTTGGGACTTATCCCAACACATCACGACCTCCACTGGAACCCATCCAGTCCAAGACTCAACCACCTCTGAGTCGCAGATACCAATCATCTGCCTATCACGATAGAGCCACATCCCAACTGGTGGCTCATCGTCATCACAATTACTGTCACCTGCACCAGCGCTAGCACCAGCACCAACGCACTATCATCAACACTAGTATCAGCACACAGGCATCCATACTAGTATTGGCATAAAGGTATCACCATACCAACATCAATACATAGCACACGAACATCCATGCTAGCACACAGTGTGCAAAGTTGTTACCCTGGATCTCCGTTCATTACGAACGACGATCCCGTAACAGCACTCGTACCCCACGACTATGGGTACCTCCAATTTGACCACTGGCACATCAGGATAATGGACGTTCCCTGAACATCCCCCGATCCTCAAGTGTGAAAGCCACACTAGATACCCTCGATAGCCAGTCATCTCGACACAACTGTCGACCAACAGTCATCGCTTGTCAAGATCCGTAACCACACATCACACTAATATTCGATCCAACACGGGATTCCACATTTTATCTCATAACCGCATCCGTGGATCGAATCCCATAATCCAGACTAGACTCACTAGAGTCATTCACATGGTCATCCATGACCTCAGCCGCACGTCGCAGCACAAATCCTTAATTAAAGTTCACTTTTCCTGCCCATCAATTATAAATTAGGGTTCCAAAATCACACCCTAGGGTTCCACCGAACCCAACTGCCTTTTGCAGTAAAATCCACAACCTGACTGACCCCGCGGCCCTGACATCGCATAGACGTCAAATCCAATCCAATCGTCAATTCAACGTGGGTTCCACCACGAAAGTCATCGGCTAACTCCGATGCACCAACACCCCGTACACTAGCCAACACTACCAGGGTCCATAACTTAGACCAATACTCAACTGAGTTTCGTATTTCCATAACATTATTCCAATGGGGTTCCCTGAACCCAGCTGTGCCGAATGGCACAACAATCCATAATCACATGACCGAACCGACGGTCCCACATTACCAGTTAATCGTATACAACCCCACTTGGGTTGAATCGCAACAATGCACGACGTATCGGGCCAAACACACCCAATTCACCATACAAACCCCAAACTATCTATCAGGTTGACAACGGAACTGCAGCCCAAAGAGACATCACACCCTCGTCCTTCGCGCACAAAAGAGCAAAACCTGCTCTGATACCACTTGACACGACCCATCCCAATCCCCCCGGGATTACCATGGAATGTGACGTGCTCCCGTCTGACAAGAGGCGTCAGACAAGGGATAACCGGTTGCCATTGCCCAAACGGGCTTCCAGAGTGCGTAAGGATCGATGGAGGAGGTGTGCGATGCTCAAGTCTCTGCTGCAGTCGTATCCGGAATCAACCTGAAGGGCATTAAAAACAAAAGCTGTGAGTGGACGAAAATAAACAAGTCTATTAAAAACATTTATAAGACATTTATGCCCCTCAGTAAAATCATATGCATGCACCAAAAACCAATAATCCCATATTTATTTAGAAATAACCACTAGGGCCTTAGCCCGGAACCCAAAGCATAGTTTCAAATTCCCAAAAGTCAATCCAAGAGTTATTTCATCAATCCAGTGATATTAATTTATTATTTTTCCATCTCCAGCATCCCCGATGCCTAGCGTCCTAGACGCTTGACGTTCCAGACGTCATATCTCACGGTATTAAGCAACGCGTGCTGCCCGGGGTCTCACCGGGTCCATATCTCTGACATCCCCGATGTCTGACGTCCATGACGTCTAGCAATCCTGCTCCTGGATCACTATACGGTCCGGTAGCTCCGTATAATGAGCCCTCGCAGGCAATGCACCGTGACTTCTCCAGTGTCCCCGACACTTGGAGGAGACCAGGATATAAATATCCTCATATCGAGATGGTTTTATGGAACACATTTTATTATTCATTTCCAAAATATCACAAGGGCTCTGCCCCGAATTTCCATAAAACCGTCATAAGTCCAAATAGTTGAATCAAATCCGAAATAGTTTATTCAATTCCATTTTAGGGTCCCCGACCCGAAATCACATATATCAGTCAACTGGGCCCCTGGCCCGATTTCATAAGTCAACTGGGCCCCTGGCCCGATTTCATAATTCAGTTGGGCCCCTGGCCCGATTAACAAGTTAACTGGGCCCCTGGCCCGATTTTACTTTATCAAATCCGTAACCGTTTCATGAAATCATATCCATCCATATTTATGGAAATCAGTGCAAATCCAGAAAACCTCGATTCACGTGCAAACACGTAAATCACCTCGAAATGCGTGAAAACATATAAATTCCCTGATATCCAAAACAAATCATATGATCCCAATTATAACAATCATGAAACAGTTATGCATGCATCGAATTTATAAAACCAATGTCCACTCACAGACCGTTTAACCGAGTGCCTCGATACGCGTGCCATAGGCCTTCCCGGGCCACACCACAATCACCGGGACTCCCAATCCTGTTCAAATCACATTAGAAGATCACTAACCTCATCATTAACATCCTATTCAAGTCCCGTAATTTTCCCGAATTTTTAAGTATTTTTAAACTGGATTTAAAACCTTCGGACATCCCGAACAATAACGAAACGGGATCCGATCGACACGAAATCAATCCCAAAATGTTCGTAACATTGTATAGGATAAAATTCATGTTGACCTCACCTCGAGATTCGTGTCTACGCGCCGTCACGCGCCGCCGTGAGTGGCTGCGCGTGAAAGCCACGCGCTTGCTACAGTGACTGCCACAGTCACCACCTTCACCCGTTTGTCTGATAAACGGGTCTGATTACCCGCGATAGGATCCGGTTCAATCACACCCAATTCGACATCAATTCAATCAGTTCTTGATCCTAAAACAATCATTAGCATATGAATTTCAGTTCTGTGACATCGATCAACATCAACTATTCCTTAATCAAGCCATTAACCTGTGATCACCCAAAACGGGTCAATCACCAAAACTCCATCAATCCTTAACCATTGTCAAATTAACTTCATATGAAGCATATAAGGACTAACACGAACCAATTAGCATGATTAATTGAACACGACATTACCTCAATCACCACAACTCAAGCTTGAGTTTTCCGGCCGTCCACCTCGTCCGTTCACGGCCCTAGGAGCCCCAAAGCTTGCCCCATTTGATCTGGTTCGACACGTTGAAGTTCCAGAAAGCTCAATCCATCCTCAATTAGGCTTGGGCTGGCCTAAAACTAGGAATTTGTATTTGAATTTCCCAGAACCCAGTTTCGGGTTTTCAGAGAATTCCAGCCCCAAACTCACTCATTCCTCTCATTCTCAATCTCAGTGAACCACTATCGACTCACACACCATTCTTTTAATTCAATTCAGCCGTTAAAGGCGTCCAAAAGTGTCCTCAAATGACTGTGCAAAGTTCCCCTGCACTGACCCGAAAACATTAAACAACCAGTGCCCATGTCCTTTTGATCGATTGCCAGCACCAAACATGTGCAATTCCACCTCATACTGGTCCAATTAACTCAATTAAATTGATAAACAATCACGGGATCGATCGCACAAAGCATCCACCTTCACGGCTGTTCAATGAAACAGTACCCCCCGTGAAATTACAATTCTGCCCTTGTGCAGAAAATTACCAAAATGCCCCTCACGCATCCTGACCCGTAACTCGGTCATACGGACTCCGATTGATGCGTGCCGCCTGTCTACGAACTCAGGGCATCGAGACCTTCCTAACGGTCCTCGGTCCTCGGCCATCGGACCACCCGATCAAAAAGTCAACATTTCCCCCTTATTACGTTCAAATTACGAAAACGCCCATGAACTTCCGTACATCATAACTTTCACCACGAACGTCGGAATCGAACGTGCCACCTGTCTATGAACTCGTGACGTCCCGAACTACGTCACGGTCATCGGTCAAAGTCCATTTGACCATCCGAATTAAAAGTCAACGTTTTGCCCACGCCCAGGGGCAAAACGGTCATTTTGCACAATTCATCCGAAATCACACAACTAATCCCAGATTAGTAAATCACCATTAAATATTATTAAATCCCGATATTCGGGACGGGTCGTTACAAATAGTATTTCGTAAAATAGTTGTGAACAGTAAACACTTAGTTACCTTTATAAGGAAAAAGACCCTTTTGTATAGGTATGAGAGTAATAATAAATATGTTCTTCCGATGTGGGAGAATGTGAATTCACTGTGAGGCTAACACGTTTCCTGGTGATGGAAGGAATGGATCTGTCCATGTGTTAGTGTTGGTCAGCCCTTGCTAGGGTTTGTTTATTTGTGTGGACTTAGTCCCCTTGCGCTTCATAAGTATGTGTTGGGCTAGAGGTATTGGACCTAAATGAGCCTAGACTGATATGATATCAAAAGAAGTCCCCCAATTTCTTGATCGATGTGGAATTTCTCGGTTGGGGGCCTGTAAAAACTATCCTAGACTCAATGTAGGGGATAAACCTCTATTCCCCCAAGTTCCCCAAGCGAGGGAGTGTACCGAGCGGCGTATCCAATCAGCATGGAATGATTCAGACATGTAGGTTAACTAGTGGGACACTGACTAGTGTGCCTCCACTGGGTGGGCGGGTGTGCTCTGACTTGCTAGTGTCGAGGTTTGCCATTAGGCATGTGAGCTAGTCAGTGTTAGCAAGACAGGTCACAGGTCACCTGTTATGTGGCTTGGTTAGTACCTCTTGGGTTTCCAGTGCTTTTTGGGTTCCCAACGTTTGCGCGTAGGGACATGTGAGACTAGTATGAGTGTGACAAGTTGTGACGATAATAAATGCTAAGTTTTTTACCGAGTTAACCTTTCGTATGCCGAGACGCCTCTATAAATAGTGGAGAAAGTGAGAAGGGGATTTTATTTTCACTTTTTTTACTTTTGTCTTTGGTGAATTGCTACTCTTCCAACCTGGCGATTTCCGACAAGGATCATTGCGGCTGAGCGTGTGGTGGCGATTTTCAGCAAAAAAGACTAATAACGCTCGAACTATGCATTTAATTAAAACACGTAATTTAAGTATTATGCAATTTAAACTTTTTTGTGTAGATATAGTATTGGTAAATATGGATCGTTCTTAACCCGGGAAATTAGGGAACATTAATAATGTGTTAGTGAGAAAGAATAACGAATAAAAAGAATAAATAATAAATGAATTAAAGAATTAAAGAATTGAAGAATGGATGAATTAAATAATTAAAGAATAAAGAATTAAAGAATAAAAAATTAATGAATTAAAGAATTAAAGAATAAAAGAATAAACAATTAAAGGGGGAGAGGTGGGGGAGGGGCAAGGGGGCGTTGAAATGATTGTAATCATAAAATGAAGATTATGCATTTAAAAATGACTATAAATTTCCCCAGCAACAGCGTCAAAAATTGATAACACTCGAACTATGCATTTAATTAAAACACGTAATTTAAGTATTATGTAATTTAAACCCTTTTTGTGTAGATGTAATATTGGTAAATAAGAATCGTTCTTAATCTGGGAAATTAGGGAACATTAATAATGTGTTAGCGAGAAAGAATAACGAATAAAAGAATAATATAATAAATGAATTAAAAAAATTAAAGAATTGAAGAATGGATGAATTAAATAATTAAAGAATTAAAGAATAAGAGAATTAATGAATTAAATAATTAAATAATAAAGAATTAAAGAATTACAAAATAAAAGAATAAAAGAATAAAAGAATAAACAATTAAAGGGGAGAGAAGGGTGGGCGGGGTTTGAAAAATTGTAATCATAAAATAAAGAAAACAAGTAAAAACAATTAAGAATTTAATTCTACTTCTACTTTAACCTTTGTACAAGTGAATTTTCTTCAAACACAATTCTTTACCAACACTCTGACATTATGCTCATATTGAACCAATCACCAAATCATACCTTCATCATCTCAATTACATGCATATTATAAATGCACCAAATATCAGATTATTACTTACAATATGATCCAGTTTAAGTTTGTGATTTAATACGCCGAACATCGGTCAAACATTAAATCTCTTCAATTCTATTCTAAATGACTCGAACAGCGGATCAACATTTAGCGTTAAAATGAAGTTTAAGCACTAAAATATATGAAGTAAAAGAAATTCAAAAAGTAAACACATGAAGATTGCATTCTTACTTACAAATGTTAAAAAGAAAATACCAACACATATATTGAATTGTAAGTAAAACCAATAACAATAACAAGAATTCAAGTAGAAAAATATGGGTTTTCACAAAAATCACT
This sequence comes from Prinsepia uniflora, assembly GCA_032719365.1. Lineage (NCBI taxonomy): Eukaryota > Viridiplantae > Streptophyta > Magnoliopsida > Rosales > Rosaceae > Prinsepia > Prinsepia uniflora. The sequence goes on from CM064876.1 coordinate 58,233,607, forward strand.
TAACAGCATGAGAAAACATGTGAAGATGGAAGAAGAAATACAAGGAATTCGGTCTTTAAAACTCTTGAATTGCTTTAGAATTACTCGGCCTAGATATTTCTTAAGGAAAACATAAAATTATGTCTAAGAGCTATCAAAGAAAAGTCACAAGAACAAAGTAAAGAAGAAATGAAATTTAGAAATGAAATATAATAACATAAATTAAGAACAAAATTAAAAACAAAACTTGAAATAAACTTAAGAAGAAAAATTTACAAGAAGCTAAAATGGTCCCCAAAAATGTTTCTCAAAAGAGAGAAAAAAAAATAACTAAACTAAAATGAACTAAGAAAATGGAGGAAAGGGGAAAAATAGGGACCCTTAACAAATGAAATGGTTTCCCTATTTATAGAGGGAGTGTCAAAATTCAAATAATAAAATACAAAAACATAAATATAAAAATAATTACATATAAAATGATGACAAATGAGGATTTTGGAGCTGATTTGAGGCTGAAAAACTGCACAAAGTGAAGCAGGTTGTGTCAGGACCCACCTCGGTTTCACCACGAAAACCGAGGTAAATCCTGCTCCCGTCTGACACCCCGACACTAAACCGAAATAAACTCACGAAAAACCACCAAAATACACAGTCAGACACAGGAGAAACTTTAAAAATCCCGAAGTTAAGTTTTACAGAGCATAGTACCAAATACAAAGGAAAGAAAACCGATACACAAGATACACGCACAACGGAAAAGTTTAAACACTCCGGGGTCACTCTCGAAAAATTCTATGCCTCTGATGCTGCCTCGACGTCACAACCCCGCGCTAGCTCCACGACCTGGAGGGCAATTTAAAACAGAAGGTGTGAGTGGACCATAAATAAGAAAAGAATTTCCGAAAACCATTTCATAATAAAACCAGGGTTTTAGCCCTCCGTTTTGAAATCACATGCATAACCCAGTTACTAAAAATAATTATAAATCACGTAAAGATCATCATAAAAACATTTGCAGAATCATTATAAAAACAGTTATAGAAACCATATCCTAAGCACCATAAAACCGTATCACAAAACATAAATATCAAGCCATCATTATCCGATCAAACATGCTGGATGTATCCGAGTCTTTAAACTCCCGAGTCTTTAAACTCAATCCAGGCCTCAATAATATCCGAGTCTTTAAACTCCCGAGTCTTTAAACTCAACAAGCCTATGGGGGAAGTATGAATATATCCGAGTCTTTATACTCCCGAGTCTTTAAACTCAATCCGGGTCTTTAAACCCAATCCGGGCCCGTCCCCCGTCAAATCAATATCCGGGTCTTTAAACCCAATATCCAGATCCAGCAAATCCAATCCAAAACCATTTGAAAACCATTTCTAAATCCATATCCAAACCCGAATCCGAAATCACTGGTCTCGGCATCCAGAACCGTCATTCCGAACACAAATCCGGAAATCCACTTTTCAACTTTAAAAACAAATCTCGTTTCCGAAATCCGATTTCAAAACCGAGAGCCTTGATCATCAAAATCATGTTCCAAAACTCCTTTATAATCATTGAAAACCATTTATCATTTGAAATCCCAAATCATAACATCGAAATCAGAATTCCAAACTTCCTCGTAAAACGTGCAAAATACGTACTTTCTCGAAAAATGTGCAATTATGTAAAATTAACACCACGCATTTAACAATCATGAAATCACATGTAAAACCATAAAACAAGTAATTAAAAGCAGTTATGCATGCTCGAGTTTAGAGAAAGGGTCCACTCACAGTACCGAACCCTCAGTCGCGTCCCGAACGTTCTGTACGTTCCTCAGCTTCCTCGGGAAATCCCGATCCTATCAACAACCACCCAAGAACGTTACTAACACGTCTACTAAGGTCCACCTAATTTTTCCCAAAAAATCCCCGGGTCCTAAACGTAACAAACCGGAACCCTAAACCTTCAACCTCACGGGACTAACCTCAAACGACGTCCGAACAACCCGAAACCAATTCCATTAGACTCGTTACAACTCCTAGACCAAAAACCTAGTTGACCGTTTCCCCAAACACCGCCGCACGCGCCCCCACGCGCCGCCCAAAGTGGCTGCACGTGGGCCTCACGCGCCTGCACACAGGGTACTGTTCACCGTCGTCTACCTCGCGTGAACCGGTCTTAACTGGCGTTCCCGGTCTCCGCCGTCCATCCACTAATTCGACTCCTCTCTTCACCATCCTCACCGTCTAGTCCTAAACAACTCATTCCCTTTACTCTAACACCTCGACACAGTCCCTAGATCATCGTCCCAAACTCCACACAAAAACCCGTCTGTCCCCTGTTTCCTATTTCGGCCACCCAAGTCCTCCCCCGTCACAGTGGCAACACTAGACCACTCCTAGGACCCTCTTAAAGCTCACTCAACTCACCAAATCTCTCGACTCTCACTCAAAACCCACGACTTACCGTTTGAATCAAGGCGGCAAAACAGAACAAAATCACAGGGAGAAGAAATTACCTGTCATCGACCGCCGCCGTGCTCACCGTCGCACTCCCTGGAGGTCACAAAGTCCTCCCCAGCTTCCTTTCGAGTTCAATTGAACCAACACACGACCACACCACCACCACGATCTCTCTCTGCTTCTCTGTTTTTCTAGTTTTCCCCGTGAACTCCCACTTCGCACACACACAAGCACGACACCTCCCAACTCACTCACTGTCTCTCTCTCAATCTCTGCTCACTCTCCACTCACCAGACACACCAACACTCATGACCACCATCCAATTTCCCCAATCTCTCAGTCTCTGTTTCTCTCTAGTTCGAACAAACACGAACACATACCCATATAATTGGAGCCGTGCTTTCTAGAACCAACTAGACTCCTAGCACGTGTCACCATCTCCTCAAGCCTCACACAAAAATCTCCTTTCTTCCCTAGACACTTGTCCAAATCCGGCTGCACCAAGCCCAAAGTACAAAAGACCAAACTGCCCTTCCTTTTAAGTCAAAATTACCATTTTGCCACCACCTTTCTAGACCCGTAACGCACACATCCTAACTCCGATGAATACGTGTCGCCTGTCATCGAACTCAGGACGACGAGGTCTACCTAACGGTCCTAGATCAACGTGTCAAAACCCGATCGTACGAAAAGTCAACTTTTCCCCATATTTTAGCCAAATTACGGTAATGCCCCCAACCTTCCGAACATCATAACTTCCGACTCAGATGTCGGAATCGGGCGTACCACCTGTCTACGTATTCGTGACGTCCCGAACTACGTCACAATCATCGGTCAAAGTCCAATTGACCGCCCGAACTCAAAGTCAACATTTTGCCCAACCTAGGGGCAAAATCGTCATTCTACGCTACCAGACCTATCGTAACTGACTAACCACCAATTAAGCTCACTAATCTCATTTTAAACACGGTCTTAACCCTAATTCCTGGGACGGGTCGTTACAACCTACCCTCCTAAAAAGAATTTCGTCCCCGAAATTCCACAACTAGTTCCTGACACTTAGGGTCTCCTACCCAGTGATCAACACTAGGTCAACAACAACTTCTCCTGGGTTTCTTGTCTATCTTCTCCACCTTGGGTATTTCACACCATCCCCAACTACCAGTTCAACACTTCTAACCCTCACTCAGTACCACTAAAACTTTATGGTGTACGCAAGGAAAACTCTATGAACAGAAAACAAAGGTATTTTAAAATACCTCATATAGATTACCCAATAGAATTCATAGAGTACATCCGCACGTACTACCACCTCACCTTCCAGAACTCGAATCCTAACCCGAAAACAATCTAGTCCAAAAGGGAATCCTACCTACCCGCTCACTCCTTCGCTAACACGTCCCTCGGCTGCTACTTCGACCACTTGTCGGAATAAATCTACAAAGTCCTAAAGGCAAACTCTAGATTGTGGGTTCTCTTCTTTCAATAACCTCATATCGATCAGTTATAGTCACTCATTTCCCGTTTCTTCCGTCATCCTTCAACGAAACTCACCGTAACACTCCAGGTCACCTAGGGAAAATCCTAGACTCTACTCTGAAACCAAACAACACTAACTGAGGATAGTAAAAGTACCTGTCCCCGCACCTGGTGCCGACTGAACCTCCTGCTGATTCATAGAAAACCCTCGGGCCTGAGATCCTGAAGATCTACCACGGCCCCGCGAACTACTAGTGGCACCACCACCTCCTCTAGTGCCCGTTGTCCCTGACGCTGACGCCGTACTCCGTCCAGGCTCTGCCGCTCCTCGGCCTACACCACCCTCATATGGTAACAGTGGACACTCACGTCGGAAGTGACCTTGCTCTACGCAGTAGAAACAAACACCCCGACCAGAAGGACTCAGTCTCCCTGTCGACGCAACAGACGTCGCACTAGCTTGCAGAGTTGGCTGTGCTCGGTAACCACGGAATCCTGAACTCTGGAAACTACCAGGTCTACCAAAACGATCTTCGCCCGAAGACGATGCTCCACTGAAGTTACCTTTCTTCGGTGTCCTCAAACTCGAAGCTCCCGAAAAAGGTGGCTCCCGGCGTCGTACCGGAAAGCTAGCCTCAACCCTCACCGCAGTGTCTGAAAACTCTCGGAGGGTAGTAAATGATCCAGCCGTCACTATGGCTCGAATCTCACCTCGCATGCCCAACTCAAGCCTACGGCACTTCTGGGCTTCAGTAGCCACAAACGCAGGAGCAAACCGAGACAACAACTGAAACTTCTGTTCGTACTCAGCCACACTCAGATTCCCCTATTAGAGCTGCAGAAACTCAGCCTCCTTGGCATCTCGGAAAGAACGAGGGTAATACTGATCTAAGAACCTCTCCCGAAATGTCTCCCAGGTCACTGTATGGGCATCCCAACTAGACAACTCGAGGGTATACCACCACTCCTATGCCGCACTATCCAGTAAGAAAGTAGCCAGTTACACGCGATCCTCCGGTGGGCAATGAATTACTGCAAAGATCCGCTCAAGTCTCGTGATCCACCTTTTGGCTTCCTCAGGATCTGCCCCACCACTAAAAGTCGTAGCCCTGAGCCGCTGGGCTCGCTCAATCGTAGAACTCTCTGTCCCTCTCGCCGCTTCGTCTTCAGGTCGTGGAGAGGGTCTACGGCTCGGAGGTATCATCAACCGCACGCTGAAAGAGGCATAGAATCAGTCAGACAACCTAAACACAACCTCGCAACAGACACAAACCCGACAGACTCGACAAACCTATGCTCTGATACCAATTGTCAGGACCCTCCCCAGTTTCACCCGGAAAACCAAGGTAAATCCTGCTCCCGTCTGACACCCCGACACTAAACCGAAATAAACTCACGAAAAACCACCAAAATACACAGTCAGACGCAGGAGAAACTTTAAACATCCCAAAGTTAAGTTTTACAGAGCATAGTACCAAACACAAAGGAAAGAAAACCGATACACAAGATACACGCACAAAGGAAAAGTTTAAGCACTCCGGCGTCACTCACGAAAAATTCTATGCCTCCGACGCTGCCTCGACGTCACAACCCCGCGCTAGCTCCATGACCTGGAGGGAAATTTAAAACAGAAGAAGTGAGTGGACCATAAATATGAAAAGAATTTCCGAAAACCATTTCATAATAAAACCAAGGTTTTAGCCCTTCGTTTTGAAATCACATGCATAACCCAGTTACTAAAAACAATTATAAATCACGTAAAGATCATCATAAAAACATTTGTAGAATCATTATAAAAACAGTTATAGAAACCATATCCTAAGCACCATAAAACCGTATCACAAAACATAAATATCAAGCCATCATTATCCGATCAAACCTACTGGATCTATCCGAGTCTTTAAACTCAATCCAGGCCTCAATAATATCCGAGTCTTTAAACTCTCAAGTCTTTAAACTCAACAGGCCTACGGGGGAAATATCAATATATCCGAGTCTTTAAACTCCCGAGTCTTTAAACTCAAATCATAACATCGAAATCAGAATTCCAAATTTCCTCTTAAAACGTGCAAAATACGTACTTTCTCGAAAAACGTGCAATTATGTAAAATAACCACACATTTAACAATCATGAAATCACATGTAAAACCATAAAACAAGTAATTAAAAGTAGTTATGCATGCTCGAGTTTAGAGAAAGGGTCCACTCACAGTACCGAACCCTCAGTCGCATCCCGAACGCCCTGTACGTTCCTCAGCTTTCTCGGAAAATCACGATCCTGTCAACAACCACCCAAGAACGTTACTAACACGTCTACTAAGGTCCACCTAATTTTCCCAAAAAATCCCCGGGTCCTAAACGTAACAAACCGGAACCCTAAACCTTCAACCTCACGGGACTAACATCAAACGACGTCCGAACAACCCGAACCCAATTGCATTAGGCTCGTTACAACTCCTAGACCAAAAACCTAGTTGACCGTTTTCCCAAACACCGCCGCACGCGCCCCCGCGCGCCGCCCGAAGTGGCTGCGCGTGGGCCTCACGCGCCTGCACATAGGGTACTGTTCACCGTCGTCTACCTCGCGTGAACCGGTCTGAACCGGCGTTCCCGGTTCTCTGCCGTCCGTCCACCAATTTGACTCCTCTCTTCACCATCCTCACCGTCTAGTCCTAAACAACCCATTCCCCTTACTCTAACACATCGACACAGTCCCTAGATCATCGTCCCAAACTCGACACAAAAACCCGTATGTCCCCTGTTTCCTATTCCGGCCACCCAAGTCCTCCCCCGTCACGGTGGCAACACTAGACCACTCCTAGGACCCTCCTAACACTCACCCAACTCACCAAATCTCTCGACTCTCACTCAAAAGCCACGACTTACCGTTTGAATCAAGGCGGCAAAACAGAGCAAAATCACAGGGAGAAGAAATTACCTATCATCGACCGCCGCCGTGTTAACCGCCGCACTCCCTGGAGGTCACAAAGTCCTCCCCAGCTTCCTTTCAAGTTCAATTGAACCAACACACGACCACACCACCACCACGATCTCTCACTGCTTTTCTGTTTTTCTGGTTTTCCCCATGAACTCCCACTTCGCACACACACAAGCACGACACCTCCCAACTCACTCACTGTCTCTCTCTCAATCTCTGGTCACTCTCCACTCACCAGACACACCAACACTCACGACCACCATCCAATTTCCCCAATCTCTCAGTCTCTGTTTCTCTCTAGTTCAAACAAACACGAACACATACCCATATAATTGGAGCTGTGCTTCATAGAACCAACCAGACTCCTAGCACGTGTCACCATCTCCTCAAGCCTCACACAAAAATCTCCTCTCTACCCATGACACTTGTCCAAATCCAGCTGCACCAAGCCCAAAGTACAAAAGACTAAACTGCCCTTCCTTTTAAGTCAAAATTACCATTTTGCCACTACCTTTCTAGACCCGTAACGCACACTTCCTAACTCCGATGAATACGTGTCGCCTGTCATCGAACTCAGGATGACGAGGTCTACCTAACAGTCCTAGGTCAACGTGTCAAAACCCGATCGTACGAAAAGTCAACTTTTCCCCATATTTTAGCCAAATTACGGTAATGCCCCCAACCTTCCGAACATCATAACTTCCGACTCGGATGTCGGAATCGGGCGTACCACCTGTCTACGGATTCGTGACGTCCCGAACTACGTCACAGTCATCGGTCAAAGTCCAATTGACCGCCCGAACTCAAAGTCAACATTTTTCCCAACCTAGGGGTAAAATCGTCATTCTACGCTACCGGACCTATCGTAACTGACTAACCACCAATTAAGCTCACTAATCTCATTTTAAACACGGTCTTAACCCTAATTCCCGGGATGGGTCGTTATAGGTTGGACCAGTTTGATTTTCGGCAAAGAGCGACTGAGTTGGGAGCAAGTAGACTCGGCAAGCTACAGCTAGGATTGGACTGGTGCTTCGACATAGGTTGGCTGACATGATCAAGGGAATTCAGCGCTTGACGCGCTGAGAGGGGCATGGCAATCGGCGCACGCATGCTGAGATGGAGAAGTGGGCTTCGCGTGAGAGGCGCTAACATATTAGAAGTTGGATTCGGTACACGAGCTCCGAAGTGACGAGGGAAAGTTCGGCCACCGCTCACCGAAGGTTTCCGCTGGGCTAGCGAATAGATTTGGCCGTGCAACTGGATTTCTAGGCTAGAACTTATGGATTTGGGGAAAAATGGTGACCCTTAACAAATGAAATGGCTTTCCTATTTATAGAGGGAGTGTCAAAATTGAAATAATAAAATACAAAAAAAAAATATAAAAATAATTACAAGTAAAATGATGACAAATGATGATTTTGGGGCTGATTTGGGGCTGAAAAACTACACAAAGTGGAGCAGGTTGGACCAGTTTGATTTTCGGCAAAGAGCAGCTGAGCTGGGAGTAGGTGGACTCGGCAGGCTACAGCTAGGATTAGACTGGTGCTTCGACATGGGTTGGCTAACAGGAACAAGGGAATTCAGCGCCTAACGCGCTGACAAGGGCATGACGATCAGCGCACGCATGCGGAGATGGAGAAGTGGGCTTCGCGCGAGACGCACTAACACATTAGAAGTTGGATTTGGTACACGAGCTCTGAAGTGACGAGGGAAAGTTTGGCCACCGCTCACCGAAGGTTTCCACTGGGCTGGCGAATAGATTCGGCTGCGCAACTGGGTTTCTGGGCTAGAACTTATGGATTTAGGTCTTGTTTACAAATTCTGGATTGGGCCCAGGGCTGGGTTTCTTGGGCTGATATGAATTTGATAGCCCCCTACCGAACTAGCATGATAATTTCAGTGGCCTCCCTTATTTCAATCATATCTTCTTTGTTAAAGATCTGATTGAGATGATTCTTTGGCCAAAATGCTCAAAATTCCAAGCTTTATTTATTTCTGTAAATTCCCAAAAAAACTATTATTTTCTCCAATTGTTTGATATTTTAATAATAAAATTAAAGTATAAAGGGTATAAAATAAAATAATGTTCAATTAACGACCTATCAAATACCCCCACACTAAAACTTTGCCAGTCCCTAACAAATACTAAAATTAAACTACGAATTCAAAACAAGTAAACCCTTAACCATTTGTCTCAAAATTTCATTATTATGATGGCACAAAAGATTTTCACTATAAGACATTTAAGCATGTGGAATTCAAGAGTTAATACATGGTAACAAAATGTTTCAACAAGTAAGATAATCAGTACACATGGTGAAATGGATCTCAACATGAATAAAAAAAGTATGAATCAACTCACAAGGATATGCACTCATAAAATCACTCAATTTGTAAGGGTTTGTGTTTGCACTCAAAGTATGTGAGAAAAATGCTCACATAATAGAAATAAAATACTTTTGCAAAATCTCAAATGAACGCCTCATGATAAAAATAAAACATACTTGCACAAATGAACCAAAACCATAAGCTTACTCAAGTGATTGACTCAACTAATCGAAGTTTACCATTTTAAGGATCATAAGGTCTTTATGAAGGTTGTAATTGGGCTAAGTTTAGAGGCAATGAATATGTAGGATAAGTGGTGCTCAAATTTGTTTTAAGACTCAATAGACTCCCAAAACATATTGATAAAGTCAAAACTACGCATTAAAATAAACACATAATTCGAGTATTATGCAATTTGAACCCCTTTTTGTGTAGATATAGTATTGGTAAATAGGGATCGTTCTTAACCGGGGAAATTAGGGAACATTAATAATTTGTTAGTGAGAAAGAATAATGAATAAAAGAATTAATTAATTAAATAAATAATAAATGAATTAATGAATTAATGAATGAAAGAATAAAGAATAAATAATAAAGAATTAAAGAATTAAAGAATAAAGAATTAAATGGGGGGTTTGAAAAGATTGTAATCATAGAATAAAGAAAACAAGTAAAAATAATTAAGAACTTAATTCTACTTCTACTTTAACTTTTGTACAAGTGAACTTTCTTCAAACACGTATTTTTACCAACACTCTAACATCATGCTCATATTGAACCAATCACAAAATCCTACCTTAATCATCTCAAATATATGCATACATTTTTCATATTATAAATGCACCGAACAACGGATTATTATCTACAATATGATTCATCTTTAAGTTTGTAATTTAACGTGCCGAACAGCGGTCAAACATTAAATCTCTTCAACTCTATTCTAAATGCCCCGAACAGCGGATCAACATTTAGTTTCAAATGGAAGTTTAAGCACTAAAACATATGAAGTAAAAGAAATTCAAAAAGTAAAACACATGGAGATTGCATTCTTAAGTAAAAGAAATTCAAAAAGTAAAACACATGGAGATTGCATTCTTACTTACAAATGTTAGAAAGAAAATACCAACACATATATTGAATTTTGAGTAAAACCAATAACAATAACAAGAATTTAAGTAGAAAAATATATGAATTTTCACAAGAATCACCGAACAACGGCAAGAAACTTGTGAAGATGGAAGTAGAAATACGAGGAATTCGGTCTTAAAACTCTTGAATTGCCTTAGAATTACTTTGCCTAGGTATTTCTTAAGGAAAACATAAAAATGTGTTTAAGAGCTCTCAAAGAAAAATCACAAGAACAAAGTAAGGAAGAAATGAAATTAAGAAATAACATAAAAATAACATAAATTAAGAACAATAATTAAAAGAAAACTAATTAATAAGAAAATCTACAATAAGTTAAAATGGTCCCCAAAAATAAAGAACAAAATAAAAGAAGGTGAACTAAAAGAAGAGAAAAACTAGAAAGAAATATTAGAACCTAAACTACTAAAAGGAGAAACAAAATGGGGACCCTTTACAAATGAAATGGCCTCCCTATTTATACAGGGAGCGCCAAAATTCAAATAAAAAAATAAAATAAAATAATGAAATGATGAACAATGATGATTAATGATGATATTAGTCATGGTTTGAGCTGATTTGGGGCTGAAAATTGCAGGAAAATCTTCGAAATAGAGCATGTGGGAGCAGCTGAAAAATGCAGGGGATGGGCTACAGAAATTTCGGTGGACTGTATTTGCAGGGAGTGGGTGGAGTTGGTGAGCTGCTGCTGACAGGAAGTCAGAGAAATCAGTAAGCGTGCGCTACACTGGGCGTCCATTTTCGGGAGGCGTGCGCCGAGGGAATGGTGGGAGCTTCGGCAGGCGCGCTCTGACCAAAGGTTGGGCTGAGGTTGCGCTGTGACGCGGGCTGGGCAGCGCGTGTGGGCTGGAGCGTCGTTGGGCTTGATCTTGGGCCGGTTCTAATTTGGTCTTGGGCTGCAGCACAAATGACTTGAGCTCACAATTATTGGGTTGAGTTTAATGAATTTTAAGTTTTAAAAATGGATTTATATAAATCCACCGAATTTCGTCCATAATTTGTTCGTTTGAACTCCGATCAGGACGATTCTTTCGCCAAAACACTCCAAATTCCAAATTTTATTTAATTCTACAAAAATCACACAAAATATATTATTTTATCTAATTATTTATTATTTTAATATTAAAAGTCAAGTATAAAGGGTATAAAATAATATAAAATAATGCTTAATTAACGACCTATCAAATACCCCCACACTTAAACTTTGCTAGTCCCTAGCAAATACTAAAATTAAATTATGAATTCAAAATAAGTAAACTCTTAACCATTTGTCTCAAAATTGCATTATTATCATGGCATCAAAGATTTTCACTTAAAGCATTTAAGCATATGGAACAATGGTGAAAGATGTCTATAACATCATCAATTTCTCTTCACACCAATTTCATGTCTTCAACCGAGTCTTTGGAACAAGGGTGAAAGATGTCTATACTAAGCTCAAGTGTTTAGATAATCATGGTGATGAAAGAAAGGCTTAATGTGGGCTCAAAATGGTTAAAACTAAGGGGGACGCAACTTGTGCTCACAAAATAGGGAATATGGATGTTTGAATTTATGGTGTTAACTGACAGGACCCATCCCAATCCCCCTGGGATTAGTGCGGGATGACCCTGCTCCCGTCTGACACGAAGTGTCAGACACGGAATATTTCTGACCTTTGCCCTCCCGGGCTATCAGAGTACGCCAGGATCCGGAGGTATGTGATATCTCGGTCTCTGCTACAGTCCACATCCGATATCAACCTGAAGGGCAGTCAAAACATTAAAAACTATGAGTGGACAAAACAAGAGTTTATAAAAACATTTTTAACGAGAAGACATTTGTACGCTTCACTAAAACGCATGCATGCATTCGAAAACCATTTAACCAAAGAAACCATATGTGGGAACTAAGCCCAAAACCAAGATTGAAAACGACCGTACGGGCCACTGCCCAAATCCATAAGGGACTCAGCCCAAATCACAAGAAACCAACCATAAGGGCCACTGCCCAAAACCTGTGTAAACACACATCACATATCATATCATATAGCATACATCATATATACATATAATTCACACAACCAGTCCTGTCACGGTTTCCAAAGTTACACGCGTGCTACCTAGGTCTCGATCCGAGTCTTCTCAAAGTCAAGATCAATGTCCGCAGACCACTGACCCTACCCGAGGTAATAGTAATCATAGCCTTCCTGAGAGTAAGGAACCCAACTGGGGGGTGACTCCACTCAGTCGGTGCTCCGTGACTACTCCGAGGTCCACCCAGGCCAACGACCCTCCCCGGAGATAATAGAACAAGTAAAGGAAGGTATATGAACATATATATACATAACATAAACACTCATTCCCGGTTCCCCTGAACCATCATGATCCATAATATCCATTATATACATATACATATAGACAACGTCTTCCATGACCAGTTCCCATAAACCGTCATGTACCATAATGACCAACAAGGGCTCATGTCGATTCCCATAAACCGTCATGAACCACAATACCATAACAAGGGTTCATGCCGACTCCCATAAAGTGTCATGAACCTGGGAATCCATTTAAGGTTCCTCGACCTGAAATCAAAACCGTAAAGTAACCTGAGTCTCGTGCCCGAACATAGGACATCAGCTGGGCACCGTGCCCGAAATCAGAGGTCATATGCCCGAGACAAAAATTCAAATGGGTCTCATACCTGAGTTTATACTTTTGAAATCCAAATCCAGTTCATTTAAACCAATAAGGAAATACAGACCCGTATAAGCACCTTATAAGGCCGAAACCTCGAAATACGTGCTTATACGTAACCACACATCCAAATGCACTCATGGCATCACAAACAAGTATTTAAAACATATAATAAACATTTATGCATGCACCAATTTAGAAAACAAGGTCCACTCACAGACCGTCCGAGCTGCCGCCTCGATTTGCGTTCCATAGGCTCTCCCGAACCGATAGCTATCACCGGGACTCCCAAACCTGTCCAAATTTTAATAGAAGGTTACTAACTACTTAATTAACCTCCCATCAAAGCCCCGTAATTTTCCCGAACTTTTAACTATTTTTAAACCTACTCTAAACCTTCGGATAACCCGAAACATATCGAAACGATGTCCGATTGATGCGAGACCAGTCCCAAAATCTTTGTTACATCGAATAGAAGATTTCACGTGTTGGAAACATCACCAAATTCTTCCCCAGACGCCCACACGCGCCGCCTGAAGTGGCTACGTGTGGGCTTCACGCGCCTGCTACAGTACCCGTCTTCAACTCTCGACGCCGGTCCGAGCTGGCCGGTCCAGTCCGAGCCGGCCAGTCCAGTCCGAGCTGGCCGGTCCGGTCCAACCCCTGCAACTAGACTGGCGTGACAGGTCCAGGCCCCTACAACCCGTATTTTTCGTCTGTTTTCCTCCAATCCAATCCCTAAAATCCTATTTTCATGTTTCCTATCTAACCCAATCCTTAAAACCAACTAAAACCCATCCAAACCTATGGTTCCAAAATGAACCTCACGGTTCAAAGTTCTCAAAACCGTCCATGGCTTCCACAGTCTTCCTAAGCTTCCCAAAACTATCCTAGAACCCTCCTAGCAACCTAATAACCCTAAGCAATCACCCAAAACAGCCCATAATAACAAAATCGAAGTAAGAGGAAATTTGGGGCTTACCGGGCACCCGCTCGGGTTCTGGGTTTCAGCCACCGCCCACGGCGGTTCCAGCCACCAGCTGCCATCCTTAGTCCTTCTCTCTTACTCTCTTGTCTCAGTTATGGTTACAAGGGAAGGGTTGGATTGCACAGGGAAGAGGAATGGTGAGATCGGGTGGGTTTGGGTTTGAAATGAAGAATGATCGATGAAGGGATGATATGCATGAATGGGAATTAAGGGCCAGTGGATGGGTGACACTTGTCACTCATCCATTGGTCCACTAACAAATATCTGGGCCCCACTTAATTCCAAAAGTACCCTGTCTCGTAAAATGTGCAATAGTACTTTCGTACTTCCGTGAACCGTAACTTCTCCGTTGAATGTCCGAATTCGACGTGCCGCCTGTCTATGGATTTGTATCGTCCCGATCTACGTAACGGTCCTCAGCCCTCGGTCATCGGACATCCTGGTCAAAAATTCAACTATTTACTCCTTTTAACCATTATTACCAAAATGCCCCTAAACTTCCGAACGTTATAACTTCTTCCTCGAACGTTGGAATTGAACGTACCACCTGTCTATGAACTCGTGACGTCATGAACTACATCACGGTCATCGGTCAAAGTCCATTTGACCGTCGGAATGAAAAGTCAACATGTTGCCCACGCCTAGGGGCAAAACGGTCATTTCGCATCGTTCGTCCGATTTTGCCTAACTAATCACGGATTAGCCTCACTAATCATGATTAGTTACTAATCTAATCCTGGAATTTGGGACGGGTCGTTACATTAACCCTAATGCATTAATCATATCCAAAATCAGAGAGTTTATTGACTTAAAAGTTTTGAAAATCACATAGAATAAGTTCTAGTACTCTAGAGTTCATTAAGATCTATTGCAAGCAGTTATGAGGCATATGTATATCAATTTTAACAAAGAACTTACGAATCACTCATCAAAGATGTATATATAGTTCTAAAGCTCACATGAGGTTCAAATGATTCATACTTATCTTAACATGCTCCTTTATGTACCAATTTACATGCATTATCTACAAGTTATAACACTTAATCACAAAGTATTAACAAACAAATTCAAGTTGTAGTGATCATCTTTATAGCCATAACATATTCATTTCCGTTCATTTATATCATTGACAAGTTAAAGGGCAACTTAATACTCGTAAAAACACTAAGTTAAAAAAAAATATATTTAAGAAAGAAATAAACAATTTTTTTTTGAATTTGTTTATAATTTTTTTTAAAAACAATTTTATTGCACAATTAAAATTGTAAACCACTCCCCCACACTTAAATTCTACATTGTCCTCAATGTAGGAAAACAAGAAGTAATTGAACATAGAATTGAAGTAAGGAAAATGATTTACGAAAATAAAATAAGAAAAACATTAAGTAAACAAAATAAGGAGAGTGAAGGGTGAAAGATAGAAAATCTGCATTGATGACTCCTTCACATCCCGGGAATACATTGGGTTGCCTCCCAACAAGCACTTGAAGTTTAACATTCATCCAACCTAGATAGAAATGCAAGTTAGTTAGTCAAATATGCACGTTTATCAAGAATGCAAGTTAGATATGCAAATTAGATTAAAGATGCAATGCAAATTAGATTAAAGATGCAATGCAAATTAGATTAAAGATGCAATGCAAATTAGAATGAAAGAAACAAGTTAAAGTTGGCATGACAAATAATGTAAGTTAAGATATAAACAAAAGTAAAAAGATATAACCAATATTTACATGTCGGGGGAAGGCAAAGATATATATGGTTCACATAACTTCAAAGTTTAGATGGGGACTTCTACGTTCGTACGACCCAAGTAAATATCTTGGATTAATTCAACTGTTTGAGCAAGTTCAAAGGTGACCAGGTTAGAAAGAATAAACATAAGAGGCCAGATTAATTTCAAGACATCTCGAGGCTTAAACTCCATTGATGTCCCTTTCTTAGACCCAAAACCCGTTATGAGTACCGTCTCATGTCCTAGATAACACCCTCGAAAATTTATTACTCCAGAAAAATTAAGATAACTCAAGTGTTAACAATCACCGTAGGTGAGAGTTAACAAAAGAGTCTTCACCTATTCCATTAAATATCAAAATCTAAACTTCGAAGCACAAGTGATCTACATATAGCCGAGACTAATGCATGAATGCGAGAACTATTTACAAGTATGTTTTTATGCACAATTTACAAATATAACATGACAATTTACATATGAACAATTTATACAAGTATGAACAATTTATTCACAAGTAATGATATTTACAAAACAATTTCACATTAACAAACTAATATATGTACAAAATTTATTTATAAATTTATATTTACACTAACACAAAGTTAAGATAATAAAATTTTTTTTTCGTTTTTTTAATGAAGAAAAAGACAAACTTAAATAAATACATACACAAATAAAATAAATGTAAACAAGTAATATACAACTTATGAACTAGTATAAACAAATAAGTATGAATAAAAATGTACAATTATAAACAAAGTATGAACAAGTATACTAAGAGTTTGAATTTACATAAACAAATATAAAAATAAAAATTATGAACAAGCATACAAATGAAAATTAAGAACAAGTATAATAATTATGAACAAGTATGAAGAATAACAAGTAACATATATACAACATGTATTCACAAGTATGAATTAACACTAACATGAAGCTAAAACTAAAGAAAGTTGGAAAGTAAATATATATGTATATATATATATATATATATTTATTTTTGAAATATTTTTTTTGAGGTAATGAAAATGTTTTCCTTATTAAAAAAAACAATTTTTTATTAAATTTTTTTTTCGGAATTTAATAAATAAATAAATGAAGAAAAGGAAAAATAATAATATATAATTTTTTTTTACGAATTTTATGTTTTTTTTTAAATTACAAAAACAAATCAAAATAAATAAAAGTAAAAATAAGGAAAAGTGAACATGTTCAATATGCATTTATGAACAAGTAAAAAGAATAAATATTATGTACACGTATGAACAAGAATAATATGACAAGTATAAGAATTATAAACAAACATAAATGAAAGTCAATTATGAACAAGTATGTATAAGTATAAAATGAGCAAGTGAAATAAAAATTTAAATTTGCATAAACAATTATAATATGAACAGGTATATAAAAAAAATTATGAACATTTATGAACAAGTATAAATTAAAAATTATGAACAAGTAAGAGTATGAACATTATAAACAAATATAATAAGAACAATTATAAGAATCAAAATTATGAACAAGTATAAAAATAAAAGTTATGAACAAGTATAAAAATAAAAAATAATATATAAGTATAATATGAACATGTATAAAGATAAACATTATGAATAAGTACAAAGTAAGCAAGTATCTCATGAACATAAATAATCATTTTATGCTAACACAAAAGAGAATATATGAACAATTCTATGTATAGGTAATTATAAACAAATATGAATATTTAATAAACATAATAAATATGAACATTTAATATATACACTCACATATTATTAAATCAAGTATGCACATTATCATATCAAATCAAATCAAGTATGCACCATTATAAACAAATTAAATCAAGCCTAATATATATATATATATATATACATATTTTCTTTTCTGTTTTATTATATTCAGAATTTTATTATTTATTTATTATTATTATTATAATATATATTTATATTTTTTTCAGATTTTTTTTAAATTTAGATTTTAACAAAACAATAAATAAACAAATAAATAAGAATAACGTAAATTAATTGTGAACAAGCAATATACATGAATAGCTATGAACGTAAAGAAATAAAATATGAACAAGTAGCATGGCATCAAGTGTACACATAAATAAATAAATAAATAAAAGTTAAGAATATGTACACTTAATTCACAAATATGAACATTTCAAATATAAACAATTTTATACATACTAACACATTAAGAATGATTTTTAATTTTCCCGGCAACGGCGCCAAAAATTGATAACGCCAAAACTACGCATTAAATTAAACAGGTAATTCGAGTATTATGCAATTTAAACCCTTTTTGTGTAGATGTAGTATTGGTAAATAGGGATTGTTCTTAACCCGGGAAATTAGGGAACATTAATAATTTGTTAGTGAGAAAGAATAATGAATAAAAGAATAAATTAATAAATGAATTAAAGAATAAATGAATTAATGAATAAATGAATTAATGAATAAATGAATAAAAAATTAATGAATTAAAGAATGAAAGAATAAAGAATAAAGAATTAAAGAATAAAAGAATAAAGAATTAAATTGGGGGTTTGAAAAGATTGTAATCATAGAATAAAGAAAACAAGTAAAAATAATTAAGAACTCAATTCTACTTCTACTTTAACTTTTGTACAAGTGAACTTTCTTCAAACACATATTTTTACCCACACTCCAACATCATGCTCATATTGAACCAATCACGAAATCATACCTTAATCATCTCAAATACATGCATACATTTTTCATATTATAAATGCACCGAACAGTGGATTATTATCTACAATATGATTCACCTTTAAGTTTGTGATTTAATGCGCCGAACAACGGTCAAACATTAAATCTCTTCAACTCTATTCTAAATGCCCCGAACAGCGGATCAACATTTAGTTTCGAATCGAAATTTAAGCACTAAAACATATGAAGTAAAAGAAATTCAAAAAGTAAAACACATGGAGATTGCATTCTTACTTACAAATGTTAGAAAGAAAATACCAACACATATATTGAATTATGAGTAAAACCAATAACAATAACAAGAATTTAAGTAGAAAAATATATGGATTTTCACAAGAATCACCGAACAACGACAGGAAACTTGTGAAGATGGAAGTAGAAATACGAGGAATTCGGTCTTAAAACTCTTGAATTGTCTTAGAATTACTTGGCCTATGTATTTTTTAAGGAAAGCATAAAAATATGTTTAAGAGCTCGCAAAGAAAAATTACAAGAACAAAGTAAAGAATAAATGAAATTAAGAAATAACATAAAAATAGCACAAATTAAGAACAATAATTAAAAGAAAACTAATTAATAAGAAAATCTACAAGAAATTAATATGGTCCCCAAAAATAAAGAACAAAATAAAAGAAGGTGAACTAAAAGAAGAGAAAAATTAGAGAGAAATATTAGAACCTAAACTACTAAAAAGAGAAACAAAATGGGGACCTTTTACAAATGAAATGGCTTCCCTATTTATAGAGGGAGTGCCAAAATTCAAACAAAAAAATACAAAATAAAATAAAATAATGAAATGATGAAAAATGATGATTAATGATGATATTAGGCATGGTTTGAGCTGATTTTGGGCTGAAAATTGCAAGAAAATCTGCAAAATGGAGCATGTGGGAGCAGTTGAAAAATGCAGGGGATGGGCTGCAGAAATTTTCGGTGGACTGTAGCTGCAGGGAGTGGGTGGAGTTGGTGAGTTGCTGCTGGCAGGAAGGCAGAGAAATCAGTAGGCGTGCGATGCACTAGGCGTCCATTTTCGGGAGGCGTGCGCCGAGGGAATGGTGGGAGCTTCGGCAGGCACGCTCCGACCAGACGTTGGGCTGAGGCTGGGCTGTGACGCGGGCTGGGCCACGCGTGTGGGCTGGAGAGTCGTTGGACTTGATCTTGGGCCGGTTCTAATTTGGTCTTGGGCTGCAAACAAGTGGGCTGCAGCACAAATGACTTGGGCTCACAATTTTTGGGCTGAGTTTTATGGATTTTAAGTTTTAAAAATGGATTTATATAAATCCACTAAATTTCATTCATAATTTCTTCGTTTGAACTCCGATCGGGATGATTCTTTCGGCAAAACGCTTCAAATTCCAAGTTTTATTTAATTATACAAAAATCCCACAAAATATATTATTTTATCTAATTATTTAATATTTTAATATTAAAAATAAAGTATAAAGGGTATAAAATAATATAAAATAATGCTTAATTAACAACCTATCACGTATCATAACTTCCCAACCTTAATGCGATGATGTTAGTAATCCATCTCTTCGAACATAGGCTAAGTTTCATCATGT
This sequence comes from Prinsepia uniflora, assembly GCA_032719365.1. Lineage (NCBI taxonomy): Eukaryota > Viridiplantae > Streptophyta > Magnoliopsida > Rosales > Rosaceae > Prinsepia > Prinsepia uniflora. Next base: position 58,253,634 of record CM064876.1, read on the forward strand.
TGGGAATTGTATTTAATATTTGTGTCAAATTTAAAAATGTAAAGGATTTAACTCAAACATTACATAATCAAACCTTATTACCTTGATAGAGACTCAATACTTTTATTTTCGTTTATTTTTGGTTTTTTTTTCTTCACATATCAAGATAATAATATGTGTCAATAATATACCAAAGTTTTAAGTAGGTAAATCCAAATAATACACATAAAAATCTTCAAAATAACATCATTTTTTCTTCACACCATTTTCATGTATTCAACCGAGTCCTTGGAACAAGGATAAAGGATGTCTATACTAAGCTCAAGTGTTTAATTAATCATGGTGATGAAGGAAAGGCTTAATGTGGGCTCAATGAGTTAAAACTAAGGGGGACGCAACTTGTGCACACAAAATAGGGAACATGGATGTTTGATTTTGTGGTACTAACCCTAATGCCTTAATCATGTCCAAAATAAGAGAGTTTATTGACTTAAAAGCTTTGAAAATCACATAGAATAAGTTCTAGTACTCTAGAGTTCATTAAAAGTTATGTCAAACAGACATAAGGTATATGTATATCAATTTACCCAAAGATTTTATGAATCACTCATCAAAAATGTATATAAAGTTCTAAAGCTCACATGAGGTTAAAATGATTCATACTTATCTTAATATGCTCGTTTATATAACAATTTACATGCATTATCTACAAATTATAACACTTAATCACAAAGTATTAACAAACGAATTCAAGTTGTAGTGATCATCTTATAGCCATAACGTATTCATTTCTCTTCATTATTATCATTGACAAGTTAAAGGGAAACTTAATACTCGTAAAAACACTAAACTAAAACGAAAAAACTCAAGAAAGCCGAAAACAAATTATTATTTTTTTTGAATTTTTTTTCATGAAACTTTATAAAACAATTTTATTGTATAATTAAAATTGTAAACCATTCCCCCACACTTAAATTCTACATTGTCCTCGATGTAGGAAAATAAGAAGTAATTGAAGATAGAATCGAAGTAAGGAAGAAGATTTACGAAAATAAAGCTAGAAAACAATGAATAAAAAAAATAAAGGAGAGTGAAGGGTAGAAAGATAGAAAATCTGCATTGAAGACCCCTTCACTTCCCGGGAACACATTGGGTTGCCTCCCAACAACCGCTTGAAGTTTAACGTCCATCCAGCTTAGACAGAGATGCATGTTAGTTTGTTAAAAATGCATATTTGTCAAGAATACAAGTTAAAAATGCAAGTTAAAGCTAAGGATGCCAGTTAAAGATGCAAGTTAAACTAAATATGCAAGTTAAGGTTAAAAATGCAAGTAGAGTTAAAGATGCAGTGCAGTTAAAGATGCAAGTTGAACTAAAAATGCAATGCAAGATTTATTCACAAGTATGGTTTTATGTACAAGTAATGATATTCACACTAACATATTGATTATGCAAAAGATTTATTTACAAATATATATATATATATGTACACTATCACAAAGTTAAGACTAGAAAAATTTGAAATTAAATTTTTTTTCGAATTTTTTTTAATTAAAAAGGTAATGAAAATGTTTTCTTTATTTTAAAATAATATTTTTTTCACTCTTTTTTTCGAATTTTTTGTTTTTAATAAATAAAAAATATAGAAATTTAATTTAAAAAGATTTTTATTTTTTACTTTTTACTTTTTTTGAAATTTTTTTCCAATTTTTTTTTACAAAAAAAATTCAAAAGAAATAAAAATAAAAATAAGAAAAAGTGAACAAGTATAATGTAAAATTTATGAACAAGTATAATATGAACAGTATGAGCAAGTATAATAAATATCTACAATCATAAACAATTAAAATATCAACAAGTATAAAATGAACAAGTATGTATGATCATAAACAAGTATAAAATGAACAAGTATAATAAGAATTTAAATTCACATAAACAATTATAATATGAACAAGTATATAAAAAAATTATGAACAAGTATAAATTAGAAATTATAAACATGTAAAGTATGAACATTATAAACAAAAATAATAAGAACAACTATAAGAATAAAAATTATGAACAAGTATAAAAATAAAAGTTATGAACAAGTATAAAAATAAATAAAAATAATATACAAGTATAATATGAACATGTATAAAGATAAACAAATAAAGTAAGAACAAATATAATTCTAACAAATATAAAATGAGCAAGTATATAGAATATAAACAAGTATAATAAGAAAATTATGAACAAATATAATACTAACAAAAGTAAAAATTATAAAAGAATATAATATGCACAATTTATATACATACACTAACAAATTAAAAATGATTTTAAATTTCCCCGGCAACGGCGTCAAAAATTGATAACACTCGAACTATGCATTTAATTAAAACACGTAATTTAAGTATTATGTAATTTAAACCCTTTTTGTGTAGATGTAATATTGGTAAATAAGGATCGTTCTTAACCGGGGAAATTAGGGAACATTAATAATGTGTTATTGAGAAAGAATAACGAATAAAAGAATAATATAATAAATGAATTAAAAAATTAAAGAATTGAAGAATGGATGAATTAAATAATTAAAGAATTAAAGAATAAGAGAATTAATGAATTAAAGAATTAAATAATAAAGAATTACAAAATTACAAAATAAAAGAATAAAAGAATAAAAGAATAAACAATTACAGGGGAGAGAATGGTGGGTGGGGTTTGAAAAATTGTAATCATAAAATAAAGAAAACAAGTAAAAACAATTAAGAACTTAATTCTACTTCTATTTTAACCTTTGTACAAGTGAATTTTCTTCAAACACAATTCTTTACAAACACTCTGACATTATGCTCATATTGAACCAATCACGAAATCATACCTTCATCATCTCAATTACATGCATACATTTTTCATATTATAAATGCACCGAACATCGGTTTATTACTTACAATATGATCCAACTTAAGTTTGTGATTTAATACGCCGAACAACGGTCAAACATTAAATCTCTTCAATTCTATTCTAAATGCTCCAAACAACGGATCAACATTTAGCGTCGAATTGAAGTTTAAGCACTAAAACATATGAAGTAAAAGAAATTCAAAAAGTAAAATACATGGAGATTGCATTCTTACTTACAAATGTTAGAAATAAAATACATTGCATTCTTACTTACAAATGTTAAAAAGATAATATCAACACATATATTGAATTATAAGTAAAATCAATAACAATAACAAGAATTTAAGTAGAAAAATATGGTTTTTCACAAGAATCACTGAACAGCGGCAGGAAACTTATAAAGATGGAAGAAGAAATATGAGGAATTCGGTCTTAAAAACTCTTGAATTGTCTTAGAATTACTCAGCCTAGGTATTTCTTAAGGAAAACATAAAATTATGTCTAAGAGCTCTCAAAGAAAAGTCACAAGAGCAAAGTAAAGAAGAAATGAAATTTAGAAACAAAATATAATAACATAAATTAAAAAAAAATTAAAAATAAAACTTAAAAGAAACTTAAGAAGAAAAATCTACAAGAAGCTAAAATGATCCCCAAAAATGTCTCTCAAAAGAGAGAAAAAAAATAACTAAACTAAAATGAACTAAGAAAATGGAAGAAAGTGGAAAGATTGGGACCCTTAACAAATGAAATGGCCTCCCTATTTATAGAGGGAGTACCAAAATTAAAATATAAAAATATAAAAATAAATATAAAAATAATTACAAATAAAATGATGACAAATGACGATTTTGGGGCTGATTTGGGGCTGAAAAGCTGCACTAAGTGGAGCATGTTGGAGCAGTTTGATTTTCGGTAGAGGATGAAGGGAATTGGACTGGGAGCAGGTGGACTCGGCAGGCTGCAGCTGGGATTGGACTGGTGCTTCGACGTGGGTTGGCTAATAGGATGAAGGGAATTCAGCACCTGACGCGCTGACAGGGGCATGTCGATCGGCGTACGCATGCTGGGATGGAGGAGTGGGCTTCGTGCGAGATGCGCTGACACTTTAGAAGTTGGATTCGATACGCGGGCTCCAAAGTGACGAGGGAAAGTTCGGCCACCACTCACCGAAGGTTTCCGTTGGGCAGGCGAATAGGTTGGGCGGCGCATCTGGGCTGGAACTTATTGATTTGGGTCGGGTTTACAAATTCTGGACTAGGCCCACGACTTTTGGGCTAGGTTTCTTGGGCTGATATGAATTCAGTAGCCCCTACCAAATTATCTTGATAATTTCAAGGGCCTCTCTAGTTTCAATCATATCTTCTTTGTTAAAACTCCGATTGAGATGATTCTTTCGCCAAAATACTCAAAATTCTAAGCTTTATATATTTCTGTAAATTTCCAAAAATATATATTATTTTCTCCAATTGTTTGATATTTTAATAATAAAATTCAAATATAAAGGATATAAAATAATTTAAAATAATACTCAATTAACGACCTATTAATGACCGCCGCGTAAAAACAAGGTAAGCCTATTTCGTTCTTTTTTGGTTTTAAATTCAACTTCTGGAATGAACTAGGGGTGAAATGGGGGGTCGGGCGTTGGTTCGATCCGATGAGTGTTGTGGTCGATGACAGAAACTGTTTGTCTTCTTTCTTTTCCTAGATTACTTTGATGTTCAACTGGGATATCGAGTCCAACGAGGTTCAAGATTATGCTAGTGAAGATTAGTCTGATGCATCGTCGTCGGTGGAAAGGAGTGTGCCAGTGGAATTTTGTGACAGTGGGCAGATCAACAAGAAGCCTATTCGGGGTGATCAGACTGGAGCGAGGAGCACATAATTGATTTTCTTTTTATATCAATTTTCTTTATGTTTTACTTTTTTAGTACCCTAATATTGTCATTTCTAACTTACTTTATGAATTTCATGTACTAATATAAAAAATGGATGATTTTAATGTCAAAATGTGTTGGAAAATGAAGGACTGTGTCACTAGGTCCAAAGCCATGTCTTTGGACCTTAAAGCATGTCACCAAGTCGTGTTCCAAGGCCTGTTCCAGCTATCGGGTCCCAATTCAAGAGCCAACATTGTGTTTCATGTTGTGTTATAGTGACATGTCACTGGCATGTCACTGGTTATATGTCTCCAAGCCATGTTCCTGCTTTATTTCAACCGAGAACCAAACTATATGCCAACCGAGAACCAGCACAAGTACGAGCTGTGTGCCTAAGTTTGTTCCAGCTCATGTCCCATTGACATGTCACTAGAATGTCATTGGTGACATGTCACCTTGGTTCACGGCTAGACCTAATAGTACCAAGTCTTTTTACGATAAGGACTAAATGACATCCTCTTTTACGATAAGGAGTTTTAAGCTTCTCCTTTTACGATTAGGAGAGCAGGACGTGTTTCATCCCCTTTTCAACTAGGATTGGACTAGCGGTTAAAAGGACATAAATGATTCCTCCCAAAACTTGGAATTGAAGCAGTGCAAGGAACAAACAATGTGTTCCTTGTAACATAAGAAAGCTGATTTTGCGGCTAGGGTTTTTAGTGTTTACTTAGGATTTTATTTCCTTTCGTTTTGGGGATTTTGTAACCCTCTATAAAGGGATCTTTATCTTTGTTTGGATCGACACCCATTATTTCAATTACTATTGTTTTTCCTAAGACTTAACTTCCATCGATTCGATAAAAGAGTTTATAACCATATTCCTTACATTTATTCATCTTTGCAAAGTTCCTTATGCTATTCAGAGAATTTTGTGAATAACAATTCATCTTCCATCCATTTTTTGCGTAGCAAGCTATTCATGGATTCCAAAAAGTGTAACTATTTCATTTTCCCCTAAACTCTCGAATTAAATATGGGTTGTGATCATAGTTCAATATTTGTGATAGTTTATATTTTTTTATGCTTGTAAACTTAAATTCGATCTTCAAGTGTTTTACTTTCTGAATCTTGACCACTTCTTATGTTTTGGGTGCTTAATACTTCAACTCTATTTGAAGTGTTTGAGCCCGCTCTCGGGGCATTTAGAGTAAGGTTAAAAAGGTTGAATATTTTAAGCCCGCTCTCAGGGCATTCAATCAATAACTTAAGGTGAATCATATTATAAGTTTTGAGCCTGCTATCAGAGCATTTACAGTGTGAAATAATATGGATGTAATTGAGGTAATTAATGTAGGATTTTGTGATCGGTTTAATGTTTGCAGGTATTGGCGTGTGGACATGGTAAGTGGATGATGGTGTCGCATGTATATATGTTAGTTAGGAGTAGAGTAAATAATGTAATTGTTGGTTTGGATTTGCTTACGTAAAAGTGTCAGTTTTGTCTATAAAACTAATCTATGGTTTGCATGTACAAATTAGCATGAGCATGAGCATTTAAATTCTTAGTTGTAAAACGTAACTTCTATTACACACTTTTAAACCCTTATCTTTATTCTTTCTACTATCCGTTTTCAATGTCCCTCAATTCTCCCGTCCATAACGATCCTTATTTACCAATGCTACATCTACACAAAAGGGTTTTAAATTGAGCAATGCATTAATTGAGTGTTAATAACTAGACCTTGCATAAGCGAATCCATTTTTGGTGCAATTTCCAGGGAATTGAAAATAATTAAAATGTGTTAGTGTACATATAAACTGTGAATATCATTACTTGTTTATAAAACCATATTTACTAATAAAATCTTGTTTACATATATTAGTCTCGGATATATGTGGATTACTTGTGATTCAAAGTTTAGATTTTGGTCTTTAATGGAATAGGTGAAGTCTCGTTTGTTAACTTATCACCTAAACCCTTCATGGACCTTAAAAGCCATGAGCAGTGTTTGTTAATATTTGAGTTATCTTTGAACGAACAATTATCCATCTTGAGTAAGAAATTTTCGAAAGGGATGCCTAGGGCCATGAAACGGTACTCATGACGGGACTTGGATTTGCGAAGAGAACCTCAGGGAGATCCAAAATCAATCCTACCTGGTCACGTTTGGACTTTCCCAAAGAGATGAATAATGATTCGGGCTTATGCTATAAAAATCATTTGTCTCAAGTAAGAAATTTTCAAGGGTGATGTTTAGCCCTGCCTCTTATGTTTATTCTTTCTAACCTAGTCACTCTTGGACTTGCCCAAAGAGATAAACCATGCTTTGAAATCTAAGATATCAACTTGGGCCGCACGGACATAGAAGTCTCCATCTAAACTCTGAAGCTATCTGAACTATATATATCCTTGACTTCCCTGACTTGTAAATATTACTTCCTATTAAATCTCCTAGAGTTACATGGATCTCAATAACTTTATCTTCAAGTTTTGCTTTCCGGGAATAGGTAGTGCCCTTTTTAGTTAGTTTCTCCTTAACCTTTCATGATGTGTGCATTTCATCACCACACACTGTAGACTAAGTGAATCTATGGACATGAAGTTGTAGGTGGAGTTTGTAAACACTTGGGATTGGTAGACCACTTTGAAAACTTCCACCGGTTGGTAATGGTGTCTAGAAAAGTTATGACTAGTGATAAGCTTTGGATCTAAGAAAGAGAACATCAATAGAGTATGTGTCCTAGCTAAGCTCGCCTCGGGGTGTTTCTCAAAATTAGTCCTTTCTTCTCGCGTTACATTTATCCCAAACTCGCCATGACTAATGTTGAATAGTGGAAGTTATTGAGGTTTGGTTTATTAGTATGCGCAGGTCATAAGTCTAGAAGGTACTACGAGAAGGGGGGGAATGTAAGTTTATTCGTGTAATTCTAAGGTTCTATCTATTGTATTACTAGATTGCATAACCTCCCTAAGATTTCATGATGCTCGGATTTCATCACTGGTCCCTCTAGACTAAGTGAATCTAGGGAAGTGAGATCAAAGGTGCAGGTTATTCTTCATACGTTGTCACATAACTCTTATGTCTTTTGCATGTTCTAACAATTTCTCTCTTATGCATTCACACCATTTTTCATGTAGAAACTTATGTGTTGCATTGGTTTAGACGTTTTTGGAACTTGTGCATTTACTTGCTATTATCGTGACTCTACTTTGTGCATTCTTACAACTGTCTATACATTGTTGTTTCTTACTTGTATATATGTTGTTTATACTTTCTCTCTTATTACTTGTCTTGATGTCCTTAACTTGTACATTTCAAACACTAACTCTAACTATTGTATAGACATTCTAACCTTAAAAAAACTTGCATCCTTAACAAAACTTACATCCTTAACAAAACATACATCCTTAACATCTTTAACTTGCATCTTTCACAAACTCAACTTGCATCTTTAACTTGCATCTTTCACAAACTCAACTTGCATCTTTAACTTGCATCTTTCACAATCTCAACTTGCATCTTTCACAAACTCAACTTGCATCTTTCACAAACTCAACTTGCATCGTTAACTTGCATCTTTCACAAACAAAACTTGCATCCTTAACAAACGTAACTTTCATTCTAAGTTAACTCTTTTGATAATGCATGTACTTGCTTATGTATGAGCACTAAGAAACCTAAGCTTGATAGGTTGTGTAGACAACTGGATATCTCACCAAATGACATAACCTTCACCGACACACTTAAGAAAACCGGTTCATCTGGACCTACATCCCCAATACTCTGTGAGTCCATAAGTGAGAATAGTGAATCAGAAGAAGAATTAACTCTCGACACACCAATGGCCATGGCACACAATCTGAGTATCTGAGAGCAGACTTGCTCAAACATAAAAGGTATTACAAATTTCAGCATCCAATACCCTGAACCTCAAGGTAACAAGAAGGACATCGAAATGAAGAGTGAGCTCTCCATCAACTTCCCAAGTTTCATGGACTTAGGAACGAAGATCCACACAATCACCTTAAGAAGTTCCAATTCATTTGTGGTAGCATGTGTTCCGAAGATGCAGACTTGGATATCATGAAAATGAAGTCTTTCCCATTGTCTTTAAAAGATAAGGCATGGGCTCGACTTCTTGAACTCCCATCAAACTATATCGATTCTTGTCCTAAGTTGGTTCACAAATTTGTTACCAAGTACTTTCCTGCCTCGAAGATTACGGTCAAGAGGAAAGATATCACATGAATCAAGCAGCAAGAACATGATGCGAACTTCAGCCAGTACTACGAAATGTTTAAGGAACATTGTGCTTCATGCGCTACTCACGGGATCACTGAAGGCTATCTTTTGACCTATTTATACTAAGGACTCAAAGCTTGGGATAGAGGCTTACTTGATGCTGCAACAAATGAGAGTTTGCTGCAACAAATGAGAGTTTCTTAGCTAAGGACTTAGTGGAAGATCGTGCATTACTTGAAATCCATGCACTCAATGATGCCCAATGTGAAGGTGTCAAGCCTATTCCAAGGAAGGTACATGACGTAAGTTCCAATGTTGCTAATGATGCTAAACTAGATAAAATTGCTTCTATGTTATCGAATGTGTTAGAATTGAAGAAGCGGGTAGCACCAGTATGTTCCATATGCTCTCAAGGCCACGTTGATGTCCAATGCCCTCTAGTAGGGGGAGGAAAACAATGGAACAGGGATGGAACATGCCATTGGAAGCTTCCAAGGTGGACCTAGGAACCAAGGTTATAGTTGGAGAGATCCAAAAAATGTCTTGAACCCTCAACACATGTCCACGAGCCTAAACCCGGCCTAGAACCAATTCCAACGTCAAACATGGTGACCAAGGTCCCTGGTTTCGTATTCTAACTTTTCTCATAATCATGCACCTAATACTATCTCTTTATCTTCTAACCCTAGTTATGATAAAATGATGGCTGCTCTTTCCCATGAGCAGCAAAATCTAATGGATACTACTCAGGTTCTGGTGATAGGTCAACAGAATCAACAAAAAGAAATTGTTGATCTCAAGGACCAAATGGGAAATGTAGTGGATTTCATAGGCCAAATGCAAGCGAGTGGGGTGCTTCCACCTCAACCAACACCAAACCCTAATGTAAGGTCAGAAAAAGAAAGAGCCACTGATTGAAGAAATTGAAGCACTTGGTCTAGGATGGATGAACATTAAACTTGAAGTGCTTGTTGGGAGGTAACCCAATGTATTCCCGAGTTGTGAAGGAGTTATCAACACATATTTGCTTCCTTAAACCCTTCACTCTTTTTACATTAGTTTATTTTATATTTTTCTTGCTTTATTTTTGTAACTCCTCTTCCTTACTTAGATTCTATGTTCATTTACTTCATGCTTGCTTACATTGAGGGCAATGTAGAGTTGAAGTGTGGGGGAAGGGTTTACACTTATATTTGTTTCATAAAATTAGAAAACAACAGATTTTTTTTTTTTTGAGTTTTCATTACAACTTTGAGTCTTTTTGTTTTAACTTAGAGTTTTTATGAGTCTTATAATTCCCTTCAACATGTCGATGATAAAAATGAAGGAAAACGAATACAACATGGCTAAAAGATAATCACTACAACATGAATTCGTTTGTTAATGCTTTGTGATTAAGTGTTTATGACTTGTAGTGAATGATGCATGATAAACTGGCACAAAAATGAGCATTCTAAATTAAGTATGAATCATATGAACCCTTTGTGAGCTTTAGAATCATATGTATCTTTCATGAGTGATTCATAGGAGTTCTTCCTTTAAATTGATATGCATATTCCTCATAAATGTTTGCCATAGCTTTTGATGAACTCTAGAGTACTAGAACGTATTCTATGTGATTTTCAAAGCTTTTAAGTCAATAAACTCTCTGATTTTGGACATGATTAAGGCATTAGGGTCAAAACCACATATCCAAATGTCCATGTCCCTATTTGTTCGTACAAAATAGGACCCCCTTAGTTTTAACCCCTTTGAGCCTACATTGAGTCTTTCTTTCATCAACCCAAAACAATGTATCCACGAAAGCCTAGTATAGACATCCTTTACCCTTGTTCCAAGGACTTGGTTGAAGATCTGAAGATGGCGTGAGACAAAAGAAAGTGATTTGATGATTGTAAGACGTACATGTAAGTGTAGGGAATGACTTTCTCAAACTATGTTGTTATTCATTACATTACCTCTCAAAAGAAAGAAAAGAAAAAAAAAGAAAAAATTGTAATCAAGAACAAAATTCTTAGACGGTAATGAGTTTTGAGTTAAGTGAAGTCTCGTACACTTGTAATGTGGAAACATTGAAGAATTGAAGGCCTACATTGAAGATCTCGGCCTTTTTCCTAATTGCAAGCTCAAGGTCACGTAAAATGAAGAACAAGGCCCAACATGATAACACTTGGCCTATGATGATGGGAAAGCATTTATTTCTATGTGATGGAGCCTTTGGTTGAGTCCTGGAACAAATTTGAACACCATTATCCTGAAAATTCCATACCTCTACACCCAGCCCTATTACAACCTTCAATAAAGACCTTATGATCATTAAGATGAGTAAATTTTGATTGATTGAGTCAATCACTTGAGTAAGCTTATGGTTTTGGTTCATTTGTGCTAGTATGTTAACTTTCTTATGGTTTATGGTTGAGATTTCACAAAGTACTTCATTTATATTATGCGAACATCTTTCTCACATACTTGAAGTACAAACACAAACCCTTTACATATTGAGTCGAAATTATGAGTGTATATCCTTGTGAGTTGATTCATACTTGTCTTATTCATGTTAATAAATACTTCTAGGTAGGGGTTATGGTTGTAATGTGTGTATGTTGTGTGTGTGCACGGGAGAGAGAGAGAGAGAGAGAGAGAGAGAGCAAGAGAGAGAGAGAGAGAGAGAGAAAGAAAGAAAGAGAGAGAAATAAGAGATGATAAGGATCCAACCCTATCCATAAGCCCAACATATCCATCTTTTTCCGTTTCCAAAAATACGCCTACCCAAAATAGAAACACACGCTTAGTTTCATGGGCAAAATGGTCCAAGTACACTAGAATAATGTTCTAAAATCTTGGAATATCACCTAAAATTTTGGAAAAAAATTCCCATCTTACGTAATTAAATATCTAGGTTGTCACATCTTGAGTTTTGAAACTTAGTGTATGTCTCTCAGTCCCCCAAGTGCTCGGTTGAGGTAGGTCGCTGATGGGGGAGCATAGATGAAAAAGTTGTAGGTGTTGTACCTATAATTATTTTGTGACATGGTTGGAGTGATGTGAGGCTATAGTGTGAGTGTTTGTGTGCTCAACTAGCTCGTCTGCATGCTAGCTGACCACTAATTAATGTTGAATGGGGTCGGTCAGAAGGGGTCAGTGGACTGAGTGGTGTGGGATTTTGTCCGTACGCAAAGACGTGTTAAGCATTAATCGACCAATGTGCATTCTGTAATTCGGACGGTTCCCTTGTACCTTGTTCGTTTGGTGCTTAGTGGTAAGTGTTCCCTCCGTGTAAATGTGTTCGAGGGAAGGTCGGTGTGTTTTAAGCGAGACAGAGTAGAAAGAAAAAGATAGAAACTTGTCATTGATAGTTGGTGTTGGGTCAACTAGGACTAGTACAATGAGAGCCTTAGTGCAGCTTAAAAGATTATGCCCTTTGGTCAAGTTGAATGTAGTACATTTTTAGGTGATCGGCATTCCATGGGTGGCCAAGGATATGTTCGTCGGTGTTAGAGAGTTCGTATGTACCCGATCGACATATCTTAATGATCTTGTAAGGGCCTTCTCAGTTGGAGCAGAGCGTGCCTACTAATCGGTCCTTGGTGGCCAAACTGACTTTCCTGAGTACCCAGTCCCCCACTTAGAAAGTGTGTGGTTTGACATTTGAGTCGTGATACTGGCAGAGCTTTCGCTTTAGGCGACGTTGCAAATGTGGGCCTTCTCTCAGTGTTCCTCGATTAGATCTAAGTTAAGCGTTGTCTGGCCATCATTTTAGTCAGTGTTATAAACGAGGACTCGATACGAGTCCCCATAAAATTCCGCTGGGACAACGGCCTCAGTGCCTAAAGCCAAAGAATAAGGTGTTTCGTTGGTGGTCGTTCGGTATGAGGTTTGGTATGACCAGAGGGCACTAGGTAGGATGCCTGCCTATTTTCCTTTAGTTTCTCCAAGTTAGGTCTTCAGATCGGGGGATCCATGTGATGGCATGGGGTTTGAAGCTATCAAGGAGAGACTATGCCATTGTCTAGTATAAAGCCATGTAGGCGTCCTTGGCATCGAACTCATGGTTGACCTAGTTTACGACAAGTTGGGAGTTACTGTAGACGTGTATCTTCTCGACCTCCATATGTTTGGCCTGTTGCAGACTTGGAAGTAGGGCTTCGTACTCTGTCTCGTTGTTGGAGGACTTGAACATGAAGCAGAGGGCATACTCTAGTCGATGCTTATCTTCTGTGGTGAGGAGGAGTCCTGCACCAGAGCCACTATGGCAGGTAGAGCCATCCATATGCAGAAGTCATATGGGTTAGTCGGCATCCAAGGTGGGTTTGGATGTGGACGGGAGCTCGGAGGTGGCTGGGTCGGCTAGTACAGCTTGCTCGGTTGGTAGGCAGGTGAACTCTGAGATGAAGTCCATGACGACCTATCCATTCTCAGTCAGTGTAGGGAAAAAGTGATGTCGAACTCGCTCAGTTCAATGGCCCACTTAAGTAACCGACAAGATATATCCTAATTCTGTAGTTCTATAGTCCAACCATTCTTCACAACTTTCTTGGCTCTAACTTTCTCGATGTGGAAGACCTGTTGGTTATGTTGCACGGTGTGCATGAAGTTTTTCTTGGATTGGTTGGATGCCAAAAACGATGAGATGGAAATTCCACCACTGATTGTGTTGATCTAAGGATGACGGGGCTACTGAGGAGCATTCTAAAAGAATTGGTTGATCTTGTCGTCTCGGACGAGTGCCTCCACCAAATCCTTGAAGGCACACACTGGTCAATGCAATGATTGTTGTATTTGTGGTACTAGCAATAGACACTAGTGTTCTTTGATAGTCAGATGGTGGCTGGTGCCCACACTGGCTTGGGGATCACGTTTTCAACGTTCATGAGCACGTTCTCGTAAGAAGTGTTCAGGATGGTGTACATCTCGTACTTTGACCGAGGGGGTGGCCGCTCGGTGTGAGCGTAAGAGCTGGAGTATTCCTTCCTTTTCTCCATATGGGAGTGTTGGTTATGGTTATGGTTGGAGGTCGGCTGCTAGGGGGCTGAGTGTTGGAGTGACTTGGTTAGTCTGTGTTGACCGAGTCCCCAGCGATAGGCCAATAAGTGTTGGCCAGTGTAGCGTCGCCCTTATTGGTCAACAACTTGGCCTTAACATGAATCGCGACATGTCTCATTAACTCATTGTAAGTAGACCAACCTTGGGTATGAGCGGCGTACTTGAAGTGTGATTCATGCAGACCACCTTTGAAGGCAGTAAAGGCAGCTTTGTCATCTATCTTAGTGCACTAAGAGTACTCATGACTAAACCGAGCGGCGTACTTTTACAGTGGCGTAGTCTCCCCTTTCTTTAGGAGAAACAGGTCCTCAACTGAGAACATGTGGTCGGTCTGGATCACGAACTGGTTAAAAAAGGTCGTCTGAAGCTATTTGAAAGAGTTGATAGTACCGAGCTCCAATCGGTAGAACTAGTTGATCACTGCCTCGATGAGAGTAAAGATGAAAATGAGGCATCGAGTCTCATCGGACAAGTTATTGAAGGCTGACGCCGATCGATAGTTGTTGAGATGAGTCATGGGGTCTCCCTTGCCTGTGTAGATAGGGATCTTGAGTGGCTTGATCTCGTGGTCATGTTGGAACTGGTTAATTGTAACAACCCGTCCCGAGAGCCGGGATTAATAGGGTGATTAAGGTGGGCTTAGCGAGGGTAATCGGTGGTTAGTCGGTATCGATAAGGTCATTAGCGTAGAATGACGATTTTACCCCTAGTTAGGGCAAAAAGTTGACTTTTCGTTCGGGTGGTCAATTGGGTATTGACCGGTGACCAGGACGTAGTTTAGGACGTCACGAATCCATAGGCAGGTGGCACGCCCGATTCCGACATCCGAGGAGGAAGTTGTGATGTTCGGAAGGTGAAGGGTATAACCGTAATTTGGGTAAATTAGGGGGAGAAGTTGACTTTTCTTACGAACGGGTTTTGGTATGTTGACCGAGGATGGCTAGGTAGATCTCGTCGTCCTGAGTTCGATGACAGCCGGCACGTATTCATCGGACTTACGGTGTGCGAGATACGGGTCTAGAACGGTAGTGGCAAAACCGTAAAATTTGGATAAAAGGAGGGGCAGTTTGGTCTTTTTGCATATTGGGATTTGTGCAACAGAGAAGGAAAATGAAGGGCTGAGATTGGGCCATGTGGGAGTGCATGGATTGGATGGTGACACGTGTTGAGGGACTAGAGGGTTCTGGTTGAATCCTGTACATACACGGCCCAAATAATTGGGGTGCACCCGTGCTGTGTGTTCGTGTTCTTCGACACAGAGAGAAACAGAGGGAGAGAATTGAGAGGCTTGAGGGCTGATCGAGGGTGCTGGTGAGTTTGTGAGTGTGTGAGGGAGATTAGAGAGTGAGAGAGAGCTGTTGAGAAGGTTGGGGAAGTGAGGAATCGTGGTGTGTGTGAGTTGTGGGCTGCGGGGAAATTAGAGGAAACAGAGAAGGTTGAGGGCTTGTGGTGGTGCTGTGGCCGTGTGCGGGTGTGTTTGACCTCGAGAGGAGGCTGAGACGGCGTTGTAGACTCCAGGGAACACGGCGGCGAGCACAGTTGCGGACGGTTGCAGGTAAGCCCTCATCCCTGTACAATTGCCCTGTTTATCCGTTGAGTTTCAAATCGAGTGTCGTGAGTCTAGAGGACGAATCGAAGTTCATAGGGAGGTTTAGGGGACTCAGGTGAGGTCTGGGAGTCCTCTGGTTGTGCTGCCGTGACGGGGAGGTACACGGCGGAAGATGGCACGACATGGGTATTCTGGTGCTCTGTTTTGGCCGTGAGTTTCAAACCGCGAGTCGTGACGTTTGGGCGAGAGTCGACGGTCAAGGTGAGTCGGGTTAGGCTTAGAGAGGTCTAGGGAAGAGTTTGGTGTAGCCACCGTGAAGGGAGGTGAGCTGGGTGGCCAGGAAGGAAAACAGGGGATATTGGGCCGTCTGGTTTTGCGTTCAGTCGACGGTGTAGAGGCCGTGTCGAGGTGAACGGGGTACGGGAATAGGTAGGGCAAGTATGGACGATGAGACTGGTGAAGGAAGGGAGGAGAATGGTGGCCGGATGGCAGAGAATGCTTCTCGCCGGTTCAGTTCACGGCGGCCGGTTCAGCACAGTCATCTCGAGGTTGGGGATGCACTGTAGCTGGCGCGTGAGGGCCACGCGCAGCCACTTTGGGCGGCGCGTGGGGGGGCGTGCGGCGGTTCTGGGAGAAGTGGTCAACATGGTTTTTGGTCTAGGAGTGGTGTTGAGTCCATTGGAAGTGGTTTCGGGTTGTGCGGACGTCGTTTGAGTTTAGTTACGCGAGGGTGAAGGTTTAGGGTCCCGGGTTCTTACGCTTTCGATTCGGGGAGTTTTGAGGGAATTTAGGTGAACTTTCGTAGACGTGTTAGTGACGTAATTTGGTGGTTGTTGACAGGATCGGGACTTCCCGAGGAAGCTGAGGAACGTGCTGGACGTTCGGGACGCGATTGAGGGCTCGGTACTGTGAGTGGACCCCTTCTCTAAACTCAAGCATGCATAACTGTTTTCTATACTTGTTTTATGGTTTTACTCATCATTCTATGTTTATCAAATATGTTTTGGTTGGTTTTACATTATTACACGTTTTTCGAGGAAGTTCGGTTTTTAGCACGTTTTACGAGAAATGTTTGGTTTCTGAATATTGATTCTAAGGTTTTGGGATTTTAAATGATAAAGGGATTTCAAATGATTATAAAGGGATTTTGGAACGTGATTTCAATGATCAAGGTTTTCGGTTCTAGAAACGAGATTTGGTTTTCAAGTTGAAAAGTGGATTCCGGATTTGAGTTCGGAATGACGGTTCTGGACGCCAGAAGGGCTTCGGACCGGTGATTTCGGATTCGGGTTTGGATATGGAAATGGAAAATGGTTTTCAAATGGTTTTGATTGGATTTGCTGGATCTGGTTATTGGGTTTAAAGACCCGGATATTGATTTGACGGGGGACGGGCCCGGATTGAGTTTAAAGACTCGGGAGTTTAAAGACTCGGATATATTATTATTTCCCCCGTAGGCCTATTGAGTTTAAAGACTCGGATATGATTGAGGCCTGGATTGAGTTTAAAGACTCGGGAGTTTAAAGACTCGGATAGGTCCAGCAGGTTTGATCGGAAAATGAGATTTTGATGATCACAGTTATGACATGGTTTTATGATTCCTATGTTGTGGTTGTGGTTTTTCTAACTGTTTTATAGTGTTTCTGTTTCTTATGATGTTTTCTGAATATTGAATCCTAACTGTTTTGATAACTGGGTTATGCATGTGGTTTCAAAACGGAGGGTTAAACTCGGTTTTCTGATAAATGTTTTTGGAACTTTCTTTTATTATGGTCCACTCACACCTTCTGTTTTTACTGCCCTCCAGGTTGTGGAGTTAGCTCGGGTTCTTGATGTCGAGGCAGTGTCCGAGGCATAGAAGTCACGGAGTGGTTTAAAGTCTTTCCGCGTGCGTGTAATTATTATCGGTTTTTATTTCTTTGTGTTTCGTACTATGCCCTGTAAATTATAACTTCGGGATATTTTATATAGTTTCTCCTGCGTCTGACTGAGTTTTGGGTGATTTTTGAGTGAGTTGTACTTGAGTGTTGTGTCGGGGAGTCAGACGGGAGCAGGATTTACCTCGGGTTTCGAGGTGAAACCGGGGTGGTTCCTGACATTAATCCTGCTGGTGAATGGGTCCAGGCTTGTTTTTCCCAAGTATGCTCCTAGGGTGGACATTTCTAGGCCTCAAGGGTTCTTACTCGGTCAAGCAATTTCTAGACTAGTGGGTTGGCACTAGGGCCCTTACTCTAACTCTCGTGGTCAGTGTGATGGGCATGTTGGTGGACCTCTCGCTGGGAGGAGGCTCCCTTATGTTCTCTTGGACTGTGTGCTGCGAGGAGGTTGGTCAGACAGTCATATGCGGGCGACCTCTTGAGATGAGTCAGCCCCTTCCGTGACAGAGATATGAGTAGGGTCCTCGGTGTGAAGGGGCTGCTGCAGATCTGCCTCGAAAGGTGTCTGATCGGTCTGTTCCTTTGGTGGGGACTCCTTTTCCCAAGGGAATGTGAGCCTAATGGGACTGAGGTATTTGCAGCCCAGTCAAGATGTTCCGCTCAGAACCTCTTGAGCGTCGCGAAAGATTCTGGTACCTTGTGGGCCCTTCCCCAAAAAGATCATGAATCGGGAAGCCTTGTCGTTCGGTGTGGCTGTAACAAGAACTTTCTCCTTCCGAGCTCGGTACAATCGGCAACGACCCTCTCGGCTTCTCCTGAACAAGGTGGGTAGCTAGCTCAATCTAGGTAGTTTTAGTTGGGCCACCACGTTGGTGTATTTCCCGTTCAGCTCCTAGAATCCTATATCAAGCTACGACCACGTCTGTGTATTGCCCGTTCAACCCCCGCCATGTCGGCTGTAACCTTTCTAGCGCTTGGGCTACGTTAGGGGAGGTGTCCCTCGGCCCCCCGACCCCCTTGTAACGACCGTTTCAGAAATCAGGATTAGCTTAGTAATTAATGATGGATTAGTGAAGTTAATCAATGATTAGTTTGATACTTTCGAACAGACCGTGCAAAATAACGATCTTACCCCTATAATGGGCAAAAATGTTGACTTTTCATTTAGATGGTCAAATGGACTTTGACCGATGACTGTGACGTAGTTCGGGACGTCACAAATTCATAGACAGGTGGCATGTCCGATTCCGACATTCGATGAGAAAGTTATGATGTTCGGAAGTTTAAGGGTAATTTGGTAATTTGGTTAAAAAGGGGCAATATGTTGACTTTTCATACGACATGGACTTTTCACGTAATTTGAGGACCGTTAGGAAGGTCTCGATCCTCGGAGTACAACGACAGGCGACACATCATCATCGGACTTTGGATGAATTAATTATGGGTCTGAATGTACGAGGGGTAAAATGGTAATTTTGGAAGGCAGGGGTAAAACGGTCTTTTGCTGTCTAGGGATCTGTGCCCAGCAGGATGAGGACATCTTTCCTACTGTAGTGGATATTTTACACCAGATATTGGGAGATTAGGACACGTGGGCTGCTTCTGGTTGGTTCCAGTTATCTCTCAAACTTTTGCTTGAATTAAAAGGGGTTGTAACTGATGAAACAGGGGACGTAGTCGTGCATTTTGGTTCAGTGGTGTGAGTCGTGTGTGGCAGTGCTGGTTGTGTGCGTCTGAGTTATGGGTGGAGAGTGAATTGAAGGATAAAAACAAGGGAGGCTTTGTGTTCAGGTGAAGGAGACAGAGGAGGTGTTTGATAGTGAGAAAAACAGAGACAGAGGACCTGTGAACCCAAGCCATACACAACACCATAATCTGCACCTGAGGTGAAGCCGTGAAGAGAAAGAAAAGGAAAGTGTTATGCTGATAAAGGTGAAGGCCGTGGCTGAGGACAGAGGGTAGGTAAGAAGTACACGGCCCTATTTTTATTGGTTTTGTTAAAAACAAATTGAGTTGTACGTTTTAGTGAGGTCTTGCTTGCTTGTGATGCTCCTTCCAACCTCTGAAGGTTGCTACTGAACCAAGGAAGATGAACCCGTGGCCGGAGGGGCTTGCAGTGGCCAGGAACAAAGAAGTGACACCTCTGCGTTTTAGTCTTGAAGTAAGAAGGTATTATTCCGGTCCTAAATTCACATTTTTAAGTAGCTAAATCGATCACACATGCTGGGACGAAACGATTAGTGAAAAAATGGACCGAAACGTGTTGGAAATGGCTGAAAACCGTGAGCACCGGTCTAGTTGAACCGGACCGGTCTCGACCGGTTTAACAGAGGTTGAAGATAAATAGTGCCTAGCGTGTGAGGCCCACGCGCAGCCCCTTTGGACGGCGCGTGTGGGCCCGTGGCACGGGTTTTAAGGATGGTTCCAACACAACTTTTAAACTATTCGATGTAACGAACCTTTTGGCACTGGTCTCGAGTCGATCGGACATCGTCTCGATAGGTTTCGGGATGTCCGAAGGTTTTAAGGCTCAGTTAAAAATAGTTAAAAATTCGGGAAAATTAGGGGGACTTAGTATAAGCTTTATAAAGTAGTTAGTGATCTTATTATGGGATTTGGATAGGTTCGGGAAAGCCGGGGATAGCGGATTGGCCGGAAACGGCATACGTGTGCGCATATCGAGGCAGCGAAAAAACGGTCTGTGAGTGACTTTGCTTTCGAACTTATGATGCATTCATATATGTTTTTATATGTTTTCTATACGTAATTTTCATATTTGTGAATTGATATTAATGATTTACGGTTTGGCACGTATTTCGAAAAAATGGCGTATTTGCACGTTTTACGAGATTTCGATTATGTTGCGATTTGAGCATGGTTTTGATGATTTGATTTTGGGATTTGAACTATGATTTGATTTCAATGTTTTATAATGGATTTTGGAAAGTAATTTCGGGCTTCGAGCCCTATTCATACGATTGAGATTTCAGATTTTGGAACTGGATTTCGGAAATAATGTTTCGGATTTGGTTTTGACACTTGGAAAGGAAATCTGGATTTGGGTTCGGGATGATGGTTCCGGATGCTAGCTTACGGAATAATTGTTGCGAATTCGGATAAGGATTTTCTATGGTTTTCACTGTTGATTGAAAAATGGTTTTGGGTTTAAAGACCCGGAAAAAGAAAAAGAAAAACCGCTGGATCTAGTTTTGAGTTTAAAGACTCGATTATGATCCCCTCCCCCCCCCTCCCCCCCCCCCCCCCCCCCCCCCCCCCCCCCCCCCCCCCCGCCCCCCCCCCCCCCCCCCCCCCCCGCCGAGGCCTGTGATTGTGTTTTGAGTTTAAAGACTCGTTGATATCCCGGGAAGGCCTGATTATGCGCATGATTTTGAGTTTAAAGACTCGGGCGCACTTGAGATCCAGCAAACTCGCATGATTGATGTTTTTCATTGGTTTTTCACTGGTTTTCAGATGTTTTGGGCAGTGGCCCGAATGCATTGGATTTGATGAGTTTTGGGGCTGAGTTCCCGTACTTAAGATTGATTTATGATTTTGGACTGAGGCCTTGGGTTTGACTTGCGGATTTGAAGAAAGAAATTATTCTGGTTTTCATTGATGATTTTTGGATAAGAAATGGTTTCATGACATGGGTTTTATATGCATGCATTGGTTTTTGCGTGGAGGGTAAAATGTCTTTCTGCTAAACTGTTTTATGAAATTACTATTTATTTTTTGTCCACTCACAGTCTTTTCATGTTTTCGATACCCTCCAGGTTGTTACGGTGCGGGCTATTGGTCGAGAGAGACGGAGACATCACATACGGGAACCACAGTAGAGTCTGCGTCATCTGGGAAGTTCGAAAGTTTGGAACGGTGCGTTGGAAAATCCCTTGTCCGACTCACGTGTCACATGAAGGTTGGACGTCGGTCTAGCCTTCGTGTCTTGCGTAAGTTAGACGGGAGCATGACTTAGTCCTTAATCCAGGGTGATTGGGGTGAGTCTTGTCACCCTAGTGCGGGTGTGACCTCGCAATCCACATGGTCTTGTATGTTGTCGAGATGGCAAGGGAAGTGGTTCTTGGCCCGGTAGAATGGTGGGCAGACTTAGTCAAAATTTCCACAGACGGTGCCAAACTGCTGATGCATAAAATATGCTAATTTAGCGGTGAATTCTGCTCAACCACGTATCCTTAGACTGACTTGTCAAAAGAGGGTAACTGGTCGATGATCAGAGGTAGACACTGGTGATACTAGCCTAAGGGTACTCAGACGCCCAAGTCAATAATGGGTCTGTGTGTATAAGGAGTGTGGTGAATAGTAATTCGTAAGGTGGTTGTGAATAGTAAATACTTAGTTAACTTTATTGGGAAAATGACCTCTTTTGTATGCGTGTGAGAGTGATAATAAATATATTCTTCCGATGTGAGAGAATGTGAATTCATTATGAGACTAACACATGTTCTAATGATGGAAATAGGGGATCTGACCATGTGTTAATGTTGGTAAGCCGTTACTAGGGTTTGTTTATTAGTGTGGGTTTGGGCCTCTTAAGCTTCATAAGTTTGTGCTATGCTAGAGGTATTGGGCCCAAATGAGTTTGGACTGATATGATATCAACACCTACTTTCGTATCTCCTTAGATTAATCAAATTGAATCCACTCTTGCAGGTTTACCGCCCACACCCACCCACTAACCCTTTAGAGAGGTAGATTGTACAAATTTTAAGTTATCTTGAGTCTTGACCTTTTATTCTTACTTAATCACACTTATAACAAACTCATTAATAAAGGCAATTAAGAATAATAATATTAAATTACCTTGTAGATCGTATACATATATACCCATATGCTTAATTTTATTAAAGTTACCAACCATTGGAATTCACCATTTAAGTTCATCACTTAACCATATTAGTTTCACATCTTGATGCTTGTAGTAATATCACCATGATAATAGATACGATAAACAAATACATACAACATCATATCATCGTGTTGGTATGTATAACCACGCACTCATAACCCTATGCTCATCACAAATCATACAAATATTAGCCCATATCCTTAAACATGTGATCAATATACATTTATGGAAATATCACCATAATGTTACAATAATATGTATAACATCTTAAGGAAGTCTTTGCTCATATATCTCATATCACTTCAAGGCATATCATCACATTATATCATAACATCGTCAAAGTACATTATCCCACGGTTGTTATCTTAAGGTTATAATCGCCAAACTATTTAATTTAAATGATTAACGTGGTATGCTTAAAAGTATGCTTAACAACTTAAGGTATACTCGTTATCCCCGTAAAAATTTCCTTTGTCATAGTTAATTATCGAAAGTGTTTACTTATAATTTTCCATATAATTTCTGCATTCAATTAATTTTTCATTCATTTAATTTACCTTATAAACTATTGATACTCCAAATAGAGCCATAACTAAATTCATATTAATTTATAGTAGATATTAAACTCATCAAGTTCAGATTGTTAAGTATAATTTATATTAATTCCCCCGTTATTAAATTTCATCATTTAAAGGTTATCACTCACTATCTCTATTAACCTCAGAGTTCAAGTCCCAATTTGGTATTACACTTGAATTAAACGTAAACACATATTTTCAAACAACCAAAACTACGGCCTAGATATGCCTATTTGACTAAAAAATTATACCATGATGTTCAGAATTACAAGACTAAGCACTTCCATGTTGATCGCACCACCATAAACCCCCGGACACGACCTTATGCGCCGTCATGGCCCTCTGTGTGTGGTGGCCACGCGCGTCACAGGTACAGTTGCAACACCTACTAGCCTTCAACCTCTCACGGGTCTGCAACCCAGGTCGCCCGACCCAATTGTTTCTATTTTATCTTACATCCATTTCCTACAATCCCAGAAACATGTCTATGATCTCCAAAGAGAGAAACTCGTGTTAGAAATTAGAAACACATACGTGCACGGTTCGGCCAAAATTCCCGAGTCTGTCCTGGAGCCTTCCTGCATCCAACACTCAACTTTTCTAACGTAAAATTATCACATGGGCTTTCTTAACTCGCCACGGTCCTTGGTTTCGAGCCATCACACTCGAAACGATCTACACCTTCCTGGGTCACATTTCAGCTTCACGAGTTTTGGGTTCTAGTCTTCTCAGATCTTTAATTTCCTCTCGCCCCCCACCCCACACCCCCCGGGCACTTTCGCCCTCTTTTCTTTCTTGTTGCACTGCTTTTCTTCCTTTTCACCCGTCTCTCATTTCTTTCTTTCAGCCATCACCCTTCATGGTGATCGGCCACCACCTACCAATTCCCCCACTGCACACACAACACATATATAGTAGTGTACGTCGGTGGAACAGTGAGGGAGGGAAAAATGAAGAGAGTTTTAGACTTCTCTAGGTTTCTCCTTCAAAATGACCAAAATACCCATTATGACCAAAATTATCAAAATGTCCCTACATTATTTAGACTCACAACAAAGCTATCCGAACTCCTACGGACTTAAGAGTTCGAGATCTTCGTAACGGTCTTTACCGTTCACCTAGAAAATGTCTAGGTCAAAAAATCAACTTTTTACCGTTAAGAGGCAAAATAATCATTTTTTATTTTCTTGAATTTTCGGGTTGTTACAAAGAAAACTTCGTTGGCAATGAAAGCAAACATTCAAAATTCATAAATTGTAATAGCATTAAGTATGTGTCATTCATAATCATCCCTCAGGAAATGTAATCTGGAATATTGAAAACAAGGGAAAATCACAACGATATACTTTCAAGGGAAATAGTTGCATTAGTTGTTGCATATCCACTCTGATGTCTTCATATGAAGTACTTAGGTGAGTCAAAACCTAGATTTATTATGCATCACAAGCGACAATTATCAGGAAGATGCATATTGAAGATAGCTTAAAGTTTAAGGAGGAAGAAATGACCTCTTCATAAGAGGCAGGAACAGACAGGTTGAATGCTGGTGTATAAATTGTACCCTTGCAGGTGTTTGATTCCCAACCTAAATTGGCATTTGATCGCTATGGCTTGCATTGTTTCTTTCCCGTCTTAACTTAAAGAAAATATGCACACACATGGGAGATTTAAGAAATCTTCCTTTAGTAACATAAGTAATCCATTTGGTCGAGGAAAAAAAATATGCCTTGAAATGTTCATGTTTGAAGTTAGAACACCTTTTTATCGTTATGCTCACTGGGTGTGCAAATATACAAATCTACAGATTCAAGATGATCCATGCAACACTGTTTTCTGCTTTTTCTTATAAGTGCAGACTTCTTTGAATCTATAATTGTGATATAAACAGGCATAAACAACGAGCAGCCAGCTTTGAAGGACGAAGCTACCTGGTTGATAAACCTCTTCTTAAGTTGGGTTGATAGTAGAACAGCATCAACCTACAAAACAAATATTCAATTAGGTCTTACCTTCATAACCCACATAAACAAGTTCAATATCAATCTTATTATATGTAAGGGTGGCAATTTTTGACACGACCCGATACACGACTCGAAACCCGCACGAAATTTATGAGGGTCAACCCGCACGATTAAAATTTCGGGTCATTTTCGGGTCAACCCGTTATGACCCGTTTATTAAACAGGTGGGTTTCGGGTCAACCTGTTAACCCGTTTAATAAATGGGTAGATTTCGGGTTAACAGGTTAACCCGTATATTGGCTTATATATTGACCCATTTAATAAACGTGTCATTACTAACCCATATATCTATTAAATTGTATAATTTAAATAGGTTAAACATGTTAAACGGGTTAAACGGGTCAAACGGGTCATAGGTTAATTGGGTTTTGAATATGACCTGTTTATTAAATGGGTTAAACGGGTTACACGGGTCATTAACAGGTCGGGTTCGGGTTGGACATTCTTGACACGATTATTAAACGGGTCGGATTCGGGTTGGGCATAAATGGGTAAAACAGAATTCATGACACGACACGAACCCGACACGACACGACCCATTGCCACCCCTAATTTTATGTACGTATCCCCTTCTTCACCCCCTCTTTCTTCTGCCCTCCCTCCAAACTGCTATCCAGAAGAGAACTCTCTTCCCCAACTCCACCGCTATTTGTGTCTCTACAATGTCCATCACCCCGCATCGAGGCAGACCCACCTGCTATCGACCCAACAACCTGCCAGAAAATGCCATTATTATTGGTTCATCGAAGCCAATGCCCATGATTTTTCCATCACCTGCTTGCTTTTCAGTTTTCTTCGATTCAGTTGCAAATCTCAAAGCCATCGTTGATCTCACCCTCGTCCATGCGAAACAGAGTCGAGGAATTGAAATCTAGGTTTGTGTCTTGACGAAAGATGAGAGATCCAGATATGGAATTAGTAAACTCAATTGCAACCAAGACATCGGGGTTTAGACTTTAGAGGAAAGCATGGCTGAGAAGGGGAGATGAGGAAGATGAAGTAGTTGGAGAGAGGAAGAGTGCCAGAGAGAATGATGAGAGTTAGAGATGGCAGAGTTTTACGAAATAAGGATGAGGGAGGAGAAACCTTGAGGAAGGACACACCAAAATTTGTAGGAGGTTTAAATTTTTTAGCCTGATTGAGGAGGTCTTATATCGAACCTAGGACAAGGATTTGAGATCATCACAGATTCAGAGCTCTATTTAGATCAATTTTATAAATTTTATTACCTATGTAGCATGTAGCGTTGTCTAAAACTAAATTTCGTACCGTGCATGAACGAGGATTTGAGATCATCACAGCTCTCTTTAGTTTACCATATATTTGATAGAAGGAAGAGTGATCTTGCAGAGAATGAAAAACAAAGAAGAAGATAGAGAGCTTGTCTATAGATTGATTAGAATTGGATCACAACAACAACACAATCGATCTCACTGCTGTGAGTTATATACTATAGGCAGAGTTCCTAACAACTAACTGTCTAACTAACTATGCAACAGAATATGACACCTGGCAGTATACAGTTGTCACCAAGGATAGTAATATAGTCTCAGTCTTCTAACAATATTAACCCATTTTCACAATCCTCCTATGTACCAACTACCAAGGAGTAAAAAGGGATCTTGTCTTCTTTTATTTAATTACCAAAAAACAAAAACATAGGAACACATAAAAAATACAATATGTTGCATCTGAATGAAAAACAAATATAAACCATTTCTAGAGAGAAAGGGTCATCAACATGACAACACGTAATAGAAACTTGTGATGAAACTGAAGGCAAAGCTAGCCTTATTGAAGAAAGCACTTCAAATCCTTGGGTTGCTGCTTGGGTTGCTTCCTGGGTTGCTTGGGTTGTTTGGGTTATTCATTCCCAAGGTGTTCTTCACCGCATCAGCTGCTCCTTGAGCCATGTGTTTCACTTGCTCACTTGTCTGCATGCAATAAAAATTGCACCGTTATTTGCGCTCTCAATTTGTCATTATATGTACTCCTCTTTAATTTCATGAAAAAATTTGTAGAAAGAAAAATGGATTAATCAAACGAATTAATATATAGTTGCCTGTTGAAGGAGATGGGTGGCTTGGTCCTTGATGTCTACTGCAGTATTGGATGCATCTGATCCTTTGTTTGAGCAGACTGAGAAAGATCAGATGCCTTGTTTTGGGCAGATTGAGAAACATTTGCTGCCTTGTTTTGGGCAGATTGAGACGCACTTGATGCCTTGTCTTGGGCGGATTGAGCTGTATTTGATGCCTTGTTTTGGACAGATTTAGCTCCATCTAATGCCTGGTCTAGAAACTGGTCCTTCTTAGCCTGTACAAGCAAGGACTGGATGAAAGTATACACAAGTATATATTACATATATGTTAACTTGAACGATGGAAATTGAATACATATTTATATATTAGGGTTATTCGTTTCGTGTTAGGATTTGATTTGATTCGACTAGATTGGATTATTCACTATATATATTCAAAGTATGCTGAAAGAGTGAATAAATGAAGATGAAGAAATTTTGTCCAAAATTCCAAATTGAGAGTAGAATACGATGTTAGAGGATTAATTAGACAAGAAAAGTTTCCTGAATTATAATGAAAATGATTTGCTTTAACGTACAACAACATACTTAATACAGTGACGAGTTAGAGACGGGGAAACGATGAGTTAGCCCTTAGACTTAGAGCTAGCTGTTTAACTATTAAGGAATGAAAGAGCATGCAGGCACCTGAGCTTGGCCGGTGTACTCGCCAGCCTTGTGGCTCAAATTCTGGTTTTGGTTGCTTGCCATTTTGTTGCTTGATTACTTTTTGAATGAGAGAACGCACAATGCAAAAAGCTCATCCATGCTGAAAACTATATATAGCTTCTGAAACTCCCTATCCTTGCCACTTCCATTTTTTACGTTTATTCACTCGCTACCTAGCATATTTAATGTTGATAGGAAAATTTCAAACAAGTTACCTAGCCAACAAATTAAGAGAGGCCCTTGGCATAGACTCCGGTAGATTCAAAGATTTATTACCATAAGAAAATTACTGGCCTAATTTGGACGACTCTGCAAAATTTATCCATATATGAATATTTTAGAATGTATAATTAGGGAGGTTAGATAAAATTGGAACTATTCTAAAATGTACATAGTTGATTGAGCATTTTTTCTAAGTAAACGCACTCCTCGATCAATTCATTCCAGTGAAACTTCTCCATGATCCCATGGAAATTTATAAGAGAGGCTAATTAAGTTTGGATTCCGTATTATTTAAGGAGGAAAAAGTCCATGTCCTATATATTTATAATATCATAGGGAAAATGGTTGTCAACATTCTCCAATTTTACACTAATTTTAACTATTATCCCTAAATTTTATTATTAATAGCAGTTTAGACATACATAGTTAGGGACATTTCCTAATAATAATAAAGTTCATGACTATTAGCTAAAACAGTGTATAGTTCAATGAAGTTGGAAATAATTTTTCCCATAATTACATCTGTAACCTATAGAAGAAGACCTAAAGTTGAAGAACACCTATATAGTCAAAATTAAATAATTTAACCCAACTAATTAACACACAAATGAATAATTTTCATCATTGATTATGCTATAGCATAATTATTGTACTTTTTTTCTTACTTTTTTAATAACAAATTTAAAATCCAACTCACGTGAATATATAAAATAATGTATAATTAAATAAGATTGTTGAGTTCAATATTTACTTACAACTTAATTACTCGCAGTCTAGTTTTGGTGCCCAAATTAAACCCTATACTATTGGAGTATATTTTATGTATAAAGAAAATTAATATATACGTATTCACAACAAGAAATTTACCAGGGCCCATTTCGTCAAGCAACTTTAAGTCTTCGTCGGGTAAGACGTTAACTAGTGACGCTCCGTTGAGTGACCTCCGTCAAACCGCATAATCCGACGAAAAAACTGTGATCGTCAAGTAACGTAATGTTGCCTGCCAGCAACCTTGGTCGGTGTCAATTCATCGAGCTAGATAAAGTCAACATTGTTCACCCGACGAAGGTTCTTCCCCATGCAACATTTTAACAATTCGGTGATCTCCCATCAAATTATGAGTGTTGATTTGGCTGGACAACACTTATCGTCGGGCTATAATATATTTCAATATTTAATTTTTTAATTTATATTAATTAATAAATTAGTTAATGAATATAAAAATATGAAAAAATAAATACATTTAAAATATAAAATTATAAAAATATATGTACAAAATTTAAAATTATGTTTGAGCATAATTAAAATTAAGCAAACATTTTACATAAAATAAATATTGAAATGCTAAGCTACGGGTCAGGATGGCCATGACAGGACCCACCCCCAATCTCCCGGGATTAAGGGCTAAATCTTGTTCCCGTCTAACTTACGCATGACACGAAGGCTACACCGACGTCCAACCTCCATGTGACACGTAAGTCGGACAAGGGATTTCCAACCAACCAGTCTACACTTTCGGACTTCCCAGAGCGCGCAGACTCTACTGTGGTTCGCGTATGTGATGTCTTCATCTCTCTTGACCAACAACCCGCACCTCAACAACCTAGAGGGTATCGAAAACACGAAGAGACTATGAGTGGACAAAAATAAATAATAAGTTCAGAAAAAAAACAGGTTATAAAAACAATTACATTTATACCCTCCGTTTAAAACCAATGCATGCATATCAAATCCATGTCATAAAATCATTCAGTATTCAGGTTATGCAAACCATGTAAGAAATACCCAACACATTTTCCTTTTCTCAAATCCCGGGCCTCATCCCAAAACCATCAAAATCCGTATCATCCGGGTCTTAGCCCAAAACGTTGGAAAACCATTATTAAAACCATCATCATCAAGTCTCAGTGAAATCCAAAACATATTTGAAACCACATTTCCATCCATCGAACCTGCTGGATCTATCCGAATCTTTAAACTCCCGAGTCTTTAAACTCAATCCAGGCCTCAATATAATTCGAGCCTTTAAACTGCCGAGTCTTTAAACTCAATAGGCCTACAGGGGGAAATATCAATATCCGAGTCTTTAAACTCCTGAGTCTTTAAACTCAATCTGGGTCTTCAAACCCAATTCGAGCCCGCCCCCGTCATTTTCATTTCCGGGTCATTAAACCCAATAACCATATTCAGCAAATCCAATCCGAAAACCAATTTCCATTTCCGAATCCGCAATCTCATCAGGATCCCGAATCCAAGCCCAGAACTCATAGCCATATCCGATTCAAAATCCGAGTCCGAAACCATCATTCCGTAAGCTGGCATCCGGAATAACCATTCCGAACCCAAATCCGGAAATCCACTTTCAAGTTTCCAAACTGAATCCAGAATCGTCATCCTGAAATCCGATTCTAAAACCCGAAATCACGTTTTTCAAAATCCCTTTTTGAACTAGGTTTCAAGCCCGAAATCACTTTCCAAATCCATTTTAGAGCTTTGAAATCAAATCATATTTCAAATCCCGATATCAATCATTAAAACCATATTCAAATCACAAGAGGAATCTTATTCTCGTAAAACGTGTAATTCCGCAAATATCTCGTAAACCGTGTAAAATCGTAAAACACCAAGATCATAGATTCACGTATGGAAAACATATAAAAACATATATGCATGCATCAAGAGTTAGAAAGCAAAGTCCACTCACAGACCATGTCGACGCTGCCTCGATACGCGTGCACTTACGCCGTTCCCTGCTAATCCGCTATCACTAGTTTTCCTGAACCTGTCCAAATCCCATAATAAGGTCACTAACTACTTCACAATGATCATACTTAAGCCCCGTAATTTTCTCGAATTTTTAACTATTTTTAACCTAGTCTTAAAACCTTCGGACATCTAGAAACATATCGAGACGATATCCGATTGACTCGAAACCAGTCTTAAAATGTTCGTTACATCGATTGCATCATTTTACATGTTGGAAACTTCCTCAAAATGTGTGCCACGTGTCCACACGCGCCCCCCAAAGGGACTGCGCGTGGGCTTCACGCGCCTACTACAGTGTCACCTTCAACCTTAGTTCAACTCGGTTCAGACCGGTTAAAACCGGACTCTGTAACTCGAACCGGCATTTACGGTTTTGTGTCCATTTCCAGTCCATTTTCAGTCCTTTTAATCCCTTTAAATTTGTCTATTGATTTCCTATATTACCACGGTTTCAAAACTCACAATTAGGGTGTCTACAGTACCTTCCAAAGCAAAGATCGAATCGAGTTTTTTCCTCTTCTGTGTTATTGCTTCTCCGGCCACCGTTGGCCATGGTTTCACGTCCTATGAACTCACCTGAACTTCCAGATCTTCACTCAATTAATCAAATTGATCAACATCCAATAATTAATGACTTGCCATTTTTAACCAAAAACTTACCTTCCACGAGTTTCACGGCCACCGTCCATGGCAGGTCTCAATTCCCAGCTCCCTAACTTCCTAGCCACCTCAGAAACACTCCATAATTAATCAATTTGATCCTTAACCCCTTGAATCAAGCTTCCTATTTTTGAAATGTAACCAGGGAGCTCACGGATTTTTCACGGTTTCCTTACCTCCACACGGTGTCGCCGGCCGCCGTAGTCGCCACCATGTTTAGCTTTTCTTCCTTTTCAGTTCTTATTCAAAAATTAAAGTAAAAATATGAGGATCAAGTGATGAATTGGGTGAAAGTTCATAGTTTTACTATGTTCCTCTGTTTCTTCACACTCAAGCAACCCTTTTAACCATTTGTAAAAAGATGTGAGTCGGTTACAAACATTCCACAGCCTTCCAGTATGGGACACTTGTCCCCAATCTGGTGGACAACCACTCCTGAGGCAGCCAAGTGTTCTCTGACCACTGGGCACAAATCCCATACAAGTCAAATGACTAACATGCCCTTGAGGTAAAATTACCATTTTGCCCCTCGAGTTCCTATGCCCGTAACTTTGTCGTCCGAACTCCAATCGACATGTGTCGCCTATCGTTGTATTCAAGGCATCGAGACCTATCGAACGGTCCTCGAAATGGGTGAAAGTGACTTGTCGTCCAAAAAGTCAACCATTTGCCCATATTCCATCAAAATTACCAGAGTACCCTCGAACTTCCGAACATCATAACTTTGTCCTCGGATGTCGGAATCGGACGTGCCACCTATCGATGAACTCGTGATGTCTCGAACTATATCACGGTCACTGGTCAGAGTCCATTTGATCGTCCAAACAAAAAGTCAACGGTTTGCCCATTCTAGGGGCAAAATCGTCATTTTGCACCGTCCGTCCGAAAACATCCAACTAATCACTGATTAGCTTCACTAATCCGTCATTCATCACTAAACTAATCCCGAGTTCTGGAACGGGTCGTTACAGGTCAGGCTGGTCGGGGTAGTATGTAACAACCCGTACCTTCAGGAAGGGTATAAATGTAATTTTTGTAAATATTTGTATGAAAGGACGATTTTGCCCTTATGAATAGTGCGTCAAAAGTTGACTTTTTGATTTACAGGTTGGATGAGTGTTGACCATTGACCGTGAAGTAGTTTAGGACGTCACGAGTCCGTAGACAGGTGGCAGGTTCGATTCGGACAAACGGAGAAAAAGTTATGACGTTCGGAAGATTGAGGGCGTTACCGTAATTTGGACTAATTGAGAGAAATGTTGACTTTTTCTTGGACTTGTGATTTTCTCGTAGATCGAGGACCGTTAGATAGGTCTCGACGTCCTGAGTACAACGACAGGCGGCACGCTGTCATCGGACGTCAGATGGAATAGTTACGGGTCTGAGAAGTTCGAGGGTAAAATGGTAATTTGTACACCTAGGGGCATTTTAGTCTTTTTCTCCTCAGCCCAATCAGATCAGGACAAGTGGAATTAGTGGGCTGGGATATTTTGTGCTGAGACCATGGAGAGTGGACACGTGGGTGGAAGCTAGATGGTTCTGGGAGAGACTAAAATACACACGGTTACACCTTGCTCAATTTCAAACCGTGCCATTGTCTTCGACACGGAGAAACAGAGGGGAAGAAATCGTGGGTGTTCGATCGATTCGGTGCAAGAGTGAGTGGGTGGTGGATTGTGAGAGTAACAGGGAGCCAAGGCTGAGCTACTGATCGTGTTTTGGAGCTGCAACCGTGCACGGAGGCACGACGGAGGAGGCTGAAAGTTTTGGGAAAACAGAGAGGCGGTGGCCCTGTGGCGGTGGTTGTGCCGTGTGGTGGCTCAAACCAAGGTAGTAGGAGGCTCAGGAGCTTGCAGGGGACCCAACGAGCACCGTGGCACGCGGCGGTGCAGACGGCGGAGGCTGAATCGCAGTTGAGACTCGAATCCCCTATTTTTCCCGTGATTTTGTTTTCAAAAGTCGTGGACTTAGGGCTAGAGTCGAGGGATTTGGAGGTTAGGTTGAGGTTCAGGGAGGTCCTAGGAGTTGTCTGAGTGTGGTGCCGTGACGGGGGGAGGACCTGGGTGGCCGGCGGCCAAAACAGGGGCCACGGGCCGTCTGTTTCGAGGCCGTGAACGATAGGTTTTAGGCTTCGATTTTCAAAATTTAGGAGGGGAAAGGATTGCTGGGGACTGGACGGTGCAATTGGGATTGAAAGGATGAAGAACGGTGGAGGAACGGAGGAGAACCGGGTGACTCGAGGTTGAAGGAGCACTGTAGCAGGCGCGTGAGGCCCACGCGCAGCCACTTTGGGTGGCGCGTGGAGGCGCGTTGGGAGGATTCCGGCCTACCTTCCAACATGGTTTTGATTCTAAATGTCCTAAGGAATCCATTGGTGTGATTTTCGGGTTGATCGGACGATGTTATGTGGTAGTTCGGGAATCCGGACGGTTTAGGGTTTAAGATTAAAATATTAATAAATTCCCAAAAAATTGGGGAAATTAGGGTTAGTATCCTTGATGTATTGTGACCCTATTTGGTGCATATTGACAGGACGGGAGACGCCTAAGACGGTCGAGGAGCGCACGGAGCGCGATTGACTCGTTCAGATTTGTGAGTGGACTCTTTCTTTCTTTACGAGCATGCCTAACTGTTTTATTGATGTTTTACGGTATTAAATATGTTTTCTGCTTCTTGTTGATGGTTATATGTGGTTGATATGTTTGCACGTTTTTTGAGAAAAGTTGGATTTCGAGTTTTGATGACATACTTAGGGATTTCAATCTATAATTGTTTTCTGATGATGATGAAGGGATTATGAAACATGATTTGTGATTAAATGTGGTTTTTGGTTTAAAAAATGGATTTCCGGATTTGGGTTCGGAATGTCGGTTCCGAACGCCGGATGGGCTTCGAACCGGGGATTTCGAATTCGAGTTTGGCTATGGATTTAGGAATGGGTTTATATTGAATTTGGATTGGATTTGCTGGATCTGGATATTGGGTTTAAAGACCCAGATATTCTGATTGACGGGGGACGGGCCCGGATTGAGTTTAAAGACTCGGGAGTTTAAAGACTCGGATACTTACGATATTACCCCCGTAGGCCTATTGAGTTTAAAGACTCGGGAGTTTAAAGACTCGGATAGTATTAAGGCCTGATTGAGTTTAAAGACTCGGATAGACCCAGCAGGTTTGATCGTAAAATGATACCTTGATATTCACGATTTATGATGCAGTTTTATAGTGTTTCTGTTTCTTATGATGTTTTACGTTATGGTTTTCTAATATGTAGTTGGGCATGCATGTTTTCAAAACGGAGGGAATAAATAGTATTGTTGTTTTTCGTAACCCTGATTTGATGAGCAACTGTTTTTGAAACTTTTATTGTTTCTAGTCCACTCACATCTTTTGGTTTTAAATTTTCCCTCCAGGTCGTGGTGATAGCGTCGGGGTGAACGTTGAGGCAGGAATCGAGGCATAGAGCTTACGACGTTCTTCCGTTGCGAGACTAGCATAGTAGGATTTTGTGCCCATTTTGTAGAACTATGCTCTGACTTACAGTTGTATTATATTTACTCCTGCGTCTGATAGTTATACTTACAGTACTATTACGGGTATTCTGGTACTTTATGTGTGATTGTCAGACGGGAGCAGGGTTCATCCCGGGTATCGAGGTGATATTTGGGACGGGTCCTGACAATTGGTATCAGAGCATAGGTTTGTCGGTTTGTATCGGATCTAGGTTGTTTTACTAACTCTATGCCTCTTTCAGCGTACGTTCGACCATGCCTCCGAGACGTGAACCCCCTCCACGACCTGAAGATGAAGCGGCGAGAGGGACTAAGAGCGCTTCGATTGAGCAAGCCCAGCGGCTCGGGGCTACTACTTTCAGCGGTGGGGCAGACCCAGAGGAAGCTCACCGATGGATCACCCGGCTCGAGCGTATTTTTGGAGTGATGCATTGTCCTCCAGAGGACCGGGTCTTGTTGGCTACATTTCTGCTGGATGGAGCAGCGTATGAGTGGTGGTATACGCTGGAGTTGTCTGGCTGGGATGCAAGTACGGTGACGTGGGAGACTTTCCGGGAGCGGTTTTTAGACCAGTACTATCCCCGCTCTTTCCGGGATGCCAAAGAGGCTGAATTTCTTCAGTTGAAACAAGGGAACATGACAATAGCCGAGTATGAGCAGAGATTCCAGATGCTATCCCGATTCGCTCCTGCATTTGTGGCAACCGAGGATGGGAAGTGTCGTCGATTTGAGTTGGGCCTTCGAGGAGAGATTAGAGCCATTGTGACAGCCGGCTCCTTTGCTACATTCCGGGAGTTGTCTAATACTGCTGTTAGAGTGGAGGCCAGTTTGCCTGCCAGGCCACAGTACTAGGGCAGTGTGCGACGCCGAGAGCATTCTTTTCCTGGAGCATCGAGTCAGAGGACCCCGAAGCGGGGAAATTTTGGTGGTTCGTC
The DNA here is from genome assembly GCA_032719365.1 of Prinsepia uniflora. Classification (NCBI taxonomy): domain Eukaryota; kingdom Viridiplantae; phylum Streptophyta; class Magnoliopsida; order Rosales; family Rosaceae; genus Prinsepia; species Prinsepia uniflora. The sequence goes on from CM064876.1 coordinate 58,289,399, forward strand.
ATCGGCTGGTGGAGCCCGGTTTGGCAGACCAGACAGTTTTCAGGGCTCAGGATTTCGGGGAGCTAGAGCACAGACGACTCCTCAGGCGAGTGCTACTTCTGTTGCTTCTACCAGGAGACAGACTGGTGGACCCGGCAGAGATGTCTGCTACTACTGTGGCGAGCGAGGACACTTTCGGAGGGAGTGCCCATTGTTAGCTCAAGAGGGCGGAGCAGGCTGAGGTGTGGCAGAACCTGGGCGGAGTACGGCATCAGTGTCAGGGGTAGCAGGCCCTAGGGGTGGCGGTGGTGCCACGAGCAGTTCTAGGGGGCGTGGTAGGTCATCAGGACCTCAGGCGCGAGTTTTTGCTATGACCCAGCAGGAGGCCAGATCAGCACCGGGAGTGGTGACAGGTACACTCACCATACTTGGTCACACTGTTTTTTCTTTGATAGATCCCGGGGCACTCATTCGTTTATAGCCCGGAGTAGTAGTTTGGTGATGGAGAGGGAGGTGTCTGCTTTGGAGTGTGCGGTAGGGGTGAGTACACCTACTGGGGAGATGTTGGTAGTGACTCAGGTGTTGAGAGAGTGTTCGGTGATGGTAGGTGAGGTTGAGTTAATGGCGGATTTGTTACTATTGGATCTACGGGACTTTGATGTTATATTGGGTATGGACTGGTTGACGAGACATCATGCTTCTATCGAATGTTTCGATAGGAGAGTGACTTTTCGGAGTCCAGGATTACCAGAGACTACATTTCAAGGTGATCAACGTGCACTTCCTACCGGAGTTATTTCGGCACTTGAGGCTAGCAAGCTGTTGCGTAAGGGGTGTCAGGGTTACATAGCCCATGTGCTGGATACATGTGCTTCGCCAGTGAGGGCGGAGGATATACCAGTGGTGCGGGAGTTTCCCGATGTTTTCCCCTAGGAGTTGCCAGGATTACCACCTCAGCGAGATATTGAGTTTACGATTGATCTTTTACCAGGTACACAACCTATTTCACAGACTCCTTACCGCATGGCACCTGCAAAATTGAGGGAACTTAAGGCCCAGTTACAAGAGTTGGTCGATATAGGATTCGTTCGACCGAGTATGTCACCGTGGGGAGCACCTGTACTGTTTGTGAAGAAAAAGAACGGAGGTTTGAGATTGTGTGTTGACTACAGACAGTTGAATAAGGTAACCATTCGGAATAAGTATCCTTTACCCCGGATTGATGATTTGTTTGACCAGTTGAAGGGAGCACAGTACTTTTCGAAGATTGATCTTCGCTCCGGCTACCATCAGTTACGGGTCAAAGAGGAGGATGTACCGAAGACAGCCTTTCGGACCAGGTACGGTCACTATGAGTTTGTTGTGATGCCTTTTGGATTGACTAATACCCCAGCAGCCTTTATGGACCTCATGAACCGAGTGTTCCGGTTGTATTTGGATCGTTTTGTGATTGTCTTCATTGACGACATTTTGGTGTATTCGAAGAGTGCAAAGACGCACGAGAAACATCTGAGAACAGTGCTTAAGACCCTGAGAGAGCATCAGTTGTATGCGAAGTTGAGTAAGTGTCAGTTTTGGTTGACCAGTGTTGGATTTTTAGGTCATGTGATTTTAGTCGAGGGCATCAGAGTGGATCCTCAGAAGGTTGAGGCGGTAGCAAATTGGGAACAGCCCAAGACGGTGACAAAGATCAGGAGTTTTCTGGGTTTAGCAGGTTATTATCGACGATTTATTGAGGGTTTTTCTATTCTTGCTGCTCCATTGACAAGGTTGACTCGAAAAGGAGTTCAGTTTGATTGGGATGAGAACTGTGAACAGAGTTTCCAGGAGCTTAAAAGACGGTTGACATCTGCTCCTGTGTTGGCCCTTCCAGACGATAGTGGGGAGTTCGAGGTTTACAGTGACGCTTCTTTACAGGGTTTGGGCTGTGTATTGATGCAACATGGGAAGGTGATTGCTTACGCTTCTCGGCAGTTGAAACCCCATGAGATGAACTATCCTACTCATGACTTGAAACTGGCGGCGGTGGTTCATGCACTGAAGATTTGGCGACATTATTTGTATGGCGAGAGGTGCAGGATCTTCACGGACCATAAGAGTTTAAAGTATTTGTTTACTCAGAAGGAATTGAATCTGAGACAGCGCCGATGGTTGGAGTTGCTTAAGGACTACGACTGTACTATTGAGTATCATTAAGGGAAGGCTAATGTGGTAGCCGATGCTTTGAGCAGGAAGTCAGCTAGTTCTTTGTCGCATTTGAGGACAGTACGATTACCTTTGTTGGTTGAGCTCCGCAGGCTGGGAGTAGAGTTAACTGTGGATGGTCAGGGAGCACTTTTAGCGAGTTTCCACGTGCGACCTGTTTTGATTGATCAGGTTATTGATGCTCAGTTTGAGGACCCTATTTTGGGCATCATACGTATTGAGGTCGAGGCTGGAGAGAGACAGGACTTTGAGATTCGCGAGGATGGAGCCTTGGTTAAAGATGGAAGGTTGTGTGTACCCGATGATGAAACATTGAAGAAGATGATACTGGATGAGGCTCACTGTTCAGCTTATGTGATGCATCCTGGTGGGACCAAGATTATCGTACCCTTCGAGAGCATTACTGGTGGTCAGGGATGAAACGTGAGATTGCAGAATATGTCAGTAGATGTTTGATTTGTCAACAGGTAAAAGCTGAGCGGCAGAGACCTTATGGAGCAATGCAACCTTTATCGATCCCCGAGTGGAAATGGGATCACCTGACGATGGATTTTGTATTCAAGCTTCCCAGAACACCGAAGGGACACGATGGTGTGTGGGTGATCGTGGATAGACTTACGAAGTCTGCTCATTTCTTACCAGTAAGGGAGAACTTCAGGTTGACGCAGTTTGCCCAGTTGTTTATAGATGAGATTATTCGACTGCATGGTACTCCAGAGTCGATAGTATTTGACAGAGATCCGAGATTTACTTCCCGGTTTTGGCAGAGCTTACAGGAAGCTTTTGGGACAAAGTTGCATTTCAGTACTGCTTTTCATCCTCAGGCCGATGGATAGTCTGAGCGGACTATCCAGATTCTCGAGGACATGATGCGAGCTTGTGTTTTGCAGTTTCAGGGTACTTGGGAATCACATCTACCTTTGATGGAGTTCGCCTATAATAACAGTTATCAAGAGAGTATTGGGATGGCTCCTTACGAGGCTTTGTATGGACGACAGTGTCGGACTCCGTTGTGTTGGACCGAGGTTGGTGGGAGGAGATTAACTACTTCCGAGCTGGTAGATCTTACACAGGAAAAAGTGTCACTGATCAGGGATCGATTGAAGGCAGCTCAGGACCGACAGAAGAGCTACGCCGACCGTAGGATCAGGGATTTGGAGTTTGCCGTAGGAGACTGGGTTTTCTTAAAGTTATCTCCTTGGAAGGGAATCGTACGGTTTGGCAGACGAGGGAAGTTGAGTCCTCGTTACATTGGACCTTATGAGATCATAGAGCGGATTGGTCCTGTTGCTTATCGGTTGGCTTTACCAGCAGATTTGGAAAAAGTACATAATGTCTTCCATGTATCTATGCTTCGGAAATATATACGGGATGATTCGTATATTCTGGAAGCACAACCTGTTGAACTGAGGGAAGACTTGAGCTTTGAAGAGCAGCCAGTAACGATTTTGGATCGAAAGGACAAAGTCTTACGGAGGAAGACGATTCCCTTAGTTAAAGTATTGTGGAGAAATCATCAGGTGGAAGAAGCTACTTGGGAACCCGAGGCCTTGATGCGTGAACAGTACCCTTATTTGTTTCATTGAATTTCGGGGACGAAATTCTTTTTAGGAGGGTAGATTGTAACAACCTGTACCTTCGGGAAGGGTATAAATGTAATTTTTGTAAATATTTGTATGAAAGGACGATTTTGCCCTTGTGAATAGTGCGTTAAAAGTTGACTTTTTTATTTACAGGTTGGATGAGTGTTGACCATTGACCGTGACGTAGTTTAGGACGTCACGAGTCCGTAGACAGGTGGCAGGTTCGATTCGGACAAACGGAGAAAAAGTTATGACGTTCGGAAGATTGAGGGCGTTACCGTAATTTGGACTAATTGAGGGAAATGTTGACTTTTTTTGAACTTGTGATTTTCTCGTAGACCGAGGACTGTTAGATAGGTCTCGACGTCCTGAGTACAACGACAAGCGGCACGCTGTCATCGGACGTCGGATGGAATAGTTACGGGTCTGAGAAGTTCGAGGGTAAAATGGTAATTTGTACACCTAGGGGCATTTTAGTCTTTTTCTCCTCAGCCCAATCAGATCAGGACAAGTGGCATTAGTGGGCTGGGATATTTTGTGCTGAGACCATGGAGAGTGGACACATGGGTGGAAGCTAGATGGTTCTGGGAGAGACTAAAATACACACGGTTACACCTTGCTCAATTTCAAACTGTGCCATTGTCTTCAACACAGAGAAACAGAGGGGAAGAAATCATTGGTGTTCGATCGATTCGGTGCAAGAGTGAGTGGGTGGTGGATTGTGAGAGTAACAGGGAGCCAAGGCTGAGCTACTGATCGTGTTTTGGAGCTGCAACCGTGCACGGAGGCACGACGAAGGAGGCTGGAAGTTTTGGGAAAACAGAGAGGCGGTGGCCCTATAGCGGTGGTTGTGCCGTGTGGTGGCTCAAACCAAGGCAGTAGGAGGCTCAGGAGCTTGCAGGGGACCCAACGAGCACCGTGGCACGCGGCGGTGCAGACGGCGGAGGCTGAATCGCAGGTGAGACTCGAATCCCCTATTTTTCCCGTGATTTTGTTTTCAAAAGTCGTGGACTTAGGGCTAGAGTCGAGGAATTTGGAGGTTATGTTGAGGTTCAGGGAGGTCCTAGGAGTTGTCTGAGTGTGGTGCCGTGACGGGGGGGACCTGGGTGGCCGGCGGCCAAAACAGGGGCCACAGGCCGTCTGTTTCGAGGCCGTGAACGATAGGTTTTAGGCTTCGATTTTCAAAAGTTAGGAGGGGAAAGGATTGCTGGGGACTGGACGGTGCAATTGGGATTGAAAGGATGAAGAACGGTGGAGGAACGGAGGAGAAAATAGGCACATATGTAGGAGAAAATAGGCGCGTGAAGCCCACGCGCAGCCACTTTGGGCGGCGCGTGGAGGCACGTGGGGAGGATTCCGGCCAACCTTCCAACATGGTTTTGATTCTAAATGTCCTAAGGAATCCGTTGGTGTGATTTTCGGGTTGATCGGACGATGTTATGTGGTAGTTCGGGAATCCGGACGGTTTAGGGTTTAAGATTAAAATATTAATAAATTCCCAAAAAATTGGGGAAATTAGGGTTAGTATCCTTGATGTATTGTGACCCTATTTGGTGCATATTGACAGGACGGGAGACGCCTGAGACGGTCGAGGAGCGCACGGAGCGCGATTGACTCGTTCAGATTTGTTAGTGGACTCTTTCTTTCTTTACAAGCATGCCTAACTGTTTTATTGATGTTTTACGGTATTAAATATGTTTTCTGCTTCTTGTTGACGGTTATATGTGGTTGATATGTTTGCACGTTTTTTGAGAAAAGTTGGATTTCGAGTTTTGATGCCATACTTAGGGATTTCAATCTATAATTGTTTTCTGATGATGATGAAGGGATTATGAAACATGATTTGTGATTAAATGTGGTTTTTGGTTTAAAAAATGGATTTCCGGATTTGGGTTCGGAATGTCGGTTCCGAACGCTGGATGGGCTTCGAACCGGGGATTTCGAATTCGAGTTTGGCTATGGTTTTAGGAATGGGTTTATATTGAATTTGGATTGGATTTGCTAGATCTGGATATTGGGTTTAAAGACCCGGATATTCTGATTGACGGGGGACGGGCCTGGATTGAGTTTAAAGACTCGAGAGTTTAAAGACTCGGATACTTACGATATTACCCCCGTAGGCCTATTGAGTTTAAAGACTCGGGAGTTTAAAGACTCGGATAGTATTGACGCCTGATTGAGTTTAAAGACTCGGATAGACCCAGCAGGTTTGATCGTAAAATGATACCTTGATATTCACGATTTATGATGCAGTTTTATAGTGTTTCTGTTTCTTATGATGTTTTACATTATGGTTTTCTAATATGTAGTTGGGCATGCATGTTTTCAAAACGGAGGGAATAAATAGTATTATTTTTTTTCGTAACTCTGATTTGATGAGCAACTGTTTTTGAAACTTTTATTGTTTCTAGTCCACTCACATCTTTTGGTTTTAAATTTTCCCTCCAGGTCGTGGTGATAGCGTCGGGGTGAACGTTGAGGCAGGAATCGAGGCATAGAGCTTACGACGTTCTTCCGTTGCGAGACTAGCATAGTAGGATTTTGTGCCCATTTTATAGAACTATGCTCTGACTTACAGTTGTATTATATTTACTCCTGCATCTGATAGTTATACTTACAGTACTATTACGGGTATTCTGGTACTTTATGTGTGATTGTCAGACGGGAGCAGGATTCGTCCCGGGTATCGAGGTGATCTTTGGGACGGGTCCTGACATAGTCGGGGTGGTCGAGGTGGTCGGGGTGGTCGAGCTAAGCAGGCTGAAGGGCTATTGGGCCGGGAGCTAAGGCTGTGACAGAATGTCACTTAGGCCATGATCACCTAAGGAATCAAGGACCCTCATGAGTTGTGCCATGATCTCATCATTTTGGGCCTAGATCCTCTTGTTTTGAGTCGTAAGCGGTGCGATTTTGGCCTGGAGGGTGTTGAAGTTTCAACTTAGCTCTGAGATCTCCTCGGGATTAGCTCACATGTAAGAACTCGAAGAGCTAGTGGAGACATCCTGTTCTAGCCCTTTTTCGGCCTCTGGATGATCTTCCATGGATGCCTACTCAGTTGTCGCTCCAACACATAATTTTAATATTTAATATGCCAGATTTAAACTTATGTGAATAGTGTCAGTCTCCAGATTGCCCCGGCCAGTTTACGCTTGTATGTAGGCCTCTAACTCCGAGTAGAGAGACCCAATAATGCGCCGATCCTCTTGCGGGGCTGATAAAAAATATGACCCCCTATGGTGGTTCAACTTCTTCGCGCCCACAATTTGACTTGTTGGCTCTCGATTTTTTCTTTTCATTAGTAAAAAAATATATAAATAAATTATAAAATGGAATGGTACAATAAAAAATAAATGAATAATTTAACTACCCCAACATTACTAAATACTCAAGCGACACAAAATGCATGCAGATCCTGTCCCACCCTATCTCTCGAGGCCTCTCTCTTGTGGAGGATTTGCACAAGCTTCTTGCAGGGTGGGCCAACTCAAACACTAGTTGTGGAGCTCATACTTCCACTTGACATAATGTAACTGCCAGTTACGTCTCATGTAGTCCGTGAGAGCAGCGTCCTCACGGTCATATTGAAAATTGGCATGTAATAAATTATTAAAGTAAGTAAAATAGTTAAAAATAATTAAAATAATTGTAAAACCGATACATACAGACTGGTAAGGCAGACCAACAGTGTGTAATCTCCTCCGGGGATTGGGTCTTGAACATATCGCCCATCATGAGACAATTGGTACAAAGAATGGCACACATGTCATGCACCATCAAGTTGTGGATCTTGGCGGGCGGTGTGTGGAGGTGAGGCAAGTAAATGAGTAGGATCTTCTGACAGGAGCTCTCCCAAAAACGCTTTGATAATCGTAAAAGGTTCTACGCACATCTGACAATCAAACAAAAATACTAAAAATTCTCTTAAAAGTAATAGCATAAACGACAAAACTGTCAGATAAGAGATAACTAAATGTACGTAATCATCAAAACAAAATGTTCAACCAGCCAACGATATTACAGAGCATAGGTGATTGTACAGTGAAAGTACCAAAATCCTCCTCTAGAAAAAGTCGATCAGTGCATAGAGGTGGTATTATGCCTAAATCGCAATATCAGCCTCCGTACCCAAGCAACGACCTGGAAGGTCAATAAAAACATCAAAGGTGAGAGTGGAAAAAAATAAATATTTAAAAATATGTTTCGGTAAAAATAAACCCCTTACTTTCCAGTTATGAAAACATGCATGCATATCGTAATATATGAATCACTGGATTTCAATTTAAAACATATGGTAAAAATTTGGACACAAATATCAATAATCAAAAGCAACCTATCCTCAACATCTAAACATCGGTCACGACGAATAGTCCATGCTACGAGTAGAAAACTCGAGATCCGCACGACGTTCTGCCACATTCGAGTACATCCCCAGGATCCAGGCCACGTCTGGGTTGTAACCAAGGATTCGTCTACGTCCGAAAGATGTGATATCTAGACATTCCTGGTATCGGGTCTTCCGTGAATGAAAAGGTGGAGAAAAAGAAGAGCCTGCTCATTTTAAGTCAGTAGAGACTTTTGCCCAACGAAGCTAAGTCGGCTGATGGATAAATGAGTTGTCGAGTAACATATAGGCAGTAAATTTGATTTTTGGCTAAATTTTGGGAAGTTAGTTTGATTTTTCATGAAATTTAGAGGGGTAATGGTAAATAGTTTGCCTGACTAAGCTTGTTATGTTACCTGATGAATAAAACAAAAAACAAAATATCTATTTGATGTTTTGCGACAAAAAAGTCAGAAATTTGTCAATTTTACCCGATAAAGATAGATATATTAGCCGACGATCTCAATTTGCCCCAACATAGGAAATGTTTGTTTGGAAAACGTGCTATATATAAGAAACCAAATTATAGGAATGAATTTCAAAACCGAGGTCGTTGAGGAATCTTTTGCTTCGTTAAGTGCCTAACATTCACCTGTAAAAAATTATGATGTTTCGTGTCATAGTGTGTCTTCCCTAGCATGGTATTGTTTGTATTGAGTCATGCCCTCACAGTTTTGTTTTTGGGAACTCACACGCAACTTCCCAATGGATCACCCATCTTTAGAGTTCTTCAGCCCAATCTCACTTAACTCCAAAGTTCCAAAGGAATCCAAAGCTAGTGAGCTCCCAAAAGGTCTCGCGCTAGGAATATATGTGTCCACACAGTTTTTTTTGCATTGCTCACCGTTCTTGCTTCCTAGGCCCACGGGTCTTACAATCCACCCACCTTGAGGCCCAATGTTCTCGTTGGCACACTTCCGGTCAGGATTTAGCTCTGATACCATTCTGTCACCACCCGTCTCTCCTAGCATAATATTGTCTGCTTTAGGACATGCCTTCACGGTTTTGTTTATGGGAACTCACGTGCAACTTCTCAATGGGTCACCCATCCTGAAATTACTCTAATCCAATTTAGCTTAACTTTGTAATTCCAAATGAATCCAAAGTCATTGAGCTCCTAAAAGGCCTCACGCTAGGAAGAAAGGTGCCTACAAAGATAAGGCACTTCACCTTTTCCTCCTCGAGTGATGTGGGATTGCTCACCGTTCTTGCTTTGTCTTACAATTCGAGGAGTCTAAGCTGTCTGATCGTACTATAATATTTTGTAATCGTCGATTCATTTTTCATCTCTACCTGAGCCTAGGAGTTCAAAACTGGGTAATTTTTCACGTAAATAATTTATGAGTACGTACACAAATATGGACTATTGTACTGGTCGAATTATTAAAGGAAATTATTGAAATTTGTAAAACCACCTTATTCAATAACACTTTAAAACATTTCAAGAAAAGTTCAATATGTATTTCAATATTTTGGTAGATTGATTTTCAAAAGATTAATTTGAAGAATCTGGCTGTTCATCCTGTGTCTTTATGCCTAACATTCGCTTGTAAAAAAATCGTGGTATTTCAAGGAGTTTAAAACATCCAATCGTAATACAACGTTTTGTAACTGTGGATACGTTCCGCACTGTTACCTAAGCCCGAGAATTCCACATTGGCTAATTTTTCACATAGATGATCTATGAGTACGTGCAATAAATCTGGACGGTTAGTTTGGTCAAATTATTAAAGGAAATTATTGAAATTTGTAAAACCCCTTATTCAATAACACTTTATAACATTTCAAGAAAAGTTCAATATGTATTTCAATATTTTAGTTCGATTGATTTTCAAATAATTGAATTTAAAGAATATGACCATTCATTTCATGTCGTTAAGTGCATAACATTCTGCTATCAAAAATCGTGATGTTTCAAGGAGTGTCAGGTGTCTGATCGTAATATAACGTTTTGTAACCATTGATTCACTATACACCGTTATCTAAGCCCGTGAATTCTAAATTGCCTACTTATTTGCATAGATGGTCTATGAGTACTTACAATAAATTAGTTCTTATTAGATCGGTCCTCTTTATTTTGAAAATAATTTAAAAAGTTGTTTAGTAATAAAATAATAGGCTTATTACCCTAGGTGCACTAGGAACACACTACGAAATCTCAAAATACACCGGGGACGGACATTTGCCTCAGTTTCAACAGGAACGGTTACACCGTCAATACCGTTGCACCATTTGTCAGTCAAACTTATTAACACTGTTAATTTTGATGACGTGGCAGTACTGTTAAAAAATTAGTAAGGGTAATTTAGACATTTACTTTATTTTATTATATTTTATATTAAAACTCTTTTTAAAAAAAATAAAACCCATCTTCCCCAACTTATTTTTATCTCTCTTTCAACCTCATTTCCTCGGAAAAAAAATCCACCATTAATCATCATCTCCCCTCACCCTCACTCCCCAAATATGAAACCAAAACTCAAACCCAATTCAGATGAAAGAAGGAAAAAAAAAAACAAACCTAGCTCCTCCATGGAATCACCCCAGCATCAGAACAATGAACCCTCTTTCGTCTTCACCATAGAAGATAGGTCGCACCCAAGATGCTGTCGGATGCTGACCTCACCTCCACCATTCCCAACTCAAAGACAAATGCGAGGGTGGGTTTGGAGGATTATCGAATTGGGTTTTCAATTTGGGCGAGGATTGTCGAATTGGATTATCGAATTTGGATGGGTATGGATTATTGAATTGGATTGTTGGATTGAGGTGGATTTGGATTATTCATCGATGGCATCAGAACACCACCCTCGATTTCGACCACTCCATTTCTCTCTGAGGCCACAGACATTCTCGAGTGTGAAAATCAATGTCTATATGAAAATCATTCCTCGCTGCCCTTCCTCTTATTCAGAATCTCATCATCGGTGTCGCCAAGGGATACCGCTATAGATGCGCTTTATGTATGCTCACGTTCCCATCTTTACTTTCCCTTCATAACTCTCCATATCTTGGAACCCTCCTTAGGTTCCTTAGCTCAACCCCCAAATCAAATCTCTACAAATAGAAAAATATTTCCTTTAATCTTCACCACATTCAAACCAACTCCTAATTAATTCTCAATTCTCAAATCAAATCCAGCATAATCAATCCCTTTACAATCCCTCTATTTTTCGCTATCTCTATCTCTCTCCCTTTCTATCCCTCCCGTCTAATCTTGAAACTAGGCTTTTGGATTTAATTTCTCTATTTATGTATGCTTTCTGTTCAGGGAGAGAACAGAGGAGGTAGGATTGGGCTTGGATCGCAATTGCCTTGTCCTGACCGCAGAGGAGGAGGAGGAGTTCCTTCATGTTGAGCCAGAGAAGAGAAATGGGGAGGGAGGTGAGGAGGAGGAGGAGAAGGATTGTTATTTGCAAAGAGAGGCCGAGGATAGTGTGTTTTTTGGCCCCATACGCTTGGCCGCAAATGGGTTCCATTCCCATGGCTAAACCAGAGAGGATGGAATAGCCGGTTATGTTTGCAAAGAAGGCAAGTGTGCAGGAACCGAGGAAATGGGGTTGAAAGAGAGATAAAATTAAGTTGGGGAAGATGGGTTTTATTTTTTTAAAAAGAGTTTTAATATAAAATATAATAAAATAAAGTAAATGTCTAATTACCCTTACTAATTTTGTAATAGTACTGCCACGTCATCAAAATTAACAGTGATAATAAGTTTGACTGACGGATGGTGCAACGGTATTGACGGTGTAACCATTCCTGATGAAACTAAGGCAAATTTCCGTCTCTGGTGTATTTTGAGATTTTGTGGCGTGTTCCTAGTGCACTTAGGATAATAAGCCTAAATAATATTTATAATAATTTAAATTTTACCCAATGAAACTTCTACCATTTTCTTCGGGCAACATTCATCTTTGGCAAACGTCCATCAAATGGATGTCAATACGCCATGTGCTAATTTCTTAACCCGACAAATTATATTCAAGCTTCGTCGGGCAATGTTTTTGTTTTATGTTCACATACATTTATTGCTTAGAGGATGGATATATAAATGAAAAAAATAACAAATAAATCATAATAAATGATTTGCAGATGGATATTTCATAAATAAATGAAATCATTCTTTTTACAAATTTCATTCAGTGTTGGCTTCACTCTCCCCTAGCCAATTACTTTCATCATCAGAGATGTGCTCAGTAATTGACTCCTCAAAATCACTTCCACTTTGTTCTAATACCATGAGAACAATAAAAATGTCATCAATTGCAATTAGTGGAATAATATCGCTTATCCGTACTCCATCCACATTTAGGATGGATACTGAGGAATCCACATGGTAAAAAAAAAATTCATTGTCTATTTTTGCACCTTCTTCATGGTATCGGTCATCCAAATCCCAAATGTTTCTATGATTGACCATCTCATTTACTCTCCAATCAGTCCCAGTTTTTAGATCATCCACATAAAACACTTGTTTCCCCTTACTAGCAAGGATGTATGGATCACTCCAAAATCACCGCATGTTTGTTTTGATAGAGGTACATAAATGATCTTTAATGACCCTCCTTAGGAGACTTGGGTTTGTATCAAACCAATGACACTTGATCAGAACGATTCTTACGGTCTGTGTATAATACCTTAACCACACTTAACAATCTACCGTAGAATCCAATATCAGTATTTTCTTCATCCTCGACATAGAGACCCTGTTGTTTTGTGTAGATAATCTATCGTCTCATTTTGTACACATAAACTTCACTCCATTTACATGACAACCACCATACATTTTTCCTCAAAATGGGCAATGGCAAGCTGCATTAACTATGTATTAAAATTTGGCGAGTTGTTATCCTTCAGATGTGTCATCTGGTAAGATATACGCAATATGCAAAATTGGTAAATTTAAATTTTTTTAAGGAATTTTCAAATAAAATATTTGACGTACATGCTCAAAAAACTAACATGGAAATATTTATTTGTCCATTTCTGTCCAATTTGAAGGATACTCGACCTTCATCAATACTTGGTGTTGCTGCATGGAAAGACCAAACTTCCTCACAGTTGTTCAATATGAACTAGTGAGCCACATCCATGTCCCTATTGGTGAACAGCTCCGAAAATGGACCATTGCCAAATGGCCGTACGGGTTGGGAAGTGTTTTGTTTCGGATATACCGCTTTAATGTACCTAACATTCTGAAAAGAAATATACTTTATGCTTTACATATATGCACCACAAGAAGGAATAGTAGTGAAAGTAGGAATTAGTTATGCATCTCAATTGGAACATCTAACAATAGTGCACCAAGTTAGCTAGCTTTCCCTCATCTGGCATATGCATTAGCAGGTACACCATTACTTAAAAAAAAAAAAAAACCTTTGGATATTTTGCTTTAGCTAGAACATGATGTAAACAATATCCCCGTTTATTGCTTCGAGGTATGCTTTTATCAACAATCTAACACATAATATCTGAAAGAATTTTACAAATAAACTTTCATCTCAACAACATCGCGCTCCAAGTATGGCCAAATACTAATCGACATGAGCCATTGTAGCAAATCATGATAGTTATAGCTCATCATACCAGACAAAGTACCATCGGTAGTGCTTACGTTTTAGGATATATTATCGACGTTACCCGTCAGGAAATTTCACACCCTACAACCACTTTTGGAATTTTTTCTTATTCTCCGACATAATTGTATAATTTGGATGAGCCATGGTGTATTTTTAATTGACAGTTTTTGTCTACAAATTAGGCCAAATCCCATTTTCTTATACTCATATGGGTTTTTTATTTTGTGTTCTTTGATTTGCCTTTAATGGATAAAGTCATTCTCATAACACTCTCGGTAACATTCTTCTCGATATGCATAGGATCCACTATATGTCTTGTTTTCAACTTTGACCAATATAGTAACCGGAAGAATATGTTTTTTTTTCGTCCAACTTTCTTATTCGACATATGTTGGTCCTTGTGTGACGAAGTCATGTGTACTATTTATTTTGGACAATATCTTCTCACCGGACCTCTCCCTTGGTGGAGCCTGTAACTTTGAGTTTTCATCAAATAAGTCTGATTGTTACGTCGTCGGTGATCTAAGGGTAAAAATCTTCAAATAGCCAAGTAGCATACCTTCAATGCATGCCAAAAGGACGTTGTGCCTGGGCCACATGTAGAGCCAGAAAGATAACCTTGGTGCTTCATCTTTCCAATATACCGTAAGCCAAAAAATCATTATTTGTCCATATTACTACCGCTCGTAGAGTGAACATTTTTCCACTAAACTTGTCATATGTTCAAACACGATTTCTCATAGATCTATGAGCTCATCAATCAATGACTGTAAATAAATATCGATGAAATTACTTGTGGATTTGGGCCCCAATATCAATGAAAAGATCTAGCCTAGAAAAATGGTAAAACTCGTGAAGGGTCCTGCTCTCGTTTGACAAATCTGTCAAAAAAAACCCAAAATTACTCTTTACATGCTTTAGACAAGAGATTGTTCACTTAAATACAAAAGTTTAAATTGTAACAGAGCCACAAACTGGAAGTGAGCCCCTGTTCGAACTATGCCCCTGCACCTACGCCACAGTCTAGAGAGTAAGTAGAAACATGAAAATGTGAGTGAACCAAGATAAATCGTTATAACACCTTAACAAGAAAACGATATTTTCCCCCCTAGTTTCCAAAATATGCATGCATATAAGAAAACGAAAAAAGTCAAATGTTTTAACATAAAATGCATATAAAATACCCACAACCCACATTTTCCTGAAATACCACCCCCTCTCCCCCCGAGTAAAACCACCGGAAAAAACACCCTGGACACCACAACCAGTAAGTAAGATACCTAATCTTTCATACCATACCATTGCCAACCAAAACATTGTACTACGCATAGACAATCTAAGAATCTGTGAAGCCCTGTTCCGGATGTCTGAGCATTAACTATGGCATATCTAGCTTCAAGATCCGCGGAGCCCCGCTCTAGACTTTTGAAAGCTGGTCAAAACTCACGGGGAAGGTCAATTGTCGAAACAGTCAAGTAATAAAACCCATAACATCGTTTCAAAATATAACTTTAGCTCTAACTCCAAGTCAAAACATTTAAACAATGGCCTAAGCCCAAAACACTGTTTCCACAAAATCCATAAAAGATGTGTCCATAACAGTAACCAAACGATTATTCATAAACTATAAATTTGTATATCAAATGAAATCATATCGAGAACTTATTCAAATAATTTAAAACAGTTCTATGTACATGCAAGATAGTCTTGAAAGCAAAGGTACACTCACAGTCAAGCTAGTAGCTCGCTCTTGAGTTGTGCACTCCTCATAAGTCCTTGAAGCATCCTTGTCTGTCAAAGTAACAATCGAGGGTCACCAACAACACAAATAACCTTGTACCCCAGGATAGAACACGCGTCTTGAACACACAATGTGATGACCCGAAAATTCGAAAAAGGAAACATTGGAAAAATTAGAAGGAAATGACGATTTTGCCCTTGGTTATGTAGGGGTAAAAGTTGACTTTTCATTCGGGACATTTTTCAGACTTTACGAAGAGACTGTTGAGTAGGTCTCGGGACGCTGAATTTGTAGATAGGCGGCATGCGTCAATCGGAGGTCGGATGTGAAAGTTATGGGTCTAAGAAGGTTAGGGGCATTTTTGTAATTCGAAGCCCAAGGGCATTTTGGTCAATTGTCTCTTATGGGGTTAAAATTGTCCTTTTGTGGGTTTTGATGAATCACCCACCAATGACTTAGTTACGTTGGTAAGTGACACATGTCACTTGTAAAGATTGGATTAGTGGTCGTGGGTGTGTGTGTTGTGCAATCGAAGAGAAAAATAGGGGCGGCAAGGATCGATTCAGAAGCCTCTATCCCAAAATTGAGAGACTTAGAGAGGGATGGAGAGAACTAATGCAATGGAGAGACTAAGGAGCTTGGGACAGAAAGGAAAAGACGAGGGAGTGAGAGGAAGAAAAAAAGAAACCCAAAACCTATGAAATTCGACTTGATCAATTTTCGAATGGGAACTTATGGACCACAATCACCGCAATTGGCTTTACATTTAGCCTTCTGGGATCAATCCGAGTGGACCCACTGCAAAAACGAAAGAAATTGAAGTCGTTTTACCTTAGAACCGAAGGGGTGAGGACTTTGGATTTTCGAACTTGAGTCGAAAAATTGGAGGGATTGAAGGATGAAATTGAGGTTGGAAATGTACTTAGAAGAGTCCTAAGAAGCTGTTGGCTGGATCAATTGAAGAAAATTGATCGACAGTGATGAATTTTGATGGATGAACAGCTCGTGGATATTCAAACAGTCGAGTTCGAATTGAAGGATTAAGGTAAGTTGTGATACAAATTGAGTTTACAGATCTCTAATTGAGATATAAACGATGCTAATGGACGGTTCAATTGTAAAAATCAAGGCAGAATTTATGGAGAATTGAACGGGTCATGTCGCGGGTTGTAGGATCCGTTTGCAGGTAACAGTTTACTGTGCAGGCACGTGGCTCCCACGCACAGCCGCTTGCAGTGGTGCGTGAGGGTGCGTGGGCACGATCCTCGAGGTAAGGTCAACATGACTTTTATTATATGCAATGTAAAGAACATTTTGGCGTTGGTTTTGAGTCAATCAGATACCTTTTCGATATTGTTTCGAGGGTCCGAAGGCTTATGTTACGTTTTTCATTCGTAATTAATTCCCGGAAAATTATGGGAAATTAATATGATATTCATTGAGTCATTAGTGACCCTTAATGATGATTTTGGATAGGATTCATGATTTCTGGAAAATGTCAGAAATTACGGAAAGACGCGCAGCCTGGAAAGCAAGCTGTTTGGATGGTGTGTAAGTGGAAGTTTGTTTTATAAACTGTTATGCATGCATAGTTAAATGTTTTACATGATTGATTGCATGATTTAGTTTGCAATGATGTCATGGTAATTTGGCATGATTAATTGTGATTAATGATTATTTTAATCGGTCTTTCAGGCATGTTTTACGAGGAATGTGCAAATGATGTTTTGGGCTAGGCCCGGAGTCAAAAAAGTTTTTTAAAAGGATATTTTGACTTATTTGGTCAGTCAAGGATGATTTCTGGATTATTTTAATGTTTTCAAATGAGATTTTATAGATTTATGTGTAAATGGTATTTAGGCTTGAGACCCTGTCGGGAATGATTTTGACTTGATTTGAAGGATTTGATTGAAATGTTTTGGGATGTAATCCCGGGATGGTTTTCATTGTGATTGTGAGTGCCCAGACGGTCGAAACTAGGGGATTACCCAAACGACCGAAGCTTGGGGGATGTGTTTGTGATTATTCCCAGGCAGCCGATGTTAGGGGGTATACCCAGGCGGCTGACACTCGGGGCCCAGGCAGTCAAAGCTAGGGGATTACCCAGACGACTGATGCTCTGGGATATGCGTGCCGGGACAGTCGAAGCTAGGGGGTGGCTTCCCAGAAGACTGAGGCATGGGATATTGCCTACGCGTAGTGCGAATGTGATTAATTGTGCACTTGTGAGTAGTGTTGTTTGATGTTGATTGTGATTTTTTTGTGTACTGGTATTGAGTACGGGTTTTGGTCTTTGTGGCCAGATTAGTGTTTACATGTGATTTGGCTGGAAAGCCGGTGATTTTTATTCATATGTTTGACCATATGCATGCATGGTTTGATAAACTGGAGGGGAGAGTGGTTTATTTGGAATGTATTTTCAAATGATATTATTTTTCTCCACTCACAGCTTTTATGTTTTTGATGACCCTCCAGGTTGTGGCACAACATTCGGGGCTGATCAAGAGATGAATGTATGAGCGGAAATCAGTGCAGTTATCCCTTATCTGACAGGTGCTGAGGGTAGTTTCGGGACTCTAGTTGACTTGTCAGACGGGAGCAGGACCGGACACAGTTATCAAAATCCAGTTAGGACAGCTCCTGTCACACAACCCATGGATTTAAACGCCTAAACTACCCTTAAATAAACTCTGATAAACATGATACCACCAACATTGGATTCAACTTGTCGAAACATGTCTGAAAAAGGTTGATCGTCGAGATTCGCTCCCACGTGCCAGCTTCGGTCGGTGGAAGGTTGGTGGCCTTTCTCATGTGCTTCCTTTAACGTCACATGTTGACATCACCCACTGAAGTCAGCCCCTACCGACATGGCACTATTCTGATGTCACCCTACCTGCTGACATGAACCTGAAACGTAGCATGCTAACATCATGCTGACATCACTTGGCCACATCATCATGACCTCATACTAATGTCACCTCCTCGCTGGAGAATACGGTTACATCGTCGTGGCCGCCACCGTTCGCCAGTCGAAAACCGCCATTTTTTGTCCTAATTTTCAAACTTCCCTAAATCCCTCAAAACTCAACCAGATTGGACGTTCTAATAGTGAAAATCTTTCTCGTCGATCCCAGGAATCCACATCCAAACCCAAAATTGAGATAAAATACCTGGATTCCAAGATATGAACTTTGAAAGTTGCGGGTTCCTTCATCCTCACGTATTGATCGTGTCCAAACGATACTACCTTTTAAAATGGGTTATTCTGATTCACGAGAGTCCCAAAAATGTGATTCTAACCACGCTTTAGTCCAAAAAAATCCCTAAACTAAACTACAAATTATGGGTTTTGTGTGGGTTGCGGAGGGGTGCATGGGTTAGAGAGAAATGAGAGAGAGAAGAGAGAGAGAGAGAGAGAGAGAGAGAGAGAGAGAGAGAGAGAGAGAGAGAGAGAGAGAGAGAGAGAGAGAGAGAGAGAGAGATGTTGTGATAATGATCAAAAGGAAAAAGGGCTCCTAGCCACACAAAACAATCCACCCCAAAAATACCTCACATTTCCTTTGTTGACCAAACTGCCCTTGCCCAAAAAGGAAACCTAACTAAGGCTAAGGGTAAAAAGGTCGAAAAGCAAAAAAAAATATTTAAAAATCCCCAAAAAAAATCTCGTAAAATCTTGAAAACTCGTATTTAAAATTTCGGGTCGTTACAATCAAAGTACTAAGGATTATGAATTCTTTCTGCATGCATCTCCAAGGAGGCAAGTTATATAGAACCATAACCAATGTCCAAGTACTATAAGGCTTTACAAAACTCCCAAATGGATTAAAACTATCAGTGACAAGCCATAATGTGAAAGTTTTTGCTCTACAATAAAGTCATAATACATCTTATCAAATTTTTTCCAAGTCTCTCCATCGGTCTGATGCCTCAATGCATTCATCTTTGTGTCACCTCATATCACAGGTTATATGAGACGATATGTAGAATCTTTGAAGCCTTGGATTTAGTGGAAAATAATGCAGCACTTTGTTTGGAATCTTTTTCTTGCGAAACCTAGAATCATTAGACACAGGACAATATTCAAGCTGCTCGAATTCACGGTAAACAATACACAGTTGTTCTTGCATGCATGGATCTTAAAATACCCTAAACTGAGACCCTTCAACAAATTTTTTGAGCTATAATGATCTTTAGGAGACGATTATATTCATGGAGCATTCGAATGATGATGTACATCATGCGATCAAAACTGTCCCGTGCATGAACTCCACAACTACCTATAGAACCGAAAGTATTTTACAACTTGGGCACAATTCACGTTGAGCTTCTTTCAAAAATCTCCTGTAACAAAGTCCAGAGTCTTGGGGTTGAAACGTGAGGGGCTCATGGTCTATATCATCCGATGGCGGAGGAAATTATCAGTTAATATTTCAACTTGATCATTATCACATCATTCATCCAAAGCACTTTCTTCCCAACGGGTCTCGGGAGCCAAAGATGTCGATTTAGTAAATATTTATTTACTGTAATAGATTCAATTAGTGTAACTGTGTACAGTTGCATTCATATCCAAAAGATATTGGGCCTCATTCAATGGTATAAAATTATAGTTGTTACATTTACGGCACATACATATGATACGTCTATCATCAATGCAATGAATACTTGCAAAAGTAATTGAAGCTATCGATCTCATCCATATATTGATCGGAAAATCTATCAAACATTTGCATCCAGCCTCTAATATTATATTCACGTTCAAAAAATAGACTCAACGTAAGTAATTGAGTTAATATTGCTCGTAATTAGAACGAGTTAATATCAAAAGGACGCTTGTCTTCTTACTATTATCGTGATTTGATCTTTTCCCATTCTAGAGTGCACGTTCTGTGCTGTGTAGTTTGCGACCTACGAGCCAAAGTTTCGATCAAGGAAAATTTTGACAGCATCTCCTTACAGTCCCTAAATGGACGACATAAATATTATAAAAAAAATATATCTATTATGCAGTCAAAAAATATTGAGGGGATACAAACTGAATTTCCCACAATCGAAACATGACCTTGTAAACCAAAAACTACACAACACATAATTGTGCACCCCTAAATTGTTTGAACAAATGGATAATTAAAGAGTGTGTCAATCAACTCGATTTGCTGACTCTCAAAAGTTTCTAAGGTTGTTCATTAAATTTAATTATTCGAAGTTATAACTTCTCATAAGTTGTTATTAAATATAAACATATTTCACCTCGTCGGAATATACAAAAAAAAAATCAACAAAGTCACAAATACAAACATATATTATTTATGCATATCACATAGTTTACCCGTTTCGAATCTCCTTACCTAAATTCCGAAAATATTTTCTACTTTCCTAACCCTTTTTCTAATTTTCAATATTTTCCTAACTTATTTTCTAATTTCCTAACATATTTTTCTATTTTAATAATTCTATAAGCTAATTTTTATTTTCCTATTTTCCTAACATATTCTAATTTCAATAATTTTATAACATATTATTTTCATTTTTTTCTAATTTCCTAAAACACTTTATATTTCCTAATTTCGTAACATATTTTCCCAAAAAAAAAATTCTAATTTCCTACACAATTTCTACACATTTTTTGAAATAAATACACAATTTTTATATCTAATTATTTCCAAAATTCTTGTCAAATTAATTGAGAGGCAAATACACATACCTTTTTGTAGTTAACCTGTAAAGTCAACAACAAATTTCCTATAACACAAGACAAAATTAATTTCCAATAAAAAAACCAAAATTTCAAAACTATAAAAATTATATTTCTCAAACCTTCAAAATTTGTATATTGGAGATTGAAAAAAAAAAGATTTTATTGGTAGTTAAAATAGTGATGAAAAGATGAGTGTCGGTGAATTAATGCATGAGAGAGAGCGAGAGAGAGCGAGAGAGAGAGAGAAGTAATGGGCAAATAGGAAGAAGAATTGGTTGTGGGCTGTATAGTTAATGCGTTTATACTATTTCCCACTTCACAAGGCAATATTGAATGATTCGTTGAGAAACATGTGGTGAACACTACATGTTAATTTGTCATTGTTTTTTAATTTGCCTAACAAGCACTATAAATTCATCTGGAAATGATGCCAATTTTACATGCGAATTGGATTCTCTTCCCGCCATAATATGACCCAATGACGATCAGTATCCGTCGGACAAAATTCGATTAAAACGACAAAAAATCCTTCGTCGGCGCGAAATTTTGTCGGGCAATTATTACTTTTTTTTGTAGTAATTCTAGAATCATTACTTTATATTTTCGTACTTTATTTCTTTTAATTAATTTTATTACTTATGATATATATGAGTGGAGAAAGTTTCTATGGGGTATAATATTGTACAATATCCCTACATATACTATAACCAAGGATTGAAATATCGATATCGACGGATATATCGCTCACTGAATTTACAGATATCTCGCCCCAAATATCGATATCGATATCGTTTACGGTCAACAAAAATGACGAAAATTAGGTCCAAATGACAGAAATTTGGAATGAAACTTTGGAAAAAACTTAAGTACCCAATAATGGTTATATAGGACTAATAAAAAACTAGAAAATGACTTTGATATAATAAATATATAATGAATCATATGATAGAATATAGATATGACGACCACTAACAGTATAAAATCTTAAAAATAAACTTAAATTAAAACATAATTCTATTGATAATATTGCATTAAAAATATTGTACACATTGAGCATGATAAAAAACAAGTAGAGTGTCGACCAGCTTGAAAATTAGATTGGTCTTGATCTACCAAGACACAAAAATTTTGCCAACTGATGCTATTTGACCAAAAGGAAATGTATTGTTGGACATAGTATTCGTATTCCTCCATAGATAGGGTAGTTCGAATTTACCCAACTAACTTCTCCATAATCTTCATTGAGATGAGGATCTTCATAGCCTTCATAACCATGTGGCATTTGAGGGAGATGGTTGTCTAACTGGGGGTGACGATATGGACCATAAGCATATGGATCATTTGAGTTGTTACTAGGATCGGTGCCTAAACTCATTGACTCAAAACTAATTGCCATGGAATCCTCAGAAGATGGGTTTCCATAACCTTCATATATGTTGCGTGTCCGAGTGTAATCTTTTCCAACACCACTGATTCTTACTCCTCCTTCTCTACACCCATGATCATAATCTTGGGTGACATGAGTGAAACCCACCTCTCCAGTAAATGGGCTCAAAGGCGCATATGTTTCGGTTACATGTTCATTTCCCCTGTCATCATCTCCTCCGTCATCCTTGTCTTCATCGTTTGTCTCAACATCATCTCCTCCATCATCATCATCTGGAGATTTATTTTGATGAAGTCTCTTACTAGTAGCATCAACTCGTAAGTCAGGTCTAGCGGTAGAACCAAGCATTGATCTCTCCCATGAAGACATCTCCCGCTCACTTCCTACGTCCTCACTCCCCACTTCTTCAGATAGCACTCTATCGACATTAACACCGTGTTCACTAGCAAGATGTGCTACTCGAGGGTCAGGCCTTCCACTATCATCATCCAAGTGAGCTAGCATAATCCATGCTTGAAGTGGATCAACCTCATTACCTTCCACATGTTGACCTGCAATTTCCAAAAGGTCAACGTAGTCTTCTTCCACAACTTTACCGGCTTCAGCTTCTTCATCTCTTAACTTGAGTTTCATGTTGTAATAACATAAAACAAGTTGTTCTAACTTAGAATATGCGAGACGATTTCTTTGCTTTGTATGAATTAAAGAAAATGTACTCCAATTTCTCTCACATGCCGAAGATGATGCCGTTTGTGATAATATACGAACTGCAATTTATTGCAAACTGGGAGAAGCTTGGCCATATAGTTCCCACCACTCAGCTGTCAATATCAAGTTTAATGTAAGAGGCATTATAAAGTGCTAAGTCATATAATATCAAGTTAAATGCAAGTAATATATCTGGGGGCATTTCGTTCGTGATTGTGCAGCCATAGATGAACGAAATGTTTTCCGACCATCTCTAAAGTTGATCAACTACACTAAGGTTGATGTTAATATAATGCCATAGATGTACAGATTCAAAAAGATCAAGGTTCATAGATGGTAGTGAACTTACGTCTACTCCAAAATTGTGTACACCCACTTGCCCATTTGGATTTAGTTTGAGGAATACTTGTTGAACTGATTGGACGAGGTAGGAGTCATGCCCAACACCTGCTTGATATTGATATCGGGAATTCAAGTAATAAGCTGCAAATTATGAATGAACTTTGCTTAGTAAACAACAATAAAATAAAATATTAACAAGTTCAATAAGATAGAAATATACCAGCGGCATGTAAAGAATGCACTAATGTTTTTTCCCATCGTTCCTGTATGATTTTAAGGACCCACTTCTTCCCTTTAAGACGGGTTATCTTTTCTTTCATTCGATTGAACATATCATACAGGATTGGCATAGTTGGGACGACCTCTGTATCAACAATTCGAAGGATGCAATATAATGGTTCATATATTGATTGCATCATCTTCAATGACTCCCAGAATCTTTGGTTGAGGATATGAGCCTCAACCTTCTTGCCTTCCACTTTCCTACTCAATGGGCTACCATGTCATTGATCACTGGTAAACAATCTTCTAAGGCCAACTTTATGCTTAACTATATTGTTTATACAAATAAAGTTGGTTGCGAACCGAGTTGCACCAGGACGAACCAAGTCTTCTTGACAGAATTCATGCATCTGAGCTAGCAACCATAGATGATTATAAATGTAGTTAGTTACCTGCCTAGCATTTTTTATGATGAGCGTCATTGTCTCATTCTTCCCAATATCTTCAAATATTAGGTGGATACAATGGGCTGCACAAGGAGTCCAATAGAGTGGATACGTCTTCATCAGTTCTTTTCCAGCCTTTTTGAAGTTCGGCCCATTATCAGTAACGATCTATACAACATTTTGTACTCCAACCTCCTGAACAACTTCCTTCAACAAATTTCCTATGTACACATAGTCTTTATGGAATTTGGAAGAATCAACTGACTTGAGAAATACAGTTGAACCCTTACTATATACCATGAAGTTAATTATGGATAACTTCGTTGGACCGCTCCAACCATCACACATTATGGTACATCCATAAGTTTCCCAGTGTCGCTTTTGTTGCCCCACATACGCCGTCATTTCTTCATACTCCATAGGAAGATATTTAGATTTCACTTCATATGGAGAAGGAGTGGACACGCCTTCACCTGCAAATCAAAACATAAGTTAGCATTTAATGCTATTTCATAAGCTAAATAAAAATGTATCATAAATAAATTTATTAAATACCTGCTCGTTGGGCTTCAATAATCATATTCTTAAAATGATGAGAGTTGGCTTTATTTGGAGCCACGCCTTCATATATAAAAAATTTGCTTATGTATCGACCCAACTTCTCTTTTGTCCCTTTCCACATGGATTTTACAGTCTTCTGTTGACTTCGTGCGGTTTTGTAGAGTTTTTGTTCTGGAGGAATTGAAAATGGATCACGCAAACTTTGTGATCAACGCATCTGTTGCGGTGGTTGACGACTGCTACTGCCTCCTTGAGCACCACGCATGGTACCAACTCCATAATTGTCGACACTTCGTCGTGCCTCATCTCTCGATGCATTTACAGCAAAGTGATATGCTGCTCTCTCAGATCTATGCACATCTGGTGGATAAGCGAATCCATCATCATCCTTTTCATCATCGCTATCATTAATCTGAATGTTCTGTTGAGTGTCCAGTGGATCTCCTCTCAAGCCAGCTCGTATGTTCTCCCCAATCATATTCTTAGTCTGTTTAGCAGTATCTTTACTTTTGATCCATGCTCTGACCTCATCCCTAATAGTCTTAGGTACATCTTTGGATTTTTGAACTTTTTTTTTGGATCAAAACCTGCTAGATGAATTTTAATCGCGTTATGCCTCCACTCTGGAACTGATGTTGACAAAACGAACATATGACACCGTTTTTATTTCCAGGAATTGTAAGGGCATATTTCCATGCTAGGTCAACTCGTCCAGGTCTTGGGCGACTTTCACTTGCATTTGCACTAGACATTTTATGAAATCTAAGTTACATGAAAAATAATTAGAATTTGATAATGACAAATAATAATAATAAAAATAAAAATAATAATAATATTATTTCAATTAGATCATATATTCTAAGTTAGACTTTGATGATGATAAAAAATTAAGGAGCAAACACACATATATTCATAATTTTAATATATATTCTAAAATAAAACATATATTATAAATTAAAACAAATATTACCAAATATAAGAATTACCCCATATTTCATATTAAAACATACGTTACTAAAACATATTTTTGTAACAAATAATAAATTTATTAATAATAAATGATTACCAAATATATTACCAAATATGTGAAAAATAATTAGAATTTGATAATGACAAATAATAATAATAAAAATACAAATAATAATAAAATTATTTCAATTAGATCATATATTCTAAGTTAGACTTTGATGATGATAAAAAAATTAAGAAGCAAACACACATATATTCATAATTTTAACATATATTCTAAAATAAAACATATTTTATAAATTAAAACAAATATTACCAAATATATGAATTACCCCATATTTCATATTAAAACATACATTACTAAAACATATTTTAGTAACAAATGATAAATTTATTAATAATAAATGATTACCAAATATGTGAAAAATAATTAGAATTTGATAATGACAAGTAATAATAATAATAATAAAATTATTTCAATTAGATCATGTATTCATAATTTTAATATATATTCTAAAATAAAACATATAATATAAATTAAAACAAATATTACCAAATATATGAATTATCTCATATTTCATATTAAAACATACATTCATAATTAAGGAATATATGAATTACCTAATAATCCATTTTGAATTTTGAAAAAAAAAAACCGTTTATGGCCTCATTTTTTTAATACATATTCATAAGTAAGGAACAAAAACACATAAATTCATAATTTTAATACATATTCTAAATCAAAACAAATATTACCAACTATATGAATTAAGCCATATTTTTTATTAAAACATACATTACTAAAACATGTGTTACTTTACCTAATAATAAATGTTGAATTTTGAAAAAAAAAATTAAGGCTTAATCCATTTTTTCTATTTAGGGTTCAAAAACAAAATTAATAATAAATTATATAATTTATTATATGGAGAATAAAAAATTAATAAATTAATAAAATATGTAAATAATTAATAAATTTTGTTTTTATTAATGGCATAAATTAATAAAATATGTAAATAATTAAAAAAAAAAGTTATCAGAATGAATGAAAAAACACGAAACACGCGTTTCCTAAACTAAACCCTATTTCTTTACTCAACAGTGAGGGCGACGACCGATCGATTCGATAATTGCAAATTGGGGAAAATCAGACGGGGTGAGGTGAGGGCGACCGTGAGGATTGAGGGCGGCGACTGGGTGATTTTCTTCGCCGTCGACAGAAAGCGAAGGGTGGTGAAGACTGAAGAGTGGTATGGACGTCTGGTGAAGAGGAGTTGGGCTGTCGACAGAGGTTGTTCGAGACTTCGAGTGGGATGTCCTTCGCCATCGACAAAAGAGAAGTTGGGGTCGTTTTCTTCTTCGATGTTGCCCCCAATTTATAGTATTCCATAAAGCAAAGAAGTGGGTGAAGACTGGTGAGTCTGTGATTTCTAAAGTTTGTACAATTACTGCCCCCAATTTCGATGTTTCCCTAATTTTGTTCACTCGTGAGGTGAGGCCGTGAGGCCCGTGACAAATTGAATGATTGTCTTTTGGAAATTTGTTAAAGTTTGTACAATTACTGCACTGATGTTTGATTGAATTGATTGAATGGCTTTTTTCAATTTTGATTTGTTGTTTCCGTCCCAAGAACTGTTCGTCCGTGGTTCGATCTTTTTCCATTTTTGGTTTTCTGTGAATTCGGTTTCTGGCTTACGAATTAGACATGGAGGTTCGGTGGGTTGGCTCCAAAATCGTCACTTTCGCTGGATATCGTGGATTATCGTCGATATCCTCTGATTTCGATGATTTTGCTGGAAACCTCCCTTTCCCCCCCTACTTACGTACCGGTGGCCGGAAAAGATGATATATCGACCGATATATCGTCGATTCCGGCGATTTTTCAATTCGTGATTATAACATAGTGAATATAATGCATTATATAATATAAAACATAAACAGTACATTGTAATCCTTTCTTTATATTTTGTGCCCGAATTAAATTGAAATACGAGGTTAGATTCCCAATCTATGGAAATCGAAAAATGAAGACCAATTATTAAATTGGTTTTTTTCAAATTAAAAATATCAAATGAATTAGTTGTCAAAAACTTAATTATCTGACAGTACTTATGTCATGAGTTTTCTTAATGACCATTCATGGACTTTTTTCCTCTTAATGCGTACTATTTCGATTTATTAGATTATTTTTATATATAAATTATAGTAATAGAATTGTTTTTTTTTTGAATTATTTTTTTTAGATCATCACGATAAAAAATCAATAAAATTATTTATCGTATAAAATGAATTAATAGTATTGGTAACGGAGATTATCATGACAACCCGTTCATTTAGTTGACATATATAAATAATATAATATTTAATTTCATAAATTTTGTATAAATAATCTTGAAAAGATAATTTAAAAGTTAACTAATTTTAATTTGTTAGAGTTGTTAAGAGTTAGTTAGTTTGTTAGTTAGGAGTTGATTATAGTTGTTTACAGTAGGTCAATATTACTTAGTGATTAAGCTTGAATGTAATTCATATATAAGCTATTGTGTAAGACTTTTTAGTATGTAGTCTTGATTTTCAGCAATGTAATACAAGTTCTCTTTCTTCCTTTAAATACTCTCTTCCTCTCAATCTTCAATCTTCCTTCAAGACTCTCAACTTGGTATCGAGCCATATTCATGATCCATGGTTAACACCATTCATGAATGATCCTGATTCCTATGCTTCCGCTTCAATACGAAATGTTTCTTCTTGAGCATCTTTTATTTTCTCTAAAAATTCCTCTTCTTGAAATTTTTTCTTCTTCCTCTTCCTCCTTGAAATCTCTAAAAAATATGGGCACAATAATGCATACTAGGTGTTTGGTAAAAGGAAAAAACAAATCCTCAAGCACACTATTCTTCTTCTTCCTTCTTCGGGTGTTTGCCTTTTTTTTTTCTTTTCTTCTTCTTCCCTGTGCTTATCTTGACACAAAAGAGCTCGAAAAAAGAGACTCCATCAAGATTTCTTCCTCTCTCTCCTTCTTCTTCTTCTTTGTGCTTATCTTGACACGAAAGAGCTCAATAAAGAGACTCAATCAAGATTTCTTCTTACTCTCTCCTTTCTTCTTCTATGTACTTATCTTGACATAAAAGAGCTCAAAATAAGAGACTCAATCAAGATTTCTTTTTTCCATCATGAAAATGGTCAACACCCCTTCTCAACTTCTTCTTCAAAAACCCCTTCTCATCTTTTCTTCTTCTTAAAATCTCTTAAAAATTGAATCCAAAAATCCCTTATTGATTTCTTGAAGGCTTCAACCTCTTGCATTTTCGATGTTTTCGGAAAAAAAGTGCATTGGATCATAAGCCGAAGACGATGATCGTGGGCGCTTTAGACCTCCATCTTATATTGAGTTTTGTAGGACCTCGCCTCTTTAGCGCACCATCCTGTAATCAATATGATTCCTTCTACTCAAAGTACGTGTATATGAATAGAGAAAAAAAAAAGGCAATCAGCAAGGCTCTTTCCAAGTTAGGCTTTTCTAGCCAAGTTAAGCAACCACATGGCTATGTGCCTCGACCACCTTCAAGAATTGACGCTCTCCCGTTACTTTGGTAACTCTTCCTCGGCCCCCTTTTGTACTCCACCACCGAAAACCTCCCTTGTTCTTAAATCTCTTTGTTTGTCAGTCTTAGCCCTCCATATATGTCCGACCACCAATGCTCTCTTCCATCAGTTCTTGCGAAGCCGGCTCTTTTTCTTTCGTCAGTCTCATCATTGGCATCTTCTGGTGAGGACTCAGATGAGCCAGAAGCCAATACGCTCATCATTGGCGTCTTTGGGTTTGAAAATTTAAAAAGCGTTGGCATAGGGTTATCATGGCTTTATATATATTTTGTTTCTCTGCTCCTCCAATCAACGGTTCCTATTTTCCTTGGGGACATGATGCGGATCAGCTTATGCCTTTCACCTTTCCTATTTTGCCCTCCGTATTTTGATCATCTGTTTTCTTATCTCTCTTCCAATTTGATGTTGGGCCAGCAATTTGAGGGGGGATGTTAGAGTTGTTAAGAGTTTGTTAGTTTGTTAGTTAGGAGTTGGTTATAGTTGTTTACAGTAGGTCAATATTACTTAGTGATTAAGCTTGAATGTAATTCATATATAAGATGTTGTGTAAAATTGTTTAGTATGTAATCTTGATTTTCAACAATATAATACAAGTTCTCTTTCTTCCTTTAAATACTATCTTCCTCCCAATCTTCAATCTTCCTTCAAGACTCTCAACATAATTATGATATATATAATTAGATAAATAAAAAATAGTAAAATAAAACTATTTTCTTGACTTATTTCTACCAGTATTATGATTTATCTAGTTTTTATTTTTATTTTTACTTATTTCAACAAGTATAATTAGCCCTGAGCATGGTTCGGTATGGTTCAGTATGTAGGTGATACCGGAACCATACCAAATAATTTTAACCGGTTTGGTACGGTATGGTATTTCTAAATATAAAATTGATAACCGTACCGTACCAATTATATTCGGTACGGTTTCGGTTCGGTTTCGGTTTTGAATCCAAATTTATAATTTAATTATTTATTACTTGATTCAATGTCTAAAAGCAATATTTTGATAAAATTCAGAAATTAGGACTCTTGTTGGGTAACAAATATTATTCAAAATGTATAGAAAATTCATAACCCAATCAATTTCAATACATCAACTAAAATTAACAACATTAACTAAAAAACCTTAACAAACAATTAAATCCATCAACTAAAAAACTCTTAAAATAAAATTAAATCTATAAACTAAATTAATATACAACTAAATCTATCAACTAAATTAATATACAATTAAATCAATTATTAGCTATTAGATTATTAGGGGTTTTTTATGGTTGAATTTAATTTAATTTTTAATTAATTAAAAAATTAAAACCGGTTCGGTTTCGGTATGAGACGGTATTCCGTAACATCGAAACCGATCCCGTACCGATTTCAACCGGTACGGTATCGGTACGGTACCGATCATCCTTTCGGTTTTACTATTCAATTTTTTTTCCAGTTTGGTATGATACGGGACGGGATGGTTTCAGTATTTCGGGACAATATGTCCACCCCTAAGTATAATGATTTATCTAATTTTATACATTTACATCTATACTAAAGCCCAAGCTGATTTTCACTGTTCATGAACAGTGGTTTCGCCATTTTCACTTTGTACTACACAATGTATTGCCCGTTTTGCCCCCATATTTTTCCCCTCCGCTGCACGAATTTTTCCCTCTCCCTTTCTGTGTGCGAGAGCCGTCTTCCATTTTTGCCTATTCTTGATTTGGCTCGAATCACCAATTTGCGCCGCACTCTCATCCAATCGGAAGCGAGAGGTGTTATCGCTGCTGATTCTCTGCGCCACCCGTCTTTAATTCAACTTCCCAACTTGCCCTTCTTTGTTCTTTATTTAGTCTGTTGCTTCTCGACATCATCTATGCACGAGTTTATGTTGGGGACCATAAGCTTTTCGATCTTGGACCGGTGAAACCTATCCATGATCTCTTTCTCTTCTCCAGACTTTCTTCGATGTTCTTTCTTTCTCATTGAATCGACAAAGTGCTCATCATCTTCACTGTTGCTTCTAATTTTGTCAAATTGGTCTGTTATTTGTTTCAAATCTGTTCGAAAGCAAAAGGCTTATTAATGGGTGCTTTGGATCAGTTTTCAAATCTGTTTAACTGCTCAAGTGCGAGTTGGCACATGAAACACAAGCAATTCCGGGTATTTTTCTTCACAAGAATCTAAACCCTCATTAATGGCTTCCAATTTTCCCTCAATTCATGGCTTCCATTTTTTTGTTGAGATTCTGATTAAATTGTTGTTCATATTTCTTTTAGCTATTTTTTTCGCACAATCTTAAACTTTTATTGACATTGATTTAGGTTTTGTTTTTTCAGAATCTCTAAACAAATTTACATACTCCTCTGAGGTAATCCTCTTTCATTTTGTAGCTGTCTTCTCTGCATTTTTTGTATGATATTCAAGTTGTTGAAATCGTGATCACGATTTGGATGTCCAAAGGATGCTTTAGCTTCTAATATTTCTTTCATGCGATTGGAAATATGTTGAACTGCATACACTTGTTTTGATTTGGATGGTTTCCGTTCTATGAACTGTTATCGTGTTTTCTTATAAAGTTGTCAACTTTATTAATTTCTTAATAGTTTAGGCTCCAATTAATCCCCATGCTATTACTAAACCGAAAACAAATTCATGTGGCAGCATCTCTACTGATCTTCTGAGGTGGGGTTTTTCATACTCCAGCCAGATGAATGGGAATTTGATAACAACCTCAATTTCATATATAGGATACTTTTGGCATGATATTTTATGAGTTTTCTTAGGTGGGTCGTGGTTTCTTTGAGTCTTTTGGCTCCAACTTTAATTACTCTATTATATTCCCTTTCGTCATTTAATATATTTTCTATAAGTATTCTGGTATTGTTTTTTCTGATGGGTCTTAATCCGCTGTGTGACTCATTATATTGGTTGCGTATTAAGGTCATCATGTATATCTCAATAATTTCTTGACTCCTAGGATCTTTTCAAATGGCTTTCTTTTGCCTGCAGTAACATGGTCGAGGATTGAATATGGTTTTGTGATTGAGTATGGTTGAGGATTGACCCATAAGTATTTATAATTTTCAATATTTTCTTCATTTCCTTAACACACCTACTTCCTAATTTTACAGATAGTTGTGATAGTTTTTTTCTTGGCTCCGTAGCCGAACCTCTTTTTTTTTTTTTTTTTTTTGCAGCGCTTGGAGAATGCCATGTGGATATTAGAACACTCCAGTGACTGCGGTCACCGCTGGACTCTCCAAATGGATTCATATCTACAATGGTGTTTTGCATGGTAAGGCTTTATTTGTGAGTTTATTTACATTCGACTGCAATTTGAATTTGATTTTCCTTTTTTTTTTTGGGGAATTTTTGATTGATGGAAACTTATATATCAACAAACCACAGAGTATGGAGATCTTGAAGGACCTAATATGTTGTAATGGCAGTGAGAGGTTGTCCAAAAATTGGAAATACTGGTACGATTTACATTGCTTTATGGTTTGACTATTTAGCTGTGTTTTTAGTGTTTATTTTGAGTTATATTCTCTTTCCCTTTTCTTCATTGTCCAAAGGGCGTGCCATAGCCATTTTACAGGCATAATGTTCTATTTTATGTACCACACTATTTGATTTTCTTAAAAAGGCATCATGCATATGTTGTTGTAAGAATTTTCAATTTATGTTGTATATGCATAACCATGTTGAAGGCTACATGGAATTATCATCGAAGGCTTATTTAAATATGTTGGATGATTCTTAGCTCGGTTTATGTGATGAAGTCATATATACTTCATGAAGTTTATCTCATTGTAAATTCATCAATCATGTTGCTTTATGATTCATCGATCTTTTGCCTTCACAATTCACAAGGATCATGGGTGGAGACTCACTTCATAAAGCACTTTGCAAATGGAAACCATAGAAAATGAATGTAGATATTAAAACAAGAAGCTAGCAGGGAAAAGCATTGAATTACATTTTTCTTAAGTAAGATTTGTGTTTTATGAGAAGCAAAAGATCGAAGTGTTCTTTATACCAATTTTTTATGTAATCAAGGAGGACCAAGGCAAAGGTTTGAAAGTCTTAGTTGCTTTATCATCTGCATCCCTACTGTGTAATTTAAGTTATCAAATACCTCTAAAGCTAATCTCTTCTTCTCACTTTTACCTTAGTATTTAAGCTTTTCTTTTCAATTTAGTTAAAATTGGATTAATTAGTTAAGGGTCGGGTTGGCTAACTGATTTGAATTCGAGTCATTGTTTGATTGTTAATTTTTTTTTCCATATTTTTTGTTAAATTTTTTAAAGTTTATGCATCTTTGTATGAAAAATGAACGTTATTATGCTTCTCTATTTTACATAATTTTGCGATGAAAAAGCATTAAAGCTTTAATCTTTTTGGGAAAAAAAAATAACTTTAAGCTTACTATGTCCATGTTGAAGAGAAGGAAAGCCAAAAAGCACAAAACAACGATGACCCATCTGTTCAGTAACTGTTTTAACCACGAAGCCTCAGCTACAGTTTCCAAATCCTTCTTCCTGGAAACAACATCATTCATTCTTAATATGCTTTCTTAAATTTTCAGATATGTTCTCCTGGAGTGAGTTTGTAGTCTCTAATGTTCTTATTTTCCAATTGAGGGGATTTTTTGTTCCTGGTATAACTTCCAATTTATGAGCACTCTTAGAGATATTTTTTCTTCAGCTCATTTTCTATGTTGTATTAAATTATTTGCTTAAATATGGCATATGAGCATTTTTGTTAGTTGATGTGTTTATAAATCTGTTGCGTAAAATGATAACATTCAAACTACTGTTGAATGAACGGTTATCTAATGTGTCGTCGATAAATTAGTTATTTTTCATGTGAGAGCATTCATTATTTCACGTTTTAGCTAATTTTTGGCTGGTGAATTTAAATTTAGTGCTCATGTGCAGACTAAACGAAATCAAGTGGCTCTTCTAGCTTCAAATTCTAGTGACATGTCAAAGGAAAAACCTGGTGATCAAAAGGTTTGATAACTTCAACTAAATGTATTGTTAAATTGTTGTCTTGCATGATTAGACTTACCTTTAGTTTGAATCAATTTGTTACAGACATTCCGAAGACTTGCTCAAAATCGTGAAGCAGCCAAGAAAAGCAGATTACGAAAAAAGGTAGGCCACCATTTATTATAAATGCACTTACTTTCCCATAACATTATTGCCATTGTTACTAGACTGGTAAATTTTAGAGGGCTCACATGCTAGGTGCAAGCTTCTCTATCACATTTTAAGTCATGCTTCCTCTTCTTTGTGCTGAACCGATACTATATGCATGTGTTCCATATCTTTCCTATCTTCATGCATATGTACAACAACTCGAGAGTAGGTGGCTGAAATTAACCCAGCTTGAGCAAGAGCTTCAGGGTGTGTTTGGTACACCGTATTACGGTCCGTATAGGCTAAATAATCTGAAACCTGTGTTTGATACCAGTCGTATTAATTAGTCACCGTATAAACTTATACGGTTGAATATTTTTATACGATACATACATGCTAAAATAATACGCTCGAAATTGTCCGTATTAAATAGTCGAATAACTAGTAATCTTGTAAAATATAATAATAATAATAATAATAATAATAATAATAATAATAAATAGTAATATAATAAAAATAAAATATTAATAATAAAAAGTAATAAAGTAATAAATACTACTAATAATAAATTAATAATTAATAATTAATGATATTTTAATAAATAATAATGATAAAATTAAAAATAATTAATTAATAAAAATGTAATAAATAGTAATAATAATTATTATTAAAATAAATAATAATAAAAATAATGACATACATAATTAATATTTAAGATATAAGTATTTCGTTAATTACTATAATATAATCCGATCAGTATAATATAGTTGGCATTCTAATCCGAAAAAGTACTAAATGCCCGACTAAATAATCAGTCTATTCGGTGGACAGATTAGTGTATCCGATTGAAATAGTCAGTACAGTACGGCATACCAAACGAGGCCTCAGTGCACCTGACAGCAGGTTGGGCTTAGATATGCATATTTTATTTGGAAGGGCATGTATGTTTTATATGATACCAATTTATATTTTTCAGCGAATATTCATTTCAAGCTCAAGAGATCAATCCCATTCAATGAGCGGAAATGCTATTTGAATTTCTTAATCTCATTTGCTAATTATTTACTTTTCCCTAGACTTCAATGTATAATAGTGTTTCTTTGGTCTTCATCTCTCAATTTTTTTATCATTAAAAAAATTTAATGTGTCGATGGTCTCACTTCTTAATGTTCGATTTTGATTTTGTTTTGGGTTAGATGTAGAAGATTAGTTCATGCTTAGTATATTTGCGTTGTGCACATGTTGAATTTCTAATAGTACCGGTTTTGCTCAACTTTAGGCAAATATTAATCTAGCAATCGAAAGGCTTCTCTAATGTCTACGCAACCTTTGGTCTTTGAGAGCTGCATCACCACAGTATGTAATTCTAGCTTTCCTCCTAGCTGAATCAGATGGAATCAGATTAAATCCTCAGTATCTGAACAAAATTGAAGAAAAAATTTACTGAGAAATGATTAATGAATAATTTTCTATTTTGTGCATGCTAAGTGTTTGATGTTTTAAGTGTGGTAATCGTTATAATGACGATTTATTCACTGTTTACATATTCCCGTGGCGACGCGCGGGCATCCATGCTAGTATATATATATGTCTTGTACACTGTAAAGTATATTTACAATTTTGCCATGCCTTGCGTCGGACACAGCCAGATTTGGAGGCGGCTGTGCAGCTCCTGCAATTAACGATCGTGTTAGCCCTCCACGTCCAACACTTGCATGTCGGAACCGCCAATGTGTACGTGTCAGCACACTATACGCCAATACTATCGATGCAATCCTCTCTGCAATTAAAACTAAAGCGGCAAATTAACACCTCACAAAACAAAGCACGTGCAATACGGCGTGTCACCTAAGCAAGACACATGTTGACCACCCAGCTCACGTGAAAATGCTATATATATCCCATGCACGCAGCTGCGCCGTAACTTCCATCTCACCAATATCGCAAAATTGAAGACATAATTTCGACAAAACTAAATCACAATTATTTTTGTTCACTCTTTAGAAGGAAAAATGGCATCTGATCAGAGGCAGAGCTACAGAGCTGGTGAGGTCAAGGGCCAAGCTGAGGTATAATTACGTTATCAAACTGTAAATTTTTACCTAGATTTTTTTACACTATGATTTTGACCTAGTTTTTTTTTGTGGGGGTAGAGGGTTTAGAAAGTAGTTGGTAAGTTTTAACGTTCTTCTCGATAATGAATCTCAATGAGGAATTCATTCACTACTTTCGACGAATTGAGTTTTTCTAATGAATTTTTCAGTCAACTAAATTCAATCTGCTTATCCACTAAATGAGCCCGAGGGCATGTTATGTTTATTAGAATTAAAATTCACTTCTGGTTTTACTTGGGTACCGTATCAGGAAAGGACTAACCAGATGTGGGGTTCAGCGGGGGACAGGGCCCAAGAAGGAAGGGACAGGGCCTACGGCACGACCCAAGCAACAAGGGACAAGTCCTACGATAGTGCCGAGAAGGCAAAGGAGAAAACACAGGCAGCAACAAACCAGGTCAAAGACAAGGCAGCGGAAAAGGCGGAGATGGGAAAGCAGAAGGCCGGGGAGGCCACGGAGACAGCCAAGCAGAAGACTGAAGAAGCTGGCCTGAAGGGCAAGGAGGCTGCCCAGCACGGCAAAGAGAAGACATCGGGGATTTTGTATCAGACTGGGGAGCAGGTGAAGCACATGGCGCAAGGGGCTGCTGATGCTGTGAAAACCACTTTTGGGATGGCTAAGCAGAAAGACGATGAGGAAGAGGAGACTGATGTTTATTATAGGAGGCAGAATGTTCCCAGGGACACTACGAACAACAGGGGATATAAGTATTGATTGATTTATGTAGTTTATATTATGTTTATTGTTTGTTAAGCCTGTGTGTTGATTAATTTTGAGGTGTGTTTGGTGTATTTTGTTAATTAGTGTGTTTGTCATGCATGTTTGTTGTTTGGGCATGTTTTAGAAGTCCTGTGCTCATAATTCCATTTCGATGACTTGGGAGTTTGATGTTGTGTTTCGGTGTTTTCAGTGGTGTGCAATAAAGGAATAGTATGTGATTCTATGTTATATATGGAATAAATTCTTAGTTGTGTATGGAATAGTGTATAGCAACGGTTCAGTACCTTCGGTATGAAGGTGATATTAAAATTATACTAATTAATTTTAATTAGTTTCATATAATACAGTATTCCAAAATGTAAAATTAATAATGAAATTTATATTGGATCTATCGTACTAATTTTGTATGCAAAATTGATAAATGGATTATATCATACTAATTTTATTGAGCCAAAAATAAAATGGTACGATGAGCAGAGATAAATTCCCTTCATTTATAAACTCCTCTAGTCACTTAAAAATAAAAACTATTTACATCTACCTCTAAAGTAACTTGATTTTTATGAGTTTCCAATCCAATCATATGTTCTCTAAATTATGCATATACTTATAAGTTTCCAATCCAATCATATGTTCTCTAAATTATGCATATACTTAATAGAATAAGTGTGAGAGAAGAACATTCACAGAAAATGATTGTATGTTAACTTTCCAACCCAAGCACGCACATATATATATATATATATATATATATATATATTACGCGGCGTTCACGAATATTCTGTTTTACTCATTTATGCCTAACACGAATCAGACCCGTTTAATAATCGTGTCAAGAATGTCCAATTCAAACCCGACCTGTTAATGATCCGCGTAATCCGTGTAACCCATTTAATAAACAGGTCGTACTCAAAAGTCAATTAACCTATAACCCGTTTGACCTGTTTAACATGTTTAACATATTTAAATAATAAGATTTAATAGGTACTTAAGTAGATAAATAGGTAGATAGGTAGATATATGGGTTAGTAATGACACGTTTATTAAATGGGTCAATATATAAGCCAATATACGGGTTAACCTGTTAATCCGCAATTTACCCATTTATTAAACGGGTTAACAAGTAATTATGCGGGTTAATAGGTTGACCCAAAACCCACCTGTTTATTAAACGAGTCATAACAGGTTGACTCGAAAATGACCCGAAATTTTAATCGTGCGAGTTGACCAGGATAAATCGCGTGCGGATTTCGAGTCGTGTATCGATTCATATAAAAAATTGTCACCCTTAACAATGACTACTTCTGAAATTGTTGCTTCCTTTTCTTTTATTATTTCCGGGCTGGTCGGCTTCTACTCTTATCTTTGTGTTTCTCTTTTTTCTCATTATTACGAATATTATCATCCTGGATGAAAAAATCGGTAATTATCGGTGAAATTTCGCTAAAATTGGCTGGCGGCACGTAAGAGGAGGAGGGAACGAAATTTCGCGAAATTTCGCAATTTTGTCTTGTTTTGAGCTCACATATCCTTTTCTATGATCAAAACGATGAATATGCACTATTAATTCGTGAAAATCGAACGTAAAACGAAGGAGAATTAGTCGGGTCTTGACGTGACGTTGGGTCAAAAAACTCGAGTTACAGACCCGATTGGAGGTAGGAGATGACTATTAGTTATTATACTTATGCAATTGACGTTGGTTAAAACTACAAACATACTGGCTAGCGAAGGTGGTTTGTGTTTTAAGTTTCATTTGGGGGGTCTTGGGTTCAACCCCCCCTTAAGTTCAACTGCTGCTTTTTATTTGTTTTCCCTTTTTCCCTTAACTTTAACTGTTGTTTTTTTATTTTTTTCATCTTTCTTTCTTTCCAATTTTAAATATATTTCAACTTATTTTATCATTTTTCTTACATTGAGTTTTTGTATGTTTATTGTTATGTTTTTAACTATATTAACATTCAATTATAGTAACTCACTTCAATTCATGTTTATATTTCAGATTTTATATTATTAGTCATCGGCAAGTCCCTATTGTATCATATCATTCATCATATATTTATTATATCAAAGTCATTTTATAATTTTTATTAGTCCTATATAACCATTATTAGGTACTTAGGTTTTTCCTAAAGTTTCATTCCAAATTTTTTACTTTTAGACCGAATTTCCGTAATTTTTATTGACCGTAAACGATATCGATATTGATATCAATATTTTGGGCAAGATACCCATAAATTTGACTAGCGATATATCCGTCAATATCGATATTTCAATCCTTGATTATCATGTCACGGTACTATCTAGCTAATATCTCTATATTGAGATTGAGTTGGTCACTGCTCAGTGCTCACCCATCTCAAACATGTTGCATTCAATTATATTGCATGCCACCTCTTCCCTACCTGTCAGAGCATGTCTAATGGGTGGACTTTGGCCAGGGCTAGGCAACAACCAGCTCACAGCCCTCAACTTTTAATTTCTAATGGGAGTAATTTTGGCTAGGGCAAGGCCAGCCCTTGGGCTATTCTTGCCTCCTTCTTTGCCCGGGTTAGGCAGTTGGCCCACCAAGCACAGAGCAGCCAACGACTACTTTGTTCATTCTTCAAGGGTGAACAGATGAATAGGGACAGAGAATAAAACCATTGCCATTGTTCATCCTCCACGGATGAATAGAGGCAGAGAAAAAAAATCAAAATCTGAACAGAAATTGATACAATTCTGGAGGAAAAAAACTAATTTCATCCTTCATGGATGAATAGCCAGTGAACAATTTAGAGAAAACAAAAAATAAAAATTCCACAGCAAAATTCACAATGTAAATTGACAATTTGGGCAAAATCAAACTCACCATCAGCATACCTAATGCCCTTCAATTCAAACCTTTGCAACTCCATTCTCCATCTCCTTCCCTCTGATCGAACAGCTCGACGGCTCTGGAACCTCTGGTCGAACAGTAAGACGGCCTCAGCTCGACGGCCTCCAGTCGAACAGCTCGATGACCCCTTCTCAACCGTCTCTCATATCCCCTCTCGACCTTTCTCATCACCTCTCTCTCTCTCTCTCTCTGTTTCAATCGAAGAGGACGATTAAGAATTTGAGAGAGTTCTCGACTCTCTCCATTTTCTACAAACGATTGGGCTCAAAACGGTGCGTTTTGAGTCATTGTTTTATTTATTTTTAATTTTTTATGATTTATTATTATTATTATTATTAGTATTATTATTATTATTATTATTATTATTATTGAAGCGTTAAATGTTCCAACTGTCGATTTCTCGTCGCCCAATCACCAAATGACGCGTGTCCTTCCTCTTAACCTGTCAACTCAAGTGAATCGCGGGTTTTCCGTTAGTACGGGCACCGGTGTGGTGCCGGCCTAAGGTTCTCCGACGGTCAAGTCAGTTACTTTGTTTGTAAGAGGAAACAGTAAATGGTAAGTTCGGTAGAGTAATAGTGAATAGTAAATACTAGTTACCTTTATTGGGAAATATGTACCCCTTATGTATGGGTAAGTAGGATGTTCAATTCTCATAGTTTCGATGTGGGACAAATGCTTCTCGATTTGCATGCTAACACGTGTTACGCAGATCGATGGTGGATAGACTTCCACGTGGCATCTCGCATTGGGCCCGATGTTGGGGTGTGTAAGTACGGTAGTTTTGGGCCTTGAACGGAGTCTGAGCTTTAAGTTTACGGCCCAATGGGTCTGGTCAGATATGGTGTCAACAGAAGTCCGCCAAGTCCTTGACTGAGGTGAAATTTCTCGATCGGGGGCTTGTCTCATTCTTCCAGACCTTGGTGGGAAGTATACCGGTAGTCCCCCAAGTCCCATGGCAGGAGAGTCCGCCGAGACAGTCTCGATAACGGCGAAGAAGTGTAAAGTGGTCGGTCTTTAGGGAAGATAACTCGGCAGAGCTCAAGCGGTCGGTCAAGTATTGCATAGAAGGTCGGTGGTGGTACCATGGCCGGTGATGAGGGTCAATCAGATGGCTTGGTAGGGGTGGTGTACCTTCTTCGTCGTGGAGGTAATCTGGGTCGGTGGCGAGGTCCAACGCCTGCTGGGGAGTTGCGGGCACCGAGCGGTGTATGTGGGTCGGTGGCGAGGTCCAATGCATGCGGGGGAGTTAAGGGCACCGAGTAGTGTATGTGGGTTGGTGGCGAGGTCCAACGCTTGCAGGGGAGTTGCGATCACCGAGCGGTGTATGTGGGTTGGTCAGGAGCGCGGCGAAGTCAGTAGTGGGGTGAGGAAAGACGGTTGGGCTTCCTCAGATAGATGGGTGACACGTGTCAGTGAGATCGATTGGTCTCGACACGTGTCGGCCACTAGGAGGTGTGACACCTCGTAGTCTGTGCATCAATCTCTATAAATATGAGAAGCTTTCACCGATTTGCTCATTTGGTGTTTGTGAGA
This sequence comes from Prinsepia uniflora, assembly GCA_032719365.1. Classification (NCBI taxonomy): domain Eukaryota; kingdom Viridiplantae; phylum Streptophyta; class Magnoliopsida; order Rosales; family Rosaceae; genus Prinsepia; species Prinsepia uniflora. The sequence goes on from CM064876.1 coordinate 58,331,196, forward strand.
AAAATGGGAAGATTCTGTCGAATTAGGAAGACGATTTTCGATCAGCTCTCGGCGGTGGTGCATACGGTGGTTGCGATTTCCGACCAACACTCCTTCGTGAAAAAACACAGTAAGTATTCCTCAAGTCCAATTTTTCGATTAAAGTGGGTGTTAGTGAAGAACTGGTCATGAACTTGGTGAAGTTTGTGGTCAGATAGTCTTAGGTCCGATTCGGTCCTCTAAGTTGTATTTTTTTTCTTTTTTTGTAGATGTCCGTCGATAGCAACTCGGTATCCGAGGGTAAGTACTACGACTCACAGGGCGGTGAGTCGCCAGGTAGAAGTGTACAGGTTCTCATTCCCATCTCCGGGAATGAGGATGAGGCCCACTCGGCCTAGGCACAACATAGGGCACAATCGGTGAACAGTACGGCCGAGTCATCCGGTAGGACAACAGAGACTTGTGCAGAGGTTAAGCTGGCCGATCGGTCGGGCGGTGTCAACCTCTTGGTGGACGCCAAGACAATAGTCAAGGTGGGCGTACACTGAGCATTGAAGCTAACCCACGGCCGAGACAAAGGAGCAGTGCGGTTGAACAAGGGGAAAACGACCATTGATGGGTCGGTCCTGGATGTCGTTCCGATTGAGCGGGTCACCTTCACGGTTGACGAAATGGTCAACAAGGAGACCTAGAAGGGCTTGATGAAGATGAGGATCGAGTTCGGCGTTCCTGACTCGGTGACGACGAGGCTGCCCACAAGAGAGGAAAGACCAAGTAATCCCCAGGCCGTTATGGCGTTGTTCTATACCGAGCTGATCCATCATGGGGTGAGGCTTCCTCTGCATCCCTGGTTGCGGAGGATGGTGAAGAGAATGGGGGTGGCACTCGATCAGCTCAATCCTAACGTTTGGATTGTACTGTGCTCCCTCTCCACAGCCTTCCTCTGGGCCGAGCAGCCGGAGCCGACCTATACCCAACTCATGTACTTGTATTAGTTTGGGTTTCAACAGTAGAGCACCGGATGGGTCTTTGTCCGTCATCGTAAGAAGAGCAAACGGGGGGAGTTTATCCTGGACATACCGACCTCCCAGAAGTCGTACAAGACTAAGTTCTGCTTGGTCGGTGGTAACTGGGAAGGGAACACCGAGGGACCTCCGATACTGTCCAAATTTCAAACTCAAGGTGGATAGTTGTAGCATAGGCCGACCGCTTCTTGTGCAGGTTTGTTCCCCGAAGAAGAGATCTCTGCGGAAGAGAAGTCCATTGTTCACCGAGTGAGAGAGATTTTGGACGACCTGAATCTGAACCAACGCATCCTTCGGTTGCCTGGATTTCAGTACAAAATCGGCCTAATCGACACCGACGAGGGTAAGTGTTTTTTGTGTTGGTTTTTTTTTATTATTATTTTTTATATATATGTTGACTGATTTCTCAGTGTTTCAGTTCCATATCATCTCGGTAGCCGAATTTTGAAAGACAGCAAACAGCTGAGGATGAAAGCTGACAAGCCTTCTTGGGAGTCCGCCTCATTGTCGAAGGCTGCCGAGCGCCTTGAGGGTCTTCTCAAGAGGAAGAAGGACCGAGCTGACAAAGGACAGCATGAGCGGATCAACAGTTCAAAGCATGGTCAGTCATCCAAGCCGAGACCGCAAACTCCTCCAACTCGGTCTCCCAAGAGAAAACAGAGCACCATTGAGGGAGACCGAGTGATTTGCCCTGATCCCAGGCGGACGAAGGCGCAAAAAGAGGCCGAGACGATCCTGTCGGCGCAGGAGGAGATTGGGAACAAGTGGACCATGCTGGCCCCATAGTTCAATCCTCCGTCGTCCCCCCCATGGTTGGATGCAAGGATCTTGGAGATGTTGCAGAGGAGGGGGGACGTGAACCTTGGTGTGTTCACTGAGGGAGAGGCCATCAGCGAGGGGGCCAGTGTCGAGGTCACCCTCTGTTGCCTGAGGCAGATGGTGTCTTTGCTCAACGGAGTCTGTCAGGGGGCCTCCACTCCCTTGGACGAGCTAGTCGAGGTTCAGTGCCGGTCGGCCGATCAAAAAATAGAGAAGGCTCTACTGCTGTTGAGCAATGTAAGTGTGTTTTCTTATTTTCCAAGTGTTGAGGGTGTCGGCGGCCAGGAGGGAAAAGGACCGGCTGAAGAAGAAGTAGGAGGAGCTTACTCCTAAGCTTCAGAAGGCCGAGAAGGCTTTACAATAGGCGGCCGACCTAGCCCGCCAGTTGAAAGCTGAGAGGTGGAAGACTCATGAGGCCCTAGCCTCCAGGGATCAGGTGAAGGCCGACCTGGAGGCCAAGGAGAATGACCGGCTACGACACTGGAAGGAGTTTTTCCGAGTGAAGGCTGCTAGGGAGGCCGACCTAGAAGAGGCGAAGAAGACTGTTGTGGCCGAGTTCAAAGCGTCTGAGGAGCTGGACCAGCTGAAGAATGAGTATGCCGCTGACTGCAAGCAGGAGTTCTTCTGCAACCTCTTCCTGCATAACCCAAGTTTGACCGTGAAGACCTCCTGGCTCAGCCAAGATATCACAGCCGACAAGTTTGAGGATGAGTCGGGGGAGGAGGAAGAGGAGGTTGTGCAGTCGAGTTCCCTACGAGAGGCCTACCCAGTAAGTCCTCCAAAAGAGCCAGAGCCAGAGGTGGAGGTAGCACCACAGGCCGAGCAGCAGATGGAAGAGTTAGTTTAGGACATGCCTCTATGCCTTGTAATTTCTTGTTTAAATTTTTTGCGATAGTAGTTGGTAGGACGACGAAGAGGTTGCAATTTTGTAATATTCTTGCAGACCGAGCATAATAGTTCTGCCCAGTCAATGAAATCTGACTTGACCCATCAAATAATATTTATAGACCGAGTGGTCCTTTGATTTACCTGTTTGTCTGAGTATTGGGATGTAGGCCGAGTAAGACCAACCCCGACTCGTATGTTTGAGCCTAAGTGTTGGCGTAAGTCGAGTAAGGTTGTACACCGACTCAAATGTTTGAGTCAAAATAGCATGTGTTGGGGTGTAGGCCGAGTAAGACCAACCCCGACTCGTATGTTTGAGTCTAAGTGTTGGTGTAAGCCGAGTAAGGCTGTACACTGACTCGAATGTTTGAGTCAAAATAGCAAGTGTTTGGGTGTAGGCCGAGTAAGACCAACCCCGACTCGTATGTTTGAGTCAAAGTGTTGGTGTAAGCCGAGTAAGGCTATACACCGACTCGAATGTTTGAGTCAAAATAACATGTGTTGGGGTGTGGGCTGAGTAAGACCAACCCCGACTCGTATGTTTAAGTCTAAGTGTTGGTGTAAGCCGAGTAAGGCTATACACCGACTCGAATGTTTGAGTCAAAATAGCAAGCGTTGGGGTGTGGGCTGAGTAAGACCAACCCCGACTCGTATGTTTGAGTTTAAGTGTTGGTGTAAGCCGAGTAAGGCTGTACACCGACTCGAATGTTTGAGTCAAAATAGCAAGTGTTGGGGTGTGGGCCGAGTAAGACCAACCACAACTCGTATGCTTGAGTCTAAGTGTTGGTGTAAGCCGAGTAAGGCTGTACACCGACTCAAATGTTTGAGTAAAAATAGCAAGTGTTGGGGTGTGGGCCGAGTAAGACCAACCCCGACTCGTATGTTTGATTCTTAGTGTTGGTGTAAGCCGAGTAAGGTTGTACACCGACTCGAATGTTTGAGTCAAAATAGCAAGTGTTGGGGTGTAAGCTGAGTAAGGCTGTATACCGACTCGAATGTTTGAGTCAAAATAGCATGTGTTGGGGTGTAGGCCAAGTAAGACCAACCCCGACTCGTATGTTTGAGTCTAAGTGTTGGTGTAAGCCGAGTAAGGCTGTACACCGACTCGAATGTTTGAGTCAAAATAGCAAGTGTTGGGGTGTAGGCCGAGTAAGACCAACCCCGACTCGTATGTTTGAGTCAAAATAGCAAGTGTTGGGGTGTAAGCCTTGTAAGGCTGTACACCAACTCGAATGTTTGAGTCAAAATAGCAAGTGTTGGGGTGTAGGCCGAGTAAGACCAACCCTGACTCGTATGTTTGAGTCTAAGTGTTGGTGTAAGCCGAGTAAGGATGTACACTGACTCGAATGTTTGAGTCAAAATAACAAGTGTTGGGGTGTGGGTCGAGTAAGACCAACCCCGACTCGTATGTTTGAGTCTAAGTGTTGGTGTAAGCCAAGTAAGGCTGTACACCGACTCGAATGTTTGAGTCAAAATAGCAAGTATTGGGGTGTGGGCCGAGTAAGACCAACCCCGACTCGTATGTTTGAGTCTAAATGTTGGTGTAAGCCGAGTAAGGCTGTACACCAACTTGAATGTTTGAGTCAAAATAGCAAGTGTTGGGGTGTGGGCCGAGTAAGACCAACCCTGACTCGTATGTTTGAGTCTAAGTGTTGGTGTAAGCCGAGTAAGGTTGTAGACCAACTCGAATGTTTGAGTCAAAATAGCATGTGTTGGGGTGTAGGCCGAGTAAGACCAATCCCAATTTGTCTGTTTGAGTCTAAATGTTGGTGTAAGTCGAGTAAGGCTGTACACCGACTCGAATGTTTGAGTCAAAATAGCAAGTGTTGGGGTGTGGGTCGAGTAAGACCAACCCCGACTTGTATATTTGAGTCTAAGTGTTGGTGTAATCCGAGTAAAGCTGTACACCGACTCGAATGTTTGAGCCAGAATAGCAAGTGTTGGGGTGTAGGCTGAGTAAGACCAACCCCGACTCGTATGTTTGAGCTCGTGTTAGCTTTAGGTTACAAATGTTGGGTAAATGGAAGAGTTCATAAATAAAGGGCGCCAAAGTTGGAAAATTACAACAAGTTATAAGATGAAAAAAAATACAAAGTTTAAATGAAGTATTTTTTAGGTGGTCGGCATTCCATGGATGGCCAAGTTTTCGCCCACTCGAGTCTTCCAATTCATAGGTGTCGGGCTGACAGATTCTTGTAACCTGGTAGGGGCCTTCCCAGTTTGGGCCGAGAGTTCCGGCTGAGCCATCCTTGGTGGCGAGGCTGACCTTCCGAAGGACCCAGTCTCCTTCTTGAAAATCCCAGTGTTTGACTCTGGCATTTTGATAATTGCAGAGCCGCTGCTTGCAGGCAATGTTTCTGAGGTTAGCCTGTTCCGTGTGTTCTTCAATGAGGTCTAGGCTGAGTGCGAGCTTATGGTTATTTTGGTCGGGCGCGTAGGTTGACACTCGGTAAGAAGCTTCGTTCAGTTCAGCAAGGATAACCACTTCTGTTCCGAAGGTTAGTGAAAAGGGGATTTCATTTGTCGATGTACGATAGGAAGTCCGATATGACCAGAGTGCGTTGGGGAGGATTTCAGACCACATGCCCTTAGCCTCGTCTAGCTGCGTTTTTAGCGCGTGCTTGATGATTTTGTTGATGGCTTCTACCTGGTCGTTGGATTGAGGGTGAGCTGGTGAGGCGAAACAAAGATGGATATTGTGTCTGTCACAAAAGGCACGGAAGTGTGCGTTGTCGAATTGTTTCCCGTTGTCCGTGATAATTGTGTGTGGAAGACTGAAACGACAAATAATGTTCTGGAAGACGAACGTTTCAATCTGGGCCATGGTGATGGAGGCCAAAGCTTTTGCCTCTACCCATTTTGTGAAGTAGTCCACTGCCACCACTGCATACTCTGTCTTGCCTTTCCCGGCTGACATCTTTTCGATTAAGTCAAGTCCCCATTGTGAAAAGGGCCAGGGGCTGATCATAGGGGTGAAGTTTTATGGAGGTAAATGGTGGAAAGGGGCGAACCGTTGACACTTATCACATCGTTTGGTCAACTCTTCCGTATCCCCATGCATGGTTGGCCAGTAGAAACCCTGTCAGAAGGCTTTATGGGCCAACGATCGTGGTCCGGAGTGATTTCCGTAAATTTCGGCATGTATCTCCTCCAGAATGGCTCGGCCTGTTTCCGGGACAAGACATTTTAGGAGGGGCAGAGTAAAGCCCCGTTTGTAGAGTTGGTCGTTGATGAGTGTATACCGTGCTGCCTATCTCCGGACCATTTTTTCCCTGATCTTGTCGAAAGGAAGAGTTCCATTTGCAAGGAATCCCATCAGCGGGGTCATCCATATGCAGCCAGTGTCTATTGCGCAGACCGCCGAGCATTGTGTGCTAGGTTGATTAAGAATTTCGACTAGGACATTTCGACTTTGTTTCTCATCGAGGAAGGAGGCAAGCCGAGCTAGAGCATCAGCGTGACTATTTTCGGAGCGTGGAATACGAGTGATAGCATAACTGTGGAAACCACATAGAAGAGACTTTTCCAATGTTCTGTATGCCGCCATGGAAGAGTCTTTGGCCTCATATTCGTTGTTGATCTGGTTGACGATAAGCTGTGAATCGCTATAGATTCTGATCTGTTTTTCCTCCATGGTCTTGGAGAGGCGGAGTCCTGCAAGGAGGGCCCCATACTCAGCGGCATTGTTGGAGGCCTTGAACAAAAAACTAAGGGCGTATTCCATTCGGACCCTGTCCTGTGTGGTGAGGACAAGTCCGGCCCCGGACCCATTGTGGCAGGTTGATCCGTCGACGTAGAGGAGCCAAGTCGGCCGAGCAGGGTCGATTTGGGGGCTCTCCTCATCCAAAGTACGTGCTATGGATGGAGGACTGGATGGCATGGTCTCATGTGCGGCAGCCGCTGGAACGTAGGAGAATTCGGAAATAAAGTCTACCACGGCCTGCCCTTTCTTAGCGGTGCGGGGAGCGAAGGTGATGTCAAATTCGCTGAGTTCGATCGCCCACTTGAGTAATCATTCCAATGTTTCGGGTTTCTGGAGTACCTGCCGGGGTGGTCTGTCGGTCATGACAATGATGGAATGAGCCTGGAAGTATGGTCTAAGCTTTCGGGCAGACATGATGAGGGCGAAAGCGAGCTTCTCTAGGTCAGAGTATCTTGTCTCGGCGTCCTATAAGGCCTTACTGACGTTGTACACCGGGTGTTCAGCGCCGTCCTTACGGTTAACTAGCACCGAACTGGAGGCAGAAGCGGAGACAGATAGGTACATGTAAAGGGTTTCTCCAGTGTGGGGTCTCGCCAACAACGGTGCTCTGCCCATGTATTCCTTGAGTTCAGTGAAAGCTTTAGTGCACTCCGCCGTCCAAGTGATGTTTTTGGATTTGCTTTTTAGGGCCTTGAAGAAAGGCATGCACTTGTCGGTGGCTTTGGAGATGAAGCGTGTAAGGGCTGCAACCTGGCCGGTTAGGCTTTGTACTTCCTTCTAGGTTCGTGGGGGCTCCATATCGACCAGGGCCTTGATTTTTTTCTGGGTTGGCCTCAATACCTCTCTAACTAATCATGAAGCCCAGGAATTTCCCAGAGCCGACTTCGAAGACGTATTTCACCGGGTTTAACCTCATCCGATATCATTTGAGGACGTCGAACATTCGCGAGAGGTTGGGGATGTGCAAGTTAGCCGATTTACTCTTAACGAGCATGTCATCAACGTAGACCTCCATTGTTTTCCCTATCTGGTCTGCGAACATGAAGTTTACTAGGCGCTGGTAAGTGGCCCCCGCGTTCTTAAGTCTGAAAGGTATGACATTATAGCAATATAAGCCCTGGTCTGTCGGGAAGGTTGTGTGTATCTGATCTGCCGGATGCATAAAAATTTGGCTGTAGCCCGAGTATGCATCCATAAAGCTCAGGAGCTCATGCCCTGCTGTGGCATTGACCAGTTGGTCTATCTTCGGTAGAGGAAAACTGTCCTTGGGGCAAGCCTTGTTTAGGTCGGTGAAATCAATGCACATTCGCCATGCCCCCGAGGGTTTCTTGACGAGGACAACGTTAGCTACCCAGGCGGCATAGACGGCCTTCCGGACAAAGTGAATGGTGTTGAGTTTGACGATTTCTGCCTTCATAGCCTCTGTCATTTCTGCGTCGTAGAGGCGACGTTTCTGTTCGACAGGTTTGTAGGTAGGATCGATACTGAGCCGGTGGCAGATAACATCGATAGAGATGTCGGGCATGTCGGCGTAGGACCAGGCGAAGACTTCAAAGTTGTCCCTTAAAAAATGAATCAGCTGCGAGCGTAGATCGGGATAGAGGGTTGTTCCGATTTTTACCCTTCGGTCTGCAAAGTTGTGGGAGAGTACGATCTCTTCAACTTCCTCAATGGGTTGCGGGTGTGGTGTTGTTGAATGGCCTCGAGGATCCTCAATTAGCACATCCTATTTTTTATGTGCTTCTTGAGGGTTGATGGGGTCAGCCTCAAGCGCGAATTCTGTCACTACCATGGTTTCCTTTGGTGGCTGGATCGGGGTGACAGAGTTGCAGGCTCTTGCAGCCATTTGGTCTTCTCGGACTTGGCCGATCCACATAGGGGTTGGGAATTTTACCAGAAGTAGGTGAGTGGAGATGACTGCCTTCATTTCGTTAAGTATTCCCCGCCCGAGAATGGCGTTGTAGGCCGCGGGGCAGTCCACCACTAAGAAGGGTGCAAGCAGGGTTGCCCTCTGTAGATGTGATCCGATAGAGAGTGGGAACGTGACTGTTCCGTGCGAGACGATGAATTCCTCAATGAAACCAAATAGCGGCGTAAGGGAACAGTCCAGACTAGATTCTGGGATGCCCAACTGTTTGAATGCTTGCATGAAGAGGACATTGACAGAGCTTTCGATGTCGACCATCACCCGCTGTACGTCGAAGTTGGATATTTCTGCCATAACGACAATGGGATTGTCGTGAGGATAGACGATCCCCCGCTCTTCCTCCTCTGAAAACGTGATGGGTGACCACCCAAGTCGGTTTGCTTTCTTGGCTCTGCCATCCTCGATGCTAAAAAGCTGGTGATTCTGTTTGGTGGCCCTCAAGAAGTTCTTCTTCGCTCGGTTGGAAGTAAGCGGGCAAGAAATGGATGGCCCTCCCGAGATTGTGTTGATCTGTGGGTTGCGAGGTGGAGGCGGTACGTGCTGGAGAAATTGGTTGATCTTTCCATCTCGGGCCAGAGCCTCCACCAGATCCCGGAATGCAACACATTGGTCAATGCTATGACCATTGTACTTGTGGTATTGGCAGTAAATTCCTGTGTCTTTGCCAAGCTTACCCTTTGCAGGCGCCCAAGTAGACTTCGAGATCATATGCTCCACGTTGAGGAGGACGTTCTCATAGGGAGTATTGAGGATGGTGTAGGTCTCGTACTTGGAGCGAGGAACTCGCTTTTCCCCGTTGTTTGACTGCTCCTCCTGCTGTCTTTCTTGGTGATTCAAGTTTTTACCCTTCTTTTCGGGGCTGTACAGGTTGTCACTATAGGGGTAGTCTTTTCGTTTTCCCCCATAGCTCTGTTGCCCCTGCTCTTGAGGGCGCTGTCCTGAGCCTTGCTGATCCGGGACGCTTGGTATGTATGTTTTTACTGAGTCGGCCCGGGGAGGTTGGTAAACATTGGTCGTGTTGGACTTTTGGCTCAGTGTTTCAGCTTTGGCATGGACCGCCGCCTATTTCATAATTTCATTATATGTTGTCCAACCTTGGGTGTGAGCTGCATACCTGAAGGGGGAGTCTCGAAGGCCACCCTTGAAGGCCGTAAAAGCTACCCGGTCGTCCGTCTCTATGCACCGGGAGTATTCGTGATTGAACCTCGTTGCGTACCACTGCAGCGATTCGTGTTCACCTTGTTTTAGCTGGAAAAGGTCTTCGGCCTAGGATAGACGGTCAGTCTGGATCATGAACTGGTTCATGAAGGTGGACGTGAGCTGTTCAAAAGAGTCGATGGACCCGGATTCCAACTTATAGAACCAATTGATCACCGCCTCGGTCAGTGTGGAACTGAAGATGAGGCATTGTTCCTCATCTGCGAGGTTTTTTAGGACAATGACTGAGTAGAAATTATTCAGGTGATTCCATGGGTCGTCCTTCCCAGTGTAAAGAGGGATTTTCAGGGGTTTTATCTCGTGATCGACTCTGAACTGGTTGATTCTTTCTGTGAAGGGGCCCGGACTAGTTTTTGACCAGGCTGGTTTGGCTACCCGATCGTCCTGGCTTGGAGTGTTTGAACTTGGTCCATGAGGTGCTGGACGAGCGAGTCGGTTCTGGATGGTTGTGTGGCCCCTCGGTCTTTTCGTTTGATCCGCCGAGTATCCCTGGGTACTTGGTAGCGGCCGATCTTATATGACCGGTCGGCGTCCCTCCCGTTGGGCAGGTTCTGGGAGCCACTTCCCCTGTGACCAACCTGCCTTGACCGATCGGTGTCCCTCCTGTTGGGCAGGTTCTAGGAGCCACTTCCCTAGTGACCGACCTGCCTTGACCGCTCAATGTCCCTCTGGAGGAGTGGTTCCTAAGATTCATTATTCCGTCGGCTGTCCTACCTTGACTGCTCGGTACTCCGTCAGCGGGGTGGTTCAGGGTGAGATTTGTGTGCAAGGCCGAGATGGGTTGACCACTCGGTGTCATCTCGGGAGGACTTCAATATTTGCCTCCCTTGGTGCGAGTGGTCAGTTCTGAAACCCAGCTGTCGAGCCGACTTGGCTGTACTCTCGGTCTTCTGAGATGAGTCGGTGACGTGGATGGGATCTCCCATCGAATAAGTTCCGCAGCTGTTGCTTGGATGGGACCACCGAGCGGTGATGTTTGCTCGATGGTGATGTCTTATTCTTTCCTCCGGACGGGGGTCGGGTCGGTGCGACTGGTGGTCATTGCCCGACAGATTCCGTCCTGCCCCCTCGCTAAGGGCGTCGCAAGCGTCCCGGTAAATCCTGGTGTCGCCGAGCTGGTTGTCGGGAATGATCAGTATCCGAGCGTGTTTCTTGCTCGGTTCGGCATCCATTTTCCGCCCTATATGTGGCTCAACGACCGTGTGTTCTTTCTATTTTTCCTCCACTAGGAGATTTCTTTCAACACGCTCGGCGCACTCGTCCACCACCTTGTCGGCCTCATCCTTATCGACGCGGGCTTGGTGGGCAGCGAGTTCTGCCTGCGTAACCCGTAGCTGCTCGGCCACCTCAGTGTACCGATCGTCGAGTGCCTAACATCTCGATTCTTCATTTTGGGAACAAAAAACAAGTACATTTAAATCAGGAAAGAATAATACCCGCATCAACAATTACAGGTTAAGGGTAAGAGCACATCTAATGAGAGAGGGGCTAAAAGTAAGGGGTTAGGGGCTATAGCTCGGAGTACAAACTCATGAGGGCGTGGGTACAAAACGGACAATATCATGTTAAGGGAGTTGGGTCGTGACAAAATGGTATCATAGTTGGACCCCGACTAGTAGTGTGCGAACGAGTACGCTTGGGAAGAACAGTGAGCAAGGCCCGTGAACTTGGGAAGTAAGAACGGTGAGTAAGACCCGTGAGTTTGGGAAGTAAGACTGGTGAGAAATTTCATATTGCTCGGGGAGAGAAAGGTGAAGTGTTTTATATGTGTGGACAATTCTCTTCCTAGCACGAGAAACATAAGGGGTGAGCATGTCACTTGAGTTGGCTAAAGGAAAAAAAAGGTTGTCGTTGAAGATGGTCGAGACTAGACTCCGAGAAGGGAAAAAGACGGAGACCGGGGAAGATGGCCGCTCCGGTGATGCCATTACTATTGGTTGATGTTGCTCGCTGGCACTACTCATCCAGTATACGGTTTTGATTTAGGATTTCATTGAATATCAGCGAATTTCATCAATATTCTCCAAACTTGGAGGAAATCTTCGATTTTGGGGAAAAAAATTCCCCCTTCCACTTCAACCCCCCTCGCATTTAGATGTCGACCCTTATCACTGATATCACTAATATTTTCAACACTGCGTATATCTCAACAAAATAATAAATATATGAAAAGGTAATTTTTTCTTTTATAATTAAAGATTTTGATAATATTATATATATATATATATGTATGCATTTACCCTAATGATACATCCTCACATCACTTTTTTTTTATATGTAAAATATAATCTTTATTCATATTTCATAGTCAAAAATGTTCATCCCTTAAATAATCACTTTTAGATCATTTTCGTAAAAAAAAAAAATCAACAAATTTGGAGGTCGTTTTATAATTCATTCGTACGCATCAAACAATTTAACAATATAAGTAAAAATGGTGATCTATATGGTACAAAATGATTATCCATACAATAAACCTTCCATTTAGCTTAAATATATGAAAGGTTAAATGATCTCAAATTCAGTCAATCTTTTGTATAAATAGTCTTAAAATGATGATTTATAAGTTAAATTTCGATTATGAGATATGTATACGGATTATCAATAAATCGAAAGAGTGGAGACGAGAAGGTACCACTTGGAGTGAGGTGATAAATTTGCATCTATTATATAACATTGAAAATACTGAAATGGACAGTTCTTGCATCTCACCTTAGTGGTACCTCATCATACCACCATTTTGATTTATCGAATAGTCTTTGTACACATATCATGATACGAAACTTTTCATTCTCTAAATAATTATGTCACGATCATCTCGGTAAAAAACAAAATTAACAAAATTAGACCTTTTTTTAGTCATTCGTATGTATCAAATAAGTCATCATTTTGAAGGAATTAACATCTGTATAGTTCTTCATTTACTTGATATATATATATATATAAGACTAAACAACCTCCAATTTTATTAATTTTTTAGGAGATGATCTTGATATAATGATTTAGAGAATGCTTTTTACTCAATATGGCCTATGAACATCAAACTAAGTCTCAAAATAGCCCCTGAACACTAAATTGACCCAGGATACCTTCTGAACATGATATTCGTCTTAAAATTCTCGTAGACATCTAATTTAATAGATATCTTATAGGACGAAGGAGAAAAATTGTCCAAATTTTAAGTTGAAGACATAATGATCAAAGGAACTTGACCATGTTGCAGAAGAACATGAGAAATTGGGCGTTGGTAGTTTAAAAAAAAGATGTGTGCTTTAATTTAGTCAAAGATCGGGATCTGGGCATGAACTTGATTTTTAAAATTGTCCAAGATTTATGTTGTCACAACTGCCACAGGGTCTGTTACTAGTTCACTTACTGTTTCTACATCATTTGGAGGTGTAAATGAGGTTTTGTTTTAAATATTTTGTGTTCTTTAGTAAGACTTAAAATCTTAATGAAACAACTGGCATAAAAACCTTTTGAATTATTGAAGCACAACTCTAGGATCTTACATTGTGCATTATTAGGATAAAGTTGGAGACTTGAAATAGGTAGGGTTATGCCATTAGGAGTAACGAGTCCTTGGTTGCATACCTAATGATGTAGACTTGAAAAGAGAATTCCTTGAAAAAAGCTTACATTTTAGCTTATGCTAGGCATCCAAGTGGCATCAACATATATCACACCCCTAAGGAACATTATTGTTGGACTGGGATGAAAAAGGAAATAGCAGAGTTTGTGAGTAGATGCACTACATGTGAACAGGTAAAATCATAGAGCCAGAATCTATACAAAGCACTACAACCACTTCCTATTCTAGAATGGTAGTGGAACCACATTACTATGGACTTTTTACACAAACTTCCTCAAACTTGGAAAGGACTTGGAGAAGTTTGGTTAATTGTAGATAGGCTTACTAAGTTAACACATCTCTTACTAGTGTGAGAATTTTATAGGATGGAACGGTTCGCCAAAGCGTTTATGGATGAGATCATCTGGTTACATGGGACTCCAGAGTCGATTGTATCAGACAAGGACCCTAGGTTTATCTCTAGGTTTTGGTGCAATTTATGGAAAGCTTTTGGGACTCAATTAAATTTCAGCACAGTTTTTCATCCATAGATTGATGGTCAATCTGAGAGTGCGATTCAAATTTTAGAAGAAATGATGAGAGCATGTGTATTGCAGTTTCAAGGTTTGAAATATCGATATGGACGGATATATCGCTAGTCAAATTTACGGATATCTCACTCCAAATATCGATATCGTTTACGGTCAACAAAAATAACGGAAATTTGGTCTAAAAGTTAGAAATTTGGAATGAAAATTTGAGAAAACCTTAAGTACCCAATAATGGTTATATAGAACTAATAAAAATTATAAAATGATTTTGATATAATAAATATATGATGAATAATATGATATAATGGGGTTCTGCCGATAACTAATAATATAAAATTTTAAACATAAATATAAATTGAAGTGAATTACTATAACTAAATGATAAAATTCAAAACATAAAAATTGAATTCTTGAGAATTTTTATTTTGTAAATAAATTATTGAAATTATAAACTATTTATCTATATTATTATTATTATTATTACATCCATGAATATAAATAAATAATATATGGAAACTACAAAGATTAACACATCGTCAACCATATATGCTTTTATTATTAATTATCTTTTTATTATTATTAATTATTATTATTATCTATTATAATAATAAAAATTATAATGATGGATAATATTGAATACTGACATTCAACCACCACAAAGATTGACAATCAATTAAAATATGTTTGGGTTATTATCTTTTGTTTTTTTCCTATCAATTATAAGTCTGGAACTTCATATCCAGGTATCTCCGGAACCTTCCATTTCTCTCGCGGCCTATCCCCACGTTCTCCCCTAATTCCTCCCACTATAAATTCTCATAAGCACAGCCCCTCGTCTGCATCACCATCGATCAAATCCAACAACTAATATTCACTCAACTTCACAATCGCCTAAGACTTTAAGACTGCATCATGGACATCAGAATCGCCGGTTTCGATGACCCACTGTTTTCCAGACTGCTGCAGCATGTCTTGGACTTCCCGAACATTGACGCCGAGGCCAAAAAGTCCACCAATGCTCCCACCCGGAACTACGTCCGCGACGCCAGGGCCATGGCTTCCACCTTCGCTGACGTTAAGGAGTATCCCTAGTCTCTCCTAATTTCTCTCGGCTATGAGTCTTCTTCTTCCTCTCTCCCTCTCTGCAACTACAACACCAACTGCCACTATTGTCTTCAAATCTGACCAACAACAAGCTCACCAACGACACCAAACAAAGCCCCTCCTCGATTTCGACAATCGACATTCTGGTGGATATTGTCAAATATCAGCCGATTTCGTCGATAGCCATCGACACTTGGGGAAACCGTGGAAATTGGGGGAAAAAATTTCTTCCCCCCTGTTTAGAAGTCGACTCCTCCATTTTCCGATATGTTGGCTGAAATATCGGCGACATCATCGATATTTACATCCTTGTGCAGTTTAAGGGAAACTCGGAACACTTGGCTTTGATGGAATTTTCTTAGCACAACAATTATCAATCTAGCACTGGAATGTCTCTCTTTGAGGCACTATATGGGAAACAATGCAGGACACTTATATGTTGGAATGAGATAGGTTCGAGAGGACTCCTAACACTAGAAATTGTTGAAATGATAAAGGAAAGATCAAAATTATTAAGGAAAGACTGAAGACAGCTCATGACCACCAAAAAAGCTATGCATACTAGCGAATTTCGGATCTCGAATTTGAGGTTGGAAATTGGGTCTTCTTAAATTATCCCCCTGGAATGGTGAGGTTTGGTAGATGAGAGAAGTTGAGCCCTCGTTATATTGGGCCTTATGTGATCCTTGAGAGGATAGGCCCAATGACTTGTAGACTTGCCTTACGTAGAGCTATCTAAAGTTCGCAAATTCCATGTTTTAATGCTCAGGAAGTATATGTTTGATGAATCACATCTATTTGAGGAACAACCAAATGAATTAAGATGCTTTTAGTTTTGAGGAACAACCAGTAGAAATCCTAAATTGGAAAGAAAAGATTTTTCACAGAAAGACCATCCCTTAATTAAAGTGTTGTGGAGGAATCATAACATGGATGAAGCCAAGTAAGAGCCGGAGGCACTAATGTGGGCCCAATATCCACAATTATTCCACTAATAGAGACAAATTTTGAGAACGAAGTTTCTTTAAGAAGATTGAGTTGTAGTAACCCATTTATTTAACTAGGTTATTTTTGCATATTAATTTAGAAATTGATAGTTTTACACTTTCGGTTAGTAAGGCATGGACACTACTTTTTATTCGGGGACAAGTTTCTAACTTTTTTTCTTGGGACATCGCTTAGATCTCGAATTCACGAGTTCATAAATAAGCAGCACACGAAAATGGAGATCTGAAGAGGGAGTTGTGAGTCTAGAAATTTCTAAGGGTATTTTGGTAATTTTACTAGGTAGACCTTTTTAACTACACACTCAGGTTTTTCTTATTATTGCTTTCTCTCTCTCTCTATGTCCCCGTGTTCTCTTCTCACTCACCGGATGAAACACACAAAAACCCTCAAATTAGTTTTTGTATTTATTTAGGCCATCTCTCTTCTCACCCATCGGATGAAACATACAAAAACCCTCAACCATGCCCACCATCGAGGTCAATGGCGTTGGGAGAATGAGTTGGTATGGTGAACAGTAATTTCCAACCTTTCCAGCCATTTTTCGGCCACCAAGGTAATGAATAGCGAATTGAACCTTAGATTTGGATTTTTGAGCTCGAGTATTTTAATTTAGACTATTGAAATACTAGATTTAGGGAAGAAATTTGTAAAAGCTTCAAAATCGGTCAAATATTTCAGTTTTTGGCCAACTAGCAACAACATTGGTGAGATTGAGGTTAAAAACGATTAGGCATGCAGGTCGCGTATGGGGCTACGACTCCCAGCCAGCCAACGGCTTGTGGCTGTGGAGCTTGTTTTCGAATTCTGACGAACACGCTTTTTAACATTTTCAACATTCTGGACCTTTTGGCAAGTTTTTGGTCAAGTGGACATTATTTAGTGGTAGTTTTGGGCATCAAAATTCGCTGCATTTTTAGTTAAGATGCGTGTTTACCTTCTTGAGCTTAGAGGATTCAAATACAAGTTTCTGACTATCGGTAGTAACCCAGATTGTTAATCCTGTTAGGCAATACTGCTCTAGAGGCTGCAGAGGAGCACATACTCGAGGTTGAGCTTAGTTGGATTTCTAGTGAGTGGACTTTGGTTGGTTTCTTATTAAATGTGAATTTTCCTGAATTAGAACAATTATCTTAAATGATTATTAATGTTGACAAATTTCTAATATATTTATGGACACAAATTTTTAATAACGATTATGCTTTGGGCTTTGACCCTGATTTTCGGATGGTTTTGGTTTAGGTAAGGGGATATGGATTTCAAAAGTAGATTTTACTGTGTTTTTTGTATGGCTACCATCTCTTGTTTGTAAAGCATGATTTGTTGATGCATGACTTCGAGATATCTTTGGTTATGCCACTCCATGTCTTCGAGGTATCTTCGGTCACGCAGGTGTATCTCCAACACGTGGCTTTGGGGTATGTTCAGTCATGTGCTCGTTGAGTTTGTCTATTTTCATAGTACTAGGGTGTGTCCGCCTATCTTATAGGTATCTTTGGATAATTGGAGAGTAGATTCCCTGGTTGAACCTATCAGTTTCTAGCCATTGCTTCGAGGTATCCTCAACAGTGGTTAGGTGGGCTTGTCCCCATGTTCCCCGACTACGAAGGTCCACTAGGAGGATGGTGAGGTATTTTGTTTTATATATATATATATTATTATTTCCAGGTTTTCTTATGATTTTAAGCTCCTTCAAGGAGCGTATTTAAAGTTTGGTTCCAGACAACTAAATATTTTATTGCTTGTGTTATAGCGGGTCCTGCCAAGTTTCAAACTAAAAATGGATTTTCGTAAGTTTTCATATTATCTTTATAACATACTTGTTTAAAATTGAGTTTACATTATGCTTGCATGTTTTTACTTATGGAGGTAAAAGGTACGCTTTTGTGAAAAGTTGTGTTTTAAATGGTTATTTTGTCCACTCACACTTTTCATTGTCTTATATCCCCTCCATACCGTTATAATTGAGGAGGGCACTTATTACGGCGGAGACATCCATTTTCTAGATGTGTTACCTCCTACGCGGTTCAAGTAGGATTTATTAGACTTGTATAATTATCTTTCCAACCTAGTTATTCTAATGGACTATTTGGACTTATTGCAAATTTTGATGTTGGTTATTTAACTTGGTTGTTGGATTGGTTAGATGTGTTGTAGTATTAAATCCTTCGTCTAACAGGTGGAGGACAATACGACCATTTTACAAGGAAGATTCTACTGGATTTTCGACAGAATTCTCATTACTATTTACTAGCCATAAGGGAAATTTAGGAATTATCTCAAACTGTCAGACAAGAGTAAAATTTTTCATAGATTTCGAGGGGAAATTCTGGAAGAGTCCTGTCTATATCTCTCTGAGATAGAAACATTTTAGGAGCATGGTTTTTTAATTCGGGAAGAGTCCTGTCTATATTCTCATTGATTTAGCTAATTTTGAAGGTTAGAAGTTCCTGAGTCTTATGCAATCAAACAATCACTCTAGTTCATCTGCCATATTGCTCTTCCTCGACCTATAACTCTATTGAGTGGATTTCCCTGCATTGCTTGTAAGATTATTACTATAGTTTCTATATACATCTTCTTGCCAAAAACCCCTATGAGATTTAGGGTCTATTGTGAGCTTCTTGTTTTGTGACAATATTTTTGCTTTCTAATTAGAAATTATTTGTTTACTGCAAGAGACAAAGACTCACATAAACATATGATTTGAGGTTTGATATTGATTTGGTATTGTGCTCAAGCAATCGAGGTATCATATGCCATTATTTCAATCTTTATAATAGATAATACAACTCAGACAAGTATGAATGCACCTTTAAATGATTAAGCTAGTTCTCAATTGTATCGATTGAGTATAAATTAACTAGTAATGTTTGAGAATTTTTGTGAGGTCTCGTGCTATGACAAATGGTGAACCAATAACTAAAGATGGTGTAGCAGTATTTAAGGCTACTTGTGGTATATGTCAAGTTGTTTTGGATGGTACTCCTTTTCTTAAGACTAGTCATTTAAAATGTCATTCAAAAAAACATACGACTACGCAGGTTACAATTAATCCTAATCAAATGTTGATTATGTTGGATATTCTACAAATTTTGCTTATGATATTATTGTTGCTCGTAAAGAACTTGTATACTTTATTGTTAGAGCTGAATTATTATTTTCATTTGTCAAATTCATGATTTTAATGGCATGATTAAGTGTGTATTTTGTCCTCGACAAAAAAGAATTTTAGCTTCTAGTTGTAAAAGGGATGTGACGAAAAAAATTTCTAAAGAGAAGAATGATTTTTTTATAAACTTAATTCCAAAATTTGTTTCACTTTTAGTATTTAGTCATCACGTCAAATAATGAGTTACGTGTCTCTCACAACACATTTTATTGATAAAGATTTGCCTTTGAGTAAGAGAATAATTTGTTTTAAAATGATGGAGTATCCATACAGTGAACCATCCCTTGTATCTCATATTTTGATGAATTGGTATCTTAGTGCATTCATAACAAAATACTTTCTTTATCATTAGGTAACGCATCAAATAATGATAAAATTGCACTTGAACTTCCTAATCTTTTCATGATTGATGGTTTGCTTAAATATTTATTTCAGGTTCGTTGTTCTTATCACATAATAAATTTGATTGTACAAGATAGATTGCAAATTTTTCGTCATCTATTGATAGAATTGTTGATGTTCTACATAGCATGAGTAGTTCTAATAAAAGGTATGAAATATGGGAAGCATGTTGTAAGGACTTTGATATGCCAAAAAAACATTGACAATGATGTGCTTCTACAAGTAGCTTTACAATATAAAGTCCCTTTATATATATATATATATATATATATAAGGTTAACGAAACATGTTCTTCCAATTTGGCTATCCCCATTGAAAATGATTGGGTAGTTGTTGAGTTTGTATGTGGGTTTTTGTTTAGTTTTTATTTTCAATAAAGGTATTTTATGGCGTTTATTATCCTACTTCAAGTCATGTTATTAGTTATTTAGTAAATATTCATGAAACATTTTTCTGTATATAATAAACTTGGTTTGTTTAACACTGTTTTGATTAAGATGAAGGAAAATTTTGATAAATATTAGGCTGATTTTTTCCTACAATTTTTTGCTTTTCTACTGTTCTTGGCCCTAGGCTTAAATTGTTTGTAATTGAAAAATGGTTAAAGTTAATGCATATTGATGAATGGATTATTGGTCATAAAATCAGAAACATTACGGAGTTGTTATTTGAAATATATGATGTTTACAAAAGGAATGATGTGATTAGTGAGAGTCATATTATGACATATGTGAATATGATTTATAGCCCGAAGATCCCAATTCAATATCTATTCTTATTGTTCAAAATTTCTCCATGCAAAGTTTGAAAAGAGCTAAGTTTCACATTTTAGTTCTACCATGGGCTGATTTACAGGTTTTTCATGATTTGCCAATAATTGAGGCCGATGATAATGATTTGTTTAGTCTTTTGGGTTGGTGGAAATCAAATTAACCATTGTATCATATTCTCTCTTTTATTGCTAGTGATGTGCTAATGGTTCTAATATCTATTATAACGTTATAATTATGTTTTAGTGCATGTGGTAGGGTTGTGTCTCAAAAGAGAGCAAGTTTGAATCCAAATACAATTAAAGTATTAACTTACTAGAAGGATTGGATGCTAACTAGTTCAAGAATGCAAGATGCTCTTCTGCAAGAAAATGGGCAGAAGAATTAATGAATGTCAAAGCATCAAGACCAGATTGGATGGAAGATAGTAATGATGAGGTGGTTGAAAGTGATAATGAGACAATTTGAAGATAAAGTTATAATATAGTTTTTATAACGAACAATTTGTAACATAGTTATTAAAAATTTAAAATGATAGGTAGTAAAGTAAGTATAATTTGAACTCGAAGGTTGCTTGTGGTACTCTTTTTCTTTATCTAATTTTCCCCTAAAGGTTTTTTAGGTAAGGTTTTAATGAGGTCATGTTTTTGCATCATCAAGTATTTTCTTTTTAATATTATTTTTTTCTTCATATTGAACTTTTTTTTTCGAACTCTAAATTTAGTGTTGAATTAGTAATTTTAAAACGTCCAAGTGTGTTCGGCCCTAATAGATTTTTTTGGCCAGGCTTATTAAGCTAGATAAAAGTATGATCCGACAAATTTCTTTGAGTTTTTATATACATGACTAAGTTCTCTCGATCTAACTTGATATTTTTTTTAGAATATGGTACAAACCTAGTCTATCTCAATTCAAGCCCAAAAAATTGAGATCCGGCTTGCCTGATTCGTCTTAATGTTGAGGGTTACATCAACCTAATCTAGTTATATATTTATAAAGGAAAATTGAGCAATTACACCTTCAATAAATTTATTTGCATTTTTGGAAGTTTCAAAGCTTGAACCCTACTAGGTCCTTCTAGTTAGCCCTGGACATATTGTCCCAAAATACCAAAACTGTCACGTCTCGTATCATACCAAACAGGAAAAAAATCGAACAGTAAAATCGAATGTATGATCGGTACTGTATTGATACCGTACCAGTTCTAATCAGTACGGGATCGGTTTTGGTGTTGGAGAATACTGTTTCGTACCGAAATTGAACTGGTTTGATTTAATTTTATAATAATTAAAAAATTAAATTAAATCTAAAATTTATAAAATTAAAAACCTTTAGAAGAAAAAAAAAAAAAGGAACATGTTGCTGCTGGCTATCTCACAGTGTCACCCTTCTAACTTAGTAACTTAGACTTTTCTTCAACCTTAGCACCTTATTGTGAATCTGTTAGTGTCTTCCACTCTTTTTCAACCTTAGCCACTGACAACCCATTGCTACGAGCCTGCGATCTGCCATCATCGCCCACTGCCCACTGCTGCGATCTGCGTCTGGGTCTCGTCTCCCTCTCGGCCTCAATTTACAATCTCTAGCTGTGGCAATCCCTCCGCAGTCTTCCTCTCAGCCGCTCTAGCTGAGATCCCTCTCGGCCTCGTCGCTCTCTCTCTCTCTCTCTCTCTCTCGCTTGATGGCTGATGCAAGTGAAAGACACAACTCAGTAACTCAGACTACTCTCAAGCACTTCTTTCTTGTTATTGGGTAGAATGAAGATTATTTTGGATTGGAGAAATGTTGATATATGCTGATTATTTCATTGGAGTAAAACTGAGAACTATATGAATGAATATACTCATATATATGTCGAATTTGTACTCATATATATGTCGGGTCTGTACTCATATATATTTCTTTCATGGGATTGGAGAAATGTTGATATATATTCATGTATATGTCGGGTCTGTTTCTATCTTCTTGGCATATGAATTATATGAATGAATTTCATTGTTTGATTATCATATATAGATTGGAAATCTCACTGGTTTTCCAGAACCAAACACAAGATAAGTTGAAGTATTATGGGATACAAAACAAATTCCTCACAATTACTCGCTCTCCTGGTTATTCGTCTAGGAAAACTTAAAGCAGTATAAGCTATGTATGGTTACAATCCTTTAATTCTGAACTTTCGAATGATCTTGAATTATGAATTGGTACAAACTATGGAATATAACTTTCACATTTGTTATGGAATTGTATGAATGAAATATGAATTTGCTATTCATTATGGATTATTGTACCAATTCATATACAAATTCTCTAATCACATGGTCTTGGTACAAATTCCTTAGTACAAACTAGTTTCGTATGAATAGATTATTTAGATTTTTTTGTATCAATTTTGGCTCAATTTTTTTTATTCAAAATTGAAACCGTACTGAACACAATTGGTATGATACGTTACGATATCAATTTCAAATTTTGTAATACCATATCGTACTGAACCGGCTAAAATTTCTTGATATAGCTCTGGTATCATTTTTATACCAAATCGTATTGAACTATGTCTAGGGTTATTTTCAGTTGATAACAAAAATTGTACTTGGGCCCATGAAAAATTCGGGTGGGTGTTGGCCCAAGATTTTTAAATTTGCGCATCGTTCTATGCTGGCTATCACTGGGCCAACTTTTGTGTTTTTAAGACGTAACCGTTCCAGTCCTCACAAATTTACGAAAAGGTTCTAGTGGTTACGCATATGACTAGGGATGTTATCGTCTTTTCAATTAAATCATCGTGTAGAAGCCGATGTCCGTGTTGGTCTGTGTCTGTATGTATACAGCTTTACACGCACCATTTTTTCCAATTTCACTCATAAACGCTTTCTCTTCAGAGGTCTCCGAAGTCCCCAACGAAGACCCTCTGGTAAATTCTTATCTTTCCACATCTCTACAGTATCCATCGATCTGTGTCTTCCATGATGATTTTTTATCGTAATTCTTTCTGGTTCTTTATCGATTTGTTGTTTTGCTTCGAAAACACTGGAAAGTTTGAATTTTTAGCATGAAGATAATGATTTCCTCTAACTGATCTTTGTGATATTGAAATTTATTTATTTTGGTCGTTTTTTTATTTGTGTTAACTATTAGGAGCTTTAGAGCATATGGTAGGTTCTTTTTTCCACTTAAAGAAATTAAGGTCAACGATATGTATATAAGGGAGGTGGGCAAAGGGATTCCGATTAAGGTTTTCGGGGTTTTTATATTTCTTTGCTGGGTTGCGTGGAATGGCTGCTATGTGGAGTATATTCACACAGACGTTTGGGGCCCTGCACCAACCAGATCCATGGCAGGTTCCAGGTATTTTATCACATTCTTAGATGATTTTTTGAGGAAGATTTGGGTCTATTTCACGAGGGAGAAATCTGAAGCTTTCACTAAGTTTAAAGAGTGGAAAGCTGCTGTAGAAAATCAGACTGGACGAAAAATCAAATACCTAAGAAGTGACAACGGAGGTGAATATAAGGACAACAGCTTCCTAGAGTTTTGCAAAGAACAAGGCATTACAAGACATTTTACGGTGAAGAAAACTCCCCAACAAAATGGTGCTGCCGAGAGGATGAACAGAACTCTCATGGAAAGAGAGAGAAGCATGAGATTTCATGCTAGATTACCAGATATGTTCTGGGCAGAAGCAGTCAACCATGCTTGCTACTTGGTTAATCGATCACCATCAAGGGTTCTCAATTCTAAGTGTGCAGAAGAGATATGGACCGGAAAACCCGTTAACTACTCAAAATTAAGAGCTTTCGGTTGCAGTGCTTATGCCTATATTCCAAGTGATGAGAGAACCAAGTTAAAGCCTAAGTCACTCAAGTGCATATTCATTGGTTTCAGTGAAGGAGTGAAGGGCTACAAGCTATGGGATTTTGTAAACAAGAAGGTAGTCTTAAGTAGGGATGTAATATTCAACGAGAAGACTATGCCCTTGAACCAGAATAAGAAAAATGAAAGGAATAATGCTGAAGAAGAAACAACCGAAGTTCCTCAACCCCAACCAGTCATGGAAGAAAATCGAGCTCAGGTGGAGCATGAGCAAGTGGATTACGACGCGGAGTTTGATGAGGAAGAAGTAGAGCAACAGCAGCAGTCACCAGTACAGACGCAGGTGGAGCCACACATGCAGAACCAAGACTCCCTGGTTCGCACAACATCTGTAGAACAGTTTCAGAGGATCATAGCATTGGACAAACCTGTTCGAAATCGTAAGAAACCGGAAAAGTATGGTTTTGAACACGATGAAGTGAATTATGCTTTAACAATCAGTCAAGGAGATCCAACCACGTATCAAGAAGCTATAGCAAGTAATGAACGGGAAAGTTGGATGATTGCTATGTTAGAAGAGATGGAATCTCTTGAGAAGAACTCTGTTTGGGAGTTAGTTTCTAAACCAAAGGATAGAAAAACAATTGGCTGTAAATGGGTGTTTAGAAAGAAAGAAGGAACACATGAAGGAGACGCAATGAGGTACAAAGCCAGGTTAGTGGCTAAGGGATACTCGCAAAAGGAGGGAGTTGACTATGATGAGATATTCTCACCAGTAGTTAAGCATACTTCAATTAGATTGCTATTATCTATAGCAGCTCAGCAAGACATGGAGATAGAACAAATGGACGTGAAGACAGCGTTTCTACATGGTGATTTAGAAGAAGTCATCTACATGGTTCAGCCAGAGGGGTATGTCGAAATAGGAAAGGAAAGTATGGTTTGCAGATTGAAGAAGTCACTTTACGGGCTAAAGCAATCTCCAAGACAGTGGTACAAACGTTTTGATTCCTATATGCTGAAAATTGAGTTTCGAAGATGCTTATATGATTGTTGCGTTTACTATCATATGTTCGAAGATAGTAAGATTATACTATTGCTACTTTATGTAGATGACATGTTGATTGCATGTCAAGATATGTCTAGAATTCGAAAGTTGAAGATGCAACTAAGTAAGGAATTCGACATGAAGGATCTAGGACCCGCACAAAAGATCCTTGGAATGCAAATACGGAGGGACAGAACAGCAGGAAAGATTTGGCTATCACAACCAAAGTATATTCAAAGTATTTTGGAGCGCTTCAACATGAATGAAGCAAAGCCAGTGTCCACTCCATTAGCAACACACTATCAATTGAGTGCACTGCAAAGTCCAACTATAGAACAAGAGTTGAAGGAGATGAAAAAAGTACCATATGCAAGTGCAGTAGGGTGTCTTATGTATGCAATGGTTTGCACCAGACCTGACTTAGCTCAAGCAATGAGCGTTGTCTCGAGGTATATGGCAAATCCAGGAAAGGAGCATTGGTCTGCAGTTAAGTGGATCCTTCGTTATTTGAAGGGAACAAAAAATCTGGGCATTTTGTTTGAAAAACAGCAAGGAGAAACATATGTGTTGGGTTATGTGGATGCAGACTACGCAGGGAATCTAGACAGAAGAAGGTCCACGACAGGTTACGTGTTCACGTGTGGTGGTGGCCCTATTTGTTGGAGGTCTACTCTACAGTCTATTTCAGCATTGTCTACAACAGAGGCAGAGTACATTGCATTAGCAGAAGCTGGAAAAGAAGCAGTTTGGCTAAGTGGTTTAGCGAGGGAGTTCGGAATCATTCAGAAATCTGTGGTGATTAGGTGTGACAGTGAAAGTGCTATCTTCTTAGCAAAGAATCAAGTGTTTCATGGGAGATCAAAACATATTGATGTCCGTTATCACAGGATAAGGGATTGGGTCGACTCTAAGGAGGTGATAGTCGAAAAGGTCCATACAAAGGAAAATGCTTCTGACTATCTTACTAAAACAGTTATACCAGAGAAGTTCAAGTATTGCTTGAACTTACTCAACCTTATCTCGTGCTAAAGGATTGGGTGGAGCACCTCCTCATATGAGGTGCAGTAGGGCAAGGAGGAGTTTTTTTTTTTTTTTTTTTTTTTGCCAAGGTGAAAGGTTCTTGAAGTTTTTCCAGGGTTGCTTCAGGAAGGTTCGAAGACATTCTGGGTTTTCAACGGTCATTTCTTGGTTTTGACTCACCAAGGTGGAGATTGTTGAAGAATTGGCTCGGCAAATACCAAGAATTAGTGTTTGACTAGGAATACTAGTTTAACTAGGATTCCAAGTTAATCTAGTGTTTCCATATAGGATTAAGAAAAGTATTCCATAGCCCTCTAGAGATTAGGAAATAAGTTATCTTTCCATCTCCAAAGAGGAATAGAAATTGTAATATGCTAAGGAGTGTAACCTAAGTCCTATACATTATAAATAGGCCTCTTAGGAGTCCTTACATACACACAGAAAAATAAGACAGCAGTAAACTAAGAAGTCATACACGGGTATAAGAGCAAACGAGTGATTTGAGAGATCGTGAGCAAGGGTTTGGGGATTAGGTCAGGATTCTACATAAATTCTTGTAATCTTGTTATCTTCATAGTGCTAGTGATTTCTCAAGGAGGTCACACGAGGACGTAGGCAAAGATTAGCCGAACCTCGCTAAATTCTTGTGTTCGTGTGTGTGGCGTGTTTACTTTATTGTTCATCTATATTCCGCATTATCTTAGCATCGTCCTATTGTTTGCATAGTCACCTAAGTCTATCAAGAAACAAGATCAGTAAAGGGACATAATTTACAACATATACTCGTTGGTTTCACATGAGAAACAGACTCTCCGCAAGCTTTGGTAAGGCTGCTAACATTTGACCCTCGCCAGACTCTGCAAGGCGGGGTCATGGTGCAGTGGGTCGCACATTAGTGCAAGGTTTCTTGAAGCTATTCTAGTAATCATTGATTGGTGTTCGTAATTGAGGTTTTTCTTTTTATTGTCGTATTGAACTTAATTTAGGTATACAAACTGATATTCAATAGTTAGGTTGTTTGGTTTTGCTCAAATGTTTTGGATCAGTATATGTGTGACTTATCAATTCTGATGATCACTGTAATTTTACATTGAGAACTATAATTACTTGCAAGCACACATAGATTATCACACACAAAAATATACATAGATTATCACGCTCACAAAATACACTTTTCTGTCAAGATGTGGTCAGTTTTGGTTTTCTTAAATATGCAATCTCATTTTCTTTCACTCTGTCATTATGTATATGAAAAAGCTTTTTCCTTCGTTTATTAGATTAAACTTATAACACTTGCCAATTTTGTGTGTTAAAATAAGTAGGTTTAAGGATTCTGTGGTGGCATCTTAACTTCAAAATGCCAAAGGTTAGAAGAGCTAGCTCCTTGTCTCTTGATCGATCTAGGGCATCTCCTTATCCCTGTACCTATGTTGATTCTGAGTCATACAGCCAGAAAAGTCCCTTGGAAAGCGATGA
This sequence comes from Prinsepia uniflora, assembly GCA_032719365.1. Classification (NCBI taxonomy): domain Eukaryota; kingdom Viridiplantae; phylum Streptophyta; class Magnoliopsida; order Rosales; family Rosaceae; genus Prinsepia; species Prinsepia uniflora. The sequence goes on from CM064876.1 coordinate 58,358,684, forward strand.
GAATGTAAATGAATGGGAAGAAGCTAGGTGCTCCATCTGCATGGAACACCCACACAACGCTGTTCTTTTAAAATGTTCCTCTCATGAGAAGGGATGCAGGCCTTTCATGTGCAATACAAGCTACCGGCATTCAAATTGCCTTGACCAATTTTGCAAATCATCTTCAGGTTGCTATTCAGCACCAATGTTTCACGAACTTCCACTCACAATCACAACCCCTCACGGTGCTAGTAGTGCTAGTGAGCAGTTGTTGCCTGGGCAAACCAGCCTCTGTGGGATTGAATTTCAAGAAAAACCAGTTTGCCCTCTTTGTCGGGGAGAGATCTATGGATATGTTGTTGTAGAGGCTGCTCGTCACTACATGAATTCTAAAATGAGGAATTGCTCTTCGGAGACATGTGAGTTTATTGGGACTTATTCAGAGCTGAGGAAGCATGCCAGGTCTCAACACCCTTCCCTACGGCCATCGGAGGTGGATCCATCTCGATATCGCGATTGGGTGAGGTGGGAGCGTGAAAGGGACTTGGAAGATGTCCTTAGCTTGGTCCAACAGGGAGCAAGTGGAGAAGAGCTTGATGATTCGTCGGGGGAGTTCGGCTCCGTGATATCCTCCCTATTCACTATCATGTTTTTTACCCGTTTCATTGATTCTTCAAGCAGCCCTTCAAGTGGCAGAGAGCAGGCGTACAATCGCAGATCAGGGAGAACTTCCAGGGTTTATTATGATAATGATTCCCTTACTGCTAGGCGGAGCAACATTGTATCAGATAGTGCCTCTCGATCCAGAGGCTTGCTTTGGAGAGCACCGAGTAATGGTGTGGAGACTAGTCATGCCCCTAGGTGGGGCCACAATTTCATATCGGGGGGGACTGGTCATGGTTCTAGAGGGATAAACAATTTCTTATCAGAGCCAAGTAGCCGTGCCCCTAGATGGGGCAACAACACCTTATCTGAGGAGACCAACTGCCCACCTAGGTTGGGTAACAACTCCATATCAGAGGAAACCAACCGCACCCCTAGACGGGGCAACAACACCTTACCAGAGGATACTGGTCGTGCCTCTAGATGGGGCAGTACTTCTGTACCCGAAAGTATTCCCCGTACTCAGGGGCTGCGATGGAGAAATCAAAGATGGCCAACATACAACAATAACAGGCGGTGACGGAGGCACATTGTTGCTGAGGTCAATTGGCTCACACAGAAGACACTGTCAAGAGATTTTCTGTAAGTTTGTTTTCTTAGCTCCATTTCTTTCTTAGAATTATTTTCCCAACTTGTTTTGTGAAAATTTTGCTTCCAGCGTACGCTGCCGGAACAGCTGCGGCACTTCGGCACTTTCAAGTTGCATCTCTGCTCGTGTAGAACAAGTACTGAATTTCAAGAGGATAAAGTCTTCATATTGAAAATGTAACTTAGGATTAGGTCACGAGGCTTCATTTTGTTTGGGACTAATCTTCAAAGGGTCGCAGGAACTTTAATTTTTTCTTAGCTCATCGTCTTTTTTGTCTTTCTATTCATTATTAGTTTATGTTTAGTATGATTGTGGATAAGTAATGTATAAACTATGGTTTTAGTTTTATGAGGATGACTATTTGCTTTTGTAGAATCTTGTGGTTATGAGGAATTGGCAAACTAGTTGAAGGTGCAACTGCTAGCAATTTTCCTGATGGAAATTTGAACTTCATTATTAATAGTTGAATATTCCATTTATAATTTGGTCTTTTGACGATCGGAACATCAACATTGACAGAATAAAGCTTTTATAATTGAAGCCTTTTTTGTAAAGATGCTGATTTCTTAGTGATCAGAAAGACAGAAAGTCTATTGGCTTTAAACATTAATATTTTGAATAGCATCACCAACATTTGCTACTGAACAGAAAAAAAAAAAACAAAAAAAAAAAAAAACAAAAGGAAACCGACCCCTCTTACTTTTTCAAATGCATCATATTGGATTATAGAATAACTCACTCACTTTAAAAATATCAAAGTTAACCCTATTCTCTTTACTATATATATATATATATATATATATATAAAATAGTTTTTGCGTACCCCTTTAACTAGCATTTTCGGGGACTAGCTTATTGTCAGAGGTGATTTCTTTGCATATAATTAAGGGAGACATTAAAAGGTGATTAAAACACCAGAGACGGAGATTACTTGAGCTAGCCCTTACCATTTGGCCTAAAAGCCAATGGGTTTGTGGATACCTGTTAGGCCCGTTACAAAAAATCCGACCTGGTATGCTGCGGGCTATAGGTCGGCCTAACTCGAAATTTGATGGGTTGGACTTGGACTTAGGGTATTCAAACTCGATAGGCCCGATAGGCCCTAACTCGATAAGGCCCGATAGGCCCTAACTCGATAAGGCCCGGTAAGCTCAGTCTGGCCCGCCCGTATAAGCTCGGCCCATAAGCCCGAATATATTAAATAATTATGGATTGACTGATTCTAAGATCATGAGGTCATAGAAAAGAAATGAATATATGTGATAAGTAGGTTTAGGTAGGATGATATATATCATATTAATATATATATATATATATATAATTTTTTTTTTCCAACGGATGAAGCATCAGAGAATCAAATTTAGAAGCATTCATAGTGCAATTTATATCATTGTCAAACTAAAACTAACTAATTAATTAAATTTGACATGATTAAATACAACATATGCAGAGATTTTCTGTTTATTAATTAGTGTATTTTTCTAATATTAGGATGAAGCATTACTTTTTTTATATACATATATATAATATTCGATGATTATATTGTAGCTAATTTGCCCAATCAAGTACCTCAAACAGTGATAGATGTTATTGCAGCATCTTGAAGATATATATATATATATATATATATATATATATATGTATTCTAGCTCCATAATTTGTTCAATAAATTATTTTTAAAACTCAATTGAGCCCGGCTCAAGTGGGCTTATTGGGTCCGGCCCATAAAACCCAATAAAGTCTGGCCCTAACCCGACTCGATAAAGGGTACAAACTTTCATATTTGTGAACAAGCCCGCCCGATCCAGTCCAAAATTTGTTGAATTATGAGATAGGCCCGACTCGACCCAACCCAAACCCAACAAATTTGGGATGGGCTTACCCAACGAGGCCCAATGATGAGGGCTAACTCGAGCTAATGATAAAGGCAAGAATACTTAGTGCCCAATATTCCATTATCGGTCACATCTGGTCTATTCAGCCAAGCCAATCCTTTGTTGCTTGCTTCATCCCGCCCTACCTGCTCAGATGCGTCATTATAGCCTTATAGGCACATTAGGTATCGATGTGTGAAATTTGAAATAGAAAAGGAGGGATTATTTTGGTGTATTTTATTTTTTATTTTGGTATTGGAATAAGAAATTTTTTTTTCAAAGTTGTTGGTTGGAAATAAAAAAGGAAACTAGGATTTTTACCCAAAGTAAAGCCCATCTCAGACCTTTGTTTGGGATTAGTGTGGGATAATTAAAGCCCAACCGAACCCTTCCATCTGTGTAGATCGACAAAGAGCAAGACTCGGCAAAAAAATCCAAAAAACAAAAACAAAGAGCAAGACGGTGCAAGAAGCGTCACTTCCACTCAAGAGAGAACGCACCGTTCCTTCTTCTTTCTCAGCTCAGCCTCTTCCATCGCTTCCACAGCTCTCCTCTTTTTCAGGTAAATCGGTAAAGCTTCCGTCTTTCCTTCGGTTTCCGGCCAAGAAAATAGGTTTATATATTTTGTTTTGAAGATGAATTGAATAAAGATTTAAACTTTTCCTTTTATGCAACTGATGTCACATGTCGGTGGTTCACAGAATGGCAAGGTCACTTTCGAATTTTCTCTTCAAGGGTATTTCAATTTCAGGCTCGGCTGTTCGTTCTACCGCCATTGTAAGACTTTATCAGATTTTTATCATTTGGGTAGTATGCTAGTATTAGTAGACGAAATGAAATTAAACACTAAATATATGGGTTGGTTTTGGATTAAGTTCTTTTGTAATGTTCCTGTAATATGATCAAGTATGTTTCAGTGCAGAATTAATTTGATTGGTATATATTCCATGCGTAATTATTGCCTGAGGAATTTTTCTTCGCAGAGATTTTGAATCTCAACTGCTTAGGTCGATGTTTGGTTGAATTTTTGGTCTAGATTGAGAGTTCGATGAACACATGGACCTGCCAGATAGTGTAGGAAGAAAATATTAGCCCTAGTTCCATATCCTATATGTTCATGCCTATCAAATGGATGATTTGTAGTTGTGGTTCCGTCTGCAATGTTTGTAATTTGTTCTATATATACTTATCATTGATGTTAGTGTTACTTTTTTATTGGTGGCAGGTTCCTGGATCTTTTTATCTCAATGGATTGAGATACTCATCCACAGTGCCAAATGAGCCTGACACGCATGATGATTTTAAACCCACTAATAAGCTTGAGAGTTCAGGCACTACTTTGAAGGACCTTGTTGAACAGGTAAAAAGATATGCTAAGTGAATCTTCTTCGTATGGCTCTTTGTATCCCCTTTGTGATCCATACGAAAGATCATTGTTCTTTGAGTTAAATTGTTCTGGTCTGTTTCTGTAGGATGTCAAGGGTAACGCCGTAATGCTTTATATGAAAGGAGTGCCGGAGCTTCCTCAATGTGGATTTAGCTCACTTGCAGTAAGAGTGTTAAAACAATACAGTAAGTTCCTGGTCATTGCACACTCCAGCCTTGCATTCGTGACTTTTGTAAGTTAATTTAGCAATCAAATCTATTATATGCTAACAGAATTAATAAAAGAAACCATAGAGATTTCATTGTCTTCGTGATAGTTCATATGTCATCATAGTGAGATGCCTCTTTCTAAAGACAGATGTCTAAATGGGTTGCCAATTTCAGACATACACGTAAAGGTCATATTATGTATCCTGCATAAAAGAATCTCAGTTTCTTCTAAATGTGTGTTGCACTTAAATCAATTAGATATAGCAGCAATGACCAAATCATAAGGAGACTGTTTTGGTTTGTAAACTAGGATAGCATGCAGTAGAATACTCTTTTGATTGGAATGACCTAAAGATTGAATTGGTTGTCTTTTCAAGTTTTCTTGTTTGATGAAGAAGTTTTTGACAAGCACTTATTTTCTTGTTATGGACAGAAACTTGGTTCACTTCTAATACTGAATAGACATTGCTGCAAATTATTTTCTTACGAAAACTGTTGACCTTGCAGATGTTCCTTTGAGTGCTAGAAATATCTTGGAAGATCCTGAACTGAAAACTGCTGTGAAAGCCTTTAGGTAGGCTGATCTTTTGTGGTGTAGTTTTCAAACCTTAAAAGGCAAATTAAACTTTGGTTTTAGTAAAGAACATATCATGGTTGAAAGGAGAATTATTTTTGCACTGATCTCACTATAGAACTCGCCATTTTCATTGGAGTTAGGGACCCATCTCTCCACCCTAGGCTCAGCCAGGGATGGCGTAACTTGTATTTAAAATTTAGGTGTGTATACACAAGTTTCAACCAAAAATATCTCTATTTTTTTTTTTTTGGGTTATCCAGAGACGTCTATATTGGTTTATGATAAACTTAACAGTCATTTTGGCCCCTCAAATTTTTTGATTGAAAGTTGATTTCTTAATCTTACTTTGTGTTTTTCTCCCCTGTGAAGCCACTGGCCGACGTTTCCGCAGATATTCATCAATGGTGAGTTCATTGGAGGGTCAGATATTATTCTCAATCTGCATCAGGTTAGTCCTTCTTAGTTCCAATTAATTTCTTCTGTTACTTTGCTGCTTTGGTGTTTAAAACAAATGCATTGTTTTAACCCTCTGACCTTCATCCTGTGTAGACTGGTGAGCTGAAGGAAAAGCTCAAGGATATCTCAGCCAATGGAGACAAGTCTGAATAAGTTTTGCCGAATTTCTAGAGTAGATTACGTTCCGTCCGTGTTAATCTTTTGTTACCGAATTTGCGATTATGTATTCTTCAGGGTTTTTAAACCTAGATCGATGTTTATTATTTATAATGTAATAATAAATGTTAATCTACTTTCGACCACAATGCAATAAATCAATGACACGCTTACTACTGCAATGTTCGTATACTTGGCTTTCTTGTGAACCGAATGAAATAGGAGAGAAGAATAAGACAATGAGAGAGTGAGATGAGGAGCTGTTTGTTCGCTTTTTCGTCATTTCAATGCTGAAACTTGAACTTAGTGACTTGTGAGTAGTTGCAGGCATGCAGCTGGAGGCCTCGAGAAATGGGAAAGAGGGAGAGAGATTTTTATTTTTTTAATTTAACTCCAGTGGGCCAGCTTCCGTCAAGCTTCCTCTTACTTTGCCTACAGGAGGTGTCAAATACAAACATTGGTACATCAAAGCATTTGAACCAGTTTCATTGTTTTATACCATTCCGGACTCCTACATAGAAATCAAATCTGGGAAACATGATAATCTCAACATACATTTTTCTACTACCTTTCCTCCTCGTCAATCTAAAGTACAGAAAAACTGGACGGATGCCGGCGATGGCTGGAAGATTTCCTTGCAAGTATGATATTCCAACCAACAAATGGCAGTGGTTGTCCACGATTCAGAGTCTCACGGCCTACTACCAAGTTTCAAACTATTCAAGTGGATGAACCGGCTGCAAGGCAAATCTTCATTTTCCTGAGCTTGCTGAACATAAATATCTTAGCATATATTCATTGGAAGAACAAGTATCTGCCAAATCCCGATATGTTCTGGTTATTGCCTTCTGCAAGGATTTTAAAGCAGGAAGCAGGTTCCGATAATTTTGATGTATAGAGTTGCCATGAGCTTTGCAGAGCTCCTACAAGACAATCATAAACCATCAGTGAGATGCTATGAAACAATGCCGGTGTAACAAGTTTACTGCAGCTAAACTGAGCAGAAATGGAATGAACTGATAGAATACCTGACACCACCGGAGTAAGAACTCCAAATGTTGGGAACCTTCCAAAAGATCTGCAAAAGCCTCTATTAACCTTTGCAAATATCTGTAAGGGATTGATGAGGCGACAGCAGGGATGTCTCTCGGATTAACAGTGAAAATACATTTCTTAATTAAATTGTCTTCATTTAACCGGAGACTAAGGATTAAAGCTTTGCTCAATTGATTTTCTGCAAGTGCTCCATCAACTGCCTGTGGAATCATGTAACCAGAAAACAAAATGAAAAAATAAAAATAAATAAATAATTAATGCTACCAAAACTAAGATAAAGAGCATCTTTCTAACAGAGGATCTCACTATTAGACCCCATATCATAAGCCCTCAACTATGAAATTTTCTAATACCATTTATAACCTTGTATTAAACATTCAAGGACCGGCTAGAAAAATAAATCTGACATAAATCAAGTTCCACTTTTTATCTAAAAAAATATATTGAAGTTAAAAGAGTTGACATTTAGTTGGAGCAACATTGAATTGGAGCTATTTTGAGAGAGAGAAAAAAAAAAACTATTGGAGCAATTGTCATGTTTTAGCAGGCATACTGACTGACTGTAAAGGATCAAACTTCAGAAAATGTTTTGTGGGTCAACTGAGTGGAGGAGCTAACCGAGCAAATCAGAGATCTAAATAGTAAATAGCAATACCCTATAAGTAAGCAAAGGCAAAAGCTAATATATTAGTTGTCTAAATCCAATTTTAGCCGTGAATTATGCCACAATTTTTTTAAATTAAATTTTTATTTTAAGGAAGCTTATTGACTTCTTTTCTTTCTAAACTGTACTTTATCAGAAGTAAGGGTATTTTCAGGAAGTTTGTAATATTTCAAAGTATCACCATTTACCTCAGGTGTGACATCTACGTCAAGATCAGTTGGGTCAAAAATAAAGGAATCGTCAATTGAATAAACTAAAACTCCCTCCGTTGTTGCTGCTGAGAAGCTCCTACCAGTGGGGTCAATGCTCAAGCATTTCGTTCTAACAATTGGTCTTCCATGGTTAGGCAGGGATCCTGGTAAATCATAACCCACCTTTCCCCGGGTTTGTTTGTCAACACCTTCTTCTGTGTCACTGTTATCATAGTCGATTAACTCCAGTGGGCCAGCTTCTGTCATGTTCTTTGAGTTTAAGAAATCAAGAACTCCATCCAAAGATAGATTGAGAGTTATTTGAAACTTGCGCAACAATATCTGCACAATTAGTCCATTTCATCAATAGACCTACAAAATATGAAGTTGCAAGATATGGAACAAGTGAGGTAGCCGAGTGATGTCCACAATCACCCAAACACAGACAAAAGAGATAGGGGAAATGCTCTACGCCTTAACTTTTGTTTTCCCAATTTACACGCACTCTCACATTGGACATTATCAAAAGAGATGAGGACAATGCTATACACCCTAACTTTTCTTTTCCCACCGACTTACATGGAACTCTCACAATAGATTCTACAACAATGTTTTACCATCAAATGATGCATGTTTCACAGACGATGGGAGCAAAAAAATACAAGACAAATTTGGGATAACAAGCATTTTTCTTCACGCTGTTTTTCTTAGCGGCTATAGGATACCCGCGGGTAACCCATGCCCCACCAATCAAGTGATGGGTAAATTTTACCCATCTATATCTGTGCCCATATAGCTAATACCAAAAGGTAAATATGCCCATGCCTAATTTTTCTAAAGACAAATAAAAGTTTTGATAATTGATATTGAAACAAGTTTACTGTAACAGTATCAAGGGGAGATAAATTTTACCCAAGAACAGATGCCTACACAGTATAGCGTTTAAATTAGGAATAGGTGGCAATGTAGTGTTCTGGTAATCTTTCGCTATTCCTTGGGATACTAACCAAGCAGTGGGAAGTTGTATAGCCCTAATCTCGTTAAATCTTCGGCGTTTTGAATATGCAACTTATACTTAGCACATCTATTTATTGGAACACTGGCCAATGGGTATCAAAACCCACATCACATAAATGCGACTTGTATCTACTCAATTATATTCCAAGTTTGAAACATAGTTTATAACTGCGTATTTTTCTTCCCTCCTTTTCGCCACTTTCTCTGTCTACCAAGTATAAGGTTCAAAGTCTTAAACTGCATAGATAAAACTACGTAGGCCTGTTTTAAATCAATTTTCTGAAATTTGATGCATCAGATTAGGGAGAAAGTGTAGATCAAAAGTAATTTCATAAGATATTGATATGAAAAATATAGAATAACTCACTCAAAATATAGAATAACTCACTTTCTCTGTCTAGCAATCCAATTATTGATGAAAAATATAGCTCATGCCTTTCCATCTAGTTTAAAGAGATGCATATAACTCCATCAAAATGTTAATCCTATAATTCCAGCAACAAAACCAAACAGCCACATATATATGAACAACATTTGAGGTACATTTTAGAGTGCGAAGCACGCTCTTCAAAGCATTACCATGTAAGTTACTAACCTGATCCGCAACATCATACATGCAGATGTATTTGCTACTTCCTCCAGCTAATATGTAACTCCCATCAGCTGAGTAACACAAGGTTGTGAAGAATTTTCCAGAGCTCGAGTTGGTAGCTGTTCGCCGATCTGTCATAAGACGGCCTCCTGCAATATCCTTACGACCCTCAATGGTATACATCAATAAACCATCAATAGGGTCCCAGAAGTGAACTTGACCATCTAATGTGCTGCTAGCCAACTGCTTTCCATCTGGACGGTACACCAATGTAAGAACATCATGTGTATGAGCAAATGTTTCAACAGCACCTTTTCCATCAAAAACATCCCACAATCGAACTGTTCGATCCCACGACGATGAAGCTAAAATTGCCTACAGGTGGGAAAAACACCTCATTAAGCTCCAACCATATCAACCCTTAAACATGGTAAATAAAGTTCTGGTTAATTACAATAAAAGATAAAATTGAAGCTGCTCATGTGAGCAACTTTGTGGAAGCAACTAAATGGCTTATAATATTTCAGCAGTTTGACCAAACCTATATGCTTCTAAGAAATTATCTAACCACTGAAATCTCCCAAGTTTTCATAGGAGCTCAAAGTCGCTAGGATAGCAGATGCACAGATAAAAATATTACAAGACCAAGGGAATGCGGGTGTATTACACAAGGGATATATTGAAGACCTTAAAGCGTAAACATAAAACAACTTAAGTTTTAAAATTAGACATATACAACAACAAAACTTAGCATTATAAAGGCATAGGCAACTATAATAAACCCGAACAACCAATCAAACGTAATATGAGTAACCTCACATTTGTAGGAGAAAACATCAAACCATGAACAGGACCTTCATGACCGCTAAGAATGTCCAACAAACGGCCTGTCTTCATTGACCAAACAAAGATCTAGCATACATACATTAAGAAGAATCAGAAAACGGAAATTAAAATAAAGCACTAAAGTAAAAAATCTCTGAGCACAGGAAAACATACCTCAAATGAATCAAGAGTTCCAGCACAAATCACTTCACCACTCTGATCCGCTGCTAATGAAACAAATTGCCTAGATTCAGGGGTGGTAAATGTTCTAAAATTTCGATAACGTAACAAATCCCAAGCACGAACAGTCCCATCGAGAGATGCACTAAGGAGGCTATGGTTGTTAGCCATAAAGTGGAGTGCAGTGATTGCATTAGTGTGCTCAGAGAATGTTATAAAGCAGACGCCAGATGAAGCCGTCCAAACCTGCATAAAGCAAACCTTAAACTCTACGAGTATGATAGAAACAAGTCATAGCTGCATTATGTCCGAAATATTAGCTCTGCACATTGGCAAGTTGAATGCGTTTATGATGGCATGACATGGACACAAAATTTCAATAATCAATTTCTGACAAATTGCGTATCATAACTGGGCCCGATTGGAAATGGGTGGGATTACTCATCAAATACCCACCAAACTGCCGTTCATTATTTATCTAAGTAGACACTTCTCAAAAATAAAGATAAAAATTAGAAAACAAAAAAATATGCCAACAACCCTAGTGGCATCCGCCTCCACATTGTTGGATGGTTTGGAATTCAAATTCCATGAACTATTCTTGTAGAATAAATAAAAAATACAACTCAATAAGAGAATTATAAGACTAGAATGGGGTGATACAAAGTCATCATAACAAGTAATATGGAACAAAAGTACAAAAGTATTTGAAACTAGAAAGAACAAGTGATTTGTATCTTTTGTGATCAGCTTTGAACAGCAGTTATCATTTATAAAAGACAACACATGCTAGAGCTTAATCAAATTAAAAGGGTAATTAAATTGAAGAAAAACCCACAATCAATGCATGAAGGGGCAGATCATTATATTGTAAAGTCCCAACATGAAGCAGCAAAAAACAGCTGACAAAGTACCCTCCTCATCCTTTAATCATAAAAGCTTAAAAAAAATAGCTAATATGATCGAACAAAACAGTTTTCATAGAACTAGACAAACGTTAACCTCTAATTAAAAAGCTTCCCCTTAAAACTAATATACCTTGACTTTGTTATCATCTGCTCCAGTGGCTAAAAGTTGCGAATCTGGCGAGTAAGCCAGGCAATTCACATCGAAGTAATGCCCCTGCTGCTTCAATATATAACTTTCTGACTTCCATTCCCACACTAACAACTGTCCAAGTTTTGCACAGCCAAATGTTAGCCAATTTCCAAGCTCATTAAATACTGCAGTTGTAATTTTCTCTCTTGATATCGACAACAAGTGCAGGCACACAAAATCAGGCATTTGATATAGCCCAAATACACCATTTGAGAACCCTACAACCAACATATTAAGCCCCCTGTGGTAATCACACGCTGTCAACTTTGATTGGGGCTGCGAAAAATTGTCCTTCCTCAATAACTCCCATTTCGTGTTTAGTAAATATCCCCCTTCTTCATCCAAATGACCATTTCGGCCTTCATAACCCTTCCTCTTCTTCACTTCACCGACACCTTCCACCACTTTACCGTCCCTATCGGGTGTAACTGGGGGCAGTGTCTCCGTAACATCCATGCCATCAAAATCACCTACACTTCCACTCAATCCCCAGCTAAACATATAACAATCACGGGAAACCGTGTAAACATTGCATACCTTATTGGTGTTTTTATCAATTCCGAAAAAAACACCCACGACTGTATCTCTATGACCTAAAAACATAAATGGCTTAGTCTTAAACCCACCCAATTTCAATTTTTTCATGTAGAACAACCTTGCAGTCAAATCCTTTGACCCAACAAGTAAGTAATTCGAGTCTGGACTCCATTCCAATGCTAAAATTTTATCGTCACACTCGGCAAAAGTCCTCACCAATTCAAAGGGAAAAAACTCTTTCTTAAAACCAGGAGAGCGCCAAATTTGCACCAACTTACCAGTGGCGACCGCGATATACGAACCGTCGGGGCTGAATTTTATGGCATTGACGGAGCCTTTGAAAGAAATTCGATGAAGCACCACACGCTGGCGGAGGTTGATGAACTGGCATCGGTTATTCTCGTCGACGGTGAAGAGAAATACGCCATCCGGCGAGGCTGTGATTCGGGAGATATTGGAAGAAGCTTGGACGGGTAGCGTTATGGTTTGGGATTTGATGAGGTCGGTGATGGAGACTCTGTTACCGACCGGTGAGATAAGTTCGGTGTTGTTGGTGATTACAACGTTGCCTCCTCTGTAAGGAGCTCCGAGGAGATTCTGGAACCTGTAGTTCATGGCTTATTCACAGTAAGCCTCTGCAGAACAACCGTACTGAGTTTTAGCAAAATGTTCTCAGCAACCAAAACATAGTCCGAAGAACGTTGAAGCTTTTTGGGCTCGGGTTTATCTAGGGTTTAACTAAAGGGAACCTTACAACTTTTTCTGACCAAAAAAAGCCTCTCAATTTTGAACCTCTAGTTTGGGCCAGTATTCATTTTGGTACCCACTGTTTCAGTTTTCACAATGATTTTTTTTTTTTTTTTCAATTCTAAACCTAAATAATAATATTTCAAAATTTAATCCGAAATATTTACTTGGAACATACAAAAGATAGAAAAAGCCCCTCATTTAAATACTACATGAACCAAAATGTTCTGTTGCTCTGCCTTGATTCACATGTTAATTATCTTCATGTGATTAATTTACAATTTATATGGTCACTCCGAAATATTTCATAATTTCCTTAATTTTACAACATATAAATTCCAATTATTATCATTAGTAAAATATAGTTGATTACTTTGAAAATCCATAACTTTCTCATACCAAGTCAAATTAATCTCAAACTTGAACCATTGAATTCAGAAGTCAAAAAGAAATAATTTTCATGTTGATCATTTTCCCAGACTCCAGTTGACGCGCCTGCACGCGCCGCCACTGTTCCCTGAGCGTGGTGGCCACGCGCCACCACTGTTCATCGTCAACCTCAAAGCTGTAGTCTTTCCAATACTTATCAAACTTTGATATCATTCCTATGACCATGGTCCTCATAAAACTGTTTAAATCCTCCTTGGCCTTTCTTAAAGTATCTTGGACAACAAAAACTTGAGGAAAATACACATTCGATGTGGGATATTGAGTGCTAGAAAACAAGCATGTTACATCATAAAAAACCTTGAGAAACTTACAGAGTTTCTCCACCTTATCCCACTCATCTTGAGAGAGAGGATGTTTATAAATAGAATCACTCAATTGTAAATGAAGAAATGCATGCTGATAATAAAGAGCACCATCAAGCATAAGAAAAGTGGAGTTCCATCTAGTTGGTACATCTTGACGCAAACCCTTCTTATATTCTAAGGACACTTGTGTTGCACAATCTAAAATTTTTTATTTCCTTATCTGTGAACCCCTAACATACTTAATGCTCTCCTTTATTTTTATCACACCATCATCAATTTCTTTCATACTATCTTGCACAATTAAATTCAGAATGTGAACACAATAACGGATATGAAAATAGTTTCCATTCACTAAAAGTGCATCCTTCAAAAGAAGTTGTCTTTTCAACAAGTCAACAAAACAATCATTTGCAGATGCATTATCCAGAGTGATAGAAAACAATTTTCTTTCAATTCTCTAATCACACAACAAATTATAAATTTTCTCAGATAAAGTAACACCACTATGCGGAGGAGGCATGAAACTAAAGTTTAAAATTCTTTTCTGTAATTTCCAATTAGCATCAACATAATGGGCAGTCAAGCATAGATAACCATCAGTTGTTAAAGAGCTCCACATATCTGAGGTCAAACAAATCCTTCCAGGAATGCCCCCTAATATCTTCTTAAGCCTATCTTTTTCTCTTTTATACATGCTTAAAACATCAGCTTTGACAGTATTTCTAGATATCAACTTGAGATTAGCATATATATAGCTAAAGACTCGTCTAATGATAGGACCCGCCCCCAATCCCCTTGGATTAAGGGTTAAATCCTGCTCCCGTCTAACTTACACACAACACGGAGGCTAGACTGACGTCCAACCTCCATGTGACGCGTAAGTCGGACAAGGGATTCTCGATCCAACCATCCTAAAAGTATCCGGACTTCCCAGAGTGCGCCGAAACTACTGTGAATCGCGGGTGTGATGTCTCTGTCACTCTCGACCAACAGCCCACACCGCAACAACCTGGAGGGTATCAAAAACATGAAAAGACTGTGAGTGGAAAAAAATAAAGTATAAGTTCAAAACAAATCATAAAACAATTACATTTATACCCTCCATTTAAAGAACCAATGCATGCATATAAAATTCATTCCAAAACCATTAATGAAAGCCATTTGAAAACCCGAATCAAATCCGTCATTCAAATCCAGGCCTCAGTCTCAAATCACAAGTTAATCTCAAATACGGAAACTCAGTCCCAAAACTCATCAAATCCATATCATCCGGGCCACTGCCCAAAACATCGGAAAACCAGTGAAAAACATCAATCATACAAGTTACTAGATCTCAAGTGCGCCCGAGTCTTTAAACTCAAAACCATGCGCAATAATCAGGCCTTCCCGGAATATCAACGAGTCTTTAAACTCAAAACACAATCACAGGCCTCGGGGGGTATCATAACCGAGTCTTTAAACTCAAAAAATATACCGAGTCTTTAAACTCAAAACATATCAATCCAGGACCCTCCGCCCGTCAATCAACCGAGTCTTTAAACTAAAAACCAGTTCCAGCAGGTTTTTCTTTTCTTTTTCCGGGTCTTTAAACCCAAAACCATTTTTCATCCAATCAGTGAAAATCATCGAAAATCCTTATCCGAATTCGCAACAATGATTTCGTAAGCCAGCATCTGGTACCACTGTCCCGAACCCAAATCCAGATTTCCCTTCCAAGTCTCAAAACCGAAAGCTCGTTTATCGAAATCTCAGAAACAGGGCTCAAAGATCGAAATCACTTTTCAAAATCCACTTTAGATCTTTAAAACCAAATCGTATTTCAAATCCCGAAATCAAATCATTAAAAAATCATGATCAAATCACAAGATCGTTCGAAATCTCGTAAAACGTGAAATTCCATAAATATCTCGAAAATCGTGCCAAATCGTAAAACTTCAAGATCATAAATTAAATCATAGAATCACGTATATCAAACATATAAAAACATATATGCATGCATCAAGAGTTAGAAAGCAAAGTGCACTCACAGACCATTCCGACGTCGCCTCGATACACGCGCACTTACGCCGTTCTCGGCCATTCTGCTATCCTCGGCTTTCCCGAACCTGTCCAAATCCCATACTAAGGTCACTAACTACTTCACAATGGGCATACTAAAGACCCATAATTTTCCCGTATTTTTAACTATTTTTAACCGAGGCCTAAAACCTTCGGACATCCCGAAACATATCGAGACGATGTCCGATCGACTCAAAACCAGTGCCAAAATGTTCGTTATATCGAATACTTTAAAAGTCATGTTGGAAGATTCCCCAAACTACCCTTCACACGCCCCCACGTGCGTCTGGAAGCTTCTGCACGTGAAATCCACGCGCGTGAACAGTGTCACATTCTACCTCTCGCCGACCTGGTTCAGACCGATTCGAACCGGTCCGGTTCGACCAAGCCGGCGTTCACGGTTTTTCGTCCCTTTTAGTCCAATTTCAATCCTATTCTTTCTATTAGATTCATCCCTTGTTTTCTTATTAATTTTCCTAATCAAAACTTAAAGTGGGCACGATAATTACCTTCCTCAATGAAAAAGAAAATAACCAGATTCATCCTTCTCTGTTTCTGGCCACCACGCTGTCCTCCGGCCACTAGTTCATATGTCAAGCTTAGTAGCAACCTTTAGAGACTAAAATTAGTATCACAGGCGTTCAATGTCTCACCAGAACTCATATTTCCCATTTTGAACAAACCAGAAAAACAGAGCCTTCGAGGCGGCCTACCTGCCTTCAGTCCTCCGCCGTGGCCTCCACCGTCGTCCTAACGTCGTCAGAGGCAGTCATCACTCTCTGGTAACCACCTCAGTCCAAGTTTTGGCTAGTTGATCAATCGAACTCACGGCCGTGCACGGTGGTTCTTTTATGTTTTCTGGGTTTTTCTCACCTCTCACAACCCCTCTTCACTCAGTATTTCTCTAAAACACAAACACTCAAGTTGCAGGCACGACTCAGATTACTCACTCACAAATCCAATGAACTCCCACGACTCACACACAGCAGAAGGATGATTTTTGCTCACTGTCTTTGTTTCTCTCAGTTGCTCGATAAACCCAAATTTTAAAACTAATATCGTGTGAGACCAACTTGGCTAGAAGCCTCTGGGGAGGGGACATGTGTCCTCAATTCTGTGGTCAGCTTACCAATATCCAATCCATTCTGCCCAGGTGTCCTCACCTGATGGTTCAAGACGCCAAAAGACCATTTTGCCCTTCTAATGTCCAAATTACCGTTTTACCCCTCACAAACTTAGACCCGTAATTCTATTTCCCGAACTCCAAATGATACATGTCGTCTATCGTTGGAATCAGGGACTCAAGACTTTCCTAACGGTCCTCGAAATATGTGAAAGTGACTTGTCATCCAAAAAGTCAACCATTTGCCCCTATTCCACCAAAATTACAAAAGTACCCTCAACCTTCCGAACGTCATAACTTCCTCCTCGGATGCCCGAATCGGACGTGCCACCTGTCTATGAACTCGTGACATCCCAAACTACGTCACGGTCATCGGTCAATGTCCATTTGACCGCCCGATCGAAAAGTCAACATTTTGCCCAATTCCAAGGGCAAAATCGTCATTCTGCACCGTCCGTTCGAAATTATCTAACTAATCACTGATTAACTTTATTAATCCGTCATTAACCACTAATCTAATCCCGTTTTCCGGGACGGGTCGTTACATCTAATACCAGCATATTCAACAAACTGAAATGGTAAGTCATGCATAACAATAGCCATCACCAATAGCTCCCTAAACTTATCTTCATCGAACTTTGCAGATCTAGTTATAATTGCTCCATCAGATTTTGATAACAACAATTGTCCTAGATCTCTAGTATCTTTCCTTATGCATGTTTCAATATGTCTTTTAAGATTTCCAGTACCATAACTGCTATCAGCAATATATGTTAAACCACATTTCATGCACTTAGCTCTTTGTTTTTTCTCTCCTTCAGTAGGAGAAAGAATTTCAAAATGTTTCTATACCTCCGAAGTCAACTGTGTTCTCCTCTTACTAGCTGCAGCAGCTGCCTGAGTTTGAGACAGAGGCTCTGCATCAACTGGAAGTGATCTTTCATTATCATTTTCAGTTGCACTTCTATCTTTGAAACTATCTCCAACATCATCAAATGGAGTTTCCATCTGAATAAAAGCAAACACAAAAACCATCTTTTAACAACAAACAAAGTATAAAATAGTAAATTAGACAACAAACAAAACAAACTATCTTTCCATCTGAATAAGATACGACTCTTGAATAATAGTCCAACAAGGAGTTCTCGGTTGCTTCTTACATAAAAGAAAATTAAACCATTTGATTTCATTATCTAGTAACCAGTAAGGTGATCAATGAACTCCTAAGTAATCTACCTTTGAAAAATATCTATTAGTTCTATAGTTGATTAGGTAATGACTGAAGAGGTAAATTCTATAAAACATAAAGCTTGAGAACAAAACTTAAAATGCAGTAGTTTTCAAATGCCCATTACGTATCCCAACATTCACATCTCAGGGAAAGTGCCTTATCTTCAGGTCCATTTCATACTGTGAAAGTTTCCACTTCAATTACTAAAAGGAAACACCATATACTATAGCTCAGTAGGATTCCTCAGAGCACCAATTGTAAATAACTAGCAATTAACCTGTAACTAACCAGTGTTATAATCTTTAGATCAAAATATTGTACATCTCACCTAAATATATGCATATATCTCTGGTCTTTTTCTTCCCAAATTCTTCATGTAAAATTTGAACAGAGTTAATTCATTTAACTTTCTTTGAGCATGTGTTCAACATCATAGGATGTTTGCATAACAATAATAAAAGGAAGTATATATGTGTTTATCTAGAATAGTAACAATATGAAAAATGGATCAAACATACTAATTATCAATCTACTTGCTGATTCTTCTGGAGGAAAACATTGGTGTAAAATCTTCTTGATTACAAGAAATCTTAGTGACCAAACCCTAAACAGAAGTTAGAATAAGGATATGTTATTAGAAGCAGGAGAATATCATAGTTTCAGGAAAAATACCTTCAAAAATATTCGGGAGACGCGGTTATTATGATGTTTGCACCAGCATCAAGGTAGTCCAACTGTCCAAGTGTACCTGCGTTTTTTCCAATCAAGTTAATAAACAAAAACAAGACTTCTTCTTAACGTTAATTGCTTTTGATTCTACTTATCATTGAAAAGATTTTTTATTAGGATCCTTTTAACTAAGATTTACAGGTCTAAAGAGACTTCAGGATCACCCATCACACAACAAATTATGCTGCCTCATTATTGGAATTTGACAAGTATGATATATAGTTGACCTGTGCCATAAACACGAAAATAAAAATAAAAATGGCCTTCATGTAACCTAGCAGGTATTATATTTTTGTAGAATTAGAGTGAGGTTTGACTATGCTTTCTTGACGAAAAAAAAGATTATGTTTTCAAAATATACTCTTTTGACAGTAATTGTTTAATTCAACAGTTATACACATTGATTTGTTGGGTCATTTTTTTTTTCTAAGCAAGATTTTGTTGGATCATTAATGATTTGTTTTTGTATTGTAACACTTATGCCCAATCTTAGTTTATAGACAATATAGCATTTTTAAAGATCAAATTTCAATTATGATTTTGGAAAATTAGCCTCTTACATCCCAAGCCAATGAAAATCCATTTTACATTACGATGGTTAATATTGGACTTGAGGACGACGCATTTTACACCACCATGATATATCTACATATGATTGATAAGATTTTTAGTTCATCCAAAGTAGCAGATGCTAAATTTACAAGATTGATGGGCGTGCTTACCTTCACATCAGAGGCCGGCGATGACAACTGGATTGTTGAAGCTTGGAAGGGCTGGAAGGTGGCGACGTCGGAGCTTGGAACGTCTGAAAGGTGGCGTGGTGACGTCGGTCATGTGGTTACGTGCAGAGGCCGACGACTGCAGTCGAATGGAGAGGTCGGCTACTCGCTCGCATGGTAGCGTGGTGACGTGGAGAAGCTGGCAACGTCGGAGCTTCGAATGACAGGACCTGTCCCAATCCCCCTGGATTATTGTGGGATGTGCCTGCTACCGTCTGACACCGCGTGTCAGACCAGAGATAAAGTGATAAACTTGTCACCCACTCGGGGTTAGCTAGAGTACGATAGGATCGGTGGTGGCATGTGATGTCTCGATCTCTGCTACAACCCGCATCCGCTATCAACTCGAAGGGTATTAAAACCATAAAAGCTGTGAGTGGACAAAACAACAGTCTATAAAAATCATTTATTGAAAAGACATTTATACCCTTCACGTAAAAGCATGCATGCATCATAAAACAGTTATTTCGAATACTCTCTCGGAATCAAGACATATTGCTTCCCAAATAAAATCCAGTGAAAAATGATTCTCAATCGAAGCCAGTACCTCAGTAGGGTCTCAGCCTAAAACCAAATCATAGAAAAAAAGTACGGGTCTCAGCCTAAACAGAAAACACATACAGAACCTCATCCCAAATCATAGAACATGTGGGAACACATCTCATCCTCAATGTCAGTCATGATTCTAATCCTAGCACATGTGCATATAGCTCAGGACCGCTCACAATCCTAGCATGTCACCATGAACACATCACTCGCCGCGACCATTTCTAGATCATCGTGAACACATCGTCGATCGATCTCAGAGGCTAACATCAACATTCCTAAGTTGAGCCTCCTTCGGTCATTGCTTCTCGCGGCTGCTCAACAACAGGATGTGCATCATGACCTCCCCGGAAGGAACACATCCGCAGTCTAGAGACAAGCGTCATATCATCTGGGACTCACCCGAATACCATCATCAATAAGGCCTCAAGTACGGAACATCACCAAATGGGTCACAGCCCGAAAATCTAGTGTCCAACGACACTTCATGTCCTAGAATTCCTCGAATCCTATAAAATCCACAACTGGGTCTCATGCCCGAAATATCTTTCTTCAAACTCATAACTAGGTCACCGCCCGACTTATTTCGCGTTTGACTATACTCTAAGTCAAACCTCAAATCAACTGGGTCATATACCCAAAAAATATTTCCAAAATTCGAAAACCATTTCTCATTTCCAAAACACTTTCAAAATCACCCTTGACTTTAATCGAGTCAGGGTCGTTCAACTGGGACTCGTGCCCGAATCTCGATTTCACGCATCTCTGTGAAATCCTCCACAACAGTAAATCAGTTCCTCAGTTTCACACTTCTCCGTGAAACCTTTGGAATCACATAAAACACAAGCACGTAGTACACTCGATCGAATCCCAAACATCATATAAAATAGGAATCTCGAACTACGTGCAATAACGCATTTTCCACCGAAAATGCCAAACAATTCATATTTAAAACACATGCACTCATGTCATCTCAAATCATGTTCATAAACACATATAAAACATTTATGCATGCATCATATTTATAAAACAAAGTCCACTCACATACCGTCCATACCGCGCCTCGATGCGTGTGTCATAAGCCACTCCGGGCTAATACAACCTCTTCGAGTCATCTGGACCTGTCCAAAACATACTCAAAGGTTACTACCAACCTAGAAAAGTCCTAATCAAGAACCCCCAACATTCCCGGAAAAGTCAACGTGTCCCAAACACACTTCCCTAGGTTTAAAACCTCTATTTGACCAACCTAACGATCTCTGATCGACTCGTAACCACCACCATTAGGTTTGTATTGTCGAAATCTTTACAATGATCCTAGTTCCACCTCGAAATAAGTGCCTATGCACCCCTATACGTGGGTCAAAGTGGCTGGTCAACGTTAACCAAAAAGTCAACGCTGACATCAACGGTCAAAGATCAAAGTCAATGCTGACGTCAATAGTCAACAGTGACATTATCACTGATATCTAACGCTTTTCAGCTGACATGTCAAGTCTAACATAATGACGTCATCTGATGATGTCACGTCATCTGATGACATCATTGATGACATCATCATGCCTGTCCTCTATCCGAGTCGACCCGAATCTCTGCAACTAGGTCACGCAGACCCACGAACCCGACCCGATCCGTTCTCTTCCATTTTCCACCAAATTTGATCCCGTTGATCCCTACATGATTGTCCAATCCTATGCAATCGATCTATGGACTCAAAAACGCTTAAAACGGGCTAGGGATTACCTGTTCGATCATGAACCCGCACGGCCACTTCCAGCCTCCTGTTTGAACCACCCATTGGGCATGTATGTGTGAGAAGATGTATGTATGGGTTTCAGTTTCGAATGAAAAAATAAAGAAGATGGATGGTGCATGTATGTGTGAGAAGGGAGCAATGGATGAGTGACACTTGTCACTCATCCATTGGGCCTGAAACAAATATATGGGCCCCACTTAAAACAAAAGGCACTTATCTCGTAAAATGTGCAATAGTACCATGAAACTTCCGTTACCCGTAACTTTTTTATCGAATGTCTGATTTCGACGTGCCGCCTATCTACAGACTCATATCGACTCGATCTACATAATAGTCCTCGATCCACGTGCATTGGGCCTCCCAAGTTAAAAGTTAACTATTTACCCTCGTCTAGGGGTAAAATCGTAATTTCGCCCTGAATGTCCGACAATCCTCGACTAATCCCCGATTAGTCTCACTAATTCTAGATTTAATCTTAATAAATCCTAAAAATTTGGGGCGGGTCGTTATAATCTTCCCTCCTTAAAGAATTTCATCTTCGAAATTCAAACTAACCCAAATTCCACAATAAAACGGTGGAAATCCAATCTTGCCTCTAACTCGGGCACTCTCGTGTAAACGTACATGTCCGACATAATCACAGTACCCATCGGTACCCATTGTCACCGGAGCTTCCAAAGCTCCAACTCAACTCTCGATAAACCACACGTCGGCTCGTAAGTCTCACTCGAGACACCAACACTCGTCTAGCTCGCATGTCACTCACTTTACAGGTCAGCTATACTAACCTAACATAAAATTGACTTTTCAGCCTGATGGTTCTTCTCAGTTGACAATCTAAGTTGACATCGTAGTCAGATTTTCAACATGAAAACTCTTCTCATCCAACAATCGAAGCTGACATTCTACTCAGCGTCCGATCAGACAACATCCTCTAAATCATGCTGCCACAATGACACGAATCTCATTTCGCAGGCCATACTCAAATCTGCGGCATCTATCAGCCTCGGTACTCACACCAGCCAACTCCTTCGTTTTCCCATACTCATGCCGACTCACACTTGAGTCCCATCACTATATACTAATCCGAACCCATTAGATATCTATTCATTCAATTATCATAACATGCCAGATTTACTTCGTACGGAAGCCAATCCCATCGACAACTATCGTGACCAACGGGCAACTCCCGGCTCCACTACGCTTTTGTTGTGCTACTCTGATCTCGATTTGCTCTCGAGTCTCCACATCGTGTCTCATGTCACTCAACGACCTACGTTGAAATCTTGACTCATCTCGAGTCCCAAACTGTCGTCTCACCCATCCTGTCGATACAGAATCGACATCTCACCCCTCTTGGGTGTATTTGGACCTTATCGAATACTTTGTAGCAGAGTTAATCACATATAAAACCACTAGGGTTCCTCTGGCTCACATGACCCTGAGCTCTCGGCTCTCATAATCACTGAACCCTCTCAACCCACTCTTCTCGAGCACACAGTATTCGACGTCCAGTCAACATCTTATTATGTCGGACCATGTCCAATCATAGTCCTCGTCGAACTGTCACCATCGGATCCACTCTTGTAGAATTATGTGAAATCTGATGATTTGATTGATGTGCCGATAGGCCTATTTATACAGGTATTGGGATTGAGATAACTACAAACAGTTATCTCTCCCTTATCTGAATCTAAAACATAACTGTTCTAGTAACTGCCTAGGTAACTGTCTAGGGACATATGTGTCAGGACCCGTCCCAAATATCACCTCGATACTCGGGATGAACCCTGCTCCCGTCTGACAATCATACTTACAATACCAAAAAGAAACTTAATACAACTATAAGCATAACCATCAGACGAATGAGTAAATATATACAACAGTAAGCCAGAGCATAGTTCTTCAAAATGGGCACCAAAAGTCCTACAAGTCTAAGTCCGCAACGGAAGAACGTCGGAAGCCCTATGCCTCGAAATCTGCCTCAACGTTCACCCCGGCGCTATCACCACGACCTGGAGGGAAAATTAAAAACAAAAGGTGTGAGTGGACCAGAAGGAATGAAAGTTTTAAAACCGTTTACCAGCCAATCAACGTAAGGAAATAAAATCATTTGTTCCCTCCGGTTTAAAACCAGGCATGCCAATGAAGTATTAGAAAACCATAATATGAAACATCATAAGAAACAGAAACACTATAAATACCATAAGAAACAGATACACTATAAAACATCATAAGAAACCAGAGTATAACCCGATCAAACCTGTTGGACCTATCCGAGTCTTTAAACTCAACCAGGCCTCACATATCAATCCGAGTCTTTAAACTCCCGAGTCTTTAAACTCAATAGGCCTATGGGGGTAATATCATAATATCCGAGTCTTTAAACTCCCGAGTCTTTAAACTCAATCCGGGCCCGTCCCCCATCAATATCAATCCGGGTCTTTAAACCCATATCCAGATCCAGCAAATCCAATCCATATCCAGTGTAAAACCAATTCAAAATCCATCGCCAAATCCGAATTCGAAATCCCCGGTTCGAAGCCCTTCCGGCGTTCAGAACCGACATTCCGAACCCAAATCCGGAAAATCCATTTCCATACCAAAAACCATAAGAAATCCCTAACCATGTTTCATAACCCATTTACCATCATCAGAAAACATTTATAGGGTGAATTTCTCAAATATAGCATCAAAATCTGAGAACCGGCTTTTTCTCGAAAAACGTGCAAAACCCCGAAAATATCTCGAAAAACGTGCAAACATCTCAATCACGTATAACCATCAGTTAAAGCATAAAAACACACATAGAATCATAAAACAGTAATTAAAACAGTTTGGCATGCTCGGAAATAAGAAAGAGTCCACTCACAGTTTACAACACGTCACTCGCGCTCCGTGCGCTCCTCAACCGTCTCTGGTGTTTCCCGTCCTGTCAATAGATACCAAATAGGGTCACAATAACATCAAGGATACCTTCCCTATTTTCCCCAATTTTTCGGGAATTTAATAATATTTTAATCCGAATCCCTAAACCGTACGGATTCCCGAACCATTCCGTAACACCGTCCGATTAACCCGAAAACTATACCATTGGATTCCTTAGGACATTTAGGGCTAAACTCATGTTGGACGCTTAACCGGATTCCTCCCCACGCGCCCCCACGCGCCGCCCAAAGTGGCTGCGCGTGGGCCTCACGCGCCTGCTACAGTCCACCTTCAACCTCGAGTCACCCGGTTCAACACAGTTGAACCGGCGTGACCGGTTCTCCGCCGTTCACCCACCATTCTTCTCCAATTCAATACCTCTAGCTTCGTCCAGTCCCCTGCAATCAAACCCAGTCCTAAAATCCAGAAATCACGGCCTAAAACCCTTCGTCTTCAACCTCGAAAAACCTTGCCCGTGAGCTCTGTTTTCCTTCCCGGCCGTCCACAGCTTCCCCCTTCACGGTGGTGATACCAGCACCACCCTAGGACCCTACTTAGTCCTACCCAACTCACAGAATCCGTCGATTCATCCCCGAAGTCCACGACTTCAAGTTTGAAACTCACGGCTAAAACAGGGTACAACGGACCCGCCGTCGAACCACCAGCCACCGTGAACCTCCCGTCACGGCAACCACCACAAATGACGCCTAAGACCTCCCTGAACAACACCCTGACTTCCTAATCTCTCGACTCTAAGCCCAACGTCACGACTTTGAAATTGAAAAATCCACGAAAAACAGAGTAAATGAGCTTACCTTTCGATTCCGGCGCCGCCGTGAGAACCGTCACCCACCACGGTGCTCGTGGGACTCCCCTCAACCTCCTGAGTCTCCTACCGCCCTGGTTTGCCTCACCACACGGCACAACAGCCTCCACCGTCCACGGTCTCCTCTGTTTTCCTCAAATGTTCGCCGCACCACCACCGTGCCGCCGTGCACGATTCCAGTCCCAAAACACGATCAGCACCTCACCCACGTCTCTCTGTCACTCTCACCAGTCACTCCTCACTCTCCCTAGCCTCCAGATCGATCACCGCCTCACCCCAATCCTCTCTCTGTTTTCTGTGTTTCAAACCCAAACACGGTTTGATTTTTGTACAAGGTGTGGCCGTGCACACTTGAGAATGGCCTGGAACCATCCAGCCACTCCCACGTGTCCAACATCCATAGGCCAGCCCCAAATATCTGCCACTTGCCCTTATCTGATTGGGCTGAGGAAAAATGACCAAAATGCCCCTCCTGCACAAAATTACCATTTTGCCCTCAGACTTTCCAGACCCGTATCTTTTCCGTCCGACGTCCGATGACAGCGTGCCGCCTGTCGTTGAACTCAGGACGTCGAGACCTATCCAACGGTCCTCGGTCTACGTGAAAATCACACATCCTCCAAAAAGTCAACATTTTCCCTATTAGCTCAAAATTACGGTAACGCCCCCAACCTTCCGTACATCATAACTTTTCCTCCGGTTGTCCGAATCGAACCTGCCGCCTGTCTACGGACTCGTGACGTCCTAACCTACGTCACGGTCAAAGGCTAACACTCATCCAATCAATCGTACAAAAAGTCAACTTTTCGTTTACTATTCACAGGGGCAAAATCGTCATTTTTACAAAACTTCACAGAAATTACATTTTTACCCTTCCTGTAGGTACGGGTTGTTACAATCTACCCCCCTAAAAAGAATTTCGTCCCCGAAATTCAGTGAAATAAATAAGGGTACTGTTCTCGCAGAGACAGAGGGGACTGGGGACATCCAAACATCAGAGTGGATTAAATCAAAAGGTTTTATTGCAGAGTGTACAACAGAATTCAAAGATAGTCTAGTTGATTTGCCCATGGCACAACTATTACAAAAGCCTACATTGTCTAAGGAAGCAGAAGCAATGACAGGAGTCTGAGAAGCTAAGACACGGTGGACTTGAGGAGATGGATGACCCAAGCGGTTGTGCTAGAGGGAACTAGTTGCACTTGTCAGCAAGGCCTGAGGGTGGGTAGTGCGACATGGACGGATGGTGACAGGACCCATCCCAATCCCCCCCAGGATTACCATGGAATGTGCCCTGCTCCCGTCCAACAAGGGGTGTCAGACAAGGGATAACCAAGAGCTACTGCCCAAACGGGCCATCCAGAGTGCGCAAGGACCGATGGAGGAGGTGTGCAATGTCCCAGTCTCTGCTGCAATCGCATCCGTAATCAACCTGAAGGGCATTAAAACCAAAAGCTGTGAGTGGACAAAAACCAGTAAGTTTACCAAATACATTTATAAGACATTTACGCCCTCCAATAAAAACGTATGCATACCACAAAAACCAGTAACCAAAACGTTTGCTCAACCGAGCCCTTAGGGCCTTAGCCCAAAAACCGTTAACCAAAAACCAAGTATGGGAACTCAGCCCAAAACTGTGGAATACCACCACCATACATATTAAAACCATGTGGGTCACCACCCACGACCATAAATGAACATCAATTCATTAAAATCACACAATCATAAATCCACCCGGAAAGCCATTTCATTAATTCGTATTTTACCATTACCATCACCAGCATCCCTGATGCTAGACGTCCCTGACGTCATGTCTCACGGTTTCATAAGCTACGCGTGCTGCCCAGGGTCTCTCCGGGTCCATAAATCTGACATCCCTGATGTCTGACGTCCCAGACGTCAATCATAGCAATCCTGCTCCTGAGTCATCATACGGTCCGGCTGCTCCGTATGGTGACCCTTCACAGGCAATGCACCGTGACTTCCCCAGTGTCCCAGACATCTGGAGGAGACCATCATATATCCATGTGTACAGATGGTATATGGAAAAATAGTTTTATTAACTCATTTCACAACATCACAATGGGCCCTGCCCGAATTTTCCATAAAACAACACATTTCCATTTAGGGTCCCTGACCCGAAATCACATTTATTAAATATAGGGTCCCTGACCCGAAATCACAATTTTAATCCAACTGGGCCTCATGCCCGACTTTATGAACCACTGGGCCCACGACCCGATTTAGAAACCAACTGGGTCCGCAGCCCGACTTATAAACCAACTGGGCCCGCAGCCCGATTACGTACTCAAATGGACTCCAAGTCCGAGATTTCCAAAACAAGTGGGCCTCAAGCCCGAATTCATCTTTCCAATATAAAAACCGTTTTATCATATTATTTATTTAACCACAAGCACGCAAAACCACAAATAAACCGTTAATCCTGATATACGTGAAATACGGAAAACACCTCGAAATACGTGCAACATACCCGAAATCAATGCTCACAAATACCATCATAGAAATCATGTATATAAACCATATAACACATTTAAGCATGCATAGGATTTATAAAACCAAAGTCCACTCACAGACCGTTTTAACCGTGTGCCTCGATACGCGTGCCACCGGCCCTCCCGGGCCACACCACTAACACTGGGACTCCCAATCCTGTCCAAGTCACATTAGAGGGTCACTAACCTCATCATTAACATCCTATCAAAGTCCCGTAATTTTCCCAAATTTTTACTTATTTTTAAACTTAATTTAAAACCTTCGGACATCCCGAACAATATCGAGACGGTGTCCGATCGACACGAAACCAATTCCAAAATGTCCGTTACATTAAATAGGACAGAAGTCATGTTGACCTCACCTCGAGATTCGTGCCCACGCGCCGTCACGCGCCGCCGTGAGTGGCTGCGCGTGAAACCCACGCGCCTGCTACAGTGTCACCATCTAACCCGTATGTCTGGTAAACGGGTCCAGTTTGCCCGCGATACGACCCGGTTCCAATCCTATCAATTCAGCCTTAATTACATCAATTGATCATTCCATTAGCTTCGTTTTAAGTTTAATTTAAGTTCTATAACATTGATTACACAAGACCTTACCTACAATTCCACGATTCGATGATGAACACCAAGAACACCCGTCCATTGTTCATCCTTCGAACCCCATCCATTTCGATCGATATCCTTAAATTGATTCAACTAGAAGCTTCCATGGACTCCGTAAATCATTTTCCCCAACTCAATTGCTTCAATCCAGTGTTCAATCGTCACGACTCAAACTCGAGCACCGTCACTGTTCAACAATGGAGTTCCATCGATCTCGATCGGTTTCCTTCAATTGATGAACCCAGAAGCATCGTGGGATCATGAGGAGTCATTTCCCCACAACAATTGAGTCAATCGCAGCTCCAAACTCCACGACTCATCCTCGATTTCTTCCTCTGTCACCAAGCTCGATCAGAGCCAAAACGGCACCAATTCTTCTCGTTTTTGATGTGGATCGACTCGTCACAACCTCAGGAAGATATTTCCAAGCTCCAATTCGATCATCACAGCTCAAATCTTCCAATTTGATTTTCCCTCCCAAAACTTAATTTTTCGAATTCCCAGTTCCTCCTCACTGTCAATCTCTCGTGTTTACCCAGTTGAATTCACACACAACTCACTCACAATTTCGCACTCTCAGGTTCAGCAATGGAAGAGGAATTAAGGGTGGGAGAAAACTGGATTTGGTTGTACACGGTTAAGAAAACATAAATGGGATTAATGGAAATTAAAATGATTAATTAATTAATTAATAAATATTAAAACATCATAATTAGGTCTCCCCCCAAAACATGGATTCTGGTTTCAAGGGATGAGTGACACTTGTCACTCATCCAGGTGTGTAGGGTCAACGGTCACTATTCATTATTATATTATTATTTTAATCCGAGCCTCGGTTCGTTAGTTCGTTTCCTTGACCATAACGTTGTCGTCGGATCTCCGATTTCGGCATGCCGCCTGTCGTTGGATTCGTATCGACGATACCTACGTAACGGTCCTTGGCCCTCGCCCATCGGACCTCCCGATCAAAAAGTCAACATTTGGCCCCTAGTATGCCAAATTACCAAAATGCCCCTCAACTTCTGAACACCATAACTTTCTCTACGAATGTCGGAATCGAACGTGCCACCTGTCTATGAACTCGTGACATCCCGAACTACGTCACGGTCATCGATCAAAGTCCGTTTGACCGCCCGATCAAAAAGTCAACATTTTGCCCACGACTAGGGGCAAAATGGTCATTTTGCACATTTTGTCCGATTTCGACCTACTAAGCACCGTTCAACCTCACTAATCGAGATTAGTCACTAACCTAATCCCGGAATTCGGGACGGGTCGTTACAGATGGGGTACAACCCATTTCCATAGGGGCCCTGAAAGAGAACAGCCTTGGTGTTTAGGTCTCTGATGAGGAAATGTGTTGGGAAAAATGTTATACTGACCTGCTGATCATTAGTGAATTGTGCAACAGATAACAAGTTTTTGCGTAGGGTAGGAATATGAAGAACATTGGAGAGATGAAAGACATAAGAACCAGAGGAAAAAGTGAGATTACCAGTGTGGTCGATGGGAAGAGTGGCACTGTTGCCCACCATGACATGATCAGTTGATGAAGAGGTTGTAGTGTATGGAAGAGCAGGTTGGAGGGTCATATGATGAGTGGCACCACTGTCAGGATACCAGTTGGGATCAGCAGCAGCAGAGGTAAGATGAAGTTCAGTAAAGGCTTGGGCAAGGTCATGATCAGGAGTATGTTGAATTTGAGGACAGTGGGCAACAATATGTCCATGGCGGTTGCAGGACCAGCATTGGGGGCCATTTGGACGGGAAGTGTTGGTGGGATAAGAGCTAAGAATGCCAGGAGCATGTGAAAAGTTAGAGGGGCGGCCAGAGCCTTTGCGGTAGAATGACCTTTGGGGACGAGTTTGGCGAGCACCACGCTGGTAGTTGGTCTTCCACGTGTGCTGTAGTAGGCACTAGCATATGGAACTGGAGTGGGGTGGGTAGAATTGGCATAGAAAGCAATAGGAGGAACTGTGGCTGCAGGGTTTGCAGAAGAAGTTTGTTGAGCCTCGAAGGAAAGTAAGCAGGCACGGAGATCAGAGAAGGGAGGGAGGGGTGGAAAGTTCAGCATGGCAGTCACCAGCATGGTGTACTCAAGACCAAGGCCACAAAGGACAGCAGTAACAAGGTCCGTAGGGGAGAAAGGCTAGTTAAAGGCAGCAAGAGAATCAGCCAGGGTTTTGGCTTGGGAAAGATACTCAGAGATAGTTTTCTTACCTTTGGTGAGGGACATGAGTTGAAAACAGAGGTTAGTGGTATTTGCTAGGGATTTTTAGGAGAAATTTTGTTGGAGGCACTGCCAGATTTCACGAGAGGTTTGGAAGCCAACAACCTGGGACAAGATTGGTTCAGTGAGTGTGGCTTTGAGCATACTGATCAAGGTTTGATCAATTTGAAACCATTGGTGATATGAGGGATTGGAGATAGGAATATGGGTAGGGATAAGATTTAAAACAGAAGTATCAGAATGAGGGGAAGCAGTACGTGTTTGGGTTGGTAGGGTAGAAGGAGGGGCAGGATTTGTGCCATCTATGAAACGCCAATAATTATGCCCAATGAGAAAGGGATTAATCTAGCTTTGCTAGAGAAGGTAATTACTTTCATTGAGTTTAACCGAAACTAGGGTTGAAATATGGGTGGGAGAGACGGTGGGAGAAGAGCAGGAATCTGTTGCCATAGTTGGGAGAAAGATAGGAGGAGGATCAGTTTGTTGGTCAGACTTAGGGAGGATCGATATGGTGGTCAGACTATATGCTCTGATACCATGTAGAATTCTGTGAAATCTGATGATTTCATTGATGTGCCAATAGGCCTATTTATACAAGTCTTGGGATTGAGATAACTACAAACAGTTATCTCTCCCTTATTTGAATCTAAAACATAACTGTTCTAGTACTGCCTAGGTAACTGTCTAGGGACATCTGTCCAATAAATGTTGATGTCTACTAAATACAGTGTACTAAATAGCTACAGATGTTTACTATTCTACAAATCTGGTCACCATCTCATGTCCATCTAGGACCCTATCCATTCGACAAAACATTTATCCTCTATGGTAACTCTTAACCCAACATACCATTTAACAATGGTCAATCCCATTGTCTAACACATACCCATCCACCTATCCAAGACAGAGATTGGATAGTAATTTCGTCTTACCTCGGGATCGTTACGATACGATTCTCCTCTGCTCCTAGCTTAGCATAATCACCAATACGATTCTCCCCGATAACGCCCAGACTTCGGTTTACTCGACTCATGGTCGCCATAATCATCTCAATCACCTCGATCATCTTGATAGTCACTACATGGCTCGATCCTCGTTAGGTCACTAATATCCCTCTCAGTCAATGTAACATGGCCCATAATACCAATATGGGTCCACTACCTCGGATACTCACTCGTCACCTCCAGTGGCGCTAAGTACTATCTGCTCTTCAAGTTATTCAAAATTTTCTCACAACCTAGGTGTTCAGCTCTTACACCCTCTTTGAACCCTTTAACTGTCATATCACTCCTCGTCATCCCACATAGGGAAGAATCAAGGATGATCCCAAACGATGACATCAAAATTCATCCTATGTCATCCTGCGGCACCAAGCACCATCTGTTAAAAAGCATAAAATGAAAAGTATCCCTCATCGACCTCTGAATACCCATCACCAATGCGGAATCAAGCACTCTTCTCATTGTCTCAATAACAACTTATCTTGATTTTGAAGTTCCAATCATGTTGGAAGCATACTTATCTTTTCCAACTACTGGACTCGGTGGTCCCCAACTAACTCAGACATTAACCATGTGCCCGTACCAAGCTAATTTAGTACCCAACTCGCCTGTCCGTTTGTACCGTTTATGCACATCCAAAAGGATGTCATCCATTACTACCTGATTCTCACGTTTCAACCCTTATAAGTTCAACTCCTGCACCCACACTCGTGTAATCCGTCCAAAACGAGCTAGGGTACTTGTCACTAATCCAGGAATACCCCATGTCTCGCACTGAGCCACTCAGGATCCTCTTTGTCCCGCTCAGTGCCCACCGAAGTCACATGTTTGCCACTCTAGGGCACCTCTACCATCCCGGTCACAATCCAAGCCCTCATTGGCATTACATCACTGAGACACACTCAGTGTCATTCGAAACCATCTGATCACTATTGGATTCCATTAAACTCATCTCTGGCATCTCCCACTTATCTCAGTCACCTCCACTGAGGTAGTGTGGCACACTCGCCAGCACCAAAAACTCAACATCTCCTTCTGTGATCACACTCATTCGTAATAGAGTCAAATCCAGAAGCCTCCGCTCGCACTGAGCGACACTCACACCTCTGTACCATTGTCCCGACTAGCGAATCTCCATTGTCTCAATCGTCACTGTAACATGAGTCTATCCAACTCGATAAGACTCATCCATTTATCGATAGCAGCGTCTGCATAACCACATGTAGACCAATCCTAGAAATACTCCGCTATCGAGACTCCATACCCATGCAGTCAACTCACCGCTGTACCAACCGCCCAACACGCAATATCCACCGATCAGTTCACCTCGAAGTCTGATCCACAAGAACCACACTCCTGGTAACTTGTCCAATCAATATCAAACTAGGGTTATCACCATCCCGGCTGCTCACTGCAGCACGTCCATCCTGACCGATCCATCGTTCTCGACTCTAAAAAGTCGTCATACCCCGATATTGTTACACAACCAACAAGTAACCACGATCCAAGGATCTCGTCCTCTCGTAACTCTACGGCTTCCAGCCGCTAGGCCCACAAGAACTTGGTCATGCTCGGGTCTAGTACTGCTCAACCACGGCATGTCACAATCACAACATGGCCTACCAAACCACACAACATCTGTACCGTGGCATCCTCTGCCAGTCAACATCCCTCCGGGATTCGATACACTGAAACATGGCATTTCACACCAAATATGCCCGAAAGATATTTCCAAATTCGAAAACCATTTTTCGTTTCCAAAACACTTTCAAAATCACCCTTGACTTCAATCGAGTCAAGGTCGTTCAACTAGGACTCGTGCCCGAATCTCGATTTCACACATCTCCGTGAAATCCTCCACAACCGTAAATCAGTTCCTCAGTTTCACGCCTCTCCGTGAAACCTTTGGAATCACATAAAATACAAGCACGTAGTACACTCGGATGAAGCCTAAACATAATATAAAACAGAAATCTCGAGCTACGTGCAATAGCGCATTTTCCTTCGAAAATGCCAAACAATTCATATTTAAAATACATGCACTCATGGCATCTCAAATCATGTTTATAAACACATATAAAACATTTATGCATGCATCATATTCATAAAAAAAGTCCACTCACATACCGTCCATATTGTGCCTCGATGTGCGTACCATAAGCCTCTCCAGGCTAATCCAACCTCTCCGGGTCATCCGGACCTGTCCAAAACATACTCAAAGGTTACTGCCAACCTAGACAAGTCCTAATTAAGAACACCCAACATTCCCGAAAAAGCCAAAGTGTCCTGGACACGCTTTCTAAGGCTTTAAATCTCAATTTGACCAACCTAACGATCTCCGATCGACTCGAAACTACCACAATTAGATTTGTATCGTCGAAATCTTTACAATGGTCCTGATTTTACCTTGAAATGCGTGCCCATGCGCCCCCTCGCATGAGTCAAAGTGGTTGGTCAACGTTGACCAAAAAGTTAATGATGACGTCAACAAAGTCAACGCTGACGTCATCGGTCAACAGTCAAAGTCAACAATGACATCATCACTGGCATCTGACATGTCAGGTTTGACATGATGACGTCTTCATCCATGTCCTCTGTGTAACGATCTGTCCCAAATTATTGGAACTAATTAAGATTTAATGACGGCTTAGTAAGACTAATCGGAGATTAGCAGAGGATTATCGGACGTTTAGGGAGAAATTACGATTTTACCCCCTGAACGAGGGTAAAAAGTTAAATTTTGACCTGGGAGGTCCGATGCCTAAGGGCCAAGGACCGTTACGTAGATCGGGACGTCACGAGTCCGTAGACAGGCGGCACATCGAAATCGGACATTCGACGTGGAAGTTACGATTCACGGAAGCTTTGGGGTACTATTTATGATGACACGTTTTACGAGGTAAAAGTTGACTTTTTTCCTTAAGTGGGCCTAAGATATTTGAATCAGGCCCAATGGATGAGTGACAAGTGTCACCCATCCATTGCTCGCCTAACACTGATACATGCATATCCATCCCTTTTGTCTGTGTTCATCCATCTAAACCCGATACCACTCAACACCACCCCTTCCCCCATTTGAATCTGTATGAGGCCAAGAGAGTGGCTGAGGGGAGTGAGAGACTGAGAGCGGCCGTGGAGAGGTGATAGAACTGCCATGGACGGCAGAGGAACCCACGAGAAACAGGTAAATCTGAGCACCCCTATTTGATTTCAAATTCAAGTTTTTGATTTGAACGTTAGGGGTTGCTTCTAATGATTGGATGATGGTTGTGGGGGTGGTACGAGTTGTATGGAACATGAAATGCTGGTTGAGGACGGATGAGCAACCCGTTAGACCGTGAAGATTTTCGGTGGCCAACCACCGAATTCAGTTTTCGGCCAGGTAAGCTCGAATCGAACCTCCCACCATGTTTTTAAGGTTCCTAGAAACTAAATGGGATCATTAGGAGGAAGTTTTGGCCGTTGGTTATGCCCAGAACATAGATAGGAAATTTTGGGTTTAAATGGATTATTGAACTAATAGGTTTTTAGGATTGTTTCCTTCAATTTGATTGCATAAAACATTTCCTAGGATAGATTTGGGAAGATTGGTGGAAAAAAGGAAGAAAAAAGATGAAAAAATATGTGGGAATGGACCTGGATCGGTCACGTCGGTCCAGTTGGATCGGATTGCAGGTGGACCGGTTCAGATTGGTCTAGCCGAAGGTTGAAGATGACTGGATGCAAGCGTGTGGGTTTCACGTGCAGCCCCTTTGGGCGACGCGTGAGGGTGCATGGGCCATCCTTTAGGGAAGTTTCCAACATGTAATTTCATCCTTTCGATGTAACGAACATTGTGGGACAGGTTTCGAGTGGATCAGACATCGTTTCGATATAGTTTGGGATGTCCGAAGGTTTAGGATCGAGTTTAAAAATAGTTAAAAATTTGAAAAAATTACGGGACTTCAATAAGAGGTTAATGAGGTAGTTAGTAACCCTCTACTATGATTTGGACAGGTTTGGGAACCCCGATGACGGTGATTAACCCGGAGAGGTGTATGACACGCGTATCGAGGCGCAACTTGGACGGTCTACTTGGACGGTCTGTGAATGGATCTTGCTTTCTAAACTGATGCATGCATAAATGTTTTATACGTGTTTTAATACATGTTTTAGAATGCCTTGAGTGCATATATTGGTGGTAGTTAGTATTTACGTATTTGCACGCATTTCGAGATTTATGGTTTTATGTCGTGCCTATACGTGCTATGTTTTCTGTGACGATTTGATGGAAAGGTTTTGGATTTGAAAATATAGAATCGGGCATGAGACCCATTTGATTGTAAATCATCAGACTTAGAGTCCATTTGATTTGATGAGAAATCGGGCTGAAGGCCCATTTGAGTATATGATCGGGCCGGGGGCCCCGTTGGTTTACGAATTTGGGCTTGAGGCCCAGTTGATTTGTGATATCGGGCTTGAGGCCCTGTTGATTTATGGTATCAGGCTTGAGGCCCAGTTGGTTGTGAAATCGGGCTTGAGGCCCCGTTGGATCGTGAAATCGGGCTTAAGTCCCAGTTGTGGTTTATGAAATGAGAATTCAGGTTTAATACCCTATTGAGCTGGCTTTGGGCTTGAGTCCCTGTGAGATTTGAATTTGAATCGGATTCGAGGAATCCTGTTGAGACGCTCGGGTATGAGACTCAGTTGAATTGTGATTCAAAAGAAAGTATTTTGAAAAATGTATATACCCTCCCGTATGAATGGTCTCCTCTAGACGCCGTATATCCTGGAGAGTCACGATCCACTACCTAGAATGAGTGACTCCAAGAGGGAGCACATTCCAGGAGTGATAGATATGGTATGGTCTCGGACTGGGTCCGTAGACAGTCCTCCAGACATCGTAGATCCTGGATTTTGGACAGATCCTCCAAGACGTCGTAGATCCTAGGGATAGACTCAGAGTGAGACCCCGAGTAGTATGCATATGTAGATATATCGTGACGGGTTCTTGATTGGGCATACGAGATGCCGATGATGGGTTATACATATATATATGTATATGTATATGAGATTTCACTGAGAATGGTTTTGGGCTGAGACCCACGTATCTTGGATTTGGGTTGTGACCCACTTGATTGGTTTTGGGCAGAGTTCCCATATACTTGGTTTACGGTTTTGGGCCAAGGCCCCAATGAATGATTTGAGAAATGGTTTTTCGAATGCATGCATGCTTTTTAGTGAAGGGCATAAAATTTTTGTGAAATTGTTTTTATAAAATTCCTTGTTTTGTCCACTCACAACTTTGATGTTTTTAATACCCTTCAGGTTGATCGCGGTTGCGGGCTATAATAGAGACCGAGACATCACAGTCCTCCTCCGAACCTGGCGCACTCTAGAAGCCCCAAATGGGCTGAGACTGGAATTATCCCTGGTCTGACACGAAGATGGGAGCAGGCACGTCCCGCATTAATCCCAGGGGATTTTGGACGGGTCTTGACACTCTATTCGGGTCGACTCGGATCTCTGCAACCGGGTCACGCAGACCCACGGACCTGACCTAGTCAGTTCTCCTCCATTTTTACACCAAATTTGATCCCGTTGATCTCTACACGATCGTCCAATCCTATGCAATCGGTCTATGGATTCAAAAACGCTTAAAACGGGCTAGGAATTACCTGTTCGATCATGAACCCGCACGACCACTTCCAGCCTCCTGCCTGAACCACCCAGCATCCACAACCTTCGATTCCAGTCCCATAAGACTCATACAACCACCAAAAACAGAACCCAATAATTAGAAACAGCCCCCAACGTCCAAACCAAGAATTCGAATTTGAATTTAAAAAGGGGGTTTCGGGTTTACCGTTCCTCTGCCATCCACGGTGGTCCTGCCACCTCTTCGCCTTCACCATCTTACCCTCAGCCTCACTCTTAGTCTCATAGGGGTCCTCAATCGATCCAATAAGGGATGGGAGAATTTTGGGTGGTATGGGTTTCAGTTTCGAATGAAGAAATGAAGAAGATGGATGGTGCATGTATGTGTGAGAAGGGAGCAATGGATGAGTGACACTTGTCACTCATCCATTGGGCCTGAAAAAAAATATTTGGGCCCCACTCAAGACAAAAGGGACTCGTCTCGTAAAACGTGCAATTGTACCTCGAAACTTTCGTGACTTGTAACTTTTCCGTCGAATATCCGATTTTGACGTGCCTGCTGTCTACGAATTCATATTGACTCGATCTACGTAACGGTCCTCGGTCCCTGCGCATTGGACCACCCGGGTCAAAAGTCAACTTTTTATTCTCGTCCAAGGTCAAAATCGTAATTTCGCCCTGAACGTCTGACAATCCTTGACTAATCCCCGGTTAGCCTCGCTAATCCTCGATTTAATCTTAATAAATCTCAAAAATTTGGGACTGGTCCTTACATCGAAGAAGGTGATGCGGCTGGTCGGCGAGTGGGTGGGTCGTTGGATTGTTGATGGAGGTTGAGAGTGGAGAAGACTTAGTGTGGCTGCTGGAGAAATGAGTTTGGGTTTTTGTTTTAGTTAGGTTTTAAATTATAAAGATTAAGTATTTATATTTTGGTCCTTGTGAAACCTTAGAGTACTAAATGGGTTCACGGGTTGATAGGTTAACAGGTTGTGACTCAATAACCCGTTTAATATATAGGTTAATAGGTTATTAAATGAGTTAGCGTGTTAATCCGAAACCTACCTGTTTAATAAACGGGTTATAGCGGGTTGACCCGAAAATGACCTGGATTGTTATCGAGTCGGATTGATTCGGGTTAATTCCATGCGGGTTTCGAGTCGTATATCGAGTCGGGTTAGAAATTGCCACCCCTAACTTGTATACTTGTGAGTTCATGCCTTCACTGCGTAAACAACCTCGATTCTCATGCAACAACACTGGAGGGTTTCTAAACCAAGGAAAAGGTTTCAAATTATGTTTTTAAACTATTTATTTTTGTTCACTCGCACGTTTTCTTGGTTTTGCAATCCTTCAGGACTGTTGCACGGAAGTCGAGGCTCAAGAGGCGGAGACATGAACTAGGTAAGATTTGTGGTTATCCCTTGTCTGACAAGGTTTCATACGTATGCTTTGACTCTTATTAGACGGGAGCAGGGGTCGAGTGTACTATTCCAGTGTATTCCGAGTGGGGTTCTGTCACATGCTCACCCTTTTTTTCCCCTGACTTCTTCGATTTCACCTTCTTCACTTTCCTTGTTTCTAGTGGTTTTGTGGTTGCTGGTTTACAATGGCTCGGGCATCATCTAATGGCGTCGGGTTCGGTGATGATAGTTTTCCATGTTTTAAATTTAGGATTACTTTTGGGCTGTGTTAAGTTTATGTTATTAAACTTGTATGTACATGAATTTGGTGTTGTTTGTGTGTATATTTATATTTCATTTAAATTCTTTTGTTTGTAGGCTTCCGTTACTTTATAATGTTTATTTATTAATGAAATTTGTATTTACTTGGTAATAATAAAATCAGTCTAATACTATCAATGAGATCTTTTATTTTATTTTGTTCATGTTCTTTGGAAATGAGTCGGTCAATATGTAACTAAGTAAATAACTCGAAAAAACAATTATAAGGGCGGAATGAAAAACGCTTATTAGTTACAAATTGGGCGTTATGATCCAAAATTCTAAGAAAAGCCCATCATTACCCGGCCCAATTTGCGAATGAAAAACACGTGGATGAGAGCCAAGGACGGAGAGCGAAACTGAAAGGGGTCCCGGAGTAGCGTACGGCGCTTTTGTTCCCGCTTGGTTCGTAGTTCAAAAAGCGTCGGTACGATGATGACTTGCTTCATCCCTCTGTTTCAAGTTTTTTAACTTTCTCGACAAAATCTCAAAACCGGGTATTTTCGCTCACTTTCTGGGGCAGAGTCCTTGCCCATTACCAATTTCTATTTCTTCTTCTCCACAATATGGACCGTTCTCCTCAACCCAATCGGACCGCCGCCACTTCATCGGCCGTCTTCTTGTCTCCGAAACTCCAAGTATGAAGTAAATCTTTCATTTCTAACCCCAATTTTGAAGTGTCCTAATAGTGAATGTCTGTTTCTTTGATCAGTTCCTGATTGGCTAAGAACATTGAACGGAAAAAAATAAAAAATGAGTGCTTTTATCCGATTATTGTTGATTTTTGTTATTTAAAATTTATTGCAGCAAGCAAATGGAGTTATTATTATTTTTTTTATGAGAAAAAACTTGGTAGTTGCCAGAGATTGTAGGGTTTCAACTCTCAAATGGGTCTTTAATTTTGAGATTCAGTTAGATTAAATTTGGTGTTTCACTTTCACCTTTGGTAAAGATATCTTTTTAGTTTTTAATCTGTAGTTGAAAAGATAGAGGAAAAAGATATAGGGAGAAGGGGATGGGAGAATGAGAGAAAACCAACCTTTTAGAATTGTTTTGCGGTACGACTTTGGAAGTTTTGAGGTTATCCATTTGGTAAAAAATAAAAAATAAAAAAAAGGTTTTTTTTTCTCTCTCTTGCTCATGTTGTAAATGCTGATTTTGGTTGTCATGTTGAATGACGGAGCTAAGTTTCTTTATCTGTGCTCATCTGAATTGCAGGAGTCGCCTTTCTCCAATTTCCTTAGCAGTCTTTCTCCTCTAGATACGACTGCGGGTATCAATTGTACACAAGGATTATTAGGAATCAATTTGCCGACCCCGCCAATTGTGTTTACATCTCCTCACATTAATTTGCAGACAGAAACCAGTTTCTTGGAAAGGTGTGACATGTTTTAAACAGTATCATATCTTCATTTCATTATGATTGCATTATGAGTCTTATGACACTGCATTTGATTTTATATATTTCCCCCTTCTCTGTGTTATGATTTATTTTATTTTATTTTTCTATCAATTAAAACTATATTTTCTCAATTTTTTTCAGAGATGTTGTAGTTGAACAAGGTTCGCATGCAGTTTACAAAGAATGTAACAGAAGTACATTCAAGAAACCTAGTTTTGAGGATGCCCATTTGTGCAATCCTTCAGGCTATGTCGATGACTTTCTGGCAGAACCTTTAGAGGCAGAATGTTCAAATTTTGATAATTTGCAGTTGCGACCAACTAAGGAAGTGTGTCGGTTGTTACACAGTGGTTTTACTTCCGGGAAAATATCCACCACAGAAATTCATGATGTTGTTTACTGTAGTACAAGCCTTACATCATCTGAGCAAGCTAAGAAGGATAGCGGTGGTAAAAAGGCTGAAGAGATCGCAAAGTTTGAATTTAAAATGGTGAAGGAGTCTGATATCAATGCATATCTTGTTTCCGGGGCACAAAGTTGTGGAGGGAATGCAGCTAATGTGAATGTAGGTACCTGGGTGCATTTTATAGTTTAACTTGAAACAATGAAAATTCAGTTCGGTGATCAAAATGGATGTTGTTTTTTATTTATTTGTTTAAGTGTTGGTTTCTCTCAATGCTTTGCAGAGTGCAGGTTGTCAATTTGATGAAAAAAATGCTAATGGTCAGTCATATGAAGATCCAAGTAAGAGAAAGAGAAAAGTACTAAGTGGATTGGTTAAGGTATACTTTATCTTCGGAAGTTTTTCATCTCAAAAGTAGGGTGGAGATTAAGTTTTGTTTGGTTAATTGTTCTCCTCTTTTAAATGGATTATGTCTAACATATGCCATTGAATATTTTCGGTATTTAAATGTAGGAAGGTGGTCAAAATCAACATGGTATACGTAGGCATCTTCAATTCGAGACAGCAAAAGCCTACAAGTATACTATGCTTGGTAACAGTGAGAGTCCTTGTAGCCTGGCACATGACACTACCAATTTAAGGTCACCATCAATCATAACAGACTTGAAGAGTAGAGCTTCTTCTCATTTTGATGACCGATCCTCAAGCAGTCCTCGGGCTGTTACTGGCACTTCAAAATTCCCTTCCTGCCTATATGAGCCACTTAGATCAACCCCAGTTAGTAGTGTAAAGCCTGACACCTCTGCCTCCATCCATTCTGGTTTTGGTTTACATTTGAATCACATTGCTAGACCTACATCCATGAGCTCAGATATCCTTTTAAGCAAGAACTCAACCGACTATCTGAATACACCAAGGAGGATGCTAGAGCATAATAAGA
Source organism: Prinsepia uniflora (assembly GCA_032719365.1). Lineage (NCBI taxonomy): Eukaryota > Viridiplantae > Streptophyta > Magnoliopsida > Rosales > Rosaceae > Prinsepia > Prinsepia uniflora. The sequence continues at coordinate 58,400,665 of CM064876.1, forward strand.
CTCCAGCTGTCTTTGGGGAAATTTATTCTCAAGTGACCAGTTGTCAGCAGGCAAGTCAGGCTGTAACATTAGCTAGTTCTCTTCCTTTTCATCCTATCGATAGCATGAACCCTCCTTGTGATTCTCTGGACCTGCAACAAGTTGACCTGGAAGCAGCTCCTTGTGAGTCGGGTTTGTCTGCTTCACAAGACTCCGACAATGTTGAGGGGTTAAACCAACTCAGACCCGAAAGGAAAAGGCGAGTACAATAATATCAGTGTATTAGCCTCTGTTTTCTTTTCACATGGCTCACCTATTTCCGTGTTTGAAATTCATTTAGGAGGAAAGCTGAATCTACAATTGTGAGCTGCAAACGATGCAACTGCAAGAGGTCAAAGTGCTTGAAACTGTAAGTGAATAGGAAGCATGCGAATAGCACCCATTTTCGTTTTGATATTGAAATGAATTGGAATTGATACATTATAAAATAGGGTAACTTAATTGTTTTTCTAGCCTTCAATAATAGGAAAATACAAGTGAACGTTTATTCTCGCAGTTTATCTCAGCTTATTCTTCATATTTGGTAGTTATTGCGAGTGCTTTGCAGCTGGAGTTTATTGTGTGGGTTCTTGTTCATGTGAGAACTGCTATAATAAGACTGATTTTGAGGACACAGTTTTTGATGTACGTCAGAAGATTGAATCTCGTAACCCACTTGCATTTACTCCAAAAGTTGTTGAAAATGCCTATGATTCTTCGGCCAACACTAAGGTAATCCATGTCAACGATTATATATCTTGTTCTTTTCTGTCGCTCAATTGGAAGCATTTTTGAGCATGAGAACTCTCCATAGGAAGAACAGAACTCGACAACTCCATCCTCAGCTAGGCACAAGAGAGGTTGCAATTGCAAGAAGTCAAAGTGTCTGAAAAATTACTGTGAATGCTACCAGGTTTTTTTATATGCACATTTATTGCGTTCACTTCAATACAAAAGTTCACAAGACGGAAGTTGGTTAGTGTTTGATATGCTCTTGACTTATCCTGATTCGATGCATTTTTTCTTATCCCTTTTTTCCCTAGGAAAATGTTGGATGTTCTAGTGCATGTCGATGTGAGGGTTGCCAAAATGCATTTGGCACCAAGGCAGGTTAGATACATGGTTCTCTTTGCTTGCAATTATATGTCTCACTTTTTCGTGTTCTTTATAATTTATATAATCATGTTTTATAAATGCTTCTCTAATTTTTCTACGATTATCTTATTTCATCACCAAAGAAAATGAACATACTGTTGGGCTGCAAAACAACAGAAACCTTTCAGTTTCTGTCATACGCACACGCACACGCACACGCACACGCTGCATGTATACTAAGAATGGTAACTATTATGAAACGATCATTTCACATTTACATTAAGTTGGTTTCTCTTATTTCTTCCTTCAGTCCTTTACTCATGTAGGGGCCTTTTACTTTCCCATGTTGCTACTTTTACAGATTCAGTAAATAATGGAGCTGAAGGTCGGGAAATTCACTCTGCTGATAAGCTGGATACTGCGGAGGGAGCTATTGATTGCATCAAGGCTTCAAGAATTAATCGTTTCTCACCAACATTTCAAGGACTTTCTGATGTAACCCATCTTACACCGATGTCTTCAGCTTCATCATGTATAAGAATCTCTGCAAAGTTTCCACAAGCCCGGTTTCCATCAACTCAGCTTCAGCAATCAGGTACTGGCAGCTTATGAGTTAATTCCCTCGTCGTTGTTACCCATCAATTAACCGAAGGCAAGGGAACTTATGAGTTTAGTTCTGATGGTGCAGGTGCAGGTTGTGACAGAACTGACGAAGATACACCTGAGATACTCAAGGAAACTTCAAAACCTGCCAAGGTATTAAAGAGCAGCTCACCAAACCAGAAACGCGTCTCACCTCCCCAATCCCAAACCTGGTTAAGGTCAACTTCTCCAACAGGCTTGAGAAGTGGCCGGAAATTTATTTTGCAAGCTATGCCTACTTTCCCTCCTCTTACCCCGTACAGGAATGGTAAAGAAGGCAGTAACGAAATTGGGAATGATGATGAAGCTACCAACAAGAACAATTTTGCAACACGCAAGGAGTCGAGTGAGGCATGACTTGGATTTGTATCACGGTGACTGCCTCTGTGCTGCCGGCAGCTTGGTGGAGCTCCAATTCTCAGCTGTCATTGTGATTACCATTCCAAAAGTTGACATATCGGCTCGGTGGGATGTTCATATTGCAGTGCGAGGGCTAGTGTAATTTTCTGTTGCCATAAAAATTGTCCTTTAACAGTGTTGCAGGTTCTCTTGTTTCTTTTCCCTAGTAATTAGAATCTCTTGCTTTATGGATGCTCATTGTGAAAACTTGAAAGGTAGCTTTTGTAATGAAGATGTGACTTGCCCATCAATTTTATTATGTATTGTTTGCTACGAACTAGGGAAAAAAACACGCTTGTAAGTCAAGTCATTTAGTGGACCAAAAAAAAAAAAAAGTCAAGTCATTTAGAGCTTCTACCATTCACTCATGGTCCTTTGTTTGAATCGCCTCACCCTTAAAATCGCTTAGATAAGGAATAGTATGAGCTAGGGAGAGAGAAAATGAGTAGAAGTTGTCCACTAACTAATAATAATATCGCATTAATAATGAATTACCAAAACAAAATACATCTAAAAATAGATAACTAACTACATGCTCTCCAAATGGAATACAAAAGGCACACCCAAAACTTTATTTGTAGGAAAGAAAGAACACAAAATGGAATCAGAAAGGTTAATTTAGCTATACCAAATACTCTCCATGCCCCCATTCTGTATACCTCCTACTTGTACATACATGCGCGTATCTCACTCATTATTGTTAGCTGCTATTACTACTCCCTCGCTAGCTCCAAGTAGAAACTTTCAGATTCACGAGCGGTAACCCTCAAGTCCCAGCCTCGCAGAAAGCCAACTGGAGACCTCATTCATCTCTTTAGGGATAGTGTAATGACCAAGCCTGCACATTCGAATCAAATCTACTTAGACACTGCTGAAATTTCATCCATTAAGTTTGGCCGCTAAGGAAGTGCAAGAAAATATATAAAACTAGATAAGCTTGCTGATAGAAATGTTACTTTACCCGTCAATGGGTTTGAATGTAAGGTACCGAAATCCTGCTGAAGTCAAGGATTGAACTGATTTCTCTCCATATTTGTAGGGGACTACATCATCACCTACAATAGCACAGAAGGAGAAGATGGTCAGAGTGGTTGCACTTCTATCTGCGTCAGAGATTGATTATGATAAACTAGTCCTAAAAATGGCAAATTTAGGCAATAACAGCACGTTTTTTACAACAAGATTTCACATTCTTGGCTGAAGCTCCAAATACACTATAACCCTCCATTGATTGCTGATCAAGCGATTTAGAAACCTTTCAAATAAATGCAAAATGAAATATTGGAATAGAAGCTATACATATAGAGACATACAGTTTCCATGACATTGCAAAATGGGTAATGATGCAGCACGCCTTGCAGCCTCATGTGACCCTTCCATTTTGTTCCTTAAGCTCCTGCACGAACCCTCTAACTGTCAAACATGGAAGTCTTCTAAGATTGATGCTCAGGCATTAAATTTTATTCTCTACTATCCTTATGATTTCATTCTTATTTACATTTTGAGAATCTAGCACAGGTTTGAAGACGAACTGACTGATAGAAATGGGTTAGCTTAAGAAGGCAATATTCGAAGTGATACCTTGCTCCGGGAAGCCATCCACTTAGTCCAACAACTGCCTTCAGATTGAGAGGGTATGGGTGGCCATTGCCATATCTACCTGCGGCAAAACAAGTTGCAGAATAAAGGGCCATTGCAGCACCCATGCTAAAGCCTCCAATACCAACTTTAACTGCCACAAGAAAACATGAAATGCTATTCAAACTTTCAGAAATGAAAGCAATCAACAATACACTTAATATGCTAAACTTAAGTTGGCAAATATGAAACAGTGTTAGACTTAACCCTCAAGACTGATACGATATGGAAGAAAAAGAATCTTAAGAAAAGTTAAACATTTTAGAGTTATATAGCTTTGAAAGTACCATCAGCTGGCTCAGTTGACAACAAGTTTGCAATATGTGCTGCTGAAGCATCTAAACTCTCCCAATCATCTGGACCTTCGTCTGATAGCTCTCCCACTTCAAACCCTGATAAAGAATCACATAATTCAGAAGGTTATTATCGACATCAAGTCATCACAAGACCTTGGCTTTCTTTTGAAGAAATGAATTTTTCTTTTCCTAAAGCTTTTATTCATCTAACCAAAATATAATCTTACATGCAGTGCAAGGAAATCCACCGAGTATAGCCACAGGACGGGTAGGTGCAGTTGGGCAAATCCACTTAATCTGTGTCATAGTTGTATATCACAAAGTTAACAAGGATTCAACAAAGTAGAAACATGAGCATCTGTGAATGGAAATAAAAATTCTTGAGCTTAATAATATTTGGAGACAGGCATATGCTTACATTTGGAAGAGGAAGAGATTCCAAGAGTTGAGATGCACTGCAGCCACAAGAACCAGAACATGAGACATATTAGTCTTAGATCATGCAATACTTAGGAATTTGACGAAAACTCTAACTTGTAATGCATATTTGTAACCAAAACTGCATTTCTAGTTCCCCACTAGGAGAACAAAGGAAACTAGTGGTCCCCCAGTCATGACTATGGCATATATTTCCAAATCAAGGCTTCCCAAATGAAGCTTAGCATCTATCAGACTAGAAATGAAAGGGACAAACAATCATATTTTATATTACAAATGGTGGCGCTGCTCTATCGAATTTATTCGAATGTATAAGAGAAAGCCGCTCAACTGGAGTTCCCCTTACTATACAAAAGGGGCCGGGGCACTAAGAAAGAGAAAAACTCACTGAAAAGATGCTCAGCTGAGTATGGACTCCCCCTCCTTTTCAAATTATAGAGAATAGAGTCGACTAAGCAGTTGACATTCCTGAACACGTATCCTTTGTTGCATATAGAACCAAAAAATCTATCCTTGTCGTACATGAGATTTACTTAATACCAAAGGAAAGGAAAATTACATCAACTGTTGATGTAAACACCAATATAGGCAAATTAAAAAAATTTTGAGCTCTCGCTAAACTGTCTCAAGATAAAGTTCATGTGAAAACAGAATTTTAAACTTAACTACAAGTTTGAAGACTGTTATTGCCCACAGTTGAGTATGAAACATGCATACTAGCATATTTCAAGCTTCTCTCATGGACTAAAATATTAGTGGCGCAAGGTTTCTTCTCTAATTAGATTGAGTTACTACAAGAGATAGAGTAGGTGAACAACAACGTGAGATACATGTCACTCACAAAACGAGCAAAGGAATATGAAAAAGGGAAAGAGCAGCAATACCTTGAACCATTATCCCCAAGTCCATGTAGCCAGACTATTGTGGCTTGATGCTTTCCTTTGGGTCTCACCACATGCGTCCTACCGAATTCAAGTGTTCTTTTAGCAGTTCTGCTACCTGAATTTTGTTCAAACATACAGTAGATACTCAGCAACTATACAAGTTTATGCTGAAAATCTCCTTTCATTTTCAATCATAGCGATCAATAATAAGAACAAAGAACTTATAAAGGAAACAAGAATAAGAGAATCGGAAAATTAAGTTGCCTAATTGAATGAAATAGAGTAAAAAACTGCCACTCTCATAGTATCTATCTGGCTAGACTTGAAGAACAAATTGAGAGAACGAAAGGTGGCGTTATGGCAGGCAAGAAACAAACCAGAAGACATGTTAGAATGGGCATAGCTCATCTTTGAGTTTTCAGGTAAGGGTGCTAGACAGCCCACCTATTGCAATGAGTTAGAAGAAGGTACTGCGATGTTGAAAACCCAGAATGACAATTTGTATTTATAGGCAAATGGGATGTGAGAAAATGGAATAAACACGTGTGAATATGCATCACAAATGAATGAGAAGTGTGCACAACAGCTAAACACTGGGCCAAAAACAGCCTAGAAACTCAAAAGGAGAAAGAAAGCATCAATGAAAAGGACAAAGCACAATAGCAGAGAGAATCCAACCCAGATTACAGCACATCCATCCATCCCTCCCTCTCTCCCTCACAGCTCTTGCAACATAGACACACAGAGCGGGAAAGAGAAAGAGGGGAATCTATGCTTGCGGGCGGTGGCCAGAAAAAAAAAAAAGCAAACCCAACAGCAACAACAAAAACTGAGAAAGAATATTACTGAAAACAAGAAAGAATAATCCAAGTTTGCAAAAATATATTTTTTCAATCATTAGTTAATGAATTTTGCATGATTGATGGATACCCATTAGCAAGGAGTAACGCTAGCTTCTTGTATTCAATTTCTTTTTTGGGTTCCATTCTACTGCCCAATTTCTTCTTTTTTATGATAATTAAACAAGGAAAGAAGGAAGAAATTGAAGCACGGCAGGTGCGGTCTGAGTCTGATAGAAAACTGAGAACTGGGTTCCAGCATCCAGTCTCTATCTCTCACTGTAATGTAAAGCTTAAAATTCTAATTGTATATACACATACTGATACCAAGACATATATAATATACCTTAATATACAACTTATACTTCCAAAAAGATTTTTGCATAGATCACCAACCTGGATTTAGAGGCAACGGGAAAAAGTCTGTCAACTTTTTTACCTCTTGCATCTCTTTTCTCAACTGTCTTGCTTGCCAGTTGCCACCACAAAAACCCCAACTTTTTTTCTTCTTCGTGAACATGCATTTTATTAATTAAACGCGAATAAAAATATCAACATTCTTAGCGAGAAAGTTAAACAATTAAGTTGGCTCAAAATCGGCCCAAACATGGTACCCACTCTTACTCTTAAAATAGTTAGCAACAGTATGTGCCACCATGTTACACGCCCGAGGAGCAAATTGGAAAGTAATCGACAGGAAAAACTCACAAAGTATATAAATATCATGAAAGATATTAGTAAGAGTACCATCATTACCCTTCTTACATACCAACTGAATCAACTGTTGTGAGTCGGATTCCATAATCACAGTAGTATGGCCAGTCGCCACACATGCCTCCAAACCTGAACGAACAACCAAAACTTCCGCTTGAAGAGCCGACGACGATGCGAGCATACCAGCACCCCCGGTCCCTTCGAAGGAGTCTAGCCATGATCGTAGAACCCAGCTGTAAGCCCCCCTATGCATGCCTTTAGACCAAACTCCATCACAATTGAGTTTGAGGACTCCGGGGCTGGGTCGCTGCCAACCTTGGACCTGCACGCTCTGGCAATGCCCCGCTGTTTCACTCATAACCACCTCACCAACCACGGTCCCCCCATTTTTTTGCCTTAGAGAACTCGGACATCTGTCGAAAAAACATATCTAGAGCTGTGGCAGGAGACTATAAAGTATTCTTAAAGCACTGTTCATTACGTGTTTTTCAAATCCGCCAACAACCAAAGACAATCTTCTGGAAAATATTCCCTGCATCCTTTTTACTACCATATTTGACTTCTAGAGTGTGTCACCAGTCACGAAATGAAAGGCCCTGGAAGATATCAGTTACTAGCTGGAGTGGTCCTCCATACCAGAAAGTTTGAGCAAACTGAAAAGTGAAAAAGAGGTGGGACTCTGACTCCTCCTCATCCCCACACAACGGGCACACCGTCTCCACATTTACCCGTCGACGGGCCAAATTCCGACGGGTAGCAATATATCCACGACAACAAGTCCAAATAAAGTGCTTGATTTTGTGTGGCACGTTCAAGCTCCAAATGTGTTTCCAGATTCGTTGTTGCCCACTGACCGTACTAGTCTCCCCTCTACCTCTTCCAAACAACTCACCATTACGACATAGCTCCGTAGCCAATAAATACCCAGAGTGAATATTATATCGACCATTCATGGAGAAGTGCCAAACATAACGGTCAGAACACCCATACTTACTCAACGGAATAGAGCAAATGACATTGGTGTCCTCCTTATCAAACAAACTCTCTACTAGGCTAGACAACCATGTATGACTAATAGGGCAAATCAACTCTTTAACCAAATATGGAAGGTTTGGATTAAGGGATTTTACCTTGAAGGGCCCGCCAACTGGAAGCCATGGGTCCAACCGAGTGTGAATTAGGGATCTATCCCCTACATGCCAACGAAGGCCCGACTTCAAGATACACAACCTGTAACAACCCGTCCCGAGAATCGGGATTCCTAGAGTGATTAAGGTGTGATTAGTGAGGGTAATTAAGGGTTAGGTGGTCCCGAGGGGTCCGGGAACCTAGAATGACGATTTTGCCCCTGGGTCGGGCAGAAATGTTGACTTTTATTTCGGGTGGTCAATTGGGGATTGACCAGTGACCAGGACGTAGTTTAGGACGTCACGAATCCTTAGGCAGGTGGCACGCCCGATTCCGACATCCGAGGAGGAAGTTGTGATGTTCGGAAGGTTGAGGGCTTAACCGTAATTTGGGTAAAGTAGGGGGAATAGTTGACTTTTTGTACGGACGAGTTTTGGTACGTTGACCTAGGATGGTTAGATAGATCTCGTCGTCCTGAGTTCGAAGACAGGCGGCACGTATGCATCGAACTTACGATGAGTGAGATACGGGTCTAGAACGTTAGTGGCGAAACCGTAAAATGAGTTAAAAAGAAGGGTAAATTGGTCTTTCTGCACATTGGGATTTGTGCAGAAAGAAAGAAATGGACGGTTGAGATTGGGCCATGTGGGAGTGCTTGGATGGGGGATGGTGACACATGGCAGGTGTGTAGGGGATTCTGGTGGAATCCTGTACGTGCGCGGTCCTAATTAATTGGGGTGCACCTGTGTGTGCCCGTGTGTTTGTTCTTCGACACAGACAGAAACAGAGGGTGAGGCATTGGGAGAGAGTGATCGATTTTGTGCAAGGGGGAGTGAGGAGTGGTTTGTGAGAGTGACAGAGAGGAGTGTATGAGCTGGTGGTCGTGAATTGGTGGAGGAATCGTGCACGGCGGCACGGTGGAGGTGCGGAAAAATTTTGGGGAAACAGGGAGGCCGTGAGACTGTGGTGGTGGCTACGCCGTGAGGTGGCTCAATCCAAGGTAGGGGGAGCTGTAGGAGGTTGCAGGGGACCCAACGAACACCGTGGCACGCGGCGGTGCGCACGGCGGAGCTGCAATTGAAAGGTGAGGTTTCCTGCTCTGTTTTCCCGTGAAATTTCAGTTCGAAAGTCGTGAGTCTAGGCTTAGTGTCGATGGGATTGAAGGTCAGGGTTATGTTCAGGGAGGTCCTAGGTGTCGACTGGGATGGTCGCCGTGACGGGGGGTGTTCACGGCGGAGCTCGGTCGAAGTGGAGTCTCTGTTCCTCTGTATAGCCGTAAACTTCAAACGGTGAGTCGACGAGTTTGGAGGTGAGTCGAAGGTAATGGAGGTGTGGTCTAGGTTCAGTGAAGTCCTAGGATGAGTTTGGTGTAACCACCGTGAAAGGAGGTGAGCTGGGTGGCTGGATCATGAAGCAGGGGAGTTTGGGGCTGTCTGGTTTTGAGTTCAGTCGACGGGCTAGGGACGGTGTCGAGGTGAACGGAGTTGGGGAATGGATTCGTGGTGTCTGGACGAAGCTGCTGGTGAAAGAAGGGACTGAAATGGTGGCCGGACGGTGGAGAATGCTTCTCGCCGGTCCAAGCCACGGCGGTCGGTTCAGCACAGTACGGGAGGTTGACGATGGTACTGTAGCTGGCGCGTGAGGGCCACGCGCAGCCACTTTGGGCGGCGCGTGGGGGCGCGTGCGGCAGCGGTTGGGAAAGTGATCAACTTGACTTTTGGTCTAGGAGTTGTGGTGAGTTCAATGGAGTTGGTTTCGGGTCAATCGGAAGTCTTTTGAGTGTAGTTCCGCGAGGGTAAATGTTTAGGGTCCCGGGTTTTAAGTCTTTGGTCCGGGGAATTTTAAGGAAATTAGGTAGTTGTGTCGTAGACGTATTAGTAACGTATTTGACGGTGTTTGACAGGATCGGGATTTCCCGAGGAAGCCGAGGAACGGGCTGGACGTTCGGGACGCGAGTAGGGCTCAGTACTGTGAGTGGACCCTTTTCTTAAACTCGATCATGCATAACTGTTTTTATATACGTTTTTGATGGTTTTACTTAAGACACTATGTTTATTGCATAGGTTATGATGATTTTACGTGATTATACGTGATTGAGATATTTGCACGTTTTTCGAGACGTTTTCGGGATTTTGCACGTTTTTCGAGAAAAAGCGGGTTTTCAGATTTTGATGTTATAATTCAGAAATTCAACCTAAAAACGTTTTCTGATAATGATAAATGGGTTATGAAATATGATTTGTGATTACATGTGGTTTTGGTATGAAAATGGATATTTTTCCGGATTTGGGTTCGGAATGACGGTTCTGAATGCCGGAAGGGCTTCGGACCAGTGATTTCGGATTCGGGTTTGGATGAGGATTTGGAAAATGGTTTTAAAATGGTTTTGGATTGGATTTGCTGGATCTGGATATTGGGTTTAAAGACCCGGATATATGTGACGGGGGACCGGCCGGATTGGGTTTAAAGACCCGGATTGAGTTTAAAGACTCGGGAGTTTAAAGACTCGGATATATTGATTTTCCCCCGTAGGCCTTGAGTTTAAAGACTCGGGAGTTTAAAGACTCGGATATTATTAAGGCCTGGATTGAGTTTAAAGACTCGGGAGTTTAAAGACTCGGATAGGTCCAGCAGGTTCGATCGGGAAATGAGGATTTGATACGGTTTCTGATACCCATGCTATGGTTTCTTATGATATTTTATAGTGTTTTTGTTTCTTATGATGTTTTATAATGATTATTTTATAACTGTGTTCATAACTGTTGGTTATGCATGTGGTTTCAAAACGGAGGGTTAAACTCGGTTTTCTTGTAAAATGGTTTTTGAACTTTTTGTACTTTCTGGTCCACTCACACTTTTGTTTTAAATTGCCCTCCAGGTTGTGGAGCTAGCGCGGGGTCTTAACGTCGAGGCAGTGTCCGAGGCATAGAAGTGACGTGAGGGATCCTAGAAGAGTTTAAAGGCTTCTGTGTGCGTGTACTTTATCAGTTGTTATTTTTCTTGTAATTTAGTGCTATGCTCTGTAAACGATAAGGTTGGGATATTTTGTTTAATTACTCCTGCGTCTGACTGAGTTGCGGAGTGTTACTTGGGTGTTGAGTCGGGGAGTTAGACGGGAGCGGGATTTACCTCGGGTTTCGGGGTGAAACCGGGGTGGGTCCTGACACAACCCCTTCAAGATGCCCTTCCAACCTCATGAGGACCCCACCACTTCCTTAGCTTCAAGACTTGTAGTCTCGCTATGGTATTTTGCTCGTAACAACCTAGTCAGAAGGGAGAAGGGCTGATCCAATAACCTCTACCCTATTTTGGCAAGCATGGCTAAGTTGAAGACCCTAATGTCTTAGAAGCCCAATCCTCTAGCATCTTTTGAAACCATGAGTCTCTCCCAAACAGCCCAATGCATACCACGCTATAGTTATTGCTTACCCCAGCAATAACGGGCCAATATCCGCTCAATATCCTTGCAAATCCCCACCGGAAATTGGAAGCATGACATAGCATAATTAGGAAGAGTCAAAGCAATGGACTTAACAAGAACCTCCTTTCCAGCCTTGGAAAGAAACTATTCGGATCAACCTTTTCAAAACTGTTGTAAATATATTTATGTATGTGGCTATTTATGTAATATTGTGAAGGATAGTTTATTCAGATGTAACGAGGGTAGATATGTAATTTGTGCTTTGTACTTAACCCTAACCCTACTTCTATATAAGTGGGTTTAACTGAATGAAATTGTAGATACGTTTTGATCGTGTTCACAACATGTTATCAGCACGATGCCTCTGACTACTGTTTGCGGTATCTTTTCTTCCTCCAACCCACACACACACATAGTTGATCTTCCATGTCGATTATGTATCTTTAGCAACCATAATTGATCTTCCATGTCGATTATGTATCTTTAGTAACCATAATTCATCCTCCATGGCGAGAGTATGGCATCATGATCCATGGTCCATATTTATCCTTTCCGAGATCTCGTCCGAGACCATCCAAGATCGCCCAAAACATCAAACGCTAATTATTATGGGTTTGAAGGATGAAGAAGAGTCAGGCGGTGGGGTGAGAAACGTGATACGATGAGCCCCAGAAAAATCATGCTGCTGATTTGGGAGGCTATGCGACGGATGGTTGCAGAAAATTCATGCTGCTGATTTGGGTGATGGCTTGTTGTCGATGAAGCATCTGCTCCACCTCCGAAATGATATGTCGCATGGCGATATAGAGCTGGATATTTAATCGATGTAGTCCTTGAGCCAACTTGACCTCCTTGAGCTACCTCGCTAATGACCAAAAAAATTTCATCTTTGTGCACATTGCTCAACCAAACCTCAGAGGACTTACCATCGACTACGCACTCAAACGAGCCAAAGGAATATGATCGGAGATTACATGATTAGATGCTTGTACCAATTTGAGGGAAAAATTTCTGTTGTTTGTCGCTGCAGTGTCGACATTGGAGACGAGTATCATGACTTCAACATCAAAAGTGAAGATCGGAGCACTACAGAGTGAGAACTTCTCTTGGAGATTGAAGCCATTTGTCAATGAAATGGCATGGAATATGTGGTAGCAGAAAGGAAGGATGTGTAGCTCATCATCTAGTTTGAACTTCAACAAGCAGATGGCGCAATCGAAAGGGATGGTTGTGGAGAAGCGGCGGTTGCTGGAGGAATATCTGAACCAGAGGGTGCAAGTGAGATCAGAACTTCTGGATTGACTCGTCCAATCGATATGTGATGAGACTCGATGGCTAAAGATGAAGATGAAATGGCAAGGCGGCGGATGCATCAGTAGTTGAGGAGGCGAAGTATAGGGTAGATTGAAATTGACCCTCCAAAATCCCTGATTTTGGTCCAGAAAGTTTCTCCATCACAAAGATAAGTTCATCTATCTTCTAAATTCATTATAAGATGCTATGATGTGATAATATGATGATAATGATATATGATATACATATGAGATATACATGTTGCATATGACACTATATGATAATTATGTTTATGATATGATATGTGACATATATATTATAATGATATCGTATATAATGAATTCATGATATTATGACATGGGATGATGTTACTACCATGATATGACATGAAAATGATGATGGAATTATGATGAGAATATACACGCTATATGATATAATTTATGATGATATTGATGATGATCTTGGTGAACCATAATGATGCATAATATAGTATGGCCCTATGATATATGATATACATGATTAATATATGTTGTCAGGATGCATACTGATAATTTATGTCGATATTGATGATGACCATGGTGAACCATAATGATGCATGATAATTATGTTAGTATTATGATAATATATATAATAGTATGATGATCTGAATATGATGATGTTATGATGGATGATATATAATATGATGTATCATATATGATGAACATTGCATGAGGTATTTGATATAGGCTGAAGCATGAATTCATACCCATATAATCAGGGGGCTAGTATGATGGTGTCAATAATATAATATGATGAATATCATATATGATGCATATATGATATAAATGATGTATCATGCCATGATGATGAGTATATGAATTAATGTAGGATGAAGATGATTCATGATCATAAGCACGAAGTGCACCATGTTGCTAACCAGCATCAAAGAATATGAATGGGCCCGCAGAAAAAAAAATGAAAAACTGAATAAAGGCCCAGAAGGTCACAGCCCATAGCCCAGAAGGCTAGGTGAGAAAAAGGCCCAACAGGCCGAGAAAAAAAAGGGGCCAGGCCCAGAGGGCCCATAATTTCGCAAAGGCCCATGACTTAGATTTTTCCGACCCGGTCGGCTCTAATCAAATCAGTCCAGACGCACTGAGCCGGTCCAAGCATATCGAATTGATCCGGTCGTATCGAGTTGGTCCAATCAAACCGACTTGGTCGAGTTGAACCAAATCATCCTACTCGAACCGCTTGGAATATGGATCTTAATGCCTGAAGCATTATGTCAATTTATTTAAACTTTATGCTGAAACATTTATTTAACGTATACAAACACATTATGCCAGAAGTATTCATTTGAACTATTATTACATGCTATTTAATTACATTATTTAATGTTTGTAAATTTTATTGTATTTATTTATTTAGCAAATGTATGTGTTTAAATGAATCCGATGTTCATCAATAAACTAGAATTTTATAAATGAACTCATACTTCATACTAATCATCGAACCCGTAGTTTCGACAAAACTATGAAAAAAAGGACCAGCAGATCCCTTCATAAATTCACTGAACATGATAAAACAAGTATATTTTACATTTTTACTCCTATATGTCATAATGTTTGTTAGAACCTGAAGTTCTTATTTGCTACTTATGGATGTGTTTTCTCAAAGCATTACAATGCAGTAATGTGTCCTTTATATAGACTCCAGAAGAGTGGTTTAATTGTCACGGGAACAACTTCTAACCTGAAGCAAGAAATGAATGACATATCACTCATTCTTTACAGGATATTAAATCCACGTATGTATATATTCAAAAATAATGTTGAACACATACATCTTGCAAAATTTTGCAAACGAATATAAAGACAGTTGCGAAACTCAAAAGGCAATAATAAATTCGCATATTGGATTAAATCAGTGATTTATGTTTTGGGGATTCGAATGTGTGGTTTTTCGCTCGAATATGATTTAATTCAATACAAGCACTTATATTTATGCATGTGATCCATTGAATTAAATCTCTCAATATGTATATTTTGTGGGGAAGTTTATTGTCTAACTGACAATGTTATCATACACATTATACTCCGAGGGATATGACAAAAGAACGTTGTTGAATGGTACTGACCTACCATCAATAAGACCTTTTATTCTCCAAGTTTCAGAAGAACTTTGTCGAGATTTACGGATATTCGAGCCAACAATTATCATATTGAAACCACTAATGACAAGAAAGTGGAATACCTTTGCATAATCTCCAATTAGTATGACAAGAAGTATACACTGGAAAAATTAGCCAAAAGTTAGCTAGAAGCTAACTAGTACGAGAAATTACTCATTATATTGCATGACCTGTAGGGACACCCATGCCATGGTAATGATGCACCGTATCCTCAATATATTGTACGGGAATCCTCTTACTTGTAGACACATAAGCCAACTTTGCTCGTTAGCAAAAATCGAATATTAGACCATTATATGCAAAGATGAATCTAGGCTCCACCATTTTCTTGTACAAAATACAAGGGGAAACGTTGTGGACTTTCCAACCACCATGCGGACCGTTCTGAAAAACTTTCATGGTTTAGGTTAAGATACCGAAAAAGTGGTCACATGCTACCCTTTTGTTCACACACATACTGCGTTTGCTAAACTCTTAGCCCAGATCATCCAATTGAGGGCCACACCACCCGGATTCTCTTATACAGTATATAAGACTCGATAATACTGGAGAGTTTACATCGAAATCATTCGATGACTATTGCATGCCCCTTGGGATTGATGCTGAACACCCCTAATGGTCTCATAGAAACACTAATTCATCTTGGTAATGCGCACCAAGCTTCTAGTTTCTCGCGGGGGCAATGCAATTTTGCATGCAGTAATTTTGGTCTGGTTGAGGTCAACGCCATCCAACGATGTTATGCGTTACAGCTGGTGACTGGGTACGAACCAGCTGCTTCGTACTTATGCATTTATGGGTGTGCAGTTACGTGCCAATTGTGCCGCCACAACGTACACATATGGGACCTCAACAAAGGAGGGGCATACATGCCGGTTATGCATCCCTATCCATTATACGCTCTTTAGAGCCCTTGCTAGGCGATCTTATTACTGGTATATTCGCGGATAGTCACTTTGATGAGACAGTCTTCCAGTTGTTAGGGGGAGATAAAAACGTCAAATGTTCCTGAAGAACAACGTGAATTGGCGTGGAACATCCCCACTATGTCTCATCTTGATCCCCAAACCACACAAAGTAAGTTTGATGTGTGATTTACAGAGTGTAGCTAATAATACACCAAACGCTCCATCTAATCTAGCTAAAATGATAAGATCACATATACCTGCTGCAAATGTGCCTGCAAGGATAGACGTCCCAGTAGGACGCGTCGTCCCAGACAGACGAGGTACGACTATGGCGGCTAACCATTCATATGTCCCTACCCAAAAGCGAGGTAGACTAATAGGTTCGAAGGATTCTTATCCTCAGAAAAGAATAAATTTGGCACAATCGAATCCCTTCTAAATATCATCTGATCCATCTCATGAGATAATTCTTGATCATGGGTCTGTGATGGAGTTAGGGGACGCTCCAACGTCAGAACCCACTCTCAAGAATAAAGAGATTTTGGTAAATCATGCATGCTTATGTGAGATAGGGAATTAGAATGATATTATCATCGATGATTTATATGTATTCGCGGTAGTTACCGAAATAATAACTAGAAATGAAATCGAACCTTACTCCGTTGATGAATTAATTCCAACGTAGAAAAGACTGGCCAAATTGGAAAGAACCAATTCAGGTCAAATTAGATTCCTTGACAAAACAGAAGGTGTTTGGACCTGTAGTTCCCACCCCTCCCCATGTTAAACCTGCAAGATTTAAATGGGTAATCATAAGGAAGCGTAATGAGAAAGATGAAGTTGTTAGATGTACAACTCATTTAACGGCGCACAGTTTTTTCAATGCCCTGAGATTGATTACGAGGAGACGTATTCTCTCGTAATGAACGTCATAACGTTCTTCTACCTAATCAGTTTGGTAGTTTCCAGAAAAACTGAATATGCAGCTTATAAACGTGGTTAATGCTTATCTCTATGGAGATACAAATAAAGAGATACATTTGAAAGTTACTGAAGGACTCACAATATCTGATGCAAATAGTTCCAGACCACGGAACATGCTCTCTACTCCTTTGAGGCGTCCACTTTATAGATTGAGATAATCTGAACGAATATGGTATAACCGTTTAAGTGAGTTTTTAATTAGTGTGGGATAACGAAGAATACCCATGCGTGTTTATTAAGAAAACAAGTTCCAGGTTCGCTATTGATTGGTATTCCAGAAAAAACCAATGACACTACTAAGCACCTGAAGTTGGATTTTGAAATGAAGGATCATAGGAGAACGAAGTTTTGTCTCGATCTGAAGCTCGAGTACTGAGCATATGAGGTTTCAGTCTATTGATTAAATCACATCTAGAAGATGTTGATATTAGACCCATAAGATGTTGAAATGCTTTAATGAGGATAAAAGCAAACATTCAATCACGCCTATGATCATCCGTAGTTTAGATCCTATAAAGGATCCGTTTCGTCTGGTAGATGATAACAAAGAGATAGTGAGACCATAAATTTCATATCTAAGTGAAATAAGCGCATTATTGTACTTGATTCAAATGCATTACACCGGACATTTCATCCACTGTGAACTTGCTAACTACATTCAGCTCTGCGCCAACAGGCTGCCACTGGAATGACATTAAAGAAATTTTTCAATACCTTAATGATATGTGAGATATGAGCTTATTCTATCCCTATGCATCGAGAAATGAATAAATGACAAGATCGCCCCAGAAAAGGGCATTATTAACCGTGTCCGGTCCTGCTCCCGTCTGGAAAGACGACTGAAATTACCAGGTTACCCTCAGTACTTGCCAGACCAGGGATAGCCACACGTACTTACTTATGCCTCCGCCTCTCGATCAGCCTCGAACAACTCGCCACGACTTGGAGGGTCAATAAAAACCAAAAGGTGTGAGTGGACAAAAATAAATCAGTTTACAAAACAGTTACAGAAAGATGTTTTTACCCTCCACGTAAAACCAATGCATGCATTCAAAAATCATTTCGCAATCCGTTACATTTTCAACGTAAGAAAACCGTGCATGAAAAATCAAAATCATTTTCCTTCTCTAAACCTTCGGGTCTTAGCCCGCAAACATAACACGGGACTTCATCCCAAAACCATGAATCAAAACCAAGTACTCAACATAATCCAAATCCATCAACCATATAAACCGAGCCACTGCCCAACTCAACCGAAACATCAGAAATTAACAATAAATCACAAGTCAATCATTTTGCTGGATATCAAGTACGCCCGAGTCTTTAAACTCAAAATCATGCGCATAATCAGGCCTTCTCGGGATTTCAACGAGTCTTTAAACTCAAAACATAATCAATAGGCCTCAGGGGTATCACAATAACCGAGTCTTTAAACTCACGAGTCTTTAAACTCAATCCGGGTCTTTAAACCCAAGTTCGGGCCCGCCCCGTCATCAATTAACCGAGTCTTTAAACTCAAAACGTGCTCCAACAATAGCACCGGGTCTTTAAACCCAAAACAGTTTTCAATCACAACAAAACTTGGGATCCATCGTGATCCAAATTCCAAATCCAATCCGAAACACATTTTTGTCATAATAGGACTCATGTCCGAATTTCCACTTTCAAATCCCCAAAATCTTACTTCACAAATCATCATGGAAAACAGGGCGTGTATAATGGTACCGAGTCACTTCAACAAACCATCATCCGTTCCCGAATTCGAATTCGCAATGATGATTCCGTAAGACCGGCATCCGGAAACATCATCCCGAACCCAAACCAAGAATCCGTTTTCAAACTTCCGAAAACCGAAATCTCGTTCGTCAAAATTACTTTTATGCCCCGAGCATCAAGCCCGAAATCTCCTTTTTCAAAATCCGTTTTAAATCCTTGAAAACACCTCATATTTCAAATCTCAAGGTCAAGGCATCAAAACCAATAATCAAATCACCAAAATCACGGTCAAACCACAACATACTCGAAATCTCGTAAAACGTGCAAATCCGTGAAAAACCTCGAAATTTGTGTCAACACCATAAACCATACTCACAATCGAAATCAAACATCTTAAAAACATAATACGTACAAATCACATGAAATCATTCATGAAACCATCATCAAAACATAAGGGAAACCATAGTCTCGAAATACGTACAGTTTCGTATGCATATCAAAAATACGTATAAATACGGAAATCGAAAGTATCACAAGTCATAAGCATGATCATAGAAATCATAGAAATAGTTATGCATGCATTAAATTTTGAAAGCAACGTCCACTCACACACCGTTCTTAAGGCTCGGTTTCGCGCAGTACGCGTTCCCGTAATTCCCTCCAATTTTCAGGTATCTCAAATCCTGTCCGAAAACATACTTTAGCGTCACTAAGGGTTTAGATAACAGCATACTAATTTCCCATAATTTTTTGAGAATTAATCGTTAATTAAAAACGTAACGTAAACCTTCGGACACTCGAAGCAGCATCAAAACGGTGTTCGATAAATTCGAAACCAACGTTAAAATGTTCGTCACAATGCATAGGATAAAAGTCGTGTTGGACTTACCTCGAAAATCGGGCCCACGCGCCCTCACGCGCCACCGTGAGTGGCTGCGCGTGGAGGCCATGCGCCTGCTACAATGTCTGTACAGTCGCCTTCCTTACCCAATTGACTGGTAAACGAGTCTGGTTGCCTGCGACTTGACCCGGCTAGCATTCCATCAATTCGACATCATTTGGAACAATTGAACACTCCATTATCTTCGCAACCAAATGAATTAAGGATCTGTAACATCCATTGCGGTCGTCATTACCTCAAACCATCACGACTTAATCCAAGTTCAAAAACATGTTCCTCATCTGAGTTTGTCTAATAACCAAGGGAGTCTTCAATTAGCTGATATTAAAGCTTCATAACCTTATGGTAAGGATAATTTAGGCATCAATTTCACGAAAACTAACCTCCAATTACACGAACACAATGCTCGATTTTCCGGCCACCCACGACGTCCGTTCATGGCTTCAGGAACTTCGAAGCTTGCAAATATCGATTTGGATTGACTACATAAGGTTCCAGAAGACTCATTCGAGCCTCAATTTGGCTTGGGCTCGCCTAAAATTCAAATTCGGATTTAAATTCACTCAAGAACAGGTTTCCGGTTTTTGGAACTCTCCTCTCCCAATTTCCTCCCTTTCTTTCTTCTCTCCATCTCAGAACTCAGCTCTCTCCTCCTTGATCCTTTTCCCGTTCACAATTTCACTCAATTTGGCCTTGGAAAGGCCGATCACGCCCTGCACCATGTCTCTGTTTTTCTCAGTTCAGTGGCACCAACCCAGGTTTGTCTCCCGCACTCGCCTCAACCAGTACACCCGTGCTCATTCACCTCCAACTCTATTCTCCCACTCAAATAAATCAATTCAACACAACATGTATTCTGTTCTCCAAAATCAACACACCAACACGGCATTGTGTACGCGTGCACTGCCCAAAACACCCAACTGCATAAACAACTCCCAGCACGCCTAGCACTAAGTCCTCTGAGTTAAACAATCTCCCCCCAATGTCACTAACCTTTTTAAAAAAACAATTCATTAGACAGATTAAGCATTGCACTCTCTCTGTTTTTCAATTCAAAATTCACCCACTCACGGGTGTCTCACAAACAGCAGCCAAAATTACCATTTTGCCCTCACTAGCCAAATTACCAAAATGCCCCTCACGCCTCCAGACCCGCAACTTGGTCATTCGAACTCCGATTGACGCGTGCCGCCTGTCTACGGACTCAGGGTATCGAGACCATCCTAACGGTCCTTGGTCCTCGGCCATCGGACCTCCCGGTCAAAAAGTCAACATTTCCCCCATTTCGTCCAATTTACGAAAATGCCCTCGGGCTTCCGAACGTCATAACTTTCACCCCGAACGTCGGAATCGAACGTGCCACCTGTCTATGAACGCGTGACGTCCCAAACAACGTCACGGTCCCCGGTCAAAGTCCATTTTACCGTCCGAATCAAAAGTTAACGTTTTACCCACGACTAGGGGCAAAACGGTCATTTTGCATCGTTCGTCCGATTTCGGCCAACTAATCACCGATTAACCCTGCTAATCATGATTAGTTACTAATCTAATCCCGGATTCTGGGACGGGTCGTTACAACCTTCCCCCCTTAAAGAATTTCGTCCTCGAAATTCCAACCGATCTAATCTCAACCGTTCCTCCCTCCTTAAATTAGTTTCATTCTCGAAATTTCCAATTATCCTTATTCCACATCCACTTCGTGGAAAACATTTCGATCTCCCACCTGTGTACCCTCGTACACCAACTGAACTCATATGTACTCATACGTCCCATCACAGTCTTACGTCGGACCAACCACACTCGACCACCTCGAGTGAAATTGATCACCCGGTCTGTGTCATTAACGCTTGTCAGATTCACTATTTTAGCTGACTCCTCCAGCACTGTCGGTTCCTCTCAATCATTAATATACCTGACGTCTTCTCCCCATGGGAGTCACCCACTCTAACTCGTCAGTCCATGCTGACGCTACCAGCCAAACTTTCACCGCTTAAGCTTTACCACCCTAGTAAAGCTCCAACTACCAACCAATCGGTGCCACTCAATGTAGCGTAAGATCAATAACACGATCTCATCTCGCAGGGCAAGCCCAATCCTGCGGTATATATCAAGCTCAAGGTCCATAACAGTCGACTCCCTCAACGAACCATGACGCTGGAAATTTCATGACGTGGTAACATCACGCAAGGCCACTAGTGGTTACACTCCCCACCAACTCACTCATCCTGAGTATACGTATACGATCCTCTTACTCAATCAGGTGGTGAAATTGTAACACATTGAATACTAGCCCAGCAGTGATCCCACATCTCCACACTAGGGTTTCACTAGCCATTCGTGGCTAAGAGCATCTGTTCACAAAATCACTGAACCCAACAAAAGAACTCTGCCCAGTGCATAGCACTCAATGTCCAGTTCACGCTCACCACCAAATCCATTGGTGGCGGAACTAAGCCGATTACCAACACGTACAACCACACACCACTGGTACCTCCTATGTACCGATTCTAGTACACCGTACAGGGTACGTGTGTCCATCCCCCTAACAAGTCCAATTTCAGGCTAGACAAATCGATCATTCCAACTCATCATCCATTCTGGATCCTATGGTCACCTGACCAGTAACACAACATCAACTCCCAGACATGTCATCCAAGATGTACCAATCCAAGCACGCTCACCAAGGCGTGTATAGTCATGCCAAAAAGGGCATCTAACCCCACTCACATCTACCGAGTCGCACCAACTCCGAACCTATTGGATACTAGCTCAACAATTACCCCGTCACATTCGATCGACTTCGAAAGGAAGCCAATCCCACCATTCACGAATCAAACCCTCGAGTCAAATATAAACATTCCAACTCGCTCGAGTACGGATTAACTTCGAAAAGAAACTCGGTCCAACTATTCCCAAATCCAAATATTTATGACAGAGCGATAGGCTCATCACCTAACCTGATCCAAACGACCACGATTCAATCCGTCACCACGTCACTCGACTGGTATCACCACGATCCTAGATCGTCACTAGGTCCAATGTCCACAACATCACACTCTAGATCCAACTAGGATCCACACGACACTCCTCAACTATTTCCACATCCAATCATTCGTTCAACAGTGAAAACACGTCAAAACTGCGGGTCTCCTCCAATTACCTCATATCGATCCTTGTCATTCCACCTAGGAAAAATCAAGGATGATCCAATACGATGTCATCAACATCCGTCCTATGTGAGTGCAACCACAACTCTCTGCACCCACCATGCCAAGTAATCTAACGTCGTCTGCCAGGGCAGAGAATAAGAAGTCAACCCTAATGACTTCGGAATACCCATTACCAATGCGGAAACAAGCACTCCTCTCGTCCCACATTCATAACTCTCCTTGAAACTAAGATTCCACCCATGATGGGAACATACACACTCCCCATGAGATGTCAAGTCCAACCACTGGACTTCCTACATCCGCAACTCACTTGGACAACCACGTGTCCGCAATCAATCCAATACTCAGACCTCATGTCCATTAATAACTATTTATGCACATACACCAATTCCGATTGGGAATTACTCAACTCTTGTCACCTCATCACTGTTGGGACTTATCCCAACACATCACAATCTCCGCTGGATTCCATCCAGCCCATGACTCCACCACTATTGAATCCCAAATACCAAACGTACGTTCATCATGACAGAGTCACATCCCAACTCGTGGCTCAACACAATCTCAATCACTGACACTAGCACCAGCGCTAGTACCAGCACCAACATACAAACATCCACACTAGTACACAGAGTGCAAAGTTGATAGCCCTGGATCTCCGCTCATACCGTGCGACGATCCCGCATCACTACTCGTACTCCACAACTAGGGGTACCACCATTATGATAATCCACATCAGGATAAATGAACGTTCCCTGAACTCCCTCTGATCCTCAACTACTACCACTACACCAAGTAGCCCTGATAATCAGTTATCTCTACAAGACTACCGTCACACAAAACCAAGCCATAACTTCCTAACTCCTCAATACCTGCCCATATTTCGGTCCTTGGCATCCTAAGTGCCAAACGTTCCTCACTCAGCCTTTCTGGCTCCTTTCGAGCCTTGATAGCTTACCATGACTTATCTCACGTTTCTAACCCAAAATCCTGACTCATCGTGAGTCCCACATCCACATCTCAACTCCTCCTGAGTCCAATCTCATACCAAACCAATCATGTCATTACTGACATACCCTGTCCCCGAGCAATTTCCAATGCTCAACCACCTTCTATATGACCAATATGGCCTAAGAGATAGTACCAATTGCCCAATTATGCGGCCTTCCAGCCACCGGTCTCGTTCGTCCCTACGACCCACCCAATTCTATGTCTAACAAATCGCAGTTCACAGTGTACACTACCCGACATCTGATCCTCAAACTAGGGTCAATCTCACCCGAGATCTAACACGAGGTCCCAAACACCCTCGTCTACTCGTCTCACTACCAGGTCGGGCACGAGGCTTACGCTTTGGAGGCATGATGTGGCAACAGAATCAGCAACTTAGTGCTCTGATACTAAATTGACAGGATCGCCCCCGAAAAGGGCATTGTTAACCGTGCCCGATCCTGCTCCTGTCTGGCAAGATGACTGAAATTCCCAGGTTACCCTCAGTACTTGCCAGACTAGGGATAGCCACACGTACTTACTCATGCCTCCGCCTCTCGATCAGCCTCGAACAACGCCCCACGACTTGGAGGGTCAATAAAAACCAAAAGGTGTGAGTGGACAAAAATAAATTAGTTTACAAAACAGTTACAGAAAGACGTTTTTACCCTCCACGTAAAACCAATGCATTCATTCAAAAATCATTTCGCAATCCGTTACATTTTCAACGTAAGAAAACCGTGCGTGAAAAATCAAAATCATTTTCCTTCTCTAAACCTTCGGGTCTTAGCCCGCAAACATAACACGAGACTTCATCCCAAAACCATGAATCAAAACCAAGTACTCAACATAATCCAAATCCATCAACCATATAAACCGGGCCACTGCCCAACTCAACCGAAACATCAGAAATTAACAATAAATCACAAGTCAATCGTTTTGCTGGATATCATGTGTGCCCGAGTCTTTAAACTCAAAACCATGCGCATAATCAGGCCTTCCCGGGATTTCAACGAGTCTTTAAACTCAAAACATAATCAATAGGCCTCGAGGGTATCACAATAACCGAGTCTTTAAACTCACGAGTCTTTAAACTCAATCCGGGTCTTTAAACCCAAGTTCGGGCCCGCCCCCGTCATCAATTAACCGAGTCTTTAAACTCAAAACGTGCTCCAGCAATAGCACCGGGTCTTTAAACCCAAAACAGTTTTCAACGGGTTTTTAAACCCAAAACAATTTTCAATCACAACAAAACTCGGGATCTATTGTGATCCAAATTCCAAATCCAATCCGAAACACATTTTTGTCATAACATGACTCATGTCCGAATTTCCACTTTCAAATCCCCAAAATCTTACTTCACAAATCATCATGGAAAACAGGGTGTGTTTAATCGTACCCAGACACTTCAAAAAACCATCATCCGTTCCCGAATTCGAATTCGTAATGATGATTCCGTAAGCCGACATCCGGAAACATCATCCCGAACCCAAACCAAGAATCCGTTTTCAAACTTTTGAAAACCGAAATCTCGTTCGTCAAAATTACTTTTATGCCCCGAGCATCAAGCCCGAAATCTCCTTTTTCAAAATCCGTTTTAAATCCTTGAAAACACCTCATATTTCAAATCTCAAGGTCAAGACATCAAAACCAATAATCAAATCACCAAAATCACGGTCAAACCACAACATACTCGAAATCTCGTAAAACGTGCAAATCAGTGAAAAACCTCGAAATCTATGTCAACACCATAAACCATACTCACAATCGAAATCAAACATCTTAAAAACATAATACGCACAAATTACATGAAATCATTCATGAAACCATCATCAAAACATAAGGGAAACCACAGTCTCGAAATACGTGCAGTTTCGTATGCATATAAAAAATACATATAAATACGGAAATCGAAAGTATCACAATTCATAAGCATGATAATAGAAATCATAGAAATATTTATGCATGCATTAAATTTTGAAATCAACGTCCACTCACACACCGTTCTTAAGGCTCGGTTTCGATTTCGCGCTGCACGCGTTCCCGTAATTCCCTCCATTTTCCAGGTATCTCAAATCCTGTCCGAAAACATACTTTAGCGTCACTAAGGGCTTAGATAACAACATACTAATTTCTCATAATTTTTTTAAGAATTAATCGTTAATTAAAAACGTAACGTAAACCTTCGGACACTCGAAGCAGCATCAAAACGGTGTCCGATAAATTCGAAACCAACGTTAAAATGTTCGTCACAATGCATAGGATAAAAGTCGTGTTGGACTTACCTCGAAAATCGGGCCCACGCGCCCTCACGCGCCGCCTTGAGTGGCTGCGCGTGGAGGCCATGCGCCTGCTACAATGTCTGTACAGTCGCCTTCCTTACCCAATTGACTGGTAAACGAGTCTGGTTGCCTGCGACTTGACCCGGCTAGCATTCCATCAATTCGACATCATTTGGAACAATTGAACACTCCATTATCTTCGCAACCAAATTAATTAAGGATCTGTAACATCCATTGCTGTCGTCATTACCTCAAACCATCACGACTTAATCCAAGTTCAAAAACATGTTCCTCATCTGAGTTTGTCTAATAACCAAGGGAGTCTTCAATTAGCTGATACTAAAGCATCATAACCTTATGGTAAGGATAATTTAGGCTTCAATTTCACGAAAACTAACCTCCAATTGCACGAACACAATGCTCGATTTTCCGGCCACCCACGACGTCCGTTCATGGCTTCAGGAACTTCGAAGCTTGCAAATATCGATTTGGATCGACTACATAAGGTTCCAGAAGACTCATTCGAGCCTCAATTTGGCATTGTGTACCCGTGCACTGCCCAAAACACCCAACTGCATAAACAACTCCCAACACGCCTAGCACTAAGTCCTCAGTGCTAAACAATCTCCCCCCAATGTCACGAACCTTTAAAAAAACAATTCATTGGACAGATTAAGCATTGCGATCACTCTGTTTTTCAATTCAAAATTCACCCACTCACGGGTGTCTCACAAACAGCAGCCAAAATTACCATTTTTCCCTCACTAGCCAAATTACCAGAATGCCCCTCACGCCTCTAGACCCGTAACTTGGTCATCCGAATTCCGATTGACGCGTGCCACCTGTCTACGGACTCAGGGCATCGAGACCATCCTAAATGTCCTTGGTCCTCGGACATCAGACCTCCCGGTCAAAAAGTCAACATTTCCCCCATTTCGTCCAATTTACGAAAATGCCCTCGGGCTTCCGAAAGTCATAACTTTCACCCCGAACGTCGGAATCGAACGTGCCACCTGTCTATGAACTCGTGACGTCCCAAACTACGTCACGGTCCCCGGTCAAAGTCCATTTGATCGCCCGAATCAAAAGTCAACGTTTTACCCACGACTAGGGGCAAAACGGTCATTTTGCATCGTTCGTTTGATTTCGCCCAACTAATCACCGATTAACCCTGCTAATCATGATTAGTTACTAATCTAATCCCGGATTCCGGGACGGTTCGTTACAATAAACCTCATTGGTCCTTGGAATGATGCATTGCCTTATCAGGTATACTGATGTATACTAACTATCAGACCCTTATTGCTACTCGTGAATGTATATGGCTAAAAACTATTACGAGGAGTATTCGAAGTACTAGTGGACTCCATTCCACCAATAATGAACCGAAGATTATCCACTAGGATAATGCTACCTCCATCAAGTAGGTGAGGATTAGTTTCATTATAGGAGACAACAACAATTCATCACCCAATGCAAATTTCCAGAAGTATACCAAGTATGTAACGACCCGTGTAACGACCCGTCCCGAATTCTGGGATTAGATTAGTCACTAATCTTGATTAGCGAGGTTGAACGGTGGTTAGTAGGGCGGAATCGGACAAATTGTGCAAAATTACCGTTTTGCCCCTAGTCGTGGGCAAAATGTTGACTTTTTGTTCGGGCGGTCAAATGGACTTTGACCGATGACCGTGACGTAGTTCGGGACGTCACGAGTTCATAGACAGGTGGCACGTTTGATTCCGACATCCGTAGAGAAAGTTATGGTGTTCGGAAGTTGAGGGGTATTTTGGTAATTTGGCTTGTTAGGGGCCAAATGTTGACTTTCTGACCGGGAGGTCCGATGGGCGAGGGCCAAGGACCGTTACGTAGGTCTCGTCGATACGAATCCAACGACAGGCGGCATGCCGAAATCCGAGATCCGACGACGAAGTTATGGTCAAGGACGTAAAACACGATTAACCGAGACTCGGAATAAAATAATAATATAATAATAAAATCTGATTACTTTAATCCAAACCAATCTGGACCCTTGATGAGTGACACATGTCATCATCTCCTTCCTTCCCTAATTCAGGGATCTTTGCTGGCCATTTGGGTTATTCAATCATTTTCTCTCCTCAAATCCTCACCATCCATTCAAACCACAGCTTGAATCCCAGCCCTTGATCTCATCTTCCTTTATTTCTTAAACCCTCAGAACACATTCCTCTCACTTTCATTTTCTCTCAAAACCGTGAGCACGGTTTCCTTCCAAGAACAAACACCACCACATCTCAGCCTCAACCCATGCACCAGACACGTCCAGACGAACCCCAGCCACCTTCAGACGACGGCCACCACCACCACGGCCGCCCTGCACGGCCGGAAACCACCCAGACCCGAGAGGAACCCGATCGGCCCAAAATTGTCCAACCATCCAAACCTTCATATCTGGGCTCGAACAAACGCAGGGATAGGTAAACTGGAACCTTAGGACGACTCAGACCACGACTGGACGGGCCACGGCGGGAGCCACGGCGGCGAGGTAAGCCTCGAACCCGTGAGTTCGTTTCGGGTATAAAAATGGCAGCCTGAGTTTTACGGTGTGTTAATCAATCTAGTGGCCAGGATGTTGATCTTGGGGATGAAACGAGTTGGTAGGGACCGTTTTCAAGGAGAATGGTGGTCGGAACTGGGAGCAGTCGACGGTGGAGTTTTGGCCGTGAGCTTCTCGATCGAGGAGGTACAATCTAGACGTGTTTTCTAGTTTTTAATTCCACAGAACCCTTAGTTTAACTTGGACGATCTTGTAGGAACAAACAGAACTGAAAATGGTCGAGGAATGGCGGAGAACCAGTCGGGTTGGGCCGCGGGTCGACGGCGACCCGGTTACAGACCCGGTTGCAGAACCCGGTACTGTAGCATGACGTCATCAATGTTGACCTGAGTGTTGACCTGGCGCGTGGGGGCGCGTGAAGGGTATTTTGGGGAAACTTCCAACATGATTTTTAATCTATTCGATGTAACGGACATTTTGGGATTGGTTTCGTGTCGATCGGACACCGTCTCGATAGTGTTCGGGATGTCCGAAGGTTTTAAATTAAGTTTAAAAATAAGTAAAAATTCGGGAAAATTACGGGACTTTGATAGGATGTTAATGATGAGGTTAGTGACCCTCTAATGTGATTTGGACAGGATTGGGAGTCCCGGTGATAGTGGTGTGGCCCGGGAGGGCCGGTGGCACGCGTATCGAGGCACACGGTTAAAACGGTCTGTGAGTGGACTTTGGTTTTATAAATTCTATGCATGCTTAAATGTTTTATATGGATTATGGTTGTGATTGTGTGATGTTGGTTTGGTTGTTGGTAAATTGTACGGTTTCACGTATTTCGAGGCGATTTACGTGCTTGCACGTAAATCGAGGTTTTCCGATTTTACTTGGATTTTCCATATTTATGACTTGGATATAATATGATAAAATGGTTTTGAAATTGGAAATATGAACTCGGGCTTGAGTCCCACTTGTTTTGGAAATTTCGGACTTGGAGTCCATTTGAGAATCGGGCCGGGGGCCCAGTTGGTTAATGAAATCGGGCCAGGGGCCCAGTTGGTATGAAATCGGGCTGAGACCCATTTGAGTTATGTTATCGGGCCAGGGGCCCAGTTGATTTACGAATTCGGGTCGTGGGCCCAGTGGGTTTATAAGTCGGGCTGCGGGCCCAGTTGGTTTACAAATCGGGTCGTGGGCCCAGTGGTTCATAAAATCGGGCATGAGGCCCAGTTGGATAATAAATGTGATTTCGGGTCAGGGACCCTATATTTTATAATGGTGATTTCGGGTCAAGGACCCTAAATGGAATTATATGGTTTTATGGAAATTTCGGGCAGGGCCCAATGGTAATGATGTGATAAAAGGATTTAATAAAACTGTTTTTCCATATACCATCTGGATACGAGGATATATGATGGTCTCCTCCAGATGTCTGGGACACTGGGGAAGTCACGGTGCATTGCCTGCGAGGGGTCATTATACGGAGCAGCCGGACCGTATGATGACTCAGGAGCAGGATTGCTATGATTGACGTCAGGGACGTCAGACATCAGGGATGTCAGATATATGGACCCGGAGAGACCCCGGGCAGCACGCGTAGCTTATGAAACCGTGAGACATGACGTCAGGGATGTCTAGCATCAGGGATGCTGGTGATGGTAATGGTAAAATACGATTTAATGAAATGGCTTTCCGGGTGGATTTATGATTGTGTGATTTTAATGAATTAATGTTCATTTATGGTAGTGGGTGGTGACCCACATGGTCGTATATGTATGGTGGTGGTATTCCACGGTTTTGGGCTGAGTTCCCACACTTGGTTTTTGGTTAACGGTTTTTGGGCTAAGGCCCTAAGGGCTCGGTTGAGCAAACGTTTTGGTTACTGGTTTTTGTGGCATGCATACGTTTTTATTGGAGGGCATAAATGTCTTATAAATGTATTTGATGAACTTACTGGTTTTTGTCCACTCACAGCTTTTGGTTTTAATGCCCTTCAGGTTGATCACGAATGCGATTGCAGCAGAGACTGGGACATTGCATACCTCCTCCATCGATCCTTGCGCACTCTGGATGCCCTGTTTGGGCAGTGGCTCGTGGTTATCCCTTGTCTGACACCCCTTGTTGGACGGGAGCAGGGCACATTCCACGGTAATCCCGGGGGATTGGGATGGGTCCTGTCAACTTGGTATCAGAGCACGGTTGCTCTTTTGTGTGCGCAGGTCGAGGGTGTGATGTCTCATTGGGCTGCAATTCGTTATCAACCTGATAGATAGTTTTTGGGTTTGGATAGTGGATGGAGTGCGATTGGCCCGATACACCGTGCGTTAATGTGATTTGACCCAAGTGGGGTTGATTGTGGTGAACTGGTATAGTGGGACCGTCGGTTCGGTCATGTGATATTGGATTGTTGTGCTGCTAGGTGCAGCTAGGTTCGGGGAACCTCATGTGAGTAATGGTTTAAAAATGTGAACCCTTGTGGTGGTTTCTAGTGTGAGGGATGTTGGTTCATCGGAGTTGGCCGATGACCTAGTGGTGGAACCCACGTTGATGGAATGGTAGGATTGGATTTGACGTCTATTCGATGTCAGGACCGCGGGGTCGGTCAGGTTGTGGATTTTATATTACGGAAAACTGTTTGGTTCGGTTGAACCATAGGGTGTGATTGTGGAACCCTAGTATTAAAAAGGTAAACCTTAATTGTGGCTAGTGGATGAGAACTTGTGCTGCGACGTGCGGCTGAGGTCATGGATGACCATGTGGATGGCTCTGGTGAGTTTAGGCAGAACTATGGGATTCGATGTACGGATACGGTTCTGAGATAAATTATGGAATCCCGTGTTGGATCGGGTATTGATGTGATGTGTGGATGCGGATCTCGATAGCAATGACAGTTAGTTGGATGTCATATGGAGATGACTGGCTATCGA
Source organism: Prinsepia uniflora (assembly GCA_032719365.1). NCBI lineage: Eukaryota > Viridiplantae > Streptophyta > Magnoliopsida > Rosales > Rosaceae > Prinsepia > Prinsepia uniflora. The sequence goes on from CM064876.1 coordinate 58,432,054, forward strand.
GGGTAATCAGTGTGGTCATAATACTTGGGGATCAGGGGACGTTCAGGGAACGTTCATTTTCCTGATGTGGATTGTCAGTGGTGGTACCCATAGTCGTGAGGTACGGGATCGTCGTTCGGTATGAACGGAGATCCAGGATTGTCGTATTTGCACACGGTGTGCAAATATGGATGTTTACGGGTTGGTACTTTGTGCTGATGCTAGTATAAATGCCTGCGTGCTGATACTAGTGTTGTTGATAGTGTGTTGGTACTGGTACTAGCGCTGGTGCTAGTGTCGGTAATGGTGTTGACGATGAGCCACAAATTGGGTGTGACTCCGTCATGATGAACATATGTTCGGTCTTTGAGATTCGATAGTGGTTGAGTGATGGACTGGATGGGATCCAAATAAGACTGTGCTGTGTTGGGATAAGTCCCAATAGTGGTGAGATGACCAGTAAGGAGTGGATTAAAATGGTATAATTAAGATTTAAGAAATTTTGGGATGATTAGTGGATTTGGGGGAGTTGTTGGCAACTCCAAAATTTGTGCGATTTTATGTTTTAATATCCCTAAAAAGTACACGGAAATGATTAAAACTGGAAAAGACGAGGAAAACCATTAGTGGTATAAAGGTAGGAATTTGTAATTGAGAACTTGGGAAACTGAGTGTTGAACCTGTAAAGGTCGGGATGTGCGAACGGAACAATAACGGATTGATTGTGGACACGGGGTTGTCCCAGTGAATTGAGGAGGTAGGAAGTCTAGGGGTTAGACTTGACGTCTTGTTGGGAGCATGTCTGTTTCCAACATGGTTGGAACCTTAGTGTCGAGGAGTGTTGTGATTGGGGAACAAGAGTGGTGCTCGTTTTTGGTGATTGGTATTCCGAAGTCATTGGGGTTGACTTCTTGTTTTCTGCCCTGGCAGACATTTACTGTAGTTACCAGTACGTTGAGCGTGTATTGGTTGGTGAGCTCATGTGTGATTGTAGGTCATTAGGAGGAGCTATGTGTTCGAAATTAGGTAAACGAGATTTTTCATTTTCTGCTTGGTGGCAGACGATGTCGGGGTACAGGGCGTGGTGAGTGCAGTGAGTTTTGTTTCATCCACGTAGGATGAGTTTTGGCGTCATTGTATTGGATCATCCTTGGTTTTTCCTAGGTGGAATGACAAGGATCGATACGAACTTGGGTGTGTGAGTCGTAAACGGCGGGGTTGAACTTCTTTTCGAAGTAGAGCCCGTATGGTATCTTACTCGAGTGAGTAGGTTTCCGACTGGTCGGACTTTATCAATCTTAGACGTGTGGAGGTTGGATTGGCTTCCCTATGAAGTCAATTGGAGGTATTGAACGGGTAACCGATAGGTTTGGTTTTGGTGTGTCTTGGTAAATGTGAACGAGATTTCGGGATTTGGAATCGAATTTTTGGGTGACGATTCAGGATTCGATTTTGAAACTTGAAAGTATATTTCTGGATTTGGGTACGGAATGATTATTCCAAATGCTAGCTTACGGAATAATGATTTCGGATTCGGATTTGGATAAGAATTAAAATTTGATGTCTGGGCTTGGATCCGGGATTTCTTACGAAATTGCGGATTCAGATTCGGAATTGGAACTAGATGTTGGGTGGAGTTTCGATTTGTCTCATGCTGGATTGGGCAAACGTACTCCATTATTGGAACACGTTCGGCTATGACCTAGGTGGTTGTAGTCTGGTTATTAGGTAGATGTGTGTACTTCGTACTTGGGTCGAGGTACAATACCTTGTAGACTTGCGATGTCTAGTTACGGTATACGGGATATACCCGAGGTGTGTTGGTGAGCGTGTTGGTAGTCGGATTGGTTCCGATACCATGGGATTGGTTGTGGACCGGACATTACTATGCAATGGGTCACGGTAATTCCGATGTGTTTAATTACACACAGGTCGTGTGAAAGGTCGGTAATTGTTTACTAAGTTAAGTATGTTGGTGGCATGTGTAGCCACGAGTGAGTCTAGTGTCAGTTTTCGACTGACAACAACTGTGTGGTGACAGATTGTCAGGATGTGTCAACATAGATTGTTGAGTGGGGTCAGCTGACTCCTAGTGGGAGTGGGAAAGGAACCGTCAAGTTGTTGCGTCAACAAGAGGGTTGATTTGACAAGTGGAGTCAAATTCGAAACAAGTAGTTTCAGTCATTCGACGGGGTCGAATGTAATCGTTGCGTTTTGAGTATTAGTGGTACGTTTGGGTATAGACAAGTTTTGTCTAAGTAGTTGGTGTACGGGTGTACACGTGTTGCGTGGTCGATTCCACTTTCCACGGGGTGTTTGTGGAATCAGGATAGTCGAGTTTCGAGAGCGAAACTTATTAAGGAGGGAAGTACGTTGAGATTAGATCGGTTGGAATTTCGAGGACGAAATTTATTAAGGAGGGAAGATTGTAACGACCCGTCCCGAATTCCGGGATTAGATTAGTCACTAATCTTGATTAGCGAGGTTGAACGGTGGTTAGTAGGGCGGAATCGGACAAATTGTGCAAAATGACCGTTTTGCCCCTAGTCGTGGGCAAAATGTTGACTTTTTGTTCGGGCGGTCAAATGGACTTTGACCGATGACCGTGACGTAGTTCGGGACGTCACGAGTTCATAGAAAGGTGGCACGTTTGATTCCGACATCCGTAGAGAAAGTTATGGTGTTCGGAAGTTGAGGGGTATTTTGGTAATTTGGCTTGTTAGGGGCCAAATGTTGACTTTCTGACCGGGAGGTCCGATGGGCGAGGGCCAAGGACCGTTACGTAGGTCTCGTCGATACGAATCCAACGACAGGCGGCATGCCGAAATCGGAGATCCGACGACGAAGTTATGGTCAAGGACGTAAAACGCGATTAACCGAGACTCGGAATAAAATAATAATATAATAATAAAATCTGATTACTTTAATCCAAACCAATCTGGACCCTTGATGAGTGACACATGTCATCATCTCCTTCCTTCCCTAATTCAGGGATCTTTGCTGGCCATTTGGGTTATTCAATCATTTTCTCTCCTCAAATCCTCACCATCCATTCAAACCACAGCTTGAATCCCAGCCCTTGATCTCATCTTCCTTTATTTCTTAAACCCCTCAGAACACATTCCTCTCACTTTCATTTTCTCTCAAAACCGTGAGCACGGTTTCCTTCCAAGAACAAACAACACCACATCTCAGCCTCAACCCATGCACCAGACACGTCCAGACGAACCCCAGCCACCTTCAGACGACGGCCACCACCACCACGGCCGCCCTGCACGGCCGGAAACCACCCAGACCCGAGAGGAACCCGATCGGTCCAAAATTGTCCAACCATCCAAACCTTCATATCTGGGCTCGAACAAACGCAGGGATAGGTAAACTGGAACCTTAGGACGACTCAGACCACGACTGGACGGGCCACGGCGGGAGCCACGGCGGCGAGGTAAGCCTCGAACCCGTGAGTTCGTTTCGGGTATAAAAATGGCAGCCTGAGTTTTACGGTGTGTTAATCAATCTAGTGGCCAGGATGTTGATCTTGGGGATGAAACGAGTTGGTAGGGACCGTTTTCAAGGAGAATGGTGGTCGGAACTGGGAGCAGTCGACGGTGGAGTTTTGGCCGTGAGCTTCTCGATCGAGGAGGTACAATCTAGACGTGTTTTCTAGTTTTTAATTCCACAGAACCCTTAGTTTAACTTGGACGATCTTGTAGGAACAAACAGAACTGAAAATGGTCGAGGAATGGCGGAGAACCAGTCGGGTTGGGCCGCGGGTCGACGGCGACCCGGTTACAGACCCGGTTGCAGAACCCGGTACTGTAGCATGACGTCATCAATGTTGACCTGAGTGTTGACCTGGCGCGTGGGGGCGCGTGAAGGGTATTTTGGGGAAACTTCCAACATGACTTTTAATCTATTCGATGTAACGGACATTTTGGGATTGGTTTCGTGTCGATCGGACACTGTCTCGATAGTGTTCGGGATGTCCGAAGGTTTTAAATTAAGTTTAAAAATAAGTAAAAATTCGGGAAAATTACGGGACTTTGATAGGATGTTAATGATGAGGTTAGTGACCCTCTAATGTGATTTGGACAGGATTGGGAGTCCCGGTGATAGTGGTGTGGCCCGGGAGGGCCGGTGGCACGCGTATCGAGGCACACGGTTAAAACGGTCTGTGAGTGGACTTTGGTTTTATAAATTCTATGCATGCTTAAATGTTTTATATGGATTATGGTTGTGATTGTGTGATGTTGGTTTGGTTGTTGGTAAATTGTACGATTTCACGTATTTCGAGGCGATTTACGTGCTTGCACGTAAATCGAGGTTTTCCGGTTTTACTTGGATTTTCCATATTTATGACTTGGATATAATATGATAAAATGGTTTTGAAATTGGAAATATGAACTCGGGCTTGAGGCCCACTTGTTTTGGAAATTTCGGACTTGGAGTCCATTTGAGAATCGGGCCGGGGGCCCAGTTGGTTAATGAAATCGGGCCAGGGGCCCAGTTGGTATGAAATCGGGCTGAGACCCATTTGAGTTATGTTATCGGGCCAGGGGCCCAGTTGATTTACGAATTCGGGTCGTGGGCCCAGTGGGTTTATAAGTCGGGCTGCGGGCCCAGTTGGTTTACAAATCGGGCCGTGGGCCCAGTGGTTCATAAAATCGGGCATGAGGCCCAGTTGGATAATAAATGTGATTTCGGGTCAGGGACCCTATATTTTATAATGGTGATTTCGGGTCAAGGACCCTAAATGGAATTATATGGTTTTATGGAAATTTCGGGCAGGGCCCAATGGTAATGATGTGATAAAAGGATTTAATAAAACTGTTTTTCCATATACCATCTGGATACGAGGATATATGATGGTCTCCTCCAGATGTCTGGGACACTGGGGAAGTCACGGTGCATTGCCTGCGAGGGGTCATTATACGGAGCAGCCGGACCGTATGATGACTCAGGAGCAGGATTGCTATGATTGACGTCAGGGACGTCAGACAGCAGGGATGTCAGATATATGGACCCGGAGAGACCCCGGGCAGCACGCGTAGCTTATGAAACCGTGAGACATGACGTCAGGGACGTCTAGCATCAGGGATGCTGGTGATGGTAATGGTAAAATACGATTTAATGAAATGGCTTTCCGGGTGGATTTATGATTGTGTGATTTTAATGAATTAATGTTCATTTATGGTAGTGGGTGGTGACCCACATGGTCGTATATGTATGGTGGTGGTATTCAACGGTTTTGGGCTGAGTTCCCACACTTGGTTTTTGGTTAACGGTTTTTGGGCTAAGGCCCTAAGGGCTCGGTTGAGCAAACGTTTTGGTTACTGGTTTTTGTGGCATGCATACGTTTTTATTGGAGGGCATAAATGTCTTATAAATGTATTTGATGAACTTACTGGTTTTTGTCCACTCACAGCTTTTGGTTTTAATGCCCTTCAGGTTGATCACGGATGCGATTGCAGCAGAGACTGGGACATTGCATACCTCCTCCATCGATCCTTGCGCACTCTGGATGCCCTGTTTGGGCAGTGGCTCGTGGTTATCCCTTGTCTGACACCCCTTGTTGGACGGGAGCAGGGCACATTCCACGGTAATCCCGGGGGATTGGGATGGGTCCTGTCAACCCGTCCCAAATTCCATGATTAGATTAGTGACTAATCACGATTAGTGAGGCTAATCCGTGATTAGTAGAGCGAAATCGGACGAACGGTGCGAAATGACCGTTTTGCCCCTGATGGTGGCAAAACGTTGACTTTTTAATCGGGCAGTCAAATGGACTTTGACCGATGACCGTGACGTAGTTCGTGACGTCCCGAGTTCATAGACAGGTGGCACGTTCAATTCCGACGTTCGAGGAGGAAGTTATGACGTTCGGAAGTTTAGGGGCATTTTGGTAATTTTGGTTAAATGGGGTCAAATGTTGACTTTTTGACCGGGAGGTCCGATGGCCGAGGGCCGAAGACCGTTACGTAGATAAGGACGATACGAATCCATAGGCTGGCGGCACACTGAAATCGGACTTCGAACGGGAGAGTTATGGGTCACGGAAGTTCGATTTCACTATGCACGAACTTCGAGACGGGGACGTTTTGGCGAAATCTGATTGGGTAGATATTTTAGTGGGTCCCATGGATGAGTGACAAGTGTCACTCATCCTATTGGTCAATACCCTTAATTTTTGGATCTAATTAATAAAATATTATTATTTTAATTATTTTATAATTAATTCTAACAACTATTAATCCTAACCATCCATTTCAACCCTACCTTTTAATCCTCACCATCAATTCTCTATTCTCTCATCTGATCACATCTCCTTCTCTCTTCTCTTCCACGGCACCCTCACCATTTTCATTTCATTTTCTTCTATTTTCCTTCAAAACCCGAAAACCCCCATTAACCCATATTCTTCATTTTCTTCAAAACACAGCCAACACCCACACTCCCTCATCATCTGCGACTGAGACCAGAGAGATAATGTGAGGATGTGACGATGAAGGACTAAAGGACACGGTGGCTGAGGACGACGGAGGACACGGCGGGAGGAAACCCGAAAAGGTAGGTTTTAGGGTTTGAATTTGAAACTTGAGTTTTATTGGGTTTGAATCGAAACTAATAATTAGGTTGTGATTCTGGGGACTTGAGGAGGCTAACAGGATCGAATGAAGTGGCGGGGGACGACGGTGCAGCCCAGAAGGACGGCCGGAAACTGGGCGACTGTTCTTGGCACCGTAGGTAATTATCGCGACCCGTTTCATAGTTTTTAAGCCCATGGATCTTTAGGTTAGGTTGAGAGGAGTAGAATGGGACAAACAGGAGGAAAAATGGTGGCCGGAGCAGGGAGAACAGGCCGGGTCAAGCCGCGGGTCACGGCGACCCGATTACTGGTATTCGGGTCGACCCGCGGGAGGACAGAGATGACAGGTGACGTCATCATGCTGACGTCATCATGTCAGCGATGACGTCAGCATTGTCAGATCTGACAATGTCAGCTGACATGTCAGACAGTGGGCCAATGGGAGCATGACACGTGTCACTGTCAGGGGCTGTCAGTGATGACGTCATGCTGACGTCAGCGATGACGTCAGCAGGTACTGTAGCAGGCGCGTGAAGCCCACGCGCAGCCACTTCAGGAGGCACGTGAGCGCGCGTGGCAGGGAATCTGGGGAAGGTTCCAACATACGAAATCATCTATTCGATGTAACGAACATTTTGGGACTGGTTTCGTGTCGATCGGACACCGTCTCGATATGTTTCGGAGCATCGGAAGGTTTAGGTTTGGGATTAAAAATAGTTAAAAATACGGGAAAATTACGGGGCTTTGGTAGGAGGTTAATTAAGTAGTTATTAACCTTCTATTACGATTTGGACAGGTTTGGGAGTCCCGGTGACGGTGATCGGCTCGGGGAGCCGTATGGCACGCAAATCGAGGCGGCAGCTCGGACGGTCTGTGAGTGGACCTTGTTTTCTAAATTGGTGCATGCATAAATGTTTATTATATGTTTTATTACTTGTTTGATGATGCCATGGGTGCATTTTTATGTGGTTACGTATAAGCACGTATTTTGAGGTTTCGGCCTTATACGGTGCTTATACGGGTCTGTATTTCTTTATCGATTTAAATGAACTGAATTTGGATTTCAAAATGATAAACTCGGGTATAAAACCCATTTGGTTTTGTCTCGGGCATATGACCTCAGATTCCGGGCACGGTGCCCAGTTGGTGTCCTATGTTCGGGTACGAGACCCAGTCACTTTACGGTTTATGATTTCAGGTCAGGGAACCTTAAATGGAGTCCCAGGTTCATGACGGTTTATGGGAACCGGCATGAACCCTTGTTATGGTATTATGGTACATGACGGTTTATGGGAACCGGCATGAACCCTTGTTGGTTATTACGGTACATGACGGTTTATGGGAACCAGCATGTTACCTGATTATGGATATTATGGATCATGACGGTTCAGGGGAACCGGTCATGAATGTTTATGTTATGTATATATATGTTCGTCTACCTTCCTTTACTTCTATTATCTCCTCCGGGGAGGGTCGTTGGCCTGGGTGGACCCCGGAGTAGTCACGGAGCACCGACTGAGTGGAGTCACCCCCCAGTTGGGTTCCTTACTCTCAGGAAGGCTATGATTACTATTACCTCGGGTAGGGTCAGTGGTCTGCGGACATTGATCTTGACTTTGAGAAGACTCGGATTGAGACCTGGGTAGCACGCGCGTGGCTTTGGATACCGTGACAGGATTGGTTGTGTGACTTATATATATGTATGTGATGGATATATGATATATGATATGTGGTGTGTACAGGTGTGCACAGGATTTGGGAGTGGCCCCATATGGTCGTTTTTATTGTGGTCCTTTCGACCTTAGTTTATATCTGCTTTGGGCTTAGTCCCACATATGGTTGTTTTGGATAAATGGTTTTCGAATGCATGCATGCTTTTTAGTGGAGGGTACAAATGTCTTCCTTATTAAATGTTTTATAAACTTTTGTTTTGTCCACTCACAGTTTTTAATGTTTTGACTGCCCTTCAGGTTGACATCGGATGTGGGCTGTAGCAGAGACCGAGATATCACATACCTCCTCCGGATCCTGGCGTACTCTGATAGCCCGGGAGGGCAAAGGACGAAAATATCCCTTGTCTGACACTTCGTGTCAGACGGGAGCAAGGTCATCCCGCACTAATCCCGGGGGGATTGGGATGGGTCCTGTCAAATTATCCAGAAGTATACCGAGTATGCCGAATTATACTCACATGATCATCGTGTACTCTTTTGTCCTATGACCAGAGTTATTTTGTCTCACTGGGTTTTGTTACCTGGCTAGGTTTTAACGAGACACACATTTTGGTATGGTCACCCTACTAACAATGCATCCTGAAGATGCTATGATTTGACTCATATGTATTTGCTCATCTTTTCCCTTTGACCACGGTTTTTTCCTATTGGGTTTACCGGATAAGGTTTTGGTGAAGCAACACTGATACATTTTATCTCAAAGGCGTACTATCTACCCGTATTCCAGAAGAGGCGACATCAACTACCTCAGAAGACTCCAATGTAATCACTTACACGAACGTTGCACTCTTTTTCCTTCGACCAGGGTTATTTTTGTCTCATAGGGTTTTTGTTACCTGACAAGATTTTAACGAGGCAATACAAAAGCGCATAGCCCAGCGACATCATTACATGAAATATCCAAGAGGGAGTGTTGTAAATATATTTATGTATGTGGCTATTTATGTAATATTGTGAAAGATAGTTTATTCAGATGTAAAGATGGTAGATATGTAATTTGTGTTTTGTACTTAACCCTAACCCTACTTCTATATAAGTGAGTTTAACTGAATGAAATTGTAGATACGTTTTGATCGTGTTCACAAAAAAAGCTAGTTTTGTTTGTTTATATCCAATAAAAACTCTTTTGAGAGAAATCTCACTCGATAACTATTTTTATTTCATACCATGATATTGAAACAAGAAATTATATATTGAATAATACCACTGAAATCATAATACTATCGACCATTAATATCATAATTAAAATGACCAGAACATTTAAAGAATTCGTTCTTATTCACAAGCAAGTATCCTTAATACATAAACATGAATTTCTCTTTTAATATCTCTTTAAATAGAAATTTTACAATTCGTTAGAAATTATATTGTGGAGAAATTTTGTGCACTCTCAATAAAAGAAAGATGATGAAACTTATGAATCAAAGCATGAGAATTAAAAATTCTAACTTGATTACCATGATCAATGGCGAAGGTTAGGAGTTTTATACGACTGGCCGGGCTAATATTTCTAAAGTCTAGTTTATTATATTATAAGAAAATTTTCAAACTTATCATATTAAGTATGTTTTTCACTAAAACTGCAAGTAAAAGTAAAATGTCATAAATGAAGAAAGTTCATTCACATATACAAATATTAACAATATATAGACATATCATAATAGTATTATACGTCTTCAATTTACACAATTTCAGCATAGGGCAGCCCACACTACCCTCCGCCCGTGACCATGATGTAAATGGAGGGTCAATTATTTTTCCTTAGTTTATCTCTAGTCATCTAAAATTTCGTATTCGCTTCCCTACTTCAACATCGTTTGTATGAAAAAATATTAAGTAAAATATTGAAAATAAAGTAGTATTTTTTCACGTCTACTAGCTTTAACCTCGAATGCTGTCATCCATACACAAGTTTTAATTTTTCTTTGTTAAACAACTGACCATTATCCAAATTATATTGTTGTAGGTCACTCAGAAAGTGCCACAGGAATAAGTAGGTCGACTTGGTGCCATTGGGATAAATTTTGATAAGAAGAAGCACCAATTACATACTAAGAGAGCTAGACGCTCATAGAGAATAGATTAGGGTCCAACCCCCATTTATTATGCACCCACTACGTTCGGCCACACCTATAGGATGCAGTGTTCATGCAATATCTCCCCTTCACCTAGCCTTCTCTCATTTTTTTTTCCTTTCCTATTGGGAAAAAAAATCCTCAAATTTCACTCTAATATTAGATATCGATTTTGCTATTTAAAAGAATCGAACTTGAAATTTCACACATAATGAGCAGAGAGGAATACTAGATCATACAACCATAGCACATAACATTACCCGTAGAAAAAAGGAAAATAATTAAACGTGGTATGAACGTATAGTCTAGTAATATTCTTCAATGCTTATTATGTGAGAAAATTTAGATTCGACTCTTGTAAATAGAGAAGTCGATTATATATTGTAATCTTCATCTTTCGTATCAATGTATCAAAAAATATATATTCCATTTTATGTGAGAAACCTTGGTTAGGAGTTGATGTATATATGTTACATTGTACTTCAAATTAAAATAACTTGAACATTTCAAATTCTAACAACTTGAACATTTCAAATTCTAACTAGATCAGTGGGTCAAGATCAATTCATAACTAAGGTTGAAGCTAATCAAGGATGACTAAAATAATTTACTTATATATAACATATATATATATATGTAGCACTTTATATGATAAATATTTTTTTTCCAATATTAAAATAGTTGACTAAACATGTTAGGAAATAATAGTAATATGAGATATGGTAGAGAATCTAATCTCTTTTCAAGGTCAACATGTATTAGGACAAGTTTTTCCTACTTTATGGGAAAAAAAAAAATACAATAAGTAGGGCAACTTTTAACCTTGTCAAGTACTTCTTCCTTTTCCCACACTCAACAGAAGAAGAATCATTGTGGATTAGAAAATGGGTTTATACTTAACTGTGGATTAGAAAATGGGGTTTATGCTTAACTGTGGATTAGAAAATGGGGTTTATGCTTAACTGTGGATTAGTCATTAAATCCAATTGTTTAAAACAGACAACAATATGCTGTTGGCACTACTCTCTTATTGGAAATTAATTAACTCAGTACTTCAATTTAGAGTTATTAAAGTATGTGAATGGTTTAAGTTAGAACTTTTTGAATTTTGTACAAGTGAGTAAAGAATTTTGGAGGATATATGCAAATTTCAAGCTTTTTTAGAAACCAAATGTAGCTCACAAGTTACTATGTTTGTTTGTTTCCTTGGCAAGGCAGCTGGAATGCACATACAAAAGTCTAATCTACAAGAGGGAGATTTCAAGGGTTCTTAATTATGAACTTGGAACATTTTATGCCATATATATATATATGTATGGATGCTATGAAGAATTTTATTTGGGCTAGGCAAGAAGCAGGTTCTCCTCTATTGACTTGACATTTAGGAATTGTGAACCATACCATTTCCTCATAGTACCTAGCTATTGTTACCTTTTAAAAATGAAAACTTTAATAGAATAATTATTTGGTTCAGTAGTGACAGGTATTCAGAATCTAAATTTTTATAAACGAGTGATTGTTGTATGAATAGATTATAATTCAATTAATAGAAAACTATCAAAACAAAGCTTTAGCAACTTTTAACATGATTCTTCCATCTACTAGGAGTCATTTATTATTAAGTGCCAATTCATCCAAGAATTTTTTATTTTTTCATATGTCGCTCGTCGCCACCTCTGTATATAAGCAAGTCTTAAATTTGTAAAAAATGCTATTATGAAATGAGCGTTGATTATAATTAAATATCGATTTCAATTTTTAAAAAAAATAAAAATCAAACTCAAAACTGCAATTCATCTACTAAACTATGTATAGTACTAGTACTGATATTCAACATACAAACAATAAGGCTGCAGCTTAATTAGTTCTATGGTATTGCTTTTCCTAATGTCAGGAAAAATCTCCGACCTCTCATCTTCAATTGAAAAAAAAAAAAAAATTGACTTGGTATTAAGATAAGTCAAAATGTTCTATTATCTCTCGAAAAAAAAAATAGAAGAAATTGTATTTTATATCCAAAATGACTAAGTTGAATTTGTATTTTCAACGAAGTAACACCTCAAAAAACTCATGGGTTATACTGAATTCTTTTTGTCAAGTAACACCTCAAAAAACTGACGTATCTAATCACTATACTTACCATTTAATTATTAGTCTTATCCTAATCAAACCCATGAGTTGTACAACCCACAAACATATGTCTTCACTAAAAACTAAATTACCCAAAAATAAATGACCTTGAGACTATCTAATTACTCTTTCCCAATACCATAGGGTTACAATATAAAATCATACGGTTAAGAAATCATGAAAAATATTTTCTCCTTGGATACATTGATAATTTGATATGGGAGAGGGGGGATTACATTAATAAATATTCGGTCGCTCTTTAACAAAATCAAATCCAATATATCCCACACCAAATATATATAAAAAATACTACTACATCATAATATTGAGTGTCACGAAATGATTAAGAATCAATCATGTATGATTTTCAGGTTTAAAAAAAATTGTGGGAATTTTGGATGGTAACTTTAAGTGTCATGAAATGATCAATCATGTATAGTTCTCAAGTTAAAAAAAAAAATTTATGTACGATTGATATGACAGTAGGAATTTTGGATGGTTGGCATTTTAAGTGGAGATGTGCTTTGAAGTGGATCTGAAATAGTAGGCAGACCAAGTTGATGAATAAACAAATTATGGAAAATGTGGGATCCCCGGGCCTTTCAAGTTGCAGATATGTGGCTTTCAAGTTCCACATTATGAGTTAGAGTTGATCTTGATTCTATGAATCAAAGATAAGCAATATTCTTCCCGTTATTATAACACAATGATTAGTGTTATCCAAAATAACACCAAATCTTCAAGATGTAACTTGATTATCAAGTCTTTTGGTAGCTGAGGGAGATCATCAACACTCATCAACGGTATGATTGCGGGGCTTCTATCCTTGCAAACAAGACTCATTTATAAGTGTTTTTTTTTTTAGTAATTATACTGGGGGATGTAAATTATATTATACACATTAAATACCATTTTTTGTATGAGAATCGAACTTCGAACTTCTTACGGTATGATGAAGTAAAAATACATGACATTGGGATACTAATTGGCCGGCCGTGAGTAGTTTTGAGTAAAGAAGAAGATGCTGTTTGAACCAGCTATGACTATTTATTTACCACAAAAAATTAATAGAAAGTGATTTAATCGGGCTCAATTATCATTTCAAAGTAAATATATAAACATTTATATTAAAAGCATTTTTCTTCAAAATACTTTTTATTTAATATTGAAAAATATTTTAAAGTTAAATAACATACCTCAATATATATATTATACACACACATATATGAGTCTGAGTTTAAAACTTTATCAAGAGAAAACGTAGTAAAAAACCTATGAAACCAATCTAAGCCATGAAAACGGGATGGCCTTCGTCGGCAGGGGCTGGCAGCATTTGATGTAAAAGTACATCATTAGAGTAATGCACGTACTTGCAGATCTTCTGGGCGAATATGCTCCTCCTCCTTTATTTTATTGATACAAATTAAAGTACGATCAGATTGGATTACGATTCGGTTCAAACAGCATCATAAAAAAAAAATTATATAAAGTGAAGTTTTAATAAAAACACATAGATCCAATGAAAATACAATAATTTTCAGATATATAATTCCGCAAATTTTAATTATATATATTTCGTAACACCAAACATGATTTGTTTTTCCACCGATATGAGCTGGAGATTTAACTTCGATGGGTTCAAACTCAAACATGTATACTTTGGAACCTATTCTAAATTTTCAAAATCACAAATATATTAAATAATTTATATATATATATATATATATATTTTATTAATCAGTACCTGAAGTTATCTACGAAATTCAAAAGTTAAGATTGGGTAATATATTCTTGTCATATATGTAGGGGTGGGTACTCTTAAAAACATTAATCGATTCGCTATAAACTGTCATTTATTTAACGGTTTGGATTTGACTGGATAAAAGTCAAACTGTTTGAAAATTTAAACTGCTCTGTTAGTAACGGTTCGATTTCGAATTTTCATTTTCAAAATTTGATGAAATTTAAATTGGACTATTAAGTAATATATTAATTTTTAAGTATTATTTGTCACTCTATAATTAGTTGTGAGTTACTTACCATATACTCATATATACACATAAGTACCATTTTCTAATGGAGAATTAATTCCCTATATTAATTAAATTAAAACTATACCCTAGCCACTAGCCTACTACCAAGCAAGAACCAAGAGAAACAAAGCCTCAAGGAGAACAAGCTCAACCAGGAGGCAACAACACCAAACATCCCACGCATGGGAACAAAGCTAAACAAGATACTCAAATTTTAAGAGAAACTTAAAGCTATTCACTTAGATTGATCAACTACTAAGCTAGCTCACGGGGCTTCCTTATTATTTGCAATTCTTCACAAATCTCACATCTTCTATTTACACTCTTCAAAATAGTCATCTTTTCTTCATATTAAATTTCGCCTTTCTATTTCTCTGAATAACTTGCATTCATTTCGTCATTCATCCATGGTTCTTTCATGGGTTCTACAAACCTTTATCTTGGTAACAGGTTGATTTGAAACGGTTTCATTTTTAATTTTAGAAAATCCAAATCATATTGAAGCATTAAGATTTTAACGGTTTGAATTTGAATATTGCCAATATCATTATCGAATCCCACCATACCCACAGTGGCATAGTCAGGATTTAACATCAAAGGAGAACTAATCATTTTTATATATGCAAGTACTTCTAATTGATAATATTTTTATTTATTGGTTATCACAAATTTGCAATCATAGTTATACAAAATTTTACATTTAAATAAATTTTCAAGAGTCTTTTTTGGTGGTTTCTCAAGAAAAAAAATGGTTTAACGACTTTATTTTTATTTTATTTATTTATTTATATAAACAGTATAAATCATATATTCATGCGCTTAAATCTAATAAAATAATAACTTAAGAAAATTCATAAGTGATTCACTGCGATTGTAAACATTCCTAAATGGAAAAAAATAATAAGAGAAGTAGAAATAGAAACACAAATGATTGTAGACTAACTTAAGTCAATAATCACCTTGATCATTGCCAATTTTGGTTTTATTTTAATGGTACGTAACTACCACTAAATGATTTTATTTTCAATTTAAATTAATGGTTTTATTTTTTATTATACTTGGAGTACTTTTATAAAATTAATGTAATTTAAATTTTATAAAATTAAAAATTTTGGCCCTTGCCTCTTCCCATTAGAAACATAAATAATAGCCTTGACCAAAATATATGAATACTGTCACATTGAGGGGCTAAACTTTGTCCCTAACCCTTGCCTCTACCACTAGACATACTCTTAGGTAGTTTAGTATTATCACATCAACTTATTATTTTTCTATTCATTATTCCTCACATGTCAAATTTTCACATATATAAATTTAATTATTTATTACTATCACTTAAATTAGTTTAAATTACAAAAAATAAAATAAAAAAGAGAACAACCGTGAGCGTTCACTGCCCACCTAGATGACCTGCCCTTCTCGCCCACTTGTATTCTCGTAAGGTATGTTAAAAAATTTCTTAATTATTCCCACTTCTCTCACTCTCTCTGATTCATATAATAAACCCTAATTCCTTAAGATTTTGATAGATTGGTTCGTAATCGGAAGAGACGCCAATGATTTCCTTTCCGATCTGTGCTTATGATTTCTTCTGATGCGTTACATATGGAACTCAAAACCAACTATACTAACAGTAACAACAACACAGTGAGAGGATGAAGACGATGTCAACGATAACAAGCGACGAGAGAGAGTTTCCTTCCTCTTTTGTTTCATGTATTTTTTTTTTCTTCTTCCTTTCGATTTATTCATGAAGTGAGCGGTGGCACTACAATGTTTCTCTCCTTTTTTTTTTCTTTTTTTTTTTCTCTCCCGTTATATATATTATGCGGTAAATATTCAAGGTTGATTTATCTTTTTTATTTTACTTTTAATATTTAATCGAATCTAAGTGGCATAGATAAATTATGAATGGAAGGACTATAGTCAAATAGGTCTAGTTGAGTTGGTTCTAATGTTGATTTGTAGATAATTAATTCCAAATTCAAAATCTAATAATATATTGTATGAAAAATTTACAAAATTTTCCCCTCCCCTATATATATATATATATATATATATATATATAATGGAAGGACTATGAGTGATGTAGTGGTACTGGACCATTATTGATGCAGAAATCGTCCGGACTTGTAGAATTTTTTCTTGATCCCTACACACAATAACAAAAAATAATCGGGGTTAAGCTTGAAGCCCGAGAGGGTGATTCAACCAAGAACATTTTGATGCGTAAGTCAGTTTAATTGAGAGAAATAAACCGGCAGAGTTTCAGTATGAGTTTTGAATCACCTTTAAAGGTGAGTGAGACCATGTATTTATAGTGAAACCTTGAGAGTCACTGGAGTGTCTGATTGGCTGAAAGAGATAGTGTTTAATAAGTGATTCTACCAAGAGAAATCACTATTATTAACTATATAAATAATAATAATAAATAACTCACTGAGAGATTATTTATTATCGGCATTGATCTGATTAATTAATATATTTAATTGATAAATATATTGAATTAATACAGAGATCGTGTGATGCTGTCATCATATTTACCAGGGGTAATATCGGTATTATGAGAGTTATGAGTCACGTGGCAGCTGCATAATTTTCTAGCGATTTATGGTTCCACAAATGCCCCCACATCGTTTAGGAAGCCTTGCACTTGAGTTGACTCTTGAAGCCCAGAAGAGATTAGGGTTCTAATTTTATTTAAATGGAGTGTTGCTAGCCTCCCTTTCAAAATAAAATAAAATAACAACCCTAATCTTTTTAATCGCTGAGTTTGCCGCTGGTGAGAAGGAAGGTTCTTCCTTGTAAAGAGACTGAGGCCGGTGGAGGCAGGTGAGGAAAAAACTTAAATTTTTTTTCATCAATTGTTCTTTCTCTATTGGCAGACTGTATAGAAGGAGGAAATTTAATCTGGTCTTTTGTTGGCAGGCCTGCAAGGTAGAGATGAAAAGGCACTGCTAAAATTTTGAATCACTATATTGGATGTGGCAGAGGCGGGTCCCATGTGTGCCCTTTTTCAATTTGGCAGTGGGCGGCGACTAATGATGCAGGCGGGCAGCTCCGTTTTTACTTTGCCACTGTTAACTTCTAGGCTTGTGTTTTGTATTTTGCCTGTTTGTTCGGCATATTAATGCTTGTCAGAGCAAAGCAAACTTTGCTTTTGTTCTTTTTTTTTTCGCTGTTCCTTGGCAGCTTTTGTCAATTGGTACTGCCGTTTTTTTTTCTCTTTTGTGTCCGCTCGCTACAAGTCACAGACTTGCTTTTTCTTTTGATGTAGTTTTGTATGTATAATTAATATATATATATATAATTTTAATATATATTTTATATATTAATTTTCTTTTGTTTAGCTTCAATCTTTTGCAGATTCTGAGAGCTATGGATGTCTGATTGCAAAGATTCAAGCGGTGGTGTGCTCTACTCGCCGATGCGATCATTTCAAGATGTATGAAGACATACTTTTGGCGAGGTCTCGAAGAACTCATTTTTATGGAGCGACAGTTGTAAGGTCATCCAGTGGCTTGTCCAGGATTTATTAGAGTTTCCGACTTCGAGGGATGACAAACTTGACACCAAGACGCACCTCTAGTTGACATCCTTGTGGTGCTTTGTGGATAGGAGAGTTTGGTGCATTGACATACTTGTCATCTTCAAGTGCGGGTGGAGCCAACATCAAGTCCTTCAACGGGAGAGGCACGAAGTTCCATGACTTGAAGTGAGGCGTGTCACAACTCAAGGTGAGGCATGTTCCAACTGTGAGGCAAGACGTGTTACAGTTGCAAGGCAAGATGTGCCACAGCTGTAATGAGGGATATGCTATGGTGCGAGGTGAGGCGCAACAATGCGAGGCATGGATGGAGCTCGAAGTGATGCATCAAATGAAGTGAGGCGTTCTTTCCAATGACCACGCAAGGGGTGCTTGGTGGATTGAAGAGCTTAGCACATGGAGAGCAAGGCGCACCATGACCTGTCGAGGCCTTCATCAGTTAGAGATGAGACATCCCATGGCTTGAAGTGGGGCACGCCGCAACACAAGGGGATACATGCCACTGTGCAAGGAGAGGCGTAACTGGAGCACGGAGCAATGGGCCATGTGACATGAGGCAAGGCGATATGCAACAAAAAGCAAGGCGAGGCGCAATAGAATGCAAGACGGGGCACGTTACAACTACAAGGCAAGGTATTCTGCATCCAAGGCTTGGCTTACCACAATTCAAGGTAAGGTAAGTTTAGAGCAGGAGGTGATGTGCTAGATGACACAAGGCTCTCTTTCCAGTGACCATGCTCCTAGTGCTTGGTAGATAGAAGAGCTCAGCACATTGATGGACTTTTCATCTTCAAGTGTTGTGGAGCTAACATCAAGACCTTCAACGTGGGAGGCGCGAAGTTCCATGACTTGAAGTGAGGCATGTCACAAAGTGAGGAGTGTTCCAGCTTCAGGGCAAGGTGCGTTACCCTGCATTGAGGGTCATACTATGGTGCAAGATGAGGCACAGCAGAATGCAAGGCAGAACGCATTACAACTGCAGGGCGAGACATGGTACGACTACTAGACGAGGCATGCTGCAAGTGCGAGGCGAAGTCTCTCATCACTTGATGTGAGGCGTGTCACAACCCAACAAGAGGCATGTTCCAACTACGAGCCAAGGTTTCCTATGACACGGGGCGAAGTGCATCTAGTGCCATGGAGTGACTGAAGCTTTTTGAGGAGTCAAGTTGCACTGAAATTTCCATAGCACAGTCAGTTGATACCTTTTTTAGGAGCGCAGGAAACATCACTAGAGTTATTTATGCATAGTCAAGTAGCTTTGTAGTTGCTTCGGCACTGTCATGGAGTCGAGCAGTGGGGAAGTTTCTTTTGTGTAGCCAACTGTGCCAAGTAAACGATGTTGAGGAGGTTGCCCCCATTGCATGAAGAAGGACACAGACGATGCGTCACCAGAAGTCCATGAGGGAATGATCGAAGACCTCCAAGGCTTGCTCATAGGTTGATGGAGAGACTTTGAGTTCCTGCTGGTCCTGATGATGAGCTTCGTGGTTCTTCTTGGCTCATAGCTTGATCTTAGCATTGAGTATATGTTTGAGCATTCAACTTGTGAATTGCCAAGTTCTTTAATTTTCATTAATAGAAGATTTCCATTTTTTTCGAGTGTTTTGTGATTTTCGGCAGATTTGACCTTCATGCAGTAAGTTTGGTCATTTGACTTCCTTTTAGCTCCGAATTGAGTGCCGTTGGTGGCGTTGGAAAGCTGATTTCGGTACCTTTTTGGTGCCATAAAGCTCTCTTTGAGGAAGTAAATTTTGAGCTTGGTATATTCGAATGAATCTCAAAGTTGTGTGCTGGAACTTGTAGTCGCGCGCACTAAGACATTTACCAAAGATTTGTCATGACATGACCCGGTTATTGCTCCCCTTGGTGGGGTTGGGTAGCGATCCTTAGTGGCTTTTCCAAGTCTAGCAAGTCCATTTGTTAGGTATGAGTTATACATCCTTGGGATTGTTCTTGAGTACTATGTTCCTCATTTTTGGTTAACCGCATTGAACTTAACCGCCGAGTTCCTTGAGGTGACGACTTAGCTCTTTGAGATGAAGGCCATACTTTTCCCTTTGGAGAGGTGCTTTGAGTCCTTCGTAGGTGAAGTCCTTGAACTTTTTTCCAGTGTTGGGCTTTGGTGCTTCACAGAGCGCAAATGTTGATAGGTTGCGAGTTGAAGGCATTATGGCTTTGATGAACAAGGATGTTGATGCGTCACAGAGCGATTTCCATGATATGTCACAGGACGATTACCTTGATGCTTTGTGAGCGATGCGTTGCTTCATGTGTGAAGGCTTGGATACTTCACGGGCCGAAGGCATTGATGCTTTATGAGCAAAAAACTTGATGCTTTAAGCGAAGACGTTGACGCTCATCGAACGAATGCATTGGCGCTTCGCAGGGTGAGTGCGTGGATTGCTTCATTGGTGAAGGCATTGACACTTTTGGTCTAATACTTTGATGTTTCACAAGCCAAGGTGCTAGCACTTCGTGGGATGAAGTCTTGGTTGCTTTGTTGGGTGACGAATTCAACGCTTCATGAGCGAGGGCTTGTAGTGCTTTGCTTGACAGAGGCTTGAAGTGCTTTGCATGGAAAAGGCTTGGAGTGCTTCAATTGACGAAGGCTTAGGGGTGCTTTGCATGGCGAAGGCTTGGAGTGCTTTGTGGGGTGAAGGGTTGGAGTGCTTCGCGTGGCGAAGACTTGGAGTGCCTCGCGGGGTGAAAGCTTAGAATGCTTCGTGTGACGAAGACTTGGAGTGCTTCGCATGACGAAGGCTTGGAGTTCTTCGCAAGGCAAAGGCTTGGAGTGCTTCGCGGGGCGAAGGCTTGGAGTGCTTCGCAGGGCGAAGGCTTGTTTTGATAATTTTTTTGAAGACAGTTTTGTAACAGAAACAAAAATTGATATGGATTGCGCTGATGTTGTTCACATTCGCAAGGTCCGTAGGTATGATAGGTGCGCCATATCAGTTAGAGTGCTTCGCGAGACGAAAGCTTTGAGTGCTTCGAGAGGTGAAGGCTTTGATTGCTTCGTGTGTCGAAGGCTTGGAATGCTTCGCGGGGCAAAGCTTAGAGTGCTTCGCGAGATGAATGCTTTGAGTGCTTCGCGAGACGAAGGCTTGGAGTGCTTCGCAGGGCAAAGCCTTGGAGTGGTTCACGGGACGAAGGCTTGGAGTGCTTCGCGTGGCGAAGGCTTAGAGTGCTTCGCGGGGCGAAGGCTTAGAATGCTTCGTGTGGCGAAGACTTGGAGTGCTTCACATGATGAAGGCTTGGAGTGCTTCGCATGACGAAGGCTTGGAGTGCTTCACAAGGCAAAGGCTTGGAGTGCTTCGCGGGGCGAAGGCTTGGAGTGCTTTGCAGGGCGAAGGATTGTTTTGATAATTTTTTGAAAACAGTTTTGTAACAGAAACAAAAATTGATATGGATTGCGTTGATGTTGTTCACATTCGCAAGGTTCGTAGGTATGATAGGTGCGCCATAGCATTTGTGGTGGGCTTACCACCCAGTCTTTTCAGCCCTCTCTTGGTCCCCTTTAATCAGTGCTGGGCTTTTGAATCAGGATATGTACTTGATTCTGTTGTAGAGTCATTGGAGGGGCACATATAACCGCTTGCTAAACTTCCTTCATGTCAGGGCGTCGAAAGCTTGGGTTGCTTTGCGCTTGTCTTACTCGCTTGGTGAAGCTTCCAAGTTAGTATGTAATGCGTCATGTAGGAGAAGGGAGTTACCGCGACTATTTTCCCGGCGTCTATGTCCCCTAAGCATGTGAGTCCGATAATGAATATGTCTCACCATTTTCAGTACAGTAGTTGGTCCAACTTGAACTCCCATCTACTTGTCTACTGGGGTGAGTACATGTGTTTTGAGAAGATGCATGATTGATTCGACTTCCTCGCATGTAGGTGACATGTGATGGAGTTCAGACATGTCTTCTAACTCGTCAAACACTGAAGGTTGTTGTCGAAGCTGCACTCTTACTCCATGTGCATAGATGTCTTTATCGAAGTCACTTGGAGATGTGTCATGGGACATGATCCAACACTTGAAATTGATGATG
This sequence comes from Prinsepia uniflora, assembly GCA_032719365.1. Taxonomy (NCBI): domain Eukaryota; kingdom Viridiplantae; phylum Streptophyta; class Magnoliopsida; order Rosales; family Rosaceae; genus Prinsepia; species Prinsepia uniflora. Next base: position 58,454,176 of record CM064876.1, read on the forward strand.
CATGGTTGAATTTGGTTTCAAAGGCCACCTTCTAGACTACTGTCTTATTGGACCCTTTGGAGGCGTTGATCATGCATCTTCTAGACATCTTCAACATGTAGTATGCCTCGAAAAGGGTGAGAGAAGTGTCGAGGCAGGTAGTGTTGACTTCTCGAGGTCTCCATTATCAAAGTGTATGAGCGTGCTGGTGGGTATGTCCCATTATCCTCTCTACATCAACAAGAACACCTTGAGCCTTTGTCAACTTGTCCACTGGACTTGAGTAGGCGTGTCCAAGCTGGGAGGTTGCATGATTTCGTTGGCTCTTACGTGATACTCAACGTGTGATAGTGCTCCGAAGTGCCTCCCGAGTCACTCATGAGCTGATGGCATGTCTCGAGAAATTTTCTGGCGACGGACGTGTTCCTGGCTGGTGCACCTTGGGATGTTCCCCTGTCTTTCGTGAGGTGTGTTGCGTCTTCTAGTAGCACCAGAGGTTCCGAGGTCTCTCAGAAGTCATCGTAGGAGCTCCAATTATCCTCGGTCTTGGTCCTTAGCTGTTCGACTTGCTCGTGCTCCAGTGGCAAGGTGTCATATTGCATTCTTCATAGGCTCAAGTGTGTCCTCTTATGTGCCAGGTGAAGCGTTGGAACTTATGCCATGAGCTCTAGTGGCAAGGTGTCACGTCGTGTTCTTCATGGCCTGAGTGCATCCTTGTGGATGTCATGCGGAGCGTTGGGGGTGATAATCCTTTATTTAAGCATTATTTTATATTATTTTATACTTTTTATGCATAACTTTTAAGGTAAAAATTCCAAACAATAGGAGAAAATAATATATTTTGGGAGAAATGTGCAGAATTGGATAGAGCTCGTCATTATAAGAATTTTAACGAAATAATCGTCTCAATCGGAACTATGTCGAAGAAGTTATGATCGAAACAAGCGAAGCCACCAAAAAAAGCCTTAGAATTCGGTAGATCCTTACTGAGTCTATCCCAGCAGTCCCAAACTTCAATTCGGCGCGCAACTCCCGATTTAGAGATTCCCACTTCGGCCTGCGTGTCCCGATTCAGAATATTCTACTTCTGCACGCGTATCCTGAACGTTTCCTATCCCATTTGGCCAGCGTTTACTGAAGCTGCAGACCAGCTCTCCAGCGCCTCGGACCGTCGAACTTCCCTTCTATTTTTAGCAGTTGACCACCGAATTTCTCCACTTTCTTCAGCGCGTGTCTCAACACTATTTTCTGCACGAATTTGGTAATTTCCAGCACCAAAATGAACCTAGACACCTAGGGTTTCATGCCAAATCAAGAGAAATGATTTCTAGGTTAGTTTCTAGCATGTTTTTGTTGTTTTTATTTCCTAAATTTATAGGAGCTACCATCACTATAAAAAGGGAGCACATTCTCATTGTAAAGGGACTTATTTCTATACAAAAACTCGAGCCTCCCTAAAGGAAAACCCTAGCCGGGTATATCCAAGGCAATTCAAGAGTTTTAAGTCCATTTTCCCCTTGTCTTTCCCTCCATCTTCACAAGGTTTCTTCTGTTGTTTAGGGAACCTTGTGAATAACAGTCCATTGTTTCCATCCACCTAGACATCTCAAGCTGTTCTTGGATTCCGAAAGTGTAACTTCGTTCTTTCTACTTAAACTCTTGATATTGTTTTTGGTTTTACGTATAATTCAATATATGTGTTGGTATTTCCTTTCTAACACTTGTACTTATGAATACAATCTCCATGTGTTTTACTTTCTGAATTTCAGTTATTTCATACATTTTAGTAGTTAAACTTCAATTCAACGCTAAGTGTTTATGACCGCTGTTCGGTGCACTTAGAATAGGGTTGAAGAGATTTAATGTTTGACGTGCATTCAATAAGAAATGTAAGGTGAATCGTATTGTAAGTGTTTATGACCACTGTTCGGTGCATTTATAATATTGAAAAGTGTATGCTTGTAATTTAAATGATGAAGGTAGAATTTCCTGATTGGTTCAATATGTGCAATATGTGTAAAATTTGTGCTTAAAGAAAAGACCATTGTAAATAGGTTAAAATAGGAGTAGAATTAATTTTATAATTGTGTTATATGTATTTTTATGTTTACACTTTGTTCAAAACTTCCCCTATATTATTCTTTTATTCTTTTCTACTAACCATTATGAATGTTCCCTAATTTCCTCGGTTAAGAACGATCCCAATTTACAAATACTACATCTACACAAAAAGGGTTTAAATTGCATATGTTGTTATTAAGTGTTGAGTGTTACTTTGTGTTTACTTTAATGCTCAGTAAAAACAATATCAAAGGGTTATGCCTCGAGCTCTAGTGGTTAGTTGTTACGTCGCGGTCTACGTGGGCTCGTGTGCATCCTCGTGCATGGTTTGCAGAACGTTAGGAGTTATGCCTTGAGCTTTAGCAGCGCGGTGTCACGTCGTGTTCTTCATAGGTTCGAGTGCGTCCTCTTGTAGTGCATGTCATGTAGAGCATTAGGACTTATGTCTCGAGCCTTAGTGGCAAGGTGTCACACCGTGTCCTTCATGGACTTGAGTGCGTCCTCATGCATGATGTAGGTTGTTCATAAGCCTCCGAAGTTCCGCATTAGTATGGAGCCAATTTGGCGCTTGTTGTGTCAACTTTCTAGCTAGTCTCCCATCCGTAAGTGGAAAGATTGTCGTCACGCGGAATGCGGGAACTGGATTGATGTAGGGGAGTACGCCAGTACCGAGTGGCTTTGAAATGGCATGAACGTCGTATCCACGGGCTGACACCCTTTTTTGCATCATGGAAAATTCTGGTTGTTCCCATTCAGAATGTTTTAGTTGAATCTCTAGAATCCTGTTGAAAACATCGCTCTTATCGTGAGTCGTTGTGACGAAGGCTATAGGCCTGTTAGATTGTTTCATTCCTCATGTTTTTGTCATGGATGAAGAATGATGAACGATGAACAATGACAAAGTTTTTCTTGAAAAAATCAGAGAGCATGCATTGAGTATTTCTCAATTCAGCTCTCAATCAAAGCACCAGTTGTTGATGAAGAAATCGTCTAGACTTGTAGAATTCCTTCTTGATCTCTACACACAATAATAAGAAATAATTGGGGTTAAGGTTGAAGACCGGGGGGGGGGGGGGGGGGGGGGGGGGGTGGGAGGGTGGTGGTGGGTGGTGGTTCAACCAAGAACACTCCGATGCCTAAGTCAATTTAATCAAGAGAAATAAACCGGCAGAGTTTCGGTATGAGTTTTGAATTACCTTTAGAGGTGAGTGAGGCCCTGTTTTTATAGTGAAACCTTGAAAGTCACCGGAGTGTCTGATTGGTTGAAAGATAGTGTTTAATAGGTGATTCTATTGAGAGAAATTAGTATTATTAACTATATAAATAATAATAATAAATAACTCGCTGGGAGATTATTTATTATCGGCATTGATCTGATTAATTAATATATTTAATTGATAAATATATTGACTTAATGTGGAGATCATGTGATGCCGTCATCATATTTATCAGGGGTAATATTATAATTATGAGAGTTATGAGTCACGTGGCAGCTGCATAGTTTTACGGTGATTTATGACTCCACAACCACTTAATAATTTATCTTTTGTATCAATCTGACTCTTAGTTTAAGTTATTACCAAATATGTAAAATGAGAGTTTATTATTATGAACAAGACTTTTGTATTCAAATAATAATGTTCTTTTTTCTTAGTTCGTATAACATCGATCTATTATTACAAAGTCAAGAAGGTGAATTTGGTGCTATAATTGTCACGACCCGACCCATCTAATACAATATTGTCCGCTTTGGGCTCAGCCTTCACGGTTTTGTTTTCGGGAGCTCACGTGCAACTTCCCAGTAGGTCATTCATCTTGGGATTGCACCAGCCTCAATTCGCTTAATTTTGGAGTTCCCAAGGAATCCAAAGCAGTGAGCTCCCAAAAGGCCTTGTGTTAGATAGATACGTGCCGACACATATAAAGCACTTCACCTTTCCCTCCCCGAGCTATGTGGGATTGTTCACCGATCTTGCCTTTCCAAGCTCACGAGTCTTGCTCACTGTTCTTGCTTCTCAAGCTCACGGGTCTTGCTCACCGTTCTTGCTTCCAAGAACGGGTCTTACAATCCACCCCCCTTGGGGCCCAGCGTCCTCGCTGGCACACTTTCGGTCGAGGTCCAGCTTTGATACCATTCTGTCACGACCCGGCCCATCTAACACAATATTGTCCGTTTTGGGCCTAGCCCTCACAGTTTTGTTTTCGGGAGCTCACCATGAAACTTCTCAGTAGGTCACAAATTCTGGGATTGCACCAGCCTTAATTCGCTTAACTTTGGAGTTCCTGAGGAATCTAAAGCCAGTGAAAGGTATAAAAAAGAAAATTTAATAAATAGGGACAAAATAGTGAAATTAGATATTTTTAATTAAAAATTTAAAAAATTAACATTTTAATAGAAGAAGTGGGTAATTACTTCTCGCTCACTACTATTTTTTATCTTTTTTTTAATACATATTTTGAATTTACTTTTATTTTATCCAATAAACAGAAGATTTGAATTTTTACACGCGAAGCAAATGCAGGAAGGAAAAACAATGAAAGAATTTACGTATCTATCAAACCCTAGATATGAAAGTTATGTGTTTATATGTTGTATATACGTCGGTATCATATAATGAACGAATGTTTGGAAAATATATTGTCATGCATTTGTCACTTTTTTTCTGAGAAGAATAAATTTTTATTTTATTCTCTAATAATAAAATATTATTAGTGTTTGGTAAGATTTTGATAGGAGGGAGCATTTGAATCAATCCCTTTTTATTTATTTATTTATTTTATTCCCATTACATCCCTCGACATAATTGATTTGATCATTTGGCGGACAAAACAAAAGTAATACAAAAAGGTAACAATATGAAATCGCAGAGTACCAATTCCCATCTTTCTTCCATGTTCAAAAGCTCATATCTTGTGAGACATCTAAAAGCATGTGTTTGACTAAGTTTGTGATCCGACTTCATCAAAATTCAGGATTCGATAATGAGTTAGTGTTTTTTCCCAAATTACATTTAAATGCTGAAATATGACTAGGCACTAAAAGTGACAAATTTGGAAGTATATTTAAAAATGATTTAATTACGGTCACATATATCCAGTTTTGGAAAAATAAATTCGAAAATATGCATTACTTAATTACCAGATAAGTTTAGGGTTGAATTAAATGTACAAAATTAGGTTAAGTGATGTTTTGGACCTTGTTGAAGGGCCCAAAACTATAATGGTCGTAATTAGAATTGAGTTTTTAAGTTACTTCACAAAAAAATTTTTCCGTTAAGAATTAAGAGGGCTCGTGAACCACTTTTTGGTCAAAAACACTTTTGGAATTTTTTCTCATACCATTGCATAGACTTTGCAGCACATGAAATTAGAAGGTGTACGAAAAAGTTACGGATCTGAAACTTATTACGACAATGATTAAAGGTGGACGAAATTTTTTCTCTCTCTCTTCTCAACTTTCTCTCTCTCCCTCTCTCTCTCTTATTTCTCTCTCCTCGCATGTGATTCAAAACATACCCACAATTGTCGATGGACGTCGCTGACGATTCAACCTGTAACACCACCATCATTCCACCTCTTTGTACCGTAAAAACACCATGCCAATGATTAAAGGTGGCAATTTTTAACACGATTCGAAACCTGCATGAAATTTATCCTAGTGGACCCGCACAATTAAAATTTCAGGTCATTTTTTGGTAAACCCGTAATGGCACGTTTAATAAACGGGTGGATTTCAGGTTAACCTGTTAACCCATATAATGAACTATTAACCCTCTTGATAAATAGGTAGATTTCAGGTTAACATGTTAACCCATATAATAACCTATATATTAGTCTGTTTAATAAATGTGTCAATTACTAACTCATATATCTACCCATTTACCTACTTATATACATATTAAATCTTATCGTTTAAATAGGTTAAATATGTTAAACGAATTAAATGGGTCATATGTTAATTGGATTTCGAGTACGAACTGTTTATTAAATGGGTTACACAGATTACATAGGTTATTAACAGGTCGAGTTCGAGTTGGACATCCTTGACATGATAATTAAATGGGTCGGGTTCGAATTGGGTATATTTGAATAAAACAGAGTTCATGACATGACACTAACACAATACGACTAGACCCATTGCCAGCCCTACCAATGATTGAACCCAATGACCACCAAGACAATGCACCAAAGGATGAAAGTAAATCACCAATGCAACTTTAAGGCCAGGTACCGACCACCACATGTACGATCTTTACCCAACATCCTCATTTTCGAATTCCTTACATCGAGTATATAGTTTTAGACTAGAAGATTGTAAAACTTAGTGAATAACCAAAGGAAACAGAGCTAGCTAGAAATGGTAATTTTTGGCGAGATGAGCGGCTATTAACGAAATATTCCATCGGCAACTGCAACACCATTAATGACCGTTAAATCCAATGGACGACGTCAATTTTGATGAAAATGGTAAGCCATTAGCATATTCTACCAAGGTTGACAAAATAATCAAATAGCACGTGGCCGATGCATGACGGTGCATGAGGTCATTTTGCAACCACCAACCAGCATATGGCGTCGTTTCCAGACTCTGGTGACGAGTGGGCACAATTTAGGCTCGTTTGAAGTCTGTTTAAGTAAACTAGAAGGGGGTTCTCTTAATTTACTGAGTAGAATCTATTTAAACCTTTGTTGTTGCTTTTTATGCAGGGAATGAGTAGTTTGAAGTGAGTTTAATGGTTTTTCTTAGTTGTGTGACCATTTGTTGATCCGCTGTGAGTGGACCTTCTTCCCTAAAAACTTATATTTTGAAGTACTATACATATGTGTTATGCATGTGATGTGTAGGGAGAGAGTATTGGTCTTTTATTAATGGGGCTCGTGGGTGCATAGTGATAGGTCTTCAATTAAACATTATTTTATATTATTTTATATCCTTTATACTTGACTTTTATTATTAAATTAATAAAAAAAATTGGAGAAAGTAATATATTTTGTGGCATTTTTGCAGAAATAAATAAAGCATGAAATTCTGAGCATTTCGGCGAAAGAATCATCCCAATCGGAATTTTAACGAAAAATATATGACTAAAAGAAGGAAGGCCACCGAAATTCCAAGCAAATTTCAATGGGAAGCTGCTGAAATCTAGAAGCCCAAGCCAAAAACCAGCAGCCCTATTTCCTCATTTTCAACCATTTTGGCTGATTTTTCAAACATCTTTTCCCCAAAATCAGCATCTTTTCCTCGAAATCAGCATTTTTTCCCAAAAATCACCCAATCTCATCATTTCCATCACTTCTTCATGTATTATTTTATTGTTATTTTTATTTTTTAATTTTTTACTTTTATTTAAACAATTGTGGCACTCCCTCTATAAATAGGGAGACCATTTCATGTATTGGGAGTCCCCCCAATAGTCCCCATTAGTCCCATTTTTTCATTTCTTCCATTTTTCTTAGTTTTTAGTTCTTGGTTTAGTTCTTTTGTTTCTCTCTTTTGAGAGACATTTTTGGGGACCATTTTAACTTCTTGTAGATTTTCTTATCAATTTGCTTTCTTTTAATTCTTGTTCTTAATTTATGTTACTTTTATTTTTCTTAATTTCATTTCTTCTTTACTTTGTTCGTATGATATTTCGTTGAGATCTCTTAAGCACATTTTTTTGCTTCCCTTAAGAAATACCTAGGCCAAGTAATTCTAAGGCAATTCAAGAGTTTTAAGACCGAATTCCTCGTATTTCTTCTTCCATCTTCACAAGTTTCCTGCCGCTGTTCAGTGATTCTTGTGAAAATCCATATTTTTCTACTTAAATTCTTGTTATTGTTATTGGTTTTACTTATAATTCAATATATGTGTTGGTATTTTCTTTCTAATATTTGTAAGTAAGAATGCAATCTCCATGTGTTTTACTTTTTGAATTTCTTTTACTTCATATGTTTTAGTGCTTAAACTTCAATTCGAAGTTAAATGTTGATCCGCTGTTCGGGGCATTTAGAATAGAGTTGAAGAGATTTAATGTTTGATCGTTGTTCGACGCATTAAATCATTAACTTAAGGTGAATCATATTGTAAGTAATAATCCGTTGTTCGGTGCATTTATAATATGAAAAATGTATGCATGTATTTGAGATGATTAAGGTAAGATTTCGTGATTGGTTTAATATAAGAATGATGTTAGAGTGTTGGTAAAAATATGTGTTTGAAGAAAGTTCACTAGTACAAAGGTAAAAGTAGAAGTAGAATTAAATATTTAATTATTTTTACTTGTTTTCGTTATTTTATATTTACAACCCTTCCAAACCCCCCATATAATTCTTTATTCTTTTATTTTATTCTTTATTTTTTAATTCTTTATTCTTTTATCCCTTTATTCTTTAATTGATTAATTCTTTGATTATTTTATTCTTTAATTCATTAGTTTATTCATTATTCTTTCCAACTAACACATTATTAATGTTCCCTAATTTCTCCGGTTAAGAACGATCTCTATTTACCAATACTACATCTACACAAAAAGGGTTTAAATTGCATAACACTCAAATTACGTGTTTAATTTGATGTGTAGTTTGGGCGTTGTCACATAGTTGTATGCTAGGTTATATGCATATGATGTTTGGAATGTTAGACTAGGTCACAACCAATGTTGAGATTTGGCGTTTGTATGTTTTATGTGAGTTTAGAATGTTAAGTTTAAGTAGTTAGATGATTTGTATGCTACAGTCGATTGGATGAATTTCCCACTTAGCACGTAGTTAGATGATTAGTGTGCAAAGATAGATGATTTACCGACTTAGCATGTAGTTAGATTATTGGTATGCTAAGGTCGAGGATTTTCCAACTTCGCACATGATTTGACATTTGGTATATTTATTCGGTAGTCATTGGTATCGTACCTATTTGTAGGTGACAAAGTAGTATTCCATGTGATCCACATACGCTCGTTATGTACTAGTTAAATAGTGACAATTTTGGCCAAGAGCTCCTATGATGACACGCAGTGATGTGCTTGCACCCAGTCCTTCACATAGTCGTTGTACAAGTGAAGATATCTAGTGTTTCCATGTGCATGTAGTATGTGCCACTATAGTACAATTGGGATACATGTTATGGTTGTTGTCATAGGAGGTGACCAGTATTGATCATCATGTTCATATGACCAGGTTATTGAGATACCATAGAGGTTACAGTTTTCATTGAACTAAGTGAACATTAAGAGGGATGCGACATAAACATGGATATTGTAGATAATAAGGAAAAATGGTTTCGAACTAGAATGTGCTCACAAGGCTGGGTTACTGGCAAGGGCATTATTCCATTATTTTATTATTATATACTGTTTTGCGTGCTTTACGGATATATGTGTATGGTTTTCCAATTTTCACTAAACTGAGGACTTAGCATGATTTTTTTTACACTTAAAAACTTAGGATCCATTTACTCTTCTGTTTTGGGCTCCTCAGGTTCAGAAGAAAGTTTCGTGGATTCGTGCATAAGGTACTATAGTGCTAGCTCTGACACTATACAACTATATGCGCTGTAAAAGTTTTTAACCGGTATTAGCACTTAATTTCTCTAATTATGATTGTCAGGAACCCTCTTGAAAGATAATCGTGCCTAGTCCTGCTCTTGTCTGGAAAAATGACCGAAGTCTCGAAAATACCCTTAACACTTATCAGATAAGGGATAATCATACTGATTCCCACTCATGCCTCTGCCTCTCGATCTTCGTGCCATGATCTGGAGGGTCAACAAAACTATTGAAAGAATGAGTGGACAAAAATAATTATTTAAAAATACATTTTGATAAAAAATAAACCTTACCCTATATTTATAAAATATGCATGCACACAATAAAATATTAGCACACAAACAACCGTGTTTCAAATCACATCATATCACAAATCGTGGGACCCACCAATCATCAAAAGCTCTTGGTCCACATTTCCCAAAAATCCCCGTTTATTAGTCATACCACAAAACCTAGACACAATTATCAATAATCCAAAATCAATCATCGACTCCCTATGCATCAACCGTTTGCAAAACACACCGAGATTTGGCTGCTTTTGAACAATTACTATGACCATAGTGACAACCTCGAGCATCATTCTTTTAGGAACACCCCTAACTTCGGCTATCTGGGAGCACAATAACAATAACTCGAGCTTCAATCGTCTGGGAAACACCTCTAACTTTGACCGTTTGGGAACACATTACAACCATAGTGAAAACCATCCAGAGATTAAATCCAAAACCTTTCTTTCAAAACAAATCCTTAACTTAAAACCAAGTCAAAATATTCTTGAAACCAGGCCTGAACCCAAAACACTATTTCCCCAAATATCTTCATAAAATCCATGTCCAACATCAGTCGATAAATCCAAAAACTGTTCCATAGTTAATTCAATCATTATTCAAATCACTTTTCGAATGGTAATTTCATAAATTATTTCACGAAAAGGCCGACGAAAGAAGGTCGGGTCATTACATGCCTTGTTGGCCCTTTATTTTTTTGCATGTTAGAAAAAAAAAATCAGTACTAATACTCCAAACGTAAAGCAATATTTTAACTAAATAAAAACGATTAATTCCCAGAAATCCCTCGGACACGTAGTGGTCGCATAACCACCTCCGCTCCTTTAGCTTTTTCCCCTTGCAACTCCTCTGGAGGATTTGCACGAGCTACATCATGGGAACTCTAGCCCTAGTAATACTCATGGAGCTGGAACTTCCGGTCGGCGAACTGCCTCTACTAATGGAAGTTTATGTGGGCCATGAGATCAGCGTTGTTTTCATCCAACTCAAAATTAATCTGCAATAAAATATTCAAGTCTGTAAAATTATTAAAAATAATAAAATCGTAAAAAGAAAGTCATAAAGTAGACCAACATTTATCGAGCTCTATCAGGGGATTGGCTTCTGAAATTGTATGCCATCATCTTGGATTTGGTGTGAAGAATTGTACCCATGTCCTGCACCAATAGAGCTTGCACTTTGGACGAAGGTTCCTTAAGTAGGATGAATAGGTTTTGGATCATCTGCATAGAATACTTGTTTTGATGTACCAGCCAGGATGTAGGAATCACTCTCAAGCGACCGGGTGTTTGTATTGACAGAGGTACATAAATGATCTTTAATGATCTTGCTTGGGATACTTCGATCCATATCAAACCAATGACACTTGAACAAGACCACTACCTTGTGGTCCGCATAAAACACCTTTAGCACACTTAACAATTTACTTTAAAACCTCGTATAAGCATTTGCTCCATCCATCGACACAAAAATCCTGCTGTTTTGAGTAGACAAATTGTATCTTGTTCTGTGCATATGAACTTAACTCCATTAACGTGACAACCGATATATGTTTCTCCTTGTAATGGGCCAATGGAAACCGGAATAATATACTCTTTTTCGTCCAATTTTCCTATTCAATAGGTTTTAGGCCTTTTGTGACGAATGCTGGGATGTTATTTAAGATGACCAATATCTCATCACCAGACCTCTCCCTTGGTCGTTATCGTAGCTCTATTTTATTATCAAATGAGTTAGACTGTATACGTCACCAATGATCTTAGGGTAGAAATTTTCTCGGACCCAAATAGCATACCTTGGATGTGACCCAAAAGGACGTTATGTTTAGTTCACATGTTGGGCAAGTAAGATAGCCCTTGGTGCTCTATCCCGCCAACATACCATAAGTAGAAAAATCATTAATTGTCCACATTATAATCGTTCATAGAGTGAACATTCCTTCATTGCACTTGTCGTATGTTTGGACACCATTTTCCCAAAACTCTACGAGCTCATCAATCAACAGCCGCAAATAAACGTCGATGAAATTACTCGACGATTTGGGCCCCGGTATCAAAGTACTGAGGATTGTGAACTCTCTCTTCATGCAAAACTCCCAAAAGAATTAAAATCGTTAGTAGCAAGTCCTAATTGAGATTTCCTTGGCTCTATAACAAAATCAAGATACATTTTATCAAATTCCTTCCAAGTCTCTTCATCAGCTGGATGGCTTTGTGAATCGGCAACAATGAGTTCATCCTTGTGCCACCTCATATCACGGGCTGTGTAAGGCGACATGAAAAATCTTTGTAACATTAGTTTTAGTAGAAAATACTACAAAATTTTATTTGGAATCTTGTTCTTTCGAAATCTAGGTTTATTGCACACAGGATATTTTTCGAGTTGTTCGAATTCACCATAAACAATGCATAGTTGTTCTTACATGCATGGATCTTTGCATACCCTAAATCGAGATCATTTAAGAGTTTCTTCAAGCTTTAATAATTTTTAGGGAGATTTTTGTCTTCGGGGAGCATTCATATGATGATGTTCATCATGTGATCAAAATGCTAATTCGTTTGATCATACTCAACATTCATGTGCATCAATTCCACAACTACCCCTAGAACCGAAAAGAATTTACAACCAGGGAATAATTCACAATGAGCTTTTTTTAATAACCTCTCGTAATGAAAATCTGACTCTTCGCATTGAGACTTGGGAGCCTCATCATCCATATCATCATATGCGAGAGGGAAAATCCCAACAATCGGTAAATATATATAAATATATTTGTAACAACCTTTGAAACGATGAACAAACATACCTCGCGCAAAAGGTTAGGTGTGGACGTTGGCTGAATTGTATGGAAAGTATCTGCCAGATGTCTATGAAAACCCAATAAGTTCGAAGAGCAGATGTTAATCTGATGACGAATTGCTGCAAAATTTAAGAGGCTAGGTCTGCAAGCTGCGGCTAATCTCTTCTTTCGCATATTCTTAATTACACAAAAAGAATGGATGTTGAAAACCTACTCTAAAGATTTCTGAAATCCTGGTACGAAAGGATTGACAATAAAAAGGAGAAGTGTATTTTTTATACCAACAATTAAAATTATGTTTTTCAAATTTAACAACTTAATTAAAGTTATTTTAATTAACCAACTACCCGTGACTGCCAATAGATTGCTAGAAAATTAAATATTTATATTTAAATTCAAATAATGTCAATGAAAATTTAAAAAGAAAATGGCTACATACAATGTCTCTTATTAAAAGGATGTGTCTTTTATTAAAAGATGTGTTTTTTATTAAGAGATATGTCTCTTATAAAGAGATGTGTTCCTTATTAAAAGATGTATATTTTCTTTAAAAGATGTATCTCTTATTAAGAGATGTGTCTCTTATGAAGAGATGTTAATACATCTATAAATAGAGTTGCCCATAATTCGTTTCATTCATTCGAAAATAAAATATTCAATGATTCAATACATTTGTGGAGATTGATTATTATGTTTAGAAAACATACAATTTTAGAATATTTCAAAAGAGGGTTTAAACACGGTTTGCGTTCGCTATTTTTGTGGATTGAAGTGCTGCTTCCACAAGAAGCCGATCGTTGTATCCTAGGAGACGTTTCCCAAGAAAAATCCTTGAGCACCGGTGAGGAGGCAATTTCGACTTAAGGAAATAGAATTAAGTTCTAGACTCGATCTTACCAGTAAAGCGTCTCTTACTCATTTCCATTGTAATTCATTTATTCGAATATAAAAGTTATTTTATTTTCATATTTATGTGAATATAGCAATTATCAATATTTTTACTAACAATCTTAAGATGAAAATTTGTTTATTTGGTAATTGCTATATTTGATTTTGAGAATATTTAAATTCCTTTTGGTCTTTAGTTTTATTTTATTTATATTGAATTGTGTGTTTTCCTCTTTACTGAAGGAAAAATGATGGCTAGTAATATTAGTGATGATGTTACTTGTAATGATGGTACTAGTAATGATAAGGGAAATCATGTGGCTTATGCCCTACCTGTGGTGATCCCTACTTCCTCTTCTCACAGAGAGAAACCAGAAAAGTTTAATGTAACAGAATTTAAGAGGTGCCAACAAAAGATGTTGTTCTATTTGACCACTCTTAATTTGGCCAAGTTCTTGGTTCTACTACAGAAGCAGTGGCTGCTGCAAATGCATAGCATAATTCGGACATCCTATGCAATAACTATATCCTTAATGGATTGGACAATTTTCTATACAATGTATATAGTCCAATCAAAACTGCCAAGGCCATGTGGGAGTCGCTTGACAAGAAATACAAGATTGAAGATGCTGGCATGAAGAAATTTATGGTCGGTCGGTTTCCTGACTACAAGATTGTAGACTCCAAGACGGTTATCAACCAAGTCCAAGAACTCCAACTTATTCTCCATGAGATTGAGGCGGAGAACATGTTTCTAAGTGAGACTTTCCAAGTGGCTGCTGTAATTGAAAAATTGCCACTGTCAGGACCCGTCCCAAATCCCCCGGGATTAACGTGGGACGCGCCTGATCCCGTCTCTAGCCCTCACCGGGGCTTCCAAAGTACGTCAGGATCGTAGGAGGATGAGTGTAATGTCTCGATCTCTACTACAGCCCACATCCGCAATCAATCTGAAGGGCATTCAAAATATTAAAAGTCGTGAGTGGACAAAATGATATTTTAATAAAAAGTTTCACAAAAGACATTTATGCCCTTCACTAAAAAGCATATGCATGCATTCGAAAACCATTTATCAAATGTTCATAAAACCATTTGAAAGCATTCTCAAAAACCTTTCTAGGGTTCATGCCCGGTCACCATAAACCGTCATGAACCATAAAAACCTTTCAAGGGTTCATGCCGGTCCCCATAAACCGTCATGAACCATAAATCCATTTGGGCCTTGGCCTGAAATCCGTAAAGCAAGTACATGGGAACTCAGCCCAAAACTAGTTTCCGTAGGGACTCAGCCCAAAACCATTCTCAGTGGAATACCAAAACATAGAATACGGAGTCTCCGCCCCAAACCATTTTCTAAAACATGGAACACGGGTCTCCGTCCCCAAATCACTTTCCATAAGAACCACATACGTACTCATACGTATAACCCATCCGCGGCTCTTCCGAGAAGATGCCAACTCGGGGCACACAACCCTTAGGGAACACATCCCCAATATATGTCACGATTCATCTATATATACTAGTGTGCACACTACTCGGGGTCTCACTCCGAGTCTTCCCCCAAGAATTCTCCATCTGGGATGGTCTATCTTCGGACCTAGTCTGATCATCTCTCTGGAATCTGGTCCGAGACCACATCATAACTCATAACTCCCACTCCTAGAACGGGATCCTTAGGGGGATACCCATTCTGGTTTGTGGATCGTGACTCTCCAGGTCGACATCTGGAGGGAACCATATAAATCATATGGAGGGTATCATACATTTTCAAAACACTTTCTTTCTCAAATATATTTCAACTGGGTCTCATACCCGATTCATCTCAACAGGATTCCTCGAATCCGATTCAAATCCGCTTTCACAGGCCTCGGCCTAAATCCTCAGTTCAACAGGGTCTCATGCTCGAATTCTCATTTCATAAACCGAACTGGGACTCAAGCCCGATTTCACAATCAACTGGGCCTCTCGCCCGATATCACGAATAATTGGGTCCTAAGCCCGAAACCATAACTCAACGGGGCCTTAAGCCCGATTTCACGACCAATAGGGCCACAAGCCCGATACTATAGTCAAAGGGTCTCAAGCCCGAGATTACAACCAACTGGGCCACAAACCCAAATTCGTAAACCAACGGGGCCCTCGGCCCGATTGTATAACTCAAATGGACCCTCGGTCTGATTCCTCGTCAAATCAAATGGACTCCAAGTCTGAGAGTTTGTAAATCAAATGGGACTCGTGCCCAAGTTCATATGTCCAAATCCAAAACCAATTCATCAAATCATCATTGAAAACCTAGCACGTACAAGCATCGTATAAAACTGAAAATCTCGAAATACGTGCAAATACGTACATCATAGGCTACCACAAACAAATGCACTCATAGCAACACAAAACATATTCTAAAACAATTATAAAACATTTATGCATGCATCAATTTTGAAAGAAAGGTCCACTCACAGGCCGTCCGAAGCTATGCCTCGATATGCGCGCCATAAGCCTCTCCCGGGCCAATCGTCACCTTCGGGCTTTCCGAACCTGTCCAAATTAATTTAGAGGGTCACTAACTACTTAAATAACCCCTCACTAAAGCCCCGTAATTTTTTGAAACTTTTAATTATTTTTAAACTCAAACCTAAACCTTCGGACGTCCCCAACTATATCGAAACGATGTCCGATTGACTCGAAACCAGTCCCAAAATATTCGTTACATCGAATAGATGAAAATATATGTTGGAACCTTCCCCAAATTATGTCTCACACGCCTCCACTCACCGCCCAAAAGGGTTGCACGTAGGGCTCACGCGCCCTGCACTGTGCATCTTCAACCTACAACGAACCAGCTGGTCTGGTTTATTTCTGCAATCTGGTTCGGTCCGACCGGCGTGACCGGTTCACCATCCTAACTATCTCAAATCTGGTCTGTTTGCTTCCATTTTAATTCTATTATTCCTAGTTCATTAATTCCTATCTATTCCTATAAAAAGAACTAACAAAAACGCCTTAAACTGACCCATACAATATCTCCTTCACTACCCAGTTTTCCATTTTCCTCCCACAGCTCCTCAGCCGTCAAACGCCATAAAAAACCTCCTTAAAACCTTCCTAGAAACCTAGTAAGCCTATTCTAATCAATCAAAACCGTCCCCAATGTGCAAAATCGAAATAAAAGTAAAATGTGCAAAATCGATACCTTGCACGGGTTTTGCCTCCACCGTCCACGACGGCACCGTCCTGGCCATCCACCACCATCACGACCCTCATCTCACTCTCTGGGCTTCTCAAACGATGAGATGGGGAATGGTTTGGGATTGGGTTGGATTGGGTTTGTACGGGTTTGGTTTGGGTTTAGTATGCACAAACAAAGAAATGGGGGATGTATGAATCAATTTGGGTGGGCAATGGATGGATGACAAGTGTCATTCATCCATTGGGCCTGCCCCAAAATATCTGGGCCCACTTGATGCCAAAAGGCATCCGTCTCCTAAAACGTGCAATAGTGACCCGAAACTTCCGTGAACCGTAACTTCTCTGTCGAACGTCCGAATTCGACGTGCCGCCTATCTACGGATTTGTATCGCCTGAATCTACATAACGGTCATCGGTCCTCGGCCATCGGACCACCCAGGTTAAAAGTCAACTGTTTGCCTTTTTTTTAACCAAATTACCAAAATGCCCCCGAACTTCTGAACATTATAACTTCTTCCTCGAACGTCGGAATTGGGCGTGCCACCTGTCTATGAACTCGTGACGTCCCGAAATACGTCACATGCTTCGACCAAAGTCTATTTGACCTCCTGAACGAAAAGTCAACGTTTCGCCCATTCTGGGGGCAAAATCGTCATTTCGCCCTGAATGTTCGTCAATCCTCGTCTAATCCCCGATTAGCGAGGCTAACCTGTCATTAGGTCTTAATTAATCCCAATAATTTGGGACAGGTCGTTACAGCCACTTTCTTGGAAAGGCTTCAAGAATTATCTCAAGCACAAGCGCAAAGAGATGGGACTTGAGGATTTGATCGTGAGGCTGAGAATTGAGGAAGACAATCGTGGTTCTCAAAAGAAAACCACTGGAAATTCCATGGTGCTAAGGCACACGTTGTGGAAGATAGACCAAAGAACAAGAAAAAAAGGAAGCATGGAGAAAGCTCTAGTCAATGGAACTCAAAGAAAATTGGAGAATTCAAAAGCAAATGCTTTAAGTGTAACAAGCCTGGACATAGGGCGGCAAACTGTCGTTCTAAAAAGGTTAAGGGCAATACCACAGAAGTTCACATAACCGAGGAGGATAAGATCTAAAAAGATCTATCTGAGTTCAATCTCTCGGATGTTATCTCTGAAGTGAACTTGGTAAGCAATACCAAGGAATGGTGGATAGACACTGGAGCTACACGCCACATCTGCTCAGATAGGAAGATGTTCACAACCTATCATGAAGTGACCCATGGAGAGCAACTATTTATGGGAAATTCGTCCACTTCTAAGGTTGAAGGTCAAGGAAAGGTGATCCTTAAGATGAATTCTGGGAAGGAACTAACTTTGAATGATGTGCTACATGACAGGACCCATCCCAATCCCCCCTGGATTAGTGCGGGATGACCCTGCTCCCGTCTGACACGAAGTGTCAGACAAGGGATATTTCCGACCTTTGCCCTCCCGGGCTATCAGAGTACGCCAGGATCCGGAGGAGACATGTGATATCTCGGTCTCTACTACAGTCCACATCCGATGTCAACCTGAAGGGCAGTCAAAACATTAAAAACTGTGAGTGGACAAAACAAAGAGTTTATAAAAACGTTTCATAAGACATTTGTACCCTCCACTAAAAAGCATGCATGCATTCGAAAACCATTTATCCAAAACAAACCATATGTGGGACTAAGCCCAAAGCAGATATAAACCAAGGTCGAAAGGACCACAATGAAAACGACCATACGGGCCACTGCCCAAATCCATAAGGGACTCGGCCCCAAACCATAAAGAAACCAAGTAAACGAGCCACTGCTCAAATCCTGTGCACACCTGTACACACCACATATCATATATCATATATACATCACATACATATATATAAGTCACACAACCAATCCTGTCACGGTATCCAAGCTACGCGCGTGCTACCCGGGTCTCAATCCGAGTCTTCTCAAAGTCAAGGTCAATGTCCGCAGACCACTGATCCTACCCGAGGTAATAGTAACCATAGCCTTCCTGAGAGTAAGGAACCCAAATGGGGGGTGACTCCACTCATTCGGTGCTCCGTGACTACTCCGGGGTCCACCCAGGCCAACGACCCTCCCCGGAGGAGATAATAGAAGTAAAGGAAGGTAGACGAACATATATATACATAACATAAACATTCATGACCGGTTCCCCTGAACCGTCATGATCCATAATATCCATAATCAGGTAACATGCCGGTTCCCATAAACCGTCATGTACCGTAATAACATAACCAGGGTTCATGCCGGTCCCCATAAACCGTCATGAACCAGAATGACCTGACAAAGGTTCATGCCGGTTCCCATAAACCGTCATGAACCACAATGACCTTTCCAGAGTTCATGCCGGTTCCCATAAACCGTCATGAACTTGGAAATCCACGTAGGGTCCCTGACCCGAAATCATAAACCATAAAGTAACTGGGTCTCGTGCCCGAACATATGACTCAACTGGGCACCGTGCCCGATATCTAAGGGTCAGTCACGACTCCGATCATAGTGATGCGTGCAACCATCTATTCAGGACCGCCCTCAATCCTGGTATGTCGCCGTGAACGAATCAACCGACGCGACCATCGCAAGACCATGGTGCACTCATCACCGATCGCTATCCTGAACCGTCAGCACATCGAAGTCGAGCCTCCACAGGCTGCTCGACAATGAATCGTGCATCGTGACCTCTCCGGAAGGAACACATCCCAAACCGGAGGCGAGCGTCGTATCGTCGATCACCGTGCACATAGCACCCGCCGCGACCACGTTTTAGACCCGAAGGTCGTAAATAGTGTCATATGCCCGAGACAAAACCAAATGGGTCTCATACCCGAGTTTATCCATTTAGAAATCCAAAACCATTTCATTTAAATCAATAAAGGAATACAGATCCGTATAAGCACCGTATAAGGCCGAAACCTCGAATTACGTGCCTATACGTAACCACATACAATTGCACCCATGGCATCATCAAACATGCAATAAAACATATAATAAACATTTATGCATGCACCAATTTAGAAAACAAAGTCCACTCACAGACCGTCCGAGCGGCCGCCTCGATTTGCGTGCCATACGGCTCCCCGAGCCGATCACCGTCACCGGGACTCCCAAACCTGTCCAAATCGTAATAGAAGGTTACTAACTACTTAATTAACCTCCTACCAAAGCCCCGTAATTTTCCCGTATTTTAACTATTTTTAATCCCGAACCTAAACCTTCCGATGCCCCGAAACATATCGAGACGGTGTCCGATCGACACGAAACCAGTCCCAAAATGTTCGTTACATCGAATAGAAGATTTCGTATGTTGGAACCTTCTCCAGATTCCCTGCCACGTGCCCTCACGCGCCGCCTGAAGTGGCTGCGCGTGGGCTTCACGCGCCGCTACAGTACCTGCTGACGTCATCGCTGACGTCAGCATGACGTCATCACTGACAGCCCCTGACAGTGACACGTGTCACGCTTCCATTGGCCCACTGTCTGACATTGTCAGATCTGACATGATGACGTCATCCCTGACATGATGACGTCATCAGGATGACGTCATCAGTCATCCCCTACATCGGTCAGACCGGTCCGAACCGGTCCGGTCCGGTTTTTCCTGCAACTTGGACCAGCGTAACCGGTCCAGGTCTCCTTCTCCCTCATTTTCGGTCCGATTTCATCCATTCCAATTCCTAAATTCCTATTTCTTCATTTCCTATCTAACCCAATTAACAAAACTACCTAAAACCCTCGAAATCCGACCGGTTCAATTTTGAACCTCACGGTTCAATTTTCCTGAAACCTCCCAGGGCTTCTCCGACGTCCAACCACCACCAAAACCTCCCTAACAACTCCCTAGCAACCTATTTAACTCAAACCAATCGTCCAAATCGACCCATAACAACAAAATCCACACAAAAATTGAAAATGGGCTTACCGGGTACCCGCTCGGGTTCTGGGTTCCCGCCACCGCCCACGGCGGTTCCAGCCACCAGCTGCCGTCCTTAGTCCCCCTCTCTCACCCTCTGGTCTCAGTTATGGTTAGAAGGGAAGGGTTTGGTGTTTGGGTGAAGAAATGGTGATCGGTTTGGTTTGGGAAGAAAATGGGAGAAATGGATGAACGGGGAAGGGTTTGGTGCATGAGTGGGTGGGGTTGGCCAGTGGATGGGTGACAAGTGTCACTCATCCATTGGGCCTCCATTAAATATCTGGGCCCACTAGAGACGAAACTACGCTTTTTGTCTCGTAAAACGTGCCGTCGTGAATAGTAACCAGGAACTTCCGTGAACCGTAACTTCGACGTCGAACGTCCGAATTCGACGTGCCGCCTGTCTACGGATTCGTATCGTCCTTATCTACGTAACGGTCTTCGGCCCTCGGCCCTCGGCCATCGGACCTCCCGGTCAAAAAGTCAACATTTGACCTCCTATTCACTCAAATTACCAAAATGCCCCTAAACTTCCGAACGTCATAACTTCCTCCTCGAATGTCAGAATTGAACGTGCCACCTGTCTATGAACTCGTGACGTCACGAACTACGTCACGGTCATCGGTCAAAGTCCATTTGACAGCCCGATTGAAAAGTCAACGTTTTGCCACCACTAGGGGCAAAACGGTCATTTCGCATCGTTCGTCCGATTTCGCCCAACTAATCACGGATTAGCCTCACTAATCGTGATTATTCACTAATCTAATCATGGAATTTGGGACGGGTCGTTACACTACATGTGCCTGGCATCTAGAAGAACCTGGTTTCTAGATGTTTGCTAAGCAATAATGGATTCAGATTGGTCTTTGAAGCTGATAAATCTGTACTTACTAAGAATGAGATGTATGTGGGGAAAGGGTACCTGGATAATGGTCTTTTCAAGATGAATGTAATGACTGTTGTACCTTCTATTAATAATAATAACACAGTTCGTTCTGCTTATATTGTTGAGTCCCCAAATATTTGGCATGGTAGATTAGGACATGTTAATTATGAAAATATGCGTCGATTAGTTTACATAGATTTACTACCTAAATTTAATATTGATGCAAGTCACAAGTATGAAACTTGTGTTGAAGCCAAACAAACCAGAACATCTTTTCATTCTATCGAAAGGAGTATAGAACCTCTAGAATTAATTCACAGTGATATATGTGATTTAAAGTATGTGCAAACTAGAGGTGGTAAAAATTATTTCATTACTTTTATCGATGACTGCACAAGATATTGCTATGTTTATTTGCTTAGAAGCAAAGTTGAAGCCTTAGTAATGTTTCAACATTATAAGAATGAAGTTGAGAATCAACTTAGCAGAAAGATTAAGGTTTTAAGAAGTGATAGATGAGGTGAATATGTTACACCCTTTTGCAAAGTTTTGTGCTCAACATGGGATTATTCACCAAACCACTGCTCCTTATTCACCTCAACAAAATGGTATTGCTGAACGCAAAAACCGAACTTTGAAAAAAATGATGAATGCTATGTTGGTAAGTTCTGGAGCTACCCAGAATTTGTGGGGAGAAGCTTTGCTTTCTGCAAATTATATTCTCAATAAATTACTTCATAAGAAGTTAGAAAATACGCCTTATGAGTTATGGAAAGGTCGAAGGTCTTCTTAAAAATATCTCAAAGTTTGGGGGTGTCTTGCTAACGTAGCAGTGTCAGATTCTAAAAGGGTTAAAATAGGACCGAAAACCATTGATTGTGTATTCATTGATTATGCTTCTAATAGTAGTGCATATCGATTCCTTGTACATAAGTAAGATAAAGGTGATGTACATGTGAATACAATTATTGAATCAATGAATGCAACATTTTTTGAGAATGTGCTTCCTTGGAAAGATTCACATGAACAAAGTTCTCATAAAAGAACTTATGATAGCAGTAATCTTGAAAATCATCAAGATCAATCAGATCAAGGATCTGAAGGACTTGAAAATGAGGTTGAACCTAGACGAAGTAAAAGGGCAAAAATGTCTAAGTCGTTTGGTCCTGATTTTCTAACATATTTGTTGGAAAATGAACCTCAAACCTACAAAGAAGCATTGTCATCCCCTGAATCTCCTTTTTGGAAAGAGGCTATTAATGCTGAAGTGGATTCCATTCTACTAAACCATACATGGGAATTAGTGGATCTACCTCCTGAAAATAAACCTTTGGGTTATAAATGGATTTTTAAAAGGAAGATTAAAGTCGACGGATCCATAGATAAGTATAAGGCGAGACTTGTTATCAAAGGTTATGAGCAAAACGAAGGCTTAGACTATTTTGATACTTACTCATCCGTTACAAGAATAACATCTATTAGAATGTTAATTGCGATAACTGTTTTGCATAATCTTGAAATACATAAAATGAATGTTAAAACGGTTTTTCTAAACGGTGATTTAGAAGAGGAGATTTACATGGAACAACCGAAAGGATTCATTGTTCCTAGATAAGAGAAGAAATTATGTAGGCTTGTTAAGTCTCTGTACGGCTTAAAGCAAGCACCAAGCAATGGCATATAAAATTTGACAATGCAATGATGTCAAATGGATTCAAAATTAATGAGTGTGATAAATGTGTCTACACAAAAGTCACACCAAATGGTTATGTCATTGTGTGTCTTTATGTAGACGACATGCTCATTATTGGTAGTAATAATGATATGATTAAATCTACCAAGAGAATGTTGACCTGTAAGTTAGATATGAAAGATATGGGAGTTGCAGATGTTATTTTAGGAATTAAGATTTCTAGAACTCCTGATGGATTAATATTGTCTCAAGGTCATTACATTGAGAAAATAGCTTCCAAGTTTGGAAAGTATGATAGTAATCCAGTAAAAACTCCATATGAAAATAACCTTTATTTAACTAAAAATACTGGTCAAGGCATATCACAAGTTGAATATGCATGTATAATTGGCAGTTTGATGTATGTCACGAACTGCACACGCCTTGACTTAGCTTACTTAGTTAATAAGTTGAGTAGATTTACAAGTAATCCTAGAAGAGATCATTGGGAAGCTATAGTCAGAGTTCTTGGGTATTTAAACTATACCAAGAATTATGGATTGCACTACACAAGATATCCATCTGTTTTAGAAGGCAATACAGATGCGAAACGGATATTAAATGAGAAAGACTCAAATTCTACAAGTGGATATTTTTTTACCTTAGGTGGTGCAGCGGTCTCTTGGAAATCGACTAAGCAAATATGCATAGCTAGATCCACTATGGAATCTGAATTTATCGCTTTAGATAAAGCTGCAAAAGAAGCCGAGTGGCTTCGTAATTTCTTAGAAGATATTCCAAATTGGCCGAAGCCTGTGTTTTCTTTATGTGTACATTGTGATAGTCAATTGGCTATTGGAAGGGCACAAAATATTATGTATAATGATAATTCTCGACACATACGTCGAAGACATAATACCATTAGGTAACTGCTCTCAAGTGGTATTATTACCATTGCCTATATAAAGTCAAAAGAAAATTTAGCGGATCCGTTTACAAAAGTTTTGACAAGAGAACAAGTTTATAAATCATCGAGGGGAATGAGACTAAAGCCTATTTCTTAATAGTTTGCATGATGGACACCCAACCTAGTTGATTGGAGATCCTAAGATCTAGGTTCAAAAGGGACAACTAAATTATGTATAACTGAAACATGAGCATTGTGGGGATATTCCCTTTGCCTATTCCTATGATGAGACAATGTTGCATGCAACGTGTGAGGGTAAGCTCAGCTTTTAATGATTCCTATGACTTTGAAATCTACATAGGGTATAGTAGGATACGCTTAATAGGAATACACCTATATCAGTGCGAAATGAGGTCGTTTCTATGAGAATTTTAAGGCTGAATTCTCTAAAGCATTGACGAATACCAGAGTGTCTATGGCCGGAAGGACACAACATAGAACCAAACGTGTTAGAAAGTGTATTATGTGAGTAAGATTGTCTTGGTTTACATAAACGGCTGGGCAGTTCAAGACATCACGTTCACTAGTTAACTAGTAAATCTGATCTTATTTTACTACGGAAGGTTTAAGGCCAAAAGCTACCTATCCCGATGTGGTACCTTTTGATAGGTCCTCAAATAAGCATTATTTTATACCCTTTATACTTGAATTTTAATATTAAAATAATAAATAATTAGAGAAAATAATTTATTTTGTGAATTTTCTGTTTAATTAAATAAAGTTTGTAATTTGGAGCATTTTGGCGAAAGAATCGTCCCGATCGGAATTATAACGAATAAATTATGGACGAAATTCGGTTGAATTAAATTAATTAATTAATTTTGATTTTGTAGCCCAAATAAACAAGCTACAACCCAATTTAATTAATTACAAATGCAGCAGCCCATCCATCACGCCTGTCCCGCGTCTCCTGCGCAAAGCCTGCTTCTCTATCCGCGCGACCCAGCTTTCCCCTGCTCCATCCCAGTCAACTGCGCCAGCCACCTTCCAGCCCACTCGCCAGAAGCCAACACACGGCCCAGCTGCTGCACAACTACTCCAATCCAGCAGCACAACCCACTTCCTGTAGCAGCCACCTACCCGCCTGACCCAACTACTTTCTGCAGTTCGGTTCAGTCCAATCTGCCTGGCCCGTTACCAACCCTACTGCTCCAGTCCAATCCGCCAGCCCAGTCCTCTCTCCAGTCCAATCTGCTTGGCCCGAAATCCACACATGCACTGCGCCAAAGACCCAACCCGTACAATCTGATCCAACCCACCTGCACTGCACAGTAGCCCAGCCTGTCAAACTGCTCCCAATTTCTCTCTTTTCTCTGATTTTTCCAACAACAAATCAAATTAATCCCATACCTAATTTCATCATTCATCATCATTTTTCATCATTTCCTTTTGTACTATTTTATTACTATTTTTATATTTTATTTTATATTTTATTTTTAGTTCTTTATGGCCTCCCTCTACAAATAGGGAGGCAAATTCACTTGTAAAAGGAGTCCCCATTTTTCCCATTTTGTTTCTCTCTTTAGTTTAGGTTCTATTATTTCTCTCTAGTTTCTCTTCTTTTAGTTCATCTTCTTTCTTTAATTTTGGGGACCATTTTAACTTCTTGTAGTTTCTTTTATTTAATTAACTTTCTTTTAAATTCTTATTCTTAATTTATGTTATAATTTATGTTATTTCTTAATTTCATTTCTTCTTTACTTTGTTCTTGTGATTTTTCTTTGAGATCTCTTAAATACATTTTTTATGCTTTCTTTAAGAAATATCTAGGCCAAGTATTTCCGAAATAATTCTAGAATTTAAGTCCGTATTCTTATATTTTATCCTCCATCTTCACAAGGTTCTAGCCGCTGTTCGGTATTCCTTATGAATAACATTCCATTATTTCCATCCACTTTCGGAAGCACAAGTTGTTCTTGGATTCCGAAAGTGTAACTTTCTTCCCTTTACTTAAATTCTTGTTATTGTTTCGGTTTACTTATAATTCAATATATGTGTTGGTATTTTCTTTCTAATATTTGTAAATATGAATACAATCTCCATGTGTTTTACTTTTTGAATTTCATCTACTTCATATGTTTTAGTGTTTAACCTTCAATTCAACGCTAAGTGTTTATGACCGCTGTTCGGTGCACTTAGAATAGGGTTGAAGAGATTTAGATGTTTGACACACATTGAAATCACAAACTTAAGGTGAATCATATTATAAGTGTTTATGACCGCTGTTCGGTGCATTTATAATATTGAAAAATGTATGCATGTATTTGAGATGATTAAGGTAGGATTTCGTGATTGGTTCAATATGAGCATGATTTTAGAGTGTTGGTAAAAATATGTGTTTGGAGAAAGTTCACTTGCATAAAAGTTAAAGTTAAAGTAGAATTAAGTTCTTAATTATTTTTACTTGCTTTATTTACTATATAATTACAATCTTTCAAACCCTCCATTTAATTCTTTATTCTTTTATTCTTTATTTCATTAATTATTTTATTATTTTATTATTTTATTCATTTATTCTTTAATTCTTTATTATTTAATCCATATTCATTTATTCTTTAATTCATTTATTATTTAATTCTTTATTCTTTAATTCTTTAATTCTTTAATTCTTAATTTCATTAATTCATTAATTCTTTTATTCTTTATTATTTAATTATTTAATTATTTAATTATTTAATTCTTTAATTCTTTAATTCATTATTCTTTTTAACTAACATATTATTAATGTTCCCTAATTTCCCCGGTTAAGAACGATCCCTATTTACCAATACTACAACTACACAAAAAGGGTTTAAATTGCATAACACCCGAATTACGTGTTTAATTTAATGCGTAGTTTGAGCTTTATCACCTTTTCGACTAAACTCTCTCAAGCGTCGCATTATTGTACATTTGCATTATCAACCTAATTTCCATTCATGTGGGGAATTGTTAGAAAATTAAATATTTATATTTAAATTCTAATGATGTGAATGGAAATTTAAAAATAAAATTGCTACATACAATGTCTCTTATTAAAAGTATGTGTCTTTTATTAAAAGATATGTTTTTTATTAAGAGATATGTCTCTTATAAAGAGATGTGTTCCTTATTAAAAGATGTATATTTTATTTAATAGATATATCTTTTATTAAAAGATGTGTCTCTTATGAAGAGATGTTAATACATTTATAAATAGAGTTGCCCACAATTCATTTCATTCATTCAAAAATAAAATATTCAATCATTCAATACATTTGTGGAGATTGAATATTAGGTCTAGAAAACATACAATTTTAGAATATTTCAAGAGAGAGTTTAAACACAGTTTGCGTTCGCTATTTTTGTGAATTGAAGTGCGGCTTCCACAAGAAGCCGATCGTTGTATCCTGTGAGACGTTTGCCAAGAAAAATCCTTGAGAACCGGTGAGGAGGCAATTTCGTCTTAAGGAAATAGAACCAAGTTCTAGACTCGATCTTACCTGTAAAGTGTCTCTTACTCATTTCCTTTGTAATTTTATTCGAATATAAAAATTATTTTATTTTCATATTTATGTGAATATAGCAATTATCAATATTTTTACCAACATAGATTACCCTTAACTGCCAATAATCTACCCTCAGCAGTTATAAACCGCCATGAAACCACCATCAACTATCATCGGTAAGCAATGTCCGAAAAAATCCAGGCTAAACAAGAAAATTGGTGCGGAGAAAATTGAAAATTTTAACCTTTTAACAAATTATAAATTTTTTTCCATCCGAGCATTCCCTTAGAAACATTTTAAATGTATAAAAATCTCAATTGAATACATTCCGGTTAGTGAATAAAGGATTAATTTTTTTTTTTGATGAATCTGGAGTAGAATGAGTAAATAATTAATATTTTCAAATTTTGTTAACAAGTAAGAAAACTCTTAAGGTTGGGCATAATTAAATAGAAGGACGCTCATTGAAAACGTACCAAACCCAATTATAATATTGCAATTTATAATTTTGGGTCAAATATTAATCCAAATCTGAAATAATCTCATTACACGTTATTGATTCGTATTAAGATGGCGATCAATGTTGCTTCACACTTGACACTACAGCCCATGGAGTCTGTAACTTGTGAGTCATCACCAACTCATGATGATCTGATTCGTTTGCTGCTTAGCCAAAAAAATATTAATTATAATATTGCACTGGGGTGCCCGCAGGGAAGAAGAACTCCAAAGATATATCAAATCCCTTTACTTTCTGGATTATTGTATATCTGGAAATTTGCACATGTATTTGTGTAATGGCTTGGCCGTTAGGTTTCCTTGGCCACAATATTATGCTTCGAATATCCAACATTTATTTGCATGTGAATTGCGATGCATATATACCTAGTGATTTTTTACTTAAAAAAATTCAGCAGAGTTTTAGGGTATATTTTGATATGGTATAAAAAAATCAAATATGATAATATAGTACAAAATTATTATTTTATATTACTTATATTGATTAATCACTAAATAAATTAATACAATTTAATACTTTTATATGACCCACAATCATTAAGAAGTAGTAATTTATTATTTTATATTACTTGTATTGATTAATCACTAAATAAATTAATACAATTTAATACTTTTATATGACCCACAATCATTAAGAAGTAGTAATCTTGAAAAGAAGTAGTAATGATAACAAAATAATAATAATAATTAATAATAATATCAATAATTAATTAATTAATTTAAAATTAATAATAATAAACATAATAATATACGTTATCAATATTCACTACAAGAAAATGATATATGCCTGACGACATCAGTCCCATTGTCGAAATCCATATTGCCCGACGAATATAAGGGACTTGTCACGTAACATCCTAGCGGGAATGAAAGTGGTTTGCGTGCAAAAAAGTGTGAAGTTTACCCGACAAAAAAAGAGTTCTCGTCACGTAAACTTCGAAACTCCGACGAATATATTGGACACTATTCGTCGAGTAGCACAAAACGTTAACCACGTTTACCCGACAAGGTTATTCGTCAAGTAATCTGTTTTGCGGGAAGGAATTTTATTTAGCACCCAAATGTGCAATTTGCTTGACGAATCATTAAAAAGTTGCTCTAAGAATACCTTCGTTGGGCAAACTTTCAATAGCATTTAACCCAGACGACCTCATTCTTCTTTCTCTCCACCCACAACTCTCATTCTCTCTCTCTCTCTCTCTCTCTCTCTCTCTCTCTCTCTCTCTCTCTCTCTCTCTCTCTCTCTCTCTCTCTCTCTCTCTCTCTCTCTCAAATCCTATCTCTCACTAATTAACTCTCCACTAACATTTCATGTTCTCATCACTCCATCTCTCACTCAATACAAAGGTATGTATTTATTATGTATTTAATTTTGGTATATAATTTTGGAAATAATTAGATTTTATAATTGTGTATTTATTGTAAAAAAAAATATGTTGAAATTATTGGTAATTTGTGTAGAAATCATGTAGGAAATTAGAAGATTTGTCAGAAAAAAAATGAAAATAGAAAATATGTTATGAACTAGGAAATAGAAAACATGATAGGAAATTAGTAAATATGTTGGGAAATTAGAAAACATGTTAGAAAATTAGAAAATATGTTATGAGTTAGGAAATAGAAAATGTGATTGGAAATTAGGAAATTAGAAAATATACTAGAAAATTAGGAAATTAAAAAAATATGTTAGGAAATTAGAAAATTATAAAATATGTTAGGAAATTAGGAAAATAGAAAATTGTTGATATATTTTTTTTTCATATATTTCGATGGTGTGAAATGTGTTTATATTTCATAATTGTTTATGGGAAGTTAATCGAGTTGATTAATTTCGTATAATTAAACTTTAGACCCGTTTGAGAGTTAGTGAATTGAGTTGATAGCCAGATTCTTGAATTTTCCATTCATTCGGACAATTTAGGGGTGTGCAACTATGTAGTGTATAATTTGTACTCTACGAAGTCATGTTTCGATTGTGGAAAATTCAGTTTGTTTGCATCCCGCAGTGTTTTTTGAATGCGTACTGGATATTTCTATAATCTATGTCGGGAATTTGGGGAACATTAAGGAGATCTTGTCGAAATTTTTGTAGATCGAAATTTTGGCTCGTAGGTTGCAAACCAAAAAGCACATAATGTGCACTCTCGAATGGGTATGACCGTAAAACCGAAGTAATAAGGTGACGAGCGACTTTTGATATTCACTTGTCAGACTAGGGATAAACACGTCACCTGCTCGGGGTCTATTAGAGTACGCCAGGATTGGTGGTGGCATGTGATGTCTCGATCTCTGCTACAGTCCGTATCCGCAATCAACCTGAAGGGTATTAAAAACCATAAAAGCTGTGAGTGGACAAAACAACAGTTTATAAAAAATCATTTATATCGAAAAGATATTTATACCCTTCACGTAAAAGCATGCATGCATGCATCGTAAAACAATTATATCAATTACTTTCTCAGAAGTAAGACGTATTGCTTCCCAAATCAAAACACGGTGAAAAATACTTCTCAATCGAAGCCATTACCTCAGTAAAGTCTCAACCCAAAAACGAGATCATATAGGGCCGCAAATCATAGAACACGTGGGAACACATCCCATCCTCAATGTCAGTCATGATTCTAATCCTAGCATACGTGCATATAGCTCAGGACCACTCACAATCCTAGTATGTCGTCGTGAACACATCACTCGCCGCGACCGTCTCTAGATCATCCCGAACACATCGCCGATCGATCTCAATGTATAACATCAGCATTCCTAAGTCGAGCCTCCCTCGGTCATTGCTTCCCGCAAATACCCGACAAAAGGCAATGTATCGTGACCTCTCTGAAAGGAACACATCAGCAATTCGAAGGCGAGCGTCATATCATCCGGGACTCACCCGAATTCCATCATCAGTAGAGCCTCAAGCACGGAACATCACCAAATAGGTCACTGCCCGAAATCTCACCAAATGGGTCATTGCCCGAAAACCAGTGTCCAGCGACGCTTCATATGCAAGGATTCCTCGAATCCTATTAAATACACAACTGGGTCATGCCCGAAATATTTTTTTCAAAACTCATAATTGGGTCGTAGCCCGACTTATCTCGCGGTTGACTATACTCTAATTAAAACCTCAAATCAACTAGGTCACATGCCCTAAAGATATTTCCAAATCTGAAAAACATCTCTAATTTCCAAAACACTTTCAAATCATCGTTCAACTGGTACTTATGCCCGAATCTCAATTTCACAAATCTCTAAGAAATCCTTCAAAACCATAAATCAGTTCCTTGGTTTCACGCCTCTCTGTGAAACCTTTATAATCACATAAAATACAAGCACGTAGTATACTCGGTCGAAGCCCAAACATCATATAAGATAGAAATCTCGAACTACGTGTAATAACGCATTTTCCTCCGAAAATACCAAAAAATTCATATTTAAATCACATGGACTCATGGCATCTCAAAACATGTTCCTAAATACATATAAAACATTTATGCATGCATCATATTCATAAACAAAGTCCACTTATAGACCGTCTAAGCTGCACCTCGATATGCGCGCCATAAGTCTCTCCGGGCTAATCTGTCCTCTCCGGGTCATCCAGACCTGTCCAAAACATACTTAAAGGTTACTACCAATCTAAAAAACTCCCAATCAAGAACCCCCAACTTTCCCAGAAAAGTCAATGTGTCCCGGACATGTTTCCCTAGGCTTTAAACCTCAATTTGACCAACCTAACGATCTCTGATCGACTCGAAATCACCACCATTGGATTTGTATTGTTGAAATCTTTAAAATGGTCCTAGTCCCACCTTGAAATACATGCCCACGCGCCCCACGCGCTGGTCAAAATTCAATGCTGATGTCAGCAAAGTCAACGCTGATGTCACTACTGACTGTCCCTGACAGCTACCACATGGCAGCGTCCCATTGGTCCCGTCTAACACCTGTCAAATGATGATGTCAGCTGATGATGTCATCATCGTCTTCTTCCTCTATCCGGGTTGACCTGGTTGACTGTAACGGGTCGCGCAGACCCGCGACCCGACCCGGTTGGAAAACGTTCCTTCGACCACCGTTTTCAAAGCCGCTGGTCCCATTCTCTTCGTCTCTAACCTAGGAAGATGTCCCTCTAATCCAAACTGAGAAAATCAACCGGAAACTTACCTGTTTTGGACCACCAGTCACGACCTAGCTTTCACCGCCCTTCCAAGGCCGTCCAGTCGTCAAGACCCCTTGCTTTCGATCCTTAGAGGCCCGTACAAACCCCACAAACAACATCCAGTCATTAGAACCCACCCAATATGTACAAAATTAAAAATCCAAATTTTGAAATAAAATGGGCTTTCGGGTTTTTACCTCCACCGTCCTCAGCCGTGTAACCCCTCGTCAAACTCAGTCCTTCATTCTCATTCTTTCAAATCCATAGAAAGGTGATAATATGGGGATGAGTGTGTGTGGGTTGTACAAAATGGGAAGGGTTTCGAGTTAGGGAGAATGAAACAGATGAAAGGGGTGGGTCCATGTATGTGGGGTGATAGGCAATGGATGAGTTGGCCCTGGAAAAATATCAAGGGCCCACACATAAGACAAAACTCCACTTTGCCTCGTAAAATGTGCCATAGTAAATAGTTCCCAAAATCTTTCGAGACCCGTAACTTTCCCATCGAATGTCTAATTTTGACATGCCCCCAGTCTACGGAGTCGTATCGACTCGATCTACTTAACGGTCTTCGATCCTCGTGCATCAGACCTCCCGGGTCAAAAGTTAACTTTTTACCCTTGTCTAGGGGTAAAATCGTAATTTCACCCCGAACATTCGGTGATCCTCGATTAATCCCCGATTAACCTCACTAATCCTCAGTTTAATCTTAAATAAATCCCAAAAATTTGGAATAGGTCATTATAATCTTCCTTCTTTAAAGAATTTTGTCATCGAAATTCAAACTAACCCAATTCCACGACAACTATAGTGACCAGCCGGCAACTCCCGGCTCCACTGCGCTCTCAACCCGATACTCTGATCTCGACTCGCTCTCGAGTCCCCACATCGTATCTCGTGTCACTCAACGACCTACACTGAAATCTCGACTCATCTCGAGACCCAAACTGTCGTCTCAGGTACCCTGTCGATACACAATCGACATCTCACCCATCTTGGGTATAGCTAGACCCCATCAAATACTTACCTTAGCAGGGATAATCACAGCATAATCACTAGCGTTCCTCTGGCCCACATGGCCCTGAGCTCTTGGCTCACATAATGACTGACAGGACCCGTCCCAAATGGACTTTGATAACTGTGTCTGGTCGTGCTCTCGTCTGACACGTTAACTGAAGTATCGAAATTACCCTCAACCCTCGCCAGACAAGGGATAGCCACACTGATTTGTACTCATGTCTCCGCCTCTCGATCAGCCCCGATCTATGTGCCACGACCTGGAGAGTCATCAAAAACATAAAAGGTGTGAGTGGACAAAAATAACATCGTTTGAAAATACATTTCAAAACGAATCATTTTCCCCTCCAGTTAGAAAACATGCATGCATAGAGTAAAATGCATGAACAACCGGCTCTCAAGCCAAATCACATGAAAATCATCTGGACACAATTATCAACATCAAACTAGTCACAATGACCATCATCAATAATACTCGTCACTAGTACTCACACATCATGCACAATAGTCAAACAGTACTACTCACAAGTACATAGACATCGATCACAAGATCACAATATCTGCACTACTCACAAGTGCACAATCAATCACATAAACACATTTGAGGATTTTTCTTGGAAATTACACATCTAGGCTTTCTAGGAATTATGCATCCAGACTTACTGGGCATGACACATCATGTTTCTCCGGGAATTAGACATCCGGAAATCATTAAATATTCCATAAAATCATCCTTGACTCACAATCCAAGTCAAAACACCATTTTCAAACCCGAGCCTAAGCCAAAGCATCGTTTTCACAGTTCACCATAAATCGTGCATGAAAACCGATTAAATAATCCATAAAATCAACAAGTAATCACATCGAATCGTTATGCAATCATTGCAACTCAAATCATGCAATCAATCAAGTAAAACATTTAACTATGCATGCATAACAGTTTATAAAACAAACGTCCACTCACACACCGTCTAAGCTGCTCAATTCCGAGCTGCGGGCTTTTCCATAAATTCCAAGAATCAAAAATCCTGTCAATAACCACCACAAAGGGTTACTAACACCTCAAATAATGTCAGATTAAAATCCCCTAATTTTTCGGGATTAAAATATGTATTTAATGTCATATTAAAATCCCCTAATTTTCCTCGAAACTATATCGAAACGGTGTCCAATCAACTCAAAACTGTGCCCAAATGTTTGTTACATCAAAAACATCAAATCATATATTGACCGTACCTCGAGATGATCAGTAAAGCACCCTTACGCGCCAGGGCACTGTAGCATCGTCTTCCTCACCCGTTTTCTGCAAAACGGGTCCTTTGACCCGGTTCCACGACCCGATTAGTTTTCACTCAATTCTGCACTAAATTTTGTGTTTTAAGCATCAGATTGCATTGGATCAAACCCAAGAACAGATTTATAATCTCAATTTCATGGATTTCATTACCTAAATTGTCAGGGCCCACCCCTAATCCCCCAGGATTAGGGACTAAACCCTGCTCCCGTCTGACAACCCAAAACGAAAGACCGAAACAATCTCACGAAAACCACAAAGTACATTGTCAGACGCAGGAGAATTAAAACACCCCAGAGTCAACAGTTATACAGAGCATAGTACCAAACTAAGAAAAACAAAAACCGATACACCGAGTACACACACAACGGAAAATTGGAAACACTCCGGGAAAACTCTCGAGTACTCTATGCCTCCGACGCTGCCTCAACGTCAACCCCCGCGCTAGCTCCACGACCTATGCATGCAAGGTGGAGTGTGTAATGTGGGTCGATCGTGAGTAAGGTACGTGCGAGTGGAATTTCTTTTCCCTAAACCCTATGCATGCATTTTTTATATGGGTTTTCATGATTTGTAATGTGTTTTACTTAATGATGGTTAAAGTACAATTTCTGTGATTGTACGTGGGTTTTGGTGATTTTAACGGTGGCTATTATATTGCACGTTTTGCGAGGAAATTGGGTATATTATGTTCTCGTTCATTACTGAGTTTTGGAAAATGGTTTGAGAGTCAGTATGAGATTTCTACATAATTTTGGTAGTGTTCAACTGTTTACAATTTTATATGATTTATGGAATATTTTAATGACTCGGTTTACGAGGTCTTTGGATGTATTTGTGATTTGGGCTTAAGCTCGGGTTTTGAAATATGAAATGCTTATTATATGGTTATGGATATATTACTATGCTTGATGTGATTGTGTTTGGATGTGATGTGGAAATCCCTCCTTGAGATGACGATTGGTTGGACGGACCCAGACGTCGAGGTAATGCTCCATAATTCTCGAGTCGAGTGAGTAGTCTCAGATGTCGAGGCAACACTCCATAATTCCTGAGACTAGGATCGTGACTCCAACGTCGAGCCTGGGGCTCCGTTAATTCTTGAGTTGGTCCACACTCGGATGTCTAGCTTGGGGCTCCATTAGTTCCCGAGTGATATTAGCCAATCGGTAGTGCACATTGACATGATGATTCAGCTTGCATGCATCAATGTTGGGCCAGTTGATATGGTATGTTGGTGGGTGCGGTGTGATCGTTATGGTTATGCATTCGTATGATCGTGTTTGTGTTGATATTTGATCTAATTTTTATAGTTTCCTTGGTTTATGTTATTACTGGATTTCTTACCATTACACGTATTTTGAGGTTTCTATGTTTTATTGTATGTTTATCTAGAATTTAGAATTTCTCTTTATGCATGCATAGTTTTCCAAAATGGAGGGTAAGTGGTATGTTTTTGAATAATATGTTTTTAAAACCTTTATTGTCATCCACTCACACATTTTGATTGGTTTTGAAACCCTCCAGGTCCGTTGCACGAGAATCAATGCTACTTTCAGAACGGAGGCATAAGCTCACATATATACAAGTATCATTTGTCTGACAGAGTTTCGTGAGTATTTTTGGTATCTTAGGTTACCGGTCAAATGGGGACAGGACCTGGGTATGTTCTACATAGTGTTTTTTGAGTTGGGTCCTACTAGTTAAGGCGTAATTACACCGTCCTCTGGACTGAAACCATACAGCTAAAGGCCAAAACGAGAGCCTCGAAGCCCAGAACGATGAGATTAGGGCTCAACTTACCATGGTCATGCAACGCTTGAGAGAGACACATCCTCAGCCTTCAGACCAACAACCTGCTCAGCTCGAGTAGCCTTACTAGCCTGACGCACCTCACTCGTAGCCTGCCATTTTGACTAACTTATATTTTGTAAAGACCGTTTTATTTTAATTATGTTCAAAACATCAATTTAAATTTTATAAATATATTTTTTTAATTTCATATTTGAATTGTATTTAGTTTCCATATTTTTTTAGATTTATTCAATAATTAATTAATTAATTAATTGATTTGAGTTATTAAAATTACATTAATAAAAAAAAATTGGTATTCAATTTAGCCCGACAAGACATTTCGTCGGGTAAAATCAATTTGGTACACGGTCACCGAAGCAACCAAAAGTCACTTAAGGTTACCCGACGAACGATTTAATGTTACCCAACGAAGTGTTGAAGTTACCGGACTAGTATCATAAAGTTACCAGACAAACTTTTTCATTTTGTGGGTGACGGCCGAACGATCCAACAATTCGAATAACCCAACGTTACTCGACGATCCTTATATTTTTGCCGGGCTAAATGCATAACAAACCAAAATCCTCGACACGATTAGTTACAAATGCTTTTTGACAAGTACATATTTGCCGTGCTAGGTTGTGTGAACCAAAAACCTATTAATAGATAAGAACACATTCCAACCAATTCCCAATAAATATAAATTTGTATCAAATTAGAACTAGTAACTAATCCCCACCATTAATGTATTGGAAAAACTCATATAAGCAAAAAATCTCAAATATATCTGATCATGGGACATAGACCCTCTGTTACCCGACAAAGAATGGCCGGCAAGGTGCTCTTCGGGTTAAGCTAATGTTACCCAACGGCTATTTCTCGACGAATCGTACCCGACAGTGCCTCGTCGGTGTATATGTTACCCAACAACTCTGCAATTTTACTCGACGAAACCAATTCGCCAAATAATGTTGAGTTTCTTGTAGTGATTTATAGATATTATTACCAATTAGTATAATATAATCTAATCAATTTTAATAATATAATTTTTTTAGTATTTCTCTACACACACTACGTGAGAGAGATGTGGAGTGAGCGCATTCCTCAAATTTGTTGCATTTAAAATTCCTAGATCATACTTTAATTGGCAATCAATGTTCATAAATTCCCTTCTTGAATGTTTCACTGCATGCTACAAAAAGAAATTTCAGATGGAAAATCAATGGCTGATATCAATAATAAAATCCCTTTGTTAATTCTTCACCGCTTTGTACACAAAACAATTACAGATGAATGGCCTAAGTGTACGGATGCTCTTATTCCAGCCAATATAAATGATAATTTATTATTAAAAAATGCTCCATCAAAATTTCCCTTCAAATTAAGGATATATATTAGGTAAGTTTCCTAGTCCCGGAAGAGGTGCATGTAGCGATAATTGGGTGCATGTAGCGATAATTGGGTGCATGGCACAAGAAAAAGATAACTCCATTTAGTACGTACTGGTGCAGTGATGCTCTCTACAGGTACCGCTCACCATTGATGATTCTGTACATCAGTTCATGCATGCACTGTCGATATGGGATGATGACGTGGGTCTGACTTGGATGCTATTCACGTATATATATATGCACCATCATGCATAGAGAAAATGATGCCAGCTGCTGTATAGGCTTAAACTGGTGCAGTTTTTACAGAAACAAATCCCTGAAAGGTAATGAATAACAGTTTAGTCGTAGTAAACTAAAATTATTTACAATTTTTTTTTTAATTTCCAATGAATTTGTTCAAAATTAATTTAAACTTGTGCTTTCTCCGAACTTTTTGAATTTTGACTTGGATTTGATCCAAATTCATAGATAATTTGAATTTTGATATGACTTTTAAGACTAGTTATTTGAGTAAATTTCGTTCTCTTAATTTTTTTTTTTTTTTTACATTCTTCCTTTGTTCCGTCCTTTTTTTTTTTAGCATCCACTGGCAAAAACCATCTTTATTTTCACTTTTTTTCATCATTCTTCCCCACCCTTCTATTTTTTTTCCCTTTCATTTCTCCTTTTTTTCATCCTTTTCTTTTATCTTTTTTTATTTCATCATTTTTTCCATATTTTTTTTTCATCATTCTTTGTTCCCCTTCTATCTTCCCCCATGTCAGCTCACATTTATCTTTTCTTCAGCCCATTTCTCTCCTCCACCTCAACCAACTATAACCCCTATTTTTCGCTCCCTCCTCTCTCCATCAATCTTTATGTAGGTTATAAAATCCAAGCCCTCAACTTGTGTGTATCCTTGTGTTACAAGTTGAGCCTTATTCCTTGTGATAGTGCCCTTTTCATCAGCCTTGTTGTGAAATATCCACTTGGTTCCAATGACAATGAAGTTTGATGGACGAGGCACAAGATACCATACACCATTGTGAGTGAACTGATTAAGTTCATCCTGCATTTGACCGAGAAGAGTTCTCTATTTTGGTTCCCATACGCCATCTCATCTTTCTAAAAATCTCACACCTAGACTGAACTTGACCAGAAAATCCACAGAAATGACAAATATGCACAAAGTTTTAAGTTTGATGAGCAGTTCTGGTTTGAATGTACCAGAGGCTTTCACAAACCTTGTGGTGGTCTTAGAGCTAATAGTGTCAATCCTTAAACCCAAATTACTCTTGTCACCAAACTGTTTTCACATGTTAACCTTGTCATCTACCTTTTCAGCACCTAAAGTCCGCTTCATAACAGAAATGACAAATATGCACAAAGTTTTAAGTTTGATGAGCAGTTCTGGTTTGAATGTACCAGAGGCTTTCACAAACCTTGTGGTGGTCTTAGAGCTAATAGTGTCAATCCTTAAACCCAAATTACTCTTGTCACCAAACTGTTTTCACATGTTAACCTTGTCATCTACCTTTTCAGCACCTAAAGTCCGCTTCATAATTTTTTCTCTTGATTGCTGTAATTCTACTTTTAGGGAGCTATTTTCCGTTTTGAGAGACTCAACAAGCTTACTTTGATCAGTGTTCTGTTGATGGGGGATTTTCAGCTTATCAATTAAGGGAGCACTTTGTTCCTCGACTGTTTTTAATTGTAACTTAAATTCAAAATTAATTATAAAGTTTTCATCCATTAGAGTAGTGATTTTTTCAGTCTATTCCGGATTTTTCTTTCTTACCTTTTTCGAGAATTGATACAATTTATCATCAAGAACCAAAACCTCTTCTAGTTCAAACTTATCAGAATTCAAATCAGGTGGTTTAACTTCACTTTCACGCAGTGGCAGACCCACAAATTTTTCATAGGAGGGTCAACATATAAAATGTACAAAATTTTGGAAAGCAATTGATTATAGATGAAATTTCTATGTTCAAATCCATCATCAATTGATTATAGATGAAAGCCTTGTACTTGCGGTGCGTTCATCAATTGATTATACATGATACATCAATACATCATCAATAACAAAACACTCCCTCCAAAACACTCAATATATCAATACATCAATAACAAATCACTCCCTCCAAAACACCCAATACAACAACCAATACATCATAACCATACACTTTTACCCAAATTCAATATTAAATCAAGGTATGTTAATCTTGATCCAAATTCAACATTAAAGCATGTGTGCTAACAAATAATCAAAGAGAGATAAAAATTTAGGGTTTATGAATTTAGAAATTCAATTATTTTGATTTAATGGAGGAAAATTAAGACCTCCATCAGTGACGTCGCTCGTCGTCGTGGCGACAGTGGCGTTGTGGGCTCATGGCGCTGTCCCCCATCGTCGTTCCGTGGTGGCGTGGTGTGGACGCGTGGTTGGTGTACTTCGATGCTTCAATTTCTCTTGTAGTCTATTTCAACTCAAAGTTTCTCAACCATTTCTGAGATAAAAGAATTAAAAAAAAAAATTACAAAATGGCTTCGTTTTGTATGCTTAAAAAAAAAGTCCAGAACTTCATCTTCTCCGTCGAACTCTGGTAGCCCAGCAGAGCGGAGGGTCAATGAACGATGGAGAAGACTTTGCTTTCGAAATCAGAATCTGACTCACTATCACTCCAAGTTACATGCAAAGCCTTGCTCTTTTCATTTTTTTTTTCTTCAGACACTCTGATGCATTATGCCTGAAACCCTCACATTCAAAACACTTGATCCTATCATTTGTTGATTTCGTATCTTGTGATCCTATCATTGTTTCTTTAATTCGGGAAGTTCCATCTCAAAACTTTTGAGTGATCCAATCAATTATTCTAGCTGTAAGGAATTTAGATCTCTAACCTCTTCAAGGCAGTTTATTAGCTTGAAATCTAAGGGGTAGAGACCTAAGAATATTTTTGACAACTCTGTGCTCTAGAATACTATCACCAAGAATGCAACACGCTGCCATAATGACACTGAGTTTAGCATAGAAATAAGAAAAGGTTTCACCCTCCTCCATTTTGATGGTTTCAAATTGAGTTGTGAACATTTGAAGCTTAGAGGCATTGACACTTTCAGTGCCTTCATGTGTGACTTTACAGATGTCCCAAGCTTGCTTGGAAGTCTCACAAGTCGAGATGTAGTTGAACTGTCCAGAGGAGATGGTTGTGAACAAAGCATTCAAGCCTTTCTGATTATTAGTGCAATGAAGCACTTTAGCCTGAGACCATTCTTCCCTAGGTTTTGGGATAGTTTCACTTGAACCCTCATATTTAAAGGTCTTGGTTGGTCTAGTCCAACCATGGAAAATAGTGTGCCAGACACAGTCATCTAGTGACCACAAGAAGGCCTTCATTTTGGCCATCCAAACACCATAGTTCTCACTATCAAAGTATGGTGGATGAGCAATGGAGCCCGTAGCACGATCCATCCTTAAAGCTACCCTGTGGACCTCACTAGTTATGTTTGGTGACCCGCTCTAATACCAATTGAAATTAGCCTTGGGAATGGTATACTATATGACAGGACCCATCCCAACTGGACTATGATAACTGTGCCCGGTCCTGCTCCCGTCTGACAAGTCAACTGAAGTC
The DNA here is from genome assembly GCA_032719365.1 of Prinsepia uniflora. Taxonomy (NCBI): domain Eukaryota; kingdom Viridiplantae; phylum Streptophyta; class Magnoliopsida; order Rosales; family Rosaceae; genus Prinsepia; species Prinsepia uniflora. The sequence continues at coordinate 58,495,621 of CM064876.1, forward strand.
CCGAAACTATCCTTCAGCACCTGTCAGACAAGGGATAACTGCACTGATTTCCGCTCATGCCTCCGCCTCTCGATCAGCCCTGAACGTCGTGCCACGACCTGGAGGGTCATCAAAACAGGAAAGGTGTGAGTGGACAAAAATAATATCATTTAAAACACATTTCAAAAATACATCATTTACCCTCCATTTTATCAAACCATGCATGCATAGAATCAAACATATGAAAAACATCACCGGCTTTCTAGCCAAATTTCATGAAAACATCAAATCCCGGCTCTCAAGCCAAATCACATGATTCATTTCATAAAACCATTTTATCATACAATAAAGCATATAACTCGGGAATTACACATCCGAGGGTCCTCTGGGAATTACACATCCAGAGTCGTCATCCTACTAGGAATTACACATCCAGCCTCACCGAGAATTACACATCCGGTCCCTCCGGGAATTACACATTCGGAGTCCCTCCGGGAATTACACATCTGGAGTCCCTTCGGGAATTACACATCCGAAGTCTACCCAGGAATTACACATCTTGGGGCATCGAACATCAATACACAATCAAAATCTTTATTTCAAAATCATCATTTAAAACCATGTCAAAACCATTTATCACGGGGTCTCATGCCCAAATCTCATTTCTCGTAAATCCGTAAAATCATTAAATAATTCAAAGCAAGCAAATCCGTAAAATCATATCCGAAAACATCCAATTCCATAATATCATCTTTAACTCATAATATAATTCAAAACATCCTTTTAACTTCTCGGGCCTAGCCCAAAATCATCAATTCCACACAAATCCGTGCAATCGCAACCTTAGTTTCCCTTTTCACATAAATTCATAAAATGTCTCAAAAAGCATTATAAATCCACCAAATCAATTTCCCGACTCAAAATCAATCTCAAAACCCGGGCTTTCGCCCAAAACAGTAATTTCACACTTTCTCGAAAAACGTGCTAAAAACACTGATTAAAATAATCATTAAATCCCGTAAATAATCATATCAAATCATTGCAATTCAAATCATGCCATAAATCATGTAAAACATTTCACTATGCATGCATATCAGTTTATAAAACAACCGTCCACTCACACACCGTCCAAACTGCTCGCTTTCCGAGCTGCACGCGTTTCCGTAATTTCTGACATTTTCCAGGAATCTCGAATTCTGTCCAAAATTATTATTCAGGGTCACTAATGACTTAATTAACATCATGCTAATTCCCCATAATTTTTTGGAAATTAATTACGAATTAAACACGTAACACAAACCTTCGGACTCTCGAAACAATATAGAAACGGTGTCCGATTAACTTGAAACCAACGCCAAAATGTTCGTTACATTGCATAGAACAAAAGTCATGTTGAACTCACCTTGGGAATCGGGCTCACGCGCCCTCACGCGCCACCGTGAGTGGCTGCGCGTGAAACTCACGCGCTTGCTACAGTAACCTGCTACATTGTTCTTCTTCACCCGACTTCACTGCAAACAGGTTGTTCAACCCGCGACATAACCCGTTTAATTTTCCATCAATTCAATGTCTTTTTCTACAATTCAAACGTCCATTTGCATCGAAATAGGTTTAATTAGGGATCTGTAAACTCAATTACATAGAACCTTACCTCAATTCTCCCATTCGATCCCGAATTCTCGAAGAACACAGAACACTGTTCATCGTCCAATCTCCACAATTTCCCACTGTTTTCCTTCAATTGATGCATCAGGAAGCATCGTAGGATTCTAATGAACATATTTCCAAGTCCAATTTCATCATTCCATGTCTCCAATCCATTCGACTCAAGCTCAAAAATTCAAGGTTCTCCCCCTTTCTGTTCTAAGGTAAAACGACCCCAATTCCCTTCAAGTTTCATTGGGTTTGACTCGTCTCAATCCCAAGAAGCTGAATTCAAGGTTAATTACAGTCATGGACGTCTAACAATTCGAATTCCACCCTTGGGTTCATCAAAGGTTTTCGGGTTTCTAAGTTTAAGTTCAACTAGGTTCAAGGTTCATAACTCCCCGTTTAATTCTCTTTGTTTTCGTCTCTGGATATCCCATTCACTCTCTGTCCTTGTTAATTCAATTTATTCATACAAAGTGATCATCCCTCAACAACAAAACGATTATGTTGTCATTCTTTTTGAATATTCAAACACCCTTGTGACTAATTCGAACATTACAGTGACAGATGTCACTTAATCATCCAAGTGACTCACCCACCACGGCTGAATCAGCCACTTTAATTGTCCAATTCACTTTGCTGCAGAAAATTACCATTTTGCCCTTGCTATAACAAATTACCAAAATGCCCCTCACAATTCTAGACCCATGACTTTCACGTCCGAACTCCGTTTGAAGCATGCCGTCTGTCTACGGATTCAGCGTCCCGAGACCTATCCAACGGTACCTCCGGAAAGTCCAAACAAGGTCCCGAACAAAAAGTCAACTTTCGCCCCCTGAAACCAAGGGCAAAATCGTCATTTCCTTCAAATTTTCCAAATTTTCCTTTTTCGAATTTCCGGGTCGTTACACTATAACCTAAAGGGGTGAATAGGTTTAGTTTCTAAAATCAGATTGACCAATAGGAATTTCAAATGCAAATACCAAGAACCAAAAATTAAACTTCAATCTACAATTTGAACTAATCAAACAGGGCAACCCAGTTCAATTAATCAAACAAGAAAAACTATTTCACACTCAATAATTAGCAAGACTATAGTTCAATCAATCTAACAACACAATCAACAGACATTAAGCAAGAGCATGATCAAGAATATAACATAGAGATTTTAACGTGGTAGACCCTCCACTAGGAAACCTCCATAGGCACTTTTCCAATCAAAAAATCAATCCACTAAAAATAAGCAATTACAAAGTTTGACAGACACAGACTCAACTTACAAACCTAATATGTGAAGGCAGTTGTTGTCTTCAACACAAAGACAGCTCTCTTAGCAACAATGGTTTTCTCCTTCAACTCCTCATGGTGGCACAACTATCATGCATCCGTCAATCACCCTTGGAGTACGAAGACCTCTGCAATTCTTTTATTTTTGTGTTTGCTTTTTTTCCATCCACTTGAAGCAGCATCTCTATGTTGTGTTCATCCTCCTCGTGCGAGACATGCGGACCAAACGATTTATTCTTGCAATGATAGTGTTAAACTACAAGGAAACGGCGACTGCGTAATTCCGCATGGTTCCCTTATTTTCGACGCTCACCAATTTTCTTTTCTGCCTACTATTTTTGTCTCCAATTCACGCTACCCCTTAACCACTGCTCATTCATATTGTCCTCGCCACTTTTCATTATTGTGGGCTACATCAATTTTCACCATCCTCGCATAGGACAACATAGGCTTGACTCACCATATTAATCCTAAGCTCCAGCCCATTATCACTTTGGACAAATACAAACCATAATGTCCAAATAAAGACTTTAAACTAAAACTACCATAAGGAAATGCCAATTATAAATATGCATTTATACATTGTTCTAACAGCCTAATAATTGAATTAGCACAAGATTTTGGTGGCCTTTAATTGAATAACTTTTGAATTGACAAAATATTTAGTGCCACTTAATTGCCTATGTGTGAGGACCCGTGCCTTAGGGGCATGGTTAGCAATCCCACATCGTTCTGGGAGATCTGAGGGATGCGCCGTATATGTGTGGGTGCACATCTATCCAACAAGAGGCCTTTTGGTAGCTCATTTTGTTTGGATTCCTAGGGAAATTCAAAGTTAAGCGAGTAAGGGTTGGTGCAATCCCAAGTTGGGTGACCCACCGGAAGTTGCAAGTGAGCTCTCGAGAACAAAATCGTGAGGGCTGGACCCAAAGCGGGAAATATCCTATTGGAGAAGGTCGGGTCGTGACATATTGTAAGACCCGTCTCTTAGGAAGAATGATGAACAATCTCACATCACTTGGAATTGTGCTAGTGAGGACGCTGAGCCCCGAGGGGGTGGATTGTAAGGACCCGTGCCTTGGGGGCATGGTTAGCAATCCCACATCGCTCGGGAGATTTGGGGTATGCGTCTTATATGTGTGGGCGCACATCTATCCAACAGAAGGCCTTTTCAGAGCTCATTAGCTTTGGATTCCTTAGGAACTCCAAAGTTAAGTGAGTAGGGGCTAGTGCAATCCCAAGATGAGTGATCTACTAGGAAGTTGCATGTGAGCTCTCGAGAACAAAACCGTGAGGGCTGGGCCCAAAATGGACAATATCTTGTTTGATGAGGTCTGGTCTTGACAATTTGATATCAGAGTTGGACCTCAACCGGAAGTGTACCAGCGAGGACGCTGGGCCCCAAGGGGGGTGGATTGTGAAAACCCATGCCTTAGAGGCATGGTTAGCAATCCTATAGTGCCTGGGGAGATCTGGGGGATGCACCTTATATGTGTGGGCGCACATCTATCCAACAAGAGACCTTTTGGGAGCTCACTAGCTTTGGATTCCTTGGGAACTCCAAAGTTAAGCGAGTTTGAGCTAGTGTAATTCCAGGATGGGTGACCCACTGGGAAGTTTCACGTGAGCTCCCAAGAACAAAACCATGAGGGTTAGGCCCAAAGCAAACAATATCATGTTGGAGAAGGTCGGGTTGTGATAATTGATTGTGCTAACGAGGATGCTAGGCCACATCACCTGGGGGATCCTGAGGGATGTGTGGACACCCCTTCATCCAATGCAAAGCCTTTTGAGGGTGGGACCCCCATAATCAAATATGTTTGGGCAAGGCCCACATGCGTGCGGGCTAGTGTGATCGTATAGGATCGACATGTAGTAGGGCCCAAAGTGAACAATATCGCATTGGAGCAGGCATGACAACAATACTATTGTCAGTTTCGATCATTTTCTATGGCCACACTAAAGTGCAAGCACATCATAATCTCTACCATCAGCTTCTCATCAAGATGAGGATGATCAGAGGCTTGGTTCAAGTATCCTTGTAAATCGGAAGGATATAGAAGCAATGGTCTCAAAGATCTAATCACGGGTACATAATATTTCCAAAAGGTAGAATTACGAATTTCATGATGGTTTACTCATCTTGAACATTTGGATCTCCACTTGTTTCCTTTGAAGGAAAACTGAGCTTATTGCCAAAAAACAATGTTAAAGATAGAACAAAAAGAAGAAAACTGATGTATGATTCTAGGAAGCTAAGATCGGATGTCATAACAAAGCTAGAATCAGGGAGTAATAGATCAGCGTTTTGTGTTTGGGCCATTGACTTCTTGTTTGGAGAAATACAGAAGAATCTTCCGTACTATGACATGTCGATTCATCTGGAAGATCCATCAAAAGAACTTAACAAGGAACTACCTAGGCGATTGATGATAAAAATTAATAGAGTTACATCTAGACAAGGAAACTGTTGCACAAGCTGGGATAAGAAACATCTATGTAGCAGGTATCTTTCCATTTGTTTCCAAAAGGGTTTATGGCAAAATATAAGACTTATACTCACCACAGACCTCAGTCACCTTAGAAAGTCATTCAAGCCCTTGATGTCTTCCTAAGAACCATGTTTTCTGAGAAGAATATGGTTGTTGAGAGTACATTTCGACATAGGGCTTGAAGCAAAAGGGTCGCTGGTGAAGATTTGGAATATTGAAAAAAAATTTACTAGAATCAAAAACCAAGAAGTGGGTTTGGATTTTTTTCAAAAGTGGATCCCAAAAATATATGTCCAAAATATGATCTTAAAGAGTTCTTCCCGCTTAACAACTACCATTACTGTGGAAAGGATATAACATATCTAAAGACAGGCAGAGAAGAGGAAAATCAAGAACTACATCAAAAGGCCACCCAAATCTAGGTTGAAAAGAAAAGATAAAATATGACTCCCACTAGTAGTTTGGAAAGGCTCGAGGATCTTCAAGTATGGAGTTGAGCAAGACAGCCTCAGTTGAAACAAGGTCACGCCAACAATGACTCGAAACAAAATGACACCCTGAATCGATCATGAAAAATGGGTTGTAGGTGATGTCACTATCGCCCTCAAAATGAAGAAAAATATCTCAATGGATGGCAACATGATTTTAGAAACACGGGTCGTAGATCCGTACAAGAATGGTACTTGGTTAAAACCCAAAAAGATAATTTCTCCCCTGTCTCGCTTTCTGGAAACTAAGCCTAAAGCCATAGCGTTTTGGGAAACATAAAGAAAGAAAGAGGGACTTTTATTTTGCAGAAAGACGCCATAAAGAAAGGGAAGCATGCTTAAACACAGATGGTGGGGTAACAAAGTCGGGAGTAGTGGGGCAACTTTAATCCAAAAGCTTTCGAATTCATAGGGGATGTAACGATTCGTCCCGAATTTTGGGATTAGATTAGTGACTAATCGAGGATTAGTGAGATTAAACGGTGATTAGTTGAGAGAAATCTGATAGACGGTGTAAAATGATCGTTTTGCCCCTGAGAGTGGGCAAATGTTGACTTTTGACTTGGGGAGTCAAACGTACGAGGACCAATGACTGTGACGTAGATTGGGACGTCACGATTCCGTAGACAGGCGGCACGTCGAAATCAGAGGTTCGACGGAGAAGTTATAGGTCTAAAACGGAAAACAGCACTATTACACGAAATGGCAGATGTTGATTGGGAACCTTCTGGAAGGAACCACCAGATGAGTGACAAGTGTCACCCTATGCAAACCCATGTCCATAGAGCCTTCAATCTGCATTATCTGGACTTAGCCTATGAATGAAAGAGTGAGAGTGAGGTGAGACGAGGAGGATGGTGGCCATGGCTTGCGTCGTCGTGGAAGGTGGTCGGCGTTGCCATGGAAGGCGAGTTTTGGGTTCAAATTTGGATATTGAGTTTTAAGTGTTTGTTGAATGATTTTGTTAATGGAATAGTGATTGTGAGGGTTGTACAAATGTTTTAGGACGAAAATGAGGGATGGTGGTGGTTGGAAGCATGGAAAACCGGCGAGGCTTGGACGGCCGGTTCAATCATCCAACTGAAGGTATGCCGTTCAGACTTGGTTTTCGTAGTTTGAATTCTTGGATCAATTGGGAATGATTAGAGGATGGATGAGGAGAAATTTAGGATGAAAATAGAGTGAGGAAAGGGTCGAAATTGTCCCGAACCGGCCACGCCGGTCCAGTTGGACCGGCCCGACCGGTCTGCTCAGTGGAGAAAATGATGAATAGTACTCGGCGCGTGGGTTTCACGCGCAGGGGATTTGGGGCCCGTTTGGGAGCATATGAGGGGCTTTTGGGGAAACTTTCAACACGTGAAATAATCTATTTGATGTAACGAACATTTTGGGACTGGTTTCGTGTCGATCGGACACCGTTTCGATATGTTTCGAGGTATCCGAAGGTTTAGGGTCGAGTTTAAAAATAGTTAAAAATTCGAGAAAATTACGGGGCTTTAATAGGAGGTTAATGAAGAGGTTAGTAACCCGCTAGTGTGATTTGGACAGGTTTGAAAGTCCCGGTGATAGTTATTGGGCCCAGGAGGGCTTATGGCACTCGTATCAAGGCGGCAGCGTAGGACGGTCTGTGAGTGGACTTCATTTTCTAAATTGTGATGCATGCATAACTATTTTATATGTTTTACATACGTGATTTCGATGATGATGATTGGGGCACTGTGGATTATACGATTTCATGTATTTCAAGGTATACTCGTATTTAAACGTACTTCGAGGTTTACGAGTTTATACTATTGCTATGTGAATGTGATTTCAATAATGATTCTGTGGCATGGTTTTGGTTTTGGAAAGATGAATTCGGGCATGAGACCCATTTGAATTATGTGATCGGGCTAGGGGCTCAGTTGGTTTACGAAATCGGGTTGAGATCCTTTTGCGTCATATGATCGGGCCGGGGGCCCAGTGGTTTACAAAATCGGGCATGAGGCCCAGTTGAGTTTTATAAATGTGATTTTGGGTCCGGGACCTTATGTTTCATAAATTTGATTTAAGGTTCGGGGACCCTAAATGGATTGTGATGTTTTATGAGATATTTCGGGTAGGGCCCATTGAGATATTTTGAAATAACTTTGTAAAACTGTTTTCCATATACCATCTTGATACGAGGATATGTGATGGTCTCCTCCAGGTGTCTGGGACACTGGGGAAGTCATGGTGCATTGCCTGCGAGGGGTCATTATACGGAGCTACTGGACCGTGTAGTGACTCAGGAGCAGGAATGCTATAATTAGACGTCTAGGACGTCAGACATCTGGGATGTCAGAGATATTGACTCAGAGAGACCTCGGGTAGCACGTGTTGCTTATTACCGTGAGATATGACATCTGGGATGTCAAACGTCTGGGACGCTAGGCATCTGGGATGCCGATGATGGTTATGTGGTAAATATGGATTATTGGAATCTTGAAATGGTATTTCGGTATTTATGGATTTGTGGTTATAGATTTGGGCAGTGGCCCACTTGATTTTGGTTTTACAGATTTTGGTATTCTACAGTTTTAGGCTGAGTTCCCACATTTGGTTTTGAGTTACGGTTTTTGGGCTTAGGCCCTAGTGGTTCATTTGAGTAAATGTTTAGATTACTGATTTTACGATGCATGCATACGTTTTAGTGAAGGGCATAAATATCTTTATGATATGTGTTTTTTTAAACTTATTGATTTTCGTCCACACACAGTTTTGAATGTTTTTAATGCCCTTTAGGTTGACCACGGATGCGGACTGTAGCAGAGACCGAGACATCGCACTCCTCCACCGTTCCTGGCGCGCTCTAGGAGCCCCGTATGGGCTGAGGTATGTATTATCCTTTGTCTGACTCTTCGTGTCAGACGGGATCATGGTACATCCCACGTTAATCTCGGGGAGATTGGGATGTGTCATGTCAAGTGGTATCAGAGCGAGGTGGTCGAGGCGTACCACATGAGCTACGCGCAGGTCGAGGATGTGATGTCTCTACGTGGTCAGCTCATTATCAACCTTATAGTAGGATGTCGGATAGGTAGTTTTTGGAATCGAATAGTGGATAGTATGTGATTGGCCTGATACGTCGTGTGTTAGTGTGATTCGACCCAAGTGGGGTTGTATGTGACGACTGATATTGTGGGACCGTTGGTTTGGTCATGTGATGTTAGATTCTGGTGCTGCTAGGAGCAGCTGGGTTCGAGGAACCTTATTTGAGTAGTGATCTGGAAATGTGAACCTCAGTTGAGTGATGGTCTGAGAATGTGAACCCTTGTGGTGATTGCTGATATGGGGAATGTTAGTACATGAGTTAGCTAATGACCTTAGTGGTGGAACTCCCGTTGAGTTGATGATAGGATTGGAGTGACATCCGTATGATGTCAGGACCGCGGGATCGGTCAGATTGCGAATTTTATTGCAGAGAGCAGTTGGGTTCAGAGGAACCCTAGGGTGTGATTGTGGAACCCTAAATTATGATAGATGAACTAGAAAGGTGAACTTTAGTTGTGATTGATGAATTAAAATTATGAGTTAGTAGTTGCTGAGGATTGGACGACTTTCTGATGTCGGGGTGGTTTGTCGAGTCGAACCCCAGATTGTGACTAGTGGATTAGAACTTGTGCTGCAAAGAGCGGCTGAGGTCGTGGATGACCAAGTGGATGACTCTAGTGAGTCTAGTCAAAACAATAGAGATTGGTTGGCTCGGCATGAAGTGAAACGATGGGATTCGATCCACGAGTACGGTTTTGAGATAATATATGGAATCCCGGGTTAGACCGGGTAATAGTGTGATGTGTGGATGCAGATCTCGATAGCGATGACTGTTGGTCGACAGTCGTGTGGAGATGACTGGCTATCGAGGGTATTTGGTGTGGTTGTAGTAGTTGAGAATCGGGGGACGTTCAGGGAACGTTCATTATCTTGTTGTGGATTGTTAGAATGATGGTACCCATAGTTGTGGGGTACGATAGAGGCATAATTCCTCTAACCTGAGCAGAGGTGTGGGTTGTTGCTCGGTTTGAGTAATGACCTAGGGTTGTCTGATTCGTGCACTGTGTGCTAGTGGTTGTGATGACGATGACCCACGAGTTGGGTTGTGACTCTATTGTGATGGACATATGTTCAGTATCCAAGATTCGGTAGTGGTTGAGTGATGGACTGGATGAGATTCAACGGGGATTGTGATGTGTTGGGATAAGTCTCAATAGTTATGAGATGACTAAGTGATAAATGGATGACGAGGTACGATTGAGACACGAGGAGTTTTTGGATGACGCAGGGGACGTCATGGAAATTAGTGGATTTGGGGAGTTGTCGTCAACTCCGAAACTTGTGTGCTTGTGTATTTCTAGTATCCCGAGGAAGTGCAAGGAAATTATTGAAGTTGGAAGAAGCCGAAGAGAATCATTGGTAGTGTTGATGTGAGATTTTGTGATTGTGAATAACATGGAAACCCGAGAGTTGAACCTGTAAAGTTTGAGATATGAAAACGTGATAGTAACGAATTACATCCTTTTGAATGTGCATAAACAGTTATTAACAGACAGGAGATCTGGGTAATGGATTGATTGCAGACACGTGGTTGTCCAAGTGAGTTGAGGATTTGGGAAGTCCAGTGGTTGGACTTGATATCTCGTTGGAAGCATATCAATTTTCCAACATGGTTGGAACTTCATACTCAAGAGCAGTTGTAATTGAGGCAATGAGAAGAGTACTCGTGTCAACATTGATGATGGGTATCCTGAAGTCATTGGGGTGACTTAATCCTGAAGTCATTGGGGTGACTTCTTATCTTAAACCTATATCAGACGATGATTGTTGTTACTAGTACATTGAGCGTGTATTGGTTGGTGAACCCGTGTTGTGTTTTTGGGTCATTAGGAGGAGTTGGGTATTTCGAAGTTAGGTGAATGAGATTTCTCATTTTCTGCTTGGTGGCAGACGATGTTGGGTTACTTGGTATGGTGAGTGCAGTGAGTTGTGGTTGCACTCACGTAGGATGGATTTTGATGTCATCGTCTTGGATCATCCTTGATTTTCCCTAGGCGGGATGACAAGGATCGATATGAGGTAATTGGAGAGGACCCACAGTCTCGACGTGTCTCGTCGTCGACTAACCTATTTAGATGTGGGAATTGGCTGAGGACTGTTGTGACTGACGAAGAATTCAAGTGGGTGTAAGACCCTATGACCAGATTTCAGGTGGGTTGTTAGCTAAGTGAGCATGTGTGAATCCTAGGTGGATCGTGTTTGTGATGTTGTGGACATTGGGCATGGTGACGATCTAGGATCGTGATGTTACCAGTCGGGTGACGTGGTGATGAATCTGGATCGTGATCTTGTTGATCAGGTTAGGTGGAGAGTTTATTGCCCTGTCATGAATATCTGGATATGGGGATGTTGGGATTGAACTTCCTTTAGAAGTTAATCTAGTATGAGACGGTGCTTGAGTGAGTTGAAATGTTTACGAATTGACTTGAGTATCTGACTTGTGAACGAGTGAGTATCCGACGGGGTCGGATTGGTCAGTATTGGATATATGGGCAATGGGATTGGCTTCCCTATGAAGTTAATCAAATGTAACGTGTTAATTGAGTGAGCAGGTAACTGATAGGTTTGGTGTTAGTGCGTCTCAGTAGACGTGGTTGAGATTGGATACTCAATTGGCATGTATGGGTACGCCTTAGTAGGCGTGAGTCGGATTGGTAAGGGTTGGATTACGTGTTGGGGGTAGGCATTGTGATGGTAGTCGGGTGACCATGAGCCTCGGAATGGATGAGGAGTTGGAGTAATTGATTTGCCTAGTAAGGGATTGGACAGATGAACCCTAGTAATAAATCATGATTAACTACGAACCATGTAGTGGACTGGTTGGAGGATGTATGTACGTACCATGTACGTTGTGCGAGGTTCGATACTGGATAGGCAGAGTGGTGCCTGATAACGGTACATAGGATGTACCAGTGGTGTGTGGTTGAGCATGTTGGTAGTCGGCTTTGTTCCGATATCATTGGATTGGTTGAGGACGTGAACTGGACATTGAATGCTATGTGCTGGGCAAAGTGATTTTGACGAATTCAGTGATTGTATGAGCAGGTACTTAGAGCCGTGGATGGCTAATGGAACCTCATAGTTGGGATGTGTATTAATGTTGGGCAGGTATTCGATGAGATCTAGTTACATACAGGTCGAGTGAGATGTTGATATATGTATGCTCAGGTTGAGCGAATTGGTGGTTAGTGTAACCACGAGTTACTTTACGTGGATCCGCTGCTATGTGACTCTCACTAATGACAGCATGGATTACAAGGAAATTTTGGTACGAGGTAGCTTGGTGCGACTCTAGAGTGAGTCAGGGTGTGTCAGTGATTCGAATTGTGACCATGGAGCTGTGAGTGACGGCTGAGCGCAACATGATGGAACATGTAATGTTGTCATGGTAAAATTCAGGAAATGCGGAGAAATTGTGAGATTTGGTAACTCTCGATGTGGGAGAGATGTCGGATTGAGTACTGGCCAAGTGGTGACGGTTTGGCTAAATGTGTCAACGTGGATTGATGAATAGTGACAGGACCCGTCCTAATCCCACTGGGACCACCCGGGGAAGTGCACCGCTCCCGTCTGACAATGACTCCAAACATACCAAAATTTCCATTAAATGAAAACTGAATACTCAAATAGATAGATAACGTACAACAACAGTGTTTAAAGCGATACTATCAGACAAGGGATAGTAAAATAACAACATGCGAGAACCATAGTCAGAGTACATTATTCGGTGCTCAACCTACCCACAAGTGGGTGTACAGGTGCACAGCTAACAAACTAAGCCTCTTCCTCCTCCTCCGGGTCCTCCTCCTCCGGGTCCTCCTCCTCTATTTCCGTGTCAGGGTCTGGAGGGGTCAGTAAAACAAGAGTGAGTGGGCCAAAGATCACAGTTTATAAATCAATTTAATAATAGAATAATCATAAGGTTTTACCCCTCCGTTTTCCAAATCTTGCATGCAGTGAAAACATAATGTTATAATGAAATCTTAACCATAAAATCACAATAATAATCGAAAGGAGAAACTAACATATCAGTGCACTGTAAAACCCAACCCAAATGATGTCACAGTTCTAAGGCTACACGTTGCCACTCAGGGTCTCACACCCAAGACTCTCTAGGTACATCAGCTCCCGGTATCCCGGTCACTGCCCGAGGTATATGAACATTCCTTCCTGAGAGTAAGCAGCCCAACGGGGGTCAACTCCACTCAGTCAGGGCCCCGTGACTACTCCAGGGTCCACCCAGGCCAACGACCCTCCCTGGAGGAGACAATATAGACAGGTAGGAAAGTACAGCACAATAACAGTATAGTTTACCCTATGTCCCCCCGGACATCCCAAACAAAATCCACATATAATCCAAACGGGTCTCATGCCCAAAACATTGTAATAACAGATATAAACAGTTCATATAAGACTCATCGAAATCATAAATGGAAATAGTAAAACAGTTTATGCATGCAAGCCTTTTATAAATCAAACAGCCCACTCACACTCGGTCCTCGCTGCTCAACGATCTCTAAAACCTGTATTAATATACCTGAGAGTTACTCAAGGACCCTATAACTTCAATACTAAGACCCTAGAACAGATCCGCCTCAAAAACGCATCCTGGGCACTATTCCCGAGGCTTCAAACCCCATTTTGACTAACCTAACGATCTCCGATCGACATGAAACCACCTCCATTGGATCCGTATCGTCGAAATCTTCAAAATGGTACTAGCCCCACCAAAATCACTGTTCACATGCGCCCCCACTCGCTTGGTCAACGCGCGGGTCAACGATACTACAGTACCGCTGACGTCATCATTGACACTTGTCAAGTGACACGTGGCATGTTTTGATTCGTCCCTGGTCTGAAAATTTCTGACAGGATGACGTCATGATGACGTCAGAAGTGATGTCAGCATGATGACGTCATAATTGCTACAGTACCGGGTCGCCGTTGACCCACGGCTTGACCAGATTCCACCGTACGTTTCCGGCCACCATTTTCTACGGGGTTCATTCCTATAGGGTCGTCTAGGTCTGTTCTATGGTTCTGTAACCTCAAAACTGGAAGAAAACTAGGAGAAACTCACCAGAGCTTCGATGATCTTCAAGGCCAAAATCCGGTCGTCGTCTCCGGCTATCCTCGTCGCCTCAGTCGTCCAAATTGGTCCCTATCAACTCGTCTCTGACCCTAGAGCTTGTCCATAATCAAAGAATCAATTCCTAGTCGTTAAAATGGGTTGGTTCGAAACAGGGAACATAAACGGGGCTCTCGGGTTTTGGGCCTTACCGCCGCCGTGTCGCCACCGTGGCTGTCGTTGTCCGTTCAGACGTGCTCCTGAGGTCCTCAAAGTGTCAACTGGAGCTCCACTTGAGTCGAGGTGGTGAGAATGTGGGGTTTTGCTTATTGGACCCGATTCCTCTGTGTTTCGGGTCTGAGTTTGCACGGGTTGTTCAGGGCAGGGGGATGGACAGTGGTTGCTGGTGGTGCACGGTGATGTTCAGGGGATGATGGTGGTGCTGTGGGTGGTCGCCTGGTGGTGTGAAGGTTGCTGGTTCGATCGTTTGGGTGGAGAGAAAATCGAAAAGAAAATGGGTTGCACGGTTTAGGAAATATGCTAAGTGTGTTTGTGTTTTCCCCAGGGAAAATGATCGTTCAAGGATAGAGAAAAGCAGAAGAAAAATGGAGGGCTGGGATTAACTTGGGCAGAGAGATCAATGGCTCGGGTTAGTTGAGAGGAAATAAAATGTTTAAATATGGACCTATAGGAGTAGACCCAACTTTATGGGAATAGTAGTCACTTGGATGAGTGACACTTGTCACTCATCCGCTGGTTTGATTTAAATCTGAGTTTGGCACAGATTCCCACAATTAATTAATATTTTAATCGGTTGCGTTCGGTTCGTAAATTTCGCTAAAATACGTCTGTGACCATAACTTCTTCATACGAACTCCGATTTCGGCGTGCCGCCTGTCTGCGGATTCGTGACGTCCCGATCTACGTCATAGTCATGGGTCAAAGTCCAAATTATTTCCCGGGTCAAAAGTCAAAGTTTTCCCCCCTTAGGGGCAAAATAATCTTTTTACATTAAAATATTATTATTCTTGGTTCGGGTCGTTACAACCTACCCACCTTACAGAAATTTTGTCCTCGAAATTTACTCAAACAAGTGTGGGTACTGCCCTCTCATCAATTCCTCGGGTTCCCATGTCGCTTCCTCCACATCGTGGTTCCGCCATAGCACCTTAACCAATGAAATCGTCTTGTTCCTTAAAACCTTTTCCTTCCTATCCAGAATCTGCACTGGCCGCTCCTCGAAGCTCAAGTCTGTCATCAGTTCCAGTGGTTGTTCCGACAGTGCATGAGAGTCATCCCGAAGATACTTCCGTAGCATAGATACATGGAATACGTCATGTACTCGAGAAAGCTCCGAAGGTAGTGCTAAACGATAAGCCACCGGACCAATCCGCTCGACAATCTCATATGGCCCGATATAGCGGGGACTCAGCCTCCCACGTCGTCCGAATCGGAGAATCCCTTTCCACGGTGATAGCTTTAAAATGACAAAGTCACCAACCTCAAACTCCAAATCTCGGATCCGTAGATCCGTATAGCTCTTTTGACGATCCTGGGCCGCCTTCAATCTCTCCCGAATAACTCGAACTGTCTCCTGGGTCATATCCATCAAATCCTGCCCCACTGCGGTTCTTTCCCCGATCTCCATTCAGCATACAGGTGTTCTGCACTGTCGACCATACAGTGCCTCATAGGGTGGCATCCCTATACTCGCATGGTAACTGTTATTGTAGGCAAACTCCATCATAGGGTGCCATCAATAACTTCTTCATACGAACTCCGATTTCGGCGTGCCGCCTGTCTACGAATTCGTGACGTCCCGATCTACGTCATAGTCATGAGTCAAAGTCCAAATTATTTCCCGGGTCAAAAGTCAAAGTTTTCCCCCCTCAGGGGCAAAATAGTCTTTTTACATTAAAATATTATTATTCTTGGTTCGGGTCGTTACAAGTAGGATTTGGTGACTCCCAGTGGGAGCAGATGTCAGAGTGTATTAGTGATTGAGAGAAACCATTAAGCTGAATGTGTCCGAGTAAGGGTAGAATCGTCAAGTGCTCGGATCGTGTGATCAATTTCACTCGAGGTGGTTGAGTGTAGTCGATACGAAGTGAGTTCATGATCGAACGTCTGAGTGCAGACAAGTATTGTGCTGGTTAGTGGGTGTACAAGTGTACACGTGATGTGAGATCGAATGGTTTTCCACGAGGTGGATGTGGAATCAATATAGTTGGAATTTCGAGGACGAAATTATTTAAGGGGGGAAGGTTGTAACGACCTGTCCCGAATTCTGAGATTAGATTAGTGACTAATCGAGGATTAGTGAGGTTAAACTATTGATTAGTTGAGAGAAATCAGACGAACGGTGTAAAATGATCGTTTTACCCCTGAGAGTGGGCAAATGTTGACTTTTAACTCGGGGAGTCAAATGTATGAGAACCAATGACTGTGACATAGATCGGGACGTCATGAGTCCGTAGACAGGTGACACATCGAAATCGGAGGTTCGACGGAGAGGTTATAGGTCAAAACGGAAAACGACACTATTACACAAAAACCGAGAATCAGAGACATGTGGCAGATGTTAATTGGGAACCTTCTGGAAGGAACCACCAGATGAGTGACAAGTTTCACCCATCTGATTGGCCTATTCCCCCACATGATGGATATTTTCTTTCCACCATCATGATCGACCATTTTCATATCTCCCTAAACCAAACCTATGCAAACCCATGTCCATAGAGCCTTAAATCTTCATTATTTGGACTTAGCCTGTGAATGAAAGAGTGAGAGTGAGGTGAGACGAGGAGGATGGTGGCCACAGCTTGCGCCGTTGTGGACGGTGGCCGGCGTTGCCATGGAAGGTGAGTTTTGGGTTCAAATTTGGATATTGAGTTTTGAGTGTTTGTTGAATGATTTTGTTAATGGAATAGTGATTGTGAGGGTTGTACAAATGTTTTAGGAAGAAAATGAGGGATGGTGGTGGCCGGAAGCATGGAAAACCGGTGAGGCTTGGACGGCCGGTTCAATCATCAAACTGAAGGTATGTCGTTCGGACTTGGTTTTCGTAGTTTGAATTCTTGGATCAATTGGAAATGATTAGAGGATGGATTAGGAGAAATTTGGGATGAAAATAGAGTGAGGAAAGGGTCGAAATTGGCTCGAACCAGCCACACCGGTCCAGTTGGACCGATCAGACCGAACCGAACCAGGCGGACCAGTTTGCTCAGTGGAGAAGATGATGAATAGTGCCCACACGCATGGGCTTCACGTGCAGAGCTTTGGGACGCGCATGGGGCACGTGAGGGGCCTTTTGGGGAAACTTTAAATACGTGAAATAATCTATTTGATGTAATGAACATTTTGGGACTGGTTTCGTGTCGATCGGACACTGTTTCGATATGTTTCGGGGTGTCCGAAAGTTTAGGATCAAGTTTAAAAATAGTTAAAAATTTGGAAAAATTATGGGACTTTAATAGGAGGTTAATGAAGAGGTTAATAACCCTATAGTGTGATTTGGACAGGTTTGGTAGTCCCGGTGATAGTGATGGGGCCCGAGAGGGCTTTTGGCACGCGTATCGAGGCAGCAGCATAGGACAGTCTGTGAGTGGACTTCGTTTTCTAAATTGTGATGCAGGCATAACTATTTTATATGTTTTATATACGTGATTTCTATGATGATGATTGGGGCACTGGTGGATTATATGATTGCACGTATTTCGAGGTAAACCCGTATTTACACTTACTTCGAGGTTTACAAGTTTATACTATTACTATGTGAATGTGATTTCAATAATGATTCTGTGGCAGGATTTTGGTTTTGGAAAGATGAATTCAGGCATGAGACCCATTTGAATTATGTGATCGGGCCAGGGGCCTAGTTGGTTTACGAAATCGGGTTGAGACCTTTTTTAGTCATGTGATCGGGTTGGGGACCCAGTGGTTTACAAAATCAGGCATGATGCCCAGTTGAGTTTTATAAATGTGATTTCTGGTCTGGGACCCTATGTTTCATAAACGTGATTTTGGGTCGGGGACCCTAAATGGATTGTGATATTTTATGAGATATTTCGGGCAGGGCCCATTGAGATGTTTTAAAATAGCTTTGTAAAATTGTTTTCCATATACCATCTTGATACGAGGATATTTGATGGTCTCCTCCAGGTGTCTGGGACACTGGGGAAGTCACGGTGCATTGCTTGCGAGGGATCATTATACGGAGCTACCGGACCGTGTAGTGACTCAGGATCAGGAATGCTATGATTAGACGTCTGGGACGTCAGACATCTGGGATGTCTGAGATATTGACCCGGAGAGACCCCGGGTAGCACGCATTGCTTATTACCGTGAGATATAATGTCTAGGATGTCAAGCGTCTGGGATGCTAGGCATCTGGGATGTCGAGGATGGTTATGTGGTAAATATGGATTATTGGAATCTTAAAATGGTATTTCGGTATTTGTGGATTTGTGGTTATGGATTTGGGCAGTGGCCCACTTGATTGTGGACTTACGGATTTTAGTATTCTACAGTTTTGGGCTGAGTTCCGACATTTGGTTTTGAGATACGGTTTTTGGGCTAAGGCCCTAGTGGTTCATTTGAGTAAATATTTTGATTACTGATTTTACGATGCATGCATAATTTTTAGTGAAGGGCATAAATATCTTTATGAAATGTATTTTTTAAACTTATTGATTTTAGTCCACTCACAGTTTTGAATGTTTTTAATGCCCTTCAAGTTGATCACGGATACGGGCTGTAGCAGAGACCGAGACATCGCACTCCTCCACCGTTCATGGCGTGCTCTGAGAGCCCCGTATGGGCTGAGGTATGTATTATCCCTTGTCTGACACTTCGTGTCAGACGGGAGCATGACATATCCCACGTTAATCCCGGGGGAATTGGGATGGGTCGTGTCAAGGGAAATGTTTATACTTGATATAAACCACTACGGGCCTAGAAAGGGTTTTTAAGAAATTAAAGACCCAATTCAACTTTAGACCTAAGCTCAGGTCATATCCACAGGTGGATCATGGGGAAGCACGAGCGTGATTTACGTAATCACACTAACACCGTGTCGAAACCATTAGAAGGGGTAAGAAGGATGTTCGACTAAGTCGTCGCGAAAGCGATCCATGCTTGGAAGCACATGTCAAACATCTGCCCTCCCATGGTACCTATAAAAGGAAAAGAGGCCCTCTTCTCAAAAAATAACCAACAATTTAATCAAACAAAAAAAATTGATCAAAATCAATCGATTTCAATAACTGCCAACCCTTAAAAGTTTCTTGGTTATCCAAAAGCTCGTATTCTTGGAAAAATCTGTCTCTTTGATCCAGATTTAGATTCACCTCTCAACCCTTCTCAGTTCTTACTAAGAACACCAAGCTTTTCTCCTAATTCAACTTGTATCCCAAGTCTGTTTTGGAGACTTCCCGACCACCACACTTCATTCAAACTTTCTTCTGCAGTTTGTTTTGAAAGCCATCTAACTCATTTTGACTGCATCAAACTAGTCTTTGAGACTCTTACAATCTCACTCCCCAACAACATTGTGTATTTTTACTGCTCTGCCAACACCTTTGGTATGATTTCCAACAGATGTTCATCAAGTTGATAGTCTCTCGACCAAAAACACCAACTTATGGCTTAGTCTAGAGATAGTTTACTTCACGCATTTGTAATTCAATTCACAACGCTAATATTTAATTTAAGTTCTAAGTGTTTGCATCTTCTCTCTCCCTCTCTACAATTGGTTTCTTCAAGTCTAATTTCGATAACTATAATATACCAATTAATGAATTCTATGGTTGCATATAAGTCGTAGAACCATCTTTGCACTTCGTTTCAGTATTCGTACAAGTCTAGCTTTAAGAGGTTGATTCTATCTAACTCACCCTCTAAGATTGAATTGCATGATGCTAACATGAACACGCCAACATTGAACTTGGACTAGGCGCAAAAGAAAATATTTAAAGTTCTTACAAGAGGCATAGAAAAGAATAGCGCAAGAAACATGTCAGTTTTCTCCATTTTCACATGATTCAAACGATAATTTATGGGCCGCAATTCAGAAACCATTTCTAATCATGTCTAGTAACAGTTTCTACTAGTGGAAAATGCCTACTTTGAAAGAAATTAGAAGGCCAAGTCAATTGGAATAGCTCATCTAGGGCAGGACCATAACATATAGCCGAAGGCTTTCAACCTTCACCCCACTCGCCTTAGTCGCTTACCCCGCACACCACTGCATTAGACTATAGCGAAGAGATTTCCCTCATTCAAACACTTGTGTATCCACTTTTTTGGAAGGGAGTCGCCGATCGACGATCACGGATTCCGCTATGTCAAAAGTTTGGGCACGAACACTTCGGTTAATATCTTAAAACTTATTAATTATTATAATTTAAGGATGTGAGAGAACATAATTTAAACGAATCAAAAACACAATAATTAAAAAATAAATTTATGCTTACGTCTCGATGTTCCTCTTCGTCTCCAATCTCCCCAAAGCAGAAGCTATGACCATGGTGGACTGTATACCATGACTCCATGAGGCAGCATGTAGACCAGAAAAAAATTAAAAATGGTAAAGAAAATCTCTTCACCATCGTCTCTACCTTGTCATTGACAAGGTCCAAACTGCAATGTTGTATGTGGCACACCTTGTCAACCCACTGCTAACTTGTTGGCATATAAGCTGCACCTGGATCGGGTTTGATTAAGCTGCAATGCAGCTGATCAAACTCTCAAATAGAATCATGCCACTTGTTTAAAAACAGTTAGTGATGGCACATGTGTGAGTTGTGTGTGTGTGACTTAGTGAGGAAGAAAACATGAAATGTACGTGTGATGATGTCATCCTCCTCTAACCGAATTGTACAGAGGAGAGTGAATGAATATAATGAAAAATCATCATAGAATCACTAAGGACAATTGTGACTCTCTCTAAACGGTAAGAGCATAAGAATTTCAAGAAAATTGTTCTTGTATGCATTTTATCAAACACCTTCAGTGCATCAATGAAACAGTAAACCAATAATGCAATTTGATCGATCATCAATCCATATTTTTCATATCCTACTAATCTAGAGTGCTAATCACTCATTTCTGATACTAAAATATCCTAACCACATTTGTTCGAGCGAGAGAGTTAGAGAGTGTTGGTTACCTAAAGTGTGAAGAAGCTCCTCTGCAAATCGACTCTGAACTTTCATTGATCTTCGATCCTCAAGTTCTGAATCCAACATGGTATCAGAGCAGCTGTTCTGATCTGTGAACTGGGGCGTGCACTGTGAAGAAGAAACCGAGATGGCAGGAGCAAGCAGTGAGCTGAGAGTTCCAATATTTGATGGCAATAACTATGAATTTTGGAGCATTAAGATGCGTACCTTACTTCGAGATCAAGACCTGTGGGAGCTTGTTAACAAAGGTGTGAATGCAGATCCTGAAAGAGAAGAAGGAGCAATGGTGGTGCCTTCCTATGCAGACTTGATCAAAGACGCAAAGGCTCTTGGATTCATCCAGGCATCTGTGGTGGATTCCATCTTCTCAAGGATAGCAAATGAAGAAAGCTCTAAGGCAACTTGGGATCTATTACAGAGAGAATTTTGTGGTGATCAGAAGGTAAGATCTGTTAAACTACAAGGATTGAGAAGGGATTTTGAGTATGTTAGAATGAAGGATGATGAAACACTGCATGTATATTTGTCTAGACTGTACTCTATAGTTGATCAAATGAGGTCTTATGGTGAAGATGTAAAAGAAACTAGAATGGGGCAGAAAATCCTCATAAGCTTGACTAAGACCTATGATCCTATAGTTTCAATCCTAGAAGAAACCAAAGATCTAGATGAAGTAAATATGCAAGAACTGATTGCTTCCATTAAGGCTTATGATCAGAGGCTTGAACTTCACTCTGAAAGTTCTACTGAAAAAGCCTTCTCAAGTCATGCTAAGTCGTGGTCAAGCAAATCTAAGAAGGGTACAAGTACAGGAAGTAAACCATGGGTCAAGAGAACTGAGAATGATCATGGACATCACGAAAGAGAAACCAAGGGGGATGGTGAGACTAAGCCTACCTGCAAAGTGTGGAACAAGAAGCACTTTGGAAATTGCTGGTTTAAGACTAGAAAGTGTTTCAAATGCAACAAAATGGGACATTATGCAAAGGACTGTCATACTAAGAGCAGTGTCAATATTGCTCAGCAGATAGAAAATGATGGAGCCATGTTCTATGCCTGCCATTCAGTCACTACTTCTAAGAATGCTGATGTCTGGTATTTGGACAGTGGTTGCAGTAACCACATGACCTCTCAAGAATCAGCATTGATTGATCTTGATAGAACTCTAAAGTGCAGGGTGAAAATGGGGACAAGAGAATTGGTGGAAGCCAAAGGCAAGGGTTCTTTGGTTATCAAGACTCAGGGAGGTGACAGGATAATAAAAGAAATGATGTTAGTGCCTGGATTGGATGAGAACTTGTTAAGTGTTGGGAAAATGGTGGAGCATGGATATAACCTGATTTTTGAAGGAAGAAAAGCAACTATCTATGATCAAGGACATCAAATAGCTAGTGTTGTTATGACCAGTAACAGGTGTTTTCCTCTATCCTTCCAACAAGTTTTTCCAATGGCTAAGATGGCAATAGAAAAAGGGAGTTCATGGTTGTGGCACAGAAGATTTGGGCACCTGAATCACTCAAGTTTGACTTCACTAGTCACTAATGATATGGTGATTGGTATGCCTAGACTTTCTAAGAAAGATGAATGTTGTGAGGGCTGCATTTTTGGAAAGTAACAAGTGGAGACTTTTGAGAAAGGAGCTTGGAGATCAACACAGTTGCTGGAACTTGTACATTCAAACGTCTGTAGACCAATGCAAACTGAGACTCTAAGTGGGAACAAGTACTTCCTGACTTTTATTGATGACTATTCTAGAATGTGCTGGATTTATCTCCGAAGGCACAAATCAGGAGTATTCAATGCATTCAAGAAGTTCAAAACTATCGTTGAACTTCAGACAGGGAAGAAGATCAAAAAAATAAGAAGTGACAAGGGTGGGGAGTTTACATCTCAGGAGTTTCTAAGTTACTGTGAAGACATGGGGATTCAAAGGCGACTTACTGTTGCTTACTCTCCACAACATAATGGTGTTGCAGAGAGGAAGAACAGAACTATAGTGGAGATGACTAAAGCAATGATTCATGACAATAAAATGCCCTATATGTTTTGGGGTGAAGTAGTAACTATTGCTGTCTATTTGCTTAATAGGTGTCCAACAAAGGCCATAAGGAAGAAGACTCCTTTTGAAATGTATAGTGGAAGAAAACCAGGGGTTAGTCACGTAAGAGTTTTTGGATCAATATATTTTTACCATGTACCTAATCAACTAAGACAGAAGTTGGATTCTTCTGCAATCAAGGGAGTTTTTGTGGGATATGGTAGTTGTGAAAAAGGATACAGAATTTATTGTCTAGAAACCAAGAAAATTGTGGTATCTAGAACTGTTACCTTCAAAGAAAGTGCAAGTTGGAATTGGGAAACAAACATGGAAGTCAGTATTATGTTTCCCTGATATACACACTGAAACTGATGCTGAAAACAGTGAAGCAAAAGTACCAGGACATACTCAATCTGTTGCTACAGACAATGCAAGTGAGGAGACTGACTTAGAAGCTAGTTCAACACCAGTAAAGATAAGAAGTTTGGATGAGATCTATGCTATATGTCATGTTGCCATTATGGAGCCTGAATCTTTCCAAGAAGCAGTATTGGACAAAGCATGGCAGAAGGCTATGGAGACAGAAATTGAAATGATTGAAAAAAATGAAACCTGGAGTCTTGTGGATGGACCTACTGAGAAGCCTGTAATTGGAGTTAAATGGGTTTATAAGACCAAACTGAATCTGGATGGATCAGTTCAAAAGCTCAAAGCTAGACTTGTAGCAAAGGGGTACTCACAGAAACTTGAGATTGATTTCAATGAGACTTTTGCTCCAGTGGCCAGACTTGATACCATCAGAGTTTTAATTGCTCTTTCTGCTCAAAAAGGTTGGAAGCTGTTTTAGTTAGATGTGAAATCAGCTTTTCTCAATGGTGTCTTAGAGGAGGAGGTCTATGTAGACCAACCAGAAGGTTTTGCAAGACAGGGACATGAGGACAAGGTTTATAAGCTGCAGAAAGAACTCTATGGACTGAAGCAGGCACCCAGGGCCTGGTATTCTGAGATTGATTGTTATCTACTTGATTGTGGGTTCTTAAGAAGCACAAGTGAGGCCACATTGTACTTGAAGGTGAAAAGGGATGAAGGAACCTTAATAGTCTCTATCTATATTGATGATATCCTCTACACAGGTGATAATACTGAAATGATGGAGGAATTTAAACAAGATATGATGAAGAGGTATGAAATGACAGATCTGGGTTTGCTTCATCATTTTCTTGGAATGGGGGTTATTCATACTTGTTCAGGAAACTTTATTCAGCAAAGAAAGTATGCTTCTTCCTTGCTTGAAAGATTTGGACTCAAAGGGTGTAAATCAGTAAGTATCCCCCTAGTAACTAATGAGAAGCTAAGAAGGGATGATGGAAGTGAAGCTGCTGATGAACAGCTTTACAGACAGATTGTAGGCAGTCTGTTGTACTTGACAGCCACAAGACCTGATGTGATGTATGCCACTAGCCTATTATCAAGATATATGCATAATCCAACCAAGAAGCATCTTGGAACAGCAAGAAGGGTCCTTAGATACATTCAAGGAACACTGGATTATGGCATATAGTATAAGAAGAGTGAGGATTCTACCCTAATAGGCTACTGTGACAGTGATTAGGGGGGTTCTGAGGATGACAGTAAGAGCACTTCAGGCTATGTGTTCACTTTTGGGAATGGTGTGTTTTCTTGGGCTTCAATCAAACAAAATAGTGTAGCACTATCAACTGCAAAGGCAGAATATGCGAGTGCTGCTGAGGCCACAACACAGGCAGTGTGGCTCAGGTTTATCCTACAAGATCTTGGAGAAAAACAGTCTTAGCCTATTGCTCTTAACTGTGATAATCAGTCTGCCATAGTAATGGCAAAGAACCCTGTTTTTCACAACAGGACTAAACACACCAGTAGGAAGGTTCACTACATCAGAGATTCTTTGCAGGATGGGGAAATTCTACTGCAATACTGCAGGACTGAGGACCGGGTAGTAGATATTTTCACTAAAGCTCTTCCTAAAACAAGGTTTCACTACCTAAAGGGTCTCCTAGGGGTCAAACCAGAATGCAGCTTAGGAAGGAGTGTTGGCATATAAGCTACACCTAGATCGGGTTTGATCAAGCTGCAATGCAGCTGATCAAATTCTCAAATAGAATCATGCCACCTGTTTAAAAACAGTTAGTGATGGCACGTGTGTGAGTTGTTTGTGTGTGTGACTTAGTGAGCAAGAAAACATGAAATGTGTGTGTGTGATGATGTCATCCTCCTCTAACCGAATTATACAGAGGAGAGTGAATGAATATAATGGAAAATCATCATAGAATCACTAAGGACAATTGTGACTCTCTCTAAATGGTGAGAGCATAAGAATTTCAGGAAAATTGTTCTTGTATACATTTTATCAAACACCTTCAGTGCATCAATGAAATAGTAAACCAATAGTGCAATTTGATTGATCATCAATCCATACTTTTCATATCCTACTAATCTAGAGTGCTAATCACTCATTTCTGATCCTAAGCTATCCTAACCACATTTGTTCCAGCTAGAGAGTTAGAGAGTGTTGGTTACCTCAAGTGTGAAGAAGCTCCTCTGCAAATCGACTCTGAACTTTCATTGATCTTCGATCCTCAAGTTCTGAAATCCAACATGACTGCCCTCATACACCCTCTCCCCCCAAGATGAAATTGTCTCGTTGTTGATCGAAAACCTACAGTGGTTCGATTAAGTTATCAGTGAGGATTGTTTAGATGGTGATGGCAATCCAACCGAGTAAGAATTGTCACGGGGTGGTATCGATTGGGTTTGATTAATCGATGAATTCCCATCCATATATGGTTTGCACTCATATTTCAAGAAAACCTTTTTTTCTTTTGAAAGAAAATATTGGAGCTTCCAATTTAGGGAGCGGAAAAGGAGGGAGTGGGAATGAGAGGAGAGGGTCTTGGGTACATCAAGGTATATACATCTTCTATCTCACAAGGAAGTGAGGTCGGGTGGAATGGGGTGGTACGAAATGAAAGGAGGGATTCATCACGAAATGAAAGGAGGGATTCATCACGAAATGAAAGGAGGGGTTCATCTATTATTAGGGGATGCACTATCGATGTGGTCCTCCAACATGTACCCAAGACTTTCTCGAAAGGGAGATGGAAGGGTTAAAATGATTTTGGTTTTTTTATTATTTCAAATTATTTTCTTTCACAACTTAAAATAAAATTAAAATAATTAATCAATTTTAAGATGTTAACTGTAATTAAATTAAACACATGTGGCAGATTTTTAATGGAATGGTGGGGTGCAAAAATGCTCCCTGATTTGCTTGGTTGCTGAGAATATTCAATTCGTAATGGTTGGTGGAAGCTAATGCCATTGCTGAGAATATTAAATTTTGAAGGCAGCCACAAAGTGATGCAATCTCACGTTTGAAAGCTTTCACTCTCCATCTCTGATAAGATTTAAAGCAACCTTCAAATATACAAAACTGCTAATTTTCTGTTCTGTTAAAGTGTTCAAACGTTTTTGTATATTATATATGAGAAAGCCAAAGCAAAGTGCCAATTTCTGGCAAGGATTGGAGGTTTGGTTGCAGCAACCAGATCGTGTTGATATGAAAGCGGGGAAGTAGTAACAGTAGTGGAGTAGCTAGCAGCCGATGAGAACGGTGCGATTGGAGAAGAAATTTGATCTGATAGGCTTTTTGGGCTTAGAATTTTAGTTTTTTTAATTTTTTACTTGATGATATATTTTATTCTAAATCTTCAACGACACTACATAATTAGGCACTAGGTTTGTCAGAACCCAAACGTGAGCCACTAGTTAGATCTAAAAAGATCTCCGACCTAAGTAGGTTCACAAAGAATTTAAAGATAATAAAAAAGTACACTAGTGTGCCTCAGATAATGTAAATACAATGAGATCCATCAACGAGGAATTCTGCAATTAGATGGAGCTTAGAAATTGCGATATGTGTTGCTTCGTTAAAAAACATTTTCTAGAAACTCAGTGAGAAAAAACCAAAGTAAAAGAAAAAAGTGCAGCGCATTTACAAATAATGTAAAAAGATTAAATGTCCTAAAAAAGACCTAACTCGAATGAAAGAATCTTCAAAATGAGAAAATAAAGAAAAGGCATTAGAAAATTGGTAAGAAACGAAGTGCATGTGAATGTTTTCTTGGTCAATGCTTAATTCATTAAAGAAGAGCAAAGGGCAAGCCGAGGCCAGCAACAAAAGAAAAGGAAAGGCAGAAAGAACAACAGCAACAAACAAAGACGGCTATGACTTATGAGGACTAAGCGTTAAGAACCACACCGGAAGCATGCTTCGAAGACCAAGTCTCGCGTGACTGCGTGAGGAGGTTGAACATCTTTCAAGAGAAAAATAAATAATGACAATTACGAGTACGTCAAGTAGCACCTCAATTGGACAAATGAGATATCCTAGATTTGTAATAATGAAAAGAAAAGCTCGAGCCTTGAGGTGTAGTTTTGTTAGTAGGACTATATGATAGCGATGACTTTCTTTTATAAATACGAATGACTTAATGCCTTGATGACTACCAAATTTCTCATTGGATTTTTTTTTTTTGGATTGAATTTGTTTTGGTTAGGTGGGTGGGAAGATAAATTGTGGTGTGAGAAATTAAATTTAGTTAATGAAAAGTAATTTTGGATGAACACAGGCTAGAATGAGTAAATAATCAAATTTTTCAAATTTTTTTTGGTGTAAAAAATTTGACACTGCCAATGTTAGCGCTTCACAAACTACTAAGTACACTTCACTTTAATTTACTCTATTTGCTATGCCACAATGAGCTCTCTAGGTCAGGTAAAACCGTAAAACATAGAAGCACCATTTTATAAAGTAATCATGACAACTTGTTGATTTGTATTTAACAAAAATGTTCGTATCGTTTTGTAAAAAAAAAATTATTATTATTATTATTTATTGTAAGTCGTGACATATTGGATGATGTAATATGATTCGATGGTGATGGATGTACATAGTCAAAACAGTAGAGTCCGTCCGGTTCCGCAGGCCACGGAGTCCATGGACATAGTCAAATAGTGTCCACCAATACTAACACAACACCTGAATATCTGATTCGTTTACAGCTTTAGCCAAAAAACTATTAATTATAATATTTAGAAAACAAAGAGTGATTTAGTTTGCTAACATATTTTTATCTCTAATGACTTGCCCGTTACGTTTCCTTCGCCATCCTAATCTTATGATGCGAATCTCCAACGTTAATTTCATTCATACTTGCATGTGAATTGTGATGTATAAATATTGTAATTTGTCATGTAGTGAATTTATATTTATATAGATAAGTGTAGAAGAGTTTTTGGAATAATTACAAATTTATTAATTTTTATGAATTTTTATTGGGTCAATAGTATAATTATACAGAGTTACGAAACAGAGTTTTGTAAAACTATAGCAAGTTTTATATAATGTAATTGAGTTTTGTTGAAAATCATATTGAGTTATATAATTTGATAGATATTTTTTTCAAGAATTTTCTAATTAAATCATAATTATTTTTTATTTACTAAAAATTGTCTTGCCAAGTTAAAATAATAAAATATCTAATACTTAACAAAAATAATTCAAAAAAATTTCCGTTCAGATTGAGAGGCTAATCGTAAGCGATACATGGCTTCCCTTTGTTTTTTTTTTTTTTTTTGCATTTTATTAATTTGTACTTTATGTTTTTTTTTTATTCTTCAAATAGATTGAGTTATAAATTCATGTCAAGTCTATATTTATTTATTTAATTAAAATTTTTGTACATAATAACATATGATAATTGGACATTGGTAATTAATTAAAATGTTTGTAGGCTATGTTTTTTCTTCGTTAAATAGATTGAGTTATAAATTCATGTCAAGTCTGTATTATTAAATTCATTATTATTTGTATATATAATAATATATGAAAATTGGATATTAGTAAGTAGGGGTAGGCATGGCATGATTCGATATGAATATTGGTAATATTCAAATTGTTAAAATCTTAACGGTTCGATACTGTTTGGATTTTCTGAAATTAAAAATTAAACCTCTTCGACTAAAATAGTTACTAACGGTTCAGTTTGAATCGATACGGTTTGAAATCGTTTAGGTAAATAAAAAGACAGTAAGAATATTTTTTTTAAAGCAAGGATACAAAAAACCGCAGAATAATTAGTACTCAATTTTTTGTATATTAAGCATGCGGAGGATTAAGTTGCAAACATTACCACTATATTAAGTTTTATCAAATAAATATTATCACTTAATAAACTTTTATTATACTCTTATCTGGGTATACATGTGTTTATCACTTAATAAAATCATGACTAAAGATTGGCTAAACTAAATTCTCATATAGTCGCAAACATTACCAATAAAAAATTACCAAACTAAATATCAATAAAAGTGTATATCATTTATCTGGATATATATGTTCTCTCTAGGTAGCCGAAAACATTACCAATAAAAGATTTATTTAAAATTACAATCCTTTTATTTTTATTATTTTTACTTTGTATTAATAATAGTTTAAAAATTAATATATTCCTTAATAATCCGGTTTGGATTTAGCGAATTTTCAAAATGAAAATGAAAATTCAAACTGTTACTAATGGAGCAGTTTGGTTTCTCAAACCATTTGACTTTTATCTTATCAAACCTAAAATGTTGGATAAATAACGGTTTGAAACGATCAATTAGTAATTTTAACGGATTCGTGTCTGCCCTTATTTGTAAGAAACTTGAATTTTATTGAAATTACGAGAACAATACAGTTAAGCCTTGGTATAAACTCTATTGAAGTTCGAAGGAGGAGGTTGGAGAAATCATTTACTTGGTATAACATAATTTGCGCTAAAAAGTTTATCAAATTCCAATAAATTCAACCATTTAATGGCTCTTTAAAATAGTAAAAACTCTAGCCTATGTTTTCTCTCTTCCTAATCCTAAAGAAAAAGCAAACTAATGGTGATGAGGGAGACCATCTTCTTCCCTCCTCCCCTTACAATTTTTCCTCTTTTTCTTTTGAGTTAATAATAAGAGTCTCTTTATGGTAACTGTCTAGTCTAAACTATGCTCAAATTTGAACTCTCATCATGTTAATTTGCTTTCTTTTACAATCCACCCGTCTCCTTACCCAAAATCTTACTTTAATTTTTTTTTTCTTATCCTAAATCTTATTCTACGTTGCTGTTGGAAGAGTTTTCGAGTATCTTTCATGATTACAATAGTTAGATTATAACTTTTTGCCCTTTATTTGTTTTTATGCGCAATTTGATTGTTGAAAATCATGCCTTCCTCATTTATGTCATGCTCTTCAGGATTAGATGTGATAGGTTCGATGACGTGACTATTTTTTTTTTTTTATGGAAATAGTTTGTTTAGGGTTTTAGGCTTCATTAGGTGTTTGGTTGCTTTAAGCTTTGTGGGATTGAGTTGGAATTTTGAAAAATCTCAGTGATATAGGTTTGCTAGCTGTTAGTGCAACTTTTTGTCTGTGATACTATTGTCATGTTTGTTTATGGGTCTTACTGTCAAAACTTGATTTTTTATGGTACACTGTACCTTTTTTTATGATATATATAAGGGATAATTATAAATAGGTCTTATTTTTGGATTCAACTTATAAGTTAATCCACTAAGGTAAATATAGACAGTAAAAAAGAAATAACGTTTTTTTTATTGTTTGTCAAATTACATCATTCTTTTTAGTTCGTTATTTTTTAAACAATTACAGGTGTGCCATTACATATTATATTTTTTTTAAACAATTTGGAATCTTGCATAATGTTGTTTAGTATTTTTGTTAGATTTTATTATAAGAGTGAATTTATTATATTCAATTTATTTACTATCTATATGGATGATCTCACGATTCATTTAGTTCGTTTTCTATATAGTTAATCTTACTTCTAGCTATATGTGTATTCGATGTCACCTATTATAGTCTTATCATATAGGTAATAAAATCTTTTATGTACCTACTAATATTTGATTCTAGACTTAACATGTAAATTAAATAATATTACTTACTTAACTCTTCCGTATAAATAAGATACATATATATATATATATATATATTCTAATTGTGTCATAATAGGTATATTTTTTTAAATATAACTCTCTCAAAAGAAAATAAAATAAACATGTTCTTATTAATTTACCTACGAAAAATAATAAGAGAAATAACGTACTTGTAACTCTCTGACTCTTCAAACGTATCAGGTATTATTTGATAAAACAAATGTAAAATAAATCTTCAGAAATTTAGTTAAAATTATCTTAATTTAAGTAATTTTGAAAAATAAATATAAAATAATAATATTTAAAATTTGAAAGTTTCTCATCTATACCTGAAAAAGGGTATAAATGGTATTTAAAAACTTTAAAAAAACAAAATCATAAAAAGAACACGGTAAAAATTAAAAAAAAAATATATAGTAAATGGACTATTTTATATGTTAAGTTAACTAATTTATAAGTTAAGCTTAAAACTAGACTAATTTATAATTAATTCTATATATAATGATATCATTTTTTTATAAATAATAATAAAAAATTAATGAAGCAACAACATTCAATTATTTTTTCAATACACCAAACTTATCTGGAGTAAGGAAATCTCCTAATTGAATATACCTTAATTTATAATGACTTTACAAATGTTAATGTAACTTTAAATTGAATATCTCAAACATTTATCAACTCTCTAGAAAGCATAATTTAATTTACACTCAATTGTTTTATTAACTTTTATTTTAGCTGATTGTTTTTTTAAATTATTATTAATGACAAATATTTTCCTTATTATATATTTATTCATGGTTCTTTTAATTTTTTAATCATTATAATATTTTTATTTATTTGTTAATATATATTGTTATTTATTTATTAATATTATGTGCTATTTTTTCTTCTTCTTAAGATATGTCATTTATAACAATATGTTTAATGAAATGTAATTGTTTTGGGAAAATTGACCCATCTCATCACTAGAGAAAAAAAAATTTGGCCTATCTATGATACAATTTAAAACAATTAGGGTTCAAATAAAAACTAGCTAAGCCAGACCAACGTGAAAAGTATCTTGCTTCATGCTCCTTGCGACTTTTTTTTGTCGGGTTTATATATATTAGCTTTAGTTTAAAAAAAAAAGGTTAAAACGCCCATTATATTTTCATTGCCATTACCAATATGTTCAATTCTTTACCTTATAATTAAATTTCTACAGAGTTTTATATATTACAATTAGCGGTAGGCACGGTGCGATTCGATACGAATATTGACAATATTTAAATCCAAATCGTTAAAATCTTAACGGTTTGATACGATTTGAATTTTCTAAAATTAAAAATGAAACCGTTTCGATCCAAACCGTTACTAACGGTTCGGTTTGGATTGAAACCGTTTGAAATCGTCTAGACATTAAAAAACAGTAAGTATATTAAAAAAAGTAAGAATATTAAAAAAAACAAGTATATTAAAAAACAGTAAGGATATTAAAAAAACAGTAAGTATATTAAAAAACAACAAGTATATTAAAAAAACCGTAAGGATATTAAAAAAACAGTAAGTATATCAAAAAACAACAAGCATATTAAAATAACAAGGATATTAAAAAAAACATCAATGATATTTTTTTTTTAAATAAGGATACAAAAAAATAATAATCAATGCTCAATATTTTGTATATTAATTTTGCGGAGAATTGGATTGTGAACATTATCACTATATTAAGATTTAGCAAATAAACATTACCACTCAATAATCTTTTCTTATACTTTTACCTAAATTTGTATATATTTATTTGGGTATATTTAGGTATCTTTTATTTTTATTATTTTTATTTTGTATAAATAATAGATTTAAAAATTAATATATTCCTTAACGGTTCGATTTGGATTTAACGGATTTTTAAAATGAAAATCCAAATCTAAACTGTTACTATCAGAATGGTTTAAATTGTCAAATCATTTGACTTTTATTCAGTCAAACTTAAAAGCTGTTTGAT
Organism: Prinsepia uniflora; assembly: GCA_032719365.1. NCBI lineage: Eukaryota > Viridiplantae > Streptophyta > Magnoliopsida > Rosales > Rosaceae > Prinsepia > Prinsepia uniflora. The sequence continues at coordinate 58,528,888 of CM064876.1, forward strand.
AAATAACGGTTTAAAACAGATTGGTTAACAGTTTAAACGAATTCGTGTCCACTGCTAATTAGAGTATACAATCTAATATAATTATTTAGTGATATGATACAATGATATTTCGAAATTTCGCATGAAATTGATTCCTTAAATTTGTCACATTTGTAATTGCTAAATCATACTTTAATTGGCAACCAATGTTCGATGTACCGATGTACATAAATTCCCTTCATGGATGTTTCGCCGCTTTCGAAAAGAAATTACAAGATGGAAAAACAATGGCTCATATCAATTATTAAATCCCCTTTTTTAATTCTTCACCGCATTGAAACGTAAATTACAGATGAATGGCCCAACTGTACGGATGCTCTGATCCCAGCTAATATAATATCATTTATGAATTGTCAATTTAATATTAAAATGCTCCTTCCTCAAAATTTCCCTTCAAATTCTTCAACCTCGTATTAATACCTACTTAGATTTTTAATAAATAATTTATTTATTATTGACGTTTTTAGAGCGCAAATATCAGCTTGTTGCGAAATAGTTCGAAGGAAAAACAAAAGCGAAATGGCCGAAAATGGAAATGGAGGTGTACGGGAGTGCAGAATCCGCATAGTTCTCTGTGGCGGGTGTTTTGAAGACGTAAGAGACTTCTCTTTCTCGCTCTATACTATAAATTCGCAAGTGAACAACACACATTCATTCATTCAATCACACTCTCTTCACGTTTCTCTAATCAATTAATTCTCTACTCTCCGGCCGCTGAAGCTAGCTCTCCGGTACCCTTCTTTCTCTCTCTGTATATCATTCATTTTTTCCATCGTCTTTTCTTTTTTCTGATAAATGAAAAACACTTGTGTTTTTTTCAACGTGTGTACGAAAATGTTTGATTTTGTTTTTTCCTTTTCTTTTTGGGTTTCCTTCACTTGATTGCATGATCCAAGGTTAATGAAATTGTGGGTTTTCAAGGACTCATGCACTGGATTCATGAATGAGAAAATCAGGAATGAATTTTCTTGTTCATGCGCTGTTTGGTTGCAAGAAAAATGCATGCAGGGGGAAGAAAAAAATTAATTTTTTCAATAGGGCCGCGTACAAATATATATCTTGTTCTAGCTCTAGGCCAAGAAAAAGTATCTTGAAAAGAAAAAAAGAAAAAAAACCAGAGCGTTAGAAAAATGTTTTTGCCTTCCTTCAGGACAGGCAGACTTTGGGATTTTCCCAACAATCCAATAAATGTTGGAAGAAATCAGTAGATTTCTTCAAGTTTCCTCTTTAGAACTGTGTTGGATTTTCATCAGAAATGGAGAGCTTCAAAGCTCCATTCAGGGGCATTGCAAACGATCTCCGAGGAAGAGCAGCATGCTATAAACAAGATTGGATTGTAGCTTTTCAATCAGGAATCGGGTAAATAAATTCATTACTGGGCACAATTAGAAATGGTTTCTGACTTATTTCACACTCTTCTTTTCTGTCTTTGAAATTTTGATTTGGTGTCTTTTTTTGTGGTAGGATTTTGGCCCCAACTACCTACATCTTTTTTGCTTCTGCTCTTCCTGTTATAGCATTCGGCGCGCAACTCAGCAGAGATACAGGTATAATGTGTAGATACATAGCATTCCATAAGTGTTAAGCATATATGATTGTGACCTTAAATTCAAATTTATTGACATTTGATGAGAAGTTTGGAACTCAGATAGCTATTTTCTTGTGTAGATGGAAAATTGAGCACAGTGGACACCTTGGCCTCAACTGCTATTTGTGGTATAATACACTCAATTCTGGGTGGACAGCCTCTCTTGATCTTAGGAGTTGCAGAACCCACTGTTATCATGTACAAATACTTGTACGATTTCGCGAAAGGAAGGAAAGGGTTGGGGCCCGATCTATTTTTGGCTTGGGTTGCATGGTAATGGGAATAACCCTTTAGAGTCTAGAGTTTCATGAAGTTTAAGATACGTACAAATTTTTAACCTTGTTGACTTGAGTCTTACAGGGTTTGGGTCTGGACATCTCTTTTTCTCATTCTTCTTGCAATCTTCAATGCTTGTGATATCATCAACAAGTTCACGAGAATTGCAGGCGAACTTTTTGGCATGTTGATTTCTGTTTTGTTCCTTCAAGAGGCTATCAAGGTAACCCTCACATGGAAAATAAGATCATTTTCGAAATCAAATATATCTCATGGGAAGTAGAGTGACACACGGTTGATGTTTCAATTGAAGGGTATAGTGAGTGAGTTCAAAATTCAGGAAGGTGAAAATTCAAATTCAGAGACGTCTCGTTTTCAGTGGCTTTACACAAATGGACTGCTGGGCATCGTATTTAGTTTTGGCCTACTCTATACTGCTTTGAAAAGCAGAAAAGCAAGGTCATGGTGGTATGCAACAGGTTTGTCAACCCATTTTGAGTTGGATACACTTGGTTCTTATTATAAATCTAACTTTCTTTTTCTTATGGAATTTGAGGATATTTACTATATATGTATTTCAGGGTGGTTGAGAAGTTTCATTGCCGATTATGGTGTTCCGCTAATGGTGTTACTGTGGACTGCGTTGTCGTTCAGTGTACCACACGATGTTCCTTCAACAGTTCCTAGAAGACTCTATAGCCCTTTAGCTTGGGACTCTTCATCTTTACCCCATTGGGCTGTCACCAAGGTAAGCTAAAATGCTTTGTAGTTTCGTTATTTATAGCCCTCTAGCTCGAGACTAGAATTTGATTTAGTAAATTTGGATTAATGTCCCTTGAAAGATGGATTATGCATTTGTTCTTTCTTTCTTGTAGGATATGGGGAAGGTTTCTCCGGCATATATCTTTGCTGCCATTATACCAGCTGTGATGGTAGCCGGACTTTACTTTTTTGACCACAGCGTGGCATCACAAATGGCACAACAACAAGAGTTCAATCTAAAGAAACCTTCTGCATACCATTACGATATCTTGTTGCTGGGATTTATGGTTTGTGTCAAAACCATATTAAGATCGATAAAGGTTTGTTTTTATCAGATTCAAGAAAGAACTAATGCTTTTTCACTTTCGTGAAAAATTGGTTCTAGACTCTGCTTTGTGGATTGATTGGGCTTCCTCCTTCTAACGGGGTCCTGCCACAGTCACCAATGCACACTAAGAGCCTTGCTGTGCTGAAGAGGCAGGTGAGTCTAGGGAATATATCATTGGAACTTCTCAATATTGTTGTTGGGCATTAAGCTAAATGAAACTTAATTCATATAATACATCCATATGCAGTTGATTCGAAGGAAAATGGTGAAGAGTGCTAAGGAATGCATAAAGAAGAATGCTAGCAACTCTGAAATCTATGGAACAATGCAAGCTGTGTTCATAGAAATGGACAACAACGTGAATACTGTAACTTTCTCAATCAAACATCTTTTCATGCCTATCTGAAATTTTATGAAAATTTCTTAAGTCTTAATAGTTTGGGTTTCAGCCTACATCAGAGGTGAAAGAGCTGAAAGACTTGAAGGAGGCAGTTATTAATGGTGACAACAAAGGGGAAAATGAAAAGGATGCATTTGATCCTGAGAAGCATATTGATGCTTACTTGCCTGTCCGAGTTAAAGAGCAGAGAGTGAGCAATCTATTGCAGTCACTTCTTGTTGCAGCTGCAGTTTTTGCAATGCCAGGCATAAAAAAGATACCAACATCAGTTCTATGGGGATACTTTGCTTACATGGCCATCGACAGTCTTCCGGGTAGCCAATTCTGGGAAAGGTTGCTACTTCTCTTCATCACAAGTAGCCGACGCTACAAGTAAGTAATCTTCTTCTTATGCAAGAAGCATCATCTTCACCAACATTTTTAATCACAGTTTATAAATAATTTTGTTACGAGAAATCATTTTTCGTTCTCGATCTAAGTTAAGTTTCCATCTATATCTAATCTCTTCTAATCCCCTTACCTTGAAAAAACATTCATTTTTACCTTCAAATTACCTTGAATTTTTACAAGTATATAATCCAATCGAACCAAATACCAAACGAGCCATGAGTGTTTCAAGATTTCCAAAATCCCCCTTATAAAAAGCTTACTAAAACTTCCGATCATGATACTAATTTGGATGTGTTCATGTATGCAGGGTTTTTGAAGGGGGTCATGCTTCCTTTGTGGAGTCGGTACCATTCAAATACATCGCAATATTTACACTCTTCCAGCTCGTATACCTCCTCATCTGTTTTGGTGTGACATGGATCCCGATAGCCGGCATTTTGTTCCCCTTGCCATTCTTCGTTCTCATAATAATAAGACAGCATGTCCTCCCAAAAATCTTTCAACCGCGTCACTTGCAGGAGCTGGACTCAGCTGAATGGGAGGAAGTCAGTGGTTCCCCAATGCCCCCATCTCTTAGCCTCAATTCCAGGGTATGCAACATCCATGACTATAATATATTTATTTACCTTGTAATTTTTTTTTCAATATGAACAAGTTTCATCATCGTTTGTCGAGCTCAATCTGAACAAATGGACCTCTCTTTATTAGGATGCTGAAACTTCCAACGAAGAAGGTGGAATGGAGATGTGTGATGCTGAGATTTTAGATGGATTAACAACCAGTAGAGGGGAGCTGAAGATTAGAACAAGCTTCGGGGAAGAGAGAGGTGGTCAGGTACAACCTCAATAATTTTTCATCCTACCTGTTTCTTATTTACTTGAGGACTAGGCCAAAAATGGATCTTAGAGAAATTTCAATGTTATGGTTCATACATATCTTAAAGTAATGACAATACTTTCTTCATGTACTGACTACTGAGTGGAGTGGATGTCAGCGTTGATATGTGCTGCGTACTTGTGTTTTGCAGGTTCACCCTGGCGGTTCTCGAGAAACAGAGTGAACGATGAATTGGACTCCAATGCCGGTCAAAAAATTTAGACTTGATGATGATTATTATATAGACATGAGATTCAGTAGTATATGCTGAGAATCGTTCTATTAGTTATGTTAGTTATGTTTGTTTTAGATTATGCAGTTGTTTAGTTAAGGCAGAAGTCTTAGGAAGTAGGAAACGTGTCTACCACGTTCTAATTTGTTTTTAAGGATTAGCTTGTCAGTTTGTTGGTTCCACAAAAATCTGCACAAGTTGTGTTGGTGCTTGGTTGCAGTTACTTATTTTTATCTATATTTTAAGTTGAAGTTGTAGGACGTTTTCTTTGATGAGATACAAAGGATCTTCAGTTCCCTCTAATTTTCATGTTCTTCATATGAAAGTTTAGAGTTTTATATTTATCTAACATCTGGTATCATAGCCTCCCACTGGGCCTGAATGTTTGAATACGTGAGAAGGAATTCTTGCAGCAGCAAGACTTCGTGGCAACCGAAAAGCCAGCAGAAAACTTTTATTCAACCCGCCACCATTCCACGCTTCAATGGTCACTATGATCATTGGAGCATGTTAATGGAAAACTTGATCCAAAGAATATTGGGATCTAGTTGATATTGGATATGAAGAACTAGCAGAGGGGGCAATGCTTACACAAAACCAACAAAAAAGGTTGGAGGAATTGAAAGTGAAGAACTATCTTTTTCAATCCTTTGATCGAGCCATTTTGGAGACTATACTCCAGAAAATCACAATGAAGAATATTTGGGATTCCATGAAAAAAGGTATCAAAGTTCAGCAAGAGTGAAGCGAGCACAGCTTCAAGCCCTAAGGATAGATTTTGAGACTCTCCAGGGGAAAAATGATGAGACTCACTGATTATTTTGGAAAGGCCATGGGAGTTGCAAATAAATGAGGATTTACAGTAACAAAATTGGAGAAGGGGCTCCGGTGGAGACAATTCTGATCGAGAACATTAACTCCTAAATTCGATTATGTGGTTTGTACAATCGAGGAGTGTAATGACGTTGAACACAGGTCTATTGATGAATTGCAAAGTTCATTATTAGTGCATGCATAGTGCATGCATAGAACAACTGTTGTGGAGGAATTAGCTGCCATAAAAGTCTCAACAATGGGAGAATCATCAAGTTTACGAAGAAGAGGAGGAAGAGGTCGTGGTCGAGGTGGTCGAAGAAATTACCGAGATAGCAATAGAGATGGCAGCAAACCATCTCCAAATTCAAAAGAAAAAAATAGTGAATGTTACAGATGTGGGAATTTGGGGCCTTTTAAGAATTGAGTGTTACACCAAATTACCAAAGGGGAAAGGTAAGAAGACGAACTTAGTTGAAAAAAAAAAAGGAAAAAGAGACGTTGATGATGACATTCCACGCAATGGGGGTGGGAAATCAAGATATGTGGTACGTGGATACTTGATGCAGCAATCACATGACGTTGTAACAGTACTTTCTCAACTCTTGATGAAAGTTTTCATACTATTGTGAGCTTTGGTGATAAATCAATTGTCAATTTGATGGGCAAAAGAAGTGTTCATATCAGGGCTAGAAATGGTTATGTTGAAACTATTTTTAATGTGTTTTATATCCCTGATTTGGAAGCAAATTTATTGAGTGTTGGCCAGCTTCAAGAGAAAGGGTATACTGTCACATTTCAGAACAACAAATGTAAAATTTATGATTCAAGACGTGGATCAATTGCTGTGGTGAAGATGTATCCAAAAATATTGTATCCCTTGAAGCTAACAATTGCGGGAAGTTGTCTGCTGGTCAAGAAAGAGGATCCAACATGGTTAGCTATGGCATTTCAGATATGGTCACCTGCATTTCAATAGGCTCAAGACATTTTTTAACAAGGAAATGGTGACCTAATTTCCTGAGACTACTCCTTGCTTGAATAATTGCGAGAGTTGTGTTGTGGCAAAGCATGACAGAGATTCATTCCCAACTGGGAAATCAGTGAGAGCTCAAGGGATTCTAGAATTGGTTCACTCGGAGTGGGCCAATTTCACCATTTTCAAATGGTAACAAGAAATATTTCATATCCTTTATTGATGATTTTAGCTTAAGAACATGGGTGTTTTTTTTGTTCGCATTACAAGTCAGAAGATTTTCTAATTTTTAAAAGCTTTGTTGTCATGGTTGAAACTAAGATCGAGGAGAGGGTGAAAGCTTTAAAACCTGATTCTAGTGGTGAATTTTGTTCTAATGAGTTTGTGGATCCTGTAAAGAAAAAGGAATCAAGAAGCAACTGACAACAACATACACACCAAAAAAATGGTATGGTCGAGAGAAAGATTCGAACCATTCTCAACATGGTTTGCAGCTTGTTACTCAAAGGAGGTGTCCTAAATTTTTTTTGGCCAGAAGCAGTTTTGTGATCAGTCTGTGTTCTAAACAAGGTTAAAATGCAGGTTTTTTTTGGTCAAGTTTGAATTGGTTTGAGGACCTGTAGTCCTTTTCCATGTGCATCCCTTCAAATTACACTTCCTAGCACCACTAGGATTACTTCCAATCAACCGTCTCCGATTCAATTCCCCTAAATGATGAAGATTGATATTCTAGTTTAAACTAATATGATTAAACGCACATAGGCAGTATCCCTTTACAGCAACAAATAAAAGAAATTAAGCAACAAGTCATTTATCTAAGCCCTTAGACGGTGACAAACGGTCCACCAATTCATTTCCTATGTGACAGAAATATTTTCGGTCATTATTGAGTTTTATTCGTAAATTTTCTTCTATATCGAATCCCTTTATAATAAAACAAAAATCATTCACGTCTATAATTCTACTTTCAATATAAAATTGTGTGAATTATATACAGCCTAATAATAAAACGGGTCATATATAGGCTCCTATTTTTCAGAAATTAAGCAAACTATATATGGGGTAAGACATTTGATATATGATCTCGTTAGGGATGTAAATTGCCCAGTACAACTTGGATTTTCGGGGAGAATCTTGGCTTATGTTTGGCTCGTGATCATGTAATAAAATTAAGCCAAGTATACGTTTGGCTCGTTAAGATGATCAGGCTAGAGATTTTGTATGTCCGACTTGTAAAGCTTGTAAAGAGTGCTAGTATTATATTATAAGACAGCTCGAGCTTGGCTTGAGCTTAAGTTGTTCGTCAAGCTCACCAAATTTTGTGATGGTATAATCATTCGACAATAATATTGGACAGTGCCAAAAGTATTAAGAATTTAAGATGCGATCATATATAAATAAAGTTAGAAAATCGAATATATAAATATTTTTTTATTTTATTACAGTTTTTTTTTTAAGTAAGAATTCCAATTTTCATGATGAAAGAAAATATAGCCAGACGAACGACTATAGAACACTGCTTAAAACGGCGGCCGCCTAATCCGCCTAGGCGCTCGAAGGTGGGAAACCGTCCCGCCTAATGACTAAGCGCCTAGGTGGATTTTCGTGTATATCCTTATACATATTTAGTGAATTTGTGTGTACATCCTTATACATATTTAGTTATATAAGTTCTTATATATATAAATTTAGTTATATAAGTTATTTTATTTATTAAATACTTAGTTAATAATATAAGTATTAATTAAAATAAAGATAATAAATTAAAAAATATAGAATGTTATATAATAAAATTAATAAAAAAACTTATATTATTAATATTTATGATTCACAACTTAATTTATTTATTAAGATAATTAATTTTTATTCTATAATTATTTGATAGTATTTATTATATTATTAACTTGTAAAATTTTGATTTTAAAAAAAATCATCTAGTCGCCCGCTAATCTCCACCCAACCACTAGCGTCTAGGCACTTAGTCTAGTAGCCCCTTTGATCCGTGTTATGTTATCGAATATGAAAAACGACAACGATTACGAATATTGCAATTGTGCAAACAAGCAACAAGGAAAAGACTTATCCTTACCTCCTCCCAAAACCCTCTCTCGGCTCTCTCGCTCTTTCTCCTGCTCGCAGCTCTAGCCAGGCACAGAGAGAGGGTAAGTAAAGTCTCTATCTTTCTCAGATTTTTGCTATAAATTTCAATTTGTCATAGTTTCAACCCTTAAATTTTATCACCATCTCAGCCGCAAACACCATAGTCCGTTCCGATATCTGGGTTTATGTCTAAAGTTGCTTTGGGTTCTGTGGTTGGGTGGGGTTTTCTGATTATCAATGTACGTGGGTTAGCAAAAGATTGTCCTAGATTATGCAAACCTCAATAGGAATGTTAGTCCTTTGCCAGAATTGCTAACCTATTTGCACTTGCCTGCTGGGTCGGAGTTCGCATGCGTGGTATTGATATACATATATCAGTTTGATTTTTAACCATATTCTGAAAATTTTATGACATTCCTTTTAGTGATGGCTCTGCTGGAACCTCTGGAAAAATTTGGGGCTCTTTTCTTAAAAATGCTTGGACAATTTTTGTGATGCCCTTGTTGTTATCGAAAGTTTGCATTTAGTAGAATTCCTTCTAATTCGAATTTGGAGATATAACTACGAAGCAAACCTCTTACCTTCCATTGTTGGTGGGGGTTGCCATATAAAATCAAATTAAGGCAGAAAGTAAAGGTCCCCAGAATTCTAAATTCATGCTCTGGATTTCATGAAAGAACTGAGAAAGACACAAGGCTCAGTGATTTTTTTCCCTTATCTTTAAACGAACTTGCAAGGGTCACTAAATTTTCTGTTTCAGTACCCACTTTCTCTATCTGCAAACCCAAATACTTTCAAGTCCCAAAACAAAATCACTATTTATTTTTATATTGTATTCTTATGTGTATTTCTTCATTTATTTTCAGAGGTAGGACAGAAAGTGACCCATGGCATCTCAGATAATTAGAGAATGGGCAGGAATAAATAACTTCGCACCTGCCACTCAGACTAAGTTGCTTGATATTCTGGGAAAACTCAAAGAAGAGGTTCTTTTTCTCCTTGTCTTAGTTTAGCACTCAAAAGGTTTGTTTTTCTTTCGGGTTAATTCTGTTTTAACTTTTTTTGTGTGGTGCTGTGGGTGTAGAATGTGAACAGTTTGACAATTCTTGTGATGGGGAAAGGTGGCGTTGGAAAATCATCTACTGTCAACTCACTAATTGGTGAACGGGCTGTTTCTATTAGTCCTTTTCAGGTGTGTTTTTGCTTTAATTTTAGGCTGGATTGAGTTGTTTCACCTTGAATTCTTAGTTTTGTTTGTTGTTTTTGTCTAGTCGGAGGGAACGAGACCTGTGATGGTCTCACGTTCAAGGGCAGGATTTACTTTGAACATCATTGACACCCCTGGGCTAATAGAAGGAGGATATATTAATGACATGGCACTTAATAATATAAAAAGGTTATTTCTTGCTTTATGAATTTGTAAATTTTTCACTCCCATGGGAAATGTGTTGCTAGCTCTTGTCAAAATTTGTTTTCAGTTATACTAGTGGATATTTAATCATGTAGTTGGGTTGTTTGAGCAGTTTCCTTCTGAACAAGACCATAGATGTTCTACTTTACGTGGATCGGTTGGATGCGTATAGGGTGGATAACTTGGATAAGGAGGTTGTCAAAGCCATAACTGATAGTTTTGGTAAAGGAGTATGGAATAGGGCTTTGGTTGTCCTGACTCACGCTCAGCTCTCACCACCAGATGGTTTGCCTTATGAGGAGTTTGTCTCCAAAAGATCTGAAGCTCTTCTTAAAGCTGTCCGTCTTGGTGCTGGGTTAAGAAAACAGGATGCACAGGTGAGCAATCCCTTCCAACCAAATTAAGTGGGTGTGTTTACCTCTTATTCCTTTTTTGTTAGGTTATAAGGCATTGTTCTTATTTGGATGAAGGTTTTAGACAGGAACTAGTGTCATGTTAGACTCTTCATAGAAAGGTACATGAAGTATGGGATGGTTAGTTATTAATTTTATTTTTTTTGTAATGATTGAGCTTCGATAGGAAAGACAACGCTATTGAACAAGAATACTAAACATAATATTTCAAACTGTACAGGTATAAAACGTATTTGTTATGTGTTTTAAATAAATAAAAACCCTGTTTTAGTGCGGGTAATTCTCAGGAGGTTTCTTACTGGGTCATTGCTATTTGAAAAAGCATAAAGCATTTCCTGATGGATTGTTGGCATGGTTGTCCTGATGGATTGTTGGCATGGTTGTGCCATTTGATGTCAGGTTGCAAAGGATGTGATCTGGGCATCATGGTTCACTTTTCTTTTCAGTTCCACTGTCTGATATATGTGGATTAGATGAATGTGGTAGATTGTGTCTCAGCGCTTTGTAAGATATGCATGCCTATTTTCTGCAGGAACGTTCTAAATCGGAAATCTTTAAATAATTTGTTCTGTATGTGTTTTGACATTGGAAGTAAAAAATTAAACCAGAAGGTAGTTTCATACTATTAAGTTGGGATATGAAAAACTATACTATTATGTAAGTGAAAACAAGAAAACGAATCTTTTGAAGAAACACTTGTCTTTATCCTTGTTATATAGGTGTAAGGTGATATATTTTTTCGTTATGATTTGTACCAACAAAAAAAACTTTAACATGAGGTTGAAGGGGTGGGGGAGATACAGAGATAGTCAGATGTCTGGTAGATGATTGGTTACCTATGAATTGCTGCACAGCTGTATTAAGTGGACATGATGGCAACTATGTGTGATTATTTAGTTTCTTGGGTTACTGTGGTTTAGTTTATAGTAATTCTTCTAATAACTAGATACTGAATTTGACGTGCGGACAAATACACAAAGCACATATATCATAGCAGTGAGATTACCAGTATCATGCTAATGCAGGTTATTCTCATTTCATTCAATGGTCGGAGATGAATTGAAATCTACGCAATAATAATTCTAAGGATTCTATATTCAAATGAAGGAAATGGAAGTCTTACGATGTAGAAGATCATAACATAAGTTGTTTTGCTGGTTTTGATTAGGTTTTGAATTGTATAATCTATCCTATGTTCTCTTTCTGCATTTCGTCATATGAAAAATGCTTTGAGTATCGTACTTTTTCAATGTGGTAATGTTTTCGTATACTCTTTTCCCAATCTCATTTTCCTCAATTCTTATCCTTTTTGTTTACAGTATAAAATCAAATATAAAAGATTCCTCAAGTTTTGTATTTTATCTTACAAGTCCTGGTAAATAGTGGAAACATTATTTCTTCTCTCATTTTGAAGTACTTCTCAGGGATGCCTTATGTGCTTGCAAAGCCTTTCATTTTTCTGAATGTTTTCCTGTATTATCTCTAGGTTTCAAAGATTCCCGTTGTTTTGGTTGAGAACAGTGGTAGGTGTAACAAGAATGAAAGTGATGAAAAGGTTAGTTACTTTCCTTTTTTTGTATTTATAGTCGTTTACATAAAGTACGGTTATGTATAACTCCATGTTTGTCGGGTGTTCTTTGGCAATAGATTCTTCCAAATGGAACTGCGTGGATACCTCATTTGGTCCAAACAATCACAGAAGTGATCTTGAGTGGAAGCAAGTCCATTTTGGTCGATAAGAAGTTGATTGAGGGGCCAAACCCCAATGAGAGAGGGAAGCTCTTAATTCCTCTGATTTTAGCAATCCAGGTGAGAGAGCTTCTGCACTTTTTTACATGGAGTGCTGTTCTTTCTCTAGTGGTGCAGGACTAATTATCAGTTGTCTCTTCTTGTTTATATAGTATTTCTTTGCCATCAAACCGATAGAACGAGCAATCAGGAGTGATATTGCAAAAGAGAGTAGGCCATCATGGGAGATGAGGGACTCCGGTGCCAGTAGTCGCAGGTTATGATATCGTTTTGGGCCATCTATTCTCTGAAGTTCTACTGCTATCTCCCCATTCCAACGCTGATTATCTCTGTTCTTAACTTATTTTTTTCTTCTCCGGCTAGCAAATAAAGTAGTCATTTGAGATTATGAAGTATTGAATAGACTCCAGCTTTGGATGTTGTGTGTTGAGGAATTAGATTTGTACTGTACTTGTATTGCCATTTATAATTAATGCTGCCCGTCTTTATAAAATTTATGTTTACGTGAAGCATGTCGTTAGACCTTTCTAATTGAAGCATGACACTGTACCCTCCGAATTGGAGCATGTCATCGGATGGAGTCAATACTAGGAAACTTGGAAGACCTTTGGAAACAAAGGATATGACTGATTTTCTTCCAAATACTTTGTTTTGGCCTTGGACATGTTTAAATGACAAAGGGGTGCAAAACAAAGATACAAAAATATACCATATAATTTATCCTTAATTGCAAAGAATAAGGCAACAATAAACATAAAATACATATTATCAAAGAAAAAGAGAGCTTTTTAGAATTCCTTTTCACCTCCTTAGGTCCTTTCCCCTAAAGCTGAAACATCTATCACAAAATAATTTAACCTAACGACTACAGACAGATACGATCCCCTCCCTCCCCAAACTAATTCAAAATTGATGATTCCATAAATCCGCATCAAGGTCAAAAAGATGCAGCCGCAGAAGAATGTATCCTACAGAATCAGTACTATATGGATGAAACAATGAAGAAGAAATTCTATCTCCGGCTTGCAGCTTTGCCCTTGCTCAGACTCGCAAGTTCCTCAATCAGCTTCTTCTCATCAGTACTCAATCTCTTTGGGATTTCGACCTGTACACGTACCAGCTGATCACCTCTCATGTTGCTTTTGTTTAAAATGGGAACGCCCTTCTTCGCCATCACAAGAGTCGTGTTGGGTTGGGTACCAGAAGGAATCTTCAAATCCACCATTCCATCAACTGTTGGGACCTTAATTGTAGTCCCCAAAATTGCATCAATGTAGGACACCTTGCAGGTGTACATGATATTGGTATCGTCACGTTTCAGAACAGGGTCCGGGATAACTTCTATAATAACAAACAGGTCACCAGGAGACCCGCCACGCCTTCCAGCATTACCTTCATTTCTGACTCTTAAACGGCTCCCAGAGTCCACACCAGCTGGAATTTTCAGACTGATCCGCTTGGTCCTCCTCACCCGACCATCTCCTGAGCAAGTGCTACAAGGGATGGATGTTTCCCCACTCCCACCACATGAAGAGCATGTCATGACCTGCTGGAAGACACCTAATGGTGTCCTTGCTGATTGAACAACCTGGCCTTGCCCACCGCATGTGCTGCATCTGGATGGCTGGGTGCCTGGTTTAGCACCTGAACCATTGCAAGTCCCACAGCTCTCCAACCGGCTAATTTCAATCTCCTTTTCAAACCCGAAAACTGCTTCCTTGAAGTTCAGGATAAGATTATAATATTCATCCTGGCCATCAACCGCTCGACTCCTAGAACCTCTACCGCCCATTCCACCCATACCGCCCATTCCACCCATACCCTCAAATAGGGATTCAAACAGATCAAATGGATTGCTGAAATCCTGAAACATTAAAGATCATCCCACTGTAAGAATCTCAAGATGCACAGAAAAATCAATTTCCCCAATCACAATTCTTAAGGTACTTACCCCCATACCCATACCAGCACCTTTAAGTCCAGCCTCGCCGTATTTATCATATAGTGATCGTTTTTCATCATCAGACAAGACCTGCAAAGATTGACTAATTTAGAAAATGACTATAACTGCCCCAGGTCAATGATGAATTACAAAACCATGTGTTTACCTCATACGCATTGCTGATTTCCTTGAACTTTGTTTCTGCCCCCGGTTCTCTGCAAGTAGGAAAAGTAAACGTAAGGCAACATTTAACAAATTGATTGATTTAACTAAAGCTAAGCCAGAAGGGAATTAAAGAATACTCTTGCCAAGAAGATATTTCCACTTGCACATTTGCAATACAGATAAACACTGATAAAATAATTCAAACACAATAAGAGAAAAAATCCGACTTCAAATATCACCAGATCAGTTTTCAGTTCTTTGTATTCAATGATGACAAGATAAAATGTACCAACTCCAGTAATTTGTGGACAGACAGTCACATATCACGATATTGTGCAGAGGTAGGCCAACACATCATCATCTAAAAATCCAGACATGGGACATGCAATATTAAATACATACATGCATATTATACAAACACACACACACACACGTATGTGCATAGATTGATAATTAGATTAACATCTATTTATTTGACTTTTCACTTGAAACCAACCATATATGTTGCTGATGATTATTTTCATGAAGAGCTAGAAAATCGGACACGTTTTCTAGGACAAACTAGCTTCCACCATTCTAGAAAAAAATCAATTTTTGAATAGCCATGCATCAGGATCTAGAGATCTCCACCTCGGCCAAGACTCTGCCTCAATTAAGATCTGTGTCCTTTTTCAGGGTTCATCTAGCAGAGTGCCTTTCAGAAATAAAAATATAAAAATATATATACTTACGAAACAACCCATGAAAACTTACTAACCTAGTCTTGCATAGTCATTAGTCTGCAGTGAAGCAAGATAAGGCACCACATGAAAGTTTGTAACAACATTCAGAGGTCTAGAAGTTTTAAAATAGCCCCATAGCCCCCAAGAAAATATTGATATCTAGCAAGTTGCCTTTTCAAATCCAACTCATTTAGCCAATCCCTAAATTATTCTTCCAAAACCCATATGCCTCCTTCGACAACACTAAGGTGCAAATCACAAGTTGCCTAAATCCCTAAGTCTCACATATAGCATCTCCTGAAATGAACCTGTAACCTAGAAGTAGCGTTTTTCACAGATCCCAAAAGTTAATTCTGATCTCATCATCCAAAGATGAAGCAAGCCAGTATTACGTAACCCCTAGCCCACGTCATAATACAAGCCTTCCAAACTGGCCGCATTAGGGTAAAAAAAAAACAAAAAAACTTGAAGTGTATTGACAAGCTACAGTGGTGTATGAATATAGATAATGCACTGAGAGAAAATCCTTCCGCGTATATGGCATGCAATAGTCACTTATCCCTGTCAGTATGCCAAGGTTCCATAAAAATAAAGCAACCCTAAAGCTTCAATCCTATACCATCCTCAAATTCTGTGGGCTGACTGTTAAGTGTATCCATATTTATCTCACACAGTGTAGACATATTTATCTCACAAACAATACATATATCCAAATTCTCTAATGGATGACATTCCTAAAATAACAAGCTACATTAGCATTTAATTGGAACATATCACAAATGAGATTTCTTTTCATAGGACAAATCACATGCGGCAGCATGTGTTTTCCTTGCACACACAGAAAAAAAAAAGTTAACTGTAAGGCATAATTGATTCAAAAAAACACAACGCTATTAATCAATAAAGTTGGCCCAAGTGACTCACTTGTTTACATCTGGATGAAAACTTCTTGCAAGCTTTCGATAAGCTGAAAAAAATAAAAGTGCACAGAAGAGAGATCAGCAGAGATAATGTAAAATCCACAAGAAAAAAGCAAAAGAAACTGATAGCCATTCCAAAAAAAAGCACCAAACGTAATTTATTCAATCCTTCAAGCCACACATCATAATCTACTCAATCATTCAAGAACGTAATTTCGTACTGGATGCTTATCATCCAGTAGCAATACAAGCTTACTTTTATTTACGGATTTATAACAAACAAACAATTTCATCTTACGTTCACACACCAAGGCTTAGTTTTTTATGATGTTTCACTAAGCTTTTTATGATGTTTCATTCCATTCGCAAGGATAATAGGAACTCCCTGCAAAAAACTTCGGCTAGAAGATGCCAACTTTATTTTCTAATTTGTACCAAACCGAACATTTCACCTATTAGGTTCGCCCACCAAGGTCAATTTGTAATTGTTTCTGTATATTACTCCCTTCATAAGCATAATATTAAATCCCACAAAAAATCTCTGGAAGATGGCACTTGCGGAAATCGAGGAGGGGGCCAGAAGTCTGTTATCAAAGCAAGTCAGGGACATTGATCTTTCTAAAACTTTATATGCGCTAAAACTTGTGAAGGAAGACAGAATTTTTATTCCTTAAACTATATATGCACCAAAACATGAACATATTGGTTCTCACCTCATTCCACAATTCAGAGGATGGAGAGAAAGAAGAAAACATATATTAGAATTTAGAAGTAAACTAATATTTAATAAGTAAAAAATTACTGAAAAATAAAGTGTAAACTTTCTCCTGAAGGGGCACGCTCAAACTACATCAGGTCAATTTATAGGACCCTTCACATCTACATCTACATCTACTTATAAAAAGCATGCATACACAAGCAAGCTTGAATCCAAAATCATCTATTTTTAGGGTGCACAAACTTCCATAAATAAGATCTCCAACAACCTTCAATAGCTCCAATAGCAGTCTACTGGATTTTTCCTCGTTGCCACTATGGAAAAATCTTAATTAGCTGTTAAAAGAGGTTGGCGAAAGTAAAGGTGTGACACTACTGAGATAACCAATACTACACTTATAAATGTAGGAAATCAAGAAAACATGAAACTAAAAACTAAGATCAACCCAATATGATACAGTCCTCGTAGTAAATGTGTTTGTATTATACTTCAACTCTTCAAACCAAAGTTGTGGGGCCTAGGCATCCATTCCAGTTTTGGATGCTTGTATCCATTCCAAGGACCTAAAATATAGGTCACTGAAATATATGGACTGCACATATGCAATGTACCAAGAGAAATTTCTCTGTAAATACATCGGATGTGGAGGAAAATGAGATAAATATGCAAGGATAAGGGAGAATGAATACTTAATGTCATAATAAGAAGCAATTTTCTCTATTAAAAAAAGATGTAGAATTAGGCATTCGGAATCTCGACTGCACAAAGTTACTAGTTATACAACTATTACAAAATACAATGACAATAAAGCATATAAAAGCAACAGAATCAAAACATGGACCATAGTTTTAGATAACAAAAAAAATGGAAGCGTAAGTACCGCTTTTAATTTCTGATTTAGTCGCATTTCTTGACACCCCAAGAACAGAATAGAAGTCCTGAATGTGAGATAAGTTAGATGAATTGTGAAACAGTTAATGAGCATTCAATCACTTAAGCTTCTATACTCATGGAAGTAAAACAAAAACCAATTTTGTTATACTCACAGAATCTGCTCTAACTGTCAACCTAGCACCCCTAGGACGATGTGAACTTTGAGATGGGCCTGCACAGAATAGAGCATTCAAGGAATCCCGAGAGAAGAAGCTTGAACTCAGTGCCCCCAAATAGCCTATTTTCCTTGTAACACTGCAATCAAGATGATCCTTAAACTAATAATATAAAAATCTAAGAGATGCTGGTAACATGTTATGTAGATGTGATTTAATTTAAAAGTAGAAATAAAACCAGAAGCACAGACAGAGCACATATAGAAAGAAATCTCAAAAGGTAATACAATTTATTTGAGAAAATAGCTCTGAATTGTTGACAATATAAAAGAATAATATTCAGAACTTGATGAACAGAGTGAAAGGCATCCAGAAGGATTTTAAATGTTAAAAAGAAAAACTTACCAACATTGGGATGTAAGTATCTTGTGCATCGCGCAGGGCCTCAGCATGGTCTGAGGAAAAATGCCCCATTGAGCAACAGATGTACTTCCACAAGGTATAATTGCCATTCGGTGAATTTTCAATGAGCACTGGGCAGAAACATACTCACATATATCAGGAATATATAAGTGTCAAAACCTTTTTTTTTTCTTTTGGTTTGGTGGCGGATGTACAGGGTAACTAGTGAGGAAAATTGTTCAATAGCCAAAAATTAAAAAGCAATAAATAAGAAAGTACCACAGAGAGAGTAGTCGACCTTCCAAGGCCCAGACATCCACACCCTCTTCAATGCCATTAGACTCATTACATTCCTCCCCCTCTCTTTATCACGTATTTGTAGTTTATTCTCATTAGTTGTTATTATATTGCTATTTTGAAATTTTTTACAAAGAACTTACTCTCATTTGATTTTCTTTTACATTATGTTAATAGTGCCACTTTTTGGCCCCACCTTGTGTAATACATTTATTATGTTTCCCACCTAGTTATTTCTAATTCTCTCCAGTAGCCGCTTTTCCATCTGGAATCCTTACTTTTGCTTTCATTTTGGGGTACCATGGACTTCTGACTCCAAATCAGGTCCCCACCAATCCAAAAACCAATTCATATGATTGTTTAATAACGTTTCATTCATGGAATGATAGAACCAAGCAGCAGAGAAACTAAAACTTAAAAATTTATCATCCAAACCTATTTCCCCAACTAACGTCTAAACTCAACCCCATTCAAATATTAGAAAGATAATAATCCACTCTTTTCACCTCCGGTTTTCCTAAATTATCCCTGTTTATTCTACACTTTTTCCTATACCTAGCACAGGCTGTTTACTAAGAAAGAATGGCAAGAAACATGGACACTGCCCCGCAATGGACACACCACTCTCTTGTCTCCTTCCCTATGTCGAATGGACAATCCAAAAATTTGGAAATGTCTATATCGGACAATCTGATTCTCCCTCAATGCTTCCCGGACACGCATTCGATACTTGAAATCCATATCTGATAAATTCTTGCAGCTTTAAATTACGTATACATGTATCCATACAACCAGCCCGCGTATCCTATCTAAAGTAATGATCATTACTTTGTCAAGGTACTACTAAAAAAACCACTTGTTATTCATTACCTTAGATATACCTCAACTTTGTACATATGATCTTGAATCAGCCAAATTCAGTGACTCCATCAATTTCTTTACATCTGTTCTTGTACCTTCTTTGTGAGTCTCTCTCACAACCACATAAGCACAAAAGCCCATGGCACATAAGGTTTAACTAGCGTATCAAAATGATCTCAAAACAACCCTTTTGTTTCTCTTAAAGGCTGGTTATACTAGTGCAGCTAAACCGAACCATAAAATTGAGATGTAATGAAATGAACAAAACAGCAAAGGAAATTGAATATGCGTGTAGCAAGTAACGGAAGTAAAAAATAGTCTAAAATAACACAAACAAATCGTTCGAAAGTAAAACAGATTCGTGTGTATATACATAGGTGTCATCAAGTGTCAAAAACTAGAAGCTTGAAGATAAAAGAATGTGTCACTAAACTCAAGTAATCTCAATTTGTAGGTAAAAACAATGACCTTTTGTGGCGGATTATATTTCTAACGACAAACTAACAAAAAGCAGATGAATTGAACCCAAAAAAAAAATTTAAATCACCTGATATGCGATAGGAACCGCGAACCCAGTGCTCAAAGAACCCTAGCAATGGAACAGCAAAGAAAAATATAAGAAATTCGGTAAATTTCAGCTAAATTTGGGAAAGAAATTTGTGAAAACCTTAACGCGAGCGAAAGAGAGGGATTACAGGGAGAGGATTTTGGTGGAGGAAAGGTGAGCAGAGAAGGAAAGCAGAAAGCAGGTGTGGGCGAAGAAGCAGAGGTGCGGATGGCGCGGAAGTGAGGGCTTCAACTCCAAGCGAAGGGAAGAGTTAAAGAACAACTAGGAAAGGATGAGATTGCGTGGCTACAACCACTGAGAAGGACTAAAACGCTGCGTCTTGTCTCCAGACAAACCAATACGTCGTTTCTAGATTCTTCGCCATTCAATGGGATTAATTTTGAATAACCCTCGGTGTAGTTCGGTATGCACTTAATATCAGAAATGCGATTTAAATAAATTTTTTTTAAAAAGAGATATTTTATGTGATACCGGTCGTATTTGAGTTTTAGAAAATGATGCGGCAGCTCAATGTTGACACTCCGGAGTAGCAGATGCAACCATCGACCCTAACATAATGATACGCAAGTATATCTATTTAAGATTTATGACAGAGGAGTTCAGTATTACCTCGACGGGATTAGTCATAACAACTGCTCCAGGCTTGAGCCAATTTCCTTTATTGATTAGTAGGTTGACCCCTTTTCTTTGCTCAGTTTTATCTATAATTGTTCAAAACTCATCACTCAAATCACTCAAATCATCCAAACGAATGACCCATAAGCCACACCAAATGAACGACTCCAAAGCCCTAAAATAGAGGGTGGTTCTAAGCAGCGTCTAATTAACATAAGGTACTCTGAAAATAAGAAGAAAGAAGACAACTTGAGTTTCATCAAAACATTACCGTTTTATTTGTTTTTATAGCATTGTGTTTCCTTTATTAAAACGATGCAGTCTAACATATGGAGATATTGCCCTTCCAATTAAGTCTTGGACAGAAACGTTTTAATTTCATCATTTTCTAAAATAAAGCGAGCCTCATAACATTCTGTAATCTTCTCTCCCTTTAAGCCAAGCCCAATCCGAACCATTTGAGAATGATAGAAACTAATATATTTCAAGGAATTTGTCTCTAATATTTTTTCAAGAAGTTGGAGAAGAAAAAAAAAATTGAGTATTAATTATTGTGCTTGAATAACTATTAATATATTATTTTAATTATTTTAAGAGCATTTTTAACAATGTTAGCTAAAGTTAGGCTAAGGAAACTTTTTTGTAGCAAGCCGTATTTAATTTAGCTATGAATAATATGTTGTATATTAAAAAATCAAGCACTTCCTTAAAAGTTCAAAATTTTATGTATTTTGAACAACGACGTTTTGTCCATTATTAATAAAATATAGTTCTTTCATAACAAAAAATACAAAATCGTTCATTTATATCTTGATCCTCCTCAAAAAAAATTCTGGGTCCGCCACTACCTGCAGCTGTGACTATAATTAATGTCAGCTTCACAAGTGATACGTTCTGGATTCTTTGTGAAAGCATGCACAATGCTACCCCGTTGCATGGTGCCTCTGCACAATGCTACTGGATTGGTTTTTAATTTCACTTTCTTTTTTTTTTTTCCAAAAATAATATAGTTATTACCTGCCATAGTAATGATGCAAGCAGAGACGGCTCCTAAACTCAATTTTCGGATTGGCTAAATTTACCTATTAGTTTTTGTGGAACCATAAATTACCGGAATATCCTGAAACCGCCACGTGGCCGACAATTCCCATAATGCCAATATTACCCTTGGTAATATCGACATCGACATATTACGATATCCGCATTAATTCAATATATTTACCAGCTAAATATATTAATTAATCATGCCGATAATAAATAACTTCCTAGGGAATTATTTGTTCATTAATAAATAAGTGATTACACTTGGTACAATCACTCATTTAGTATTTTCTTCTTCAACCAATCAGACGCTCCGGTGACTCTCAAGGCTTCACTATAAATAGAAGACCTCGCTTCACTTCTAAAGGTAATGAAAAACTCCTACAAACACTTTGTTAGATTATTCTCTCACAAAAAACTGACTTAGCATCGAAGCGTTTTCGGTTGAACCACCCCCTCGGGATTCAACCTTAACCCCGTTTGATTTTCGTTCTTATGTGTAGGAATCGAGAAGGAACTTCACAGAGTCGACGATTTTTGCATCAAGAGTTTTCAAAAAAACAAAAAAAAAACAAAAACAAAAATTCAACAGTACAAGTGAATATTATTAATAAACATTACAAATACACCTAACCGGAAGAGACGTATTAACTTTGCTTTCCACTATAGGAACTAGTAAATAAATGCAATTATCATACTAATAGTCTTGACTCAATTAAAAAAATATCTAATCCTCAAATTCCCAAAATCAAAACTCTATATTCAATTTATATTGAAAACCAATAAAGTGCTCAAACTTATAGTATCTAAAGCAACCATAACACTACTATCAAGTGACTTAACTGAAAATAAAATATTATGACAATTCAAATAATCAAACGAGACTGATACTAGATTGATAGCATACCACCAATTACTAAATCGTAGCTCTCTTATCAAAGACTAAATTAATATAACACAATGAAAATTATTAAGTTAGCTAAAAAAAATAGTGAATCTATAATAATCTGAAATTAATTAATTTTCTTAAAGTTTGAAGGAGGTTTTTTGTTAACGAAAAAGTACTTCAGAGATTATGGAATACATAATTTTTTGTTCAAAATAAATAGAAAAACGTAGACTTATCTCTAATTCAGCGAAAAAAACACTTCAAAAATCCTAATTATTGAAAATAAATAATCTTTGAAATTAAGCTCACCGCTGTTATCATAGGGCACATACCCTATGGGCACTTGATACCCTCATTCAAAACAAGAAAGCCAATACTTTGTACACTAAACAGAAACCAATCCAAGTATGCTTTAAAATAGACTTTATGGTTTGAACAGTCTCATACTGCACCGCAAGATTCAGCAGCAAAACGTCGTGAAGGAAAAAAATGCTAATATGAATATTTGGACTTGAAACAAATAATGAATATATTCCTTTTTATTGTTTTTTCAAATCTAAAGTGTAATAAACTATTAAATTGGGTTAGATTAGACTAATTAAATTAAACTGGACTAATTAAATTAGATTGGGCTACTCAAAGTTCTAAAAGGTCAAACCTTGGATGGGAAGGGCTACATGTAACGACCCGAACCAGGAATAATAATATTTTAATATAAAAAGACTATTTTGCCCCTAAAGGGGGGAAAACTTTGACCTTTTGACCGGGGAAATAATTTGGACTTTGACTCATGACTATGACGTAGATCGGGACGTCACGAATCCGTAGGCAGGCGGTACGCCGAAATTGGAGTTCGTATGAAGAAGTTATGGTCACGGAAACGTTTTAGTTGAATTTACGATCCGAGAACAACGGAATAAAATATTAATTAATTATGGGAATCCGTGCCAAACTCAGATTCAAATCAAACCAGCGGATAAGTGACAAGTGTCACTCATCCAAGTAAACACTATTCCAATAAAGCAACCCTATACCCTATTGGTCCATTTTATACTAATTTATTTGTCTTCATCTAATCCTAGCCATTGGATTTCTGCCCAAACTAATCTCAGCCCTTCATTTCCTTCTGCTTTTTCTCCTTCATGCATGATCATGTTCTCTGGGGAAAACACACACACACACACACACACACACACACACACACACACACACTCATTTTCCTAAATCGTGCAACCCATATTCCTTTCCATTTTTTCTTAACCCAAACACACAAACCAGCAAACCTCACTCCACCAGGCGACCACCCACAGCACCACCATCATCTCCTGCTCACCACCGTGCACCACCAGCGACCACCACCCATTCCCCTGCCCTGCACAACCCGTGCAAAACTCAGACCCGAAACACAGAGGAATCGGGTCCAAGAAGCAAAACCCCACATTTTCACCACCTCGACTCACGTGGAGCTCCAGTTGACACCGTGAGGCCCCAGAAGAACGACTAAATAGACGGCGAAGGCTACGGCGGCGGTAAGTGACAGGACCCATCCCAATCCCCCCGGGATTAGTGCGGGATGACCCTGCTCTCGTGTGACATGAAGTGTCAGACAAGGGATATTTCCGACCTTTGCCCTCCCGGGCTATCAGAGTATGCCAGGATCCGGAGGAGGTATGTGATATCTCAGTTTCTGCTACAGTCCACATCCGATGTCAACCTGAAGGGCAGTCAAAACATTAAAAGCTGTGAGTGGACAAAACAAGAGTTTATAAAAACAGTTTATAAAAAAGCCATTTGTACCCTTCACTAAAAAGCATGCATGCATTCGAAAACCATTTAACCAAATGAAATCATATGTGGGACTAAGCCCAAAACCAAGATTGAAAGAATCATAAAGACTCAACCGTACAGGTCACTGCCCAAAACCTGTGTAAACACACATCATATATCATATCATATAGCATACATCATATATACATATAATTCACACAACCAATCCTGTCACGGTTTCCAAAGCTACGCGCGTGCTACCCAGGTCTCAATCCGAGTCTTCTCAAAGTCAAGATCAATGTCCGTAGACCACTGACCCTACCCGAGGTAGTAGTAATCATAGCCTTCCTGAGAGTAAGGAACCCCACTGGGGGGGTGACTCCAGTCAGTCGGTGCTCCGTGACTACTCCGGGGTCCACCCAGGCTAACGACCCTCCCCGGAGGAGATAATAGAACAAGTATACATAACATACATATTCATGCCCGGTTCCCTTGAACCATCATGATCCATAACATCCATTAACCAGGGTTCATGCCGGTTCCCATAAATCGTCATGAACTAGAATGACCTGACAAAGGTTCATGCCGGTTCCCATAAACCGTCATGAACCACAATGACCTTTCTAGAGTTCATGCCGGTTCCCGTAAACCGTCATGAACTTGGAAATCCATCTAGGGTCCCTGACCCGAAATCGTCAGTGTAAAACAACTGGGTCTCGTGCCCGAACATATGACTTAACTGGGCACCGTGCCCGATATCTAAGGGTCAGTCACGACCCCGATCATAGTGATGCGTGCAACCATCCATCCAGGACCGCTCTCAATCCTGATATGTCACCGTGAACGAATCAACCGACGCGACCACCACAAGATCATGGTGCACTCATCACCGATCGCTATCCTGAACCGTCAACACTCCGAAGTTGAGCCTCCCTAGGGTACCCGACCACGAATCGTGCATCGTGACCTCTCCAGAAGGAACACATCCCAATCCGGAGGTGAGCGTCGTATCGTCGATCGCCGTGCACATAGCACTCGTCGCGACCACGATTTAGACCCGAAGGTCGTAAATAGTGTCATATGCCCGAGACCAAACCAAATGGGTCTTATACCCGAGTTTATTCTTTTAGAAATCCAAAACCTTTTCATTTAGACCAATAAAGAAATACAGACCCGTATAGGCACCGTATAGGGCCGAAACCTCGAAATACATGCCTATACGTAACCACACATCCAAATGCACTCATGTCATCACAAACAAGTATTTAAAACATATAATAAACATTTATGCATGCATCAATTTAGAAAACAAGGTCCACTCACAGAACGTCTGAGCTGCCGCCTCGATTTGCGTGCCATTCGGCTCCCCGAGCCGATCACCATAAACCGGGACTCCCAAACCTGTCCAAATTTTAATAGAAGGTTACTAACTACTTAATTAACCTCATACCAAAGCCCCGTAATTTTCCCGAACTTTTAACAATTTTTAAACCGACCTTAAACCTTCTGACACCCCGAAAACTATCGAAACGATGTCCGATTGACACGAAACTAGTCCCAAAATCTTCGTTACATCGAATAGAAGATTTCCCGTGTTGAACACCTTCCCAAATTATGGACCACGCGCCCTCACGCACTCCTAGAAGGTCAAAAATACTGTTCATCACCATCAACCTCAGGAAAACCGGTTATTTTCTGGTTTTCCGGTCCGGTCACTGTGCTGAACCGGTTCAGCGTTCCTACTCCCTCAAATCTCGTCCGTTTGCTTCCATTTCAATTCCTAAATTCCTATTTTCAAGTTTCCTATCTATTCCAATTAACAAAACCAATTAAAACCTCCTAAATCAATCGATAAAAATCACCCCCTCACGACCCCTGTTTTCCGATTCCGTCCCCAGGCTTCACCGCCGTCAACCCCCGTTCAAAACCATCTCTATACACCCTAAACAATCTAACAAACATTCCCTAATCAACCAAAACTATCTATAATGTAAAAATCGACAAAATGGGAGATTTGGGTCTAACCGGGTACCCGTTCGGGTTTGGGTCTCCACCGTGCACGGTGGCTTCGTCCTGGCCGGCCACCACGCTTCACCGGTCCTCCTCTCCCCCTCTGGTCTCTCTGTCATGATCATAGGGTGAGGGTTGGATGTTTGGGTTGCACAGATGAGAGAAATGAGATCGGGAAAATGGGTTTGAAATGAAGAATGATCGATGAAGAGATGGTATGCATGTATGTGTGAGATTGGCCAGTGGATGGGTGACACTTGTCACTCATCCATTGGCTATCTAAAAAGCTGGGCCCACTAGAGACAAAACTGCACTTTTTGTCTCGTAAAACGTGTCATCGTGAATAGTAACCTAGAACTTCTGTGAACCGTAACTTCGCCGTCGAACGTCCGAATTCGACGTGCCGCCTGTCTACGGATTCGTATTGTCCTTATCTACGTAACGGTCTTTGGCCCTCGGCCATCAGACCTCTTGGTCAAAAAGTCAACATTTGACCCCATTTAACCAAAATTACCAAAATGCCCCTAAACTTCTAAACGTCATAACTTCCTCCTCGGACGTCGAAATTGAACGTGCCACCTGTGTATGAACTCGTGACGTCACGAATTACGTTACGGTCATGGGTCAAAGTCCATTTGACTGCCAGAATGGAAAGTCAACGTTTTGCCACGACTAGGGGCAAAACGGTCATTTCGCATCGTTCGTCCGATTTCGCTCTACTAATCACAGATTAGCCTCACTAATCATGATTAGTCACTAATATAATCATGGAATTTGGGACGGGTCGTTACAACCTTCCCTCCTTAATTAATTTCGTCCTCGAAATTCCAACCAACCTAATCTAATCGTTCTTCCCTCCTTAATTAGTTTCGTTCTCGAAACTCTAACTATCTCGATTCCACAACCTCCACCTCGTGGAAATAATTTGATCTCACGACACGTGTACACCCGTACACCCACTAAACAGAATAATACTCGTTCGTACCCAGATGTACCACTAACACTCACGCCACATCGACTACACTCGACCACATCGAATGACCGTAGCCATACGTTACGAATTGACACCACCTGTCAAATCTACCGTTTCGTTGACACAACAACTCGACGGTTCCTTACTAAATCTCCACTCAACGATCCACGCTGACACATCTGACAAACTGCCACTACTTGACAGTCGTCAGCCAAAAACTGACACCATACACTTGTGGTTACACTAACCACCAACTGACTCAACCTGAGTATACACTAACCAACAATTCACCCGACCTGTGTGTAACTAGACCCATCAGAAATACCGTGACCCAGTGCACAGTATCCAATGTCCAGTTCACGACCTCAACTAATCCAATGGTATCAGAACCAATCCGACTACCAACACGCTCACCATCCTACAAATAGTATAACCTATATACCGTCACCAGGCACGACAAGTACACCCAATATCGTACCTTGAACAACGTACAAAGTACGTACATCTACCCATCGATCAGCCTACAACCATCCAGGTCGTAGTCAATCACGTTTCAATTATGGATTTCACTTGTCCAATCTAGTATCAGACAAATCGAAACTCCAACCCATCATCCGTTTCCAAATCCGAATCTGAATCTGAAATTTCGTAAGAAATCCCGAATCCAAACCCAGAAATCATATCCATAAACATGTCCAAATTCGAATCTGAAATCATCATTCCATAAACCGGCATTAGGAATGACCATTTCGAACCCAAATCCATAAAAGAAAATCCACAGTCAAGCTCTAGAACCAAATCCTGAATCGTCACCCAGAATCTGATTCCAAAACCCAAATCCAGAAATCCTCTTTCAAGTTCCAAAATCAAATCCTGAATCGTCATCCAGAAATCTGATTTCAAAACCCGAAATCTCGTTCACGTCTACCGAGACGTACCAAAACTGAACCTATCGGTTACCTGTTCAAACAATTACCACAATACGTTCGATTGACTTCATAGGGAAGCCAATCCCAACATCAACTCATCTAAGGCTGACAAAATCCGACCTCGTTAGAAATTTACTCACCTGAGTAATATACCATACGGGATTCACCTCGAAAAGAAGTTCAGTCCCAACATCCTCAACTCAAACATCCAAGTAAGAGCGATATACTCTCTACCCATCTGGATCCTCAAAATCACGATCCAATCCAATCATTACATCAACCGACCATGAACTTCACGATCGAGAATCGTCACAATGCCCAAAGTCCTCATCCATTTCCCACATCTAAACAGATCAGTCAACGATGAGACACGCCGAGACTGTGGGTTCTCACTGATTACCTCGTATCGATCCTTGTCATTCCACCGAGGAAAAATCAAGAATGATCGAATAATCCATCCTACGTGAATGCAAACAACACTCGCTGCACTCACCACGTCATGTAACCTAACATCGGCCACCAAGTAAAGAATGAGAAATCTCAGTCACCTAACTTCGATATACTCACTCCACCTGATGACCCAAGATAAACCACGGGTCCACCAACCAATACACGATCAGTGTACTAGTGGCAACCAACAACATCTACATCATCAATATCATCTACCATCATATGCCATAATTTACCGTCATCTACCGTCATCTACCGTGGTAGAAACTGAGAAGTCACCCAAAATGACTTCGGCATACCCGATAACAATGCGGATAACCCGCATTCCTCTCGTCACCTCAATCGCAACCTTTCGCGATTCCGAAGCTCCAACCATACCAGAACCATCACACTATGACATCAGCCACGTGTCTAGCACCAATTTAACTCTATCCGTGATCCACTCCCGGATCACAGATACCGAACATATACCTATCTCGACGAAGTCACATCCCGACTCGTGACTCACCGTCATCATGATCACCAGCACTAGCACCAGCACCAGTACCAGTAATAGTATCATCACCAGTATCAGTATCGGCACACAGACATCAGTATCAGCATCGGCACACAAGGTGCAAATTTGACAACTCTGGATCTTCGCTCATACCGAGCGACGATCCCGTACCTCTGCTCGAATAGGAGAAACTCTGCCTCCCTCGTACCTGACAACTCTAGGTACAGTCACTCTGATAACGCATACGAGAAAAAGAAACGTCACCTGAACGTCACCGATTCCCAATAACCGTAACTACAACCATCCTCGGTAGTAGTGCCTGCCACAGACTTGCGCAGACCTCACTACCAGACATCGCTATCGAGACTCTGCACCCAACGGAATCAACCGCCCGTAACAACCACTTTGTATCCCACTCAGGGATTCCATCGACAAGTACCAACCCTGATAACTTGTCCAACCAAACTCTAACTAGTCGCAACTCGACTCAACCAATGTCGTCTACCAGGTCGCCAATGACCTTAGTTGCACCAAACCACAACTGAGTAGCACGACAACCAACTCGGTCTAACTGATAAGTATAACCCCGACTACGAAGTGCAGTCCCAACACTAGAGCTGGCATGACTAGACCAACTAACGGCCTCAAATCCGAATAGTCGTCAAAGTCAAACCACTCGCCAACTCACATTGCCGAACCATACACCCAAGGTAGGGTTCCACAATCACTAACTAGAGTTCCTCAGAACCCAACTGCAAAAAGCAGTAAAATCAACAATCTGACCGACTCCGCGGTCTTGACATCGTAATGACGTCAATCCAATCCTACCGTAAGTCCAATCAGGATCCTTGAATCTGGCTGCTAACTGCCAACTGCAGTAAATCCATCTACTCAACCATATCCGAACATCGGATGGTCATAATTCCCAACCAGTCGTCGGAACCGATCCTACGACATCGTGAAGACGATCCCAACTAACCGTCTCCAGATCAAAACTCGAAAGTACCGTTTACGTTCATCCATTCATAGGGTCCCACTCTGCCAACCCTGACAGAACTATGGCAACCCTGGCATCTAGTGCCGAACAAAAATGATCCAATCCTACTAACTATCGTATCGGCATCCCAACTATCAGGTTGACCACGAACTGTAGCCCCCTTGAGATATCACATCCTCGACCTGTGTACATTCCAAGAGCTCCGCGGTAGCTCGAATAGAGACAACCCCGCTCTGATAAGCATCCTATGAGCAATCCTATGCTCTGATACCATGCTGACAGGACCCATCCTAATCCCCCTGGGATTAGTGCGGGATGACCCTGCTCCCGTGTGACATGAAGTGTCAGACAAGGGATATTTCCGACCTTTGCCCTCCCGGGCTATCAGAGTACGCCAAGATCCGGAGGAGGTATGTGATATCTCGGTTTCTGCTACAGTCCACATCCGATGTCAACCTGAAGGGCAATCAAAACATTAAAAGCTGTGAGTGGAC
Source organism: Prinsepia uniflora (assembly GCA_032719365.1). NCBI lineage: Eukaryota > Viridiplantae > Streptophyta > Magnoliopsida > Rosales > Rosaceae > Prinsepia > Prinsepia uniflora. Next base: position 58,559,546 of record CM064876.1, read on the forward strand.
AAAACAAGAGTTTATAAAAACAATTTATAAAAAAGCCATTTGTACCCTTCACTAAAAAACATGCATGCATTCGAAAACCATTTAACCAAATGAAATCATATGTGGGACTAAGCCCAAAACCAAGATTGAAAGAATCATAAAGACTCAACCGTACGGGTCACTGCCCAAAACCTGTGTAAACACACATCATATATCATATCATATAGCATACATCATATATACATATAATTCACACAACCAATCCTGTCACGGTTTCCAAAGCTACGCGCGTGCTACCCAGGTCTCAATCCGAGTCATCTCAAAGTCAAGATCAATGTCCGTAGACCACTGACCCAACCCGAGGTAATAGTAATCATAGCCTTCCTGAGACTAAGGAGCCCAACTGGGGGGTGACTCCACTCAGTCGGTGCTCCGTGACTACTTCGGGGTCCACCCAGGCCAACGACCCTCCCCGGAGGAGATAATAGAACAAGTATACATAACATACATATTCATGCCCGGTTCCCTTGAACCGTCATGATCCATAACATCCATTAACCAGGGTTCATGCCGGTTCCCATAAATCGTCATGAACCAGAATGACCTGACAAAGGTTCATGCCGGTTCCCATAAACCGTCATGAACCACAATGACCTTTCTAGAGTTCATGCCGATTCCCGTAAACCGTCATGAACTTGGAAATCCATCTAGGGTCCCTGACCCGAAATTATCAGTGTAAAACAACTGGGTCTCGTGCCCGAACATATGACTCAACTGGCCACCGTGCCCAATATCTAAGGGTCAGTCACGACTCCGATCATAGTGATGCGTGCAACCATCCATCCAAGACCGCTCTCAATCCTGATATGTCACCGTGAACGAATCAACTGACGCGACCACCACAAGATCATGGTGCACTCATCACCGATCGCTATCCTGAACCGTCAGCACTCCGAAGTCAAGCCTCCCCAGGGTACCCGACCACGAATCGTGCATCGTGACCTCTCCGGAAGGAACACATCCCAATCCGGAGGCGAGCGTCGTATCGTCAATCGCCGTGCACATAACACTCGTCGCGACCACGATTTAGACCCGAAGGTCGTAAATAGTGTCATATGCCCGAGACCAAACCAAATGGGTCTTATACCCGAGTTTATTCTTTTAGAAATCCAAAACCTTTTCATTTAGACCAATAAAGAAATACATACCCGTATAGGCACCGTATAGGCACCGTATAGGGCCGAAACCTCGAAATACGTGCCTATACGTAACCACACATCCAAATGCACTCATGGCATCACAAACAAGTATTTAAAACATATAATAAACATTTATGCATGCACCAATTTAGAAAACAAGGTCCACTCACAGAACGTCATAGCTACCGCCTCGATTTGCGTGTCATTCGGCTCCCTGAGCCGATCACCATCACCGGGACTCCCAAACCTGTCCAAATTTTAATAGAAGGTTACTAACTACTTAATTAACCTCCTACCAAAGCCCCGTAATTTTCCCGAACTTTGAACAATTTTTAAACAGACCTTAAACCTTCCGACAGCCCGAAAACTATCGAAACGATGTCCGATTGACACGACACTAGTCCCAAAATCTTCGTTACATTGAATAGAAGATTTCCGATGTTGAAAACTTTCCCAAATTATGGATCACGCGCCCTCATGCACTCCTAGAAGGTCAAAAATACTGTTCATCACCATCAACCTCAGGAAAACCGGTTATTTTCTGGTTTTCCGGTCCGGTCACTGTGCTGAACCGGCGGAACCAGTTCAGCGTTCCTACTCCCTCAAATCTCGTCCGTTTGCTTCCATTTCAATTCCTAAATTCCTATTTTCAAGTTTCCTATCTATTCCAATTAACAAAACCAATTAAAACCTCATAAATCAATCGATAAAAATCACCCCCTCACGGCCCCTGTTTTCCGATTCCGGCCCCAGGCTTCATAGCCATCAAACCCCATTAAAAACCATCTCTATACACCCTAAACAATCTAACAAACATTCCCTAATCAACCAAAACTATCCATAATGTAAAAATCGACAAAATGGGAGATTTGGGTCTAACGGGGTACCCGTTCGGGTTTGGGTCTCCACCGTGCACGGTGGCTTCGTCCTGGCCGGCCACCACGCTTCACCGGTCCTCCTCTCCCCCTCTGGTCTCTCTGTCATGATCATAGGGTGAGGGTTGGATGTTTGGGTTGCACAGATGAGAGAAATGAGATCGGGAAAATGGGTTTGAAATGAAGAATGATCGATGAAGGGATGGTATGCATGTATGTGTGAGATTGGCCAGTGGATGGGTGACACTTGTCACTCATCCATTGGCTATCTAAAAATCTGGGCCCACTAGAGACAAAACTGCACTTTTTGTCTCGTAAAACGTGTCGTCATGAATAGTAACCTGGAACTTCCGTGAACCGTAACTTCGCCATCGAACGTCCGAATTCGACGTGCCGCCTGTCTACGGATTCGTATTGTCCTTATCTACGTAACGGTCTTTGGCCCTCGGCCATCGGACCTCTTGGTCAAAAAGTCAACATTTGACCACATTTAACCAAAATTACCAAAATGCCCCTAAACTTCTGAACGTCATAACTTCCTCCTCGGACGTCGGAATTGAACGTGCCACCTGTGTATGAACTCGTGACGTCACGAATTACGTCACAGTCATGGGTCAAAGTCCATTTGACTGCCAGAATGGAAAGTCAACGTTTTGCCACAACTAGGGGCAAAACGATCATTTCGCATCGTTCGTCCGATTTCGCTCTACTAATCACGGATTAGCCTCACTAATCGTGATTAGTCACTAATATAATCATGGAATTTGGGACGGGTCGTTATAGTAAGGCCCAAAACCCGAGAGCCCCGTTTATGTTCCCTGTTTCGAACCAATCCATTTTAATGTGTAGAAATCGATTCTCTGCTTATGGACATGCTCTAGGGTCAGAGACGAGCTAATAGGGACCGATTTGGACGACTGGGACGGCGAGGATAGCCGGAGACGACGACCAGATTTTGGCCGTGAGATTCATCGAAGCTCTGGTGAGTTTCTTCTAGTTTCCTTCCAGTTTTGAGGTTACAGAACCATAGAACAGACCTAAACGAACCTATAGGAATGAATCCCGTCGAAAATGGTGGCCGGAAACGTACAGTGGAATCGGGTCAAGCCGTGGGTCAACGGCGACCCGGTTTCAGTAAAACGGGTCGACCCGGTACTGTAGCAATGATGACATCATCATGCTGACGTCATGATGATGTCATCCTGTCAGATATTGTCAGACCAGGGACCAATCAGAACATGCCACATGTCACCTGACAAGTGTCAGTAGTGACGTCATGCTGACATCAGCGATACTGTAGCAACGTTGACCAGGCGCGTGGGGGCGTGTGTGAACAGTGATTTTGGTGGGCCGGTACCATTTTCAAGGTTTCGACGATACGGATCCAATGGAGGTGGTTTTGTGTCGATCAGAGATCGTTAGGTTAGTCAAAATGGGGGTTAAAGCCTCGAGAATAGTGCCCGGGATGCGTTTTTGAGGCGGATCTGTTCTAGGGTCTTGGTATTAGAATTATAGGGTCCCTAAGTAACTCTCAGGTATGTTAATACAGGTTTTAGAGATCGTTGAGTAGCAAGGACCGAGTGTGAGAGAGCTGTTTGATTATAAAAGGCTTGCATGCATAAACTGTTTTACTATTTCCACTTATGATTTCGATGAGTCTTATATGAACTGTTTATGTCTGTTATTACATTGTTTTGGGCATGAGACCCGTCTGGATTATATGTGGATTTTTTCTGGGATGTCCGGGGGGACATAGGGTAAACTATACTGTTATTGTGCTGTACTTTCCTACCTATCTACATTGTCTCCTCCAGGGAGGGTCGTTGGCCTGGGTGGACCCTGGAGTAGTCACGGGGTCCTGACTGAGTGCAGTTGACCCCCGTTGGACTGCTTACTCTCAGGAAGGCATGTTCATATACCTCGGGCAGTGACCGGGATACCGGGAGCTGATGTACCTAGAGAGTCTTGGGTGTGAGACCCTGAGTGGCAACGCGTAGCCTTAGAACCGTGACATCATTTGGGTTGGGTTTTACAGTGCACTGATATGTTAGTTTCTCCTTTCGATTATTGTTGTGATTTTATGGTTACAATTTCATTATAGCATTATGTTTTTACTGCATGCAAGATTTGGAAAACGGAGGGGTAAAACCTTATGATTTATATTATTATTAAATTGATTTATAAATTGTTATTTTTTGCCCACTCACTCTTGTTTTACTGACCCCTCCAAACCCTGACACGAAAATAGAGGAGGAGGACCCGGAGGAGGAGGCAGAGGTTTAGTTTGCTTAGCTGTGCACCTGTACACCCACTTGTGGGTAGGTTGAGCACCGAATAATGTACTCTAACTATTGTGCTCACGTGTTGTTATTTTACTATCCCTTGTCTGACAGTATCGCTCTAAACACTATTGTTGTACGTTATCTATCTATTTGAGTATTCGGTTTTTATTTAAGGGTAATTTTGGTATGTTTGGAGTCATTGTCAGACGGGAGCGGGGCACGTCCCCGGGTGGTCCCAGTGGGATTGGGACGGGTCCTATCACTACATCCGTTCCAGCCCAAGGCTACCATCCGTCCATAGATGCGGGTAACCCAACAATGTTACTTCTCCCAATAATAGTAGTTTTCTTCCTTGCTATTTCCACACCATACCTAAGCAAAAACTTCGATGCAACCCTTCGATGTGAAAGGAATGAACATAGGTTCCCTTCCTCTCATGGTAAGAGTTCCCATATTAATTGGATGGAAGCAGTCCACATCTTTCTCTAGACGCAACACATCCAACATCTTTCCCACATCCAAATGTTGTCCCAGACAGTTTTTTTGTAAGTCATCCATACATCAACAACAGTAAATCATCCATAAAAAAAAATTAATTCGGTTTAATATCGGTACGAGACTGTTTTTTCCAATATCGAAACCGATTTCGTACCAATTTGAATCAGTTTGGTTCTGGTATCGTATCGATCATCCTTCCAGTTTTACCATCTAGTTTTTTTTTGTATGATACGGAATACGATGGTTTCGATATTTCAGTTCGATATGCACTAGACTAGTTTTGAGTTCCAATTTCTAAGAATTTAAAATAAAAACTAACAATGTGAACTCTGTACTTCCTTCTAGAATAAACCATACTTTATTAAATTAATTACGAGTAATTCTTTAGTGTGTTTGGAATATTATATAGTCTTGTTTCAACTTGTTCATAATATAATAAGTTTATTTTTTTTGTTATTATATATATACATCAAATATCTCAAAACTTTTATATTATCGCACGTAAAATAAGAACGGGTGGTTTTTTCATTGTGGTATTTAGTCCAAATATTCTCATATCATTAATGAAGCAAAACATCTCAAGTGAGACTCTGACCATGCTTAATGTTATTTCTTCTCAAGATTTCCAGTTCATTGTATACAAACAAGCAGAAAAATTTAGAAAAACAAAAATATAGTATGAGAAAAAGCCCATTGATTGAGTTAGAGCCATGGGCTATTTGTAGTAGTTTTTGCATGTGATACCCCGGAAATTCGAGAAATGTAACTTTGAAAGTTTTAATGTAAAATGACGATTTTTCCCTTGGTTATGTGGGTAAAAGTTGACTTTTTGTTCTAGACACTTTTTGGACGTTCCGGAAGGACTGTTGGATAGGTCCCGAGACACTGAATCCGTAAACAAGCGGCATGCCAAAATTAGAGTTCGACGGTGAAAGTTACGGACCTAGGAATGCAAGGGGCATTTTGGCCATTTTGTTGGTAAGGGTAAAATGGTACTTTTGGCTGGGCTAGTGATGAATCAATTAAGTTGGTGACTCATATGTCTTTTGAGTGACACCTCTCACTTCGAAAAGGGAGATTAGTGGCAATTGTTGCCGCTTGAAATCAAATACAACCCAACACATCCATTGTGGGATGGTAATCGATCTTGCCGCAGACCTTGAGAGACACATAGAGAAATTGAAAATAAGATTCAGAGAGAAAAAGGAAGAGGAAATTCGAAGGATCCCAACTTCGAATTTGAAATTGTGGACCGTGATTAGAAAAATTGAATCTCCTTTATGATCTCTGGGATCAGTACTAATAGAACTAGCCAAAATTCGAAGGGAATTGACGGGGATTCGACTTAGAACGGACCTTGCGACGTCTTCGAATTGTGGAAGTTGGGTTCATGTAATTAGAGGTAAGAAACCTGGAAATTGGTTTCGAAATTACGTTTATAATGACCTTAAGCTATTTTCTGGCTGAGTAGATTTATGAATTGGACTGAAATTTGTTACAATTGGATTTATAATCGATCGAGCATCGATTTAGAAATCGGCCCGTTTAAGATATTGTTTCATGAAAATAAGAATATAGATCCCTAATTAAGATTGATTAGATGAAAATCAGTGAAAGAAACAAAGGAATTGAGGTTGAATTGATGAAAAATTTATCGGGTCAGCTCACGGGTTTACAGACCCGTTTACCAGGCGATCGGGTTGGGACGAAGAACAGTAGTGGTACTATTCACCAGCGCGTGAGGGCGCGTGGTTGACCTTTTGGGGAAGTGTTCAACACACTTTTTCATGTAATCGATGTAACAAACATTTTGGCGTTGATTTCGAGTCGATCGAACACCGTCTCGATATTGTTTCGAGAGTCCGAAGGATTATATTACGTTTTAATTTGTATTTAATTCCAGGAAAATTGGGAGAGTTTAATATGCTACTATTGGATTCATTAGTGACCCATAATGATGTTGTTTGACAGGATTCGGGATTTTCAAAAATTATGGAAAGGCGTGCAGTTCGGAATTGAGCGATTTGGACGATGTGTGAGTGGATGTTTGTTTTATAGCCTGTTATGCATGCATAGTTAAATGTTTGACATGATTGATTTTATGATTTGGTTTGCAATGATGTCATGTGATTTGGCATGATTAATTGTGATTAATGATTATTTTAAATCGGTCTTTTGGGCACGTTTTACGAGAAAATGTAATTATTGTTTTAGGCTAGACCCAGAGTAAAAAAGGTTTCAAAAAGGGTATTTTGACTTAGTTGGTGAGTCAAGGATGATTTCGGGATTATTTTAATGAGATTTTACGGATTTACGAGCAAATGACATTTTGGGTTTGAGATCCAATTGGATAAATATTTTGACTTGGATTTGGAATTAGATGTGAATATATGATTGAATTGATGGTTTTGGATGTATGTTCATTGACTCCGAATGTGTAATTCTCGAAGGAACCGGATGTGTAATTCCCGGTGAGGCTGAATGTGTAATTCCCAGCAGATCTGGATGTGTAATTCCCAGAGGAACCTCAGATGTGTAATTCCCAAGTTATGTGCTCTGTGTTGTGATTGATTGTGCACTTGTGAGTAGTGCTGTTTAATGTTGATTTGATTTTGATTCTTTACGTACTGGTAATGAGTACGGGTTTTGGTCCTTGTGGCCAAGATAGTGTTTTCATGCGATTTGGCTCGAAAGCCGGTGATTGTTATTCATATGTTTTACCCTATGCATGCATGGTTTGATAAACTGGAGGGTAAATAATATATTTTGAAATGTATTTTCAAAGGATATTATTTTTGTCCACCCACACCTTTTATGTTTTTATGACTCTCCAGGTTGTGGCACGACGTTCGGGGCTGCTCGAAAGACGGAGACATGAGCGGAAATCAGTGTAGTTATCCCTTGTCTGACAGGTGCTGAGGGGTAGTTTCGGAACTTCAGTTGACTTGTCAGACGAGAGCAGGACCGGACACGGTTATCAAAGTTCAGTTGGGACGGGTCCTGTCATTGCAGATTGGTCCAATAAAAATAAAAATAAAATTGTAATTTCGACTGCTTTGCACCAAGGTCCAATCAAAAGAAAATAAATTTGTTTTGACTCTGTTGAGGATCGAACCCAGAATCTCTAGTTCCGTAGACCAGGGCCTTATCCATTGGGCCATAGAGTCATTTTTTGTTAGTAATCCTGATTTTTTTTAAAAAAAAAACTATAGTTACACTACCTCCAGTTCACATCTTGCAAACAAATATCGAAACAAAAGTAACACAAGTACACTTGTAAAGAGTAGAAAAAGAAAAAACTATAGCTACACTACTTCTAGTCAGCATATTCTTCCACAGTTCCACGTCCTTCCACCTGTCTGATCTTATCCACCTCCCTCACCGAAATTTCATTCTCTACAATACTCTTCAACTGTACTATATGCACTTGCCCAAATACGCTTCCCATATTGGACATATCTCCTATTTTACGCTCATACCTTTTGGACATGGACAAAACTGTTGAACGTACAAGCACTTTAAGAAGAGATCTGCATGAGAACTGATCTCTACGTCGTATGGGATACGCCCCTTGACCCCTCTTGCATGTTCAAAAACCAAAGAATCCGTCTTCATATTCAGTCTTCTCACTATTGAAGAATAAGCTGCTACTGCATTATGTGTGATCATGCTGCAGGGCAGCTGATCTAAGCACTCTCTAAAAGGTTCTTGACACCTGTAAAGTGACTAGAAGAATCAGAATGTGACAACTGTGAGTTTGTTAGAGCTGTGAGGGTGTGTGTGAGTGTCTTAAGGATCAAGTAAAATCATGTAGTGTGTGTGTGATGAGTGAGGCAATTAATTCCAACCGTGTGAGGTGGAAGTGTGTGTATGTAAGGAGAATTCATCACAAGAATCAATAGAACAGAAATCTGTGTGAATCTCTGAAAATTACTTTTCAGAGAAAGCACTAAAACAATTACTTAGAAGCTCTCTTGGGCATTTTGACAAACACTTGGTGTTCATCATCATTTTCTCTTCTTCATTGTAATCAATTCATATTGCAATCAATCCAAATGCAAACTCAGTCATACACAATCCTAAACTAGCCTAATCCAATTGTTTTTCAGCTAAGAGTAAAGAATTGAAGATTACCTGTTTTGCATTCTCTTCATCTTCAAGTTTCTGGAAGCAAACTGATCCTTCCTCTGCTCAATCATCTGAAATCAATATGGTATCAGAGCAGTCTGATTCATGATCTGAGGGCACTGGGGCGTGTACTGTGAAGGAATTGTGTAGCTGAAATGGCAGGAACAGGAAGTGAGCTACGAGCTCCCTTATTTGATGGAAGCAATTATGAATTCTGGAGTATTAAGATGAGAACCTTACTGAAAGCACAAGATCTGTGGGAGTTTGTGGACAAAGGTCTGAACACTGATCCAGAGGGTGCTGATGGAGCTATTGCTGTACCAACACGTGCAGACTACATCAGAGATGCAAGAGCCCTGGGATTCATTCAAACATTAGTGGTGGACACAATTTTCTCCAGGATAGCAAATGAGGAAAGTTCAAAATCTGCCTGGGATTTGTTGAAAAGAGAATTCCGAGGAGATCAAAAAGTGAGGTTAGTCAAATTGCAAGGTTTGAGAAGGGATTTTGAGTATATAAGAATGAAAGATGATGAAACTCTAAGTACATATTTGTCTAGACTGTATACTGTTGTAGACCAAATGAGATCATATGGTGAAGTAATAAAAGAATCAAGAATGGGACAAAAAATTCTCATTAGTCTAACTAAACCGTATGATCCTATTGTTACAATCCTAGAAGAAACCAAGGATCTAGAAGAAGTAAATGTACAAGAGTTAATTGCATCAATCAAGGCTTATGATCAGAGATTAGAAATTCACTCTGAAAATTCTCTAGAAAAGGCATTTTCCAGCATGCACACTGGAACCTCTTCAAATCCAAACAAGCCTAAAAAGTTCTCTAGAGGAGGATTCAAGTCTTGGAACAAGAAACCAGAGTCCTACTCTAAGGAAGGGAACACTGGATATCAGAAAACTGAAAACAGACCAGAAAATGATCCTAAACCTACCTGTAAAATCTGTTCAAAGAAGCACTATGGCAACTGCTGGTTTAAGACCAAAAAATGTTCAAAATGCAGCAGGATAGGTCACTATGCAAAGGATTGCAGGGTCAGAGAGAATGTTAATACTGCTCAACATGCTGAAGATGATGGGACTTTGTTCTATGCATGTCACACGGCCACAACCTCAAGGAATTCAGAAACCTGGTACCTTGATAGTGGTTGTAGCAATCATATGACTTCAAATGAGTCATCTCTGATAAACTTGGACAGAACCTTGAAATGTAGGGTGAAATGGGCACAGGAGAGCTAGTAGAGGCCAAAGGGAAAGGAACTCTGGTCATTAAAACTCAGAATGGAGATAAGATGATCAAGGAAGTTATGCTGGTACCTGGCCTAGATGAGAATCTGCTGAGTGTGGGGCAGATGGTGGAGCATGAATACAATCTTGTATTTGAAGGCAGGCAAGTCACAATTTATGACCAAGGACATAAGATTGCTTGTGTTGCCATGACAGGGAACAGGTGTTTTCCACTGTCATTTCAGGAAATTCTACCTGTGGCAAAGGTTGCAATTGAAGAAGGCAGTAACTGGCTATGGCACAGACGATTTGGTCATTTAAACCAGTCCAGTTTAATCTCCTTAGCAAGTGAAGACATGGTGATTGGGCTGCCAGGAATATCTAAGAAGGAGGGAGTATGTGAAGGCTGTGTTATGGGAAAGCAACATGTTGAAACATTTGGCAGAGACAAAGGCTGGAGGTCAACTAAGTTGCTAGAACTAATTCACACTGATGTGTGTGGACCTATGCAAACAGAGACCTTCAGTGGAAACAAGTACTTCCTAACCTTCATAGATGACTACTCTAGAATGTGCTGGGTTTATTTTCTCAGACACAAGTCTGGTGTGTTCAATGCCTTCAAGAAATTCAAAGCAATGGTTGAACTTCAAACAGGCTGCAAGATTGTCAAAATTAGAAGTGACAGAGGTAAAGAGTACACCTCACATGAGTTCTTAAACTACTGTGAAAACCTGGGAATTCAGAGACAGCTTACAGTTGCATACCCTCCACAACAGAATGGAGTTGCAGAGAGGAAAAACAGGACAATTGTGGAGATGTCTAAAGCTATGATGCATGATAAGAGGATGCCCTATGTTTTCTGGGCAGAAACTGTGAACACTGCAGTTTACCTGCTTAATAGGTGTCCTACTCAGGCTGTCAAAAGGAAAACACCTTTTGAAGTGTACAGTGGAAGGAAACCAGGTGTGAAACATTTGAGAATATTTGGTTCAATCTGCTATTTTCATGTTCCTAATCAACTTAGACAAAAGTTGGATGCATCAGCTGAAAAATGAGTATTTGTTGGATATGGGAGTTGTGAAAAAGGGTACAAAATCTATTGTCTTAAAACTAAGAAAATAGTTGTATCAAGGTCTGTGACATTCAATGAGAATTCTATGTGAAACTGGGAAGCTCAAGAAGAGTCAAGTGTTCTGTTTCCCTCTGAAGTTACTGCTGAAGTTACCACTGAAGTTGGCACTGAAGTAACAGCAGCAGACAATGATAACTCAGACACAGATCAAGAAATGCAAGGAAATCAGGTGAATTCTGGAAGTGAGACTGATTCTGAACCTAGCAACACTCCTATCAAGCTAAGGAGTTTGAGTGATGTCTATGCTAGATGTAGTGTGGCCATTGTGGAACCTGAAAACTATGTGGAAGCAGCCAAAGATAAAGCATGGCAGAAAGCCATGGAAGCTGAGTTAGAGATGATAGAAAAGAATGGCACATGGAGTCTTGTCCCAAGACCATCTGAGAAACCTATTGTTGGGGTTAAATGGATCTACAAGACTAAACTCAACTTAGATGGGTCAATTCAGAAGTTGAAAGCTAGATTGGTGGCTAAAGGATACACACAAAAACCAGGAGTCGATTTCAATGAAACCTTTGCACTAGTTGCAAGGTTAGATACCATCAGAACTCTGATTGCACTAGCAGCACAAAGAGAGTGGAAGCTGTTTCAGTTGGATGTAAAATCAGCCTTCTTGAATGGTGTCATGGAGGAAGAGGTTTATGTGGATCAACCTGAAGGGTATGAGTTAAAAGGTCAAGAAGGGAAGGTCTATAAGCTGAACAAGGCCCTCTATGGTCTAAAACAGGCACCAAGGGCCTGGTATGATGAAATTAACTCATATGTACTTAACTGTGGTTTCCAGAGAAGCCTAAGTGAAGCTACACTCTACTTGAAGGTCAAGAAAGATGAGGGGACTTTGATAGTATCAATCTATGTGGATGATATCATCTACACAGGATATAGTGTGAGCATGATGAAGGAGTTTAAGCAGGAAATGATGGAAAAGTATGAAATGACTGATCTTGGTTTACTGCACCATTTCCTAGGCATGGGAATCCTGCAAACTACCTCTGGTATCTACTTACATCAAAGAAAATATGCATCTACTCTATTGGACAAATTTGGGCTTAAGGGATGCAAACCAGTGAGCATTCCCTTAGCTGTAAATGAGAAATTACAGAATGAGGACAACAGTGAACCTGCAGATGAACATGTCTACATGCAAATTGTTGGAAGTTTACTGTATTTAACAGCCACAAGACCAAACATCATGTATGCTGATAGTCTTCTATCAAGGTTCATGCACATGCCTACCAAGAAGCATTATGGAACTGCGAAGAGGGTGTTAAGGTACATTCAAGGGACTCTAGATTATGGCCTTGAATACAAGAAAGGGCAATCAGCTACCCTAATTGGATTCTGTGATAGTGATTGGGGAGGTTCTGAAGAAGACAGTAAAAGCACATCAAGATATGCTTTTACATTTGGAAGTGGGGTATTTTCTTGGGCCTCAGTTAAGCAATCAAGTGTTGCTTTGTCAACTGCTGAAGCAGAATATGTCAGTGCTTCAGAGGCTACAACTCAAGCAGTTTGGCTCAGATTTGTCCTACAGGATTTTGGTGAAGAATAGATGGAACCTACTGTCCTAATGTGTGACAATATGTCTGCAATAGCTATGGCAAAGAATCCAGTTTTTCATCAGAGAACTAAGCATATTAATAGGAAGTTTCACTACATAAGGGATGCAATTCAGAATGGAGAAATCCAACTACATTTCTGCAAATCTGAAGATCAGCTAGCTGACATTTTCACTAAACCTCTCCCTAAGATCAGGTTTAACTACCTAAGGTCCCTACTTGGAGTTAAATCAGTAAGCAGCTTAGGAGGGAGTATTGAAGAATAAGCTGCTACTGCACTGTGTGTGATCATGCTGCAGGCAGCTGATCTAAACACTCTCTAAAAGGTTCTTGACACCTGTAAAGTGACTAGAAGAATCAGAATGTGACAACTGTGAGTTTGTTAGAGCTGTGAGGGTGTGTGTGAGTGTCTTAAGGATCAAGTAAAATCATGTAGTGTGTGTGTGATGAGTGAGGTAATTAATTCAAACCGTGTGAGGTGGAAGTGTGTGTATGTAAGGAGAATTCATCACAAGAATCAATAGAACAGAAATCTGTGTGAATCTCTGAAAATTACTTTTCAGAGAAAGCACTAAAACAATTACTTAGAAGCTCTCTTGGGCATTTTGACAAACACTTGGTGTTCATCATCATTTTCTCTTCTTCATTGTAATCAATTCATATTGCAATCAATCCAAATGCAAACTCAGTCATACACAATCCTAAACTAGCCTAATCCAATCGTTTTTCAGCTAAGAGTAAAGAATTGAAGATTACCTGTTTTGCATTCTCTTCATCTTCAAGTTTCTGAAAGCAAACTGATCCTTCCTCTGCTCAATCATCTGAAATCAATACTCACGTCCACCTTTTCATGATTATCATCTTCCTCGCCGTGTTCTGAATCAGTGATCGCATACCGACATGGTAATTCTTTTCACTTCTTTCAGATCAGTTTCGATCCGACCCAATGCCTCTGGATCCTAGCGACCCGACCCGAATCTCCGCAAGCTGGCTTCCTCCAACTGGTGGAACCTGATCTTTGGTTGGTCTTCGGATCCTACAGACTACAGAGTACATCACCTTTGATACAGCGCAAAACTCTGGTAACAACGATCGGGGTTCTGGGCGCAAGCCGGCTCGAGCCGGATCGAGATTCGCACTGGGGTGCTTCACGAAGGAGAAGGCAAAGTAGCTCCAAAAGAAGACCATGGAGACGTCTGCATTTCACGATATCATGTATCACTTGGCCATCGCATCTCAGCTCACCTCCGATTTATCGGACCAGTAGCGAGAAGAGAAGATGTTGGTGTTGTCGGGGCGCCGGCAAGTTTTTAGCCGGTGGTTGTTGTTCTCCGACTATGTTAGGAAATGTGACTCGGGTCTTTATGCTTTGGTCAATGTAGAAATGAAAATTAGAAAACAAAAAAGCAATAATTTTGTGTTTATATGGGTTGATCTGCTTTTTTATGTGGTTAGATATGCTTATATTTCATTTTCATGTATTATTTGTTCTATTTAGGGTCGGATCTGGACTGTAATGGAAGTTTGTGTTGGATTTTAATGTTTTGAAATTACATTTTACGTTTCTTTTTAGTTCTGTTGGTAAGAATGTTTCGTACCGCTTTGGGACAATCAAGGTTATCTAATGCTCAAAGTTATGCATAAGATTTGCTCGTTATGCTCCATCAATTGTATCGGAACTTAAACTATATTGTTAAAAAGTTGAAACAATATTCATTGATTCAATATTGAGTATAAAGATTATGAAATAATACATCCTCTTTCTCTCGCTCTTCACCCAAACGCTTTCTCCCCTCTCTTCAACCAAAACTCAGCCGGCCATAACTTTCTATCTTCTCTCTTCACCCAAAACCTAGCCGACCCTTGTTTGGAATTGGAGATTTCTTCAGATCTCCACTTGGTAGCTAGATCTGAAGTGAACCTCTGACCCCCATGTTCCCTGCACCATCTTCTTCTCCATTCCCCTTCTTAATGAAAGATTGTTTGACAGGACCCGTCCCAAATCCCTCGGGATTAGCGTGTGACGTGTCTGCTCCCGTCTGACACGAAGTGTCATACTAGGGATATTTTCGTCCGTTGCCCAACCGGGGCTATCAGAGTACGTCAGGATCCGAAGGAGGAATGCGATGTCTCGTCTCTGCTACAGCCGCATCCGCGATCAACCTGAAGGACATTCAAAATATAAAAGCTGTGAGTCGACAAAACAAATATTTTATAAAAACATTTTCATAGAAGACCTTTATGCCCTTCATTAAAAACATATGCATGCATTCAAAAACCATTTCTAGGGTTCATGCCCGGTTCCCATAAACCATCATGAACCATCAAACTATTTGGGCATTGGCCTGAAATCCGTCAATCAAATACCTGGGACCTCCGCCCAAACCAAAACACATGGGAACTTGTCCCAAAACCACCTCATAAGGGTCTCAGCCCAAAACCAATACGCGTGGGTCACAGCCCAACGCCATCTCAGTGAAATCACACACACATAAACATATATACATATATAACCCATCCTAGGCACTTCCGGAGAAGATGCCAACTCGGGGCACACAGCCCCTAGGGAACACATCCCCGATATAGTCACGGTATCTCTATAAATATAAGTATGCATACTACTCAGGGTCTCACTCCGAGTCTTCTCCCAGGAATTCTCCATCTGGGAGGCTCATCTTTGGACCTAGTCCGATCATCTCTCTGGAATCTGGTCCGGGACCACAACATAACGCCCACTCTTGGAACGGGATCCCTATGGGGATACCCACTCTGGTATGTGGATCGTGACTCTCCAGGTCGACAACTGGAGGAGACCAATCAATCATCTCGTAAGGCGGGTATATACATACCAGTATATAAAACCATAAAAACGGAACTCACGTCCGATAACACCAAGCAAATGGGCCTCCAACCCGAACATAGGACTCAACAGGGCCTCTAGCCCTATTTCACAATAATTGGGCATCGAGCCCGAACTCGTAAATCAACTGGGCATCGAGCCCGATATCTGAGGGTCAGTCACGATCCCGATCATAGCGATGCGTGCCACCATCAATCCAGAACCGCTCTCAATCCTGGTATGTCTCCTTGAACACATCACTGTCGCGACTATCTCGAGACCATGGTGCACACGTCGCTGATCGATCCTCTAAACCGTCAGCACTCCGAAGTCGAGCCTCCAGTGGCTGCTCAACAACGGGACGTGCTTCGTGACCTCTCCAGAAGGAACGCGTCCTAATCCGGAGGCAAGCGGCACGTCGTCCGTCGCCGTGCACATAGCACCTGTCGCGACCACGACTCAGACATACGGGTCGTCAATAGGGTCTCATGCCCGAGTCAAAACCAAATGGGTCTTATGCCCAAGTAAAAATCAAGACCAAATGGGTCGTTTTACTTTTCAAACCATTTCATCGAAAACCGAAAGCGTAAGGGCGTATAAGCACGTATAAAACCCGAAAACCTCGAAGTACGTGCCCATACATAAACACACACCAAAATGCACTCAATTCATCCCAAAACACATATTAAAACATATATAAAACATTTAGGCATGCATCAATTTCAGAAAGAAAGTCCACTCGCAGACCGTCCGCGCTGCTGCCTCGATATGTGCGCCATACGCCTTCCCGGGTCAACCGTCGTCTCCGGAATTCCCAAACCTGTCCAAATCACTTTAGAGGGTTACTAACTACTTAATTAACCCCTCACTAAAGCCCCATAATTTTCGGGGATTTTTAACTATTTTTAAACGCGCACCAAAACCTTTGGACAGCTCGAACTATATCGAGGCGATGTCCGATCGACTCGAAACCAGTCCCAAAATGTTCGTTACATCGAATAGATGATTTGACATGTTGGAACCTTCCCCAAATTCTCCACCACGTGCCGCCACGCGCCGCCTGAAGTGGATACTCGTGGAAGCCACGCGCCAGCTAAAGTACCCGTCTTCAACCTCCAGCCGACCGGTCCAGCCCGGTTTTCTCTGCAACTTGGATCGGCGTGACCGGTCCAGGTCCATATCCTATCCAGTTTTCACCCGTTCTTCCTCTAATCGATCCTATTCTTCTAGTTTAGATCCTAGGAACCTAAACTAATAAATTAGAACCCCTAAAACCCACGAAAACAGCCCTGTTCGATTTTCCTCTCACGGATCAAAAATCCAAAACTCACCCCAGGGTTCCTCGACGTCTAACCACCCTCAAAACCTCTCTAATAACGTCCTAGAAACCTATTGAAATCAAACCAAACATCCAAAATCGACCATAACAACCGAAATGAAAAATGGATTGAAAATGGTTTTAACCGATTACCTTGATCGGTTTTCTCCACCGCCGTCCACGGCGGCTCTGCCTGGGCCAGCCACCACCTCCTCAGTTCCTCCTCTCTGTTTCCTTCACGGTCATGTGGGTTGAAGGGTTTGGTTTTGGGGTGAAGGGTGGATCGGGTTTGGGTTTTGGGAAAAATGGGAAAATGGTCGATGTAAGGGGAAGAGATATGCATGAGCTAAATGGGCTGGGCAATGGATGGGTGACACTTTTCACTGATCCATTGGCCTGTCCAAAAATTTGGGTCCCACTAAAGTCCAAACAGTCCTCGTCTCCTAAAACGTGCAATAGTACGTTCGAACTTCCGTGAACCGTAACTTCGCCGTCGAACGTCCGAATTTGACGTGCCGCTTGTTTACGGATTTGTATCGTCCCGATCTACGTAATGGTACTCGGCCCTCGGTTATCGAACCTCTCAGGTTAAAAGTCAACTGTTGCCCCTATTCAACCAAATTACCCATAAGCCCTTGAACTTCCGAACGTCACAACTTCTTCCTCGAATGTCGGAATCGAGCGTGCCACCTGTCTATGAACTCGTGACGTCCCGAACTACGTCACGGTCACTGGTCAAAGTCTATTTGACCGTCCGAACGAAAAGTCAACATTTTTCCCATTCCGGGGGCAAAATCGTCATTTCGCTCCGAATGTCCGCTAATTCGGGACGGGTTGACAGGACCCGCCCTGATCCCCCGGGGACCACAAGGGGACGTGCCATGCTCCCGTCTGACACCCGAACTAACATTCCAAATTTAACCTCAAAAGTTCAAATGCATAAATAACCAAATCAAAGTTATACATCAAATCCGAAATTTAACCGATGTCAGACAAGGGATAAAGTCCAAAATTACAAATTCCGAGCACGACTCTAAATTAATCCTGCGGGTCAACCCACCCAACAGGGGTTCAGGTATGCAGAAGTAGATCTATGCCTTAGCCTCGGGATCCTCCTCTACCTCAGTAGCACAGCCTGGAGGGGTTACCAAAACATTAAGGGTGAGTGGGTCAAAACTCAAGTTTATAAAATAGTTTAATAAGTAAAACATATAATTTTACCCCTCCGTTTTCCAAACATGCATGCATCAGCATTTAAAACCATAAATCATATAATATGAACCATAAGGTATATAATAAAACCATAAACATAACCACAGCCACTGCACGAAACACTCCAATCCTGACATCCAAGATGTCTGACGTCCCTGACGTCCATTAAGTCACAGTCCCAAGGCTACGCGTGCCACGCGGGGTCTCAATCCTAAGTCCAATCCCCGAACCCAGTCCGGGTATGGCATCCTAGATGCCTAGCGTCTAGACGCTCGACGTCCCAGACGCCCAAACATAGCAATCCTGTTCCTGAGTCATTCTACGGTCCGGTTCCTCCGTAGAATGGCCCATCCCCAGGCATTGCGCCGTGACTACTCCGGTGTACCCCATCCGGAGGAGACAGTATAATACGAGTATATCTCTACAATGCATTACCAAATATAGTCATCGATATCCACATGCATATATATATATATATATGCATATAGAGTTAAAATCCAAAACCATACTCAAGTTTCACCAGACGGGTCTCAAGCCCAAACATCGTAAAACATGCCATAATCATAATTTCAAGATCATCAAAACCATTTCTTGATTCCAGCATGTGAATATATAAGTAAATCAGAAAACATTTATGCATGCAAGGGTTTAATGAAATCGGGCCCACTCACAGTACGATCCCGCTGCGAATCTGCGCGTACGAACTTGTTCCGGGATTATCGTACGATTCCTGTCAGTCCAAATCACACGTAAGGGTCACTATAGGTACTTAACATTCTTCCAAAAAGTCCGAAACAGAAACCGGCTCGGGGAAGCCGTCCGAACACGCTTCTCGAGACAACCGGCCCTAAACTGACCCACTTAACAATCTCAGATCAACATGGTTATTTAACAGAAAATGTTCAGAATGATGATAGGATAAAAAGTCATGTTGATCGTGATCGGAGATAAGCCTCAACGCACCCTCACGCGCCGTCCAAAGTGGCTGCGCATGAAATTCACGCGCCTGACACTGTAGCTACAGTGTCACCTTCTTCACCCGATAGTCTGTTAAACGGGTCTGCCACCCGCAGCTTGACCCGATCAATTACCCATCAATTCCTACTCGATTTTAATCGTTCTTGATCCTAACATGTTCATTAACTATCCAATTTAGGTTCTGTGATATCAATTAGCCCTGTAAGGTCCTCAACCAACCCTTCGACCCGTGATCACCCAAACGGGTCGATCACCACAACTCTCTGGTTTCCACACCATAATCAAATTAACTTCACAGTAAGCATTCTAGGGCTAAAACGAACTGAAATACACAATCAATTAAACCAACACTCACCTGGAAGTGGTCGTCCTTAGCTCTGAAATTTCCCTGAAAACAGTCGCCTCTGTCCCAGCTCAACTGTGGCTGGTTCCCTTCGATTTTGATGTGGTTGGGTTCCAAACACTCTCAGAAGACTAAACCAAGCCTTGGTTTGGTCCAACAAGCACTAGAAATCAAAACTCGATTTTCCCTCCAATTTTCCAGAAATGGTTTTCTCTGGTTTTCCTCTCCAATTCTCAGCCCTCACTGCAGCAGAGTGAAGCACACTTAAATCCCACTCAGTTTAAACAAACTGTGCCGCCCAACAGATCGTGGAAGCCAATCTGTCCACTGAGAATTGTTTCCCGCAAAGCTTCAAATCTTTGATTAAATAAATGCCCGTGTTTGCTGGATTGAATCAAGCCACGCTCTATTGCCTTTAAGCTTAAACAAATCCTCCCTTTTTAGTCCACTATCAGTTTAAAGAATGGGATTGTTCAAAATCACCACACACGGTGGTACAACCATTGTCCCCCACGGTTTGCTACAATAACTAGCATGTAAAATGACTAAAATGCCCTCAGTTCAGAAATTACCAAAATGCCCTTCACTTTCCAGACCCGTAACTCCGCCATCCGATGTCCGATATCAGCGTGCCGCCTGTCAACGGACTCAGGGCATCGAGACCTACCTAATGGTCCTCGAGGCATGTGAAAATCAGTTGTCAAACGAAAAAGGCAACATTTTCCCCCTAACGTCCAAATTACGGAAATGCCCTTGAGCTTCCGATAGTCATAACTTTTTCCCTGATCGTTCGAATTGGACGTGCCACCTGTCAAAGAACTTGTGACGTCCTGAACTACGTCACGGTCATCGGTCAAAGTCCGTTTGACCCACCAATAAAAAATTCAACAATTTGGCAATACAATTCACAGGGGTAAAAACATCAATTCATTTATTAATTTACAATATTAAAATCCTCGAATTTCCTGGGCGTTACACGGGTCGTTACATTGTTTGTCTCGGATAATCCACTGAGATGATTATGTATTAATTTAAATAGGATTACCTGGTATAGAGTTTGATTACAAAATTGATGCTACAACAAGAGTTAGATAGTAAGTACAAGATATGAACAAAACGATAATTGTGATAAGACCCTCATTGGTTGATAGTTGTAGAATTGTAACAAGAGTCTTGTGATGTTGGAGTTGTAGAGATGGTGCTAGAGTCATGTTCTAGAGGTTCAGATAAGGGCTATCCATTACGGCCCCGCAAACTAATGAGAGGAGAAGCTATCGGTAACTTGGAGAGAGGATAAGTGAATTGAGAGCTGGAGAGGCCTTTGGTGAGAAGGTCGGCGAGCTGATCATGGGAAGAGACATAGGCAATGTGAAGCTCATGGAAAATGACTTTATCACAAATATGGTGGTAGTCGACTTCAATGCGGCCCGTACGAACTTGGAAAATAGGTTTGGATGCAAGAGCGAGAGTAAAGATGTTGTCACACCATAAGCGAGGTGACGTAAGATGAATACAAAGATCACGAATGAGAGATTGTATCCAAAACAAGGTGGCAGCTGTGTAGGCCATTTAACGATATTCGGCTTCCGTACTTAAGCCGGAGACATCACGTTACTTCTTGCAGCTCCAAGTAATGAGATTGGAGCTAATGTAGGTGAGAGAGCCAACTATTGAGCGACGATCATTAGGATTCCCTGCGTAATCAGCATCAGCGTAAGTAGAAAGCTAAAGAGTGCTAGTATGATAGGCATGGATGAAAACATCGGTATTTTTCGACGAAATTTCGCCGAAATTTCGTTATTTTGGGTTGGCGGCACATAAGAAGGGGGAAAGATATTGACCAAAATTTCGACATTTTTTCTTGTTTTAAGCCCATAGATCTCATTATTTGATCAAAATGATCGAGATAAGGTCAATTTTTGTGAAATTCAGACGTAAAATGACTGATTTCCAGTCAGGTCATGCCGCCGGGTCCAAAACCCGAATCGCAGACCCAGCTCGAGATGGGGGACGACCATGTGCAGGCGCGTGGCCACCACGCGCAGAGGCCATCACCGGCGCGTGGCGGCGTCCGTTTGATGTTCGTCCAACATGAAATATTTTTTATTTTATTTTTTGAGTTTAATGGTACAACTTTAAAGTTAATTAGATACCATATGGGTACATTTCTGAATATCTAATATACTATGTTTTATATTTAAATTAGTATTTGATATAAAAAAAATTGGGAATATAAATATAAGGTTAATTTGAATATTAATGAATTTTTGAAGCAAATTATATTGAATGGAAGGATTCGTAGAGTATAAATGGTTTATCTGAAGAAAATTATATTGGATTGAAACAAATTATGTTGAATTCAATTCAAGTAAATTATGTTGAATTGAAGAAACTTATTTAAATGGTTAATTTGAATATTAATGTATTTTAGAAAAATATGAGATGAGCATACAATTAACAAGAATTCGTTTTACGTCCAATTTTCACTAATTAATGTCCAATTTTCTAAATTATTATGTAAATAAAAATTCCCCTATTTTTTCTAAATTATTATGTAAATGTAAACTCCATTATTATGCTTGTTTTATATTTTAACTATATTACCATTCAATTATAGTAATTCACTTCAATTTATATTTATGTTTAAAATTTTATATTATTAGTCATCGGCAGAACTCTATTATATTATATTATTCATCATATATTTATTATATCAACGTTATTTTATCATTTTTATTAGTCATATATAACCATTATTGGGTATTTAAATTTTTCCCAAAGTTTCATTTCAAATTTTCAACTTTTAGACTGAATTTCCGTCATTTTTATTGACTGTAAACGATATCGATATTTAGGACGAGATATTTGTAAATTTGACTAATGATATATCCGTCGAAATCGATATTTCAATCCTTGATGATAGGTGAGTCGATGAGCATGGGTTGCCTTGAGGTAGCGCAAAATGCGCTTGACAGCGGTCTAGTGAGTGATGGTGAGCCGATGCATATACTGGCAAACCTGGTTGATAGCATAGGTGATGTCCGACCGAGTAAAGGTGAGATACTAAAGAGCATGTGATCCAACGAAAGAAGGGCATAAAATCATTTTTCGTTCTCATCATTACCCTCCCCATGGTTTCTACCATATCTAATGTACGCTGTTTTTTTTTTAAAGTTGAATAAAAAAAACTCTGATCCTGATAGAGATACTCAGCACGTGGTAAGTTAGTTATGGTTGTTAGTGTTTGTTAGATTAGTTTTGACAGCTGGAGGTAAGTTACAACGAATGTAATATGTGTGATATGAGGTGTACGCGGAAGTTACAGGGCGTAGTCTAAATATATATATAGAAGTCAAGTCATTTGCACGATTGATTAATTGAATGAGATCAGATATTTTCTCACTTCACTCTCCGCTCTGCTATCCTCTCCCCGAAAGTCTCTTCTTCTTCTTCTCTCTCACTACCTTTCTGAAAAAAATTTCTTAAAAATAGTCCCACTATGTTTAATTCTAATTTTTTTTTTAATAATGCAATTACATTCATTTTAACAGTACATTAAATTTGAAGATTCACTCACCAAACGTGACCTAAGAGCATGTGAGCACGAACACCATGCTCACACCAAATCTTAAGATAACAAGACATTCGGTAAAATCTGTACACTTAATTACTTACTATGTATGAGACCAACATAGCTAGATCTTGTTAGGCCCCAATTGTCATGTGGTGGTTTAAAAAAGCTTTTGGGTCTCTTCCTTTCAGACTCTCGTTTGGGAAAGTTCTACTCATGAGTTTTTTAACAATTGGTACAAAGCTTAGTTACAACCGGGCCCAAATTCCAAAAATGCAACTTAGAAGCTGGATTAACATAATTTCAAGTCATTGAATACTAATAATTGAGTGTAGCTACCTCAAAGAGAAGAAAAGGCTATTACCGGGCCAATATCGATAAACTGGGTAACTACGATCATGGATACCAAGCCATGGTGGCAACCTTCCTTGTAAGCTAGTTTTTAGGGGAGTTCCACACATAGGTTTTTAAGAAACATAAATTGCCAGATAATCTTATTTCCATTAGCACAAGAATTCCAACAAAGTGATATGAAAATGTCATAATATTCTTGTTTTGTTCAAATTCATTATTGACTAGTTAAGGGCATCCTAAGACTATTGAAAACAAATACAAAAAAAAAAAACACACACACACACACATTTTTTTAAAAATATATATATTTTTTTTTGAAAGAAGTAAAAAAAAACGAAATTCTGTTTATTTTAATTTGAAAACAAAGAAATTAAAAGTATAGAATCAAGTATGAGCTAGAGTTGAACAAAAATAACTAAAAGAACAAAAGTAAACGAAATTAAAAGATAAGGAAAGAGAATGTAAATCTGTTGTAGACTCCTTCATTGGGTTGCCTCCCAACAAACACTTAAGTTTAACGTCTTCAGCCTAAACGAAGTGATTCAATCAACTCATTTGATGTTGGGCCTATGCACTCTTTCAAACTCCATATCGTGCTCACCAAATGTCTCTAAGTAAGGCGTCAATCCATCTTGAATCCGAGGGTCGAGTTCATGTGTGATCTCCTTGAGTAGGGCGTCCTCAAGTCTGGTTTATGGGTCTTAGATTAAGTGAATTGTATATAGAATGTTCCTTCAAGAGACTTAGGTGAGAATATGTACATGAAGAAAGGAAAAGACATAGAAAAGAATATACATAACAAACTGAGAATATTTACAAGTAAGGGACATTAAATAGGTATTTACAAACAAGTATAGTACTTAGGCACAAGTAAGATATTTACATTATAAACATATTTACACAAACGAAATCACACAAGAGATTTTTCAATCCCCAGCAACGGCGCCATAAATTGATACGCAAAAACTAAGTATTAAAATAAATACAAAGTCACACTAGTACGTGTCTGGGACCCTTGACGACACTTTCAATGATCTAGACTCGGGACTCCCTATATCTAGTCAAGCATTAAGTGCGAACATATAAACATAACAAAAACTAGAATCATAAAACACGTAGAAAATTGAATCAATACAAATCATAAAACCAAGAATAATATTAAAAATCAGTTCATAAAAGTAATATTCAAGCACAAGAGATAACTATAAGAAAAAGAGGTTGTGTTACACTTTTTCTCTTCGGGACACCCTATGGATACGAAGTGAATGAGCACTCTTTGGTGAGAAGCACTCTTTGGTGAGACAAGCGGGGACCCTTCAACTAAGTCACGGATGAAGGTGTAAAATATGAGCACACTCAACACTTGAGGAAACGTATGCAATTAAAAACATTTTTTTTTTTGTAAATTGTAGCATTGGTAAATAGGGATCGTTCTGAACCGGAGATCGATGGTACCTATGCATGATTATCGTTTGATTGGTTAATTGGGGGTAAATATTGATTTTAAAGTCCTGCATAATTAAACTAAACCTAAACTAACATAATCTATTATTTACACGTGGTCAACTCATTCTTTATGGCTTACTCATTCATGAATTATATCAACTTCAAACCTACAAAATTATATAACCTTAGTTCTACGAGATGGTTGCATATTCGTAAGTACGTGCAAGGACACACTCACGCCGCAATTTCAATAATATCAAGCATTAAGCACCAATATACAAACATAATAAAAACTCAAATACTAGAACACATGGAAGATTTATACGAAATCAATATAAAATATAAAACCACAATAAGATTAATAATCAAATCATAGAAGCGATATTTGTGACGACCCGTCCCAAATTAATGGGATTAATTAAGATTTAATGACGGATTAGCAAGGCTAATCGGAGATTAGACGAGGATTAGCAGACGTTCGGGCGAAATGACGATTTTGCCCCTAGAATGGGCAATTCGTTGACTTTTCATTCGGACGATCAAATGGACTTTGTCCAATAACCGTGACGTAGTTCGTAACATCACGAGTTCATAGCCAGGTAGCACGCTCGATTTCGACGTCCGAGGAGGAAGTTATGACGTTCGGAAGCCCAAGGGCATTTTGGTAATTTAGATGAATAGGAGGTCAAAAGTTGACTTTTTGACCGGGAGGTCCGATGGACGAGGGCCGAGCAACGTTACGTAGATCACGACGATATGAATCCGTAGACAGGCGACACGTCGAATTTGGACGTTCGACGGAAATGTTACGGTTCACGGAAGTACGAAAGTACTATTGCACGAATTTCGAGACGAGGACCTTTTGGACTTAAGTGGGGCCCAGTTTTTTTCCCAGGACCAATGGATGAGTGACAAGTGTCACTCATCCATTGGGCATCATTTTGCATTCATGCATCCATCCTTCCCGTGCATTTTCATTTTCTTTGTTCCCAAACAACCCGATCCATCCATTCTCCCCAAATCCAACCCTCCAACCCTGTGATCATAACTGAGAGACCAGAGAAGGAAGAGAGGACAGAGAGGACCTGGTGGCCGACCATGGAAGCACAGCCGTGCACGGCGGCCTTGAAAACCGAGAGGTACTCGGTTTACCCAAATCCCCCTTTTTATTTCGATTTAAGGTTTTAGGTTGTTTTAGATGATTAGGATGGAGTTAGTGAGTTAGTTAGAAGATGTTAGGGAGGTTTTGGGTGGTGGTTTGGGCTGAGCAGCCGTGTAGGCTGATCGGGAAAAATGAACTATGAGGTTCAAAATTAAACCATGAGATTTTGATGGTTTTAGTTGGTTTTAAGGATTGGGTTAGATAGGAAATGAGAAAAGAGGAATTTAGGGATTGAAATGGAGGAAAACGAACCGAAAAATAGGAAGAAAATGGGCTGGGCCGGTCACGCCGGTCCAGTTGCAGGGGTTGGACCGGACCGGTTGGCCCGGACCGACGGCGAGAGCTTGATGACGATCTACAGTAGTGGGTGCGTGCTAGGGTTTTTGGACATGTGTTCAACACACGAAACCTTCTATTCGATGTAACGAACATTTTGGGACTGGTTTCGCGTCAATCGGACATCGTTTCGATATAGTTCGGGACATCCGAAGGTTTAGGTTCGGTTTTAAAAATAGTTAAAAATTCCAGAAAATTACGGGACTTTAGTGAGGGGTTATTTAAGTAGTTAATAACCCTATAAATGAATTTGGACAGGTTTGGGAATCCCGGAGGTGACGTTTGACCCGGGAGACGGTTATAGCACGCGTATCGAGGTGCGACTTCAGACGGTCTGTGAGTGGACCTTTCTTTCGAATTCGATGCATGCATAAATGTTTTATAATTGTTTTAATACATGTTTTGGGATGCCATGAGTGCAATTGTTTGTGGTAGCCTAGGATTTACGTATTTGCACGTATTTTGAGATTTCCGGTTTTATACGATGCATATACGTTCTAAGTTTTTAACGAGGGTTTAGTAAATGGATTTCGGATTTAGAAACATGAACTCGGGCATGAGACCCATTTGATTTACAAGCTCTCGGACTTGGAGTCCATTTGATTTGACGAGGAATCGGACCTAGGGTCCATTTGAGTTATACTATCGGACCGAGGGTCCCGTTGATTGATGATCCGGGCTTGAGGCCCATTTGGTTGTAACATCGGGCTGGAGGCCCATTTGACTATAGTATCGGGCTTGAGGCCCTACTGGTTATGAAATCGGGCTTGAGGCCCCGTTGCTTTACGATTCGGGCTTGATGCCCAGTTAGTTGTGGTATCGGGCTTGAGACCCTATTGATTGTAACATCGGGCTTGAGTCTCAGTTCGATTTGTAAAATGAGTATTCGGATATGAGACCCAGTTGAACTGAGGATTTAGGTCGAGGCCTGTGAAAGTGATTTGAGAAAGAAAGAAAAGAGTATTTGAAAATGTGATTGAACCCTCCATGATTTATATGGTCTCCTCCAACGTCGACCTGGAGAGTCACGATCCACAGACCAGAATGGGTATCCCCATAGGGATCTCGTTCCAGGAGTGGAAGTTATGATTTATGATGTGGCCCCGGACCAGATTCCGGAGAGATGTGTGGACTAGATCCAGAGAGAGAGCTCGGACTAGATCCAGTGATTGAGCCTCCCAGATGGAGATTCCTGGGAGAAGACTCGGAGTGAGACCCCGAGTAGTGTGCACACTAGATAGAGATGATTGATATCGTGACTATTTCGGGGATGTGTTCCCTAGAGACTGTGTGCCCCGAGTTGGCATCTTCTCTGGAAGTGCCTAGGATGAGTTATACGTACGAGTACGTATGTGATTTGGACAATGTTTTGGGGGCGGAGACCCCGTATTGTACGTTTGGTATTTCACTGTGAATGATTTGGGCTGAGTTCCCACGTATATGACTTTACGGATGTTTGTGATTTCGGGTCGGGGATCCAAATGGATTTACGGTTCATGACGGTTTATGGGAACCGACATGAACCCTTGAAAGGTTTTTATGGGTCATGACGGTTTATGGGGTCGAACATGAACCCTTGAATGATTTTGAGATGTTTGACAAATAGTTTTGTAAATGTTTTGCTAAATGGTTTTTGGAATGCATGCATATGCTTTTACGAAGGGCATAAAATATCTTCTTATGCGAAAATGTTTTTAATAAGTTATTATTTTGTCCACTCACGACTTTTAATGTTTTAATGCCCTTCAGGTTGATCGCGGATGCGGGCTGTAGCAGAGACGAGACGTCACTCCCCTCCTCCTACGATCCTGATGCACTCTGATAGCCCCGGAAAGGGCAGAGATGAAATTTTTCCTGGTCTAACACGTGGTGTCAGACGGGATCAGGCGGGTCCCACGTTAATCCCGGGGGATTTGGGACCGTTCCTGACAATATTCATGTCAAAAGATAACTACGAAGTAAGAGGTCTTATTACACTTTTTCTCCGAGGAGCCCAAAGGATATGAAGTGATGGAACTCTGTCATATTATACTTTTTCTCGTGAGTAACTCAAAGGATACGAAGTGCTGGAACTCTTGAGTGAGACAATAGGGAACGCTCAACTATGCCACAGATGAAGGGTAGAAGATGAAGTATGATGTAATTATTCTTGTAAAAGTAATATCAATTATATAAATTGGAAAGTTTAGTCAAGTAGAATTTCGGTACAAGAATGAGCGACCTCTTTATAAATAACCTAAGCCTCTTTATTTATAGGAGAAAATTAATCCTCAAACAAATAAGAGTTCACAATTTAATTATAAAAGAAAACGGTTTAAACTAATTAAATTAAAATCATAAAGGTGAAGGTATTCTAAATCATAATGAAAGAATAAATACAAAACTTAATTAAAAAGGTAATAAAAACTCCTAATTTAAAAACGGAAGACAAATCCTAATTAAAAAGGACAATTTTCCTTAAAAAGTAAAGAAAATGCTTACTGGAATTGAAAAGGAAACGAATTGGTAGAAGGCTGCTGATCATGGGAATGAGCATTGGCAGGCGCTGGCCAAACAAGGAAGAAGAAGGTCGGGGTCAACGAGCCAGTCAACACACAAACGGCTGCTGAGGCTATCGGTGAGCGCACGCCGAAGTAGGCATAACGAGTCCAGGAAGCACACGCCGAATGGAAGATCCAAACTTTGGTAAGCGCTTACCGTTACTATTCTTTGTGCTTTCTTTGTGGATTCGGTAGGTACCTTGTAACAACCCGTCCCGAGAGTAGAGTAATTAAGGTGTGATTGGTGAGGTTAACCAGTGGTTAGGTGGTTCTGACAGGTCCGGGCGCCTAGCATGACGATTTTGCCCCTGTGTTGGACAAAATAGTTGACTTTTAGTTCGGGTGGTCAAATGGGGGTTGACCAGTGACCAGGACGTAGTTTAGGACGTCACGAATCCATAGGCAGGTGGCACGCCTGATTCCGACATCCGAGGAGGAAGTTGTGATGTTCGGAAGGTCGAGGGCATAACCGTACGTTAGGTAAAATAGGGGGCATAGTTGACTTTTTGGATAATCGAGTTTTGGTAGGTTGACCTAGGATGGTTAGGTAGCTTTCGACGTCCTGAGTTCGATGACAGGCGGCACGTACTCATCGGACTTACGAGGTGAGAGTTACGGGTCTAGGAAGTTTTGGTAAAACCGTAAAATGAGTAAAACAGGAGGGTATTTTGGTCTTTTTGGTTTCTGGGGATTTGTGCAGAGAGAAAGGAAATGGACGGCTGAGGTTGGGCCATGTGGGAGTGGGTGGATTGGATGGTGACACATGGCAGGGGGCTAGAGGATTCTGGGAGAATCCTGTGTGGTCTCAGCCCAAATAATTGGGGTGCACTCGTGCTTACCCGTGGCTGTTCTTCGACAAACACAGAGAAACAGAGTGAGTTTGTGAGGAGGAATTGGGGAGTGATCGTGGCTGGTGATGAGTTCTGGTGAGTGAGGGAGGAACAAGAGACTGAAGGGAGACTGGTGGTCGTGAATTGGTGATGCAATCGTGCACGGCGGCACGGCGGAGGTGCGGAGAAGGTTTGGGGGAAACAGGGAGCCTGAGAGTTCGAGGTGGTGGCTACGCCGTGAGGTGAGGCAAATTAAGGCGAGGGGAGGCTGAGGAGGTTGCAAGGAGTCCAACGAGCACCGTGGTAGGCAGCGGTGCGCACGGCGGAGCTGCAATCGAAAGGTAAGCTTCCTTGCTCTGTTTTCCCGTGAAAGTTCATTTGGGAAGTCGTGAGGTTTGGCTGAGAGTCGAGAGGATATGAGGTCGGGGTGATGTTCAGGGAGGTCCTAGGAGTGGTTTGTGATGGTCGCCGTGACGGGGGCGTACACGGCGGAGCTCAGGCGAAGAGGAGTCTCTGTTACCCTGTTTCGGCCGTGAACTTCGAACCCAAAGTCGTGGACTTCTGGGGTGAGTCGAGGGTAACGGAGATTGGTTCTAGGTTCAGTAAAGCCTTAGGGATCGTCTGGTGTCGCCACCGTGACGGGAGGTGACCAGAGTAGAGGAATCGTGAAATAGGGGTTTGATGGCCGTCTGGTTCGAGCTTAAATCGACGATGACGGGACTGTGTCGAGGTTAGAGGAGTTAGGGAATGGATTCGTGGTGTTTGGACGAAGCTGCAGGAGAAGAAAGGGGATGAAATGGTGGTCGGACGACGGAGATTGAGTCTCGCCGGTCCAAGTTGCAGAGCCGGTTCAGCACAGTGCGTGGAGGTTGTTGACGGTGCACTGTAGCTGGCGCGTGAGGGCCACGCGCAGCCACTTTGGGCGGCGCGTGGGGGCGCGTACGGCGGCGGATGGGAAAGTGGTCAACATGGTTTTTGGTCCAGGAGTTCTGGTGAATTCAATGGAGTTGGTTTCGAGTCAATCGGACGTCGTTTGAGGTTAGTTCCGCGAGGGTGAAGGTTTAGGGTCCCGGGTTCTTACGTTTAGGATTCGGGGATTTTTGAGGGAATTTAGGTGAGTGTTTGTAGACGTATTAGTGATGTATTTTGACAGTGTTTGACAGGATCAGGATTTCCCGAGGAAGCCGAGGAACGGGCTGGACGTTCGGGACGCGAGTAGGGCTCAGTACTGTGAGTGGACCCTTTCTCTAAACTCGAGCATGCATAACTGTTTTCTATAATTGTTTTATGATTTTGACTATGACTCTATGTTTATTAAATATGTTTTGGTTGGTTTTACATTGTTGCCCGTTTTTTGAGAAAATACGGTATTTGGCACGTTTTACGAGAAATGTCGATTTCTGAGGAAAATGCCATGGTTTTGGGATTTTTAAAGGATAACTAGTTTGATTGTTTACAAAGGGATTTTTCAACATGAATTGGGAATTAAATGAATTGGGTTTTAAAGTAGGAAAGTGGATTCCGGATTTGGGTTCGGAATGACGGTTCTGGATGCCGGAAGGGTATCGGACCAGTGATTTCGGATTCGGGTTTGGATGTGGATTGGTAATTGGATTTCAAATGGTTTTGGGATTGGATTTGCTGGATCTGGATATTGGGTTTAAAGACCCGGATATATGTGACGGGGGACCGGCCGGATTGGGTTTAAAGACCCGGATTGAGTTTAAAGACTCGGGAGTTTAAAGACTCGGATATATTGATATTTCCCCCGTAGGCCTTGAGTTTAAAGACTCGGATATGATTAAGGCCTGGATTGAGTTTAAAGACTCGGAAGTTTAAAGACTCGGGAGTTTAAAGACTCGGATAGGTCCAGCAGGTTTGATCGGGAAAATGCTGATGTGATGTTACGATTTCTGATATGGTTTTATGATTCACATGCTGTGATTTTTCTAACTGTTTTATAGTGTTTCTGTTTTTATGATGCGGTTTATGGTAGATTGATTTATAACGGTGTTCATAAATATTGGTTATGCATGTGGTTTTCAAAACGGAGGGTTAAACTCGGTTTTCGTGTAAAATGGTTTTGAACTCTCATACTGTTTGGTCCACTCACACCTTCTGTTTTAAATTGCCCTCCAGGTTGTGGAGCGAGCGCGGGGTCTTGACGTCGAGGCAGTGTCGGAGGCATAGAAGCAACGTGAGGGATCCCATAATAGCTTACAATCTTCCGTGTGCGTGTACTTTATCGGGTTTTAATTCCTTGTATTTTGTACTAGGTTCTGTAAACGATAACGTCGGAATATTTTGTTTAATTACTCCTGCGTCTGACTGGATTTGAGTGAGTTGTACTTGGGTGTTGCGTCGGAAGTCGGACGGGAGCGGGATGTACCTCTGGTTTCGGGGTGGAATCGGGGTTGGGTCCTGACAATTGGTATCAGAGCATAGGTTTGTCGGGTTTGTGGGGTTTGTTGGTTTGTGAGGTTGTGTTCCAGTTGCTTAACTACTTCTATGCCTCTTTCAGCGTGCGGTTGACGATGCCTCCGAGACGTAGACCCTCTCCACAACCTGAAGAAGTAGTAAGAGAGACGGAGAGTGCCACGATAGAGCGAGCCCAGCGGCTCGGGGCTACTACGTTCAGTGGTGGGGCTGATCCTGAGGAAGCCGAGAGGTGGATTACCAGACTGGAGCGGATTCTTGCGGTGATGCATTGTCCGCCGGAGGAGCGAGTATTGTTGGCTACCTTTTTACTCGATGGTGCGGCGTATGAGTGGTGGTATACCCTCGAATTGTCCGGTTGGGATGCCCATAGTGTGACTTGGGAGACGTTCAGGGAACGGTTTCTGGAGCAGTATTATCCTCGTTCTTTCCGGGATGCCAAGGAGGCAGAGTTTCTGCAGCTCCAGCAAGGGAATATGACAGTGGCAGAGTATGAACGGAAGTTCCAGATGTTGTCTCGGTTTGCTCCTGCTTTTGTGGCCACTGAAGCCGAGAAGTGCCGTTGGTTTGAGTTGGGCCTGCGCGGTGAGATTCGACCCATAGTGACGGCTGGATCTTTTGCTACCCTCCGAGACTTGTCGGATGCTGCGGTGAGGGTTGAGGCCAGTTTACCGGTGCGACGCCGGGAACCATCTATTCCTGGAGCTTCGAGCCAGAGGACACCGAAAAGGGGTAATTTCGGTGGAGCGTCATCGTCGGGCGATGAGCGTTTTGGTAGACCTGGCAGTTTTCAGAGTTCAGGATTTTGGGGTTACCGAGCACCGCCAACTCCGCAAGCGAGTGCGACGTCGGTAGCGTCTACGGGGAGACCGAGCAGTGGACCAGGTTGGAATGTGTGTTTCCACTGCGGGGAGCGAGGTCATTTCCGACGTGAGTGTCCACTGTTGCCACATGAAGGTGGTGTAGGCAGAGGAGCAGCGGAGCCTGGGCAGAGTACAGCGTCAGGGATAGCAGGCACTAGAGGGGGTGGTGGCACTGCCACGAGTAGTTCGAGGGGACGTGGTAGAGCGTCGGGATCTCAGGC
This sequence comes from Prinsepia uniflora, assembly GCA_032719365.1. Classification (NCBI taxonomy): domain Eukaryota; kingdom Viridiplantae; phylum Streptophyta; class Magnoliopsida; order Rosales; family Rosaceae; genus Prinsepia; species Prinsepia uniflora. Next base: position 58,592,888 of record CM064876.1, read on the forward strand.
CCGAGTGTTTTCGATGACCCAGCAGGAGGATCAGTTGACACCAGATACGGGGACAGGTACTGGTTTTACTTTTGGTTGTGCTGTCGGTTTGGTTGTTGGATCCCAGGGTAAAGTCTAGGAGTCCTCCTAGAGGACTTGGTGTCAGGACCCACCCCGGTTTCATCCCGAAACCCGAGGTAAATCCCGCTCCCGTCTGACTCCCCGACACAACACCCAAGTAAAACTCACTCAAACCCAGACAGACGCAGGAGTAATTACAAAATATCCCAACCTTATCGTTTACAGAGCATAGCACTAAATTACAAGGAAAATAAAAACTGATAAATACACGCACACAGAAGCCTTTAAACTCTTCTCGGATCCCTCACGTCACTTCTATGCCTCGGACACTGCCTCGACGTCAAGACCCCGCGTTAGCTCCACAACCTGGAGGGCAATTTAAAACCAAAAGTGTGAGTGGACCATGATAAAAGAAAGTTTCTAAAACCATTTTATAAGAAAGCCAAGTTTCACCCTCCGTTTTGAAAACCACATGCATAACCAATAATTACGAACACAATTATAAATCAATTTACCATATACCGCATCATAAGAAATAGAAACACTATAAACAGTTAGAAATAAAACCACAACATGTGAATCATAAAATCATATCAGAAATCATAACATCACATCATCATTTTCCCGATCAAACCTGCTGGACCTATCCGAGTCTTTAAACTCCCGAGTCTTTAAACTCAATCCAGGCCTTAATCATATCCGAGTCTTTAAACTCCCGAGTCTTTAAACTCAAGGCCTACGGGGGAAATCAATATATCCGAGTCTTTAAACTCCCGAGTCTTTAAACTCAATCCGGGTCTTTAAACCCAATCCGGCCGGTCCCCCGTCACATATATCCGGGTCTTTAAACCCAATATCCAGATCCAGCAAATCCAATCCCAAAACCATTTGAAAACCATTTACCAATCCACATCCAAACCCGAATTCGAAATCACTGGTCCGATACCCTTCCGGCATCCAGAACCGTCATTCCGAACCCAAATCCGGAATCCACTTTCCGAAAATCATTTAATCACCAAATCATGTTGCAAAATCCCTTTGTAAACAATCAAACTAGTTATCCTTTAAAAATCCCAAAACCATGGCATTTACCTCAGAAATCGACATTTCTCGAAAAACGTGCAACAATGTAAAACCAACCAAAACATATTTAATAAACATAGAGTCATAGTCAAAATCATAAAACAATTATAGAAAACAGTTATGCATGCTCGAGTTTAGAGAAAGGGTCCACTCACAGTACCAAGCCCTACTCGCGTCCCGAACGTCCAGCCCGTTCCTCGGCTTCCTCGGCTTTCTCGGGAAATCCTGACCCTGTTCACAATCACCAATTTATGTCACTAACACGTCTACAAACACTCACCTAAATTCCCTCAAAAATCCCCGAACCGGAAGACCTAGAACCCGGGACCCTAAACATTCACCCTCGCGGAACTACACTCAAACGGCTTCCGATTGACTCGAAACCAACTCCATTGAACTCACCATAACTTCTAGACCAAAAGCCATGTTGATCGCTTCTCCATACGCCGCCGTACGCGCCCCCACGCGCCGCCCAAAGTGGCTGCGCGTGGCCCTCACGCGCCAGCTACAGTACCATCGTCAACCTCCTGTACTGTGCTGAACCGGCCGCCGTGGCTTGGACCGGCGAGAAACATTCTCCACCGTCCGGCCACCATTTCAGTCCCTTCTTTCACCAGCAGCTTCGTCCAGACACCACGAATCCATTCCCCAACTCCGTTCACCTCGACACCGTCCCTAGCCCGTCGACTGAACTCGAAACCAGACAGCCCCAAAATCCCCTGCTTCACGATCCAGCCACCCAGCTCACCTCCATTCACGGTGGCTACACCAAACACATCCTAGGACTTCACTGAACCTAGACCACACCTCCGTTACCCTCGACTCACTCCTAAACTCGTCGACTCACCGTTTGAAGTTTACGGCCAAACAGAGGAACAGAGACTCCACTTCAACCGAGCTCCGCCGTGAACACCCCCCGTCACGGCGACCATCCCAGTCGACACCTAGGACCTCCCTGAACATAACCCTGACCTTCAATCCCATCGACACTAAGCCTAGACTCACGACTTTCCAACTGAAATTTCACGGGAAAACAGAGTAAGAAATCTCACCTTTCGATTGCAGCTCCGCCGTGCGCACCGCCGCGTGCCACGGTGTTCGTTGGGTCCCCTGCAACCTCCTACAGCTCCCCCTACCTTGGATTGAGCCACCTCACGGCGTAGCCACCCCCACAGTCTCACGGCCTCCCTGTTTCCCCAGAATTTTGCCGCACCACCACCGTGCCGCCGTGCACGAGTCCTCCACCAATTCACGACCACCAGCTCAAACACTCCTCTCTGTCACTCTCACAAACCACTCCTCACTCCCCCTTGCACAGAATCGATCATTCTCTCCCAATGCTTCACCCTCTATTTCTGTCTGTGTCGAAGAACAAACACACGGGCACACACAGGTGCACCCCAAATAATTAGGACCGCGCACGTACAGGATTCCACCAGAATCCTCTACACACCTGCCATGTGTCACCATCCCCCATCCAAGCACTCCCACATGGCCCAATCTCAACCGTCCATTTCTTTCTTTCTGCACAAATCCCAATGTGCAGAAAGACCAAATTACCCTTCGTTTTAACTCATTTTTATGGTTTCGCCACTAACGTTCTAGACCCGTATCTCACTCATCGTAAGTCCGATGAATACGTGCCGCCTGTCATCGAACTCAGGACGACGAGATCTATCTAACCATCCTAGGTCAACGTACCAAAACTCGTCCGTACAAAAAGTCAACTATTCCCCCTAATTTACCCAAATTACGGTCATGCCCTCAACCTTCCGAACATCACAATTTCCTCCTCGGATGTCGGAATCAGGCGTGCCACCTGCCTATGGATTCGTGACGTCCTAAACTACGTCCTGGTCACTGGTCAACCCCCATTTGACCACATCACACCTTAATCACTATCTTAATCCCGGCTCTCGGGACGGGTTGTTACACTTGGAGGGTACAGTGAGTTCCGTAGCAGGTTGACGGAAGGTATAAGAAAGGAGTGACTATAACTGATCGATATGAGATTATTGAAGGAGAGAACCCACAAGCTAGAGTTTGCCTTTAGGACTTTGTAGATTTAGTCCGATTGTAGCCGAGGTAGCAGTCGAGGGAGTTAGGTGTGCGATTGTCTGGGTTAGTAGTCGAGTTGGTTTGGGAAGGTAGGGTGGTTGTATACGAGGATGTACTCTATGACTTCTGTCGGGTACTGTGCAATAAGGTATGTTATAATACCTTTGTTTTCTGTTCATAGAGTTTCCCTTGCGTACACCATGCAGCTGTTACATAGCTAGGGTTGGCTGTGGTAACAGTAGTTGGGGCTTGGAGTAAAATACCCAAGGTGGAGATGATAGACAGGGAATCCAGGAGAGGTTGTTGTTGACTTAGTGTTGGTGGCCAGATAGGAGACCCTAAGTGTCGGACACTAGTTGTGGAATTTCGGGGGCGAAATTCTTTTTAGGGGGGTAGATTGTAACAACCCGTCCCGAGAGTAGAGTAATTAAGGTGTGATTGGTGAGGTTAACCAGTGGTTAGGTGGTTCCGACAGGTCCGGGCGCCTAGCATGACGATTTTGCCCTTGGGTTGGGCAAAATAGTTGACTTTTAGTTCGGGTGGTCAAATGGGGGTTGACTAGTGACCAGGACGTGGTTTAGGACGTCACGAATCCATAGGCAGGTGGCACGCCTGATTCCGACATCCGAGGAGGAAGTTGTGATGTTCGGAAGGTCGAGGGCATAACCGTACGTTGGGTAAAATAGGGGGCATAGTTGACTTTTTGGATAATCGAGTTTTGGTAGGTTGACCTAGGATGGTTAGGTAGCTTTCGACGTCCTGAGTTCGATGACAGGCGGCACGTACTCATCGGACTTACGAGGTGAGAGTTACGGGTCTAGGAAGTTTTGGTAAAACCGTAAAATGAGTAAAACAGGAGGGTATTTTGGTATTTTTGGTTTCTGGGGATTTGTGCAGAGAGAAAGGAAATGGACGGCTGAGGTTGGGCCATGTGGGAGTGGGTGGATTGGATGGTGACACATGGCAGGGGGCTAGAGGATTCTGGGAGAATCCTGTGTGGTCTCAGCCCAAATAATTGGGGTGCACTCGTGCTTACCCGTGGCTGTTCTTCGACAAACACAGAGAAACAGAGTGAGTTTGTGAGAAGGAATTGGGGAGTGATCGTGGCTGGTGATGAGTTCTGGTGAGTGAGGGAGGAACAAGAGACTGAAGGGAGGCTGGTGGTCGTGAATTGGTGATGCAATCGTGCACGGCGGCACGGCGGAGGTGCGGAGAAGGTTTGGGGGAAACAGGGAGCCTGAGAGTTCGAGGTGGTGGCTACGCCGTGAGGTGAGGCAAATTAAGGCGAGGGAAGGCTGAGGAGGTTGCAAGGAGTCCAACGAGCACCGTGGTAGGCAGCGGTGCGCACGGCGGAGCTGCAATCAAAAGGTAAGCTTCCTTGCTCTGTTTTCCCGTGAAAGTTCATTTGGGAAGTCGTGAGGTTTGGCTGAGAGTCGAGAGGATAGGAGGTCGGGGTGATGTTCAGGGAGGTCCTAGGAGTGGTTTGTGATGGTCGCCGTGACGGGGGCGTACACGGCGGAGCTCAGGCGAAGAGGAGTCTCTGTTACCCTGTTTCGGCCGTGAACTTCGAACCCAAAGTCGTGGACTTCTGGGGTGAGTCGAGGGTAACGGAGATTGGTTCTAGGTTCAGTAAAGCCTTAGGGATCGTCTGGTGTCGCCACCGTGACGGGAGGTGACCAGAGTAGAGGAATCGTGAAATAGGGGTTTGATGGCCGTCTGGTTCGAGCTTAAATCGACGATGACGGGACTGTGTCGAGGTTAGAGGAGTTAGGGAATGGATTCGTGGTGTTTGGACGAAGCTGCAGGAGAATAAAGGGGATGAAATGGTGGCCGGACGACGGAGATTGAGTCTCGCCGGTCCAAGTTGCAGAGCCGGTTCAGCACAGTGCGTGGAGGTTGTTGACGGTGCACTGTAGCTGGCGCGTGAGGGCCACGCGCAGCCACTTTGGGCGGCGCGTGGGGGCGCGTACGGCGGCGGATGGGAAAGTGGTCAACATGGTTTTTGGTCCAGGAGTTCTGGTGAATTCAATGGAGTTGGTTTCGAGTCAATCGGACGTCGTTTGAGGTTAGTTCCGCGAGGGTGAAGGTTTAGGGTCCCGGGTTCTTACGTTTAGGATTCGGAGATTTTTGAGGGAATTTAGGTGAGTGTTTGTAGACGTATTAGTGATGTATTTTGACAGTGTTTGACAGGATCGGAATTTCCCGAGGAAGCCGAGGAACGGGCTGGACGTTCGGGACGCGAGTAGGGCTTAGTACTGTGAGTGGACCCTTTCTCTAAACTCGAGCATGCATAACTGTTTTCTATAATTGTTTTATGATTTTGACTATGACTCTATGTTTATTAAATATGTTTTGGTTGGTTTTACATTGTTGCACGTTTTTTGAGAAAATACGGTATTTGGCATGTTTTACGAGAAATGTCGATTTCTGAGGAAAATGCCATGGTTTTGGGATTTTTAAAGGATAACTAGTTTGATTGTTTACAAAGGGATTTTGCAACATGAATTGGGAATTAAATGAATTGGGTTTTAAAGCAGGAAAGTGGATTCCGGATTTGGGTTCGGAATGACGGTTCTGGATGCCGGAAGGGTATCGGACCAGTGATTTCGGATTCGGGTTTGGATGTGGATTGGTAATTGGATTTCAAATGGTTTTGGGATTGGATTTGCTGGATCTGGGTATTGGGTTTAAAGACCCGGATATATGTGACGGGGGGCCGGCCGGATTGGGTTTAAAGACCCGGATTGAGTTTAAAGACTCGGGAGTTTAAAGACTCGGATATATTGATATTTCCCCCGTAGGGCTTAAGTTTAAAGACTCGGATATGATTAAGGCCTGGATTGAGTTTAAAGACTCGGAAGTTTAAAGACTCGGGAGTTTAAAGACTCGGATAGGTCCAGCAGGTTTGATCGGGAAAATGCTGATGTGATGTTACGATTTCTGATATGGTTTTATGATTCACATGCTGTGATTTTCTAACTGTTTTATAGTGTTTCTGTTTTTATGATGCGGTTTATGGTGGATTGATTTATAACGGTGTTCATAAATATTGGTTATGCATGTGGTTTTCAAAACGGAGGGTTAAACTCGGTTTTCGTGTAAAATGGTTTTGAACTCTCATACTGTTTGGTCCACTCACACCTTCTGTTTTAAATTGCCCTCCAGGTTGTGGAGCGAGCGCGGGGTCTTGACGTCGAGGCAGTGTCCGAGGCATAGAAGCAACGTGAGGGATCCAGAATAGCTTACAATCTTCCGTGTGCGTGTACTTTATCGGGTTTTAATTCCTTGTATTTTGTACTAGGTTCTGTAAACGATAACGTCGGAATATTTTGTTTAATTACTCCTGCGTCTGACTGGATTTGAGTGAGTTGTACTTGGGTGTTGCGTCGGAAGTCGGACGGGAGCGGGATGTACCTCTGGTTTCGGGGTGGAACCGGGGTGGGTCCTGACATACCTACCGAAATCCTGAGTGATTTTTGGTGGCTTCCCTTATTTTAATCATAACTTCTTCAATATAACTCTGATTGAGGTGATTATTTCGCCTATATTCTCGTAATTCCATGCTCTATCTAATTCTGCACATTTTTCACAAAATATATTATTTTCTACAATTTTTTGGTAGTTAAACATTAAAAGATAAATATAAAGGTATAAAATGATGCTTAATTCACAGCTTATCAGACGACTCAGTAAGTTTTAGACAAAAGACCAAAAGGCCCTTCCCTCTAAATTACCAAAATACCTTTGGATATTTTAAGCCCGTAATCAACTTGTCCGAACTCCGATTTTGACATGCTACCTATCTACATATTCAAAATTTCAAGATCTACGTAACGGTCCTAAAAAATTGTGCAAAAAATTCTCTGATAAAAAAGTCAACAACTGACCTCAAACACATACAAGGATAAAATAGTCAATTTACATTCAAAATATCCGGAATTACATTTTTTGAATTTCTAGGTCCTTACATTCATCCTTTAAAATTTCTTTTTTCCCAAAATCTTATTCTACATTCCCGTTGAAGGAGTTTACTGCAATATCTTCCATTGGTTTTAATCACAATAAATAAATTAGGACTTTTTTTTTCCTTTATTCACTTTATACGCAATGGGATCACTAGAGATCAAGTTATTTTAGATTCGTTATGGTTTTTAAGTTCTTCAAAACTAGATGTAATGGATTTGACAATGATAACTATTTCTTTTAGTGGAGGTAGTTTGTTTAGGATTGTAGACGCCATTAGGGTTTTAGTTGTTTTGGATTTTATGAGTTTTATTATCATAGTTTGATTTTGATAATATGGTTGTACCATTTCTTTACGATATACAATGATAACATTTTTTATTAAAAAATAACAAAAATAACAAAAATAACAAAAAAAAAGTCATTTTTATTTATTCCCATGCAATATCTCCTCCTTCCCCAACCTTCACCATCCAACAGATTCCACAATAAACTACACAAAATAATTGCCGACCACAGAGGAACAGAAGCAAAATCAAAAATTTAAAAGTAATAAGTTGGATGGCATTTGTATTAAGAAATTGAAGGCATACTCAATCAAGATGCCCATTTGCACATGGCTTTTTGGATCTCCCACTTGCCCGAAAGATAATACAAGATCTTATATGAGAATTGAACATGGTCAAACCATTTTTAAATTTGATTGATCATGTGTAGTTTTCATTGTTTGATCGATTCTGATGTTTTCCTGTTCATTCCCACGAGCTGCAAGTTTCAAATCACAAACAATTATTACATTAATGCTACTTATATTTCGTTTGATAAGCATTTTGTTTACATTGTGGGAGCATTTTTTATCCGTATATATGTAATATTCAACTCTATATATCGCTGTTAACACACGAAATGATGTAGTTATGAGTGGAAGGGCAATTTGGTGATTTGAGTGCCAGTCACCTTCTGTGAAGGTCCATCAGACAATGGATCATTCATGAGTGCGTGTTCCACCGCAGCCATGTGGGTTTGCATGCTAAGATTCAAAGTTGGTTTGGTCACATAGTTACATGAGTCACCTTCAAACCGACATCGTATAAGCAACCGCATTTGCAGAACACATGGATTTTCAATGCCTTGTCTGTATTCTATAGCATCCCCCAGAGGAAGATCGATTGCTTACTCAAGTCTCAAGTTAAGGATCGGGATTTTCTAAAACTTGGTTATTGGGTGAAATATATATATATTCGTGCAAAAATGATTAATTAAAATTGTTAATTAAATAATAGCACGTAGTGTCAGTATTTCATTACTCAAACCAAGAACTCCTTAATTCTTTGGGCTATAGAATTAATATTTGTAAAAAGTTGAGATTTCACCATAAAATTAATTGGCGATAGAGAGAGTAGCACAAAATCATATAAAACACAAATTGTAGTTGTGCTTTTCCGATATGGGACATTTTCCTCACATCTCAACGATATTACCAGAACAACATCTGCGGTTTACACTCAAAAAGTGTCTCTTAATGTTTATATTTTATTGAGAAGTATTCATTTTTACATACTTGAAAATTATTAGATGAATTTTGCCTAAAAAATCAATTTTTAATCAAGGAAGATAATTTATCAAGAAAAAGTTTGAACCCTACACTAGTAGTAGTATTACTGTTGTAATTAAATTATCAGCATATTTGTAATTTAGGGGGTTCAATTAATTAAAGACAAACAGTTAAAGTTGGCTCAAGAGAGTCCTTTATGGCCCTCTCATACATACCCATCTTTTCCTCTACTTTTTGACTCGTGTTGTGCTTCCGAAGGGAAGAAACCCGCGCGCGATGTAGCTATCGGCAACTTTCTTCAGGTAGATAGTAGCCGGGATTATGTAAAATCTTGGACTCGCGCGCCTCTCTTTCCTCCCCCAAGAGGTTTTTATTCCTAGCCTTTGTTTGGTCGGCTTTCACAAACCTTCTGCCCGGCCCTTTCTTCGATGCAGCCAAGTGTTTTTTCTTAATTTTTTTCATGATAAAAGAAAACATGTAATGATCATCGGATTACGAAGAAGTTAATAAGAGTTAGTAGATGTGACTTGGCTCAAAAACTCCTCTAACATCTCGTTGCACTGTTGTCCATTCTTTATCTTCCCACCTAGCTATGGCACGAGGCATGCAATAATAGGCGCCATTAGCTATTTTTGATAAATTGGGTTAAACCGACTTAAAGGATAAATCCCTCTAGTTATATTGAGAGTTAAAACGTATCCTAATATTAGATCTGAAGGCTCGGTGTGCATCAAGGACTGTGCGGTTGTAGGATATGTGATATGAGAAGATGTGCCTTTGGTTTCCCCATCTATGTATGCTAGGGCTATAGCAACATCGACTTCTTTGATATTCTTAGATCTGAAGGCTATATGTGCTATTTGATGCATGGTTTATGCAAAGCGAATGAGATTGCCATTTCCAAGTTGTTGGTGGAAGGCGATTCCAGAAACCTTATTGCAGTCATTAACTTCATTTATTCACCGCCACCGCCTTAGATTCTGCTTGTTTTTTCTGTTCTTTGTTCATGTATATCTCTTAAATTTATAGCTCATATTTGCCAGCCAATCTTTTCAATTTCTTTGTATTATACTATTATCTCATCTCAACCAATAATAGAGATGAGGTATTAAAATTGAGCGCCTGTCTGCAGGTTTGTTGGTGTCTTTTTGTGAAAGATTGCCTTGGCAGTGGGTTTCTGCACCAAATAAAACAAGAGCATCGCATTTATTTTAACTTTTCAAATTACGAGGAAGGTGATATCCGTTGCCAGCCTGAGCGCCCCCACGGATCGTTCCAAAAATTCCAATAATGGCATTCTTGTAGTTTAATCCAAACCCAGTGGCTTTCTCACGAAACAAAGCAGTATATAAACCACTTCGCACTCTATATATACATGTGCAATCTCAAGTCGATCTCAACCTGGCCTTCTCTTTCTGTTTCTCTCTGAATTTGAGTCATCATCATCATCATGTATAATAACAAGCTTGCTGCAGTGTTGCTGCTTCTTGTATGTGCAGTTCATTTCCACGCCACCATGTCACTCCTCCCAGACGGTAAGCTCTCCCCGTTTGCTAATTTCCTTAATTATCCTGCGTTTGATAATCATAACGGTAATCATCTAACATTGAAAAATATTCACGGTTATTTACAAAACAAGAAAAATCATAGAGTCTCGCTTTAGCAACTATGATGCTTTTGTCGCTGATTTTCCCAAACCCACGACGAGGCCAGGGACGTCCCTAAGCAACTAGTTTCTTAGAGCTCATAGCTAGGAAGGAGAGGTGGCGGGTTGTGATAAATTTAGATCCTCTTCAACTTCATGAAGAGCTTCTTTACTCAACTGTATCTTGGCTAGCTAGCTTTAACGTCTATATGAAAATGCATGTCACTGCTCGAGGACAGATGCGCGCATAATTCTACTCATCGATTCCATCTTTTTGAATTAACATAACACGTGATGAGTAGTTGCTTATTGTGAGATATACACACACACATGCACGACCATTTCATATATATAATGATCTTATTTTTTCTCCAGAAACATAAAATGTTTTAATTTTTAAGTTCCGTATTTAAGAGAGCAAGTTAATATTATATATTCAGAGCATGGATTATTATAAACCAACACGTAATTTAACAAAATTAGAAATTCTCTTTTGAATAAAAAAAATTAAAAATAGTAATTTATCACACCGACACATATTAAAATTAAAATAAATAAATCTACCCACGGTTGTTTTTGTTTGTGTGAGAGGCCACATATATTCCAAAGAAAAAAGGGCCATTATTTTTTGGGTCAATTATGAAAAAAAAGGGCATAGGTTGCATCTTTGTGCACGTGAAATCCAGTCGGTGGGAGCTGTACAAAATCTCCATGCGCTGGCCATCATCACACCGTCACTTTCATCTTATATTTATATAACTTACTCATCTCAATTCCCGATCCTATATCAGTTGAGTATTTATTATTTATTTGATGTAGACACAATCCAAATGTAGTACTAGACAATTGTTGATAGTCTGATAGATAGGGATTTTGTTCCCATAAGGTGATCCTTTTATCAACATTCAAATGCATGGTCCCTCGTTGATCAATTATTCATCAATGGATCTGACGTGACTGCACGCCTTAAAATATTATTTTAAAATTATCTCTTTAAAAAATTAAGAAGATTAAAAGTCGTTTAGTCATTTATCTATATTAGCTAAATTAACTATTTGTTATGAGGATTTTAATTCTTACTAAAATTGTGAATTTATTTAATATACGTGAATAACTAAACGATCTTTTAATCTTAATATTTTTTTATGGAGATAATTTTAATTGATTATTAATTTATATATAAAAATAAATGATAAATTTGAAAAATATTAATGCCGATATTATCCCTATGAGTCTATGACGGTACAATACTTGGTAGTGTTAATGAGTCCAAAAACCAAGTAACGTGCCCAATTTCATCACCCAACTCGAGTTAGGAGGGAGATTTATGTATTCCCGACTGAATTACCTTCTTAGCCTCGCCTAATCCTATCTATTAGTGGCGGTACATACCCGCTTCCGCACTGCACACACAACCCATGTCTCTCTTTAGTCAGCACATCACATGGTCGAGCAATTCTTTAAATACATAAGCAACATCACCGAACCTGTGTACCTTTTTATTTATTTACTATTATACTTTTAAATTTGTTACAATAATTATGTTATGAATTTAGAACAAAGACAATGACACTTTTATATAATATTATATAATGAAATGAAATATTGGAGTCACATAAAATACGTATATTTTTGTGAGAAGTTCTACTAGTAAATATGCAATTGAAAATTTACACCCGACTCATTTCCAGGTTTGTTACCGAACGGCAACTTCGAGTATGGCCCGAAGCAATCAGAACTGAAAGGCACAGTTGTCACAAACCCTAAAGCCATTCCCAGCTGGGAAATCTCCGGGGTCGTCGAGTACATAAAATCCGGGCAGAAACAAGGAGACATGCTGCTGGTGGTCCCGGAGGGTGGGTATGCAGTGAGGCTTGGGAACGAGGCCTCAATCAAGCAGAAGATCAAGGTGACAAAAGGCAGCTTTTATTCCGTCACATTCAGTGCAGCTCGCACGTGTGCGCAGGAGGAGAAGCTGAACATCTCTGTTTCACCAAACCTTGAGAAGAATGACTCGGGAATTTTGCCCATCCAGACTATGTACAGCAGCAACGGCTGGGATTCGTACGCGTGGGGTTTTGATGCAGATGCTGATGAGCTTGAGCTTGTCATTCATAATCCTGGTGTTGAGGAAGATGCTGCTTGTGGGCCTCTTATTGACTCTATTGCTTTGAAGGCCTTGTCTCCTCCTAAACGCACTAGAGGTAAGTAACGGAACCGACCTTGTGTTTTTATTTATTTTATTATTATTATTATTATTACTTTTTGCATTGAATATATATATATATATATAAATATATATATGAGAAGAAAGTTTGCACTAAAAATTAAATATATGAGAAGAATATTGTGATTTGTACATCTAAATTCTCAAGCACTCTCGTTTGATTTACGGGTTCGTGATGTTTGCTTGTGCAGCCAACTTGTTGAAAAATGGCGACTTTGAGGAAGGACCTTTTGTGTTCCCCAATGCATCATGGGGAGTTCTAATCCCACCCCACATAGAAGACGACCACAGCCCATTACCAGGCTGGATAATCGAGTCCCTCAAGGCCGTCAAGTACATCGACTCAAAGCACTTCGCCGTCCCAGAAGGCACCAGAGCCATCGAACTCGTCGCCGGCAAAGAAAGCGCCTTAGCCCAAGTCGTCTTCACCAAGCCCGGCAGGCTCTACGCCCTCACATTCTCCGTCGGTGACTCCAACAACGACTGTGAAGGGTCCCTCGTCGTCGAGGCCTTCGCAGGGAAAGAGACCGTCAAGGTCCCATACGCGTCCAAAGGCGAAGGAGGGTTCAAGCGCGCCAAGCTCGTGTTTACCGCCGTGGGGCTGCGCACGAGGGTTATGTTCCTCAGCACGTTTTACACGATGTCGAGCGACCACTCTGGGTCTCTGTGTGGTCCGGTGATTGATGATGTGAAACTGCTTAGCGTCCGCAGCAGACGGGGTGTTTGATGATGAAATCCCTGATAGAGAGAAAAGTATGTTTATGTGGTTCATTACTTCGTTTTATAAGCTGATTATGTTATATGGAAGGCCAGGGCTGTGATTTTTACTCGTAATATATAGGAGGTAGATGCATGTGTAATACGGAGCTTTAGCTGCAATGTGTTCTATCTATTTATGTAATGTATTAATTAAGTACCCACATCCATTTTAATACCAAAAGAAAATGTACCCATCCATTCTATATATCCAATGTAATGATCGAGGTTCATCAACTACCATACTTGTTTTCTTTACATCAAATGAAAATTTGAGTTCGAAATGTACTTTCAGGTTTTTATAACTCACATGATATAGTTGTGTTTAATTTCATAATAAATAATTGACGTACGGTGTGATTTGTGCTTGAATTTATACATTTTGTTAGGAGGCCTAATTTTACCCTTTTGATTATACTCATCAAATATCCCTATGAACTTCCATTTGAGCCAAAATTTTCCATATTCTCTTATTAATTAATAATATAACCAATTTTTTTTATCAGTGCTCAAAGGAGTAGAAACAAAAATAAAGGAAAAAAAAAACAAAAAGCCAAAAACTAGAAACTTATACTCCAACCGAAGTAGGGAAATCATGCAGGGCAAACCATCACAAGATAGTAAGTGCACAAGGGATTATGGGAGGCGGTTAATCCAAACCTCCATGCGCATCAATCGATTTTCTTTGTCGTCATATTTACTGGCATTCTATCTAGATTTTGTCCAAAAAAGAGGCCTATCAATAGTTGAAAATACGATGAATTTAACGAAAAAGACGAAATGAAGTTAGAAAGGAAAATTGATTATTAAAATATTTTTCAAATAAATTACTTGAAATAAAATTTAGGAAAAAATAGAAACGGGCATGAGCCACTTATTGCGATATCCTAATGAGTAGTCTTTTCCACACGCTACGTGAGAAGTCTTGGATTTGACTATCGTAAAGGGTAAGGTTGACGTAGCCAATGTGTATATTATACTCTCCTCCCCAATATCGTTGTACCAATGAATGAAAAAGACAAATGTACGAAAATTTTATCGAATAAATAGTAAATATTAATGATAAAAGTATCAAGTATTTCTCTATAAAATTTTGAATAATACTTGCATCCCACCCCTAATGATTCCTTCTCATACCAACCCTTTCGATTTATATATAAATAAAACTTAGACATATATCATAATTTAAATCTTAATTTATAATTTCACAATAATTAATTTATACAAAAAAATCAATCAAATTGGAGATCATTTAGTTATTCATATATGTAAACTAAATAGATAATTCACCATGATGATCTTCATTGTTATTAATATCATTGATTTATTTGATACATATAATGGCTAAACGACATCTAGTAATGCTGATGATAATCTTGCAATTATTATTTAGGAGTTTAATTATGTTGAATAATATATCACTACACCAAAAGAGGGCTTTTAGGGTGCGCAATGCAAGCTCTAAAAGGGTTTTTAGGGCGCGCAACCGCGCGCCTTAAAAGGCCATGTCGTAAAAAACGCTTATTATTCGAGGCACACATTATGCGCCTTCAATACTGAAGGTCAAGGCGTGCATGGCACGCCCTAAATACTCTTTTAAGGCGCACACTGCACGCCCTAAATACTCTATTTAAGGCGCGCGGTTCACGCCCTAAAAACAATTCCCGCTAAAACATTTAAGACGCACAATGCACGTTACAGGACCGCCCCCGGAGGGACAATAATGACCGTGTCCGGTCCTGCTCCCGTCTGGCAAGTCGACTGAAAATCCTCACTTACCCTCAGTGCTTGCCAAACCAGGGATAGCCACACGCGTACTTACTCATGCCTCCGCCTCATGGCCAGCCTCGATCAACGCGCCACGACCTGGAGGGTCAATAAAAATCAAAAGGTGTGAGTGGACAAAAATAAATCAGTCTATAAACAGTTACGGAAATACATTTCTACCCTCCACGTAAAACCAATGCATGCATTCGAAAATCATTTCGCAATCTGTTACATTTTCAACATAAGAAAAACCGTGTATGAAATTTCAAAATCATTTTTCCTTTCTCAACCATCGGGTCTTAGCCCGCAATCATGAACACCGGGCCTCAGCCTAAAACCATGAATCAAATCCAAGCATACAACATAATCCAAATCCATCAACCATAAAACCGGGCCACTGCCCCACACATCCGAAACATCATAAACTAACAATAAATCACAAGTCAAACATTTTGCTGGATATCAATTGCGCCCGAGTCTTTAAACTCAAAATCATGCGCATAATCAGGTATTCCCGGGATATCAACGAGTCTTTAAACTCAAAACATAATCAATAGGCCTCGGGGGTATCACAATAACCGAGTCTTTAAACTCAATCCGAGTCTTTAAACCCAATTTCGGGCCCGCCCCTGTCAACAATTAACCGAGTCTTTAAACTCAAAACGTGCTCCAGCAACAGCACCGGGTCTTTAAACCCAAAACAGTTTTCAACGGGTCTTTAAACCCAAAACAGTTTTCAATCACAACAACTCGGGATCCATCCCGAAATCACATTTTGTCATAACAGGACTCATGTCCGAATTTCCACATTCAAATCCCCAAATCTTACTTCACAAAACATAATCAAATCATCATTAAAACGGGGCATACATAATCATATCAAATCACTTTTATCAACCATTACCCATTCCCGAATTCGAATTCGCAATAATGATTCCGTAAGTCGGCATCCGGACACATCATCCCGAACCCAAACCAAGAATCTGTTTTCAAACTTCCGAAAACCGAAATTTCGTTCATCAAAATTACTTTTATGCCCCGAGCATCAAGCCCGAAATCTCCTTTTTCAAAATCCGTTTAAAATCCTTGAAAACACCTCATATTTCAAATCTCAAGGTCAAGACATCAAAACCATAATCAAATCACATAAAATCATTCATGAAACCATCATCAAAACATAAGGGGGACCATAGTCTCGAAATACTTGCAATTTCGTATGCATATAAAAAATACGTATCAATACGGAAATCGAAATCATCTCAAGTCGTAATCATAACCATAGAAATCATAGAAATATTTATGCATGCATTAAATTTTGAAAGCAACGTCCACTCACACACCGTTCATAGTGCTCGGTTTTGCGCTGCACGCATTTCCGTAATTCCCGATCATTTTCCAGAAGTCTCAAATCCTGTCCGAAAATATTGTTTAGTGTCACTAAGGACCCGAATAACATCATACTAATTTCCCATAATTTTCCAGAAATTAAACGTTAATTAAAAACGTAACATAAACCTTCGGACCCTCGAAACAACATCGAAACGGTGTCCGATAAATTCGAAACCAACGTTAAAATGTTCGTTACATTGTATAGGATAAAAGTCGTGTTGGACTTACCTCGAAAATTGGGTCCACGCGCCCTCAAGCGCCGCCGTGAGTGGCTGCGCGTGAGACTCACTCCCCTGCTACATTGCGGACACTGTTCACCTTCCTCACTCGATCCCACTGTAAAACGGGTCTGCGACCGTGTGTTCGACCCGGTTCAATCCCTACGATAAACCATCTAATTCCTTCAATTGAACCCTCAATTAGCATCAAAATGAACTTAATTAAAGGTCTGTGACATCCATTTCAGTCGTCACGGCCTAAAACTAAATCAATCAATCCCAAGTTCTAATCAAGCTTCATCGTCCCCGTTCACCACACAGTTACCCATTTCCTCAATTGATTAGTTGGGAATCACTGTAGACTTACTTAAAAGATTATTTTGAAATCAATTTTGCAAGAGCTTACCTCCAATTGCACGAACACAAGCTCGTGATTTATGAAATTTCATCAAGTCTGATCATGGCTCCACGAGCTTCGAATTTCAACTTTCTTGACTTCGATTGACTAAGGAAGGTCCCAGAAAGTTCATTCGAAACTTAATTGGACTTGGGCTGGCCTAAACTGGGTTTTCGAATTTGAAATTTCCCAGGGACGGTTTTCGGGTTTCTGGGTGTATTTTCACTCAGTCATTCCACTACACCACACAACTCGACTCTGATCACTCACTCACCCTGCCTCTAACTCACACCCGACTTGTTCTAATGGAAGAATGACTAACCTGTTCTCACACTCTGTTTTTCCCTCAGAGACACCCACACTGTTTTGAAGTCACCAGCCCGCAATTGTGCACCCTCAGACCCAAATACCAGCACCTCCACCTTCTCTGAGTCCAAGCACAAGTACCACTCGATCACACACTGAACAAAGTCGGCTCTCCCTCTCTGTCCTTGCTCAACGCATTCACAGAGCACGGCTGCCTCCCACTCAGGGAAAAAACTAGCCCCCCCATGCTCTGATCAATCCACTCAGTCGCATAAACAATCCAATACACACAGCCCAACCAATTTGCTGCATAAACAAACCATACCCGTGCTCTGCCACCTCCAATTCTGATCTCTCACCCAGTTAAACAAATCAGAACAAACAAATGGTGCTCTGTCTTCCAGACAACACCCACACTGTCTCCAAATACCTACCTAGTAATGTGTACCCGTTTTCTGCCCAAAACACCTCATCTTACATAAACAATTGCTAACACTAAGCCCAAGCATTTTGTTCCATAAACAAATCCACCCATGCTTTATTTTATGAGAAGAGCCCAACACCATACACGGCTGTCTCACAAGCAGCATCCAAAATTACCATTTTACCCTCATTTGACAAATTACCAAAATGCCCCTCACGCATCCAGACCCGTAACTTGGTCATCCGAACTCCGATTGACACGTGCCGCCTGTCTACGGACTCAGGGCATCGAGACCTTCCTAACGGTCCTCGGTCCTCGGCCATCGGACGTCTCGGTCAAAAAGTCGACATTTTCCCCTTTTCAACCAAATTACGAAAATGCCCTTGGACTTCCGAACGTCATAACTTCCACTTCGAACGTCAGAATCGATCATGCCACCAGTCAATGAACTCATGACGTCCAAAACTACGTCACGGTCATCGGTCAAAGTCCATTTGACAGCCCGAATTAAAAGTTAATTGTTTACCCACGACTAGGGGCAAAACGATCATTATGCATTGTTCGTCCGAACTCGCCCAGCTAATCAACGATTAACCCCAACTAATCATGATTAATTACTAATCTAATCTCAGATTCCAGGACGGGTCGTTACAACACGCCGTAAAATATTTTCATACAACTTATGAAGGCGCACATTGCACGCCTTGAAAACTTTGGCGCCATCTATCCAAGGCATGCTTTGCACACCCTCGTTGTAATTTTTTTTTAGACCTCCATTTAGTAATTCTTTCAAATTCCATTTGTAAACTCTAGTACATATCATATACTAGATTCAATAAGAAATAAATTAAGAATCAATTTACACCTAGGTATTCAATAGAAAAGAAAATATATCAATAATGATAGAGAATAATTCATAGATAACAACTTGACAAAGAGAACTAGCATAAATTATAGTTATCATATCATCTCAACGTACACTTATCCAAATTTCCAAAACCCAAAAAGATCCATAACGAAAAAAATTTCAAATAACCATTCGAGATGGTTAAAAAAAAAATACTAAATTCTTCCATAAACGTATACCAAGTTGCAAGTTCTTCCTCTTAATCCTTCATGCGTATTCTGCATCAACTTCCCTTTTTCCATACAAAATCATTTCATAAACATATGTTAACTCCTGCAACATTATTATGAATAAACAAGCTTAGTTTCACATTCACAAAATGAGTTCCAAATGAATGTGAAGAAAATATGAATTTATGACAATTTACAGTATGGGTTAATAGCATATGATTCATTTTGCTTGTTTTCGTGCAAGAGAGCAGAATAATGCAGGTAATCCTATAATTCAGAGCTACATAAGCATCATCCCATCCTAACAACTTGCAATATTGAAGATGAAGGCATGTTGATAGCAAAACATATAGAAATATAACTCTTAGAATATTAAACTTGCCTTATGTGATAAAACCTTCTTTCGTAGGTTTTTGACAAAGATCAGAGAACCTGCAAAAATTTACAGCACCTAGATGAAAAATGACCTCTATAAGCCAATCATACAATTGTATTTATTAGTGATTAAGTATAGGAGAGATAATTACCTCTATGTCATCAATAGGCCAAACAACTGTACTGCCCAATGCTTCACGAATCAAAAAGAATTCTCGTGTTGGTCGATACATAGGCGCATCGTCATCTAGTACATCGTGCACTGCCACTTTCCAACAATTTTTTCCAATAAGAACAAAATGAGCCAATGCAGTAGGATCAGTCGATATAAGCTCACCTAATGCAACCACTTCATGATTTGTTCCAGCCCAATTCATTAATTTACAATTTCTTCCCTCCTTAGGAGACTGAGCACTTGCACCATTCCCATTGCTTTGTGTCCTCGGATTAGCAGACTAAGACAAACTTCTAGATTTCTTTGCTTTACTTTGAGCCCTATTAGTAGCAAAATCTCGAAAAACTTGAACTTTCTTTTTCCTGTAATATTGATATAAATTACAAGCAAAATAGAGCTTCATCATGTGTGCCTTCTATGTTGGTACTAATTATAGTTCTTTCTAATAACAAGCAAATGTAATGATAAAAAACTGATAAAGACTTACAGAATCATTCCCCCTTTTGTCTAGCTGGGTAATTAGATCTTTTACCATGACTCTCAAGTCCACCACCTCATTTTTCTAACACATGGAATGCATCACGTATATGTCTGTTGACATCTACTTTTGAAGGTGTTGCACCAAACCCAAGCCCTCTCACTCATCCACGTGGATAAGACCTAATATCTTTGCAACAACATCATCTTTAATAGAGGAAGATGTTCCTTCAATCTTATATTTTTTCACTTATTTTTGGAATACATAATTGTAAGAATAAGCACTACAATACTCCAATATAAACAAAACACATAATCCAACAACATATATTTTTACCACTATCTCCGGCTCCTCAACTTCTACATCATCACCATAATTATTCATCCTTTTCTTTTTTGTTGTGTACCCTTCAATCCAAATATCAGATCTTGATACTCCCTGAGTTGAGTCACTTTTTTTGAATCTAAAAATGTAATAGTTTCAAACTTATGTTCTATATAAACTATATCATACCATTTCATTTCATCACAAAACTAATATAAACAATAAACCATACCATTTCATCCTTTAAGCGAGCAAAGCCTTTACGACTTGTTCTATGCACTAGATTTTGCTTTCCACGCATCTCTTTGAACTTTTTAGACTTTTCCTATGCAAAGAAACAAATGCCCACAGTTCAAGATTGTAATTATCATCATTTAAACTTGCATTTCACAACACCATACCTTATTTGATGGTGAGTTCTGTTTTTTGATAAATGACAACCATTTTTTCATAGCATGAATGTTTTCGGGTTTGTACAGGGCAGCAGCCTGTGGTAAGCCAATTTCTTTAGCTTTCACCAAAACGTTTTTCAACAACCTGTATCGATAATCTCGCCAATGCTTTCCTAACTTTCGAAAAACGTAGTTCTTGCGACATTCATCAATAATGAACTTTTGCTGTAAATTAATAAATGTTGTGTTAGAATAGAATTAGCAATAAATAATGGATTCTGTGTGTGAAGATTATATATAAATTACCAAGATAAGTTCCTATAGTTGATTTTGATAAGCCTTTGAAAGTTTTCCCCAGCTTTCCACATTTATTGGTAGTAGCTCTCTTGCTGCGATACCAAGGAAGGATGCAAACTTTGATGCATTTTTCCTAATTGGTTGGCCGTTGTGATTAAATTCTACTAGAAGAAGAGTCTCTCTTTCTTTTCCTTTGTTCATATTCAGCATTTTTGCCTTACCCTTAACTTTCTGAGTTGGAGGCATTTTCAACTCTTTGTTGATTAGGTTCTACAATGGGTGGCACTTCATTTGCATTAGGTTGTTCGTCTGTTATTCGTATTGCCCCATTGTGTCCTTGCCTGGTTTCAATAATAGCGGATGCAATAGTAGCTAATCTCTGTTTCTTTGCTCTTCTACTGCCCTTTTTTGAACTCTTCATAAATCAAATAAAAGTGGTTAGTGTTTTCAATATGCACTTTAAACTATACACATTCTATTTATCAATGAAATTTAAGAGTGAAGGTTATAACTAACCTCACAACCATACATGATTTGGCTTGAATGATTATAGCCTGCAAAGGAAAAAAAACAACTAGAAATGTGTATGCTGCCAAGTGAGAGCATATAACAAACATCATCCATATTAACTCCTTGTTATCCCATACATAATTAAATAACTTACCAAAACCCTATTTAAATGAAAAAAGCAAAAAAACCAAAAAGATACATATAGTGGCATCAATATTCAACCATTTCCAACCATAATCACACATTGTATACACGTAAAACCCAAAATAATACAAACTAAGATAGAACAAATTCACATCCCAACACACATTAGCATTGATGAAATGTAAGAAATGAGATTGTAGCAAAAAAAAAAATGGACACTAGTTAATTTCATGAACCCAAAATCAGCAAAAATATATGAACAGTTTAGTACTGTTAGTGGCCCTAAAACATAAGTTGGACATAGCATTAGTTATTTCTGCAATGTCAGTCTTCATTGTATGTTGTGGCATCTTCATCGCGTCTTACAAAATCCTCATAATCCAAATTTAGTTGTGACATCTCTAAAGGCGCAGGTGGTATGTAATCATTCCCATCAACTTTTTCAAACTCATAAACCCCTCTTGGTGGTGCTTTAAGTACAGAATACCAATTTGAATTCCCATCAACTTTTTCAAACTCAAATAAAAAACCTGTTTTTCTTGTGAAGCTAATATGAATGGATCATTTTGAAATTGTTGCTGCCCTTGGTGGAGATTAACTAGCGTAAGTCCATCTTCAACTCTAATACCAGTTCTTATGTTTGCCCAATCACACCAAAGGAGAGGAACCTTAAATTTTCTATAGTCTAGCAAGATAATATCTGTAATAACACCATAGTATGTTACGTTTCCAACTACTTTTGAAGTGTCTCTTGCACTTGCCCTGCACATAGTTTCTACTTCAAGGAAAACACCACTATTTTGTGTACTGATCTTAGCCTCTGTTGTGTGGAACCGATGTCCATTGATAATGAGACCTGAATAAGAGAGTACATTTGTTCTGGGTCCACATCCAAGCCATTTCACTATATCTGGCATGTCATGCCCTTCATCTATCCCAACCTTCTTTGCTAGCCATTCAATGAATGTTCCCATGTGCTTCTTTATTAGAAGACTTTCACATCTCCTAAGACGAGTGTTTGCAAATTTAAGTTCCTCTAGGTGCATTCTACAAGAAAGTAAAAACATTCAATAACACTAGACTGTGTGAATCAAGATAATACAAGTTATTGATAAAAATGAGTCTTCTTCTTGATATGGCTCTATTTCAGGGGTAATCTCCAACACATAGATATAAGCAATGTCAAACACGGTAGAAGGTAATGTTTTCAACATTCCTTTACCAATTGGTTTCCCTCTATTTATTGTTTCAATTTCAAAATTCTCACCATCGGCATTAGGTTGCTCAACTAGTGTTCCTGGTTGTGTCATATAATCACTACAATAGCTCGTGCACTCTTTTGCTAAAACCTTTTCAGCCATGCATCTTTCAGGATTTGAACGGTTTTTCACATATCCTTTGAGTTCCTTCATAAACCTAAACCCCAATTTCCATTATAAATATAGCTATCATCTCTAGGACTATCGGTAATTAGAATTGTAAAATTGAAAAGCAAAATTCAAAAATTACCTTTCAAATGGGTACATCCACCGAAATTGTGTAGGGCCACAAATTCGAGCTTCTTGCCCAAGGTGAATTGTTAAGTGAAGCATAACCGTAAAGAAAGACGGGGGGAAAAACCTTTCAAGCATACACATGGTCTCTGCTACTTCATTTTCAAGGTGTTCCAACATATTTATGTCAATAACTCTCTGACATATTGCATTGAAAAATGCACAGAGTCGACGCAATGCAACCCTTGGACCTTTTTCCAGAAGTCCTCTTAATAATGCAAGCAACACTTGCTGTATTAGGATGTGATAATCATGGAACTTGAGGCTTAAGATTTTACAATCTCGTAATGATACTCGACTTGCAATGTTAGAGCTATAACCATATGGCAATCTTAAATTCAGCAACCGTTTACAAAAAGGTTTCTTCTCTTGCTTCGATAGCACGAACGGTGCCTTTAAATTTTTAGAACCAGCAACATCATTTTCTGGATGTAAACCCTTTCTAATGCCCATTTCCTTCAAATCCTTACGTGAATTCAAACCATCCTTTGTTTTTCACTTCATATTCAAAAGTGTGCCAACTGTCATCTCACAAATGTTCTTCTCAATATGCATTACGTCCAAATTGTGACGTAGTAATAATTTCTGCAGCATTGAGAAATCACATTAATACTAGTGCTATTTCATCTTAAGAAATGCATTTATAAAATAATTTTTGATTATGTGAAATGGAAATGACTTACATGCCAATATGGTAACTCAAAGAAAATGGATTTCTTTTTCCATGGAGAGCTAGCATTAGCTTCCTCATTGTCATGTTCTTCATTTCCATCTTCTTCACCTATATTTTCTTCAATTGCATCTTTCTTTCTTTTCCCTTTCTTCTTGCTTGCTTTTTCCAAGTTACTATCAATCGATGAGATCACCTCAAGAACTTCTAAACCACTTAACACTTTAGGCTTACTTCCATATTCTTCGTTTCCATCAAACCAAGATTTATTAAATCGAAAATGATAATTGTGAGAAAGAAACCTTCTATGGCCCATATATGCAAACTTCCTACTGTTACGTAGCCATTTTGAACATGTGTCGACCCCACATACTGGACATGCTTTTCTACCCTTCGTGGAATATCCAGATAAATTTGCATAAGCTGGAAAATCATTTATCGTCCACATTAGTACAACTTTTAAGTTGAATGTTGACTTACTAAATGCGTCATAGGCACTTACACCATTAACCCACAACTCCTTCAAATCTTCTATAAGAGGTTCCAAATATACATCTATATTATTTCCTGGCTGGGTTTTTCTAGGAATGAGTAATGTCAACAATAAATTTTATTTCGACATACACATAGATGGTTGAAGGTTATACATAACAAAAATGACTGGCCAACAACTATATCTTGAACTAAGATCAGCAAAAGGATGAAATCCATCTGAAGAAAGACCAAGTCGGAGACTACGTGGATCTGATGCAAAAGCAGGCCACTGACTGTCAATTCTTTTCCATGCCATTGAGTCAAATGGATGTCGCATCATCCCATCCTCACTTTTATTATCGTTATTCCATCTCAGTTGCTTTGAATTTTCAAGTGATCCATACATTCTCTTTAACCTCGGTATGATTGGAAAGTAACGTAGAACCTTAGAAGGCACTCCTTCGTGAATCCTTTTGGTTCTTCCATTGATTTTCCATCGTGAAGAACTGCATTTTGGGCATACAACCATGTGCTCTAGTTCCTTTCTAAATAAACAACAATGATTCTCACAAGCATGTATCTTCTCATAACCTAAGTCAAAGGTATTCAGAAATTTTTTTGTTAAGTTTAAAGAATGAGGAAGTGTACTATCTTGTGGTAGAAAAGCTCGAAAAATCTCCAAGAGTTCATCAAATGCTTTATCTGTCACACCATGCTTGGCCTTATACTTGTATATTATCACTGTAGCTGACATCTTGGTGTAATTACTTCCTGCATATAAAGGAACTTCTACCTGTTTCACTAAAGAGGCAAGTTCTGACTCTTTTTCTTGTGAAAAATCCTGAACACATCCTTGAAAGTACGTATCTCTGTACATCCTATACATGTCTATCATTTCTATCATCTCTGCATCTTCATCATGGACTATTACACTTGGATTTTCCCCATGTAAGACCCATCTAGTGTATGTCAGATCCATCCCATACATGACCAAGTGGTCATATACGTTTTCATAATAATGGTGTTGTAGGTTTAACCAACGGCTGCAAGGGTATTGGATAGTTTCTGGATGCCCTTTACTTGTTTGAACCATATTAACAAAACGCCTTACCCCTTCACGATAAGCTTTCGACACTCTAAAAATAAATAAAGAAACTAATTCTTTAATAAAATAACTACATGTGTTTAGTTTAATTATGTTTATAGAGTTTTGAGATGAACCTGGAAAAGGAAACCCATTCTTTATCCATGCTAGATGTACTAGCTCTATTAGTTTCACTCGCCTCTAGTTAGTGTTTAAACACCCATACAAAGCATGAACGTCTCAATTAGACTTTTCAGATGCCATCCAGCTTCATCAAATTGCAACTACATATTCATAAGCATATTTTGCTATGTAAAAGTAGATACAAAAAGAGAAAGTTACACTACTTGGAGCATTATTAATTCGGATGTTATAGCGTGAATAATGCAAACATATAGAAGAATGCATATGCCCTTGAGCAGTGACATGTATTTACATATATATAGACTTTAAAGCTAGCTATCCAAGATAAAGTACACTATTAATGAAAACATCTGAACCATTTTTCTATGTTCAGGCAATCACAGCACAAGTGAGGAAGTCCAAACTTGAATAGATGTTTGACATAGATGATTTTCCTACATAAAGCTACAACCTTTCATAGGGTTTTATTCTCTAATTTTTCTTTTTGAACTTTTGTTCTTCCTTTGGTTCTTCAATGCTGAATTGCATCTTTTACAAAAATAGGGCTCTTTCCCTTCTATTTCTTGGGTTGAGATAGGATAATATTCAGTTAATTTCAGCATAAGTTATAATTTAATCAAAATGTCCCCATTTTCCTCAGGTTTTTCTTATTTGAACCCTCTATCACTTATCTCAAGATATTTTGCCATTATATTGAATATGAAATTGATCTAGTGCCAGGGGAAGAAGTAGGTTCCTTTTTTCTTATCTTTCTAGCCTTGTATATGGGATAATACTTGGTTATTTACAGCAATAGTTTCAATTTAAAATAGGAAGAGAAAAGGGTTTAATTAACGAAGAGAAGAGGCAAGAAATGCATGTCATTTGGCTCCCGATTAATCACAATTGCATGAACATTTTCATCTCTTAGAAAACGGTTTAACATGACATCACAAAACTATGCATATATATCTCTCTCTCTGCGAATTGGGTGAATTGTTTGGTTAAGGTTCGAGCTAACTTGGTAAACTTAATTCATATTGGTAGATTTAGTAATTTAATTCATATACAATTTTCGTCAGAAACATAGAATGGTAATTTGGAGCCCTAAATTTGATACTACAATCCTGAGATTGAAGCGATTAACCAATTTAAGATCACATTCTAAGCTGTAATGTAATGATGACCCTATATCCTAAAAGCTCTAAACTTGATATTTATAAACCTAAAACTAAAGAAATTAATCAATTCGAGATCACAAACTAAAGTCCAAATGATGATGCTATAACTCTTTTTAGTAATCATCTGTAAAACTAGAGTATATTAACGAGCAACTTATGCATGTTTCACTAGAGAAAATTAACAGTTGTAATCAATTCCATACTACTGAAGATCACAAGAAATCAAAAAATCCTTCCAGACAGATATTCAAATTATAAGAAGTGTTGATTCATTAAACCACCGAAGAAAAGCTAAATGACTCTTTTAATGCAGATCCACTAGCATAATCCTAGTAAAAACCCATACAGAAAGACTATAAACTATTGATTCATTAAACCAAAGAAGAAAAGCTAACTAACTCTATAGTGTTTCCATGCCATATGGACTCATTTTTGAATAATTAGGAGCAACAAAGTGGTGTATGTAATATAAAATAGAACATACCGTGTCCCTGCAAAATGACGAGAGCGTCTAGAGATCAAAGAAACGTTGAAGTCCCTCCCAAAGATTGATAACCTGATCTGCCATTATCAAGTAATTAACTATATTCAAATATTTAACCAATCTTCTAATTAACTAGATGTTTTCCCCTAAAAAACACAATTTGTATCAAGAAAAAGAAAAGAAAACACAAGAACATAGGCCACAATTAGAACTTCAGTCAATTCACCAATATCAGAGATCCCTCAATATAAGTGTTATATATATGTAACATGCAAGAACTTTTACTTGCAATGTATCATTTGATTGATCTTGTTCTTAATTAATTTACACGTTTATTTCCAGCTATGTTGATGCTCAAGAGTCCATGGTTTACAGCTATACAAAGAGTTTCAAAGCATTTACTGCTAGGCTATTCCTAATTATAGTTGCAAAAAAGAAACTAAGAGACTTTTGTAACAACTGAATTCAATTCAATTCCAATGAATTCAATTAATAATTCACAGAGAGAGGCATGAATTCAATTACTGCAGTTTCCTTTCGTTTAGAAATTAGAAGTGTGGAAAAAGTTGAGGCAAGACGAAGAAGAAACCAAATTTAGTTATTCTAAATTTTCAGACAAAATGACAAGTAGTGGTTCTTCACCCAGCCAACTACTTTATCAGCTTCTGAGAAAATAAACAATAACATTAACTATTAAACAGTCAGTATAAAATTCAGTTTCACATAAAATAGACTGGTTAGCAATCATTTTTGCATGAAAATTCTGGATTGAAAAGTAAAAAACAACTGGAACATTTCAGGAATGCCCAAATCAAAATTCAAAACCAACACTGGCTTGTGTAGACCCCTAGCAACACTGATTTGTGCCCACCGATAATGACATTTCTGGATATGCTCTTGTTTTGGATAAAGAACAAAGATTAGTACTAGAACTCAACAGTTACAAAGGCTTTTCAAAGCCGTCTACAAGATGCGAACAAACTAGACCAACTTATAAACTTTACCAGTGAATATTCAGATACTTTGCAAAATTAAGGTTGATAATAGAGAGAATGATTGAAAGGAATATACATTAATGGTGCTTTACTTTGACTTCTCTACTGAGACTGAGATTGACATTAGAGGAATGTGCAACCACCAGACAGCTCAGATATGATTGAGTTTTCTTATAAGAAGAGATATATGGAGTGGGACAAATTACATTAGAAATGACATCAGACACTTTGTTGTGCATGCTCTACCAGGTAATTCTAAATTTTCTACACAATGCTATTGGAGTGTATATTCTTAATATAAGAGGGTGTTTTATAAAGAAAAACAAATCTAACTATGCCAACGGGGTAATTATGTCTCGAAGAAATCAAGGAGATGTATTGAAGCATATCTCTTAAAA
This sequence comes from Prinsepia uniflora, assembly GCA_032719365.1. Classification (NCBI taxonomy): domain Eukaryota; kingdom Viridiplantae; phylum Streptophyta; class Magnoliopsida; order Rosales; family Rosaceae; genus Prinsepia; species Prinsepia uniflora. Next base: position 58,621,470 of record CM064876.1, read on the forward strand.
TCGAATATTACAGGATCAACATGAGCCACCTCTTCAGACTAAATTTAGGAGCATTTCTCTTTCTCGTAGCAAAAATAACTTCGAAGTCATAATTAATTTTAGACCTTTTCCTTGGCTGTATTTGCGTCCACACCAACCAAAGAAGCAGTAAATAAGCTAGACAAAGCATAAATGGTGGATTAACTATATGAATGTATTTACACAAAGCTAGGCAATGCAAAACGATTCATATTAATAAATTAATACTACGTTAGAAGTAGAAAACTACCAAAACAAGTGATAGAGACCAAATAATGAGATGGAAACTGCAACACTATCTCAGCTGGTTTCTGGAACACTAAGTTCAGTTTAGTTAGACATGGGATCTTGCAATTGTCAAGTTAAATCATGCTGAGGTCAACTTAATAAATTTGTGCTAATTAAATCCAAACCTTCCAAAGCAGGAAGAACATTTGAAGAAATATAGGTTGTTCCTCTACAATATCTTATACAATGTTCAATTAGGAAGTATTTATACGTAATGTGGGAATACAACTCTACTATAATTATTAGAGCTTTTCAAGGAGTTCCTGTTTGAAACATTTTTTTACATTTTTTAGTTTATTTCATTTCCCACTAGAACCATTGAAGGAATTTCATTCTACTGAAAGTGACTAACCTCGATAAGTGAACTTTTTATTATTCAACCAAGCCTTTACAAGGAATGTTAGAACAAATCCCCATATCTCCAAGGTCCTCTGGATTGTGGAGTAAGTTTTAAATCTACTTCAGCGGCCACCAGGTGCAACAGAAACCTGCGAAAACCTATGATTACAATAAAATTATGGCACAGATACACATACTAAAACACAAAATAGAAAATTAAAGATTTAAACCTTGTTGATTTTATACAGACAACTCGGCATCTTTGCACACATCTTCATAGTTTATTCGGCATACTGACATGCCATTCAGGAGTAAAATCGAACTTTAATGATCACCTTAAAAATATTTTCATGTACCATTTTTTTTTCTCCAGTTTATCTCCTCTTGAACCAAGTTACATCACATCCCATTTAGTTGGGACAGCTTCAGTGCAATAAACCATCATTATTACTATGAATAATCTGTGAATTACTATTTTGTCAACATATTCTGATAGAAAGTCATATAAAGCAATTGTAATAAAATTGAGACCCTAAACACAAGCAATTAAGGCTTCAAGTGGACTCAAAACAACAGATCGAAGATGGTAATATTAGTAACCCTGACGAAAAGTACCCAAAGCAATAATTAAAAAAAAAATACTATCTCCAAACAGTCTATAGATCATCTTATCATGCCACTAACACAACAGATTATTCAATTCTAGTAGTCATCACATTCTACATGCTGCATCTTGTAATACAGATATAAGAGATGGACACATAGTACATAAGCTACCGTCCGGTAATTAACATAATCTATTACACTTTCGTCTGCATATCATTCTTCAGTGTGACAAAACACATTCAATTTTGCTGACTTAATAGCATATTCAAACTTGTCTCTACATTTAGGTAAAATGACTGGATGAGACAATAGTTTAGGTGGAAACTATTGATATACTGTAGTTGGAATCTAGTTCGAAAGTGGGCCACCAAACCAATTAGGATTTCAACTAAAGTTCCATAAACCAATAATCAACATTTCTCATCTACATTCTAACACAAAGTTTGGCTACAAGCTCCAAGGAAACCTGCCTTGAATTTAGTACTAAGTTAGAGTAACCGCACAGAGATTGATTTAAACATTCTAAAGGAAGTAGAACTCCAATAAATCATCATCAAACAATCATACCTCAACTTTAGGTTGCCTGCTTCGCTTAAACCACGCCTCCTTCTTTCCAATTTTGTAACAACCCATCCCGGAAGTCGGGATTAGGGAAATTCTTAGTGACGGATTAGTGAGCTTAATCGGTGGTTAGTTGGTTACTGTTGGATTTTGGGTGTAGAATGACGATTTTGCCCCTAGTTTGGGCAAAATGTTGACTTTTAGTTCGGGCGGTCAATTGGGCATTGACCGATGATTGTGACGTAGTTTGGGACGTCACGAATCCGTAGACAGGTGGCACGCCTGATTCCGACATCCGAGGAGGAAGTTACGATATTCGGAAGGTTGAGGGCATTACCGTAATTTGGTTTAAATAGGGGGAAAAGTTGACTTTTTGAACTTCACATCAATTTCATATATTTCGAGGACCGTTACGTAGGTCTCGATCCCCTGATTACAACGACAGGCGGCATGTGTCGTTTGGAGTTCGGGAAATAGATTTATGATTTAAGACATGCGAAGGGAAAAATGGTAATTTCCAAAGACAGGGCATTTTCGTCATTCTGTTGTATTGGGAGTTGTGTCAAGTAACACTTGGACACCTGGCTGCTCAGGGACGGATGCCCACCCAGATTGGGACAAATGTCCCTTACTGGAAGGCCGTAGAAGCCCCTTCACCGCCTTCGTTTGGTTTTAAACAAAATGGACTGGTTGTACGGGTTAAGGAAAAAACAGGGGATGTAAGTGCAGTGTGTGTGATTGTGAAGCTTAGTGATCGTCCACTTGGTAGGGAGACAGGTGAGGAGTTAAATGTTGAGGAAGCTGGTGGTGGAGGTACGGTGGCCATGGCGATGCAGGGAGGAAACAGAACCGTGAGGTGCACTGTTTTTCCTCAAAAATGGAAAATGACCGTATGAGGCTCGAGGATCAAATGGGAGGCTAGGATAAGGTCCAGAAGGTTGCTGGGACTGGAGAAAAGATGGTTTCGAGGCTCGCCATAGACGGCGGCCCTGAAATTGGAAACTGGTAAGTTTCGGCCACAAAAATGGTAACGTACGTTCGAGACATTTTTATTCAATAATGTTGATTGGGAATGATTTCTGGAAGTCCTAGGGACTGATTAGGATCAAAAGGATGAGAGGAGGCGGCCGGATTAATGGCAACTGGACGTTAACCAGTTCACGGGTTTTCCCTCGATGTGGGAGGTAACTTCTCGTACTCCTTTTCATGATTTCAATGTGTAGATCAAGTGTATGGTTAGGGACGAAACTAATAGGCTAATTAGGACTCAAAACGGACTGGAATAAAACCCTGAACCGTGACCACCGGTTTGGTCGAACCGGGCCGGTCCAAACTGGTTTGACGCAAGGAGGAAGACAATGAACAGTAGGTGCGTGACTCCCACGCGCAGCCCCTTTGGGCGGCGCGTGAGGGCGTATGGGGCACATTCCGGGGAAGTGGTAAACATGTGAAATGATGCAATCGATGTAACGAACATTTTGGCACTGGTTTCGAGACGATCGGACATCGTCTCGATATATTTTAGGAGGTCCGAAAGTTTTAGGCCTCCGTTAAAAATAGTTAAAAAATACGGGAAAATTATGGAGATTTAGTATGACCTTTGTGAAGTAGTTAGTGACTTTTTATTGGGATTTGGATAGGTTCGGGAAAGCCGAGGATAGCGGAATAGCCGGGAACGGCGTAAGTGCGCGCGTATCGAGGCGACGTCGGAATGGTCTGTGAGTGGACTTTGCTTTCTAACTCTTGATGCATGCATATATGTTTTTATATGTTTTCTATACTTGATTCTATGATTTGATTTATGATTGTGATGGATTATGGTTTTTGCACGTTTTTCAAGGAAATTACGGTATTTCACGTTTTACAAGGTTTTGATTTCTCTTATGATTTGACGATGGTTTTAATGATTTGACTTCGGGTTTTGAAATATGATTTGATTTCAAGGTTTTGAAACGGATTTCGGAAAAGTGATTTCGGGCTGGGAGCCCTGTTCTTGTGATTTCGGAAATGATGTTTCGGCTTTGGTTTTCGAGGTTTGGAAAGGAAGTCTGGATTTGGGTTCGGGACAGTGGTTTCGGATGCCGGCTTACGGAATCATTGTTGCGGATTCGGAGATAGATTTTTCTGTGGTTTTCAGTGTTGCTTGAAGAATGGTTTTGGGTTTAAAGACCAGGAAAGAAAAGAGAAAACCCACTGGATCTGGTTTTGAGTTTAAAGACTCGGTATGGTTTTGAGTTTAAAGACTCGGGTATGATACCCCTCGAGGTATGTGATTGTGTTTTGAGTTTAAAGACTCGGATATCCCGTGAAGGCCTGGCTAATTGCGCATTGTGTTTTGAGTTTAAAGACTCGGGCGCACTTGAGATCCAGTAAACTTGTATGATTGATGTTTTTCACTGGTTTTCTGATGTTTTGAGCAATGGCCCAGATGAAGTGGATTTGACGAGTTTTGGGACTGAGTTCCCGGATTTGAGATTGCTTTGAGATTTGAGGCTGAGGCCTGGATTGGAATAATAGTTTTGATACGGGTTTTCAAATGGTTTTTCTTGGATGGTTTTTGACATGAGTAGTTTCATGACTTGACTTGATATGCATGCATTGGTTTTGAGTGGAGGGTATAAATGGAATTGTTTTATTGAACTGTTTTCTAAATTATTCTTTATTTGTGTCCACTCACAGTCTTTTCGTGTTTTCGATACCCTCCAGGTTGTTGCGGTGTGGGCTGTTGGTCGAGAGAGACGGAGACATCACACGTACGATCAACAGTAGACTCTGCGCACTCTGGGAATTTCGGAAGTTTTTGGACGATCGGATTGAAAATCCCTTGTCCGACTTACGTGTCACATGAAGGTTGGACGTCAGTTTAGCTTTCGTGTCATGCATAAGTTAGACGGGATCGGGATTTAGCCCTTAATCCCGGGGGATTAGGGGTGGGTCCTGACAAATTTCCTCAATATTCTTCTTCCTTCCTTCCTCCTTAGACTCCAGAACTTAAACTTTTTTTACCACTCCTGTGGCCACGCCATTACAGATGAATAACAAATATAATACACTAGAGACGCCAAAAACTTAAACCTAAAATCACTCTAATTCTATTTTTCACTATTATGGGTGATAAGAAACAATGCATATTTTACAAAGAACAGAGTAGTTCAAACCCTAAATTAATTCATGGGTGATAAAAAAAAATGCATATTTTACACAATTGGCAAACAAAATTACCTCATCCAAAGCTCAAATGAAGGAAAATTGCTATAAACCTTGAAAAATGGGGCCGATGGTGGACTGGGCAATTTTTCGTGTTTGTGTATTGATCTATGGATGTCGATTTCGTATGCAAGTAATATGTATTACAGCTGTGACGATGAAGGTAAAATAGTTGGAGTTTTAATTTGTTTCAAATTCAAAACAACAACATTAAGCGAAAGCGTAAAAAAAAATTAAATCCACCACATTATCACAGAAGCCAAATTTTAACTCACCGGCCGGGCCGACCATGTACAAGTCGTTGTTTGGCTCAGGCAAGGAAAATTGCTCCTCAATTCATTCCATCCCCAGGCTTGCAGATAGAACCCAGATGGTCGACGATAGGGCGGAGGTGAGAGGCCGAGTTGCTTGGCTTTGTCCAGATCGAGGAGCGGAGGTCAGGGGCACCTTCGCGGTGCAGGAGAGAAGAGTGGCTGATTTTGGTTTTCTAAGAATACAACATTTGGATTTTTTTTCTTTGAGAAACAATTCAAGTGCGAACAAAGGAGAAGAAATTGAGCGTTGGAGCCTTTAGAACTTTAAGTGCGGGAATTGAAAAAATTTTGGGTTATAAAAAATTTCTTTTTTTAGGGCGTGCAAATGCGCACCTTAAAAGCTCATTCGTTTAGGGCACACAATGCACGCCTTAAAAACCATATTTTTAGGGCACACATTCAAAGCACACCCTAAATAGATATAAACGAAAGCACACATATAATGTGTGTCCTTAATAGTCTAAGAATACCCTCTTTTAGGGCGTGTAAAAATGCGCCCCTAAAAGCCATATTTTGGTGTAGTGTATGTATATGATAATTCAATAAATCGAAAGAGTGGTACGAGAATATACCACCATACAAAAATTTCATACAGTGTGATGAGATATTATTTAATGGATAATCTTGCATATCACACTATGATCCTGAATCGATGGTTTTGAAGTTGAAAGGTAGATATAAGTATAAGGACAAATTGATAATTAAGAGGGTGATATGAGAAGTTTCATGTATCTCGTTCCGAAAACTAGAAATCGAAACCTTGGAATTACTAATTTACCCCTATGAGATTACCTCGGGCCTTACTCAGCCCAGGATGTTGATTCTTTTTGTCTTAAACCAAAAACAGATTTAGGTTCATTTTTGGGAGCCCAAGAGCCCAAGACCACATCCAAACATATTTTTGGTACTTTGATCTTGAAATCAAGAATTCAAACACACACAACCACCACTTTCCCTCTTTTGGTCCACCGTGAGCAAAGAAATCTCACTACCACACACTTGCATTCCACTGTCATCTAGAGACTCCGACCACCATCAACTTATTCCTCACCATGTTGACCACCGTGAGGGGTGATTGAGGGAAGTAGACTTGACGGAAAGCACGAAGATAGAGACCTGTCGCACCCGCTACCCTCAACCTTCGAACAAGAACCTCCAATTGCGCTCTTTCCATTCACCTCCCCATCGCGACTCCATTAGATATGACGATGCACCACTAGAACACCATAGAGACCATATTACAGTTTCTTGCACATATTATTAATGCAAGAATGATTTGGCCTAATTTCTAGGCTCATCCCATCTTAGTCGTCACCATCAAGCTTTTTCAACAAGTGTTACGAAAGTTTGACATCTGTGGAAGACTCACTAAATGGGCCATCAAACTCAATAAGTTTGACATCTTTTATGCCTCTCGGCTATCCGAGAAAGCCAAGTTGTTGCTAGTCTACTCTATGAGTTCACCTATGAGGCCACTCATACTGAAGATCAGAACTAGCCTCCACAGTTGCCAGCTGCCAAAATTTGGGTGGAAACCAATCCAAACCTTATGGATCGGTCCAAACTAGTTTGGATCCTCTATATAGATGGCTCGACATGCCACTCTAGCTCTGGTGTAGGCCTAGTGCTCACAAATTCAAACCATGTGAAGCTTGAGTATGCTTTCTGCTTCGCCTTCAAGGCATCCAACAATGAGGAAGAATATGAAGCCCTTCTCGGTGATTTTCTCCTTGTAAAGGACTTAGAGGCAAACCAGATTCAAATCTTCAGCGACTCCTACCTAGTGGTGAGCCAAGTCAATAATAAATTTTATGCCAAGGATGTCAGTATGGCCCTCTACCTCGACAAGACAAGATCACTGCTCTGCCATTTAAAGAACTATGAAGTAATCAAAGTTTCTAGATAAGAAAACAACCATCTAGATAAGAAAAAAACCATGTTGATGCTCTAGAAAGACTACAATGTCCATTGGTGACAAAATCGATCGAAGCATTCCAGTTGAATTACTGGAGGTGCCTAGCACTAGGGAGTGAGAGATCCATAACATCATTGGTAAACCAACATGGATGGATCTAATCATCTGCTACCTCCGGGAATGTGACCTACCAATTGATAACAATGAAGCTAAGTGCATTAAACGCAAGACTTATCGGTACACCATAGTCCATGGTTATTGGTACATGCGTGGTTTCACTCTTCCTTTGCTCACATGCCTACCACAAGGTCGAGGCCAAGCTATTTTGAGGAAAATCTACGATGACATCTATGAATATCATTTAGGACCCCAGTTCATTGCTTGGAAACCCTATAGACAAGGCTACCATTGACCTTCCATGCAAGCAGATTCAATCATCTTCACTTAACACTGCGACCGATGCCAACGGTATTGCCCCCGTACCATATCTCTCAATCGAGAAGCTCACATTGTCCATGGCTATTTCCCCAAAAGGGACTAGATCCGATCAAACCCATATCCAAGGGCAAAGAAGGAGTAGAGCACATAATAATAGCGGTCAACTACTTCACAAAATGAGCTGAAGCACAAGCTCCTGCTACAAATCACAGCTGCCCAGATTGAGACCTTCATATACCAAAACATCATCTGTCATTTTGGCATACCACACACCATTGTAAATTGACATTGGTAAATAGTACGATTGTGATCGATTTCAATCTTCCTGTGAGGTCTATGGCCTCACTTTCTCCTTTACCTTTGTTGCTCATCCACGAGCCAATAGTTAGGTGGAGGCCATCAACAAGATCATCAAACACAACCTCAAAATCTGCTTACACAAGGTGGCCAAAAAAGCATGGTCAGGCTACCTACATGATGTTTTGTGGTTTTACCGCACCTCCACTGCATATTAACTAACAAGACAGTGTTTGCCATGTTCTTTGGCACTGAAGTTGTGGCACTAGTGGAGATGGGGGAAACTTCTTATTGGGTGATCTCCTATGATCCCGATGAAAAAAATGAGCTCGTCACCCTCAACCTCGACCTACTGGAAGAACACCATGAGTAGGGAAACATCCGGAACATGGCTACCAACAGAGGGTGGCACGGTACTATGACTCGCGAGCCCGCTCAAGAAGCTTCAAGGTAGGAGATTGGGTTCTTCGAAAGGTCACACTTTCCACCAAAGAACGAGCAGATGGCATACTCAATCCAAAGTCGGATGGTCCATATAAGGTCATTAGAATTTTCCGAGTAGGCACTTATGAGCTACAATCTCCCAAAGACAGACCACTACCCCATCCATGGAATGCTTATAATTTGAAGTACTTACAAGTCAAGCCTAGTCTTCCTAATTTTTTAAAGGCTCAAGCAAACCACAGCTTACATGTTGGCATTAATGAGAAGTCTACAATTTTTTATCCTTTCAAGTTCCATGTTCTTTAAATTTCCAAGTTAATTTTGGTCAGAAGCATGCTCAGGCACCCCCGTCGGTATTAGTGCCAGTCGGCACTAACCAGTTAACTTCGCGTGTTCAGAAACCTACCAGTCGGTACCTAATTTAGTTAGTCCAAACGAATAAGATTATACACATGATACAAATTTTAAGGGGCATACTAGTTAGAAGCGTGTTCCGACACCCACTAGGTATCAATGCCAATCAACCCACTTTCGCCTATCCACCAATATAAGCATGTTGAGCAACCTACCGATTGGCTCTACAAGATCAGTCCTAAGAGGGAGAGTACCTTAGTTCATTTAGGTTTTTGTTTGGGCTCTACTCCTCAGACAATAATGAGCATGAAAACCTTGGCAACAAATGTTAGAAAAGATAATCAGTCGTCAGTCACACGACACATACCAAACTCAACTATAGACTAGTCAACATTTGAAAAAATGGAAGAAAAAGTCATTCATTTAGAAAATATTGTTCAGTACAGCCATACAATGAGTATACCCCAGCGAAGTGCAAAAATTAAAGTACGTAGAGAAGCTTGGAGTGATCTGGAGAAGCCTTAGCAATCGGTGTTTGAGACAAGGGTAGGCTGATTCATTCCACCATTTGAATCTTCTCATTACCCCCTTGTCCTGCAATGTCTGAATGACCTACTCGAGCACGAAGTTGGTAGCCTTCTAGCCCATGGAGTTCAAAAAATTTGGTTACTGCGAGGTCGATTCTAAAATATCATGTTGTTGAGGAAATGTGAAGTTGTTCATCAGCACCGGCTGCCATGGGAACTAGATGGGCAGTCCCTAGTTAAAGAATAACACCTTTTGCATCAGCTTCCTTTCGACAACCTGAGCTTGATGTCGACTTCATATTCAAACTGTTCAGACTGTTGGTACCCAACGATTGCTTGGGCCATGATCTTCTAAAACTCTTTTAGCTGACAAAATTTGTTGATGGCTTGCTCTTGGGCCTAGTCTAGCCCGCCGATCACATACTTTAGAGGAGTCCCCAGCTCGACCACCTTCTCGACCTTATTTACCTGTGCCAACTTGGAAACCTTCACCTAAGCATGAAGCACCTTCACTTGCTTGCAGAGATTCTTGTTCTCCTTGAGTAGGTTGACACACTTCTTCAGCCTCTCACTCTTCTCCTTGAGCTTCTTAGCCCTCTTCCTCAATTTTGCATGGTCGACCTCGACACGGTTGGCTTGCTTTGAGACCTTTCAAAGTGTGGCCACTATCTCCCAAAGCACTACTGAACACAACAATACCTGGTTAAAAATAATCAACATTAAAAAAAGATACAAATAATAGAAAAGAAGGGTGCCAAACACTTACATGCGCCCCTTCGGTGTCAGCTTCATGAACTGCTCACTCATCACAGATTATCCTTCAGGTCAGCCTGATTACTGAGGATTAAAGTGTTGACGACTGGAATGACGGATGAGTGCATGCATTCAGTCACTTATCCCTAACTTTCATTAGCCTATGAGATCCAAGGCACTTATCCTCTTTAATTTCTTGAGGAACTACCAAGGTCTCAGCTTAGGCGAGCAGCTGATCACCACCTACCAAGCCTTCCCCTTAGCCTCCAACTTGCCTTCTACTTATGAAGACGTTCCGACTCAGCCAACCCTCCACTACTTGAGCCCCACTTATTATTAAGGAACTCGAGCTTCTACCTTCAGATCTCTGTCAGATCCGGACTAGCCATGTTGTCCGAGTGCTTCGACAGCTTAGCTCCATTACTACCCACAAAAGAAGGAATGGACACTAGTTGCCTATGCTCCTTCCATGGAAGAACCTGCTCCTTATTCCTCTACGCCACATGCTTTTGCCTTGGCTTCTTCAACTCGGAAGGCTGCACTTTCTCCTTCTCATTTTTGGCAACTAGTTCTATTGAACTTTAATGTATACCTCTTCATGAATTGCCATATGCCCCTTCTACCAAAGGTCGCCAAACCAAATGGCACTTTAAGTAAAATATATATATAAATATATATTCTTCAATTTTATAATCTAAATATTAATTTTATACAAATTAACATTCATCTGGAAAATTATGAATTAATTATTATGGTCAAACCCTAATTTTAAAGATATAATGTTCCAACAATTATGTCCTTTTAAATTCCATTCAAATTAATAGAAATTAAATATTTAATTTCCTAACAATTCCCACATGAATAAAAATTAGCCTGAAAAATACAAATGTACAATAATGCAGACGCTTGAGAGAGTTTAGTAAAAAAGGTACCACATCGGGGTAGGTAGCTTTTGACCTTGAACCCCCGTAGTGAATTAAGATCGAATTTACTAGCTAACTAGTGAACGTGATTTCTTGAACTACCCATCCGTTTAGGTAAACCAAGACAATCTTACTCACATAATAATTTTTCGAACACGTTTGGTTCTCTATTATGTCCTTTTGGCCATGAACACTCCCTGTTTGATCCAAATTTGGACGAACGTGATGAGACCCGTTGGGGGATAGGACCAGTCGTGTGGTGCTTCGGGCCCGTTGAGGGCGATGTCGGCGTCATTTTTCCACCTGGTAGGTAACCTGTAAGGCAGATAGGAGATAGTAGACACCGGTAAGGTGTTAGCCGAGTAGGCTCCGATGCTTAAGTCAGTGAGCGTATGTGACACCTAGTAAGCTGAGTGTGACCCAGGGAGTGCCAAGTGTATTGTGTGTGATTGTAGTGACAATAGTGGTCGAGGGAGAGTTATCTTTGTGAAATGATCTAGGGGTATTTATAGTGGTTATAAATGTGGTGGTTGAGCACTGTTTGAGAGCAGGTTCCATGTTGTGGCTGGGGTGCAGCTGCGTGCCCTTGGAGATCCGGGGTAAGCGCCAGGTGGTGCCTAACCTCCAGGTGTCGGGGAGTTGGTGTGTTAGGGATTTGGTATGGATAGCTGGATTGGCCAGAGGAGGGGGTGTCGAGTCGGGCTGCCGCGTCGGACTACCGAATACTGGGGTTTGTCTAACCTACCACGCGGAAAACACTTAGTGTACCTGCCGACTGGCTGATGTCTGCTTGCCGAGTGGGATCTTAGTACGGTTTCCGACCAGTTCCTTCCTGTTGAGGGGTAGAGGGTTTTGCTCGTACGGAGCGTGGTTGGTCGATATGGTATCAACACTCCCGATATTTGTTAGTACTTTAGAGAATGTAGCCTTACAATTATCATAGAAACAACCACATTTCACCTTGATATCGGTGTGAGTGTCCCTTTTGAACCTAAATCTTGGGATCTCCAGTCAACTAGGTTGAGTTTCCATCACATAAACTATTAAGAAATATGCTTTAACCCCATTCCCCTCAATGATTTATAAACTTGCTCTTTTGTCAAAACTTTTGTAAACAGATCCACTAAATTCTATTTTGACTTTATATAGTAAATGGTAATGATACCACTTAGGAGCAGTTACCTAATGGTATTATGTATTCGACGTATGTGTCGAGACTTACTATTATACATAATATTTTGTGCCCTTTGAATAGCCGATTGACTATCACAGTGTAAACACAAAGCAGACACATGCTTTGGCCAATTTGAAATATCTTCTAAGAAATTACAAAGCCACTTAGCTTCTTCTACAGTTTTATCTAAGGCGATAAATTCGTATTTCATAGTGGATCTGGCTATGCATGTCTGCTTAGTCGATTTCCAAGATGCTACCACACCACCTAAGGTAAAGACATATCCACTTGTGGAGTTTGAGTCTTTCGCATTTGATATCCAATTCGCATATGTATAACCTTCTAAAACACATGGATATCTTGTATAGTGCAACCCACAATTCTTGGTATAGTCCAAACTCCCAAGAACTCTGACTATAGATTTCCAATGATCACTTCCAAGATTACTAGTAAATATACTCAATTTATTAACTGAGTAAGCCAAGTCAGGGCGAGTATAGTTTGTGACATACATCAAACTGCCAATTATAGACACATATTCAACTTGTGATATACCTTAACTATTATTTTTTAGTTAAATGAAGGTTGCCTTCATGTAGTTTTTACTGGATTATTATCATGCTTTCCAAACTTGGCAAGTATTTTCTTAATGTAATGAGATTGAGACAATATTAATCCATCAAAAGTTTTAGAAATTTTAATCCTAAAATACACCTACAACTCCCATATCTTTCATATCAAGCTTGCTAGCCAACATTCTCTTGGTAGATTTAATCATATCATTATTACTACCAATAATAAGCATATCGTCTACATAAAGGCATACGATGACATAGCCATTTGGTGCGACTTTTGAGTAGACACATTTATCACAATCATTAATTTTGAATCCATTTGACATCATTGTGCTGCCAAATTTTATATGCGATTGCTTTGGTGCTTTCTTTAAGTCGTACGAAGACTTAACAAGCCTACATATTTTATTCTCTAGTCTAAGAACAATGAATCCTTATGGTCTTTCCATGTAAATCTTCTCTTCTAAATCACCATTTAGAAATGTTGTTTTAACATCCATTTGATGTATTTTAAGACAATGCAAAGCAGTGATTGCAATTAACATTCTAATGGATGTTACTCTTGTAACTAGTGAGTAATTATCAAAATAGTCTAAGCCTTCTTTTTTATTATAACCTTTGACAACAAGTCTCGCCTTGTACTTATCTATGGATCCATCGACTTTCATCTTCCTTTTAAAAGTACATTTATAACCCAAATGTTTATTTTCAGAAGGAAGATCCATTAATTCCCATGTATGGTTTAGTAGAATGGAATCCACTTTAGCATTAACCGCCTTTTTCCCAAAAAGGTGCTTTAGGGGATGACATTGTTTCTTTGTAGGTTTGAGGTTCATTTTCCAACAAATATGTTAGAAAATGGGGACCAAACGACTTAGAAATTTTTGCCCTTTTACTTCGTCTAAGTTCAGCCTTATTTTCAAATCCTTCATGTCCTTGGTCTGATTGATCTTGATGATTGTCAAGATTACTGCTATCATAAGTGATTTTACGAGAATATTTTATTCATGTGCATCTTTCCAAGAAATCACATTCTCAAAAAATGTTGCATTCCTTGATTCAATAAGTGTATTCACATGTACATCATTATTATCTAATTTATGTACAAGGAATTGTTATGCACTAATGTAAGAAGCATAACCAATGAACACACAATCAATGGTTTTCAGTCCTATTTTAACCCTTTTAGGATCTAGCACTGCTACGTTAGCAAGACACCCCCAAACTTTGAGATATATGTAAGAAGGTCTTCGACCTTTCCATAACTCATATGGCATCTTTTCTAACTTCTTATGAAGTAATTTATTGAGAATATAATTTGAAGAAAGCAAAGCTTCTCCTCACAAATTCTGGTTTGCTCCAGAACTTATCAACATAGCATTCATCATTTCTTTAAATGTTCTATTTTTGCGTTCAACAATACCATTTTGTAGAGGTGAATAAGGAGCAATAATATGGTGAATAATCCCATGCTGAGCACAAAACTCAGCAAAAGGGTGTAACATATTTACTTCCCCTATCGCTTCTCAAAACCTTAATCTTTCTACTAAGTTGATTCTCAACTTCATTCTTATAATGTTGAAATATTATTAAGGATTCATCTTTACTTCTAAGCAAATAAATATAGCAATATCTTGTGCAATCATCTATTAAAGTAATGAAATACTTTTTGCCACCTCTAGTTTTGTCAGGATCCACCCCTAATCCCCCGGGATTAAGGGCTAAATCCCGATCCCGTCTAACTTACGCATGACACGAAGGCTAAACCGACGTCCAACCTTCATGCGACACGTAAGTCGGGGAAGGGATTCTTGATCCAACCATCCGAAAAGTAACCGGTCTTCCCAGAGTATACTGAACTACTGTGGATCGCGGGTGTGATGTCTCCGTCTCTCTCGATCAACAGCCTGTGCTGCAACAACCTGGAGGGTATCGAAAACACAAAAAGACTGTGAGTGGACAAAAATAAAGTATACGTTTAAAAACAGCTCATAAAACAAGTTCATTTATACCCTCCGATTAAAAACCAATGCATGCATATCAAATCCATGTCATAAAACCATTCAATATTCCGGTTAAGCAACCATTAAGAAAACCGAATTCGTTTCCTTTTTCCAAATCCCGGGCCTCGGCCCAAAATCATCGAAAACCATTATTGAAAACCATACCACATTTCCATTCATCGAACCTGCTGGTTCTATCCGAGTCTTTAAACTCCCGAGTCTTTAAACTCAGTCCAGGCCTCAATATAAACTGAGTCTTTAAACACCCGAGTCTTTAAACTTAACAGGCCTACGGGGGAAAATCATAATATCCGAGACTTTAAACTCCCGAGTCTTTAAACTCAATCCGGGTCTTTAAACCTAATCCGGGTCCGCCCCCGGTATAATCATATCTGGGTCTTTAAACCTAATAACCAGATCCAGCAAATCCAATCCAAAACCGTTTAAAAACCTTTTTCCATTTCCGAATCTGAATCTGCAATCTCATCAGGATCCCGAATCCAAACCCAGAACTCATATCCATCTCCTTTTCAGATCCGAGTCCGCAACCATCATTCTGTAAGCTGGCATCCGGAATAACCATTCCGAACCCAAACCTAGAATCCACTTCAAGTCTTAAATCGAATCCCGAATCGTCATCCGGAAATCCGATTCAAAAACCCGAAATCACGTTTCTTAAAATCACTTTTCTGAACTGGACTTCAAGCCCGAAAACACTTTTTCGAAATCCATTTTTAAATCATATTTCAACCCTGACATCAAATCATGAAAACTAGGTTCAAATCACAATATCCATCGAAATCTCGTAAAACGTGAAATTCCATAATTTCCTCGAAAAATGTGCAAAACCGTAAACCATCAAGATCATAAATCAAATCATAAAATCACGTATAGAAAACATGTAAAAACATATATGCACGCATTAAGAGTTAGAAAAAAAAGTCCACTCACAGACCATTCCGACGTCGCCTCGATACGCGCACACTTACGCCGTTCCCGACCATTCCGTTATCCTCGACCTCCCAAACCTGTCCAAATCCCATGCTAAGGTCACTAAATACTTCACAAAGGTCATACCAAAGCCTCATAATTTTTCCGTATTTTTAGCTATTTTTAACCGAGGCTTAAAACCATCGGACATCCCGAAACATATCGAGACGATGTCCGGTTGACTCGAAACCAACGCCAAAATGTTCGTTACATCGAATACTTTAAAAGTTGTGTTGGAACCTTCCCCAAAAGGGGCCCCACGGGCCCTCATGGGCCGCCCAAAGGGGCTGCGCGTGGGAGCCACGCACTGGAACTGTTCATCATCCCCTACCTTCAGCCAACCCAGTTCAGACCGGTCCGGTCAAACCGAGCCAGCGAGGCCAATTTTCACGTGTTTTCAGTCCAATCTCTGTCCATTCAATCCTATTAGTTTCGTCCTTACTTCTATGATCGATTTACTGAACTAAAACACGAAATAAACCACGAAATCTCACTGTCCAAAGCTCGAACCAGACCCCTGAAATTCCCAGTCACAGTTTTCCGGCCACCCGTTGTCCTTCCAACCACGTGTTCTACTCCTCAGGTTACTAGGAACTTCCTACACCTAACAGAATCAAAAGAACGGCTCAATAAAGCTCTAGACTCCACGACTTTCGATTTGAACTGAAATGGGAAAACAGGGGACCGAATCCTTACCGTTTGTCTGCTCACCGCCGTGAGCTCCGCCGTGGGTCTCAGGGTTCAAAAGGTAGTCCCCAGGTCCTTCTCTGTCCTCTGAACACCACCACAAACCACGGTTTGATCGATTAAGATTGCACCACCACGATGACTCCCTCTCTGTTTTTCGGGTTCTGCTCACCTCACACACACACAGTCACACTCTAGTTCATCCCAAAACACTCACTACACTCTCAGCTTCCCTCTAATCACACACACTCGATCACCAAGACTCACACACCCTAGACGCTTGATCGATTTTTCCCTCACGGCCTCAGTCTCTGTTTCTCTCATTGCACGACCACAATCCCAAACAATTTTAAATAGACCCGT
The DNA here is from genome assembly GCA_032719365.1 of Prinsepia uniflora. Taxonomy (NCBI): domain Eukaryota; kingdom Viridiplantae; phylum Streptophyta; class Magnoliopsida; order Rosales; family Rosaceae; genus Prinsepia; species Prinsepia uniflora. The sequence continues at coordinate 58,638,246 of CM064876.1, forward strand.
GAAAGTGGCTAGAACCCACTAGACACAAGCCAGGTGTCCAACACCCAACGGACACAGCCCCAAAACATCCAATAAACACTGTCCACTTGTCCTTATCTGATTGGGCACACTTCCCTAGATGTTAAAAGACCAAAATACCCCTGCAAGTCCAAATTACCATTTTACCCCTCACCTTTCTAGAACCACAACTTATCCGTCCGATATCCGATGAAGGCGTGCCGCCTGTCGTTGTACTCAGGACGTCAAGACCTATCTTGTAACAACCCGTCCTAGAAATTAGGGTTAAGACCGTGTTTAAAATGAGATTAGTGAGCTTAATTGGTGGTTAGTCAGTTACGATAGGTTCGGTAGCGTAGAATGACGATTTTACCCCTAGGTTGGGCAAAATATTGACTTTGAGTTTAGGCGGTCAAATGGACTTTGACCGATGACCGTGACGTAGTTTGGGACATCACGAATCCGTAGACAGGTGGCACGTCCGATTCCGACATCCGAGGTGAAAGTTATGATGTTCGGAAGGTTGAGGGCATTCCCGTAATTTGGCTAAAACAGGGAGAAAAGTTGACTTTTCGTAGGATCGGGTTTTGACACGTTGACCTAGGACCGTTAGGTAGACCTCGTCGTCCTGAGTTCGATGACAGGCGGCACGTATTCATCGGAGTTAGGATGTGTGCGTTACGGGTCTAGAAAGGTAGTGGCAAAATGGTAATTTTGACTTAAAAGGGAGGGCAGTTTGGTCTTTTGTACTTTGGGCTTGGTGCAGCTGGATTTGGACAAGTGTCCAGGGCAGAGAGGAGATTTTTGTGTGAAGCTTGAGAGGATTGTGACACGTGCTAGGAGTCTGGTTGGTTCTAGGAAGCACGGCTCCAATTATATGGGTATGTGTTCTTGTTTGTTCGAACCAGAGAGAAACAGAGACTGAGAGATTGGGGAAATTGGATGGTGGCCATGAGTGTTGGTGTGTTCTGGTGAGTGAGGAGTGACCAGAGATTGAGAGAGAGACAGTGAGTGAGTTGGGGGGGGGGGTGCCGTGCTTGTGTGTGTGCGAAGTGGGAGTTCACGGGGAAAACCAGAAAAACAACAGAGAAGCAGTGAGAGATCGTGGTGGTAGTGTGGTCGTGTGTTGGTTCAATTGAACTCGAAATGAAGATGGGGAGGACTCTGTGACCTCCAGGGAGTGCGGCGGTTAGCACGGCGGCGGTCGATGACAGGTAATTTCTCTGTTTTCCTTTGCTTGCTCTGTTTTGCCGCCTTGATTCAAACGGTAAGTCGTGGGTTTTGAGTGAGAGTCGAGAGATTTGGTGAGTTGGGTGAGCTTTAGGAGGGTCCTAGGAGTGGTCTAGTGTTGCCACCGTGACGGGGGAGGACTTGGGTGGCCAGAATAGGAAACAGGGGACAGACGGGTTTTTGTGTCGAGTTTGGGACGATGATCTAGGGACTGTGTCGAGGTGTTAGAGTAAGGGGAATGGGTTGTTTAGGTCTAGATGGTGAGGATGGTGAAGAGAGGAGTCGAATTGGTGGACGGACGGAAGAGAACCGGGAACGCCGGTTCAGACCGGTTCACCCGAGGTAGACGACGGTGAACAGTACCCTGTGTGCAGGCGCGTGAGGCCACGCGCAGCCACGTTGGGCAGCACTTGGGGGCGCGTGCGGTGGTGTTTGGGAAAACGGTCAACTGAGTTTTTTTTCTACATGTCATAAGGAATCCATTGGAATTGGTTTCGGGTTGTTCGAATGTCGTTTGAGGTTAGTCCCGCGAGGTTGAAGGTTTAGGGTTCCGGTTCGATACGTTTAGGACCCGGGGATTTTTGGGGAAAAGTAGGAGAGTCTTCGTAGATGTGTTATTAACGTTCTTGGGTGGTTGTTGACAGGATCGGGACTTCCCGAGGAAGCTGAGGAACATACGGGACGTTCGGGACGCGACTGAGGATTGGTACTGTGAGTGGACCCTTTCTCTAAACTCGAGCATGCATAACTGCTTTTAATTACTTGTTTTATGGTTTTACATGTGATTTCATGATTGTTAAATGCGTGGTGTTGGTTTTCTATAATTGCACGTTTTTTGAGAAAGTACGTATTTGGCACATTTTACGAGGAAGTTTGGAATTCTGATTTCGATGTTATGATTTGGGATTTCAAATGATAAATGGTTTCCAATGATTATAAAGGAGTTTTGGAACATGATTTTGATGATCAAGGCTTTCGGTTTTGAAATCGTATTTCGGAAACGGAATTTGGTTTTAAAGTTGAAAAGTGGAATTCCGGATTTGGGTTCGGAATGACGGTTCTGGACGCCGGAAGGGCATCAGACCGGTGATTTTGAATTCGGGTTTGGATATGGATTTAGAAATGGTTTTCAAATGGTTTTGATTGGATTTGCTGGATCTGGTTATTGGGTTTAAAGACCCGGATATTGATTTGACGGGGGACGGGCCCAGATTGGGTTTAAAGACCCGGATTGAGTTTAAAGACTCGGGTGTTTAAAGACTCGGATATATTGATATTTCCCCCGTAGGCCTGTTGAGTTTAAAGACTCGGGAGTTTAAAGACTCGGGAGTTTAAAGACTCGGATATTATTGAGGCCTGGATTGAGTTTAAAGACTCGGATAGATCCAGCAGGTTTGATCGGATAATGATGGCTTGATATTTATGTTTTGTGGTACAGTTTCATGGTGCTTATGATATGAGTTCTATACATGTTTTTATAATGATTCTACAAATGTTTTTATGATGATCTTTATGTGAATTATAATTGTTTTTAGTAACTGGGTTATGCAAGTGATTTCAAAACGGATGGCTAAAACCCTAGTTTTATTATGAAATGGTTTTCGGAAATTCTTTTCTTATTTATGGTCCACTCACACCTTCTGTTTTAAATTTCCCTCCAGGTCGTGGAGCTAGCGCGAGGTTGTGACGTCGAGGCAGCGTCGGAGGCATAGAATACTTGAGAGTGACCCCGGAGTGCTTTACATTTTCCGTTGTGCGTGTATCTTGTGTATCGGTTTTCTTTCCTTTGTATTTGGTCCTATGCTCTGTAAAACTTGACTTCAGGATGTTTAAAGTTTCTCCTGCGTCTGACTGTGTATTTTGGTGGTTTTTCGTGAGTTTATTTCGGTTTAGTGTCGGGGTGTCAGACGGGAGCAAGATTTACCTCGGTTTTTTGGGGTGGAACCGGGGTGGGTCCTGACATATCTAACGATCCTCGGTTTGCTTGAAGAAACTTTTTCGTGCAAAAAATCAACATTTTCCTTCTTTTTAACCAAATTACGAAAGTGCCCTCAACCTTCCGAACATCATAACTTCCTCCTCGGATGTCGGAATCGGGCGTGCCACCTGTCTACGGACTCGTGACGTCCCGAAATATGTCACGGTCATTGGTTAAAGTCCATTTGGCCGCCCGAACTAAAAGTCAACATTTTGCCCATTCTAAGGGCAAAATCGTCATTCTGCGCCGTCCGTCCAAAAGTGTCCAACTAATCACCGGTTCTCTTCGTTAATCCGTCATTAAACACTAATCTAATCCCGATTTTCGGGATGGGTCGTTACAAGTTTGTACATATTTTAAATCACAAATATCACTGTGAATTAATTTCAAAGGTTTTGTTCTCCATTCTATAGAATGAAAAGATATATTGGTTTGTTTGGCTTCGACACAAGTTTCACACTTGTGATTTGCATCAATATTAAACTTAGGTAGTAAATCCATGTTAACCAATCCACACATAGTATCATAATTAACATGTCCTAATCTACCATGCCAAACATTTGGGGACTCAATAATAAAGCAGAACGAACTATGTTATTATTATTTATAGAAGGTACAACAGTCATTACATTCATCTTAAATAGACCATTATTCAAGTCCCCTTTCCCCACATACATCCCATTCTTAGTAAGTACAAATTTATCAACCTCAAAAACCAATTCGAATCCATTCTTACTTAACAAAGATCTAGAAATCAGGTTTTTTTTGAATGTCCGACACATGTAGTACTTCGTTCAAGTTAGTTCCTTACCAAAAGTCATCTTGAGGACCACCTTTCCTTGAATTTGAACCTTGGAAGTCAAAGAATTTCCCATAAATAGTTGCTCCCTTTGGGTCACTTTATGATAGGTTGTGAAAATATTTCTATCTGAGCAGATGTGGCGTGTAGCACAAGTATCTATCCACCATTCCTTGGTATTTCTTACCAAGTTCATTTCAGAGATCGCAGTAGAAAGATTGAACTTAGATAAATCAATTGAAATCTAATCCTCCTCGGACATGTGTACCTTTGTGGTATTGCCCTTAATCTTTTTATATCTATAGTTTGTTGCTCTATGGCCAGGCTTATTACCATTAAAGCACTTACCTTTGAATTCTCCAATTTTCTTTGAGTTCCATTTACTAGATCTTTTGCCATACTTCCTCTTTTTCTTGTTCTTTGGTTTATCTTCCACAACGTGTGCCTTAGCCACCATGAAATTTCCAGTGGTTTTCTTTTCAGAACCATATTTGTCTTTCTCAATTCTTAGCCTCACGATCAAATCCTCAAGTCTCATCTCTTTGCGCTTATACTTGAGATAATTCTTGACGTCTTTCTAAGAAGGTGTCAATTTTTCAATTACAGTAGCCACTTGGAAAGTCTAACTTAGAACCATGTTCTCCCCCTCAATCATATGGAGAATAAGTTGGAGTTCTTGGACTTGGTTCATAACTGTCTTGGAGTCTACCATCTTGTAGTCAAGAAACCGACTGAGCACGAACTTCTTTATGTCAATATCTTCAGTCTTGCATTTCTTGTCAAGCAACTCCCACAGGGCCTTGACAGCTTTGATTGGATTATATACATTGTATAGATGATTTTTCAATCCATTGAGAATATAATTCTTGCATGGGAAGTCCGAATGAGGCCATGCATCTGCAGTAGCTACTACTTCTGTAGTAGAACTAGTTGCAGAAGCATCTTCCTTCAAGAACTTGACCAAATTAAGAGTGGTCATATAAAATAACATCATTTGTTGCCACCTCTTAAATTTAGTTCTATTGAACTTTTCTGGTTTCTCTCCGTGAGAAGAGAAAGTAGGGATCACCATAGGTAGGACATGAGCCACACGATTTCCCTTATCATTGCTAGTACCATTATTACTAGTAGCATCATCACTAGCATTACTAGTCATCATTTTTTCTTTAGTAAAGAAGAAAAACACAAAATTCAATATAATTAAAATAAAACTTCTAAGAACCAAAAAGAATTTAAATATTCTCAAAATCAAATAGAGCAATTACCAAATTAAGAAAAGATTTCGTCTTAAAATTTTTGGTAAAAATATTGATAATTTATATATTCACATAAATAGGAAAATAAAACAGGTTTTATAATCAAATTTGAATTACAAAGGAAATGAGTAAGATACACTTTACATGTATGATCCAGTCCAGAACTTGATTCTATTTCTTTAAGACAAAATTCACTCCTCACCGATGCTCAAGGATTTTGCTGGCAAACGTCTTCCATGATACAACGATCAGTTTGTTGTGAAAGTAGCACTTCAATCCACAAGAATATCGAACTCAACTGTGTTTAAAACTCTTTTTTGAAATATTCTAAAATTATATGCTTTATAGAATAAATATTCAATCTCTACAAATATTTTGAATGATTGAATATTGTTGAATGAATGAAATCAATTGTGGACAACTCTGTTTATAGATGTGTTAATATAAGAGACACATCTTTTCATTTCTTAATAAGAGATGAATCTATTAAATAAAGTATACAGTTTTTAATAAGAGACTCATCTCTTAATAGGATACATTATATGTAATCATTGGACTTTAATGTATACCTCTTCATGATTTGCCATATGCCCCTTCGACCAAAGGTTGCCAAACAAAATGACACTTTAATATATATATATATATATATATATATATAATATTCTTCAATTTTCTAATCTAAATATTAATTTTATACAAATTAATATTCATCAAGAAAATTATGAATTAATTATTATGGTCATACCCTAATTTTAAAGGTATAATTGTCCAACAATTATGTCCTTTTAATTTCCATTCAAATCAATAGAAATTAAATATTTAATTTCCTAACAAATCAAACATAGGATTGAGACCAACCTATGCGAATGAGATCACATTCTTAAACGTCGCTCAAGAAAGGAAGAAGAGAGGACGATGCAACAAAGATTTGCTTTTCTAACCTGGAAAGGAACATTCGTTATTTGTTTTAATTTTTTCAATACCTAACACTTGTGTTCAACAACCTTAACAAAAATCAAACATAAGACTAAGAGTCTAAGGCCAACTTACGTGGCCATCTCCTTGAAGATGAGAAAATGAGAGGAAGATTTTGCCAGTTCCTATGCCCTCAGCTCTAGTAACATCTAATTTGTAGTGCAAAATCATAACCATCAATTTCCCAAAATAAATTGAGTTGCACTTCCACGAGCTGCATGGCGCCCTGCCCACCAAGTTTTAAAACTAAGCGAATGCCGCGCGTTCTAGCGGTAGCTACGTGGCGTCTTTTTGGACCAGTTATTATCTTCAATCTAATTTACACATAGTCCGCACAGCGTAGATTAGCACAGAACATGCCTCTTTTATTTCTTTCAATGAACCATTGAAGCGCGCGAAGCAGATAGACGGTTTAAACTTTCTGTATCTTCTCTCTTCTCGTCTCAGTATCCAAACCCGACAATGTCATCCGGTTCGGGTTCTCTGATGTGGTTCCGGAAGGGCCTGAGGATCCATGACAACCCTGCTCTCGAGTATGCCTCCAAAGGCTCCAATTTTCTCTACCCGGTGTTCGTAATCGACCCGCACTATATGAAGCCTGACCCGGACGCATTCTCACCCGGATCATCAAAGGCCGGTCTGAATCGCATCCGGTTCCTGCTCGAAAGCCTTTCGGATTTGAACTCCAACCTCAAGAAGCTCGGGTCCAGATTGTTGGTGCTCAAAGGTGAGCCCAGCGAGGTTATCATTCGTTGCCTTAAGGAGGTAATTAACCATCCCACCCGCCCTCTCTCTTTTAGTCTCATTCTTTACTTTCTTTAATTGTGGATTTTGTTTATTGTTATCGTTGAGCAGTGGGATGTGAAAAGACTTTGCTTTGAGTATGATACTGAACCATATTATCAAGCTTTAGATGTTAAAGTTAAGGTATGCAGCTTTGAATTTTTGCAATTAGATTTTTGATTCCATTGATTGTTGGAAAACTTCAATCATTAGAAAAATGGTGAAATTACTTGGCTTTAGCACAAATTTATTAATGTTGATGCTACAATCTTAGTGGGTTACTTAAGGAACTGTTAGTTATTGATGTGCTTTTGTCGAAGACATTTGGTAACAGGAAAAATCTTATTTTTTTGTTGGTTTTGACTTTTGACAGAGCTATGCCTCTACTGCTGGAATTGAGGTTTTGAGTCCTGTAAGTCACACGCTTTTCAATCCTGCCGATATTATTAGGAAGGTAAGTTTTTGAAGTATTTGTTGCGGTTTAAATGTTGTTTGTGATTGAGAGCCTTTTTTAGTACTTCTTTGAGTGTTTGAATTGTAAATTGTCTATTGATTATTGGTTAATTTACTTGGCTGAATAAAGAATGGAGGAAGGCCACCTTTGACATATCAATCATTTGTGAAGCTTGCTGGAGAGCCCTTGTGGATGTCGTCCCCTCTTTCTATTACACTTTCTACACTTCCTCCAGTTGGAAATTTCGGAAATTGCGAGATTTCAGAAGTTCCAACAGTTGAAGAACTTGGCTATGAGGGGACTCAGCAGGTATGGATGAATGTTTTTAGTATTGCTCCCTGTTGTTGGTGCTCCTTTTTATAACGAAACACTTTTACACAGGATGAGCTGTCTCCTTTCAGAGGTGGTGAGTCTGAAGCTCTGAAGAGGTTAAGGGAATCAATTGAAAACAAGGTGCAATGCAGAATTTTGTATTGAAGATTTATTAGGCTTTACACACATGGCTCCATATGGTCTTTCCTCACAAGCAACCATACAGATCTATGATTCAACCAACCTAGACCTTTTGAGAGTCCAATTTCACAGGCTGTTCTTCATAAATTTTGAGATTTAAAGTCATGTATTGATTGGATGAACCATTTTTCTCATCTTCTGGTAGAAAATCCTGAAATGCCCATCAATGAATGATCTCACGAGCATTTTGTAGTACTAGTTGGTTTGTGATTTCAATATTGTTGAGTAAGAATTGCAATGTGAAATTTGCAATAGTGGCACATGTTTTAGGTAGAGAGTTTAATTTACTCTTATTCATTTTACTTAACTATATTTAAATGTCCTTAGGTTTATATCTGTTGCTTGAAAGTTTAATATTGGAACAGAGTTCTTCTGCATATGCAGTATTGGAATTTTCTGATTATATTTCCATAAATGTCTCCCTCATGACTTTCATTGGATGAGATCATATTGCTGCTTGTTTCTATTATCATGCACACCATTCTTCCCTTTGGTTTCAATAATTTTTACCTGGTCGGTGGATTCCTATGTAAATGCAATATTTTTGTCCATTAGATTGGCCTGTACCTCAGTTCAACTAATCAGCATGTTATGTTGGTATTTAAGTCATTCTGTTCTTTCCTTAATGTTGTAGGAGTGGGTGGCAAAGTTTGAGAAGCCTAAGGGTGATCCGTCTGCATTTCTGAAGCCAGCAACAACTGTTTTATCTCCTTATTTGAAAGTGAGTTATAAATTAACATACTGTGTATTTCATTGAAAGATTTGAAATGAAAACAACATTTGGTTGTATTTCTTCACTGCATCTCTCTTTGTGCTCACCATGTTGTTGTTCTTTTTGTTAGTTTGGTTGCATCTCTTCCCGATACTTCTACATATGCCTTGAAGATGTATATAAAAATGTCAAAGGGTATACATTACCTCCGGTATCTCTTGCTGGCCAGGTCAGTCAGCCTCAACCAGTTGTATTGAACTTGAAATTCCTCATTCTAGGTTAGCAATTTGATTGATTATATCAAACTACTTAGTTACTATGGCGAGACTTTTTCTACACGGTGGCATTTGGCACTCCCAATTTTGATCGGATGAGGGGAAACAAGATATGCAAGCAGGTAAATCATGGCTTAAGTTGACATTCTATTAACTTCTATAACTTCTCTCCATTGCTATATTTTTGGGAAATGGTTTCTACCATGTGTTAAAAATGATAATTATTCATGAAAGTGCATGATTCATTACATTGAGGAATGCCAAATCTAAATGACATGACGTCTGTTAAAAATGCACTGTAATTTATTGTGTGTGGGTGTGCCAATCTGAAAATTTTCTGTTTGTTTATTAAAAGCACTGCAATTTTCAGTGGTAAAGTTAACTCACATATACTTATGAAACTGATGCAGATAATAATTTTTAGTGGTAAAGTTAATAATTTATAATTTGTTTTACCTTTATGAAACTGATGCAGATAATATATCTGTTACCTTCTATATATATTATAAAAAAAATTGGTTACTGAAAGTTAATGTAGATACCTTGGAATGATGATGATGAACTGCTGGTGGCTTGGAGGGAGGCTAGAACGGGATTCCCTTGGATTGATGCCATCATGATCCAGGTGCTAGCATCCTTCTACGTGAATATGGTTAACTTAATTTTATGTTGTTCCAGCCAAGCTTTTCAATTTCTATTCAAATATCATCTTATTTTGGCATTGTATTTGAAATCCATACATGTTATCTATTGTAGCTCCGCAATTGGGGATGGATACACCATCTGGCACGACACTCTGTTGCATGTTTTTTAACTCGTGGTGATCTGGTAAGAATATTGGTATTCCTCCTAGCCAATTTTTTTTCTTTTACCAGTTTCCTAATATCTGTTTTCTTTCTGCTGATAGTTTGTTCACTGGGAAAAAGGGCGTGATGTTTTTGAAAGGCTTCTGATTGATTCAGATTGGGCAATTAATAATGGAAACTGGCTATGGCTATCATGTTCGTCGTTTTTCTACCAGGTGTGAAGCTTCTACGATCCATTATATGCTAATTCTCATATGGTAGCATATCCATTGGGTATTCAGTGGCATCTCATCCTCAAAGCTATTAATGGGTGTTTATATCTAGAACTTGATTGACAATGCCTGTTGATTCAACATGCACCTTTAACAATATGCGTACTGTGCTGAATTGCTTTTAAAAATTTTTGGATAGCTGCATCGCGATTCTTACGAGGAGCTTTCATCTTAAAATTAAATGTGAAATATTTTTTGGTGTAAATTTATAAGGGCATAGAGAATTTGATCTTTCTTACTGTATATTGAAGTAGTTTCGTTGTGTGGTGATGCTCAGATTCATGCCTTTCCATTCTGAATATTGATGTTTTGTCAATTATGTTTAGTGACCCCTCGATGAAGATTTCTACATTTGACTGATTTCCGTTCTTACCAGTATAACCGAATCTACTCTCCAATCTCGTTTGGAAAGAAGTATGACCCCAATGGTGATTACATTAGACATTTTCTCCCGGTGCTTAAAGGTATGATTAACGCTTCCCTCCGTTCTATCATATTCTTTGTGCTGGGTTTACTCACTCGCATGCAATGTATACCAATGTCGTTTTTCAGATATGCCAAAGGCCTACATATATGAGCCATGGACAGCTCCTCTAAGCATTCAAAACAAGGCAAAGTGCATAATTGGAAATGATTATCCAAAGCCAGGTCAGTTTTGTCAGTAGCTTAAAATGGAAATCGATATGTCATGTTATGTCTGAACTATGGGATGTTTTTGGGGGATGAAGTAGAATCAATGTGGAATAAGTGGAAGATTATGATGAGCTTTGAAGTTTTTATCAGTAGGAAACTCAGTGTGACTTCACTGATTATGCCATTTTTACTTTCTACATATTCTATTGCAGTGGTTGCTCATGACTCTTCAAGCAAAGAGTGCAGGAGGAAAATGGGTGAAGCATATGCGTTGAACCAGAAGATTTCTGGTTCGGTGAGCGACGAAGATCTGAGAAACTTGAGGAGAAAGTTGGAGGAAGACCAAAACCCAGAGGACAAAAATAAACGGCAAAGAAAGCTGTAATCAAGTCCAAAACTTTTCTCTTTATGTGGAAAATCCTGGTATTTGCTGGGTGCTGCTTCGGTGGCACATTAAATAATTAATATATTTATATTTTATGTTCGAGTTGAATATTTATGGATTTTTTCAAGATCACGAACCAAACCTAGTAATTCGATTCGGTTTAATTTTTTAATTTGATTGACAAAAACAGAAAGAGTTTGAATTAGACCGGATCGGATCAATTTAATTTTTCAGTTAATTTGGATTTTTTCCCCACCCCTAATCCTATGCTTATTTACTGGAATCTTTTTTCAATACTAACCATTATTGCCATTAATTGTTATTTTTTTTTTGTTTTTTCCTTTTTTATTCATTTATTCCAATTTTTCAAAGGTTGATTTTTTTTTTTCCATTTTTTGTTCAATTTTATATAGCCCTTTACTTCCAATTTTTTAAATAAAATTTGACCATATTTTTTCATATTTTTTCCAATATTAAATATATTTAAACTTATTTTATCATTTTTTTTTACATTGAATTTTTGTATGTTTATTGTTATATTTTTAACCCTTTTAACATTCAATTATAGTAACTCACTTCAATTTATATTTATATTTAAGATTTTATATTATTAGTCATCGGCTGAATCATATTACATCAAACAATTGTCATATATTTATTATATAAAAGTCATTTTATAGTTTTTATTAGTCATATATAACCATTATTGGATACTTAAGATTTTTTTCAAAGTTTCATTCCAAATTTTCAACTTTTAGATCGAATTTCCGTCATTTTTGTTGGTCGTAAATGATATCGATATTGAAAACGATATTTGAGGCGAGATATCCGTAAATTCAGCTAGCAATATATCCATCGATATTGATATTTTCATACTTAGGTTCAAGCGACAGAAAGTAACAGAGAAAAAAAAAGGTAAATTTGATATCAAATTGGCAAATTCCAGCACGTGCATCTCCACCTGACACGTGCGAGGTGGTGAATCCCTACCCGTATTATTGATTGACCCCATCCTCGCCACCCCTCCCCTCCAGACAAACGCGAAACTCTTTGACGCTCCTCCCACCATTTCCCCATCCCTAAACCAATTCACCGTCTCCATTTTCCCGAGAAACGAACAGGAAAAAAAGAAAAGAAAAAAGAACAAGGCATTCAATCTCTTTATCTCCAACTACAAACGGGCGACCTGAAAATATAACACAATCCAACCATGTGGCGGAGATTGCTCTCTTCATCCCAGCTCAAAACCCTAACCCTAGCCGCCGCCACCGCCGCCGCTCCATGCCGATCGGCTATTGGATCGGCCCGCTCTCTCATCCACAAGCCGCTTCCTCTCCTTCCTAGCTACTTCAGCACCACCTCTAATGCTGGTAATCTCTTCTTCTGATCGCAAATTCTAATTCCCCTCTCAGATCTTTTTTGGATTTGCTTGATTTGACTTTTGTGATTTGTGTAGCAAGCACGGGTATGAAGAAGGTTGAGGAAGTAATGCCCATTGCCACCGGCCACGAGCGGGAGGAGCTTGATGCTGAACTTCAGGTAACATTTCCTTTATATTGATTTATTTATTTTGTTATTCTAAATCGAAAAATAAATAAATAAATCATTTGTTTAACATGAACCACTGCTTTGATGGGAATCAGGGCGGTCACTGAAGTTCAGCATTGGCCATTTACTATCCCTTCAAATAATTTGTCTGGCTGATAAGAAAATGAGACACTTAAAAGTGGCACATCTTACGTTATTGGTTTATTTGACATTTATTATTGTAGCTCATTTAAAATATAATTGACGCTTGTACTCATTTCCTTGTGTGATTTCAGCCAACAATATGTGATAATTTTCTACTTTGGCTCTACCATTTTAATGCATTTTCTTTTCTTTGTCCTCAGGGAAGGGATGTCCTTGAAATCAACCATCCTGTTGGTCCTTTTGGCACAAAGGTCCGTGTGATATTGTGAATTAGATTGGATTAGTTATTATTGTTGCGTAGTTTTTTTTTATAAGTTATATGGCGCTTAATTTTGCAGCGTTCGGGGTTATCAAAGGTAACTTATAATGCTTTGAGAAAAAGAGCTGTCTACACACATTTAGATGTGTACTTTGTAAATAACAAAATATTGTCTTCTGCGTTTTTCATTTATTGAATTAAGGAGATAAAACAAGAAGGTAAATTTAAATATGGTGGTGGCTTAAATGTACCAGTAGTGCTTCTGTTCAAAGTTCTGGGGTGGACCAGTAGTGCACCTGATCGAATGGAATAAACTTTAGACTATACAGTGTCATGGTTCACCCTTTGATTACATTTTGTAGTGCACCAGTAGTGGACCAGTAGTGGCAAGCCTCAGTAATATAAACTACATTTTGTACCACTTTTGCTTAATTATCATAAACTTCCCTATATTTGATCTCAGTCTGGCTCTTTATAGAGCTGTGATAAATTTCAAGCTATCTGGCATGGACTCGAGGGAACCCATTCTATTTGTCTTCATACATATATGATGAATTTAGGAGGCTATGTGTATAATCGTTCTGCATGAAAGAGGGGGAAATTACAGTTTCATTTTTTGCATGAGTGTTTCTGTTCTTAATCCTTTGTGCTGTCATTACCTTTGACAGGAATATTTCCATTTGAAATGTTGCATGTAAGCATTGTTAAATCAGTAACTGTTATGGTTGTCTTGGTTTTACAATGAAATTTTGAGATATATTCAAGTTTGGAACTTTGTTGGCCAAAACTTAACTAAACGTTTTTATCCTGTCTTTTGGTTTGGCAGTTACATTGTCTTTGGTGTACTAATGAGGGTGGGGGTGGTGGGAGGGAGAAGGGTTTTATTGCTTTTGACTTTTACCATAACCCATAATGGTTTCATGCGTATACATTTCCCTATTTGTTATAAAGGATAAAAAATATAGGACAATCTGATTTGTTCTTCTTTTTTGGCCTTTAGGAAGCACCCGCAGTTGTTAAGTCCTATTATGACAAGAGAATAGTTGGATGCCCTGGTGATGAAGGTGGTGAGTACTTGTTATCTTTACAGCTTCTCTTTTACTTTGTGTGTTTACTTTGTGCGTGCGTTGTATGCCTGTTCACTGATTCATGTAGAAACAAGTTTTTTCTAAATTTAATTGATACGAATCTTAATTGCAGAGGATGAGCATGATGTTGTGTGGTTTTGGCTGGAGAAAGGCAAGCCGCATGAATGTCCAGTCTGTTCACAGTACTTTGTGGTAAGTAGTGGCTGAAACTAAATGATGCAATAATTTATGTTCTCTGATCTGTAGTGGATGGAAGTGAATCCAAATCCAGATAAGGACCGTATCCTATGCGTTTGCTTATATATGTCATGGAGATTGTAGCTCTAGGATTGGAAGACTTAGTACCATAAGCTGAGCCTCATAGGCTCGATTGGACCATGGTTGATAGAAATTATTTTTGTCCATGACCCTGATTATTGAAACACTATTGATCTTTATCATTTTGCTTCTGCATGTGACTCCCCATTTGCTTTTGGTGCACAACAAAGAGTGAATCTAATTTATTTTCGTTTAAAACTTGACAGCTTGAAGTGGTTGGACCAGGAGGATCTCCTGACCATTCTGATGATCATCACTGATTTGGCGCAGCCTGATGGAATAAATTCAGGGGAGACGATCGTGGAGAAAAGACAAAATCCGGCCAGTATACGCTCACTGTTGCATGCAACATTAATTTAACTTTCAAAATTGGGAAGTTTTTTGTTTTTGTTTGGTTGATCAGTGTTTTTTTGGTGTTGCTGCATGTTGCAACATTAGAGACGGGACAGAATTGAAGCTCTGATGATTTGGATTCAAACATTCATGCCAAATAATTGATGGATGGGTACCTGCCTACTGGCTACTTATAGCTAATTGCCAATTTGTACTTATTTTCATTTCTTTAATAGGAAGATGCATACTGAACTTGATTCATTCTTATTCAATCAAATTCAAATGCACTTAGACGTCAATGAAATCAACCGGCTACTTCCAAGCTAGCTCCAACATCACACATCATGCATACATCTAACATATCATAATGAATAAGCAAATTTAATAAAATAAAATAAAATAAAAACAAACGCATAGGAATGGAGAAAAAAAAAAATGCACCGAGATAGAGAAGATTGATGATTAGGTGAGCAGAACCATATGCTAGAATTCAAGGTCATCGGACTATTATAGTAGTCCCTCTCAATGAGAGGGAACCGAACTCCCGATAGAGTGCCGCGCCCATCCCTCGCCAAACTTTATTATGAAGAAAAAATAGGTCGGTACAATGAGATAGATCACATCTTGGACAAAGAATATTACATCCAAGATAGATCAAACCACACAGAGCATTTATAATGCAAAGCTTTTAGATTAGAAGGAACACGTGCCTACACATGGCAGCTTTCACACTAAAGGGGTGGTAGCCCTCTTCGTTGAAAGCGACGTGGTTGCCGGCTCCAACGAAAGCTTTCACACGGATTCAAGAGGTTGCCCTCTCCGCACTAAAAAAGATTTGGGTAGTAGCTTTCGCACGAGTCTGGGTGGTAGCCCTCTCCGATCGACCACTTCTTTTTTTTTTTTTTTTTTTTGGTTCTTTTCTCAAAATTTCGAGTAGCTTTCACACATCCCAAGAGGCAGCCTTCTCTACACCAAGATTTGCCAGCAGAGTGCGGCAGCTTTCACACTACTAGAGCGGCAACCATCTTCTTTGTAGCCGCAACCACCCTACTCTCTCAGGCAGCTTTCACACAGCCCCAACAGGTAGCCCTCGCTATATGTAAAGTGTAAACGCATGTAAACAATCTCTAAACTAAAAGCAAGAAATTATAAAAGACATGCATGGTGACCATTCTTGAGACGCAAGAAAACAAAAGAAATGACCTATCATGCGTCGGACGCCAAACTCATCCGCGAGAGGCGACTTGGCGGCACTCTTCTAGGGTGCCATTGACGATTCAGCGCGTTCATTGCCCAAATTACGTTAATGTAAAAATGCTTGGTCCACCCACACCTGACGTTCCAACGAAGATCATGAATTGGCCAATTTTGGTGAAACATTGGCCACCGTCACCATCTCCTTCTTCTTAGCAGGAGTTGGACGGGGGTTTTGTTGCTCCGGTGGTGGACACAACGATAGGAACTGGTGCAGAAGCAGGTTCTTTCATGAGCCATTTTTGCGAGAGTGTACGTTAATGATAATTCTTGAGAGATATTGTACATATATACAGCTAAATCCTGAATTTTCTGGAAGCTAGCTATGGGCATTTTAATCAAAGAATTTCCGATACCCATAGTTCATAATTTCTTTATTTCAACTCGAAATTGCATTTCGTTTGCACCTACGCATTCAAAGCGACACACTCTATCTAACAGCACTATATTTGAAAGTTAAATTCAACTTAATAAATTTGTCCCAAGAAAAAAAAAAATCTTCTCTACTAATGGTAATTTCGTAAATCTAATTCTAAAACAAATTTCTAAGATTAACTATTGGTCCGAATCAAAAAATTTTGTCCTCAAAATTTCGATACGTCCGAGTCCAAGAACATAGCATACAAATATACATGCAGTCAACAAATTTATAGATCACTATATATACTAACATGTCCTACCACACGATTTCGTTGCACCACTTTGAATGACAATTGAGTCAAACTTCGAATAAAACTAGCATTCACTACTTAACTGAGTAGTATCGTACCCAAATCTTGTTTGCGCCTGAAAAGATATATAGTTGGAACTTGGAAGGGCCTATATATATTGAAGAACCCCAGCTTGGTTATATATCCCACGCCAAGTCATTCCACAACGATTAATTGGTTCTTTTGATTATGAGGCTAATATATATATCCTGAGGGGCACTTGAAGATGAGTGAAGTACGTGGTATGGTTTCTTCAGTGTTGTACAATTTTGTATTAGATACGAAAGGAGAATAATTGCATGGTAAAGTTTTGAAAATGGAGGGTTCCGTTGTTCTACGACATCGATCTACCACTCCACCGAATCTTTCCAAATCCATTTTTTCCATTTCAAAGCATTCTAATTAATGTACGTACAAACTATAAACTGGTAATCGATCACCATTAATTAGCTTCTGCAGCCCCTTCACGACTCCACCTCCTTCTCCTCTTATTTATACAACAAACCTCCAATTCTTCCATATTAACACATATAAACAAGTTACTTGAAAGAAATATCATGTATCATTATTGAATTGGACTTGGATACAGAAAGGAAGTATATCAATGGAGAATACATGAGTCGAAAAGGAGAAGGAAAAGTGAGAGTTTTGAGAGTAAGCTTGGTATTTTTCATTATGCAAAAACTCTGACTCTCGCACACTTTTAGTACATTACAATACTTATGTATACTATTTACTTAACAAACAATACAATGATTAAAATGACTTAATATAATATTGCTAACATTACTAACAAATCAACACTTTGCTGCTTAATTAAAACTTGATATTAGATTTGGAAGGACAAACTCAAGCAAGCTTAAGGTAGCTCATAATATCTAAATATTTTAACCCTATCAATAGCATAGTACGTCCTTGACAAATTGAGATGTTACTATGTAACCAATTAAGTTGGAAACTCCCGGTGGCTGTAGAATTTATCCGTATTCTTATTCAACTTGCTTCGTCTAAAAAACAGTCCAACATATGAACAAATTTGGGCGTTTTAACTTGTACATTCAATGGGAACACCATCTACCAGTGACACATTTTTTCTACTTAATTTCCCATGTTTTTAACATCCACATTTGGGATGTGTGTAAATAAAGATGTTGCTTTTCTTTTACGCAATCACGAAGGAACCAGATAGTCACGTCACCAATTATTTTCATCCTCTTGTCACAAACTTGCATCAAGAAAATTCCTTCAGTATGGTAACTCTCAATTTCTCTTTCTGTCGAGCCACATCATCACATTCATCCATAATTCCTCCCTTGTCCAATCAAGGAATGTTTAGAGTACAATATAGCAAGCATATATGTCAGATTTCTTATTTACTGTAATCTTAACTAATTTTAGCTAGTGATGTTTGCCAAACATCACCTAAGAAGTATATCAATATTAACCTTTAGCAGTATGAATTATAGTACTTGTACTTCAAATATGCCCCAATCACTTGGCCTAAATTATATATAGTCAAAATCTTCTAGTTGCAGCAATTGGCATTTTCAATCCTAGCATCTGTGTAGATATATTAACTTGTGTTATAAATACTTAGAAGTTAGTGACTATTTTATATAAAGATAGATAGGTCTTTTGTGTATTTGATTAATTCCCTGATGTTTAGTAGGGTAATGTTTATTATTATTTTCTAATACAATAATACTGGGACGTCAATTATTCTCTATTTCTCTCAATTAAATGTACTTTTGATCCAAAAATTCACAACACGTTATTATCACGATAACCTTATAATCGAAGTTCGTTCAAGAAAAGAATTGGAGGTTATTCAAGAGAAAGATTAATTCAACCAAGTAAGCTTTACGTATCCCAAAAATCCAATTCATTTTATTATTGACACACCCTAAAAATCATGTGTCTAAGATTATTTTGATAATTGTTGGTAACTGGTTGTTGATGCTGCTTGATTATATGAATTATCTAAAAGCATGATTTATTATTATTATTATTATTATTATATGAATTATCCAATTCATTTGGTTTCCCGTGTTCACACCCATAATGGTCTTGTAGAAACCCTACTTCTAGTTTCTGCGCAGGGGCTATGCAATTTTGCATGCATTAATGTTGGTCCAGTTGAGGTCAACGCCACCCAACGATGTTCTGCGTTACAGCTGGTGACTGGATACGAACCATATGCTTCATACTTCTGCATTTCTAGGTGTGCAGTTACGTGCCAATTCTTCGCACTAGATCCCGAAGAATACCAAGTATCCTGAGTATCCCAAAGCATATTCACATGATCATTATGTACTCTTTTGTCCTATGACCAGAGTTTTTTTTTTGTTTCATTGGGTTTTATTATCTGGTTACGTTTTAACGAGGCACACATTTGTTATGGTTACTCCATTAATAATGCATTCTGAAGATGTCATGATTCGATTCATATGCATTTCTCATCCTTTCCCTTCAACCATGGGTTTTTCCCACTAGGTTTACCGGACAAGTTTTTGGTGTAGAAACCTTAATGCATACTATCTCAAATACGGATTATCTACCAATGTTCCAGAAGAGACGACTTTAACTACCTCTAGAGATCCCGATGCGATTATGATCCACGCGTGTTGCACTTTTTTTTCTTCGACCAGGATTATTTTTGTCCCATAGGGTTTTTGTTAACTGACAAGGTTTTAATGAGGCAACATATAAGTGCGTAGTCAAGCAGCAATGATTACAGGGAATACTCAAGGGGAAATGTTGTAAATAGTATATGATGTGGCTATTCATGTAAGGGTACAAAATGTATTTAGCCATTAATGAAAGGGTAGATAGGTCTTTGTTCAATGTACTAAACTCTAATCCTATTTCTATTTAAGGATTATGTAAATTAATGAATGGAAGCTCTGAACGTATTTCACAACATATAATAATAATAATAATAATAATAATAATAATAATAATAATAATAATAATAATTGTAGCATGAAAAGTACAGGAAAATAAAAAAGTACGTAAAGTACTTGCATCCACCCTAGGATGGATGTGCTCCTTTCCCGCATGATTAATTCCTAAGTTTTCAGTATGCAACAGTGATAATAGAACCGTTAATTTCTTAAAAGATGTAAAGATCATTGCTGCAAAATCAATCAAATTGGAGATTGTTTGGTAGCCGCCATGTAGCAGAACAAAATGGTTTTTGTAACAACTAAAATGCTTATGGTGAACCCCCTACTTACTTGATACATATGAATGACTAAACCATCGTTTTTTTGTTTTTGTTTGTAGATGAGCTTTACATAATATTTTAAGAATCAACGATTCCGATTACTATATTTGGATAGTAAACATTTGGTATTCAATTATGCGGGGAATGAGCCTATCCACCCAAGATGGATGCTAGTATATATTGCTCAAAAAATATATCAAATGATTGACATGAACGGTACTAATGCTATAAGACTAGTCAGTCTGATTATCAACCATACTAATTTGTTATTTGTCGTATCATTACAATTCACAACATAATTGCATGCCCGATCTTGAACACAGCAGAAGAAAAAGAAAAAGCATGCTCCATGACCGCATATATAGAAAGTAAAAGAATAAACTACCTGCCATTTTCGAGAACAAGGCATTTTCTCTTTAATTGAGATATTGCAAGTTTAGTACTAGCTAGACTTTGACTTGAATATTACAAAAGCCTTGCCTATAAGGCCACGATAGGGTATATGAAATTAGTCCAACATCATGTGTTAGCTTCAAATAGCATTAACGATCTACCACTAAATAAAGCATGGAATCATTTGAAACACATGTATGGAGCCCAACAAGCTGTTTTACCATATAGTGGAGTAGAAACAGTACTGCTTTGTATCATTTTTTCCTCAACGTTTTCTCCTAATGCTTGGAAAACGAGACCCTGGTAAGAAACAGGGATGTAGATTCAACATACTGTCCACTAAGCCAGTCTACTTTGCCACTGTAACTTCTTTTTGTACTTCACCTACTGTCATTTTTCATCTAGGTGCTTGTTTGGCAGTGCTTCTGGGATTGTTCGAAGTGCTTTCAAATAGAAAAAAGTACTTCGAGAACGTTCTGGATAAGTACTTAAAAGTGCTTATATGTTAACAAACAATCTAGTTCTTTTTATCCAGTTTTTTAATGCGCTTCTAAAAGTGCCTTCTTAAAATGATCACAAGTGTTGTTGGTGGTGCATAGCCGGCTCCCTTGCACCAGCAGATCACTAATAGGGATTTGAAAGTGAGAGTGAAGATGGGAACTGGTGATCTAGTGCAAGCTATTGGGAAGGGAACTTTGGTTTTCCAAACCAGAAATGGAAGGAAACATATCAGAGATGTGATGCTAGTACTAGATCTTGATGAAAACCTGCTGAATGTGGGTCAAATGGTTGAGCACGAGTATTCACTAGTATTTGGGAAGATGGCAGTGGATATCTATGATAATCTTGATATGACACACAAGATTGCTAACATCAAAATGACAGGGAACATGTGTTTTCCCTTAACACTGGGTTCAGTAACTTCAGTGGCAAGAAAGGCAGCAGTAGAAGGAGATGCAGAGCTATGGCATAGAAGACTTGGGCATTTGAAATTCACAAGTCTCAAAATGTAACGACCCGTCCCGAATTCCGGGATTAGATTAGTGACTAATGAAGGATTAGTGAGATTAATCGGTGATTAGTTGAGCGAAATCGGACGGAGGACGCAAAATGACCGTTTTGCCCCTGGTCATGGGCAAAATGTTGAGTTTTGACTTGGGGAGTCAAACGTACAAGGACCAATGACCGTGACGTAGATCGGGACGTTACGAGTCCGTAAACAGGCGGCACGTCGAACGGAGAAGTTATGGTTACGGGAGTGAAATCGGGGATTTACGTCTTGAGATCTGAATAAAATAATAATTAAATCTGATTGGGGAATTAGTTAATTGTGGGGCCCTTGGATGAGTGACAAGTGTCACTCATCCCATTGGTCATTACCCCTAAAAAGTGGATCTAGATTAATTGGTGGATTAGATATATATATATTTATATAATTGTTTCACCACTTCTCATCTCCACCATCCATCTCTATCTCCTCCTCTCATCTCCACCCTTCATCTCCATCATTTTTGTTAGCGTCTGATTATCACCACCAAACTTCATCATCTTTCATTTTTTTTCTTCAAAACTCGAACACCATTCCCCTACAGCCCCTCCAAAACCTCCTTATTTGTACGTAGTATGTGAATGGAAATGTGAGAAGGAAGAGAGACGATGATGATGAGGCCATCGGGGAGGACCGTCGTGGACGGTGGTGAAGGCCCGAAGGTAAAACCCGTGAGGTATGGCTTTTGCTTCAAAATGGAAAACTTGGATTTGAGGTGTGTTATTCGATTTGATCACTTCTCTCGTGTTCTAGGGACTAGGACGAGTCGTTTGGTGCTGGTTTCGTGGACCCAGGTGGCCGGAATCGCGAGAAACCGACAGTGGAACCTTGGTCATTTGTTTTTCCGATCGGGAAGGTGAGTTTAAGGACTTATTTTTGTGTTTTTAGTAGTTGAATCGATTGCAAATGATGGGAAAAAGATTTAGGAATTAAAAGGATTAAAAACAGGTCGAAAATGGGGAAAACCGGTCTCGCCAGTCTGGTCCGGTCGAAACCAGTGAACCTGGTTCGACAGAGATTAGGAATGATGAACAGTGCATGCACATGGCTTTCACGTGCAGCCCCTTTGGGTGGCGCGTGAGGGCGCGTGGAGGGTAGTTTGGGAATGTGTTCAACATGACTTTTAATCTATTTGATGTAAAAAACATTTTGGGACTGGTTTCGTGTCGATTGGACATCGTTTCGATATAGTTCGGGATGTCCGAAGGTTTAGGATCGAGTTTAAAAATAGTTAAAAATTCGAAAAACTTACGGGGCTTCAATGAGAGGGTAATAAGGTAGTTAGTAACCCTCTAGTAATATTTGGACAGGTTTGGGAGTCCTGGTGACGGTGATTAGCCCGGGAAGGCTGATGGCATGCAAATTGAGGCGGTAGCGTAGGACGGTCTGTGAGTGGACCTTGATTTCTAAATTGTGATGCATGCATAAATGTTTTATATGTTTTACATATGTGATTTCTATGATGTTGATTGGAAAATTCGTGATTTACATAATTACACATATTTCGAGGCGATTTACGTATTTGCACGTATAGCGAGGTTTATGGTTTTCCATTGATTATACATGCCTATGGTTTCGGTAATGGTTTAATGAAATAGTTTTGGATTTGAAAAGGTAACTCGGGCACGAGACACATTTGTTTTGAAAACCCTTGGACTTGAAGTCTATTTAGTTACGTTGTCGAGCCAGAGGCCCAATTGGTTCGTGATTTGGTTTCGGATTTGAAAATATGGAATCGGAAATGAGACCCATTTGATTTACGAACTAGCAAACTTCAGGTCCATTTGATTTAATAAGGCATCGGGCCGGAGACCAAGTTGTTTTACGAAATAGGGCTCGAGACCCAATTGATTTACATAATCGCGTTTGAAGCCCAGTTGGTTTACGAAATTGGGCTTAATGCCCAGTTTGAGGCCCAATTGGTTATGATATCGAACATGAATCCCATTTATGGTTTATAAAGGTGATTTCGGGTTCGAAGACCCTAAATGGATTTGGAATTGGTAAACATGGATTTCTGGTTTCATGACGGTTTATGGGGACCGGGCATGAACCCTTTGAAAGGTTTTAAGAATGATTACAAAATGGTTTTTCATATACCATCATTTATTTATGGATTGTCTCCTCCGGGGAGGGTCGTTGGCATGGGTGGACCCCGGAGTAGTCACGGAGCACTAACTGAGTGGAGTCGCCCCCGTGGGGTACCTTACTTTCAAAAAGGCTTATATGGATTATAACCCCCATGGAAGGTCATTGATCTGCGGACATTGACCTGGGTGGACTCTGGGGAGACTTGAGATTTGAGACCCCGGGTAGCACGCTTAGCTTTGGAAACCGTGACAGGATTGGTTATATGATATATTGATAAACACGATTTCTTGGATTTTGATGAAATGGTGTTTTGTGAATAGTAAATGGATTTGGGCAATGACCCACATACTTGGATTTACGATTTTGGGATGAGTTCCCACTTATGGTTGAATTGAATTATGGATTTGTGTAAATGGCTTTGGATAGTGGCCCGTATGATTTGGATTACGGAATTTGGGCTGAGACCCTAAAAATGGTTATTTGAACATATGATTTCGATAAATGGATTTCGTATGCATGCATACTTTTTAGTGAAGGGCATAAATATCTTTATGAAATGTGTTTTTATGAACTTATTGATTTTTGTCTACTCACAGTCTTTTCTGGTTTTTAATGCCCTTCAGGTTGATTACGAATGCAGACTGTAGCAGAGACCGAGACATCACACTCCTCCATCGGATCCTGGCGCGCTCTGGAAGCCGGTCGGACTGAAGGTTTGAATTATCTCTTGTCTGACACTTCGTGTCAGACGAGATCATGACACATCTCGTGTTAATCCCGGGGGGATTGGGATGGGCCGTGACACAAAATGTTGCAGAAAAAAGGAAATGGTTGTGGGTTTGCCTAGCCTAACTACTGAATTGGAAGTCTGTGGGGGTTGTGTTGCTAGAAAACAACATTTAGAAGCTTTTGACACAAAGAAAGCATGGAGAGCTTCCTCACCACTTGAGCTGATTCACTCAGACATCTGTGGTCTAATGCAGACAGAGACATTGAGTGGAAACAAATACTTCATCACATTCATTGATGACTACTCAAGAATGTACTGGTTATACTTTCTGAGACAGAAATTTGGGGCACTAAATGTGTTCAAGAAGTTCAAAGCAATGGTGGAACTGCATACAGGTTACAAGGTAAAGAAGTTAAAAAGTGACAGGGGTGAGGAATACTCCTCAAATGGGTTTCAAACCTATTGTGAAGAGTGTGGGATTGAAAGACAGTTAACTATTGCCTATTTGCCTCAGCAACATGGTGTTGCTGAGAGGAAGAATATAACCATTGTGGAAATGGAAAAGTCCATGTTACATGAGAAAGGGATACCATACAGGTTCTGGGATGAGGCAGTGAGTACTGCCGCCTATCTCCTGAACAGATGTCCAACCAAATCTGTTCAAAGAAAGACTTATTTTGAATAGTACAGTGGAAGAAGGCCAGGTGTGAAACATTAGAGAGTATTTGGTGCACTGTGCTACATTCATGTGCCAAATCAGCTTAGACAGAAGCTTGATGAAGCAGGAGTTAAAGGAGTGTTCATGGGATATGGAAGTATGGAGAAAGGATACAGAGTTTACAATCTTAAGTCTAAGAAGATTGTGCTTTCTAGAAGTATGGTGTTTAATGAGAAAGGAACTTGGAACTAGGAAGAAGGAAAAGAATGAAAAGTTGTTGTTCTGTTTGACATTGAAGTTGATCCAGTCATAGCTGAAGATCATAGTTCATTGAGTGTTTCTCCTATACCAAATCAGGGAACTAGTGCTGGATATAAATCTAGTTCAAGCAACACCAGTGCTTCTGATTCTGGTTACACCAGTGCTTTTGATTCTGGTTTAACCCAAGTAAAAATGAGATCTCTAAATGAGATCTATGCAAGGTGCAACATGTGCATTGTAGAACCAGAAAACTACCAAGAAGTTGCTCAGGATAAATCATGGAAAAAGGCAATGCAGGAAGAACTGGAAATGATAGAAAAGAACTCTACTTGGGAACTTGTAAGCAGGCCATCAGATAAGAAGGTGATTGGAGTGAAATGGGTGTACAAGAAAAAAACTGAACCTAGATGGTTTAGTTCAGAAACACAAAGCAAGGTTGGTTACCAAAGGGTATTCACAGAAGCCTGGGATAGACTTCAATGAGACATTTGCCACTATGGCAAGACTTGACACAATAAGAGTTCTGATTGTCCTAGCAGCTCAAAGAAGCTGGAAATTGTACTATCTTGATGTCAAATCGCATTCCTAAATGGTCTTTTGGAAGAAGAGGTTTATGTAGAACAACCAGAGGGGCATGAAGTCAGAAATGAAGAAGATAAAGTGTACATGCTACTTTTTATGGGTTAAAGAAAGCTCCAAGAGCTTGGTGTGGTGAAATTGATACTTATCTAGGTTAGTGTGGATTTCACAGGATTCCTATTGAGCCTACATTGTATTTGAAGACAAACAACAAGAAAGAACTCTTATTGTGTCTATCTTTGTGGATGACATAGTATACACAAGAGACAATGAAGAAATGATTTCAGAATTCAAAGAAGAGATGATGTCAAAGTATGAGATGATAGATTTGGGACTCTTACATCATTTTCTGGAAATAGGAGTAGTACAGTATGCAAGAAGCATCTTCATTCATCAGAAGAAGTATGCATTAACTCTTCTAGAGAAGTTTGGTTTGAAGGGATGCAAACTGGTTAGTGTGCCATTCGCTACAAATGATAGACTATGAAGAATAGATGGTTCAGACGAGGTAGATGATGGACTCTACAAGTAGATTGTAGGTAGTTTTCTTTACCTAACAGTTACTAGGCCTGATATTATGTTTTCTACAAGTTTGCTGTCTAGATTTATGCACTATCCATCCAAGAAACAACTTGGAACAGCCAAGAGAGTCCTAAGATATATCTAGGGGGACTGTGGATTATGGAATTGAGTACACTAAAGAAAAACAGGCAACTCTAATAAGGTAATGTGACTCTAATTGGAGTGGAAGCATGGATGACATGAGAAGCACATAAGGCTATGCTTTCTCATTTGGAGGAGGGGTTTTCTCTTGGGCATCTGTAAAGCAACACAGTGTTGCTTTATCTACTGCAGAGGTTGAATATGTCAGTGCCTCAAAAGCTACAACTCAAGCAAAATGGTTCAGGTTTGTGCTTGAAGATTTTGGAGAGGAACAAATATGGCCTACTACCTTGTTTTGTGACAACACCTCTGCAATTGCAATGACAAAGAACCCTGTGTTTCTTCAAAAGACAAAACACATCAGCATGAGGTTTCACTTCATCAGAGAGGCAATGCAATCTGGAGAAGTGGACCTAATCTACTGTAGATCAGAAGATTAGGTGGCTGACATCTTTACAAAGGCACTGCCTAAGATAAGGTTCAATTACTTAAGAGAATTGCTTGGTGTTAAACCAATGAGCAGTCTAGAAGGGAATGTTGATGCATAGGCTGCTCCTTTGCACCACCAGATCACTACTTTCTATCCCTAAATGGTTGCTTGGTACAGAAATCTGAAGGGAATGAGAGAGAATAACAGATTCTCCTCACCTAAAATGTCAGGACCCGCCCCAAATATCACCTCGATATCCGGGACGAACCCTGCTCCCGTCTGACAATCACACTTACAGTACCACAATTAACCTTAATACAATTATAAGTATAACTATCAGACGAAGGAGTAAATATGTACAACAGTAAGTCAGAGCATAGCACTACAAAATGGGCACAAAAAGTCCTACAAGTCTAAGTCCGCAACGGAAGAACGTCGGAAGCTCTATGCCTCGATATCTGCCTCAACGTTCACCCCAGCGCTATCACCACGACCTGGAGGGAAATTTAAAAACAGAAGGTGTGAGTGGACCGGAATAAATAGCAGTTTCAAAACAGTTTCTCGTCAAATCAGAGTTAAATAAAAGTAAGAAGTTATTCCCTCCGCTTTGCAAACAGGCATGCCCAACGAAGTATTAGAAAATCATAATATGAAACATCATAAGAAACAGAAACACTATAAAACATCATAAGAAACAGATACACTATAAAACTGATATAGAAACCAGAGCATAAACATCAAACCACTTTTTCCGATCAAACCTGCTGGACCTATCCGAGTCTTTAAACTCAACCAGGCCTCACACAAATCCGAGTCTTTAAACTCCCGAGTCTTTAAACTCAATAGGCCTATGGGGGTAATATCATAAATATCCGAGTCTTTAAACTCCCGAGTCTTTAAACTCAATCCGGGCCCGTCCCCCGTCAATCAATATCCGGGTATTTAAACCCATAACCAGATCCAGCAAATCCAATCCATTTCAGTGTAAAACCGTTCCGAAACCCATCACCAAACTCGAATTCGGAATCCCTAGTTCGAAGCCCTTCTGGCGTTCAGAACCGACATTCCGAACCCAAATCCGGAAATCCATTATTATACCAAAAACCACATGTAATCACAAAGCATATTTCATAACCCATTTATCGTCGTCAGAAAACATTTATAGGTTGAAATCCTCAAATATGGCATCAAAATCCGAAAACCAGATTTTTCTCGAAAAACGTGTAAAATCCCGGAAATGTCTCGAAAAATGTGCAAACATATCAACCACATATAAGAATCATTAAGAAGCATAAAACACATTTAATATCATAAAACCTCAGTAAAAGCAGTTAGGCATGCTCGAAAGAAAGAAAGGGTCCACTCACAGATCAGAACAAGTCACTCGCGCCCCGTGCGCTCCTCGACCGTCTCTGGTGTCTCCCGTCCTGTCAATAGATACCAATAGGGTCACAAATACATCAAAAATACCTTCCCTATTTTCCCCAATTTTTCGGGAATTAAATAATATTTTAATCCTAAACCCGTAACCATCTGGATTCCCGGACAACTCCGTAACACCGTCCGATTCACCCGAAAACTACACCATTGGATTCCTTAGAACATTTAGGACTAAACTCATGTTGGAAGCTTGGCCGGATTCCTTCCCACGCGCCTCCACGCGCCGCCCAAAGTGGCTGCGCGTGGGCCTCACGCGCCTGCTACAGTGCATCTCCTTCCTCGAGTCACCCGGTTCAACACAATTGAACCGGCGTGAACGGTTCTCTGTAATCCGACCACCATTTCAGTCCAAACCAATCCCATCCTCTTCGTCCCGTCCTAAGCAACCTAACCATGTCCTAACCTCGAAGAATCACGGCCGGAAACCCGCCGTTCACGGCCTCGAAACAGACGGCCCGTAGCCCCTGTTTTGGCCGCCGGCCGCCCAGGTCCTCCCCCGTCACGGCGTTCATCTTAATCGACGCCTAGGACCCTCCTGAACTTCACCCTAACCTCCTTATCCCTCGACTCTACGCCCAACTCCACGACTTTGCATTTGAAAGTCACGGCCAAACAGAGTACAGAGTACTCTCCGTCGACTGGGCTCCGCCGTGTACGCCCCCGTCACGGCGACCGTTCTACACCCTTCCTAGAACCTCCCTGAACACCACTGCACTCACCACTCCCCTCGATTCTCGTCCTACCTTCACGACTTTTGAATTTAAAATCCACGGGAAAACAGAGCCAAGAAATTTACCTTTCGATTCCGGCGCCGCCGTGAGAACCGCCACCTACCACGGTGCTCGTGGAACTCCCCGTAGCCTCCTGAGTCTCCTAGTGGCTTGAATCGATCCACCACACGGCACAGCAGCCACCACAGTCCACCGCCTTCTCTGTTTTCTCCAAACTCCAGCCGTCCACCGTGTAGCCTCCGTGCAAGGTTGCAACTCCAAACCGCGATCACTAGCTCACCCTCGTCTCTCTTTCACTTCCACCAGTCATCAACTCCCTCACACTTGCACGAAATCGATCGAAATCTCTCCAATTTTCCTCTCTGTTTTCTGTGTTCTTCGAAGGAGTGCACGATTCAAATGAGGGTAAAGTGTGGTCGTGCACACTTGAGAACATAATGGAACCATCTAGTCCCCTGCACGTGTCCACCATCCATAGGCCAGCCCCAAAAATCTCTGCCACTTGCCCTTATCTGATTGGGCTGAGGGAAAATGACCAAAATACCCCTCCTGCACAAATTACCATTTTACCCTCATACTTTCCAGACCCGTATCTTTTCCATCCGACGTCCGATGACAGCGTGCCGCCTGTCGTTGAACTCAAGACGTCGAGACCTATCTAACGGTCCTCGGTCTACGTGAAAATCACAAGTCCTCCAAAAAAGTCAACATTTCCCTTGTTTACTCAAAATTACGGTAACGCCCCCAAACTTCCGAACGTCATAACTTTTCCTCCGGTTGTCCGAATCGAGCCTGCCACCTGTCTACGGACTCGTGACATCCTAAACTACGTCACAGTCAAGGGCTAACACTCAACCAATCGGTAATTCAAAAAGTCAACTTTTCGTCTACTATTCACAAGGGCAAAATCGTCCATTTACACAAAATTTTACAAAATTACCTTTTTACCCTTCCCGAAGGTACGGGTTGTTACAATCTACCCCCCTAAAAATAATTTCGTCCCTGAAATTCAGTGGAACAAATAAGGGTACTGCTCACGCATCAAGGCCTCGGGTTCCCAAGTAGCTTCTTCCACTTGATGATTTCTCCACAATACTTTAACCAAAGGAACCGTCTTCCTTCGCAAAACCTTATCCTTCCGATCCAAGATCGCAACAGGCTGCTCTTCAAAACTCAAGTCTTCCCTCAGTTCCACTGGTTGTGCCTCCAAAACATGCGAATCATCTCGAATATACTTCCGAACCATGGAGACATGAAAGACATTATGTACCTTTCCCAAGTCTGCTGGTAAGGCCAATCGATATGCAACAGGACCAATCCGTTCCAAGATCTCATAAGGTCCAATGTAACGAGGACTCAACTTCCCTCGTCTGCCAAACCGTACGATTCCCTTCCAAGGAGATAACTTCAGGAAAACCCAGTCTCCTACGGCAAACTCCAAATCCCTGATCCTACGGTCGGCGTAACTCTTCTGGCGGTCCTGCGCTATCTTCAATCGATCCCTGATCAGTGCAACTTTTTCCTGAGTAAGCTCCACCAGCTCAGAAGTAGTCAACCTCCTCTCACCAACCTCAGTCCAACACAATGGAGTCCGACACTGCCGCCCATACAAAGCCTCGTAAGGAGCCATCCCAATGCTCTCCTGATAACTGTTATTGTAGGCGAACTCCATCAAAGACAGATGTGATTCCCAAGTACCCTGAAACTGAAGTACACAAGCTCGCATCATGTCCTCGAGAATCTGAATAGTCCGCTCAGACTGCCCATCAGTTTGAGGATGAAAAGCGGTACTGAAGTGCAATTTAGTCCCAAAAGCTTCCTGTAAGCTCTGCCAAAATCGAGAAGTGAATCTCGGATCTCTATCAGATACTATCGACTCTGGAGTCCCATGTAACCGAATAATCTCATCTATGAACAACTGTGCAAACTGCGCCAACCTGAAGTTCTTCCGTACTGGCAAGAAATGGGCAGACTTCGTAAGTCGATCAACAATAACCCACACACCATCGTGTCCCTTCGGTGTTCTCGGAAGCTTGAACACGAAATCCATAGTCAGGTGATCCTATTTCCACTCGGGGATCGGCAAAGGTTGCATTGCTCCATAAGGTCTCTGCCGCTCAGCTTTTACCTGTTGACAAATCAAGCATCTACTGACATATTCTGCAATCTCACGTTTCATCCCCGACCACCAGTAATGCTCTCGAAGTGTACGATACATCTTGGTCCCACCAGGATGCATCGCATAAGCTGAACAGTGAGCCTCGTCCAGTATCACTTTCTTCAATGCGTCATCCTCCGGTACGCACAACCGTCCACCCTTAACCAAGGCTCCATCCTCACGGATCACAAAGTCCTGTCTCTCTCCAGCCTCGACCTCAATCCGAATGATGCCCAGAATAGGGTCCTCAAACTGAGCATCAATAACCTGATCAATCAAAACAGGTCGTACGTGGAAACTCGCTAGGAGTACTCCCTGATCATCTGTAGTCAACTCTACTCCCAACCTACGGAGCTCAACCAACAAAGGTAATCGTACCGTCCTCAAGTGTGACAAAGAACTAGCTGACTTCCTGCTCAGAGCATCGGCGACCACATTAGCCTTCCCTGGGTGATACTCTATAGTACAGTCGTAATCCTTAAGTAACTCCAACCATCGACGCTGTCTCAGATTCAATTCCTTCTGAGTGAATAAATACTTTAAGCTCTTGTGGTCCATGAAAATCCTGCACTTCTCGCCATACAAGTAATGCCGCCAAATCTTCAGTGCATGAACCACCGCTGCTAGTTCCAAATCATGTGTAGGGTAGTTCACCTCATGGGGTTTCAATTGCCGGGAAGCATAAGCAATCACTTTCCCGTGCTGCATCAAGACACAACCCAAGCCTTGCAAAGAAGCGTCACTGTACACCTCAAACTCCCCACTATCGTCTGGAAGGGCTAACACAGGAGCAGATGTCAACCGCCTTTTAAGCTCCTGGAAACTCTGTTCACAGTTCTCATCCCACTCAAATCGAACTCCCTTCCGAGTCAACCTCGTCAACGGTGCTGCAAGAATAGAAAAGCCCTCGATAAAACGCCGGTAATAACCCGCTAAACCCAGAAAACTCCGGATTTCCGTCACCTTCTTCGGCTGTTCCCAATTGGCTACTGCCTCAACTTTCTGAGGATCCACACTGATGCCCTCGGCCGAAATCACATGACCAAGAAATCCAACACTGGTCAACCAAAACTGACACTTACTGAGCTTCGTATACAACTGATGCTCCCTCAAAGTTTTAAGCACGATTCTCAGATGTTTCTCATGCGCCTTCGCACTCTTCGAATACACCAAAATGTCATCAATGAAGACAATCACAAAACGATCCAAATAAGACCGAAACACTCGGTTCATAAGGTCCATAAAAGCTGCTGGGGCATTAGTCAAACCAAAAGGCATCACAACAAACTCATAATGACCGTACCTGGTCCGGAAAGCTGTCTTCGGTATATCCTCCTCTTTAACCCTTAACTGGTGATAACCGGAGCGAAGATCAATCTTCGAAAAATATTGTGCTCCCTTGAGCTGGTCAAACAAATCATCAATCCGTAGGGGGTACTTATTCCGAATAGTTACCTTATTCAGTTGCCTGTAATCCACACACAATCTCAATCCTCCGTCCTTTTTCTTAACGAACAAAACAGGTGCTCCCCAAGGTGACATACTCGGTCGAATGTATCCTATATCGACCAACTCTTGCAACTGGGCCTTAAGTTTCCTCAATTCCGCAGGTTCCATACGATAAGGAGTCTGTGAGATAGGTTGTATACCTGGAAGAAGATCAATCGTAAACTCAAGATCTCGGTGTGGGGGTAGTCCTGGCAACTCCTCGGGAAAAACATCGGGAAACTCCCGTACCACTGGTATGTCCTCCGCCCTCACTGGCGTAGTACGTGTATCCACCACATGGGCTATGTAACCTTGGCACCCCTTACGCAACAACTTGCTAGCCTCAAGTGCCGAAATAACTCCAGTAGGAAGTGCACGCTGATCCCCCTGAAACGTAGTCTCTGATAATCCGGGACTCCGAAAAGTCACTCTCCTATCGAAACATTCGATAGAAGCATGATGTCTCGTCAACCAGTCCATACCCAATATCACATCAAAGTCCCGTAAATCCAGGAGTAACAAATCCGCCAGTAACTCCACCTCGCCTACCATCACCGGACACTCTCTCAACACCTGGGTCACTACCAACACCTCCCTAGTAGGTGTACTCACTCCTAACGCACAATCCAAAGTAGACACCTCCCTCTCCTTAACCAAACTACAACTCCGAGCTATAAATGAATGAGTAGCCCCGGGATCTATCAAAGCAAAAACAGTGTGACCAAGTATGGTGAGTGTACCTGTCACCACTCCCGGTGCTGACCTAGCCTCCTGCTGAGTCATAGCAAAAACTCGCGCCTGAGGTCCCGATGACCTACCGCGCCCTCTGGAACTGCTCGTGGCACCACTGCCACCCCTAGGGCCTGCTGCCCCTGACACTGAAGCAGTACTCCGCCCGGGTTCTGCTGCACCTCTACCTGCTCCACCCTCCGGAGCTAACAATGGGCACTCCCGACGGAAGTGTCCTCGCTCTCCGCAATAGAAGCAAGTATCCCTACCGGGTCCACCGGTATGCCTCCCTGTAGAAGCCACTGAAGTCGCACTCGCTTGAGGAGTCGGCTGTGACCTAGCTCCTCGAAATCCCGAGCCCTGAAAACTGCCTGGTCTGCCATACCGGGCTCCACCAGCCGATGATGATCCACCAAAATTACCCCGTTTCGGGGGCCGCTGACTCGATGCTCCTGGAAATGAATGCTCTCGGCGTCGAACACTGCCCGAATACTGTGGCCTAGCGGGTAAACTGGCCTCAACCCTGACAGCAGCATCAGATAACTACCGAAAAGTAGCAAAAGAGCCAGCTGTCACTATGGCCCTGATCTCTCCCCGAAGGCCCAACACAAACCGGCGGCACTTCTCCGCCTCGGTTGCCACAAATGCAGGAGCGAAACAAGATAGCATCTGGAACCTCTGCTCATATTCTGCGACTGTCAAATTCCCTTGCTTCAAATGAAGAAATTCTGCTTCTTTAGCATCCCGGAAAGAACCGGGATAGTACTGATCTAGAAACCGCTCCCGGAAAGTCTCCCAAGTCACGGTATGTGCATCCCAGCCGGACAGTTCCAGCGTGTACCACCACTCATATGCAGCTCCATCCAACAGAAAAGTAGCTAACAAAACCAGATCCTCAGAAGGACAGTGCATCACCCCAAAAATACGCTCGAGTCGGGTGATCCATCGGTGAGCTTCCTCGGGATCGGCCCCACCGCTGAACGTAGTAGCCCCAAGCCTCTGGGCTCTCTCGATCGAAGCGCTCTCAGTCCCTCTCGTCGCTTCATCTTCAGGTCGTGGAGGGGGTTCACGTCGCGGAGGCATGATCTATCGTACGCTGAAAGAGGCATAGAGTTAGTATAACAACCTAAACCCAACACAACTCGACACAACCTATGCTCTGATACCAATTGTCAGGACCCGCCCCAAATATCACCTCGATATCCGGGACGAACCCTGCTCCCGTCTGACAATCACACTTACAGTACCACAATTAACCTTAATACAATTATAAGTATAACTATCAGACGAAGGAGTAAATATGTACAACAGTAAGTCAGAGCATAGCACTACAAAATGGGCACAAAAAGTCCTACAAGTCTAAGTCCGCAACGGAAGAACGTCGGAAGCTCTATGCCTCGATATCTGCCTCAACGTTCACCCCAGCGCTATCACCACGACCTGGAGGGAAATTTAAAAACAGAAGGTGTGAGTGGACCGGAATAAATAGCAGTTTCAAAACAGTTTCTCGTCAAATCAGAGTTAAATAAAAGTAAGAAGTTATTCCCTCCGCTTTGCAAACAGGCATGCTCAACGAAGTATTAGAAAATCATAATATGAAACATCATAAGAAACAGAAACACTATAAAACATCATAAGAAACAGATACACTATAAAACTGATATAGAAACCAGAGCATAAACATCAAACCACTTTTTCCGATCAAACCTGCTGGACCTATCCGAGTCTTTAAACTCAACCAGGCCTCACACAAATCCGAGTCTTTAAACTCCCGAGTCTTTAAACTCAATAGGCCTATGGGGGTAATATCATAAATATCCGAGTCTTTAAACTCCCGAATCTTTAAACTCAATCCGGGCCCGTCCCCCGTCAATCAATATCCGGGTCTTTAAACCCATAACCAGATCTAGCAAATCCAATCCATTTCAGTGTAAAACCGTTCTGAAACCCATCACCAAACTCGAATTCGGAATCCCTAGTTCGAAGCCCTTCTGGCGTTCAGAACCGACATTCCGAACCCAAATCCGGAAATCCATTATTATACCAAAAACCACATGTAATCACAAAGCATATTTCATAACCCATTTATCGTCGTCAGAAAACATTTATAGGTTGAAATCCTCAAATATGGCATCAAAATTCGAAAACCAGATTTTTCTCAAAAAACGTGTAAAATCCCGGAAATGTCTCGAAAAACGTGCAAACATATCAACCACATATAAGCATCATTAAGAAGCATAAAACACATTTAATATCATAAAACCTCAGTAAAAGCAATTAGGCATGCTCGAAAGAAAGAAATGGTCCACTCACAGATCAGAACAAGTCACTCGCGCCCCGTGCGCTCCTCGACCGTCTCTGGTGTCTCCCGTCCTGTCAATAGATACCAAATAGGGTCACAAATACATCAAGGATACCTTCCCTATTTTCCCCAATTTTTCGGGAATTAAATAATATTTTAATCCTAAACCCGTAACCATCTGGATTCCCGGACAACTCCGTAACACCGTCCGATTCACCCGAAAACTACACCATTGGATTCCTTAGAACATTTAGGACTAAACTCATGTTGGAAGCTTGGCCGGATTCCTTCCCACGCGCCTCCACGCGCTTCCCAAAGTGGCTGCGCGTGGGCCTCACGCGCCTGCTACAGTGCATCTCCTTCCTCGAGTCACCCGGTTCAACACAATTGAACCGGCGTGAACGGTTCTCTGTAATCCGACCACCATTTTAGTCCAAACCAATCCCATCCTCTTCGTCCCGTCCTAAGCAACCTAACCATGTCCTAACCTCGAAGAATCACGGCCGGAAACCCGCCGTTCACGGCCTCGAAACAGACGGCTCGTAGCCCCTGTTTTGGCCGCCGGCCGCCCAGGTCCTCCCCCGTCACGGCGTTCATCTTAAACGACGCCTAGGACCCTCCTGAACTTCACCCTAACCTCCTTATCCCTCGACTCTACGCCCAACTCCACGACTTTGCATTTGAAAGTCACGGCCAAACAGAGTACAGAGTACTCTCCGTCGACTGGGCTCCGCCGTGTACGCCCCTGTCACGGCGACCGTTCTACACCCTTCCTAGAACCTCCCTGAACACCACTGCACTCACCACTCCCCTCGATTCTCGTCCTACCTTCACGACTTTTGAATTTAAAATCCACGGGAAAACAGAGCCAAGAAATTTACCTTTCGATTCCGGCGCCGCCGTGAGAACCGCCACCTACCACGGTGCTCGTGGAACTCCCCGTAGCCTCCTGAGTCTCCTAGTGGCTTGAATCGATCCACCACACGGCACAGCAGCCACCACAGTCCACCGCCTTCTCTGTTTTCTCCAAACTCCAGTCGTCCACCGTGTAGCCTCCGTGCACGGTTGCAACTCCAAACCGCGATCACTAGCTCACCCTCGTCTCTCTTTCACTTCCACCAGTCATCAACTCCCTCACACTTGCACGAAATCGATCGAAATCTCTCCAATTTTCCTCTCTGTTTTCTGTGTTCTTCGAAGGAGTGCACGGTTCAAATGAGGGTAAAGTGTGGCCGTGCACACTTGAGAACATAATGGAACCATCCAGTCCCCTCCACGTGTCCACCATCCATAGGCCAGCCCCAAAAATCTCTGCCACTTGCCCTTATCTGATTGGGCTGAGGGAAAATGACCAAAATACCCCTCCTGCACAAATTACCATTTTACCCTCATACTTTCCAGACCCGTATCTTTTCCATCCGACGTCCGATGACAGCGTGCCGCCTGTCGTTGAACTCAAGACGTCGAGACCTATCTAACGGTCCTCGGTCTACGTGAAAATCACAAGTCCTCCAAAAAAGTCAACATTTCCCTCGTTTACTCAAAGTTACGGTAACGCCCCCAAACTTCCGAACGTCATAACTTTTCCTCCGGTTGTCCGAATCGAGCCTGCCACCTGTCTACGGACTCGTGACGTCCTAAACTACGTCACAGTCAAGGGCTAACACTCAACCAATCGGTAATTCAAAAAGTCAACTTTTCATCTACTATTCACAAGGGCAAAATCGTCCATTTACACAAAATTTTACAAAATTACCTTTTTACCCTTCCCGAAGGTACGGGTTGTTACATAAAATGTGTGTGTGAGTTTCTAGAACCTAAGAGTGCACATGGCATGCTGTAATAGGCTTGTGATGGAATCATAGTGTCATGCACTTTGTGTGTAACCGTTTTAAAGGGTGTGAAGTGTGTGTGTGAGCTGTGAGTGTAGTGAGAGTGCAAAAATCGATTGGATATGTATCAACAAAATGTACTACAACAATGATAATGAAAAAAGATAGTAGTAATAGCTACTAACAGAAAATCAGAAAAACCTCAGTGAGGAAAATTATCAAACACCTTGTGTGCATCATTGCAATTTCAATTTCATACAACAAAACGATCAATCTAATTCAGTCCCATCGATCCAACATTACCTCACAAACTCTCTTCTATCCTAAACTATTAGAGCTAGTCTCTATTTGCAGCTAGGAGATTAAGAGTAGAAGTGTAATACATGAAGCCTAATCTGAAGTGGTCTTTGACCTTCCCTGCACTAGAAGTTAAGAAGCAGCTCAATCAGAATTGAGGACTGAAGCATTTTGTTCAGCAAGTAAAAGGAAGGATTACCTGAAGTTTGTAAGATCCTGATCGTTGATATCCAACAAGTGCTTCTTACAAAGGCACTCTTAGAGAAGCCCCTAATTTTGTGGCGATGGAATATAGCTACTGTTATATAAGAATTTAGAAATTATGATACAATGCATTACACTAAATTGGGTTTTCATGTACATTTGTATTGCAATGAAATTTTTACTATGTTATAAACTTAACAAATATGCATTAGGGAATTCTACCTCTATCTCTGATGATGTGTACGATAAATCCAGATCGTCCAGTAAAACCAACTAGCCAGCATCTTGAGCTTTCTGCAATTTTTTATGTCAAGCCTGCCAAAATGGATAGAGATCTCGTTAAGACTTCCATATACCAAATAATTTTCTTTTTACCTTTTTTCTAATATGTTTTAGTAAACCTTAATACAGAAGGAAAAATTTAGAATAGGGTACAGATGGAGAACCAGAGAGGAAGAAAAATGAGAAAGGAATTCTGTTAACTTGACATGAATTGTTGATGCATTTCCTAACCACTAAAGTGGTTGGGGTACACTAGTAACTTAAAAATGAGTCAAAGCTTTGGTTTTTTGCCAGGTTCAAAATGACGTTAGGCGTTTTTAGGGCAGTCGATAGGGGCCTAGTGCTTAGGCGGTTAAGCAGGGGCCTATGCGAATTTTTTTTAAAGACAAAATTCAACAAATTAATAATATAATAAATACTATCAAAACAAAAATTAAATATCTAGATAAATAAATTGAGTTGGAAATCATAAATGTTGAAAATATAAGTTTTTTATTAATTTCATTATACAACATTCTATGTTTGTTAATTTATTATCTTTGTTTTACTTAATACTTATATTATTAACTAAGTATTTAATAAATAAAGTAACTTATATAACTAAATATATATATATAAGAACTTATATTACTAAATATATATAAATATAAGAACTTATATAACTAAATATACATATAAGGATGTACAAGCAAATCCACCTAAGTGCTTGTGGTTTATCACCTTTGAGCGCCTAGGCGGCTGCCGTTTTGAACAGTGGTTATTGGAGGTCTTCCATATGAAACCACATCCTCCATTGCACAGTTAGCTCTATGCTGATTGCATATTGAGCATAATTTTTTCCCTGGCATACATCTTGTAAGTTTCCCATTTTAGTTGAGTATGCATCGGAACAGAATTGAGCAATAAAGTTATTCAAGAAACCTGAACAGTATACAAAAATAAATTCCAGTTTGTAAGTGTTTAACTGTTTATGCTAACTGATAAAAGGCAAAGCTTGAGCAGTGGCATACTCTAAGAAAGGAGTGTCTAAAGATAATTCAAACTTCCCCTCCTTTTTCAGTTTACATGGAGTTATCGTTCTACAACCACCACTTGATTGGGTGGTAAGCTAGTAAGAGATCATGTTCCCGACTTGCTCTCTCATTCCGCTACTGTGTAAAATATTCACAGGACTACAACACTTAAGCTCGTGAGCATTTCTAAGCAGGAGATAAAGTCCATATCCTAAGCAGGAAATGTTAACATGGTAAAGTACATATGGAGCCAGTAAAGGAGGGGACGTTAGATCAGAAATGTAGAAAAACTTACTTTTAAAAAAAAAAAAAATTTCTAACCAACGAAATATCGCATTTGGCAGTGAATTCAAATTATATTTGCTGCATCAGTTTATTCAGAGAACATGAGGATAAAGTAAGGTAATTATAACATTTGTCTTTGAACTTAAGTGAATGAGGTAGAGATGATTTGATATGATAAATATAAGAGAAATTCAATATTTATATTCCTCAGAGTCCTCGGGAACTATTCTAACTTGGTCTATTTTGGTTTTAACCAACTCGGCCAATTTTGATACCTTGTCTTGCATTGGTTCTAGGAAGTTCCTTCAGAAAAACATATATTGTCAACCATTAATTTTTATGAAGAATCAAACAACAAATAGGCAAGTATACGAAAGATAATAGGAAATAGAAACTTACTTGTGACTTCTTGAACCAATTTGTTTTATTTGCATTTAAGAAAACTGTAGAAGTCAGAATATCAACCAAATTTATTGAAAAATTTTGAGTCCCTTATGTACTAATTAATTCATGACCATGGGGAGATAAATAAAATAGCTAAATGTAACCTGATAAAAATTTTTGATTCCAATGTTCCCAAAAGCTTAAGATGTCAGGACGTGAGCAAGCAATTATTTCATAGTTTAGCACTTGACCAAGATGCGGGCCTTTCAACCACACAAGAGCCAAACATGTGGAATTCAACTTCCACACAAGAGCCAAGTAAAATGGATATTACCAAGATATGAAAACAGTAAAGAAAGGAAACTACAGCTGATGCAATTGTGATTTTGTTTCTGTATGTCAATGACATCATCCTTACAGGTAGTGTCTCCATTGCTATTCAGAGTGTCATTTCTGCTCTAAACTCAGAATTTGACATGACATACTTGGGGGATCTTCATTACTTAGATTCAGCTAGATCGCACGAACTGAATTTGGTCTATTGCAGTCTCAATATATCCAAATATGCCATTGATCTCTTAGCCAAGACATGTATGCTTGACAGTGGCTCTGTAGACACACCAAGTGCTCCTAGTTCACGATTGAAATACAATGATGGTCCAGCTTATTCCAATCCAACAAACTACAGGAGCATTGTTGGGGTCTTACAATATCTCACATTCACTCGACCCGATATTGCCTTCTCGGTGAATCAAGTTTGTCAGTTCATGAACTCTTCGATTGAGTCCTACTTCATGGCAGTAAAACGAATCCTTCGTTATTTACATGGTACTCGAACTCATGGCCTTCAATTCCAACCTGGCTCCCTTGATCTTGTTGCTTACACTGATGTTGACTAGGCTGGTGATCCCAACGATCGTCGATCTACCACTAGCATGGTTGTATGTCTTGGCTCCAATCTGATTTCTTGGTCCTCCAAGAAGCAAAATACGGTCTCTCAGTCTAGTATGGAGGCTGAATACAAAGCTTTTGCAATCACGGCTGCAGAGCTTGCTTGGATTAGACAGTTGTTGTGTGCTCTTCATGTTCCACTCTTGTCCCTTCCCTTAATCTACTGTGATAGCACCTCTGCCACTAGCCTATCAGCTAATCTGATCTTCCACTCCAGAGCAAAGCATATAGAGGTGGATTATCTCTTTGTTTGTGAATGCGTCATTCACGGTGAGTTGGATATCCAGCATGTGACCTTTGCTGATCAAACCGCAACATGTTTACCAAAGCCCTCGATGAGAAAATGTTCCTTGTTCACACTTCCAATTTGATGTACCTTCAAATTGAGGGGGGATGTTAACATGAGATCTAAGGCTGAAGAAAAAGGAAGACTTAAGGATAAGGCTGCTGACTCACTTATGGATTGAAAGTTGTTATATTGTTGAGAGCGTGGGTGGTGAAGGTGGTGGTGAGCCTTTTTAATACTAAACCAGAAAATACAGAAAATATATTTACTTCAGGAAATACTAACGTAGGCGGGGGTGAACATTGCGCACCCTTACTGACCACATCATGATTGTGACATTTACTGATGAGGGCGCGAAGCCGAGAAGGAAAAGGAGGACGTAATTCATGGAGGGATCACACGCTTTTCGTTGGAGTGTTATTCAGTCGTTTGTCGTTTTGGAATTTGGAGGGAGAGAGAGAGAGAGGGTATTAGATGTTTACACACGCGCTGATGAAAGGAGCGGGTAAGAGCAACAAGCTAATTTGAAATTCAAAGCATGACGGTTCATTTAAGATATCTGAATTTGCAGAAAGAATGTTTACAACCAGCGTATGTTTCTCCTCCCCACTATTTTGAGTAGACAACTTGTCATCACGCTCTGCGAATACGAACTTAACTCCGTTGACGTAACAACCAGCGTATGTTTCTCCTCGAAATGGGCCAATTGCAAGCTGCATCAATTCTTTGCAGAACTTGGGCGAGTTGCCATCTTTCAACTGTGACATCTGAAAGGAAAATACACAATGTTACACTGTTTCACTTAAAATAATTTGATACAATATTTGACTTACATGTTTGAAAAACCAAAGTGGAAACAATTTTTTTTCCATTTCCTCCCAATTAGAAGGATATTGTGCCTTCATCAATGTCTTGTGCACTTCGTGGAAAGGCCAGACTTCGTCACAATTTTCAATATGAACCAATGCGCCACTTCCATGTAGCTATTAGTAAAAGGCTCTGAGATTGGACGAGTGTCGAACTGTTTTGTGGGTTAGGAAAATACAGATAGGGACTTTAGATGTTGACCACCATCGTCATTTCGCGAGGCCCTGTTGAAAGAAGTTCCAACATTTCGAAGATACATTGCGCAAAATGTAAATGACTATCTTACAATGTATGCCACCGCTATAGAGCCTTCATGACGTGTCTTGTTGCGGACGTACCGTTTGTAGGTACCTAACATTCTGCAACGAAATAAACAAAATGATTCAAATATAAACAGTTTATTAAGGGCATAGTACCAGTATTAGGAATAGTTTATACCTTTCGATTGGGTACATCCAACGAAGTTGAACTGGGCCAGCTAGGATTGCCTCGTCTAGAAGATGTATTAGTAGGTGAACCATTACTTCAAAGAATGTTGGTGGAAATATTTGCTCAAGTCGACACATAATATAAAAAATGTTCTCTTTAATTGCTTCGAGGTCTACCTTTGCTAGCGACTTGGCATATAATATCTGGAAAAATTGAGACAAATAAACTACCGTCTCAATAACTTTAGGCTGCAAATAAGTCCGAATGCCAATCAAAATGAGTCGTTGTAACAAAACGTGGTAGTCGTGACTTTTCATGCCAGATAGAGTGATGCCATTAGTGATAATAATTCGGGAGATGTTTTCTGCATAACTATCGGGGAATTTCACACTCTACAACCACTTAAGAAATTTTTTCTTATTTTCTGGCGTAAATGCATAACTTGGATGAGCCATACTGTATTTTCCATTCACAACTTTTGGCCACAAATGTCGCCAAATGCCCATCTCTTGCATACCCAAACGAGTTTTTTTGGTGTCTTTTGACTTCCCCTTAATAGGTAAAATTGTTATGACAAGACTCTCGGTAATATTCTTATCAATATGCATGGGATCCGCGATGTGCCTGATTTTTAATTTCGACCAATACGGTAACAAAAAAAATATACTTTTTTTTCATCCAGTTTTCTTGTTCGGTAGGTTTTGGGTCTTTTGTGATGAATGTGAGAATACTGTTTAAGATGTCCAGTATCTTTTCATCGGACCTCTCTCTTAGTTATGCCCGTAACTCTGTTGTACCATCGAATGAGTCAGACTGCATACGCCATCGATGATCCCAGGGTAGAAATCTTCTCGCCCCCAGTTAACACACCCTTGATGCGTGCCAAAATGATGTTGTGTCTGGTCCGCATGTCGGACAAGTAAGATAACCCTTGGTGCTCCATCCCGCGAGCATCCTGTAAGTAGGAAAATCATTAATTGTCCACACTACGCCGCGCGTAGCGTGAACATTTCTCCACTGCACTTGTCATACGTCCGGACACCATTTTCCCATAAATCCACAAGCTCATCAATCAACGGTCGCAAATAAACGTCGATTGAATTACTTGGCGATTTGGGCCCCGGTATTAAAGTACTAAGGATTGTGATTTTTTTTATGCATCTTCAAAGTAGTAAGTTATACGGAACTAGAACTACCGGCCAAGTGCTATAGGGCCTTGCAAAACTTCCAAAAGGATTAAAACCGTCAGTAATAAATCCTAATTTGAGATTTCTTGGCTTCGATGCAAAATCAGGATACATCTAATCAAATTCCTTCCAAGCATCTCCATCGGCCGGATGCCTTAGTGAATCGTCATCAGTGCGTTCATCTTTATGCCACCTCATATCACAAGCTGTGTGAGAAGACATGAAGAATCTTTGTAATCTTGGTTTCAGTGGAAAATAGCGCAACACCTTATTCAGAATCTTATTCTTTCGAAACATAGGCTCATTGCACACAGAAAATTTGTGGAGATGCTCGAATTCACCGTAAAACAATGCACTGTTGTTCATACATGTGTGAATCTTCACATACCCTAAAGCAAGATCCTTCAAAAAATTTTTCGAGTTATAATGATTTTTAGAGTCACTGTTATCTTCAGGGAGCATTCAGGTGATGATGTCCATCATGTGATCAAAATGCTTGTTTGTTTGATTATACTCAACTTTCATGTGCATCAATTCTATAACTTCCCCTATAACCGAAAAGGATTTACAATCAGGGTATAATTCGCGCTGAGCTTCTTTCAACAACCTTTCGTAATTGAAATCTGATTTTTTGGGTTGAGACCTAGGGGCATCCTCATCCATATCATCAGATGCATAAGGGAGGAGGGGGGGGGGGGGGGGGGGGGGAGGGGGGAATATCGGTCAATATCTCAACAAATTGATCTTTATCACACCGATTATCTGAATCACTATCATCTCGATGGTTCCCGTGAACTGAAGATGTTGATGCAGTAAAATTCGGTTCACTGTGATAAATCCAATTAGTGTAATTATGTACGATCCCGTTCCGTGTTAGATGCAAATGGGCATCACTCAGTGACATCCAAAAACAGTTGTTACATTTACGACACGGACATAATATGCGCCTTGGATCACTACAGTGAGTACGTACAAAAGCTATGAAGTTGTCAATCCCATCCAAATATTGATTAGAAGATATATCCAACATTTGCATCCAGCCTCTGTCCATTGTGCCTGCTTCCACAAAATATAACCAATGTAAGTAGATAATTAT
This sequence comes from Prinsepia uniflora, assembly GCA_032719365.1. Lineage (NCBI taxonomy): Eukaryota > Viridiplantae > Streptophyta > Magnoliopsida > Rosales > Rosaceae > Prinsepia > Prinsepia uniflora. Next base: position 58,683,008 of record CM064876.1, read on the forward strand.
ATAGTTTGTGACTCTATCCCATCCAAAACCCGCTCGTCTTCTTATGCCTCCGGTGATTTGACCCTATCCCATTCGAGAGTGCACGTTTTGTGTTGTATAGTTTGTGACCTACGAGGCGAAGTTTCGACCGAGGGAAATTTTGGCAGCATCACCCTACAGTTCTCCAAATACACGACGTAGATATTTCAAAATAATATCTAGTATGCATTTGGAGAACAGTAAGAGGATATAAATCGAATTTCCCACGATCCAAACCTAACCACATAGATAGCAAACTATACAACACATATTTGTGCACTCCCAAACTGTCCCGATAAATGGAAAATTCAAGAGTCAATCAATCAATCTGATTCACTAACTCTTAAACGAGTCTAAGGTTTTCTATCGAATTTCGATATACAAAGTTAATTGGGTTGATTAACTTTGCATTTACAGATAAACCACAATTCCCTAACACAATAATATCTAGATTTCTAAGCATTTTCCACAATATATCACAATTTTCAAACATAATTAAATACAATTTTTTGAGCAAAATTAAATTGAGAAACAAATACGCATACCTTTTATAAGTAATCCTTCAAATCAACCACAAATTACCTAAAACAAAAAATTATTTTAGCTTATAATAAAAATTAAAATAAAAAAACCAAAAACAAAATCATTAAAATCATTAATTTTACCTTAGGTGAAGTAGTGATGATGAAATGATGGTGAAGTGATGATGATATTATGTAAGGGTTGTGAGAGTAAATGAGAGAGAGAATAATGAGAGAGTTAATGAGCAATGAGGAAGAAGATGAAGAAATGAATCTGTTCTAGAGTAAATGCAGAATAGGCCTTTGCCCAGCCTAGGGTGTGCCGGGAAAGATTTAATGACCCGTTGGGCTAACAATAGGCGCCAACACACCTTCGTGCCAACATTTTTCCTGCTGCGAGTCAACGGAAGTACTTTACCCGGCACACCTATTTCGTCGTTAATAACAATTTGCTCGGCGAGCCTCGCTCCCTTCGCTGGGCGAAGCCTCCTTTACCAGCGAATATGGGTGCGTCGGGCAAACTCTAGACGGGCATGGTATATTTTCTTGTAGTGTATCGATATCGATATCGTTTACGGTCAACAAAAATGACGGAAATTCGGTCTAAAAGTTGAAAATTTGGAATGAAAATTTGGGAAAAACTTAAGTACCCAATGGTGGTTATATAGGACTAATAAAAACTATAAAATAACTTTGATATAATAAATATATGATGAATAATATGATAGAATATAGGTCTGACGATAACTAAAAGTATAAAACCTTAAAGATAAATTTAAATTAAAACATAATTTTATTGATAATGTTGCGCTAAGAATACTTTACACAATGAACTTCATTAAAAACAAGTTGAGTATCTACCAGATTTGAAAATTGGATTGGTCTCCATCTACTAAGACAAAAAAGTTTTGTCAAGTGATGCTACTTGACCAAGTGGAAATGTATTGTTGGACCTAGTATTCCTATATATCCTTTGAATGGCCTACTCTTCCTCCATAGATGGGGTAGTTAGGATTTACCCAACTAACTTCTCCATAATCTTCATTGAGATGAAGATCTTCATAGCCTCCATAATCATGTGGCATTTGCGGGAGATGGTTGTCAAACTGGTGGTAACTATAATGACCATAAGCATATGGATAATTTGAGTTGTTACTAGGATCGGTGCCTAAACTCATTGACTCAAAACCAATTACCATGGAATCCTCAGAATATGGGTTTCCACAACCTTCATATATGTTGCGTGTCCGAGTGTAATCTTTCCCAACACCATTGATTCCTACTCCACCTTCTCTACATCTATGATCATAATCTTGGGTGACATGAGTGAAATCCGCCTCTCTAGTAAATGGGCTTAAGGGTGCATATGTTTCAGATACATGTTCATTTCCCCCGTCATCATCCTCTCCTTCATCCTTGTCTTCATTGTTTGTCTCAATATCATCACCTCCATCATCATCATCTGTAGATTTATTTTGAATTAGTCCCTTACTAGTACCATCAGCTCTTAGGTCACGTCCAGCGGTAGAACCAAGCATTGATATCTACCATGAAGACATCTCCCATTCACTTCCTACTTCCTTACTCCCCACTTCTTCAGATAGAACTCTATCAATATTAACACCTTGTTCACTAGCAAGATCTTCAAATATTAGGTCTATACAATGGGTTGCACAAGGAGTCCAATAGATTGGATACATCTTCATCATCTCTTTTCCAGCCATTTTAAAATTTGAACAATTACCAGTAACGATATGTACAACATTTTGTACTTCAACCTCCTAACTTCTTTCAACAAATTTTGTATTTACAAATAGTCTTTATGGCTTTTGGAAGAATCAACTGACTTGAGAAATACAATTGAACCCTTACTATATACCATGAAGTTGATTATGGATAATTTTGTTGGACCAGTCCAACCATCACACATTATGTTACATCCATAAGTTTCCCATTATCTCTTTTGTTGCTCCACATATGCCGCCATATCTTCATACTCCATGGGAAGATATTTATTTTCCACTTCATATGGAAAAGGAATGGGCATGCCTTCACCTGCAAAACAAAACATAAGTTAGCATTTAATGATATTTCATAATTTAAATAAAAATATATAATAAATAAATTTATTATAATACCTTATCCTTGGGCTTCAATAATCATATTCTTAAAATGATGAGAGTTGGTTTTATTTGGAGCCACACCTTCATATATAAAAAATTTGCTTATATATTAACCCAACTTCTCTTTCGTCCTTTTCCGCATAGATTTTACAGTCTTCTGTTGACTTCGTGCGATTTTGTATAGCTTTGGTTCTGGAGGAATTGGAAATGGATCACGCAAACTTTATGACCGACGTATCTGTTGTGGTTGTTGATGACTGTTACTTGCTCCTTGAGCACCACGCATGGTACCAACTCCATAAGTGTCAACACTTCGCCTTGCCCCATCCCTCGATGCATTTACAACATAGCGATATGTTGCTCTTTCAGATCTATTCAAATCTGTAGGATAAGCGAATCCATGATCATCCTCTTCATCATCGCTATCATTAATCTGAATGCTCATTTGAGTGCCCATTGGATCTCCTCTCAAGCTAGCTCGTATGTTCTCACCAATTATATTCTTATTCTGTTTAGAAGCATCTTTACTTTTAATCCATGCTTTGACTTCATCCCTAATAGTTTTAGGTACATCTTTGCATTTTTGAACGTTTTTTTTTCGGATCAACACTTACTAGATGAAACTTTAATCACGTTATGCCTCCACTCTGGAATTGAAGTTGACAAAACGAACATATGACACCGTTTTTATTTTCAGGAATTGTAATGACATATTTCCATGTTGGGTCAATTCGTCCAGGTCTTGGGTGGCTTTCACTTTCGTTTTCACTAGCCATATTACGAAGTCTAATTTACATAAAAAATAATTAGACTTTGATAATGACAAATAATAATAATAATAATAATAATACAAATAATAATAATAATAATTCTAAATTATAATCACGATATTTAAATTATTTCAATTAAAACATATATTCCTAAATTAAAAAATATAGTCCTAAATTAAAACATATATTACCAAATATGTGAGTTAAGCCATTTTTTACATTAAACATGTATTCTAAATTAAAACATATTTTCTAATTAAAACATATATTCTAAATTAAAACATATATTACCAAATATGTGAGATAATCCATATTTTATATTAAAACATATATTACTAAAATATATTTTACCAAATAATAAATTTTGAATTTTGAAAAAAAAAAAGAAAGTTAAGTAGGAAAACAAGGGTTAAGGGAAAGAAAATGTTATTTGACAAAAAAAAAAACGTTAATGAAAC